>OZ026521.1:67324482-68629482 GCA_964019695.1 Loripinus fragilis
AGCAATTGCTATTAACGTTTTAGTGACAAGCAGTGACTAATAAAAAAAACTGACTCGTGCATCAAAGATCTACGTGCATAAGGAGCTTTTTTTGCCCCCCCCCCACTATCCCCATATGAGGTCAAGAAATAACAGTTTCTTATTATCAATTACTTCCTATTGGTTTATAAGAGGAATAGCCAAAGTGTAAAAGTCTGGTATTCATTTACTTTTTACCGTTGCTATGGTAACAAAAATGGCCACCAAAGTAGGCTTTAAATCGAGAAATGGCCATTTAGAATGACAATCAGAAGAATTTGTTGAAAACAACTTTTAGTTTTTGGCTTCAGAGGGGCCAAATAAACCCCTTAATGCACGTACTTCTTTGACACATGGTGTCCATCAGTAATAGCACCAGTTTGCCATTAACGGTCACTATGATAATTTCGTCAATCTTCAAATTCTTCCGTAGGCTTTTGTAAAATAAACACACGATCATAAAAATACACTTGATATACTAAAACAAACTAATAGAGTATTCATTAAAACACCTATGCATTAACATGGTCTAGGACTTTTCCGGATGGTTATGGATAACTCTTGGAGTGCTGAATTTTAGAAAAAAAATCTTCCACTCATTTGGTAGAACTAATCAAAAATATGTATCAGTAAATTCTATGAGAGCAATCTGACCCTGGGTTATAAAACGTTTACCAGGCTCAACTAAACTTTGCATGGCATTTATCGTTCTCATAAATGTTAAAATGCCAACCGTAGTTGGCATTTTAACATTTATAAGCAGGATAAATACATTGAGAGTTGGCATTTTAACATTTATAAGCAGGATAAATACATTGAGAGTTTTAGAGTAAAACAAATTATTTTTTCAGTATTATAGTTTTCATGAGCAGTTGAAATTTCATGCTCAGTTGAGTTGAGCATGAACAATTTTTATAACCTCGACGCCTGATCTTAATTAAAATGCCTGCCGGGCCGCGTAGCGTAGTCGGTAACATGTCTGACTGCAGATACGTGTAACTGCAAGTCCAGGGGTCGCGAGTTCGATCCCGGCCCGGACCTATATTTTGGTGGACATTGATCATGAAATAATTTCTATGGTCATTCTCCTCCCTTCCGCTGATCCAAGAAGGGTTTATGTCAGTTACAAGCGAACTTATGTGCACGAAGTACTGGTTAACCGCTTATAGTCAAGCTTGCTCAGGAAAAAGTGTGGTTAGGTGAACTGACCGTCCCGATATGACCATAGCTGTTGGCGGGGACGTTTAGCATCAAACCAAACAAACAAAACAAATGCCTTTACTGTCTCAGTAATTTACGGTTCTGCCATTCAAAAGAGTCAACACAGTCTCCAGATTTACAACTTACAAGCGAGTTAAATTCGGGACGTGTGAAAAGTTTTAGCAGTCCAGTAATGGCGTTATTCTGTCAGATTCGACTTGTATTTCAGTAGCCATGGTAACCAGATCTCTGATAATCGCACTTCATGTAAACCATTTACGCTGATTCAATTTGTAACGTCCTTCCCCGACAAGAATGTAAATAAGCCTGCTAGTCAAAATATGTCCAATTTCTGAAAGCAAACTGTAGCAAAGTAGCGAGTTGCCAGGCACGCATTGGTTAAGACCGACTTTATTAAGGCTATAATTGTATAGACACGGATGTAGTGCCATGTCGGCACGAACCCACAGTTCTTTTCAGTTTGAGCTGTACTAAGTCCATCATGACTTTCTTACAGAGTGCAAACATCTCATTCGATGCACTTGAATGCCTGAATTGTTCTTTAAGATTGTATATGTCTGCCAAATGCAAAATTCTCTAGTGGTGGTAGGGGAGAGGGGAGCAAAACCATTTACAGTCATAAGTCTATTTTAGGCGTTTCACGAGAAATGCAACTAAAATGTTCAAAACTTATTTGGAAATACAACATGGTTTATTCAAATATCATCTAAGAATACGGAACAACACTGTTATATTACGGAACACCATTATATATTGGTACATGCCCAAGACAGCTAAACCAGTGAGTGACCTGTACTGTGTTTTGAAGATGACATTTCATTATGTATTGAGCCAGTGCATGAGATTTCCAACAAAATGGTATGTGCGACCAGCAAAGCCTCAGATCAGCCTGCGCATACGCGCAGTCTGATCAGAGCCTTTGCTTGTCGCTTGAGTATTCTATGATTGTTAAGCTACTGACTAAACATCGTTTGGAGTTTCTAAGTTTAAAAGGAGGCTTCACAGGCTCGTCTGAGTCTACACATGGCAAAATGCCACATTGTTGGAAATCACATGCTACGGCTCATTGTGTGTCCATGTTAAAATGTGACGCATCTCAATTACCCAGTTACTTGTTTCAGGCTGCATTTGAGGCATGTACTGCCCTGCCAGCCAAGAGTGACAGTGACGTCATGTTTTGTTTACAAAGTTATCAGGGACTTAGAATCGATAGATCACTTGTTTATTAATCCTATCCACAAGTGATCTATCGATTCGCGTTAGCTCAAGTTAAGTGTGCACATTAGTGTTTTACTTAGCAATTGTAAACAAAGTATTACGTCACTGTCACTCTTGGTTGGCACGACAGTAAGGACATTATAAACGCGGAAACAACTAACTTTTGGGTGAATTCGTATCGATAATTCTAGGATTTGAAATAGGGAGTTCCTCGGACAGAAATAATTCAGATAACATTCTAAGAAGAATAAGAATGGCTTGACTTCTTGTTGCAACAACTGGAACAAGACACTTTATCTATAGAAATACCCGTCAATATTGTCCACGAAAGCGTAAACAGTACACATACAACCATTCAAGTACCCCAATTAAAAATGCCTCACAAGATAAGCTGTTAAAACATAAACGTTGCAGTCTTTTATTACCATTCAAGTGTATACCAAACTACAAACTACATGAAAACGTGTTTATTTCACGTTGCCAAATTCACCATAACAATAAAAAAAACCTAGAGGACCTGAATGTCTTGAGGCGCTCACCTGCTCTCCTTCAAAATGTTTAAATGGGTCGCGGTTGACTTATTATTTAAATTTATTTTATTTAACCCTATACGGGCGTGGTGGCCATTCTGGTCAAGTGGCCTAAAACAAATATCATAATTATATTGTTTTATCTAATGAATACTCTATATGAAAATTGAGTTCAAACAGCCCATTGAATTTTGAGAAAAAGACATGTGACAGTCCAAAATGAGTGGCCTTGGATGAAAAGTCAAAGGTCAGTTTGACCTTTGGTACTTATATAAAACCATTGTCTCATTAGGTTAAATATATCTAGTAGGTATTATTATTTTGGGTTTAACAGTTTTGGAAAAATTAATATTTCCGGATTTTTCCCATTTAAACGCATTAGGAATAAAATTTGGTCAAGGTCAACCCAAAATCATCATTCATGCAAACTTGGTAGGGTCCACACCCCCAATACTACAAATGCACATGCCAAGTCCCAATTGAGAAGATTTTTAAAGGCTTTTTACCATATATGGGCATGGTGGCCATCTTGGTCATGTTACCAAATTTTGGCTAGCTTATCATAAGGAGCTTCCATATGAAATTTGAGCATAATGATGGTAGTCTAATATGATGGGAGTCTAATATGATGTCTAATTGTGACGTTTTTACTTTCCCATTGGTATCCTGTGTCAGGTGTGGTGCTTGATTATATCGATTTTTAAATCTTTGCCCTCTTTCTTACTCCAATAATTGGCCCAGTGGTTTCTGAAAAAAAACAACTATGTTTTAACGTATTTATGGGACTCCAATATGAGTGAACTTGGCTGAAAGATCAGAGGTTAACTTTGACCTTTTGAACTTATTTATAGCCATTGTCTCAGTAAGTTTAACATTTCAAGTGAGAATAATGACTTAGGCTTGAATAGTTTTCAAAAAATCAACTTTAAAAAAAATCCCATTTATATGCATTAGACACCAAATTTGACCTTGACGTTACGTAGGTCAAGATAAACTTAGGATCCTAATTTGAACAAACTTGGTAGGCCTCACATCCTCAATGCTACATACCAAGTCCCAATGTCATTGGCCTTCTAGTTCTGGAGAAGTGGAGTTTTAAAGATATCTTATTATATATATAGGTGCGGCGGCCATCTGGGTCATGCGACCAGAAATTTTGCATAAATTTTAGCTAACTTATCATAATTTGAGTTCAGATGGCTCAGTGGTTTCTGAAAAGACTAAGTTTTAATTTATTGATGGGAGTCTAATATGAGCGACCTTGGGTAAACCTTGACCTTTGAAATTTATTAATAGCCATTGTCTCATTAGGTTTAACATATCAAGTGAGATTATTGACTTTATTTGCAAAAAATCAACTTTTCAAATATTTTCCCATTGAAATGCATTAGGAAGCAAATTTGAACTTGACGTTAAGTAGGTCAAGGTCAACCTAGTATCATTATTTGAACACATTTGGTAGGCCCCACATCCCCAATGCTGCATATCAAGTCCAAAGGTCATCAGCCTTCTGGTTCTGGAGAAGAATTTTTTTATAGGGTTTTTACCATTAATGGGCGTGGCGGCCATCTTGGTCATGTGACCAAGACCATGTGAGCAAACATATGTTCCTGCATCCTTAGACGTCTTCATATGAAATTTTACGAATTTATATGAATTGACGGACGGACGTAGGTGAGTTAAAACATAAAGAATTTTTCGAAAAAAAATGAAAATGGCGTACAATCTATAATCCATTGAACATACGTTTTTGGTACAAAATTCCAACGTGTACCAACAACATATGATGCTAAAAAGGAAGGAAAACCTTATTGAAATTAATCCTTATCAAGTAACATGCACATTATCTTGCAGCTTCACAACATGACAAGCTGCCAATCAATTTTAAAATACCTTCCACTATATGGCAAATCGTGTATATTTACATAACAGCTGTATCATCAAATTTGACTCCAAGAACTACCATGTTGCTTATGGTAGTTGCACAGTTGTATTATTTATGATTTATCTTATTTACCAAGAACTCAAGAACACAATTGTTTCTACAATAGTTTTCGGCATTTATAAATGCACCACCAAGACTAGTTAAAGAAAACTCAGAAAATACTTGAAGGATATTGAAATTCTTTTGACTATATTACTTTTGAGAGAATAATTTCCAAACACAATATTTTTGTATCTGATAGAAATACCAATATGCACTTCTGCAAAATGAAAAATAAAATTTACGGATCATTGGTTACGAAACAGTAATAGCCAAATGTAACAACCCTTTTTACCAAATGTTCACAAGCAATATTTTTTTTCTTTTACATTTTTTCCTGCAAACATGACCTGGTTATTGCTTATATTCTAGTTCTGACACTAGACAAAGTTTTCATACCCATCTATCAGCCATTTCATCTAATAACGTGACAATGTCTTCAACAAAAAATGCGCAGATATGGCATACCCGAGCTAATATGACAACAGATTGACAGTAAAAATGGACAACAACTACAAACTTAGGTGTCATACTTTCCTTGAGAGCCAGCACAATTTTGGAGTCAGTCATTAAACGACGAAAATGAGGTTCAATCATATTTGAATGTTTGTGACGTTTCAGTATAGAGGGTTAAACCACTCGGACTTGTACTGTACTTTAATCATTGTAGCGTGGCTTAAATTAAACATCCATTTTGATTGCAGATATCTGGAACTATTGAATGAAGGTACATTTAGTTTAGTTTTTATTGTATTGAATGCTAGGGATAGAAATAAATCTAAATATCCTTCAGTTGTTTTTTTAGTATATTATAGACTATGATCTGTAGTAACTTCAGGGTGTTATTATTAATTGAGCAGATACTTTCGTTTATTCTGTGAAACAATGCGAAGATTCCCAGTCGAATAATCCGTTTTTACGATCTGTTTGCTACATTTGGAGAATAAACTGTTTGGCGGCCGATTGTGTATAGATCTGCATAGGATTCCATTTAATTAATCGATCCTGAACGCTGAAAATGGTGCACAATTAATTGCGACTTTAGAAGCTTTTCAGAAACCGAGATAACTAAACCCCTTAATTCCAACAATTAACTGATGAAATGACTTGGAATACACTTATGAAAAAAAGTAGGAAAGGTGGCAAAGATCAGCAATCGATAAATCAAGAACCACACCTGACCCAGGATACTACATGGGAAAGTGACAAAAGCACAAGAAAACATCACAAGCAAGAGCCACGAAGTCAGCCATTTCCCAGCAGATGACCACAAGGCAGCAATGAACATGCGCAAAAGCATGCCAAACACAAGACATAAATAACACAAATGATCCACAAAAGAAGAGCCGCTTTGGAACGGTCAGTAAAAATATTTTACTGGAGGGCTTAAATCAGTTTCACGGTGCCAACCTCACCCTTAGTTTAGATGTGGATCAAGACACATAGATGAACAGACAAGCCCATCGGAGAATGGTTCTTATCGCGCATGCGTAATCTTTTCATGAGTCCATGGTCATCTATTCAGTGGGGCTAGACGCCTTGCTGTTGAGTACGTTTTGGCGTGCCATCTGGAACTGCACTGTTGGGCAATATCACCAACTTGAGGCAATATAGTCATAAATGTGTTAAATGTTAGTTGATTTAATAATCGCAATCAATTTGCTTTTTGCGGCAATTACATATTTAATGATGTATTTTATGCTTTCTATGGCAATCAGTTATGGCTACGAGTAGTAATGGGAAATGCCCGTTTATGGTAATTGCCACAAAGTGCATATTAACCATTGTAGTTGCCATTCCAGATAGTAGCAAGCATGGCAAAGGGCCAGTTAAGCAAAAAAAAAAAAAACATAAAAAAACCCCGAAAAATTGCTATTTTTTTAAGTACCCACGACATATGTTTTGGTTGAGAAATAAGAAAAATAATTTTCAGGTACGCACTCTTATCTGGGGGCCTGAGTTTGCTCTTTTCACGCTGATGGACTTTATCCATGCATATTTCTAGTATACATGTATGTATGGGATTATTCAATTCGTTTTCAAAGGGGTAATGGTCGAAATCTCTATGTTTAGGATAATTGTTTATATTTTTGCAACAGTGCAGACCCTGATAAAATGCTGGGTATTGAGGCATTTCATTTTGGTCTTCACTGTTTGCTAAAGCAACTATCTGCAAAGACGGGTAAGAGTCTGGCCTAAACTAAAGCTCATTTTAATCATAAATAAGATAAGATCAATTTTATTTGAATGCAATAGGCCCTTATGGCCCTTGTGCAGCAGTGTTTACTTTGTAAGCATGTACATAATACTTGGTGTGTATGTACTGAGGCCTAACATGCCGAAAAAGATAGTGTCGGTACATGTAGATACAGAACAATTACATGCATGTTCTCAACCGGTCAATTTGCAATTAACCCATATAAACCTAGCATCCCTTTTCTGGAACTAGCATCCCTTTTCTGGAACATAGGTAAACAGTGCAGATCCAAATCAGAACGCGGCGTCTGATCAGGATATCCACTGTTTGCTTACAAAATGTTCTTTAAAATTCGAACAAAAATGGGAAAATACCACCCAACAACCGGCCTTAAAATGAAAATGGACCAGTCCATTTGATAAGAATGGGAAATCCCATTCGCCTGAAAATGGGTTAATGACGTATAAAGCCAGTCCTTGATCGGTGGTACTTAATATCGCCAAATATAATATTGATGGTTGAAGTTTGAATGCGAAAAAACTACATATACAATTGTATATACTAATCGCATCCTACAAAACGGTTGAAACGGAAAACAAGGCTAAATCAAACTAACATATTATCCTCTTTTTTTCTCCCGATTTGTGCCGCGACAAGAGCCATTTATCGAAAAACTTAACCAGCCTCACTTACTTGCCGAGCTGATAGACACTAAATAACGCCAAGAGAATTGACTCTGCACTCACTGGGCCAGGAGAATAATTACAAGAAAAGTCACTCCCTTCTACTCTTTTCTTCTCAGGATAAATTACATTAGGGAAAGAAACGATCTTCTTTCTTTGCATTATTTAACAAAAAAGTACAGTTGAGATAAGAAAGCCAATTCACGCATGCGTAGACGATTTCGAGGCGAATGATACAGGTTTTATGCATGGATGTATGGAGGAATTCGTAAAAGTGTTATTGTGATTTAAGGGTTCTAAAACATGGGAATATTTTAACGATGACCTCACCGGGTGTTGTGATTTTGTGCTTGACCATGATCTGTCAGGTTTCTTCAAGAAAGGAGGATAAAATAGGTGGGTAAAATGCCATGCACGGTAATTGTAATAAAATTTCGAAAACTCTTCCCTTTTTGTTCAGAACTTCTCAAATAAAATGTTGGTTATCAGGGCGGTCAGAATAGCAAACAGGAAAGACCCTGATCGGACTGCTTCTTCAGAAGCAGGCCGATCTGTGTCTGCACTGTTTGTCTATGCCTTTTCGGCAGGCAACTAGAATTCGAAAATCTCTTTCTATGCAGAACTTCTCTCATAATGTGTTGGTTATAAGGGCTGGAATTCACAAAATGCCTTTCAGAATAGCAAACAGGGAAGACCCTGATCGGACTGCTAGTCCGATCAGGGTCTGCGCTGTTTGTCTATGCCTTTTCGGCAGGCAACTAGTATTCGAAATTTTAGAACTTTTAATGTGCTTTTGTTGACTCGAATCCGAAATACCTTCATAAGTCGAAAACAAATTAGGGTGCATTGATTCAGATTAAAAATAACGTTTTTGCATTACAGTAACCGCCCGATAATTCGAGCCCCACCGGCTCGAGGTTCCTTCTAATTCGATATTAAATGTGGAGCACTTTGGATTCGTATGATAGTACGTATTTATTAACTGCTTTAATTTGCAATTGTCCATTAAAACATATATTCTGGGTTTCTTGACGTCTTTCTAGAAGAAACGTCTTAAGACATATGTTTGTGTACTTAAAATCGTCTCTTCTTTTAATCAAACAAAACATGTTTGATAGTATCGGAAAATATTCATTATGCACGACCCTTGGGTCTGTACTACATGTATGATCACTATGTGAGTCCGTCCGTCAACCCGTACCAACGAATAGAGGCTTGTTGGCTATTTTGGATTTCAGAAAATATAGTATTTAAAAACCAATTACATATTAAAAGTAAGTAAGGTTGCAAAGATCAGGAATCGATACAATCAAGTACCACACCTGACCCAGGATACCAATGGGAAAGTGACAAACTCACAGAAGACACCACAAACGAGAGCCAAGAGGTCAGCCCTTTCCCAGCAGGTGACCACGAAGCACATATAAACAGACGCGCACAAAACATAGCAAACACAAGACAGAACAAAAACATAAAAGATCCACAAAAGAAGTACCGCCTTGGAACGGTCAGTAAAATATTTTACTGGAGGGTTTAAACCGGTTTAACGGCGCCAACCTCACCCTTAATTCAGATGTGGATCAAGACACATAGATATTTGGTTTGCATGAAAGACCCCTAACTTATCAATGCATCATCTCCTAAAACATATAAATCAAGATATAACAAGGAGATAAAGCAAGGATAAGGACTCAACAGTAAATTAAACTGAATACCGGAGCAAAAGAAATCCAACAGGTAAACCCCGTTGGGCCCGACAAACAGCCAAAGCATCAGGCCCCTACCATCTCATCAATAGATAAGTCTTTAAGTCGGAACCATCATAGAGTCTGAAGTCCGACCCACCGGCGTGCAATAAAGAGGAAAGCAAAGTTGCCAACTGTGATTGGGTTGACTACCAAGCATGCAGTCTGTTGCAATACATTAATGTTATAGCCAATCTTTTTATAATGGGAAATTATTTTAATGAACTGCGCTGAAAAATTATTAGAGCCAACAATCTTCTTCAACTTATACACCAAGTCACCATAGAAATCAGGTTCCGAAAGTCCTTGGCGCAAGAGAGATTTAAGTCCAACTTGGAATTTAGAAATCAAATCAAAGTATCGTCTATAAAATTTTGAAAATGTTTTGCGAAGTTTATGATACCGATAGCCCTGTTTAAGAAGTTTCTGAGTTAACAATTTATTGCGAGTGTTGAAGTCAGTAACATAGCTAGATGCTCTAGCAAAACGAATGAGTTGAGAGATATAGACTCCATAGGATGTAGAACGAGGAACATCACCATCTAAAAATGGGAAATTGACAATTTCAAAATCAAAGTCGTCACGTTTATCATAAATTTTGGTAGAAACAATACCATTAGAAATTGACAAATGCAAGTCTAAAAATGCGGCTTCGGTATCAGAGGCATTGGCTTTATTAAGTTGGAGCTCTGAAGGGTATATTTGACTAACCATATTTTCAAAATAAACATTATTAATATTTAAAATATCGTCCAAATATCTGGAAGTAGTGTTAAACGCATCAATAACATCAGCCTGCTTATCATCAGAAAGAGACATCATAAAGTCCCTTTCATAACAAAACAGGAATAAATCTGCAACCAGGGGAGCACAATTAGTGCCCATAGGAATCCCAACTATTTGTCTATAGAGCTTGGTGCCAAATCGAATAAAAATGTTGTCCAACAAAAAGGTCAGCGCATCACATACATTTTGACACGACCATGCATGGTATTTTTTAGGTTTTTCTGAAGTAAAGAATGCATTTCTGTCACTACATGCAAGGTAAGGAGAGCCTTCTCTCTGGAAGGTTCTTTCAATAAGATCAATAAGTTTATCTTTAATTAAATTTTGAGGTAAAGTAGTGTAAAGAGTAGAAAAATCATAAGTAGACAAACTGGTCGCATTGAAATCTCTAGCTTTAAGTTTATCTAAAATTTCACCTGAATTTTTAATCGACCAAAATAGGTTTTTACCGGATCTCTCATATACTTTTTCACAATATTTGATAACATGTTTTTTAACAGCTGTAAGACACGAGGTTAACAATTTAGAAAGTTCTGTTGTCGTACAAGAACTAGAATTTGCAATAAATCTTGCTTTATAGGGTTTTTTATGGAGTTTAGGTAACCAGTACAACGTAGGAACTTTGTCTTGATTTTCTTTAGCTTTGACACCAAAATGTAGGGCTGTATGACAACCATGCCCATCAACAATCACCCTTTCACTTAAAGAAGGCTGTAGTTTATAGGCATTAGTGTCAACAAGTTCACGCTTAAGAGTATTAATATAATACAATCGTCATACAACTACAACATTGTTAGCAGCTTTATCTGCTGGAACCAAAACATAGTTCATATGAAAATCCTGGATACCTCGTTTAAGATGACGAAAAGAAGATTTAGGTTTAGGGGGCAAAAGATGTGTATTACGAGAGTAAAATGAAATACGAGTATCAATAATTTTAAAAATAATAATCTTCCATTCCTTCAAAGCATCAGGTTCAACATTTTCCCGTTTGCACCATCGATTACTGAAGTCATTTAAAGAAGCAGCGATCTCTCTACGACATTTAGAGAAATCAATATTAGAGGGAAATCTATATTTAGGACCTTTAGAAATGATATTGCGAACTATAGCGTCAGGAATGACATTTAGATTACCTGTAATAACATGCCCTGCAGAGGGATATAAATAATTTGAATTTTTACAATCTCAGGAGGCAGGAGTATTGGAATCTATATCTAAATCATTTACAATTTTATTAAAGTTAAATATCGTAGACCTTTGGTTTGTTATATTTATAACAAATGATAGGAGTTTCAGAATTATTAAAGTAATTTGGAATAGATGAAATCACTGAATTATCCTTGAAGATACTATGTAAAAGTAAGTAATGGTGCAAAGATTAGGAATCGATACAATCAAGTACCACACCTGACCCAGGATACCAATGGGAAAGTGACAAACTCACAGAAGACACCACAAACGAGAGCCAAGAGGCCAGCCCCTTCCCAGCAGGTGACCACAAAGCACATATAAACAGACGCGCACAAAACATAGCAAACACAATACAGAACAAAAACATAAAAGATCCACAAAAGAAGTACCGCCTTGGAACGGTCAGTAAAATATTTTACTGGAGGGCTTAAACCGGTTTAACGGCGCCAACCTCACCCTTAATTCAGATGTGGATCAAGACACATAGATATTTGGTTTGCATGAATCAATAAATTCAATACCTTTGTTAATGAATGGAATTTTGATAAAATGTCGTTTATGGTTGACCTCAGAATCGATATAAGGACTAAGGAAATGTTGAACATAACACCTTGTAAGGAGTGCTGCTTTATATAATTTATTTGCTCTATCATAAAGTTTATTAGCCTCTAACTCTAAATTGCGTAAAACTGAGATAGGCAAGGAACTTAAAAGTGAAAATAAGCCATGTCGACCATGATTAGTTAAAGCCAAAGAAAGATCCTTTAGAGAAGTATTTAAGCGTTTTTCAGTACAAATTTTGCGCTTAATGTTGCCATTTTTACGTTTACCATGAGATCTACTTTTACGTTTTTTACATTCCAAAACAGAAAAAACATCAAAATCTGGCATTTTAGAAATGTTGCCTTCATGGTATATATTATCATTAAAGCCTAAAGGAAAAGGTAATTGCAAAAATTTAATCCATTTAAGTTCAGTTTTATGTCTCTTAATATTTTTTAATCTAGTTGATGAATTAGGATCATATATAATTTTTTCAACAGGCTGAATTTCAATTTTACTAGGTGAATGACCATTATTTTTGAAATGGCGATAAAGAAATGTGTCAAATTTTTTAGGCTTTTTCATTTTACGAAAGTGCTCACGAAACCTAGTCTTGAGGGATCGGCCAGTTTGTCCAACATATTGCATTCCACAGTTAGTTTCAGTTCAAGTTATAACATAAATCAGATCCGATGAAGTTCAGTCCAAATCATTATTATTAATTATGGAGAATTTTCTTCCATTTACAGAAGATGTAATGGTAGTTTTAGTACATAAATGTGCGCAACAGACACACCTCTTGGCATTGCACTTAGAAACATCAGGATACATTCCTCGTCTTTTGAATGCATTAAATGGTTTAGTATACTTCCTGATAATAGGTGACCCAAGAGGAGATAACCTAATGGTAGGAAGCATATCCCGAAAATTGTTAACTGAACTAGGAATACGAACAGAGGACGCCGAATGTAAACTAATGGGAGATAAATGTAATTTTGTTATTTTCGTTCTTATCATTAAAAGTTGTTTGGGTAAGTACCATCCCAAGACAAGCAATCAACACACCGGTTATTAAAATGACAAGCCAGTATAATATGAGTCCTTAAAAGCAAAGGAAGGTATAACAAATGCAAGCGATAATCCAAATGGCTAATTCAAGTCCACAGGTATATAGAAAGCAGAAGTTATACAACGGGGTATGAAAATTGGTCATCTAGTGATCTTAAATGCGGTACAAGACATAGAGGATATCCAGGGACAGGAATAATGGAAGGAGATTGTACACACAATCCTGAGGATTGGAAGAATAAGAGCATTAAATGAAAGTGCGGGGAGACTTTTTAGGGCCGCCACGCAGCACAGACAAAACAACTCTGATAATCAAAGTAAGTAAGGTTGCAAAGATCAGGAATCGATACAATCAAGTACCACACTTGATCCAGGATACCAATGGGAAAGTGACAAACTCACAAAATTCACCACAAACGAGAGCCAAGAGGTCAGCCCTTTCCCAGCAGGTGACCACGAAGCACATATAAACAGACGCGCACAAAACATAGCAAACACAAGACACCTCGTTTGCATATTAAGGGAGCTAATAAACTCAAAATGAGGTCTATTCCGTAAGTTTGACGGGGACTTGTTTGGTACTTTTTGCTTTGTTGGCTACTTTTTCTAACAAAGAATCTTTTCGTGAGAAGGTTCCGTCCGTTAGCAGTTAGTGAAAATGTTCATAACCCTTGAACCTTTTTTGATAGACGAGGGTTTGTGAGCATTAGTCCAGCCTGTTGCGGTCTGTTAGTGAATATCCTCATAACTCTTGAACCTTAAAGGATATTAAGATCAAATTTGCATGCTTATTCATTTAGTATTGTTCAGGTACTGGTATGTAAAATGGTGATGAGGGTTTGCCGAGCATCATAATGACCAGTCGAGGTCTTACAGTGAAAATGCCTTTAACTGTTGAACCGCACAGTATATTATAATCAAGTTTTGCATACTTACACATTTAAACTTTATCAAGACAGAAGTATGCAAAACAGAGACTAGGCTTCATAAATCCCAAGTCCCTTTCATACGTTGTACAACGTAAGTGAATTAGCTCCCTTGTTGCAAGGATATATGCTACTTTGTTTTGTAGTAGTCTCAGGTTAGGATCAATAGATCTGGTCCATCTTAGTCATAATTTTCAATGGAATCTGTAAATTTTGATTTTATACGACAGAAAACGTACAGGTATTTATCATCTAGTTTCTTTTTAAAAAGCTTTTCTTGTGTCGTGGTTTTCCGTTTTATTCGTGAATTTCCATGAGATAAAATTATATGTTTACTGTGGTCAACTGTTTCCAATATTTTACCTATATTGGACACTACACCCTCCGTCAAGTTAGTAAGAAAAGGCAGTTTAAGTTGTTCATAAAAACTAAAGGACAGACAATATCTGGTTACTCCAATATATTGTCTAAGCTTATTTAAGGATTATTTGGAGCGACTATAGAATATGTCCGCCACTCTTTCAGTAGCTAGATTGAATATGACATAGTTGCTTAGCAGCTACCAAGCAATACCCTAACCCTAACCTAACCCTTACCATCTTAATAGATGTTAAACATTTTACATTACATGTACTTCCATGTAATCTATGTTCAAGCACATTTGCCCAATGGACCAAACAAATTGTGGCAGACAGATTCTATAGTTATACCGATAATTTTGTCTGCATTTCTTGAAACCATTAATTTTGATAACCAGGCAATTTATAATCTTCAGCCAATGTTGTAAACTCAACTTCTCAAAGCCTACGTGGGTGCATAAACTGGACATTTTGTGCATACTCTATATGCCAGAGGCTGGGGCTGCACTGCTCCGACATCAGAACCGAACATAGTTGTAGTAAACTCAACTTGATCTTTCAGTAGGCTATCCAAACGCTGCTTATGTACGGAACCTGCTTTTGTATTGCTCCTATTTCAGAATGGTTATCCGTCCACCTCGATAGATGTGTTGAAACACTCGGTTCTGCTTCCCGAACATTGTTTTCAATTTAAATACTTAGAGTTTCATTCTAATTAGCAAACATTCAACATGGGTTGTGAATATTACTGCCAGTTGATGTTGGTTATATACAGCCCTTGGGTAATGGTAATCAGTAATTGTAATTATCTGTAATTAATTCAATTTTTAAAGTAATTGCATCTAATTGTAATTATTGCTTGACTCAAATGCATGTAATGTAATTGTATTCATTACCGAAAATATTTTAGCTGTAATTATAATTACTTTCAAATACTTTTTAAATACATTTAGCTATTACATTTGCTCACCACTAGAAACTAACTGATGAGTGATGACTAATGGTATTATTTTTTATTCAGATGATTGCTAAAGGGTACACTGCAGATAGATATGAATATTGACTTTTGTGGACAATAGATAAATGAAAGCAAACTTTAAAGCTATAGTGACTTTCAGAAATTAACATCAATTTTTTTCAGATGTTTAAGATAAACATGCATTTTGTATAAAAATAAAATAAAAATCGGATAGATTTAAAAACGATTAAAAACTTTTTTTGAAAACTGAAATAGATGTTGTAACATGGGATATAAAGTTCTCTCTGATAGCATTTTTATTTCTCCTTAATTTGCTCGAATTTGAGAAACACATGTTGATATGCTGAGCTAATTTCACAGGTTCTGTCAAATCCAGACCATAAAAACAATACTTTTCAAGAGTGTTAAAATAATTTGTTATTTAATGTAGCTACCTCGTGTGAAATAGGACTGATGACCCACTAAATAGCTACCTATGTATGTGTGCAAGCTAGATTAAGATTATGACACAAAAATACATTTTTTTGCAGAATGGCTTAATAATAGGGAGTTGCATGCGTTTATTTAAATCGCATCACTAAAATGTCTAAATCAATGTTTGTGCACTGGCAGCACAAGTTTAAAGCCATTTTGAATTATGTTTCCTCAAAGATGACGACTTTTTTGAAAAAAAAAATAATAAAAGTGATCATCACAGTAAATCTGTTAACAATTTAAAAATAGCTTGACTAACTGAGCAAAAGATTGAAGTACTAGACAATTTCAATTTAACTGTACTTTATAAATCCGTCTTACTATGTGGCATGCTAATCATCTATAAAGTATGTAGGCAGATCTGATGTATGATGTATAAAAAATTTAAAACCACATTGGTAAGAACTGTGCATTGTGTACCATATATTTTCAAACTTTTAAAACTTCATAGCTAGTTTTTTTCATTTATTTAAGAAAATGCAGTATAGGACATGTCTTTACATATGTATATATAAAGCAGCAAAGGTCCTACTTTCTTTATAACTAAAAGTGAGTGACATATATAGCATTACAGTTATAAGTGAAAACTTCAAATTTATTGGGAATTATTTGATTACATTTCTAAAGTAATTGTAATTGTAATCATTATATTTCTACTGGTACTGTTATTGTAATGTAATTGTAATCATTGATCAGTGAAAGTAACTGTAATGTATTTGAATACTTTTCAATGTATTTGACCCAGGTCTGGTTATATACATCTTATTGATTAACTAATTTATTGTTTTAACATCTTATCTGTACATAATGAATATGACTTAAAACCCTAAAAACGGTGTTGTGTATAGATAAGTTGGGTAGCAGGTGACCCATGTCCAGCCAGAAAGTTTTCTTTTTCGGACAAAAACGTCATGCTTAAGAAATATGACATCCATGTAAGCATTTCCAAATATCTGAACATAGTTTGCCATATGTTTTGTATAATCAATCCAATTTAAATTTCATGGATACATTATGATCATTAGCATGAACCAGTTTGCGATGGTCTCGATAATAGTAGAAATTCGAATTTATAAAACATTTATGATCTTTTGTTTGTGTAGCAACGCATGCAACATTTTATACGCTCGTTTTAATGGTGTTGTTTTAATAGAATATACTAAATAATTCAAAGGTGGTAAATTGTTTTTCTACCCAATAATGATAACGTAAAGCCCAGATAATTAGCCCCTACACCCAATTCCGACGCCACAATTTTGAACTTTTCCACTCATTCGACAATTTGCAAAAACAAAAAAGTCAACGATTTTCACAAAATTTCTGTTATTATAAAAAGTATTTTCTGAAATGATATGCAGGTGCCATTTAGTTACCATGCAATTATTTCAGATGCCCAGTCAGTCTTACAGATGTATTGTTACTGTAAATGTTCTGTTGCTCTTTCTCACGGTGCCTGGGATTGTCTGCTGTGTGTGATTGTGGTATTTCCTGATCATACTCACTTACTTTTTGCTTAACTTCATTATTTTCGCTGCCAAGAAATGGACCACTTTCCTCTAGACATTTTTAAAATGTTGTATGCTACACAAGATAAACCACTCAATGGCTACTTTAATGATGTAGAAATGATATAAACACCTTTTTATAAAGAATTTGCCCCATCTATTGGTTGACACTCGTATTCATATGAAAATCACAATTTTAAGTGCTTTAAATTGTGAATTTAGTCTTTTTTTTTTGCCCTCGAATCGGTTCTAAAATCAGAATGCCGAAACATCTTTTATTGGAAATCAAAGCTGGAATGATTTCAGTTATGATTTGAAAGTTTTTTCTCATGTCCTACATTAGTCCTAAAATAGAATCAGTCGATAAAACGGTTTCTGCATGTTTGACAAATTATTTTTCTCAAGCAACATCGAACATAGCCTTATTGTACTAAACTATACGAAGGTTCTTTTTATATAAAATTGATAAACTTTTCTGGAACTTTCTGGACCATTCCTAAAATAAAGAAACAACCAATGATTCTTATATTATTTTTTTTACAATTGACCTCAAATATTTTCGATTTTGTTTCTTTTTTGTTGTTGTTTTTTGTTGATTTTATAACACATTAGATTTGCTGTTGTTTATTGTTTTTGTGATTTACTGTTTTTGCTACAAATCCGGCCCCGAGGTTATAAAACTTGTTCCAAGCTCAACTCAGCTGAGCATGAAATTTATCCTGCTCATAAATGTTAAAATGCCAACAATTGTTGGCATTTTAACATTTATAAGCATGATAATTACAACGTCTGAAAGACTTAAAGCAAGACACTTCTTCATTTGTTGGTATTTTAGTTTTCATGAGCAGTTGAAATTTCGTGCTCAGTTGAGTTGAGCATGACAAATGTTTTATAAACTCGGGGCCCGTTTTCTATTGTGATTGGATACTTGCACAATTAAATGGCTTTCTCTAAACGCCTACGCCTACGCTGGGCTAGCGGTCCATGGTTTGGTTTGAATCTTTATCTACATCCATACTTTGTTCGTCTTAGCAGTGAGGGCTCTGGCTGTGTCTATGCATTCTTTGCTCGAAAAAATCGATACGAGGTGGCGCATATTGTCATCCAGTCATCTGACTGGGGGTAAGAGAGACGGCTACATCCATTTTGTATGTCTGCTTCTTTTGTGGATCCTTTTTTTTTTTTATTTATGTTTCACGTTTTTAAGTTGTCTTGTCTGTTCCTTGCAGCCTTGTGATCACCTGCCTGCTGCGAAAGGGCTGACCTCTTGAACTTTTTTTGTTTTTATTTTTTTTTTAATTTAAAGTTTTTTTCTATTTTCTTTTTTCAAATATCCCTAAAGACGGGCCATCATCGGCCCGCCAGCTATACGCCATTGAATTGGCGTATCGATGGTGGGCCAATGATGGCCCAGCACTAAATTACTATAATTTTGTGATTTTTCGGGGGTGGGGGGGGGGGGGGTCAGGACCCCCTGATCCCCCCTCTTGATCCGCACATGAATGCATCAAGAAGGACATTGTGTTTCATAGTGCTATCAGCGTGTGAATAGCAAGTGCACAGACCAGCCTACAAACTCGCACCTTTAATATTTGCTATCTGGAAGGAATATTAGTCAAACTTGTTATATATTAGAACTTAATTTCAGTAACTGGGTACATGTAGGGTGGTTTGGGCTGTACTTGGTCAGGAACACCAAGAACAGGGCTTTTCGCGTCTAGGCGAAAAAAAAACATTCGTTGTAAAGCACGCAAAAAACATCAACAACGAATCAATATCTTTGAATTGATTTTGCTACTGGAATAAGTGGGGCACATTATTTGGATGGAAGTGCTCCCAATTAGCCAACTTAATTTTCCGGTTTCTAGTTTCAATTAATATTCTCAGAATTGCCAGAGAATTTTGCATTCAGCTAATAAACTGGGTCATCTAAAACTGGGTCTTCGCATCACAAAATTAGAGCTGAATTAAAACTACATGTATCTTCTTTAGACCACTAGAAAACTTCATGATCTTTTAGGTTATATATATTATAACAACGCAACTGCCTGGTTTGCAAATAGATATTTCATGAAATCAAATTTTGAGATATAGCTGTCCTGCAAATATGACAAATCGTTTTATATTGTTAGGTATTTTACTACTGATTGGCAGTTTGAGGTGTTTAAAAGAGGCAAAGATAATAGACACGATACTTGGTACAAAATAGTTTTTCTTATTTTCAGTAACATATATATGTTGTTGGTACACATTGGAATTGCCTCATAGATGCAATACCAACGTGTACCTACAACATATGTATTTTCAATAAATGTAATTTTCACCATAAGCTTTTAAAAAAATCAACTACGAAATGAGTATGTAGAAATGAACGAATTTTCATGTAGTTTGTCATGCTCTTGGATGACAAAAATAGACTGCCTAGTTTATGCTTTTGGCAGCTGATCTTGAGACCCTTCATTGGAATATATTACTTTGGTAGTTGCGTGGTTGTATATACATTTGTTTTTCTGGTGTTCCGACTGTCGAGTTTGTGCAAGGTTGACTTTTAAAACTCCCGTACAATAATTTAATTAGGTAGTTATTTTTATAGTCAGGAATCGTACTTGCCAATTATATATGACATTTCCTTGTAATAGTAACTTGGTTTTAGTTTCGCTGAGCAACATGTACTAAATGAGCTGTTTTGACTGTATATGCAATGCCAAGCGTCTGTCATTTTTATCAATGTCGAAAATGGAAACTTCGATAACCACTGTTGAATTCCTCCGTTCTTCATAGTTTAAACATATTTCATTCAATAAATACAAATGATATACAACATACGTACATTGTAAACATACAAAGGATTAGAACGAAAGCATAAATGCTTATAGAGTTCTTTTCCTGTTGAGAGTGACTATATAGTGTACATGCATATGGCAGTATTTTATCTACATATAGCAAAGTGAGTATACAAAGTAGTGTTATAAATATGAAAAGATGATAATTGCGAAAAATAGATTGAGAAAAAACAAACAATAAGAAAATGATACAAATTACAAACAAATAACGATGGAAAAAAGCATGAAATATTTTCAGATTGTATTGCTTTGCTGAATGTTGAAGGGATGTGGGGAGTGGTGCAGACTTAAGGACGTGTTTAATATTAGGTTTTCTTCTGTCGTCACATTATATGGTAACACTTGTAATGCACATTAAAGATGAGAGAATTAGAAACGCTGCGTTGCTAAGATATACTTGTGGACATGATGGAAGATACTTTGGTTTATTTCATTTGATAGTAATGGATCACCATATATCAATAAATTCAAAGTTGGTGTTCTATATAGTCGTATATCATTAAGAAGTAAGGTGCGTTGATGCTGAAAGAATCTGCAGTGGAAAAAGTAATGTTGCACATTTTCGATAGAACCACAGTTGCAAAGAGGTGAGTCAGTGATATTTTTCAAGAACAAGTCTAGATTCAGAGAACTGCAGCCTGTTCGTAGTCGGGTATGTAGTATTTGAGATTTTCTTTTTCCATAATAATAATAATTTGGAACAGGCTTGTTATCTTTCTTCAAAAAGTATTTGAATGAACATAATGTGTTTAATTGTTTAGTTTCAGCTGGCAAGGTATTCCAATCTCTTAAGACAGAGGGCAAAAAGGAATTATTGTATTGATTTGTTTTAGCTCGTATGGTTTGGATATTGTTAGAGTTACATAGATTGTAGCGGGATATATCATTTACTTGTTGGGGTATTAAGGAGGATAAATATTCTGGTACTAAGTGATTATACATTTTAAAGAATAAAGTCAATTTATGGTCATTGCGTCGTTTTTGTAGTGATTCCCAGCAAATTTCTTTGTACAGGTTATTTATTGAGACGAGTTTGGTAGCTCCAGTGGCTATTCTGGCGGCCTCATTCTGTATTTTGTCAAGTTCATATTTTTCTGCCTGTGTGCAATTATCCCATATGTTATCCCCATATTCTAGTAATGGTCTTATGAATGTTGTGTATATTGTTTCCAGTGATTTTCTATCTAGTTTGAATTTAAGTTTCCTCATTATATTAATTCTTAACCATGCCTTGTCTTTAATATACTTTATGTGTTGATGCCAGCTGCAATCGCATGACAGATATAGACCTAAGTGTTTGTGGGATTTAACTTCCTGGATTTGCACATTGTCCATATATAGCGGTGGGTGATGTATAGTGTTCAATTTTCTTGAGAGTAAGAGTGCCTCTGTTTTAGAAGGGTTAAAAGTAACAAGCCACTTGAACCAGTTAAGAACCTCTCCTGTGACACCAGCTGCTTCAAGTTTGTATAGGAATGGTTACAGAAACAAAAATGTATACAAATAATTATACTTTACTCCGCCCCTTCCTGTGCTTCACAGCCAATCGGTTTGCACAGGACTTTAAATGTTTGGCCAGCTTAATCACATATTTCGTCAATATGTGTAATATCTATTAAGCAAAATCATGAAGTAAATCCGTGAAGTGGTCGATTGGGCTATTTTCAAAGGGAGGGGAGGAGAAAACTTTAAGTAAGTTTTAGATCATATATTACAATTATAAATAAAGAAATTAAGTGGTTCACTCGCTGCGCTCGTTCCCACTTAATTCCTTTATATTAATTGTAATATATGATCTATAACCTATACGCATATCACAAACCCAGGACCAAACACAACCCCACACATAATTTGAGCAACAACAAACTAGGAACCTAAACAATGGAATCGCCACCTTAAAACGCACAGTAAATGTATCTCCAAAATTAATAATGACTCAAACATGTAACTATAAATTATTATCAAACAAATCATTGTAACTTTAACGAACGAAAATATGCAAAAATTGTACTTCAAAGTGGCGGCCATCTTAAATAGAACTATGTTAAGACCATACGTTATGCTTTTGATATCAGGAATGAAGTTGCAGGTCTGAAATATAGATGTTCTGCTCATAAAAGTAAACATTACAGATAGTAGGAGGCTGATATTACACTATATACTCATTTTGTTTTTTTTTCATGGCAACCATCTTCAAAAAAAGTGAACACCATACAAAATGGCGGGTAGGACCCAAGATATCGAGTGTTAAAATCTTGATTCTTAATTAGGGGGATCAAATGACATTCACAGACAGTCAGAAGCAAAGAAAACCCCTAATTGAGCCACGGTGGGCCCACTCAAAGACTTGCATCAGACACCAACCCACAGATGAAAGTTTTAGGCCAGGATCTTAGTTGAATCTGAAGCATAATCCAACGGGAAACCATGGCTATTAACCTTGATTGGATGTAAAGCCAGGCATGCAGACTGTTTCTTAATATCTATGATAGCCCACTCTTTTGTAATGTTTGATTATGCTTATGAATTGATAAGGCAAGGAAGACTCTCCAACGATCCGTTTGAATCCATTTACTATATAACCAAAAACAGAATATAATCCGTTTACAAGTATGGCCGTCTGGGTCGGGATGGTTTCCTTTATTATTCTTTAGTAGAAAACCTTTAAAACGTTTCTACCCCGAAACCATTGATTAGAATCTTTTAAAAATGCCATACATGATTACCAGGTGGTCCACTACGTATAAAATAGCACACTGTAAAATATGTGCTTCATTGAAAAAATTGGTGAACAAGGTCCAGGCTAGATTTCCATATATGAATATCTAGTTCTCTGAAGCCAAGTGTCTGAAATGAAACCACTGTGACAGAAGTGCAGTTGCAGATATAAGTCAGAGTTGAATTGCACAATTTGCTAGATTTTAAAGGGATTTTGCTTGTATTTCGTTTTTATTCTAAGGATTATAACTCAAGTAGTTGAACTGTGCCTAAGGTATAGAAACAGGCTAATGCATGTGCGGATCCAGAGGGGGGATGGGGGGTCCAACCCTCATCAACTTAAAAAAAAAAAAAAAAAAAAAAAAAAAAAAAAAAAAAAACGTTGTCAAAGTTCTGACAAAATTTTCTGGATCCGCGCATGAAATGCCACACCAGTTCATTGAAAAATGACTAATCTGATATTTCTAATTACCGACCGAAATTATTCTGACCGATCTTTCTTATTAGTAAAATTAAACGTTCGTTTTACGTTTTATATAAAGCATTAGGATAGAATAGAACATTATAATGGCGCCATCGTGCAGCATGTACACATTTATTGCTCTTCAGCATGGATATTAGACAATCAAACCAATCAGATTGTTGTTTAAAGAAGTACGCGCATTAAGGGGATATATTGCCCCCTCCACGTATGATGCCAAAAAATAATAGAAGTTGCTTTTCACCACTTTAACCTTTTGGTTTTTGGAATATTAATTTGATCTTTATCGTTGCTCTGGTAATGTTTACCGTTGCAACGGTAACAAAACAGCTACCAAAGAATAGGCCAAAAATAGTAAAGCGACCATCTTGGAACAAATTTGAGACTTTTGACAGAAAATTTAACATAGAGCACGAGTAAATACCAAAAAGGTATTTCAACAGGTGATACGAATTATCAAGGCACACAACATACTAAAAGGGTATGTTGGTATTTAGCTCTAATGATATCTAATTCTTAATTAAAACATCTTCAAAGGTCTCAAATATGGTCACAAATGGCAATTTCCCTACTTTAATCCTATTTTGGCAACCATTTATGATACTATAGGAGTGATAAAAGCTAAATAAATACCAGACTTTTACACATGGGTTATTCCTCTAGTAAATCAATCAGTACAAATTGGTGAAAAGCAAATTTCAATTTTTGGCTTTAGAGATACCCAAATCAGCCATTTAATGCACGAAGCTCTCTATATAGAGAATACTAGGTGAGTGTCTTTTGATATCAAGTTTACCAGGCAAAGCTTCGAGAACGCTTGTTGACATCGCGAGATGATATTTTAAACATTAATAATGTTTATTTTGACACTATGGTAAGTCAAATATACCCTTCAGAGCTCCAACTTAATAAAGCTAATACCTCTGATACCGAAGTCGCGATTTTAGACTTGCATTTGTCAATTTCTAATGATATTGTTTCTACCAAAATGTATGATAAACGTGACGACTTTGATTTTGAAATTGTCAAGTTCCCATTTTAGATGGTGATGTTCCTCGCACTACAAAGGTGATGTTCCTCGCTCTCAACCTATGGAGTCTATATCTCTAAACGTATTCGTTTTGCAAAACTCGTTAATAATTGTTAACTCAGAATCTTCTAAAACAAGGCTATCTGTATCATAAACTTTGCAAAACCTTTTCTAAATTTTATAGACGACACTTTGATTTGATATCTAAATTCCAAATTGGACTAAAATCTCTCTTGCGAAAAGGACTTTCGGACCCTGAATTTTATGGTGGAAATTGAAGAAAATTGTTGGTTCTAATAATTTTTCAGCGCAGTTTATCAAAATAATTTCCCATTATAAAAAGAGTGGCTTTAACATTAATCTTTTGTAGCAGACTGCATGCTTGGTAGTCAAACCAATCACGGATGGCAATATTGCTTTCCTCTTTAATTGAACGCCGGTCGGTCGGACTTCAGACTCTATGACGGTTCCGACTTAAATACGTATCTATTGATGAGATGGTAGGGGCCTGGTGCTTTGGCTGTTGTTGGGCCCACCGAGGTTTACCGGTTGGATTTCTTTTGCTCCGGTATTCAGTTTTATTTACTGTTGAGTCCATATCTTTGCTTTATCTCTTTTTTATATCTTGATTTATATGTTCTAGGAGATGATGCATTGATAAGTTAGGGGTCTTTCATACAAACCAAACATCTATGTGTCTTTGTCCACATCTGGACTGAGGGTGAGGTTGGTGCAAGCCCTCCATTAAAATATTTTTTTCTGACCGTTCCAAGGCGGTGCTTCTTTTATGGATCATTTATGTTATTTCTGTCTTGTTTTGTTATGCTTTCAAGCACGTCTGTTTGTTGGTGCCTTGTGGTCGTCTGATGGGGGGGGGGGGCTGACCTCTTGGCTCTCGCTTGTGATGTCTTATTGAGACGTTGTCACTTTTCCATTGGTATCCTGGGTCAGGTGTGGTGCTTGATTGTATCAATTCCTGATCTTTGCCCTCTTTCTTACTTGCCAACAATTCAACATTCGTTCTCGAAGCTGAGCCTGGTAAAACTTTATATCAAAAGACGCGAACATGATATTCTATTTATCAGCTTACCAAGTTGATTCACCCATCAAACTAGCGAAAATGACTTAATGATCGATTTTTTTTGTGTCGATTCATGTCATTGGCGACGCCCTTCAAAAAGTGCTACGTCATCATGACCTGATAAAGGCACATGCGTGAGATAGACAACGTTTATCAGTTAACGTGCAACGCAGCAGTTAAAATCAATGGTAACTGAGATAAAGAATACTATGTGAGTGTGTTTTGATATCAAGTTTACCAGGGTAGGCTTTGAGAACACTTGTTGACATCGCGAGGCTTGTCGAACGATTAAACATGCGCTCTCAAAGTCGAGCCTGGTAAACTTGATGTGGTACCAGTAAAATGCATTTAAGCCCCCCCCCCCCCCCCCCCGGCGGCTTAGGCTGCTGTCGGTTCTAAGGCGATGGTTCTGTTGTTGTTGACTTTTTGTTTATTGTGACTCCCATTGTGGGAGTCTGTAATTGTTCTATGTTTTGTTGTACGTTACTTGATGTCTTTTCTAGTATTGCAATCATCTTGATGGGGAAGAGGGAGCTGGTTGCTTTGCTTAATTTGTCTTCCTTGTGTCTCGTAATGTTTGAGCAACTCTTCCTCGCGGTGCCAGGGGGTTGTCTGCGGTTTGTGATTGTGGTATTTCCTGATCATACTCACTTACTATTTTTGATAGCAAAAAGACGTGAACCTGGTATTCTTTTTATCTGCTTACACATTGTATCACTCTTCAAAACAGCGATTATTACGTTATTTTCCTTTTTTTTAGTTGATGACGTCGTTCAAAAAGTGCAACGTCATCACGAACCGATAAAGGCACATGTCGTGAGATAGACAACGTTTATCAGGCAACGTGCAACAATGCAGTAAAATATGCGAGGTAACTTATTAAAAATGTATTACACTATTTGCAAAGATCGTTTTTAATGGCCACATGTTTTTAAGGAGAACATAAAGGCACGGATTCTTACAACATTATACATGACCGTTTCCATAAATTCAATATGACATAAACATTTGAAATCTAAAATTTGATAAAGGAATGGCCAATATATAATTAAGTTTATGAAAAGATCGGTTGAGAATTTCAATTGCTGTAATATATAAAGCACTTATTTTTGGCGGATATTTTTATCTGGCGCTATAGGCGGTAAAACAAAAATCGCCAAAATATGAGACCCCGAAAAACAGTGTCTAATTTAGTTATACAATAAACACATAACCTTAGTTTGTTGGAATCGTTGATGTCAAAACCCGACTTTTGAACGGTAGAGTATGTAACGACATCTTAAAATGCGCTACTATTAAAGGAAAGAATATGCTTCCTACATAGAGCATATTCTTTCATTTAAAAGTAGCCCATATGAGAATAGACAAAATACATTGAGAAACCAATTTTACGCCAAAATGTCAGTCTTTTAAACTCGCCAACTCGATTTTGATGCAGAGAATATTAAGTGTTTACAGTAATCAAAACCTAATGGCTTAAACGCTTAGCACGTCTACATGTAAGTGTTTCTAGTCATTTAATTACTATTCGAAGTTAAGTCCTATTGTTAAAATTACTAGTTTTATAACAAATGTAATAAAATACGTTATGAAATGTACCCAGGAAGTTCAACATATAATTATTGCTGCTCATTAACAATTTGAAGCATTCGATTGCTTTAATGTCAGCTAGGGTTTCTAACTTGAGTATTTTATCCCAGACTGACTGTAATGTAATAGCGGATTCTGCTACTTTATTTGGAAGATATTGTACCCCTACGATCAATAGCGTGTATATAAGAAGCCAAAATGTCTAGAAAATATTGGAGATATATGGCTGTAATATAATTGTCTTGATCTGCTAAGAAACTGCCTCCGTTGGGGTTTGTACTACAACACTTAATCGATATATGTGAGGCCTAGGATGTCGTTAGTTTCTTTGATTTTTAATCTATTAAATAGCACAGTCAGTAATTTTGTAGGGACAGAACCGTTTATCTTTTTTATTATAAGTATGCCTTGTCTAGTCGGGGAATGGGTTCTTAATTGTATTTTTGTTTTGTTTTGGAGTTTTACTTATGCAGACTTTAGTCAGAAAAAAACAAACAAAAACAAAATAAACTGTGCGTCAAGCGATGACTCAGATCAGTCTGAATATGCACCCAGTCTGATATGATTATTAGTCCCCTACCTGTCAAAGACCGGGCTGGGGACTTTAGGTTTGCTCGATTCCATCCATACGTATTGACGAACTGACTCTTGTTTGCTACTTGATTTTCCAAAAACTCTAAATCATGGCATCACAGAAGCATATCCGCACATAATTGACCCAAGTTTGTATCTTATTGATTAAGCCTTAAGGTTATAAAGCTTTTTTTTTCATATCCAACTCAACTGAGCTACTAGCTAACACAGGAGCTTGACGTTGCTTTTTTCTATAAGGAACTAAAGGGAAAGACGGATACTCGGCTGCTGCTCAAAATTGTTTTAGGTGAGTCTTACCGTTATTACTCAGCTTACAAGCATGTGTGTATATACTTTGAATTAACAATTGAATGGTCTATCTTCCGCCAAATATCAGCTCTGATCAACATTCGCGGTTTCATTGTGATTCGTTTTTTTTTAAATGAAGTCTGATTGGACTCGTGTGATGGATGCAAACCGGATACATGTCCATCTTTGCTGCTTTGTGTACATATATCGGAGCAAATGTATAGTGCCATCTGATTGGACAATACATGATGACAGAATGTTCTCTTCATCTCGACCAATCAAATGACAATACGCATTCGCCTCGATGTATGTACAACAAAGATGGCCATGGTTCCGGTTTGAATCCATCACACGAATCCTATCAGACTTCATCGAAAAAACAAAATGACAATAGAGCATGCAATTTTTTATTCTAAGGGTATGCGCACGACTTTGTAATCTGAATAATAACGGTGTAATTCAACCAGAAACAATTTGTGCAGCAGCGGAGTGTCCGTCCTTCGCTTTAGTTCCTAAAGGGTAAACAAGTATAGAACAGAGAGAAAAACGTCAAGCTCCTGCTGTGACAAGTACCAAAGTCTCGTGCAATCACTTACAGTCCGTGCTCATGACCCGGACATAGTTTTCAGCGTTTTACTAATTATATTTAGACATTCAGTATTAGCGCACGTGGCTTCAGAACAGAGCTATTCCTGTTGATAAATGGATTATTATCCACAGACCATGCAATATAGACGGCAGAAATACTATAAGGCGCCAGCTGATATAGTATAGTTCATTACTATAAAAGAAGTCTGTCAGATAATATTCATACATAATGACCAAACCTAGACGATTCTTATACGTTGTCCAAAAACACAACAATAAAGAATTTGGCAGACATCAGTTTATGCCTCTCCTTTCATTCAGCATGTTCAAAAGAATGATAGTCTTTCTATATAGCATCGGTACTCTTTAAAGCTCATTGTAAAAGCAAGTTTTTTCAATCCATTTCATTTTATAGTATTTCTGAAAATTCCAGCCTTCTGCATTAACTCCTGTCAATAAACTTTATTTCTTTTTTTGTGATTATGACATTCATCTTTTACTAGAAAAAATAAGATAATAAGTTCATAGAGTAAGCGAGTCCCAGCAGGCACACAAAGTTGACTCAATATTGATTCAACGTTGATTCAACGTCATGTCGTTGAATAAATGTTGTATCAATATTGAGTCGATGCCGTGAGCCTGCTGTGGCATGACTAGGAAATTCCACAATCACACTCTGCAGACCAGCCCACGGCACCATGAGGAAGAGACACTAACAGTCACATGATATCAAGAAGATAATTAAAATAAAACAACCGGCTCACTTTTCCCCCAGCGTGATGATTGCAAAACTCGAAAGGACACTAACTACTGCATAACAAAGCAATACCCCCACAAACAATGGAAGCAACAATATTGAATAAGTGAACAACAACAACAGAACCACCGACTTAAAACCGACAGCCAAATCCATTGGGGAGACTTAAATTAATTTTACTCGTACAATATTTGCTCTAGATTCTGCTTTTGTCAAAACACAAAATTTGCTTAGCTGGTGTAGATACTTCCTAACTTATATTATGTATCATCACAGAGAAACAATTACCATATTGTGATGAAACGGTGGTGGTTTTGTTGTTGCTGATAAGTTGTTGATTGGTACTACCATTTTGGGATTCTGTAATTGTTATATGTTTTGTTGTGCTTCACTTTGTGTCCATTCTAGCTTTGCAATCATCTTGATGTGGAAGGGATAGCTGGTTGCTTTGCTTTGTTTGTCTTCCAGGCCTCGAGGCTATAAAGCTCGAGTTCATTCTCAGACTCAAAATAAAGCGCAGTGATTGGTTGCTTGCGGACACGTGTCCGCAAGCAGCCAATCATTGCGCTTTATTTTGAGTCTGAGAATGTACTCAAGTTTTATAACCTCGAGGCCTGGTGTCTCGTGATTGTTGTGTGGCTCTTCCTTTCGATACCACGGGTTTGTCTGCAGTTTGTGATTGTGGTATTTCCTGATCATATTCACTAACTATTTTGTGATGAAACAAAAAGGCTTACAGCTCATAGACAGACGGATCTAAAGAATATCGATAGTTGAGCCATGGCGAACCTAGAAGAAACACCCAGGCACTGACCCACCGATGAAAGGTTTAGATCATGGTTGTCCTTGAGTTTGAGGCCTGACCCACCGTCGTGTAATTTAAGAGAACACCTGATAGCTATAAATTGTGGTTTGTTTTATAATCAGGCATGCAGACTGTCGCATAATATCCATAATATCCATACTATATCCCACTCATTTATAACGCCTGGTGATCTTTTTGAAATTTCCAAAAAAAAAAAAAAATAATAATTTATATTTTAAATCGTCACAAAATATTCAGTGGCTCAGTGGTAGAGTGCTTGACTCGAGACCGAAGGGTAGCGGGTTCGAGCCTCACCGGCGTCACTGCGTTGTGGTCCTTGAGCAAGACACATTTATCCTAGCTTAGTACTGGTTAAACCCAGGAAGAACCGTCCCGCATAACTGAAAGATTGTTGAGTGGACGTAAAGAATCAAATCAAACAAACAAAAGTCACAAAATATTGGCTCTGGTATGCCTTGTTACAGAAATGTTTTAAAGCCAACATTGTGAGTGTTAGAAAATACATGATTTTATCGATAGTCTTGCTTTAGTACCTTAGAAGCTCTTGTTGAAGTCACTTACAGTTGAATATACTCTTGCAAAACGAATAAGCTGCAAAATATATACACCAAAGGGAGCAATGACCATCTCCATCCAGAAATGGAATATAAACTGTTAAAAAATTAAAATCATCTCGTTTATCGTAAATTGTATGCCATAAATTAGACAAGTCCAAGTCTAAAAAGGGGGCTGCAGTATAAAAATAATTTGGTTTATTTAACTGAAGTTCTATTGGATAAATCTGACTTACCATTTGTTCAAAATAGAAATTATCAATATTCAGTAAGTCATCAAGCTTTCTTGAAGTATAGTTGAACGACTTAATAACAACATCAGCCTGTTTATTGTCAGATATAGACAACATGAAGTCTCTCTCATTACAAAACAAAAACAAATCTGCAAGAAGAGGAGCACAATTAGTAACGATTTGAATACCTGTAATTATTCAGTATACAATTTAGAGCCAAATCTAATAAGTATTGTTCAAAAGATAATGGAGGGCGTCACATACTTTCTGACACGACCAAGTACATCTGTCTGGCTGTTCAGGAGTGAAAAAATGTGTTTCTCGTTACATGCCAAATAAAGAGAACCATCTATATTAAAATGTTTATTCAATTAATTCATTCCGTTTTTCGTTGATAAGCGCATGTGGCAATTTAGTATAGAGAGTGGAGAATTTAAATGTAGACACACTGAATGCCAGTAAACCTTATTTTATTTTATTTATTAAGAACCTATCATGAATTTTAATAGACCAAAATAGATTTTATACCACTCATTTCATAAACGTTTTCACAATATATCATAACATGGTTTATAATCGTAGTGAGATCAGAGTTTAAAAGTATAGACAGCTCAGTAGTAGTACATGATTTATATGGTCTTTATGAAGTTGGGGTAGCCAGTATAACGTAGGAAGCGTGTCATGATTCCCATCAACAAACATAACAACAGGCTGGACTGATGCTCAGCATACCCTCGTCCATCAAAATGATGGTTTCGCATGCCAGTGGATAGGGAATGTTGACAAGCATATATATGCAAAATGTAATCAAAATATACCATGTGGTTCAAGAGTTATGAACATTTTCACTATCTGCTAATGGCTGGTTAGACGGATGGACAAATTGACAGATTGACGGACTCGCATAGTGATGATAGTGCAGACCCAAGGGTCGTGTAATCTCGGAGTCTGGTTGGTTTGTTTATTGTGTACTTATTCGTGAATACATCCCGTTGGATTGTCTAGGATTTCCCTGTGTGTTGCGCCTCCTCTGGTAAATGTTGCCCTGTGATCTGTGATTGTGGAATTCCCTGGTCAAAATTCCTTTTTTCTACTCTAAGACTTATACACAGAGAAGTTTAACTACAAATTGTTTGGAGTTTTTTTGCAAAATATTTTACAAACTTTTGAAGAAAAAGAAATATTTTTATTGCATTGTCCTTTATTGTTTTATGTTTTTTCTTCTTCCCTTTTTTGTTCTTGAAAGGTTGTAGAAATTTACTCGAAAAGTCTCATTTTCTCTCAACTTGTTCATTATCCGTAGATGTATGTGGTTATTCATAATGTCGGTTTGTTTGATTGTTTTGGTGCTTTACATGCGCGGATTCAGAGGGGGGGACCGGGTGTCGGGAACCCCCTGAAAAATCACAAAATATATGGTTTCTGTGTGTGAACTTACGCTGGTCCTAACCAGACTCTATGTTGATTGCGTCAAAAACTGTTACTTTGTGTTAGCTATTGTGCGATGAGTGGCAATTGTATGTATATCAGAGACGCATTTTCGATTGTGTTCGTATTTTAGCGTATTTTCTGATTCTACCATCAATTACATCTTGTAACACCACGTATTCAAATCATGAATCTAAATTGCTACTACCTTCCATCAATTACATATTGTAACACCACAGATTCAAATCATGAATCCATAATGCTTCTACACGATAATAGATGTCTAGCTGTCCTGTGTCGCTGTATAAGCAAGGCAAAAAGCTCTTAGTTCATTTATCATTTAATCTCCTTGTGAATCTCTGTATTAGTCGAGAGCAGTTAGAGACGTGAAGTGGGATTTCCTTAGGGGAAGTTATATCGATTAGCCAGCTCTGAAATACTCAGCATGTTACTGATATTGCTTCCAATTTTCGTCGTGAAATTGGAAATGATTCTCATGACATAACGAGCAAGAGACGTGACTGGACATGTATCTGGTCCTTGAATACTATAATTGAGGCTGCGAATGTTAAAACAACAACATGATCTACGTTCGTAGCAAAGACTCAGATCAGTCTGAGCTACGCACCATTGTACCAAACTTTGTAAGGTTAGCTCAGTAGGTAGCTATAAAATGCGACCGCCGAAAAGACATACCATGCTGTTGGTTTTGCAAGGTTCAATTTAATGTGGTTGTGGTATGTCCTGCAGCTGGCCATAATCACTTGTTTTAGTAGCTAATTTGTGTGAATTTCTCGCAATCCATACACATTAGCGTGGTATAACAAACTCTAAAGCATTTGACAACTGAACTCATATATATATTTATTATAAAATCCTTGGGTTTGTTATTTATTATCCTGTTGTAAGGCGGTTATCTTGTTGTTAATTAATTGTTTGCTGTTTCTCAAATTTTGTGTTGGCGAATTTCTAGAGAAAATGCAAAATTTATGTTTTAAAAGGTGGTAGGTGTCTCTTCACGGAAGAAGGGTCATTATGCCTCAATGTGCCGCTACCCAGGTCACGAACACACATGGATAAAGGCCAAAAACAGAGAATGACCGTCTCATAATTTTCAACAGGAAAAGGAAATGTCACATATGGTACACCATTGTGCCCTTTATTCCGTAAAAGCAGATATTCAGCATATTATGGTTGTAGTAAAAAATAATTTGTTTCGTTTTTGTTGTATATAGATTTAGTGTTTTGCTTTTTCGCCCCAGAAAAACAATATTCTGGAACAGTATAACGTTTTCGGACCCAGGGGTCCTTCTTCAGTACCTTAGCAAAAAATCAAAACACTGCTGTGTGATTTGCTAAAAACTATTTGTATTTTGTGTCTTATTTGACCGATTTTCGTCGCACAGGGCGCAAATTATCGTCGTGCGAAACGCTAATAAACGTCGCATGAAATGCGCATTGTCATCGCACAAGGCTTGGATTGTCCTATGAGTTTGACAGTTTGTTACTGTGCTTTCAAATTCTGTTTTATAGAGTCTGCTGGGTTGGTTCCCAAGCTGTGTAGACTCTTATAGAGTTTTAAGAGGTGGCAGGTGTCTCTTCACTGAAGAGCTATGTGTAGACTTTGCTGTTTATTATAGAGTCTGGTGGGTTGTGTACCACGCTATGTGTAGACAGCTGTTTATTATAGAGACAGGTGGGTTGTTTACCACGCTATGTGTAGACTCTGCTGTTTATTATAGAGTCAGGTGGGTTGTTTACCACGCTATGTGTAGACTCTGTTCACTAAGAGTTTGACCGGTTGTTTACGGTGCTTTTTTTTAAAACTCTAGTGTGGGTAATTTTACCCAGAATACATACAAACCTAGGCCACAAAGCAGATTATCCTTAATTTGCTAAAATACTTACTTTGAGGTACAGAGATGCGTCGTTTAATGTGGTTGTGGTATGTCCTGCAGCTGGCCATAATCACTTGTTTTAGTAGCTAATTTGTGTGAATTTCTCGCAATCCATACACATTAGCGTGGTATAACAAACTCTAAAGCATTTGACAACTGAACTCATATATATATTTATTATAAAATCCTTGGGTTTGTTATTTATTATCCTGTTGTAAGGCCGTGATTTTGTTGTTAATTAATTGTTTGCTGTTTCTCAAATTTTGTGTTGGCGAATTTCTAGAAAAAATGCAAAATTGCTTATGCATGTGGTCATATCAAGTATCAAACGGTTTTTGGCAGATCCAGGTTCTAAGTTCATCCTTTGAAGTCGTGTACAGGTGTTTTACTAATTTGATCCACGCTGCATACCATAGTTCCCAACTTTGTCATTTTCTTTGTAAGGATGGCATTGAAGAATATTTTTGTGCATGTTTAGAAGAAGCCTGGGTATGCATTTCCCTCCACCCCCTGTGGAATGCATTGCTTTTATACAATCAGCTGGCGTTCCACTCTGGGTAATGTAGGGAGCGCAGTAGCTCAGTGGTAGAGTGCTTGACTCGAGACCGAGAGGCCGCGGGTTCGAGCCTCACCGGCGTCACTGCGTTGTGGTCCTTGAGCAAGATATATTTATCATAGCTTATTAATGGTTCAACCCAGGAAGACCCGTCCCTGTTTAACTGAAAGATTGTTGATGGGACGTAAAGAATCAAATCAAACAAACAGACAATAATGTGGCAGCAAGGAAGAGATTCAAGCCATGTACCCGCTGGTCTCGACCAGAGGTGGTCGATTGGAGATGGATGGGTCAGGATCTGGAAGGCCAGTCAAGTGGGTATAACATGATCAACTTGCAAACAGTTCTTTGCCATATTGCAGGTATGGGGGCATTGTCTAGTGTTTCCAGCAGTCCTATATATTGGCAAGACTTAATCCGCATAACGTTGACCTGTAAGTGTGCCCCGAATTACACATAAAACTATGCAAAGGACCCGGACAGTCTCCTATTTAATCTGCCCAAATTTTGAGAGCCCGTGGCTAGGATAATTTACAACTGTATTTTGTGCTTAAATCAAAACCTTACATTTAGTGCACCTAACAAAGTAAAACTATTCGGAAAACATTGCAAATACATATGCCAGGACCTTATTATTTTGCCAGCCAAGAGTAGAAGTGATGTCATGTTTTGTTTACAAAGTTATGGGACTTACCTTTCATGACAGGATTAATACACAATTGATTTATCGATTCGAGATAGCTCAAATGGTAGCGAGGAGGATTACTAAACCACAAAGATTTTTTTTAGGTTCGAATCTCACTGGCTGCTCTTTTTTATTTCTTTTTTTTTCTTTTTCGGGGGGGGGGGGGGGGGTCTGATTTTATTATTTGCTTCATGTCTTATTTTTTCTTTTTATTTATCTTTTTATTATTTTTTTATCTTTTATCCCTATAACATGTATAAGGCACATATATAAAACATATGGAACAACACAAACTACTGTAAATTCGGAAATATACGCGGAATAATAAATGAAAAAAATCACATGACGAGAAAAATAAAATCAGACCCCCCCCCCCCCCCGAAATAAAATTTAAAAATAACTGAATAAAAAAGAGCAGCCAGTGAGATTCGAACCTAAAAAAATTCTTTATGGTTAAGTATATCCTCCTGGCTACATCAATTGTGAATTAATCCTGTCATGAAAGGTAAATCCCATAACTTTGTAAACAAAACATGACGTCACTTCTACTCTTGGCTGGCAGAATAATAGGGTTTAGGCGATGGGGGTATTTATTGTGACCATTTTTTCCGCAGAAAGCAGAAAGTTTCGTCAGTGATTCGTCTTAATACATGTTAATATAACGTTTGCAGCATAAAGCTTGAGACGCAAGTGATGCGTTTGCATAGATTTCGGGTCTAGAAGATTTAATGTATTTGTAAATAAGTATGCTGTCCATGATTTTGACTATTACCCGTAAATATCTTACAGACAGATTATACCTGTTCTGTTTCAAGTTCAGTCGTTCTGACCTATCATATCTACAAACTGTATACGAATCATTGTCAAAATGCGTCGAAATTCTTGTCCGTTTCATATCTTAGGAAAACTGCTGATGTGATCATGAATTTTTTTCTTCACACAATACTACTGTTCATACTTAATAAGGCTAGCTGATAAAACTGAAAAATATTGGTGTGTAAATATATTTTTTTTTGGATTAAAACCCCACTTTTTGGCATTTTTGCCCGTCCGACGGAAAAAATTGAACTTTCGACAAGATTTATTAAAAAAAACTGTTATTTTCTCAGGAATTTTAACTGGGTGTATTGATAAAAGCATTAACAAAGTAAATGTAGAACTTTCAACATGTGATTTTTCATTACATTTTTTGCAATTATTTTGCCAAAAAACCTCTGTCCCAAGCGTTTATGTCAAGACCATAACACTTGATAAATTGCAAAAATAATACAGGATCCCTAATGGTGCTGAATCTGGTTTTCTGTCATACTAATTTGACACCCTCTGTTTACTAAGAAAACATGTGTTTTGTAAAGCATCTACAGAACTGGCAAAAGAAAATACTGTTTTGGTTAGAGAAATTTTAATAGAATATTTTTTGTGTCAAATGACCGTAACACAAAAATTGACAATGGAATGTGATAAAAAAAATTCTGGTTTTTACATCTTGACCAAATTTCTCAACAAAAACCACTCTTGTTGCGATGTTTTAGGGTGTAATCATTATTTTAGGTAAAAAAATATAGAATATATCAATACCGTAACAGTAAATACCGTAACGATGAAAATGTTGCGGTAATGACACATCTTGTTATGGTTTTGACATATACTGTCAAAAAAGTTCAGTTTTGAAAACAAAGATATTAGTTTTTAGTCAAGTTTATTAGTGCATTTATGATAAGAATGCTTTATCAAATTTAAACAGTAGCATAAAACACAAATTGAATGATGCATATGAGTGTAAACAGTTTGTTACGGTATTGACATATTGTTTGGTTTTCAGGCAGGGTTTGTCAATACCGTAACGGTTTTATCTAACCCGTAACAGTATTTGAAATAAATGCAATCTACCATATATTCCAAAATTCTTTCTGTGCACATGTGTCAAGAGTTTTAACATTGCAATCTGGTCAACAGTGCTCTACACTAAATCTTAAACAGAAGAATTACTCTAGCATATATTCTTTAAAGGTCAATACCGTAACATTTTTGTCAAGCACCGTAACAGTGATATTTTTGGGAAAAAAAGTATATCAGACAGAGACAACATGTAGTTTTAAGTACCTGATCAATTCCTTTGGTTGATTACAATCATACCAAAGCATTGTAATTTTCTAGAAATGTGGTTTTTAAACAAAAACTGAGAAAATAGTATGCAAAATCACTTAAAAGATAAAAAAAAATGCATTTTACGTTTGCTCATTGTCATAAATAATCATTTTGTTCAAATTTTACCTTTGACACAATTAAACACAAGATTTATTGAACTTATCCAATGCAACAAAATAATATCCATGACGAGATTTGAAGAAAAAACAGGAATTAAATTGTGTTACGGTATTGACATGTTATCTGGTCATGTGATCTTTGAAACGTAATTAAAAGGATCTGATTGGCTGTTAAGGTTTCTTTTCGCTTTTCATAGTATTTTCAGAAACAGATTGTTACTTTCATGAAAAAAGTATCATTTTATTTAATTCGTATGTTTCCTTTTACTTCTTTCAACATTCGACGAATTTTGACATTGACTCATACATGCCATTGCAAATTGATACTAAGGTACAGGGTTGTACAATATCAGCGACTAATAAGCTTTTATAATAACTTGTTTTTGAGCATTATGACAGCCTTCCCCCCTTGTGACCAAGCATGCTATTGTTATATGATGTGATTAATGTAAAACTACAACTGTATGCTTTAAACAGTAGCTTGGTCACAGGGGGGGGGGGGGGATAGCACTTCAAAAATTGTTGTTGTTCTTTCATTTCCTCTATGTTGAACAGCAAAAACAGAGTTTTCAACCATATTTTTAATCAGAACTTGTCCAATGAGAAAAGTCTTTTTGCAGATAATCTCGAGGGCTGAATCTACTATCTTTTCCATGGAAAAAATATCATATCCTTTGAATTTTTTATCTGGCCATTTTTATGGGCAATCCTTCATTAATACTGTCCCAGGTCCTTTTTTTGAAAAAAAAACGAACCATTATATTACCGTATTATACAAATCTGAGGATGGCCTTCCTCAGCTTTGTATAATATTATAAGCATGTGGCGATTGCCGATTGTGTGTGAAAGGCCGTGTTTAATCCTGGTGTTGTAGTGAAGGCTTTTGCCCTTTTATAGGGAGGACTGGTTGCTTTGCCTATATAGGCATTTGATAGCAGATCTCAGTATTTTTGTGTCACCGATCCTGTTGCATCACTTTCTGTCTGTTTGGATATTGCTTAACGTATTTACGGGGTAACAATAGAACAAGAATTACACCATTTGGGATTATCTGTCCTCGATATTTGATGCATCCTAAAATAAGCCAGCATATAGCATTGTATTTACATTTTAAAAGCAAGCCTTAAATGAATCTTAGATTTTTGAAACCGTTCATCGCCTCTTGAAGACATAAGTTTGATTGACAGCTGCCAAGCTCTGCGCTTTGAACATCGAATTTATTCGCTAGAAGTGACACTGGTGTTGTGATTGGAAGCGAGCCACACCTGAGTCGCAGGAGTAAAACCAAGCCCCTCGTTTGCTCCATTGGATGACCATGTTCACACTAAGTCCAGCTGTTTCTGCTTTTCCGTTGGCTGTTAGTGGTCTCTATCTGTTCCTCACGGAGCCGTAGGTTGCTCTGCAGTGTGTGGTTGTGACATTTCCTGGTTATACTCACTTATTTGTTGTGTGTGACAAGAAATTTTATATAAGCCTTGCGTCCACAGTATGCGATGTCTGAAATTTGGCTCGACTGTTTAACACAATAATATATGGAATATAAATAAAAACATCATGACGCTACAGTAAATTTTTGTCATGTATTGCATGTGGCTCACAAACACACGCTGCACAAGCTTACCATGACCAGAATCTGGAGTCAAGCATCGGTGTTATTTTAATTTGTCGATTTTTTTTACCAGGTATGTTGGCTTTTAAACGTACGAGTATGTATTCTAACTGCTTCTTCTTTGGACCTTATCGCAAATTTTAGACGTAGCGTTTCCTTTTCCCGTCAGTATAGCTTGTCTAATTGTTAAATATTTTTAAAACCCATTTTACCTAGATGGGTTAAAAACTGCTGCCAGTTTGAAAATTTCTGTTCTCATAATTTCGTATGTTCCTTTACATTTGGAATTTGTAGTTTGTTTTTTTGGTCGAAAAGTTTATGTTTAATTATCTTGTCATTTCTAATTTTATAATCATTTCGCTTAAGTTGTGGGTTGCTATGCTTAACTCGGGCCTCGTCGCGACAAAAAAGGTATTTTGTTGCACGCGGACAACAAAGGCACAGACTAGCCTGTGTTTCCGCACAGCTTGATCAGTGCCTTTGCTATCCGCGCTCTGAAAAGTATAATATATAGACATGCTTTACGAAAAATTTCAATGTTCTAGCTATTCGTTGTAGCTAAACAGGCTAATTAGAGTCTTAACTGTCTGAAAACCAGATACATATTTTCTTGTGACAAAGTTCATTTGTAGCATATGAGTCAGTGCATTAGCCAAACTAAAACTCAGATCAGCTTTGGCATCAAACGTGTCAGGCCAGAGTGTCGTTTTTTTGTTTGTTCAATTGGTGCATTTGTAACTAGGGACTTGTAGGTCAGGCAGATCTGAGTATTCTCTTGACTCATACAAGGTAGCTCTTTGCTGGGTATAGTACCCAGCAAATGAGATATATTGTATGAGCCAAGATAATTCATTGGTTCAGTCAATGTAGAAAGTTAATTTGAGATTATGATTCTTATCAGCCGGGCCTGTTCAGATGTGCAGATGCACAGACTCACCAGAGCCTTCGCTACTCGAATGCACGAAGTATTGATGTAGATAAAGTCTCAGGCTAAAACTTAGACATCTAGACACACAGAGTACGTCAGCGACAGCATGCAGGTTTACACAAAAAGAGGATTATGTATGTACTACTATGTAAAAGAGCTGTCTTAGTGCACTGTTTATGCAGACTAAGTTACCACATCTAATTGGGAAAATGCGTTTTCCCTGTACGTTAATGTCTACCTTTGCAGGCTGGTTAACATTGCTTCCATCAAATCTATATTGGCCAATCAAATTTGAGACACCCTACCAGCTTCATTAATCTTTGCTTGCAAATTAGACTCACAAAACGCATTAGCGATACGTGGAGACCATTTAAGGTTTAAAGCCGCGTTGATCCAGTATTTGTCTGCGATGCTGAAGCAATCACCAGTCGCTGGAGCTGACAATGTGAACAGATCAATACCAAGTCCCAATGGGAATGCATCCTCACGACTTATGCCTCCCCTTCAATTCAAGCGTATCAAACGAAGTCAACCCTTTTCGTCACCCATAGCCTCAGGGATATCAGCCTAAACATCTCCGATATCAATTAACAAAATCGACCATTTGATAATTACGACGAGAACAGCGTAGGTCAGGGCAAGCCCGTGCGTATCGCACGGGCTTGCCCTGGCATCCGCTTTTCAAATTTTAATTAACGTGCGCATTAATATGTGGTTCGTTTCCCCGTATTTGTCACAATAAGATGAGTGGTGAAATAAAAGCCTCTCCGGTTGTAGCAGTGTAGCTATCTAGTAATGATACCATTCGCTATAGACACATTACCATCGTATTAGCGTAACCCTAATATATTGACTCCGTGTAGAAGCTTTGTTCCATTTTTTCTGGCCAACAAATCAGAGGAGCTCCAGCGAACTTCATTACATCATTTAAATGTACGTGCATGTGAAGTACGAACGTAGCTTAATATGCTTTAAGTTACGTTATGAGAGGTGTAGCTGAAACTGCGCGGCAAACATGCAACTTTGAACGTCCTTGTTTGACACATACTGGTTTAGTTCGATATAATGACTTAATGCCAAGTGATGCTCTTTTGCCGCCTCCAAGAGAAGCAATAAACGTCAGGACGTAGTTTTGTATTGTTATTGACACGCCATTAGCTTCATTTATGTTAGGACAAAGTGAGCACACACAATATAGCCAGAGACATAATTCAAGCATTACGTCTCAAGTTACAGAAGACAAAACTAAATTGGAACATTAAAGCTTTGGACTGTCTCTGAAAAAAGTCACATAACCTAGATTATTACTCAGTCCTCTTAATTCATATAATGGTGTATCTTCCTAAAAGGTAGTCCCTTGGTAACCAGGAAATTCACGAGACCAAATAAAAAAATAAGACTTTGCGTGACTTTACACCAAATTTGGTGGCAGTCAGTCTGCCACTGGTCTTAAGTGTAACATTTAAACTGCTTTTAAATTAAAAGCTATGTTCTGCCCGGTGATATTGATCCGGAGAATAATCACCCTAATTATATAATAGAGAAATGTTAAGAATTTTTGCTGAAGAAATGTTGGATTCAGTTATTAGTGAAAGTTTACACCAAAGAGGTGGCAGCTAAGCTGTCACCCCTCTTGGTGCGAACTTTTACGTATTTTATTTTTAGTTCAAGTAAACGGAACTGACTTGTATCAAGAGCTCATCCGCTACTTGCCTGTATCTAATATACTATTATGATAAAGTTGTGGTTATTTCAAACTAGGTGTTGTACATGCAAATACTTAAACCGTCCCAGTGAGAAGATTTTTTAAGTATTCAGAACACATTACAGTTTGTGATAGAGAATATGGATGCTATTTCAGAAATACGAGAAATTCGTACATGTACAGTACCTTCGTGCATACTGGTCTGAATCTAGTATGCTCCATATGTATTTCGATTAAAGCGGGTACTTGGAATAATAAGAATTACCCTTATATACTGAGCAAAGTGAAAACGCTGCACCACAATAGTTTATATTTTGTGAGAAAGTATTGGAAAAACGTATTTACTAAAGCTTAATAATGTTTCCCAGACATCCAGCAGACGATTCGTCGAAATTTCACCAAATTGTCTTATTTGATGTCTGAGTTATGCTTGATGTGCTTAAAGCTTTATTCACATAATTGGCAATTGCGCATGCGCAAAACAAGATTGTTATGCTTATTAGAATTAGCCATGATTATGTTGCATAAAAATGCAAGAAAACTGACCAATCACTTGAAACAAGCTCAGAAATCAATTTCGAATTTATCAAATATGTAAATTGTCTCCCTTTGACAAAAACAAATAGGGAATATTAAATGTTTGGTAATCATCGATTTATCACGATTTTCGATAATTTTCTTATGCCAAACCAGGGAGACCTATCAGCACATTGTTTATACCATTTCTCGACTAGTAATGTCCTCACACTCAGATGCAACAGCACATTGATTTTCCTATGTGGATTTCAGTATTAAATTTCAGGCTTGCCAATTGGATGAGAAACCCGCTTTTTAAGATTGCTTTTATAAACGATTAAAACACACTTGTGATAAATCTGTCACGTTTCTGGTTCAGGTTTATGTCCAGACTATCATTTCGTGCAGTCGGATCTGGTTGGTAGTGGATTACTGAAGGTCTTAACTGGGTGAGATTTCTGTTCAAATTTGCAACCTGTAAAATTTGACCCCTGTCACATTTAAATGACTTTCAGGTTGTTTCCTCGTGACAACATCAGTAAAACTTTTAATGCTATGCATAGCCTAGTCTTGGAATATTTACATTCACTTTGATTTGCTTTACTGGCTTTCATCATCTTGTATATACATGGCAACCAATTCAGGTGTAGCGTTTTCACTTTTGTTCAGTAAATGTCTGTAAACTTGTTTATACATTGGACTCACGGTAATTAAATTCTGATAGCTGAAAGAACTTGTTTATGTCGAAGTAAAAAAGCATGCAGTGAATATGTGCTTTTCAGAGTAAACTTGATCGAGTGAGGTGAAATGTCAGTATTTTTCATGAGTGCTTTGCTCAATTATGCTTAAATGAGGCCATTGCAAAACACCAGATCTTTATACATTAATCAAGAACTTGCTGAATCAGTTTTACAAACTTATCGATGCAAACAGTACTACTAGTTAGGCCACGTCATAACAAATATTTCATAAACAAGTAAAACGTTTTATATTCAGTAGACCGCCTGCGGCAATACAGAGCGTGTGATAAATCAAATTAAAGACAATGTTAGCATGGAATTAGAAGTGACTTTTCTCCAACTACTTGTGATGTGTATTATATCAACTTATAAGTCAAACCCTAATAAACAGTTGCTCTTTTTATCAAATATAACATCCAGGTCAAATCAACATTTTTAAACTTCCAATCGAATTAACTCACCATTAATAATATTTAGCAAACTGTAAAATACCCACATGAGAAAATGCAGAATAAACCGAAGTCTACATTGTCTGCATTGTTATATTGTATGATATTATTATTATTATTACATAGGTTTAGATGCGCAAAAATTTTGAGCGCAAAAGTGTAAATATTTTCTTTCTCATCAATTAAAGCATATGTTTTGGGTGCTCAAAAGAACCGTCTCATTGAGTGAGACGGTTCTTTTGAGTACTCACAACATATGTTTTAATTGAGAAATAAGAAAATTATTTTTTTGGTACCCACTCTAAACTAAAGGCCTGCATTTTTGATATGTGCATATTCCAGGGACATAAATAAAATGACAGTTTATCAATGTATAACAGGAAGTGTGTACTCTAGTGTAGCAATCTGGATCGAGGACTCTATCTGTAGAATAATTAAATGGCTTGCAGTTCACAAATAATAGGGGATATTTGGGACACAAAATATCTAGAAATTAAACTCCTAATTTGTCGTGTAAAGAATGTTGTCTTTTCATAGAGCAATTTGTAAGCCAATTTTCCTGCATAATTTGAGAACTGAAAATTGAGTAATGTGACCTTAAGGGCAAAGCAAAAGAAACTAGGGGGAAGTACCAAATTTCACAAAAAGTATTAACAATCATTGACATGCTTTCGATAATGCATGCTAAAGATGCATTTTAGATGTCTTTGTTTTTTAAGATTCTTTTCGCGTACCACAATTGTTATTTCTAGGAGATAGGGCAATGACAAAAAAGGACGTGATTCACTAGAAATCGACATATTTTAGTCACGTATTCCTGAAATTGAGGACAAAGAGATCAAAACAAATTCCAAACATATAAAAATAATGAAAAACGGATATTTTCTTTTAAAAAAAAGTATAGGCATCGCATAATTCATCACCGTAATATTCACGTGTGAAAATTGAAAGGCTACCCTAGTCTAAAGATGGTTGTCTCATAAGCACGTGACCAGATTAATCCTAGAATTTTTTCATTCATATTGCCGGTGAGATGACTTGTCATCGCCTTGATTTCGCAAAGGCCTTTGATAAGGTGCCACACAGGAGCTATTGCATAAATTGGACTATTATGGGATAAGAGGGTCCACCACCGAGTGGATCAATTCATGGCTATCTGGGCGCACTCAACAAGTAGTTTTAGATAATCAAGCCTCAGATCCAGTCACAGTGTTATCCGGTGTACCCCAGGGTTTGGTTTTAGGACCGATCATGTTGCTTATTTTTATAAATGACTTGCTGGATAACATCAGGTCTTCTGTTCGCCTGTTTGCGGACGACTGTGTCCTGTATAGGATCATATATTCAATTCAGGACTGTTTGATATGTTCTTAAAATGGTATCTTTTGGAAGCAAAGAATGCATCAAAGAACTGGAACTAGGGTGTGCATATTTTTTGGGCCAGACTAGCTAGTTTCAGCCATTATGGCCTCATCAGTGACCGTCTTATAGGTTTAAAGTTCCACAATAAAACCCATGATCCCAAAGGACAAGAAAATAAAATCTACATTATAGTGAAAGGCAGGGAGACGTTCTACCGCCGCCACTAAGTCCCATTCACCAGCTGTAAAGAAGTCAAATATGTTCTTAAAAGGGTATCTTTTGGAAGCAAAGAATGCATCAAAGAACTGAAACTAGAGTGTGCATATTTTCTGGGCCAGACTAGCTAGTTTCAGCCGTTTAGGCCTCATCAGTGACCCTCTAATAGTTTTGAAGTTCCACAATAAAACCCATGATCCTAAAGGACAAGAAAATGAAATCTACACTATAGTGAAGGGCAGGGAGATGTTCTACCGCCGCCACACAGTCCTGGTCACCAACTGTAGTGAAGTCAAATATGTTCTTAAAAAGGTGTCCTTTGAAAGCAAAGAATGCATCAAAGAACTGAAACTAGAGTGTGCATATTTTCTGGGCCAGACTAGCTAGTTTCAGCCATTTAGGCCTCATCAGTGACCCTCTTATAGTTTTGACCCTGCATTAAGAACTCACTAGCTTAGGGCAATGAGAAGCCGAATGGCAAATGAAATTCAATGTGGCCAAATGTCACTCTATGAGAGTGACTTGGCATCAACATCACAAACAAATATTCTTTGACTATTCACTACATAATCAAACTTTGGAAAAATTCCAGTCAGCAAAATACCTTAGTATAACTATCTATGATAATATGGATTGGGGTCAACACATTTCAGAATTTTTTTCCAAAGCAATTAAGACACTTGGTTTTATTCGCAGGAACTTGGCTTTTGCACCTAAGAGCACAAAGGAAGTTGCATACAAAACTTTGGTTCAGTCTAAACTAGAGTATGCAGCACCCATTTGGAGCCCTTACTCAAAACTTCAGATTAAGTAGGTAGAAAAAGTTCAGAGGACAGCAGCCCGCTGGACCTGCAGGAGATGGCGAAGCACAAGTAGTGTCAGCGAGATGCTTGATGAGCTTGAGGGGCCACCTCTTGAGGCCCCTAGGGATCGGTCCTCCCTGCTTCTCTTTCATAAAATACATTCTGGTGCTGTGTCTATAGAAAAAGACAAGTACCTGTCCCCTGCTCACAGTTTGAAAACTACCAGGTCATCTCACAGTGCCCAATATTGTAGATACGAGACATACAGTGATGCCCTGAACAACTCTTTTTCCACAGTGGAATAGTCTTTCCCCTTCGGTGGTCAATTCCCAGACTAATGAGGAGTTTAAGGCTAAAAAAAAAAAAAAAAAAAAAAAAAAAAAAAAACAGGTGATTTTTTTCAAAATTCCAAATTCGCACTCCCTGGTGTAATGATCGAGTATCACAGATAGGTTGATAGCTAATTAAAACAAGATGTTTTAGGTACATGACATTAGTTTGGTAAGTGCTAAAAAATTTAATATTCGAATATCGCCTACTATTTGTGAACAGTATATTAATGATGACATCAAACGAGTCCTAAAAATGTTCTTTACTTTCAAATAATAAAACTGCTTTTTGAAACTAAAATTGACGTGTTTTATTCGTTTGTCTTTTTTTCTTTTTCAGATAGCATCATATTTCTGTTCCAAAACTGTATCTATCCAAGCATGAAGGATATATTGCTTTCTGCAGTATAAACACTACGTCTACACTGTTTGACATTTATCCATTTTACAGCTTAGTTATGTCAGTTATCTTTCTTACAATTTTCCATTCAAGAAGCGGTTACGTCAATTATCCATTTTACAACTTTCCATTCAAGAAGCGGTTACGTCAATTATCCATTTTACAACTTTCCATTCAAGAAGCGGTTACGTCAATTTTCCTTTTTACAACTTTCCATTAAAGAAGTGGTTACGTAATTAATTATACATTTTACAAATTTCAATTATGAAGTGCATGTAAACATCAATTATACTTTTCATTCAATAAGTGGTTACGCCAATTATCCATTTAACAATTTTTCATTCAGGAGGTGGTTAACTATTTTACAACTTTTCATTTAAGATGCGTTTACCATAAATTATCCATTTTACAGCTTTACATTCAATAAGTGCTTATTACATGTAACCACTTCTTGAATAGAAGGTTGTATAACGAAGAATTGAAAAACAATATAGACGCAGTTCATGACAATATACTTCTTTTGTTTCAGGTGCCATTTTTGATAAAAACTCAGAGGAAATTCGAGAAGCTTTCAAAAGTCAAATCAACTTTCTGAACAACAACGAGGACAAAAGTAATATTCATCTTGTAGCAGAAATCAGAGAACTAGACGCCACGGATAGTTTTGCTGTTAGTAATGCAAGTAAGTTATTTAATCCCTGTCCTGCCGAACTTTTATTCCCAAAAATTTCGTCTGCTTATTACGTCTGCTGCATATAATTAAATGCATTTCAGCCTACGTTTCCATGGAAACTGACACTATGAGCACTGATCTGACAAATCTTGGTCCGAATTTTTAATAAAGGCTATCAAGGAACATTAATCAATGGCGTAGCCAGAACGCTGAAAAAGATACGCACATCAAAGGGAGACTACTGGATCAAGCAGTGATTTTCATCAATTGCGTCCCGTTTCAAAATGCGAACTTCTCTTAAAGCAAAGAATTTGCTCCCAGAGGGAGCGAATTCTTTCCTTTATGAGTAGTTTCTTATAGTATGGAAAATTTCTTTTACCACATTAGATGACCTCCCTTGAATGTTACTATTTTTATCACGCATGTGCGTAACTGCGTAATTGGAGCCACGCCAATGTTAATGGATGAAAATGTATGCGGTATTTGCTATTAACGGGTAACTACATCTAGTAAACCAGTAGCTATTTATCCGTGTCTTGACACCAGGGGAGGACTTTTGTTGTCCATCTATAGGGCCCGTGAATCAAATTACAATATTTATCGTAAATGATTAAAACTTTCTTTTAAACGTACAGATACACGCGTGGCTATTCAGTTTAACTGTATGCCTTTTTAAACTGAACCCTTCCTCTACTGCCATACTTTGTGTGGGCGAGCAGTAAGGGCTCTTGTGAAACTGAGCGAATTGGCCCCGAGGTTATAAAAAAAATCATGCTCAATTCAACTGAGCATGAAATTGCAACTGCTTATTTAACCTAAAATACCGACAAATAAGAAGTTTCTTGCTTTAAGTCCCTCAGATGTTGGCATTTTAACATTTATGAGCAGGATAAATTTAGTACTCAGCTGAGTTAAGTATGCAAAAACTTTTAGAGTACATGAACTTGGTTGGGGTATGGAATTCAATCCCAAACTTGGGGTTTACCAGCAAGAATGGCATTACAAAGTATGTTTGGTATTCAACCCCAATCCCAATGTCTACCAATGTTGATATTGATTTTTAAGTAAGTATTGAATGCTAAGCCTGGGGTTCAATCCCAAACTTGGTTTTCAATGCATGAAGGCATTCACAAGTATATGTGATATTCAGTCCCAATGTTGGCATTCGATGTCAAGCCTGAGGTCCAGTCCCAAACTTTGTATTTAACGCTTCAATGCAATGTTCGCTTGGTATTCAATGCATCTTTTGGGATTGAATCCCAATCCTTAAAGTTAAATTCAATTCAAAATTAAGGTGTTACACTTTGGCATTAATTCAGAAGGGTTGTTGTCAGTTACAAGCGAAAGTATGTGCATAAATTACTGGTTAACCACTTGCTCAAGCCTGCCCAGGAAAAAGTGTGGTTACGTGAACTGACCGTCCCGCAATGACCATAGCTGTTGACATGGGACGTAAAGAAACAAAGAAACAAACAAACAAACAAACAAACAAAACAATCAAGTGATATAGGCAGTGGTAGAATCGTAAAGCCAGTGGGAGAAGCTAAAATTCCATGAAGCACTTAGGGCTTTAATATGGGAAATTTCAGTGATGATGACTGGCTATATTACCCGATTAACGTCAAAAAGTAAATGCAGACTTGAGATTCAAGAATAAAAAGTACTCGCCAATCAACTGTGTAAACTTGGCTTGGAGTATGTAGTCTGGGGTATGGAATTACATTCCAAGTTTGGGTTTTACAAGCAAGAATGTCATTAACAAGCATGTTTGGTAATCAATCTCAAGTCTGGTATTATATCCCAATGTTGGTTTTGAATCCCAAGTTTGGTACTGGCAGTAAATTTCCAAGGTAAATTAGTGTACTTTTTATTCTTGAAACTCTAGCCTGGTATTCAATCCCAATGTTGGTTTTTAATCACAAGTTTGGTATTGGCAGTGAATGCCCAAGGTAAATTAGTGTATTTTTTATTCTTAACTCTTTATTCTTGGATCTCAAGCCTGGTTTTCAATCCAAATGCTGGTTTTGAATCACAAGTTTGATATTGACAGTGAATTTCCAAGGTAAATAAGTGTACTTTTTATTCTTGATTCTCAAGTCTGGTATTCAACTCCAGTGTTGGTTTTGAATCATAAGCTTGGTATACAGTGAAGATGAGATTGAGATTGAATATCAAACATGCTTGTAAATGTCATTCTTGCTTTTAAAACCGGAGTTGGATTCTATGCCCGCAGACTCCATACTCCAAGCAAAGTTCACGCAGTTAAAAAGTTTATAACCTCTGGGCCTGTTTCGGCCTGAGTGTAATACTTGCTCTTTTCTCTTAATTTTGGTAATCATATTAGGCTAGGATTCAGCAAATTTAAGCGAAATTTTGTGATTTGGTTCTTATCAATCTGTAATCGAAAACTCTGTTTCCAACAATTTTTAATTTACGTTCGTCGATTGTATTAACGTTTTCGATTGCCGCCTATCCGATGTGAATATAGTAAATCATTGTTTTTCTAAACACTCTTATGCTCTATGAGTGTTGCATATCCTTTTCATATCTTTTTTTTTGTTTGGTCTGTCTGAAGTGAACTATCAAAGGATAGAGACATTATCTGTGGTCAATCTAAAAATAAAAAAGTGATTAAGTCTACGTTTTGAAGTTTACTGAGCGTTCCATCTTGTAATGGTTTACTTTGAAAGACGTGTGAGATCACAAAGGCTAGATGAACAGACACCATACATACCAGGGACGTAGCTTGCCTAAAATATGTGTACGCAATTGAGGGGACTTTATGAAAAAAATCCCAAAAGGGAGCATTTACAAATAACGTAGACCCAGATGAGAAGCCGCAAAATGCGGCATCTCATCAGGGTCTTCACTATTTGCCAGGTCAAGCACATTCTGGTTAATGGTGGACAATATCAAATCTGATATAAATCAGGACCTAAACCCTTAAAAGGGTCTTAGAGCAGATGCCTACATCATATATAACCCCTACCAAAATTGGAATTGGACACATAAGAATTGTTTTTTTACACACATTTTGTATGCGTATTATCAATGGGATGGTATAAACCAATAATTTCGGTTCAAATGTGTACACAAATGCGTTTTTGCGTATATGGTATCTACGCCCATGCATACAGGCCAATATATAGAATGGATATAGCTTGGACCAACTCAGAAACGGGTCACATATCTAATGTTATCTAGTGTTTTGTCACAAATATAATCGTTTAACGTCGATGAAAAACCACCGAAAAGCCTTGATACCATATTTTGAATGTTCAGTGTGGTAATCAAAGCTGTGCAAGTACTAGGTTAGCAAAAAGAAAGTTGATGAAATCAAATTTGATGATATATCTGTCATATAAATATAAACAGTTTGCCCTATATTGACAGGCATTTTAATACCGATTGAAAGTTTGGAATGTTTTCAAAGACAGCGGCAATAGACATGATACTTGATAACTGTAATTTTCAAAATAGTTTTCCTTATTTTTTAATAACATGTATTTTCGGTTCGTATTAGAACACTCACAACATATGTCTTTTCATTAAAGGAGGTTTATCATAACATTATTTTCGTATATACCTGGATAATACTTACATAACAGAACAGAGCAGAACATGTTTTTATTGAGGTAAACTATACACATTCTTGTCAAACACCCATGGATATAACACGACATTCTTAAATCGTTATAACATAAATATACATAAATATAACAACAGTTTAATAAATAGACTGTAATTTTTATCTTAATGAAAGGTTATTTTGAGACGTTTCATTGAAATGAATTGATACTTGTGTAGTTGTATGAAACCCTAATAACAAAAATGATAATCATAACTATAATAAAGTCTTACAGGAACTTTGAATTTTTAAACAGTACTGAACAACTTTACTGCAATCTTGCTGTTCTTCGTATTATTACGCTGTACCACGCGATAACTGGCCATACATATCTGGCACTAGCAAACATGTCTATTCTTGGCCGCAACATTACATTTGTATACACTATATAAGTATTTACTAGAAAATCGCAGTAATTATACAATGACGCAACCTATTGTTTTCATTTAACACCTGGCGTGGTCAGGTCCTATTTATCCATGTCGATATTCATATTTTACATATGACGTCACATTTTGGAGTGAAATTACGCCATAATTGGTTACCTTATGAAATACGTCCATAACAACGTCGTGTATTTATGGCAAATTATTGATGTTTTAACATTAAAGTTTTTTAAATATCGTATGATAAATAGAGTATCTTACATGAGTGGTCATTTAATATGATTTTATTAAATGAGTTGGTTAATTTCGGTATTATGCGAGCCTTGGCCAGCAAAATACAGAAATTTACCAATGAGTTTCATAAATTCCATATTAAATGACCACGAATGTAAGATTCTGTTTATCACATGACCACTACTGCGACGAAAATACTTTTAAAAACGCAGTAACGGGGATTTACAGCTTTTAAATGCGTAATTGAACCTGGATTTTACATCGATACGCAACAGAGTTGCACGCTAATTTTATTAGCAACGTAACAAATGCCAGAAATATGAAATTACGGCACGCATATACGCAAAAGGAATACAAAAAAATCATTTTTGAGAGAGAAAAAACCATTAAATTTAGCTTTATTTCAGAGAAGAAAAAACAGTCCATCGATTCTTATATACCTCGCTGCATTCATGGGAAATCCCAATTCTGCACTAAGCAGTCCTCATCAATACACGAAATGTGTTCAACACGGTAGGATTTAAAAGCAAAAAAATATGACATTTCTCGATAATACATTACAAAAGTTCGGTACTAGATCTAATCACTGTCAGAATTGTAGATGATTCTTCGCCGCTTCTTCTGTGGAAATGAGCCTGATGAGGCCCGGGTGTCACGTTTTATGTTGAAAGTGTCGCCAAACATTGCATATAAACCACCTTGAACAGTTCTGGTTGCAGCATTGTTCAGATTCTGAGTGTGTTGTGCCATTGAGTTATACTGATTCAGCCACAACGAGATTCGACCATAAGGATTTGGCAATCCCTGGTAAGTTGTAACATTTCAAATTTCTCATAGTGTGCTCATTTCCATGGCTCACTTATTGTTTCTTGGTGCAAGAAGCTGGTTTAAAGTTTCCGATCATAAAATGTTTTGCTTAGAGTGTTTCTGTTTTTTCTGCTGATTCACAAAGTTTTATATGTCATCAGATTGGACCTCAACTAATCCCTTGTTTGTTGCAGTTTTAGTTGGCTTTGATCTCAGGCGTTGAGGTTGACCTGCTTTCAGACTCGGTTTCACTTTCTGTTTTAAAATGGGTCAATCGCTCGGCCCTGACGTGATTATGGACTCAGTTCTGTCAAGCATGCCATATAACCAATGGTGTTACTTTTTTTAACACGGTTCCTCGCCTGGGGCCATCAATTTTTACTATATTGCCCAATTCAAAATCATATGCTGAAGTGAAACTACCAGAATCGCTGGAATTCATTATAGACCCCATCTTGGTTGCTATTAACAAGCGTAATAATATGAATAGTTACACGGTTAATTATGATAGCCAATATAAAGCTGTGCAGATGTTAGTACACATGTGGTCATATCATTATTTATGACATGAGCTATTTCACCGAATAAGATTATGGTCATGTGATAAAATGAATAGAACATTTATACACCGGTTTAATTGAATGAATTTAATTCATTGCGAACAAGCGATTAAATTAAGCCAATTCCAGTGCTTAAACTTCTGATAATGATTGAAAAACACACATAAATATGATTAAGGAAAGGCCATAATGACAGACCACTACCTCATATTAAATACATGATTTTTACCAGATTGAATACATTAGAAATAAGGGTGAGGTTGATACCATAAAACTAGTTTAAGCCCTCCAGTAGTTTTAATTGACCGTTCCAATGTGGTGCTTCTTTTGTGGATCCTTTTTGTTATTTATATTCGTGTCTGACATGCTGCCATGTCTGCTCATTGCAGTATTGTGGTCACCTGCTGGAAAACGGCTAACATCTTGGCTCTCTTGAATGTGATGTTGTCTTGTGTTTTTTTCACTTTTACATGGGGTGTTCTGGGTCAGGTGTGGTACTTGATTGTATCGATTCCTGATATTTGCCTTCTTCCTTACTTATATTGGTATTGAAAAATAAAATGCTTGTTAATGATTGACAATCTATGTTTAATTAAGGACATATGCAACTAAATACTTCCCATATCGATTTTTTTTCAATACTTTGGATACAGTTTGTTTTATTTATGGACTGTCAATTTATGAAATAAAAAGGATATGTCACCGTGCTCATTTTTTCATAATATCATATGGAAGTTTTCTACGTTTGGCCAATTTTCTGGATATAACCCAAGTCTTTAATGTTTGGCTAAAGTAGCAATCATCACCCAGCTTCTTTATTTTGATTTTAATAATGGCTCATGACCTCAAGCTTTTTAGAAAACGTGAAATATTATTTGTTTTCCCAAGCCATAACAAGACACTGCATGAACTATTTTAATAATTCCCCCAAAATAGGATTTGGATTTTTAGAATATATTATTTATTATTAAAAGTATGGCATTGAAAATCTTAAATGTTTGTTTCTATTTCATGGACTATCATTTTACCTTTTTAAAAAAAAATCAGGGGTCACCGTACTAATAATGTTTCAGGAGGGCCAAATTTAACCCAACCCCAACAGATTATGAGGATAATTCAATATAAAACGATAAGGTTTTTTGTCTTTTATATATAACATATAATGGGGTAACTCAACATAATAACGCTAAAAAAGAAGAAAAATAAAACAAGGTATAATATCTGCCCACCCAGGAACTGACCCTGGTCCTCTGGTTCCAAAGTCCGACACGCTAACCACTAGGCTACGAGGTCAGGTCGTGCGCGGCTCAAAATAACCGTACATATTGGACAGATAATCCGAGTATGGGCCATATTCGTATTCGCAAACAAGGAAAAAAGGGAAATTGTGTACATTGTTTGTGATATCGCCTGATAAATTTATATGTATTTGGTACTAAGACAATTAATTCTGATAAAGGGCCAATAGATATTTCGGACACGTTTTTTTCGTTACTTTATTTTGCCAAGAAAATGTGGAAACATCCATCTGGCATAAGAGTTTCTGGAAAACTGTATTGATCCAAAATCGTAAATGGCCAAAAGACAGGACCCAGACAACTTTCCTTGTTTCCCCAAGCAGGAAATCTGTGCATGGAAATTAACCGCATATGTCTTTAAGCTGTTTAAATGCGTTTGCCAATCGCGACGTATCTCAGTGGAAAGAGCGTCGAAAGGGTATATTCCACTGCAAAAGTGAGGTTGTGAATAAAAATACGCATATTCATAATAACATTGCTTATATTTGGAAACGTCAAGCAACGCGAGTTCAAAGTCATTTTGACTTCATATGATGAATAGAATCCAACAGTTGTGCTCCTGTATTATTGCATTTATTAAACGCATTGCGAAAAAGTGATAAAATGGTCTGCAATGCTCTCATTTTATTCTCAATCATTTTGTCATCTTTTTACAACGAGTTTAAAACATACAATCATACAAAATATTCATATTTTGGTATCTATTTGCCTTGCTAGTTTATCTGTGCTATTTCGTATTTTCCTCTTCGTGTTCATGGTATTATCAGCTGTCAGTTATTGTTGCATTTACTAAGACTGAGTCATATTCACTATCACTTAGATATTCTAAATTGCTTACTATTTATCAAAAGTTTTATAAACCTTCCTGTTACATTTCATTCACAGACTATCCACTTCTATCCTCTCTGTTCAGAAATGTAAAATGTAGCTACCAGCAGGCTCCATACATTTATAAGCTTTTAAATAAGAAATATAGAAATGCAATAGCTAAACTGAGATTATCGTCACATCCTTTACTTATCGAGACGGGAAGATATTCTGGCATTCCACGCGAAAATAGAAAGTGCATCTACTGTGATATGGATGATATAGAGGACGAGTTTCATTTCGTTTGTATATGCACTAAATATACCCTGCTGAGAAATACATATATTCCTAGATACTACAGTAGGAACCCCAGTAGGCATAAATTTATGGAACTTCTGAATTCGATTAAAAACGCTAAAACACCTCGCGATATTCATTATAAAAGCGTCATAGCTGAGACTACAAACTGACAATAACATAAACTGACAGTTTACAGGCTATTCGTAGCATTTCACCAATTCGCCAGGAAATGTCATTTATAATTAGTGATTCACATAGAACCAAAGTTGAGCCAACGCAGGAGACGTTGGTTTAGCATTGGTTTTGTGTGAACCTCATATTTTTGGCGTTCTGTATATTTAAAATAGGCTAAGGCAGCTTTTGGGACTGTGAATCGCCATTGAATTGTTTTTTCATGGAATATTGACGCTCCGCATATAGCCATGATCGAGCCGGCGTTGTATCGACGTTGGTTCGGTTTGGGCTGTGTGTGTAGTTTACATTTTGCGACGTGTGAATGCTAGTGTGGCTTTTTTTAATTGTATCAGGCGTAGTTATGTCCGAATTGCCAAAACATGGCTTATGTTATGTCAATTCGTCTATGCTGCTGTGATGCAATTTGGTGGGTTCACTCTCAGATAGAGTGAAATGAGACATTTGCGTGCTTGTTCACGTGATAGCTTGCATTGTTGCAATGTTTGTATAGTATGATGATAGACTTATATGTCTAAGTCATAATAAATTTATGTTCTTTTCTGTTCTGTTTTGCTTATAAGTGCACTGAAAGTCACAACCAGCTTTTGATTTCTCGGGATTTATTAGGGTTGCACAATCGAAATGCAGATGGGTTTAGATGCACTATTGTTTAATTGTGTCTGTCTGGCCACTGAAATATCACCTGTCAAAAAGAAGAAAGAAGGAAAACATACAAGCACTAACCAATTTTGCATCCCTGAAAGAAACTGCTTAGTCGTATTATTGTTATGGACTATTTACGTAATGTAAGAATTATTAAGTCTCAAGATGTTCCCGTGAGACACACAGATTTATCGCAGCACAACTCGACCATATATGAAATATGTCACACCAAGAAGTATTTCAGTTAGGAATAAATATATCAACGCTTTGTATTCTTGAAACGTAAAAGTAGAACGCATCAGCTTTTAAAACCTTGAAGCACTCTACACTAAGACTGTCTTTATTTGATGTTGTTTACTTGTTTCTGTCTTATGTAACTCCCTTCACTTCTAGTTTGGTAATTGTATCGCCAGGAAAGAGACCACAAGTTACTGGACTTTATTTGCTCTTACATATACACCTGATTTCTATGCTAGAGTAGACACACTGTTTTTGTGTTTTACCCTCTGTTTTTCCATGTGATTTTGACCAGGAAATACCACATTTACAAATCAGAGAATTAGGTAGCCTATGATTTTTTTCAATCTTGACAGTTCCTTTTCAAGTTTTCTTTTTCATTTAATCGATTTGAGCAGGAGCTAGGGACGTGAGAAGTGTTGCACTTTCCATTACAAGCACACAACTAGCAAGTTAGCAATATCCCCATGAAACATCTCAAGATAAGCTGCCAGAAGCATAAAATAGACAGTCTATTATTGTCATCCAGGTGCATGACAAACTACATGAAAAGTTGTTCATTTCTACATGCTCATTTCTTTGCTCATTTCTTTGAATAAATGAAAGTGGTTGAGAATTTGTTTAAAGAAAGTTATGGTGAAAAAATCATTTATTGAAAAGACATATGTTGCCTGTGTACTTACAACATATGTTACTGAAAATAAGGAATAAAACTATTTGGAAATTTACATTTTCCAAGTATCAAGACCATTGTCTTTACCTCTTTTAAACACCCCAAACTGCCAATCAGTATTAAAATTCCTGTCACTCTACTGCAAATTGTTTATATTTGCATGACATCTCCTAATTCGAGTTCATAAACAACCTCTTTGCTAACCTGTTAATTGCTTTGTTTGTTTGTTTATTTCGTTGCTTTACGTCCCAAGTCAACAGCTATGGTCATTGCGGGACGGTCAGTTCACCTAACCACACTTTTTCTTGGGCAGGCTTGAACAAGCGGTTAACCAGTAATTTGTGCACATACTTTCGCTTGTAACTGACAACAATCCTTCTTGAATGAATCAGCGGAAGGGAGGAGAATGACCGTAGAAAATATTTCATGATCAATCTCCACGAAAGTATGGAACGGGGCCGGGATCGAACTCGCGACCCCTGGATCTGCGGTCAGACACGCATCTGTAGACAGACACATTACCAACTGCGCTACGCGGCCCGGTCCTGTTAGTTGCGTTGTTGTAGTTCTCATTAACAGACTCAATAAAATTGAGTCTGCCGCTTTTTTAGATTGTAAGTTCTCTGAAGGATCCGTGTTTCCAGATTATTTAAAAGTAAAATAGGACCTCCTTTAAAATTAGCATGTCGTCAGCAAGATATAGTGATTGAAATCCACTTAATGCTATTAGTTTTATTCTAAGGCATTTATATAAAGGCATCTAAAGGTAAAGTATGATGACATTTGTTAGTCTCAAAGTCTGTGGGTTTCCAACTTTGTAGTTTCTCCTTCTTTATTAATCCTTACCATGACGGATGTTTTCATGTACCATACTCCTCTTCTATCCTTATCTGATTAACCCATTTAAGCCTTATAGAATTTTCCACTTTAACCAATTGGACGAATCTATTTCTAATTTAAGGGTCGTTTGGTTGAAAGTTTTATTTTCATTCAACTTTTAAAAGTATTTACTGTAAGTAAACAGTGAAGAACCTAATTAGACGTCGCTACACATTACGTGGTGTCTGATCTTATTCTGCAGTGTTTGCAGATGCCCCCAAAAAAGGATGCTAGGTATTGTCCAGCATTTTGCTGAATACTTTTCTATTACTTAATTTCGCTCGTTGGTCATAGTTCAAAATGAATTCAATTAATGAATTTGGCGCTAAAATAATTGAAACTGTACTTTCTAATGCTTTCAAATGTTGAAAAATAAGGATTTAGCATATACTCGTAGCAGCTGTTTATATTTTCTACTTACTTGGGAAAATGCAGAATTGTATTACTGTAGAGAATAGCCACAGCTGATAGTGCTTAGTGTGTTTATAACTCATAACACCATTGGGGCTAATGATCAAACACGATTCATCTATCACTGATAAGATTAAACTGATTGTAGTCAGAAATAAGACTGATGAAAAGTGATGAAAACAGCGAACAACAACAGCACAATTGATCGTTTCATCATTGTTAAGGAATTAAGAAATGTTTTAGTTGTGTGATCAAAGAGAAACTTCAACATCGCCTTGCGAGATTTGAAAGGATACCATTCTATATATGGCATAGGTCCAGTTAAGCCTTTTAAGCGTAAAAATACCATTATTTTCTTATCCATCAATCTAAACATATGTTTTTGGGTAGTCAAAAGAACCGTCTCATCGAGACGGTTCTTTTGAGCACCCACAACATATGTTTTGGTTGACAAATAACAAAAACGATTTTCAATTACGCACTCTTATCTAGGGGCCTGTATATGGATATTCATATAGCTAATATACTCTATAACCGAGGAACCACTGTTGTGTAGCGGTTAAACAACTCGCCTTCAACAGTTAACCTCGGGTCGAAAAATTTGATCTACGGCCTCATCAGTATATGCGGCGATGTGGCCCTATCTCCATATGACATTAGCTGTTAGTTGGACGTTGAGCACAAACCACAAACACTCTTTAATTGCTGGGTTTCAAAATTGGAATATTTCAGTTTATGAGATAGACTACACCCATCTAATTATCAATGGACACTAAAGAGAAACAAATAGCTAGTCCCAGATCAAAATGCTTCTCTCAGAGCAGTCTGATCAGTAGATGAGCAGTCTGATCTGGGACAAAATTGTTTGCGCATGCATGCGGGGATCCAGAAGGTTTTGTCAGAGGGGGTCCAACTTCTTTTTCCAACTCTGACAACGGTTTTTTTGTGTGTTTTCTTAGTTGATGAGGGGGTGAGAGGAACCAAATACCACTATAAGTGGGCCATGATCGGCCTGTCAGCGAAACGCCATTTAAATGGCGTTTCGCTGGCGTGTCGTTGATGGCCTAACATTGAATGCTGACTTGGTAGCTTTGTGGTTTTACAGGGTACCGGACCAGTATTGCTTAGAAACCCTATATTTTTATGCATTTTCAGGGGGTGTCCGCACCCCCTGCCCCCACTCTGGATCCTTGTATGGCATTTGTTTCTGTCTAAGTACTGTGGTTCTGGAACACAAAAGCTTAAAGGTATTCATATATCACTCGCCGACTAATAATGAGGATCAATGCGAGATAATGTACTAATCCTAATTTTCTCTTGGCCGATTTACATCTTACAAGAAAATACATATTTGGGAAAAGAGATGTCTGACAGGGTATGGTTCCTGGTGTAATTATATTGATTTTGTAATTCCCTAGCATTTTTGTTTCCATGGATATGGCATGCGTGTCAAAATCTTAGTGTTTTGTCTCACTTCACTATGACAGATACCAGACTAATTGTTTTCTTAGAAAAGCCATTGTTCTGTATTAAACGTGTTAGCCCCAACGAGTTAAAATATAACTATCTTCATGTACATCAATGTTTTTTTTTTTCATTTTTATTGTCAGGCATGTTTAAAAAAGCAAATCTTTATAGAGCATATATACTGACGAACTTTAATTACGCAGCATTAACTTCACTTAATATCTTTCAAAAGACAGTTGAATGTAAACTTCCTTTGCTTCGATGATGTCAACATGAGTTGGCTTCATCAGCAAAAACTTAAGTTTTAACGGTATAACCAAATTTGATGACGTTACTGCTTTGTATGAATTTAGGTCATTGAAACATTTTCTTAAGTAGGGGAGATTTTAAGCCATCGAATGAAAAGGATACAAACAGACGAACGTCAAGTAAGCAAACGGACTGTATCGCAGACCTGCCAAACATTATGAGAGTGATTTGTCGATGACTAAAGAGGTCCATGACACAAGTTTGATACTTCTCGTGTTTCTTGATTGAAAGAAGTAGGGATTCTCTCATTGATAACATTTTGTCACATGAAACAACTGACCCCTATCTCGAAAAGTATACATTTTCAGATCGTTTAATTCATTTTAATTTTACATTTTATGTCTATTGAAAATTTATACTTGTCTACTTGTTAAACTTACTTTCAATATGGCTTGACTAATATCAAAGTATGTTTCATTAACGAACAATACCAATTATTATTCTCAGATTTTAATGTAGAACTAAACTAGAAATGGGTGTTTAGGGCATACTAGTGGAGTATTAAATTCCTTTATGTATCTAGGTTTTTTGTATAAAGATAGATCTTTGAGGCAAGGAGGTTTTGTACCTTGTTCTAAGAAGTGAATGGTAGAAAATGTTAACTATTTACCTTATAGTAATTTGGCATGCTTTTTTGTCGTGCTGTTTTTGTTTTCTAAATCAACTTTCTTGAAAAAAATCCAAGAATACCATCACAGTGTCAAACAGTTTGGGTCCAGATCAGACTCGATATAAAGATTAACAGCAGGCGACACTAGTGGGTTGATGTTGAAAATGTTTGAGATAAATAACCTCGCATTTTATCCATTTTCCTCAGCACTTTCAATACATTCAATACTGCTAAAACTGGTAAATACTATAGAATCAATGCAACAGGTTGTTGTGGTCTGTTTTATGTGAACTCTCTTTTGAAAGAGAGTTGAATTAGTTGAAACATTCAAAGTATACATATTTATTTATTAATATATTGAATCAAGTCAAAGCATTACTTATTGCAAATATTTTTTTTATTTTTATTTGAGTATTTTACTTATTAAACATTTCATATTTTACATATGCAAAAATTGCAGTGTGGATGAGTGTGTACGTGTATTCATCAAGCAAGAATGGCTAGAGAATGCCAATATAGATTAGAGTTAAATATTGTAAGAATAAATTAGGACAATTAATCAGCGCACTCTTCCTCACGAAGTGATTATCAGAAAAAGCTAGTGAATATGACCTTGAAGTGCCATAACCACAGATCTCATGCGCGGATCCAGAGGGAGGGGGGCAGGAGGTCCGGATCTCCCACCTGGAAAATCACAATGCTATAGGGTTTCTTTGCAATACTAGACTGGATCCCCTGAATAATCACAAAGCTATAGGTTTTCTTGGCAATATTAGACTGGATTCCCTGGAAAAGCACAAAGCTTAACTTGATCCTCTGGGAAATCACAAAGCTATAGGGTTTCTTGGCAATACTAGACTAGATCCTCTGGAAAATCACAAAGCTATAGGGTTTCTTGGCAATACTAGACTAGATCCTCTGGAAAATTACAAAGCTATAGGGTTTCTTGGCAACACTAGACTGGATCCCCTGAAAAATCACAAAGCTATAGTTTTTCTTGGTAATACTAGACTGGATCCCTTAAAAAATCACAAAGCTATAGGATTTCTTGGCAATACTAGACTAGATCCTCTGAAAATCACAAAGCTCTAGGATTTCTTTGCAATACAAGACTAGATCCCCTAAAAAATCACAAAGCTATAGGTTTTCTAGGCAATACTAGACTGGATCCCCTGGAAAATCACAAAGCTCTAGGATTTCTTGGCAATACTAGACTAGATTCCTTAAAAAATCACAAAGCTCTAGGATTTCTTGGCAATACTAGACTAGATCCCCTTAAAAAATCACAAAGCTCTAGGATTTCTTGGCAAAACTAGACTAGATCACCTAAAAAATCACGAAGCTCTAGGATTTCTTGGCAATACTAGACTAGATCCCCTAAAAATCACAACGCTATAGGGTTTCTTGGCAATACTAGACTAGATCCCCTGAAAATCACAAAGCTCTAGGATTTCTTGGCAATAGTAGACTAGATCCCCTGAAAAATCACCAATCTATAGGGTTTCTTGGCAATACTAGACTGGATCCCCCGAAAAATCACAAAGCTATAGGGTTTCTTGGCAAAACTAGACTAGATCACCTGAAAAATCACAAAGCTATAGGGTTTCTTGGCAATACTAGACTGGATCCCCGAAAAATCACAAAGCTCTAGGGTTTCTTGGCAAAACTAGACTAGATCACCTGAAAAATCACAAAGCTATAGGGTTTCTTGGCAAAACTAGGCTGGATCTCCTGAAAAATCACAAACCTCTTAGGTATTTTGGCACTACTAGACTGGATCACTTGGAAAATCACCAAGCTTTAGGCTTTCTTGGAAATACTAGACTAGATCACCTGGAAAATCACAAAGCTATAGGATTTCTTGACAATACGTACTAGACTGGATTCCCTGGAAAATCACAAAGCTATAGGGTTTCTTGGCAATACTAGACTAGATTCTGGAAAATCACAAAGCTATAGGGTTTCTTGGCAATACTAGACTAGATTCTGGAAAATCACAATGCTATAGGGTTTCTTGGCAATACTAGACTAGATCCCCTGAAAAATAAATCACAAAGCTACCAAACAATCAATGTCGGGTCATCGTCTGCCCGCTAGTGAAACGCAAATGATGGCCAGGTTTTAGTGGTATTTGGGTCCACTATCTCCTCATCGTTTAAACGAGAGATAAAACGTTGTCGAAATTAAGTTGGGGCCCCTATGACAAAACTTTCTGGATCCGCGCATGAAAATGCATACATCACAAAACAACCTTTAGCTCCAGAAGACACCCAGAACAATTAGACATATAACAATAAGCAAAGCAACCGACCATTTTTCAGAGTACTGGTAAACTAGAGTCAATCCACATAGCATAGCACAGGTAATAGCGAGGTAGCATTTATAATATTATGCAGGTTCAAAAACTCTTCTGAATCAGAACATTTCAAAACCTGTATTTTATTGCGATTTGTTTTATGTATTCAATATATGTGATTTTTGTTTTCATGGATAAAAATAGTAAGCGAGTATGATCAGAAAATACCACGATCATATACTGCAGACAAACCCGTGGCATCGTGAGGAAGAGCTACACAACAATCATGAGATACCAGGAAGGCAAACAAAGCAAAGCAACCAGCTCTCTCTTCCCTATCGAGATAATTGCAAAACTAGAATGGAAATAAAGTAACGCACAACAAAACATAGAACAAATACAGAATCCCACAATAGTAGCAACAGTCAAAAACGAATCAAGAATAAGCCTGGTTTACGTGATCAATTAAAATAGATGAACATCATAAAAGGGTAGGCTGTCGCATGGATACTACACAACTGTCTGTTTGCCTAATCATAGACTCATTCACCATGCCTTATTGCTATTGTTTCATCTTGAATTGAACGATGTTGAAATAGGCCCCTGACACACTGACGACCAAGTTCTAAAACGTTGGTTGGTAAATTGGTGTCTGATGCTTGCCTTTGACTGGTGCTGGGGTGATTCAACTAGTGATAGTCTTAAGCTCTAGCTGTTGTCCTTTTCTTTGTTTTATGTCAGGTGGTAGAAACGATTTAATTGTTTATTTTGGATGAAGAAGTGAATAGATTTTCGGCATTTGTGCGAACTGGGCTATTTGCATAAACTCATATCATAATGCTCAGATATGGCTATATGAGTCCTACTATACACAAAGCACACCACACCACTGTAGGCTGCAGCTGTTGTCCATTCTAAGACGGTGATTCTGTCGTTGTAAGTACTTTGATTGTTTTTTTATTATTATTTATTATTAATTTCTGAAACATATATATATTATAAACACATGGATATTTCAAATATGAATGTGAAAGGTTTTGATTGCTCCTATTGAGTGTGGCGTTTCCTGTTTAATCCTGCCTTTGGGGTGTAGTTATCTATGAGATTTCTAGTTTGGAAATCACCTTGCATAGGTAAAGATAGCTGGTTGCTTAATGTCTTGTATTCTTGCTTTCATTAATCTCTTTTGATGCCTGTGTACTGGTTTCTCTTTCTCTAAGATTACATTGGTTAGTCTGCGGTTTGATATTGTGGTATTTTATTGTCTCATTCAAATATTCATTTTATTCGAATAGTTATGATAAACCTACACATAGTGCTTTACCTATCGTGACTCAACTGTTAGGTTCCGTTAGCTCTCTGGTTGTCTTTGGGTGATTTGACAAGGAAAATATCTTTAAGCTCCATCAATCGCTATGGCTACGGCTGTTTTCATTACAAAGGTGGCCGCTTTGACTGTTGCTCATTATTTAATGTGTATCGAGCCCAATGTGTATGGTCCTCCATCTTTTGTACTCCCCGTGTGTGTGAGCTAGGAAAGTGTATAAGTGATTGACACGCAAGATTAGTCTGAGTATCAATTGTTTGCAGCTCTTCACTTTGACGAGTTTGTGTATTTTGTAATGAGCGCTTTAAATTTTCTCTTTGATCACATCACAAAACGCTTGAGAGGGACAACGGACAATTAATGCACCAAAATGCAGCAAATATGGCTTTGTGTTATTTATAGGCAAATTGGAGTCGTCATGTCTGTCATCGCGATAACAATTGAAGATTTCCAGAAAGGTATTCCTTCGAAAATTACCGTGACTCTTGGGTATTCTGAATGGATTGCCTGGTCAATACGATGACTAGTTTTATTCACTTATGCCAAATAGATCACATGAGCCGCGACATGAGATTTCAAACAATGTGTTATGTGTGACCAGCAAAGCCTCGCATCAGCCTGTGCATAAACGCAGTCTGATCATAGCCTTTGTTAGTCATTTGAATATTCTATGATAGTTAAGCTACTGACTGAACACCATTTGGAGTTTCTAAGCTTAAAAGGAGGCTGCAAAGGTTATCTGAGTCTACACTTGTGTTGGATATGTCACGGTTCAATCATAGAGGCTATGCGTTAGAGTAGCGGGCTCAATCTGATAGTTTAGTGAGACCTGAACCATTCAGAGGAGTCGGTTTTACCAAATATATATTTAAAAAAAAGATATCATGGCGGATCGATATCCGCTACATCAAACAGCGACCATTAAAGGATTCTGATTGAACAGCCCGACAGCTTTACAATTTGGCATTTATCCGATAAGAACTACAGTATTGTGGTTTTCATGGAAAATATCATAAATCTGGCTGCCAGAGTCAGATTTACGCTAGATCATTAGAAAATGGGTTTTGTGTTTTACGTAAATTGAATATGAACATGGAATACCGCAATTACGGGGCATAGTACCAACCCAGCTGGCGAAACACCATTTTGTATTACTAAAGTTTCTTTTATTTGTTTGTCCACAACTTAAGAAACACAGAAATGCAGAGTGTGGTAAAATGGACATGCATTTCTCATTTTTGACATAAGCTATATCTCGAAAGCCTACTAAACTTATAATAATACATTAACAATAAAAGTAAGGAAGAAGGCAAAGATCAGGAATCGATGCAATCAAGCATTAGGATCATTTGGAAACGTGGCAAAATCACAAGAAAACATTACACACAAGAGAGCCATGAGGTCAGTCCTTTCCCAGTGGGTGACCACAAGGCTGCAAGGAATAGACAAGACAGCTTTCAAATATTTTAATAATTAACATTGTCACCAATAAAACATTTTCATTACAAATCTATTTATGTCCCCCAGATACTCGTCAAATGCGTTTAACTTCATTGAAATCGCAAAATAGTTTCTGACAAAAATACACGGTTTTCTGTATGTGTTTGTAATGTTTACTTTTTAAGTAATTGAGAAATATCAAATATTTTAAATCTGAGCTTCATTTGAATGCTAGATATTGCATGTCCTCGTGCAGTCTGTATGTTAAATTAATCACATCACAGCAGTTTGACTGACAGTTGAGAACTTAGAAATGTAAATAATCAAAACATTTAATATGGAACTGGCTTCTTCTAATTAGAGCGAATGTGGCCTTATTCATGTTTCACACAGAGAAAGACGCTGCCATCACAATTCTGTTTTGAAAGTGTTTGTTTGAGAACAATTTTGAAACTTCGATTTAGATTCGTTGATACAGCAGAATTTAAAATATATACAGTAAAGAAGCTAAACACAGTTACTTTTAGACTTATATCAGATGTAGATGCTGTAGGACCTATGAATCCATACCAACCAATGCCATTCCACATCTGATCTTTTGTCGTATTCAAGTCCAGAATTTTAATTTATGCTGGCTGATGAGATAGCAGAAGATAAAAAAGTATTTGAGAGGAATATGGATCTTTAGTGAAATATACCAATATGAGCGGGAAAAACCCTATCTCATCATACTTTATAAGTCTAAGTTACTGTGTTTAGCCCCGTTATATATACTCAGAAAAACAATTGAAGGATATTAAAATTCTTTTGACTTTATAACATTTGGGAATATCATTTTCAAACAAATTATTTTTGGCATTGATAGAATTATCACTATGCAATTCACCAAAATGAAAAATTGAAATTCACGGGCCATTGGTTACGATACAGTACTACACCAAAAGTACCGACCCTCTCTACCCAAAGTTCACAAGCAAAAAATTTAGCGTTCTCAATTTTTGCTGCAACCTTTACCAGGTCATCGCTTATGTTCTAATTCCGACCACAGACAAAAGTTAACACCAATTTATCAGCCATCGCCTCTAATAATGGGACAACTTCTTCAACAATAATACACAAATATGGCATACCCCGATAAATTTGACTACAAATTTGCAGTAAAACACTGAAAACAGCTTCAAAATTAGGTGCCATTTTTTGGAGGGAGAACCAGCGATGATTTTGGAGCCAGTCATTATGGAATACAAACGATAAAAATGGGTTTCAATCATTTTTGAACGTGTGTGACTTTTCAGTATAGACGGTTGAACCATTTGGATATGTACTGTACTTAAACCATTGAAGCGTGACTAAAATAAAGCATCCATTTTGATTGCAGATGTCTGGACCTATGAAATGCGTGCATAATTAGTAAAGTTTTATTGTATTGAATGTTTGAGATGGGACTGAATCCAAATATCCTTCAATTGTTTTTCTGAGTTTATTTGATATATCAGTACTTCTATTTGAGGGATGGTGCCTATAAATTTTATAGCAGATGCCAATCAACGAGCGGGTTTCTCCGTAGAACTGTGTATGTTCTTTAAAGGTTACCCTTTGGAAGCAAAGAATAAAGTGTAGAGTGTGCAAGTTTTCTGGGCCAGACTAGCTAGTTTCGGCTATTTAGGTCTCATGAGTGATCCTCTAACGGTTCCAATCGTTATGTTCTGAAACATTCCAACAAATTGGATTTTTGAAATATTGTTCTGTTTACAAACGTTGGTTATAGAAATGTATGCATACATGTAATAGAAATGATATCAACTGACATTACTATGCTCGACCAGTGCTGAACATATGCTAAATTGTATCCGATACCAGAATGAAAATGTTACTGTATTTTTCAGTGAAATTGATGTGAGGCATAATTTTAAAACTTTTGCACAAAATTTACTTAACACAGTGACTATAATCACTGGTGCCCAACTCCGTCACAACGATTTTCGGATTTTCGCTGATCCATCACGAATTTTCACTTACAACTGTGACGAAACTTTTAAGACAACGTTGTATCATCGCATAAAACAACAAAACAAAAAAAATGTAATGTCACAGTTTGGTTGATACAATGTCATGGTTTTGAAAACGATTCAAATGGAACTGTCACTGTTTATTTAAGACATTTAAAAAAACTGCCAGATATTGGTTTTGCTCGTAATCTAATCAAAACAACATTAAAATGAACACTGTTTGGTCCACCTTTAAACTGACAGCTTGACTAGTACTTTGTAGAAGGAAAACAGAAACAACTGAGTATATCTAGGAAACGTCACAATCGCTGAAGGCAGACCAACTCAGTGGATCATGAGAAAGAGACGTAGAACACAGACAGCCACAATACAATTAAACTAAAGCAACCAGCTATCACTTGCTATATATTGCTAAAATAGACCCACACCGAGAGCTACACTACAAAACAAGTTACAACCACAAACCTGTCAAATGGGAGCAACATCATACAATGGATAAACAATAACAGAATTACCACCTCAAAACTAACAGCAGCTAAGGCAATTGGGAGGGGGCGACTATTGTAGTATCCAAATCTTCACAAACAAATCGTTCATCTGGTATGAAGGCTTCCTAACTTTTGCAATGCATCGTTTAAAAAAATAAAATCATCATACTGATATGAAAAATAAAATAAAAAGACACACCATTCACTGACAATTTGAGATAAGGAAAACCAATAACTAAGCCAGAATGGGCCCAGCTAAAGACAATCTTCAGGTACCAACCCACCCATGAAAGGTTTGAGTTGTTATTGTGCTTGAATACTGACCAATCATACGATTCAAGATGAATTATATGAATTAATGACAAATATATTCTTAGAAAAGGGTTTTCAAATTTTAAAACGATGAGATTCACATGCTGAACAGCCACTGCTTTAGGTGTAGCGAATGTGTTGCATGGAAGTAGATGAAGTTTCAGACTAACAATTAATTATGCTCACCTCTATGCACGTTTCTTTTGATGACGTCATTTTTGTGATAGCCCAGAACCCACATGATAATTAAAATTCCAAAAATTCCAAAAATAACAAAAAAGATCATCAACAGCATGTGACCTGCCTTGTTTGATGTATTAATTTATGCTTATTAGGGCGTTACTTTTGTTATTTCATTTGAAACAGCTTTTTGTGCAATAATATTTATTTACTCATATTATTGAGTTATTGAACTCAAAATTATGAGTTAACGAGCAATATAAAGCTTATGTAGTGAAAAAATGCATTTACTTGGCATTTTACCCGTCTCAACCAAGCTGTGACATTGTCTTAAACAGACCGTGACACCAAAACTCTGATCGCTGACCAAACCGACACAATTCTGTGCAAATGAAGTGATTATGATTGTGTTGCTATTTTCAATTAGAAACGATAAACAGCTTAGAAACTCGAAGTGGCAAATACATCTGGCAGTTTTCAAGTAATAAAAACACATGTTTGACCTTTATAAATCATTAAACGGTTAAATAAATTACTTACGTCTTTTCTCTGTCTTCCCGTTTTCCGAATTGTTTCGCGACGACCTATCAGTGAAAATCCGAAAATCGTTGTGACGGAGCTGGGCACCAGTGATAATTGTGTAAAGGCATACAAATAGAAGAAGCCTTGCGAGAATATGCACTGGCATGAACTTTAGCCAAGGGCAGATACTTCCAAGAACAAAAACAGCGAGAGTTTTCATACTAATAGGTGACACATTCCTTTTACAAAATGTACCCACTTTTATGAAATTTTCTATAGTTTAAGGGATATGTTTAAAATTCGTGGAGTATCTGTTTTCACATTTTTGCCCTGGCTTAAACATAGACAGAGAAAATTGATTTTTGTAAGCCAAATTGCTAGATCTTATTATTGTTTATTTGTTTGGAAACAATATGAAAATCCAAAACAGTGTTTTCGCTAACAGACGGCACCAGATGGACAGACGGTTAGATATGCTTATTACAGTAAAAACTCGAAAATTCGAACACCAATTTTTCAAATCATTCGCTTTTTTGAAATAAATTTTGGGACACACTGAATTCAGATAAAAGGATTTATTTATGACCTATTTGAATTATGTGTTTGAAAATATTAGAACACAGACAAGCCAACACATACAAGGACAAATAAGATAAACAATACAACCAGTTCTCTCTTCCTCAGTAACATACTTGCCCAACGAGAAAGAACACACGGAACAACACAACAAAACATGACTGACCCACTTAAGCCAATGGAATTTCCCACTACATTCGATTGAGATATTCAATTTTCGTTTTAGGGTTGTTGGGTGGTATTTTCATTTCTATTCCAATTTTGAAAAGAGCATTCTGTAAGCAAACAGTGGCAACCCTTATCAGACGCCGTGTTCTGTGGCATCTGATCTGGGTCTGCACTGTTTGCCTAAGTCCCACAAAAAGGACGCTAGGCTTATATGGGCTACATGTAATTACGAAACCCCAAACACAACGTAACCAACAGATAAACAAGACGAAACAGCAACAAAATGACCACCTTACAACGGGCAATATCTACATTATAGGTACCATATAGGATACATATGCTTACAGTGCATTCCCTAGTGAGATGACTCTCAGCACGGCCTGTAATGTTTGTCAGAATCATAAAAATAACATATTATACCAACAATGTGTTCTTTTCTTTTTCAGTATGTTACCTTCTTAATAAAGGAGTTTATGGAATCATTGGTGTTTCCAACGCTTCTGCCTTATCTACTATACAGTCGTATAGTAATACGTTCCAGGTGCCTTTCCTCGCCTTATCTATGGCCCAGAATTCCTCCTACCACAGCCCTTTTCAGCTCTTTATGAGGCCTATGTACGTCAAGGGTATACTAGACGTGATCACAAATTATAGATGGACACATCTACTATACGTCTATGACACAGATGAAGGTAAGACCATAAGAATATATCGTGAGTGTGAGGGTAGGATAGAAAAATCCGTCCCGAGGATCGCCGTTTGGCATCACGAGGCTTGCCGAGTGATGACAAACGGTGATCCCAAGGGACGGATTTTTCTATGCCTCATGATGCCGGGACGGGTTTTCTATCCTACCTTCACACGAATATTGTTTTCTTTTTCTCGCTCACCGGTTTTTATTTATTTATTTATTTATTTATTTATTTATTTATTTATTTATTTTAAAATAAGCTTACAGAAGTCCCTGGATACGCTTAGATGCAATTTCACAGGATGACGTTACTTGACGTCCTTGGTAAGATTAGCATGAGTTAGATAAGATTTTCTATCCCAGGTTAAAATCCAGTGTGCAAGAATAGAGTTTATCAGTGACGTCGCAAATGACGTTGGATCGATACGAAAATCGATAATTACGTCGTATCGCTAGTTTGAAGAGTGAACCAACTTTAAATAACAGGTTCGCGTCTATTGATATGAAGTTTACTTGACTTGGCTTCATAAACACCTCGCGATTCAACAAGAGTTCTTGAAACCGTGCCTAGCAAACTTGATATCAAAAGCCACCCACCTTGTACAGTATTCACTTTATATCTGCAAACTCATAAAAATTGGTTTCATCACATACACAGCTTCTTGAGAAGTTAGATCGATAGCTTTTCGACTTTTACTTCACTCTGTACCAATGCGTAGGCCTGCTGTAAGTGGACAGCAAACCCTCTTGCGAGACTGCTTGCGTGAAACAAGTACTTAAATCTCATTAATTGGCTAGATCAATTAATTTACCAGTAACCCAGTTTTAAACAGTTATTGCTTGTATTTGTTTTCAAGATTAATTGCAAGAATAAAGACTTTTTATGTTAAAGCTGCATAGTCTGTAACTTTTGATCTTTTAATTTTAGAACTAATGTTTCTATTTTTCAAGAATACATTAAAAAACTAAAATTTAGGTATACATTTTACCAATATCGTAAATCTTAACAAATTATCAGTATCCAAACAACAGCATTTATGTGAAAATTAACTGTCTATAATTATTGGAGGGACACAAATAATTACCAACAAGAGAAAAACACATATGTTTTTATAAGATACTTCATTTTTCCATGCAGTTTTCAGCTATAGTGAACAGATTTATTGTGAAAACATATCTTAATTCTACTATAATTACAAATGATTTATAAAGAAAATTAAAAAAATCGAAAAAATGTTCATATTTACAGACTTAGTCTCTTTAAGTCTGGTTATTTTGTTTTAGTTCTATTTCAAGTTCAACGTTATATCTAGGTACATGTATAAGTCAATTCAGTCGATTAATTTTCGTATTTTTTTATTGTTCTGTTTTATTGTCAGCATTGTGTTCTTTTCTAGGTTTAATCCGACTACAACAACTATTCCAAGCCGTTAACATAGGAGAAATAACGTTAGATATAGATGTTAAAAGAGTCACTGACGTACATGAGGCATATATGATGCTTAAAGACCTGCACCAAAAAGACGAAAAGGCAAATTTACAAGTCTTCCTGGATCTGGCGACTAAGAAAGCGGAGGAAATCATTGTCAGAATTGTGAGTTCGCTTTGTAATTTAAAAATTATAACACTTCAGTGATATTTTGAATGACGACTCTGGTGAAGTCAGAGCCCACATAATCGAATTATCAGTTACCTCTCATAATAACTGCATTGTTGCACGTTGCCTGATAAAAGTTTTCTATCCTACCGCTTGTGCCTTTATCAGTTCATGATGAAATTGCACTTTTTGAATGACGTCGCTAGTGACGCTGAATCAACACAAAAATCGACAATTACGCCATTATCGCAAGTTTGAAGAGCGAAACAATGGGTAAACTGATAAATAGAATACAAGGTCCGTGTCTTTTGATGTCGAATCGCTCGGCAAGCCTCACGTTGACTTGTAGCAAAGGTGAATAATAAAATACTTTCAAATTAACGAATGTCAATTATTCTGAACAGACTGCGCGGATGCGCAGACTGGTTTGCCACTTTGTTGTTCAGATGCATCAGAGTCAAGTTTTCTTGTGTCGATGTCAAACAATGAGGAGTGGGTCTGTAAGCGTGCGTTTAAGATATTTCTCTACAAAAATGAAAATAAGTCAGAAATATACTATAACTCTATCACAAATTAAATCAAGCTACAGAACATAACATTTGTTTACTTCTATATGACCAAATAAAAAAAAATGTGTTTAGGCTCACCCGACCCTACCGATATTTACTGGTGAACCCTATAATTTTTTTGAAGTTTTCTGGGAAAAAGAATATAATTTTATGCATTTTGAAAGGCACCATGCCTTTCAAAATGCATAGAAATTTTATTTTTTCAGAAAAAAAATAATCAAAAAATATATGTGTCCAACCCTACCTAAATGTTTTAGACCTGTTACCCAAAACATACTTATTTTTTTTATTTGGCCTGAGGTCAATACAATTACATTTGAGGAGTATGGATATTCGTACAGTGTAAAGCAGTGTCATGTGTTTAACGTCTAAGGTAGTGGGGACAGACTGTTCAGTTTCATTGTCTAAGTGTAGAAAGTAAAGTGGTCGCGAAACTTCCTATTTCTGTCACATGATCGTCAACGGGACCTGATGACAGCCAGAAGAAGGTCTTTGCGGTGCAATATCCCATCAACGTCGACGTATCACCGCTACAAATCACTTCTCTACCCAGCATCAAGATGTAGGCAGTGTCAGCTTCACAGGTGATATATAATGTGCGATAAAGTGATGTAAGAGAAAAGTGTCGTATATCCAAGAATTATGCCTCTTAGAACTGTCTGTATGTTCTTGCTTGGTTAAATGTTGATACAAGGGAGGCCACTAGTATTGTCTTTATTCAGCTGCTGCTTGCAGATTTTCGAATATCTTGACATGTACAACTATGAGCTGCAATTCAATTCAGTAATTTTCTTTACTTTTTCATTGCCTTAGTTAACATATAAGTTTCATGAACAGTTTATCTATCGAATCCATGGATAGGATTTCTACCGATTAGGCAGATTATTTTCCTAAATGAGACGTTTACTTTATTTTGTTGAAATAAAGTCTGGAGACGCTCTATATATTCACAAAAGACACATAGGCCAGGCGTCATTGTACTCTATCCCAGATTTTTAAAACAAAAAAGGTTTTACTACTATTCTGTTTGATTACCCTGCCTTGTTTAGAATGAAAATTCATTTAAACCACGTACTGTACGCACTTTTATCAGCAATATACATGACAAAACTACTGATAACTCCAGGTAAACAAATGTTCTACCACCCATGAAACCGTCGATTAAACTTATTTTTACAGTTGATGCCTAATATAATGATAAAACTGTGCGTTTTGCAAAGCGGTTGATGTTTAGCATTAACAACTCTATTCCCCACAAGACCCAAGATGCCCTTTACATATGTTGTGTATGTATGTAGCGACATTTCGTATTTCAATGGGCTTCTTTGGTCTAATGGGGGGAAAGCACCTAAAACAAACTGCTACATTTATGACACAAAATTCAACTTTCCAATGACAAACGTCATGTTTTCATACATATTACGTACACATGCGCTGGAGCAATATAATATTTTTGGAATTGAAAGTCAGTTCTGACTGAAATATGCTAGAACTTTAAATTTGTGAAAAGTGGCAATGCGATCTCTCATAATTTGACCATAACAGTACCCAGTATGAAGATGTAAACATGAGGGGTGTGAGAGGAAACCACAAGTTTTCGCTGTTTTAAAAATACAAAAGGCTGAAACGTTTTTTGTTATTAAGTGAATATATCTTACTTCAATAATCCTTGGGTTTTATAAGCATTTGGACAATTTGAAAATTTCGTGTTTGTTATCGGGCCAACTAGGAAAAATACACGCCTTATCTGTAAAACTCCTAAGTTGTGTCTGCACTATTTACCAATGTACCATGAAAGGATGCTAATTTGGTTTAGGCAAACCGCAGAGAATCTCATATGAAAAAAGGAATGGAACAAAGAAGCCACGCATAAATTCTCCAAAATGTTTTAGTAGTGTTTTGGTGAGTAAATGTATACGCAAATGAGGTAGCATAACACCAACGAAATACTATACAAACACTTGTACAAATACTATCAAAACTCTTGAACAAAATATTATTAAAATACTTAAAAACCCATTGTTTATCCTTATTAAAGTGGTTGATACAAAATACTAAAAATATGCTTAAATTATCAAATAAAACACTAATTATACACAACAATGTTTCATTTCACTGTGATAATGACACAAAAATGTCAAATAAAGGTCATATCTTTAAATTTATATAGAAGATCTTACATGAGTGCTCATGTTTTATTGATTTTATTAAACGAGTTGGGTAAAAGAGATAAAATGCGAGGCTTGTCGAGTATTTTATCTCTTTTTTGCAACAAGTTTAATAAATTCAATAATACAAGAGCACGAATGTTAGATTCTATTTATCATATGACATTAAAAAATACTTTGAAATCTCATTTCTGGCGCAAAAGCGTTATAATTTTGTCATTATGGACGTCATAACGTTTCCCGTAAATTTGTAAACCACTACAGTACATGCATTTGACCTGTTTAAAAATGTTTCTCAATTTCTTTTTGTTTCCATTACCATTGCAACCATTAAAAATGTATTTTGTGGATCTCTTTAATTTTGTGTTTGTCTTTGCTATATTGTCTTTTCTGTGTTATGCAGCCTTGTAGTCACCTGCTGGGAAAGGGCTGACTTCTTGGCTCTCCTGTATTTGATGTTTTCTTGTGTATTTGTCACTTTCCCATACAATATCCTGTGTCAGGTGTGTTACATGATTGTATTGATTCATGATCTTTGCCTTTTGACTTACTTTATTTACAATAACACGATCATGATTAACCCTGCTAAATTCATATGATGACTGTAAGCATGCAGTCAAATAAGTAAATGCTTCCCTGAACATGCTGGACATATAGCTGAGATATACGTACAGTGAGCATATATATTTTCAAAAATAAGAAAAACAACGAATCTTCAATTCATGACAAAAAGATTTATTAAAAACTCACTTAGGCTGGAAATGTTTAAACAGATCCACAACTCCTTAAATGGCTAATTATTGATAAGAAATTAGTCACACTACAACCGAACTATATTAGGAAATTTGAAAAACAGGTAAACCGAGTCATCTAGGTCAACAGGTATAACTCTGTGAAAGTTTCTTGAAATGAAATACTAGCATAACACACACAGAGCCTCAGATGGCAGTTAAGTTGACGATAAGCATAGACGATGATATCTAAGCTTTAAAAATAATCAAAGTCAACAAATAGTAATTTTTGTTTGTTTGTTTGATTTGATCTTTATGTCCCAGTCAACAATTTTTCAGTTATGTCAGAATGGGTCTTCCTGGGTTGAACCATTACTAAGCAAGGATTAATGCATCTTTCTCAATGACACAACACAGTGACGCTGGTGAGGCTCAAACCCGCAACCCCTCAGTCTCGAGTCAAGCACTCTACAAATAGTAATGCACTTGTTTGAAAGCTATCGCTATATCAATACATTTTAAACTTAACCTTAGTAAAACATTATAGTTACTTTCGTTAAATACCAAGACAAACAAAGCGCAAACATTAACAACAAAAGTTAAGTAAATGAAACATTATTGATGCATTTGAAAATACAGTTACAGAAAGCTAAACACTAAGACTAAGTGAGATAAACATTAATAATATACTTTTTCAAGTTATGCGTAATCAGTGCATAGTTAAGTGTTTCATTTTAAAACAGTTAAACAAAATACAAAGTACAAAATTGTTTTTAATGCTTATTTGGTGATTTAAAAGTGCGTTGCTGTATTTAATTTTCATTTGGGACATCTTGCTTTTGCACACCAAGATCAAACATATACAATATACGTCTATCATACAGGATACATATCAGACAATTACAACCATTTATATACTAATAATGCATGACGCTGTTGCAAAATGAAAAATTATAGTGGAATTGTATCAGTTATTGTGGACCCAATATACATTATTTATCCCTTTGTATACAAGTGACTTTGCCAAACAGTGAATGTCGTGATGAAATGTCACATGATGCGGCATCCCATCAGGGTCTATGCTGTTTGTTAAGACAAAAAAGATTTTTTAAGAATGAGATATTTTTTATGAATTATAACCTCGATATATACATTGAACCATCCCCAGCTTATTGTATTAACCCAGCATGAAGAATACATTAGTGCATAAAGGTTTAATACATAGAGGATATTCAAATTTTTGGAATGAAAATGCCATTTATTACATCTCGTGAGGTGAGATAAAGTATATTTCATTCGTAACAAATGAAATATACTTTATCTCACTTCAGGAGATGAAATAAATGGTATATTCATTCCAAAAATTGAACTTTCTTTTTATTATATACTATTTTAAGCGTGACAGATTTTTGCACTATATACACGATTGCACATGGTCACGTTGCATAGTGTGCCTGACGGCCACAACTGAAACCAAAGGAGCAGGAATAGAGAAAGTGAAAATTTCATCAAATCCAGACAATTTTATTACCAAGATTTTTTTTGTAATCTAATTAAGACAAATATACCCATACATTGCGTTTCGTCCGCTAATAAGAAAGTTCTAGGCGTTTGAAATTCTAAAGTGGGCTCAAGGAAGTCAACGAAGAAAGTAGATGCCATGAAAAGAAGTTGCGTGTTTTGATGTATCTACAAAACACGTCTCCGGAGGAACGTACAACTGACGTTAACGCATCGCTATGACGTTGGGTTAACGCCGGTTCTACGATTTTCTGGAACCGTTTTGCAGGCGGAGCGGAGTGAGTATGCACATTACTCCTTTTGGAGAGAAAAAAATTTCCACTTGCATACTTTGTTGGACATAAGCATGGCAGAATGTTTAGTTGCCAATAAAATTTTGTATTGTATTGTATTTAATGTGCTTACATGTAAAATGAAACGTTTTATATTTCCACGTGTGAAATATAAGTTTTTCAAATATATATTATATTTAATCAACATTTTCCTTTATTTCATTACTTTGTATGTTTCAGAAAAATGACACAGAAGTACAGAATCATAAATTCCATTTCCTGCTTGGGGAATTAGTAAGTACAGTTACCCATACATCCTTATAATTAGTTAGTTTAAACATATCTTATTTGATACAGCAAAGGTTAACATGTTCTCACAACATTCGTAACGACCCTTCAACTTCATTTTAGATATACATGATTGCTTATAAACAAATACATATGTATATATGCAAATGCATGTGAATACTAAACTAGTTATGTACTATGCAAACTGATAGTACCATAAACTAGAAATTATAGTTATATAGTTAATTACCTTGCAATAGCCTATAGGAACAAAGTAAATTGGTTATTAATAAGTATAATTAGTTAGTTAGCGTGACATGGCCTCTGGGACCAGGTAAATAAGTTATAGTTATATAATTAGCTAGTTATCTTGACATCGCTGTAGGACCAGGTAAATTTGCTATAGTATAAAATTAGTTAGTTGGCTTGACATGGCCTGTGGGACCAGGTATATAAGTTATAGTTATATAATTAGTTAGTTAGCGTGACATGGCTGTGGGACCAGGTAAATTTGTTATAGTTATATAATTAGTTTGTTAGCTTGACATGGCCTGTGGGACCAGGGTATATATCTATTGGTAATAAATGAAGATTCGAATTGCAACTAAACTGAGAGTAATGTGTTATTAATTCAACGTCATGAAATAAAAGGCTTTGTCCGCGTATGCATAATTAGTGCAGTTTTGATTAAAATTGGACGTAAAATAAGAAATTTATAGCAACCGGAAAGTCTAAATTCTGAGATCTAACAAGCCAATGGAGACCGTTTGAATATTTATCAACTTCCTGTAGAATTCGAAAAGTCCAATGCACAATTTCCATAGGCACTGTACATTTTTTGTTTCCACATCTACTTTTTTCTACTGAAGATTCTGTAAAAATACATAAAAAGTGAATAGCACACAATAAGTTATTTTGTTAATGCATAGTTGATTAAATATCACTACATATTTTAATGATGCAAGAAATTAACCCTTAAGGCGCCAATCACGAATGCAACAGACGACAAATTGTGCGACATATTTCCTAATTTTCGAAACAAATAAAGTATGATATTTCATGAAAATCATCTGCCAGCAGAAATATCATGCCATATTTGTTATACTTGAAAAGGCAACAAAATTTGAAATTGTCATATGCTGAAAATTATAGGTGGCGCTTTATAGTTTAGTGCGTATTACTAAAGTTATGGTATCCTTTCTTTACATACAAATAAAGTAACGTCGTACTGTCAAAAGAGATTCCCATTAGGTATTAGGTATATGTCATCCAGACATACAATGTAACTAACCAACTATTTGGTTATTTTGATAACGATACAAGTTACATGTATATAGAATTATATGAGTGTTGCGTTTCAGTGTGTTCTAAGTATAGAGTCAAACAAAATATAGCATAAACATTTTGTTCTGACGTTTTCGTGTTTAGCGTCAAACTTTCAGTACGTTTGTGGTTTTACATGTAACTTTAATGTATTTGATCCATGACATGAGATTTTCAACAATGTGGTATGTTCGACCAGCAAACGCTCAGACCAGCCTGCGCATACGCGCAGTCTGATCATAGTCTTTGCTAGTCACAATAATATTCTATGGCTGTTAATCTACTTACCAAACATCATTTGGAGCTTCTGTTAGGAGGAACTACGAATATCTGGCCATTCCTGAAATATAATGTATTAAGAGGCCCCGAAGGGGCCGAGTAATCATTATATTTCAGGAATGGACAGATATGAGGAGTTTCTGCAACTTAAAATACACCTTTAATAAGACATTTTATTATAGCACTAAGAATTCAAAAAATGAATGCAACATTCCTGTCATTGGATCATTTTTATATTTCAACAAAACCTAATTTGCCCCACGGACGGCCCATTAAAGAAAACAGTGTTTGCATTCAAGCGAAACATGCATGGATTTCGTGGTGTAAAAGCACCTGTACATTAATAGGTGTGTTAAACATCTGCATGTTTAAAGCATGCATTTTCCCGCACTAGTTTGCTCTCCACGTTGGCATTTATTCATTTTTGTAGTGCTTTTCACACTCTCTGGACTATGATTCGATACTCCAAGGATAATTTACCAAAACGTTTTCGATATAGAACTTTATAAAGTATAGAAACTGACAACGTCTAATCTTTTTGGGACTGTGATAGTGAAAACGAAAGAAGTTTGAAGGTCTGTATGTAATTCTTAGAAAAAACTAACATTGTTCTCTAAAAAGTTATGCTGAACCAGTAGCTCAGTTGGTAGAGTGTTAGAATTGGGATCAAAGGGTTGCTGGTTCGAGACTCACAGGAATCATTTTTTTATTCTTTGCTTATCGGTACTGTTTCAACCCAGGGAGACAAGAAAGCCTCCCGACATGACTGATCAATTGCTGTATAGGACGTAAGGCATACGTGTAAACTGCTAAACACGAGCAAAAGTCATTATGCACGGTCGTATGTAACCAAGACCACACCTCCGTATTGTTCTACTGTGTCTACTCCGGGAATAGACGGTGTCTCATATTTCGTCAACATGATAATCATCTATGTTAGAAACAAGATCCACCTTGCACATGGGTGGTAAACCTAGGAACTACCACGAAATTGTGTTAACGTAATTTTGTTCCCAAGCCACATCCGGGACACGTCGTGGTAGTTTCCAGGCCGAAAATTGGCTAAAGAAAGGCTGGTGTCACTTTCATTTTGTTTTATTTTACAACTACGAACAAACAATGGTGAAATCCGACAATGTGGTTCCGTGTAAATATGTTTCAGCGTCCCCTCTAGCCCAAAATTTTGTTTGAAAAATTATTTTCTTTCTTTAGATTCGTGTTTCCCCATTGAGCATTGGACCAACTTTCCCCAAAGTTCGAAGGATTTTAGCCCATATCTGTCAAATTAAATGGAATTTGATATCATTTGACAATGGAAATGATAAAAAGACCCTGAATAAACATTCCTGCACAGAAAAAAATATGACAAAAAATACTTCTACGACAACCTCTAAAGTTATAACCCTCGTTTCATTAAATGTATTTACCGCTAGTGTCATGTACGGATCCAGGGGTCTGGACCCCCCCCCCCCCCCCCCCCCCCCCCCGAAAATCTAAAAAATATAGGGTTTCTTAGCAATACTGGTCAGGATCCCCTGAATAAAAGCACAAAGCTACCAAGCCAGCGTTCATTGTTGGGCCACTATCGTCACGCTTTCGGGCCAATCATGGCCCGCTTATAGTGGTATTTTGATCTTCTACCCCCTCATCAATTGAAAAAAAAAAATAAACTCAAATTTGGACCCCATCTGACAGAACGTTCTGGATCCGCACATGAGTATCACGCCTCAAAGCGTTGACTTTTTCAAATTCTATAATGCTATACATGTTTTATATGGGCCTCGACGTGAGAAAACCTGTCTTTTGAGGGTTGCGAACAACACAGGCGCAGACCAGCCTGCGCATCCGCGCAGTCTGATCAGCACCTTTATTTTTCACTTTTTGGAAAGTATCACATCCAAACTTGCAATAAGCGAAATTTTAACTTTCTAGCAAGTCTTTGTAGCTGAGAAGGCTGGTTTGAATATCACTTTTTGGGAAACCCCGAAGACAGGTTTTCTCGCGTCGAGGCGTCTTCTATAATATATCAAGTCTTATTTTACCCGCTAAAAGAAGGAAGATGCCACTAGCCCTTTATAATCTGATAGATTATGGGAGCGCAGTGACTCAGTGGTAGAGTGCTTGACTCGAGACCAAATGGCCGCGGGTTCGAGCCTCATCAGCGTCACTGCGTTGTGTCCTTGAGCAAGAACATTAATCCTAGCTTAGTACTGGTTCAACCCAGGAAGACCCGTCCCTATATAACTGAAAGATTGTTGATGGGACGTAAAGAATCAAATAAAACAAACAAACAAATCTAATAGATTATCCCTTAGATATTAGTAATAAGTATGGAATAATCCCTTAGATATTGGTATGGAAAAATCAAATTTGTATTTTAAGTGGTTGTCGGTCAAAATTTCAATGAAAATGATGTTTTATATGTTAGATTTTTTAACTTTAAAAAACATTGCAGACCCTCATGAAATGCCGCCTTTCATGGGTTTTGTCTGGCTCTTCATAGTTGCCAAAGTACATGTAAATCGGTATCCAGAATGAAAAAAATATTTTAAAGATTAAGTGTGATCGGTGCTTTCAGAAGTTAACCCTTAAAGTGCCAATCACAACAAAAGACGACTGCTTTTCTGCTAAAATATTTAAAAAGGATCCGAGTATGATATGAAACAGTGTGGACCCAGATCAAACTACCCGTGTAGTCTGATCTGGGCATTGTCTTTTTGCATCTATACTTACATTGTCAATACTATTATAGACAATTATTTGTAGCACACGCCTTCAGCAGACGACATTTTAAAATGCATTTTTTCTTGGCATTGCGAAAAAGACAGTAATAGCCTCCTCTCAAATTATATGCATGGTTTACATTCCAATGCCAGAACGAGGCCTCCTAAGCATGCTCTGTAATACATAGGTAGCAGTTATAGCTGATTAATGAAATATATCCTCTACAAGTAATTAAAACTCCGTTCATCTCAGTATTGTTGAGTTCCATTTATATGTACACCAGCTTCAAGATATTATCCTATAATTTATTTTTATGAAATTCCTTGCGATCCTAAAGAAAAGAGACAATCAAACAGGATGACAGCCTCATTGGCAATCAAGGTCACTTATATTCTCACATGTTTAAATACTATATAAATTATTTCATAAATATATCAGAAAATGGTAAGGAAATTTCTTATGCAGTGGTATTAGCCTCCCCCATACTTAAACCATATTAAATGGTTCTTTTCAGTAGAATTTCAACTATTTAATGGATATAGGTTCTTTCTCTCTTTACCGAAAATTCTCATATAATCTGACCGAGAAAAAATTTAATGTTCTGACAACTTTTTTTTTTCCTTTCCTTATTCGCTTTGTTTATGTTTTATCATGTTACCCTAAATGGAACATATAGCCCCCAGATAATTCAATCATATATCTGTCCATCCATCTGTCCGTCCATTCAGTAAATCTTACTGGTTCTGGTGCTGTTTGAACCATAGATTTTTTTAATGACCCTAAATGTATTTGCTTATGTAACATGGGAAAGCATTGCGGTCCTGAATGACCATTTTCATGTTTTGTTCACCAAAAATGACAGTGATCAATAGTTAACAAGTTGACACCATTTTTGTTTAGAAGAATCAACTATTTATAATATTTTACCAGTGTTTCACAGCGAATGATGTTGGATACAGATACAGAATAATGCAAGAATAACAATCGTACTTCATTGCATTTATACATTTACCTTTTCCTACCAAAGAAATTTAACACTTCGTCGAGCAACATTGCAACATTGCGATGAAACAACTTTGTGATCACTCGTCAAGCCCTCTATTATTCACTGTAAGTGAAAAATAAAGCATGTTTATTGAGCGAAAGAACAGAAAAATATAAGTTTCATATTTGACATAGCAAAATTGCTATCTATATCTGGAACTGGGGTACACTGTGATGTAATGAATAAGCAACTCGCCTTGTAAACCAGGGGTCACGGGTTCGATCCCTGACTTCACCAGTCTGTTGGATAAGAATTTTAAGCGTGGTTCTATTTTCATATGACCTAAGTTTTCGGCAGAAAATTACACACGATCAGTTTTGACTATGGCCCATTTGTGCAGGCTTGATATTCAATTAAAACGAAATTGAAGTCTTTCTTGAAGACTGTAATCTCCTGATAGCCGACTGTTATGGAGCCGTTTATGGAGTACTGATACAAATGGTTTCGGATTTAAGTCTATGTATATAATATTAAATAAAAGTTATTTTAGTAAAATGATTTTATTTCTCCAATGGCCAATATTATATATAAAATAACTTCCAAATCGTCACCCACCGCTTTAACTGTTAAGAAAGCATCTATCATGAGAAGCTGCCAGAATCGTTTTTTGGTGTCACAAAATTTACTCTAAATATGGTAGAAGATTGTTTTAGAAATACATGATGAAAACAACAGATGGTTTCCATTAAAAAATAGAAAAAGTTGATAACTTGCAGACTTTCTCAATATTATTTGTAGTTGTTTAGTTTTAGAACCTTGGAATAAAATGTTGGTTTCCCTCTTAATGAAGGTTATCTGAGCATTAAGATTATTTGAAAGTCAGTATAAAGGTATGATATTATGCATTAAATATTTAGTTTGGCCTAAATAAAAACAAACAGAAGAATACAAGTCTGGGAAAACCCACCCTGTCAGCGTGATTTATTGTAAACATTGGAAGTGTGTCATTTTGTTTAGTAATAATACTGTATGCGTAAAAGGAAACATGCTGGTATTTGAGATTAAAATGATAATCTGCAGAGAAAAATCATATTTAAATACTTAATTTAATAATTTTTAGCAAGATTTAATATGGATTTGTACAATTTTTCCACTTAGAAAAAGGTAAGATATGCCCGAAGATATGGTCAAGAAGCTAAGAAAACCAAATACTGTTAACTATTCCATGCTTAGGAAGCCTCGTTCTGAATTACTGCTTAATATTCATGAGATAATATTAAGAAAGGCCTATTAAGAGGGAAACCAACATTTTATTCCAAGGTTCTAAAACTAAACAACTACAAATAATATTGAGAAAGTCTGCAAGTTATCAACTTTTTCTATTTTTTAATGGAAACCATCTGTTGTTTTCATCATGTATTTCTAAAACAATCTTCTACCATATTTAAAGTAAATTTTGTGACACCAAAAAACGATTCTGGCAGCTTCTCATGATAGATGTTTTCTTAACAGTTAAAGCGGTGGGTGACGATTTGGAAGTTATTTTATATATAATATTGGCCATTGGAGAAATAAAATCATTTTACTAAAATAACTTTTATTTAATATTATATACATAGACTTAAATCCGAAACCATTTGTATCAGTACTCCATAAACGGCTCCATAACAGTCGGCTATCAGGAGATTACAGTCTTCAAGAAAGACTTCAATTTCGTTTTAATTGAATATCAAGCCTGCACAAATGGGTCATAGTCAAAACTGATCGTGTGTAATTTTCCGCCGAAAACTTAGGTCATATGAAAATAGAACCACGCTTAAAATTCTTATCCAACAGACTGGTGAAGTCAGGGATCGAACCCGTGACCCCTGGTTTACAAGGCGAGTTGCTTATTCATTACATCACAGTGTACCCCAGTTCCAGATATAGATAGCAATTTTGCTATGTCAAATATGAAACTTATATTTTTCTGTTCTTTCGCTCAATAAACATGCTTTATTTTTCACTTACAGTGAATAATAGAGGGCTTGACGAGTGATCACAAAGTTGTTTCAACGCAATGTTGCAATGTTGCTCGACGAAGTGTTAAATTTCTTTGGTAGGAAAAGGTAAATGTATAAATGCAATGAAGTACGATTGTTATTCTTGCATTATTCTGTATCTGTATCCAACATCATTCGCTGTGAAACACTGGTAAAATATTATAAATAGTTGCTTCTTCTAAACAAAAATGGTGTCAACTTGTTAACTATTGATCACTGTCATTTTTGGTGAACAAAACATGAAAATGGTCATTCAGGACCGCAATGCTTTCCCGTGTTACATAAGCAAACACATTTAGGGTCATTAAAAAAATCTATGGTTCAAACAGCACCAGAACCAATAAGATTTACTGAATGGACGGACAGATGGATGGACAGATATATGATTGAATTATCTGGGGGCTATATGTTCCATTTAGGGTAACATGATAAAACATAAACAAAGCGAATAAGGAAAGGAAAAAAAAAAGTTGTCAGAACATTAAATTTTTTCTCGGTCAGATTATATGAGAATTTTCGGTAAAGAGAGAAAGAACCTATATCCATTAAATAGTTGAAATTCTACTGAAAAGAACCATTTAATATGGTTTAAGTATGGGGGAGGCTAATACCACTGCATAAGAAATTTCCTTACCATTTTCTGATATATTTATGAAATAATTTATATAGTATTTAAACATGTGAGAATATAAGTGACCTCGATTGCCAATGAGGCTGTCATCCTGTTTGATTGTCTCTTTTCTTTAGGATCGCAAGGAATTTCATAAAAATAAATTATAGGATAATATCTTGAAGCTGGTGTACATATAAATGGAACTCAACAATACTGAGATGAACGGAGTTTTAATTACTTGTAGAGGATATATTTCATTAATCAGCTATAACTGCTACCTATGTATTACAGAGCATGCTTAGGAGGCCTCGTTCTGGCATTGGAATGTAAACCATGCATATAATTTGAGAGGAGGCTATTACTGTCTTTTTCGCAATGCCAAGAAAAAATGCATTTTAAAATGTCGTCTGCTGAAGGCGTGTGCTACAAATAATTGTCTATAATAGTACTGACAATGTAAGTATAGATGCAAAAAGACAATGCCCAGATCAGACTACACGGGTAGTTTGATCTGGGTCCACACTGTTTCATATCATACTCGGATCCTTTTTAAATATTTTAGCAGAAAAGCAGTCGTCTTTTGTTGTGATTGGCACTTTAAGGGTTAACTTCTGAAAGCACCGATCACACTTAATCTTTAAAATATTTTTTTCATTCTGAATACCGATTTACATGTACTTTGGCAAACTATGAAGAGCCAGACAAAACCCATGAAAGGCGGCATTTCATGAGGGTCTGCAATGTTTTTTAAAGTTAAAAAATCTAACATATAAAACATCATTTTCATTAAAATTTTGACCGACAACCACTTAAAATACAAATTTGATTATTCCATACTAATATCTAAGGGATTATTCCATACTTATTACTAATATCTAAGGGATAATCTATCAGATTTGTTTGTTTTTTTGATTTGATTCTTTACGTCCCATCAACAATCTTTCAGTTATATAGGGACGGGTCTTCCTGGGTTGAACCAGTACTAAGCTAGGATTAATGTTCTTGCTCAAGGACACAACGCAGTGACGCCGATGAGGCTTGAACCCGCGGCCATTTGGTCTCGAGTCAAGCACTCTACCACTGAGTCACTGCGCTCCCATAATCTATCAGATTATAAAGGGCTAGTGGCATCTTCCTTCTTTTAGCGGGTAAAATAAGACTTGATATATTATAGAAGACGCCTCGACGCGAGAAAACCTGTCTTCGGGGTTTCCCAAAAAGTGATATTCAAACCAGCCTTCTCAGCTACAAAGACTTGCTAGAAAGTTTAAATTTCGCTTATTGCAAGTTTGGATGTGATACTTTCCAAAAAGTGAAAAATAAAGGTGCTGATCAGACTGCGCGGATGCGCAGGCTGGTCTGCGCCTGTGTTGTTCGCAACCCTCAAAAGACAGGTTTTCTCGCGTCGAGGCCTATATAAAACATGTTTAGCATTATAGAATTTGAAAATGTCAACGCTATGAGGCGTGATACTCATGTGCGGATCCAGAACGTTCTGTCAGATGGGGTCCAAATTTGAGTTTATTATTTTTTTTCAATTGATGAGGGGGTAGAAGATCAAAATACCACTATAAGCGGGCCATGATTGGCCCGAAAGCGTGACGATAGTGGCCCAACAATGAACGCTGGCTTGGTAGCTTTGTGCTTTTATTCAGGGGATCCTGACCAGTATTGCTAAGAAACCCTATATTTTTTAGATTTTCGGGGGGGGGGGGGGTCCAGACCCCTGGATCCGTACATGACACTAGCGGTAAATACATTTAATAAAACGAGGGTTATAACTTTAGAGGTTGTGGTAGAAGTATTTCCGCCTTAAGGTTTACATGGTCAAAGTACGTGTAGGTTTACACAAAAAGAGATGGCAGTTGAGCTGCCATCAATGCAGTGTAAACTAACTAAAACAAAGTGAGGTCAATAAATCGCTGGTTCCCTTGACTTGCCTTCGACCCACCATGCTCATCTAAGGAGATGAAAATCTCCTCAATGCATAACAACAAAATAACCAACTACTGAATAACCAACTACTGTTTCTGTTTTGAGCCAGAAAAGGTGACCGATTATCCGGACTTTTAATTTTTTACCATCACTAACACACATGCAAATACTTCACTACAAAACTTCATTTAACAATATGTTGAAAAGCATTGCCAATCTGACCATTTCCAAAGAAAAATTAATGTGTGTTTAATCGGTCCCTCTTCGGCTGAATGACGAATTACATCACCATATCTAGGTACCTCCCAAAGAGCGACAGCTCCACAACAGTGCCACCTGGTGGCTCTCACTAAAACAAGGGAAAGCAATTTTCGTCTAATTCATTCCATTCAAACGACAAAAATTACATTGCTCTTTGTAAAATATTTCTACCTGTTATTCTTATTCCCAATTACACTTATTTTTTATCCAAATATAGTAAGGAAAAGAAATTGACAAATAGATATGCCAGACAAACTCTGCTAAAACTTGATTGAAATAATATCAAATGCCATAAAATATATGATTTTATCTACGCTTTTCAATGTCTTTTCTACCCGGATAATCTTTGCAAACATTTTAGCCTTCCACGGATGTAATAGTTTTGCACACCGAAGGGAGACTACTGGCACGAGCTGTGATTCTGCGCATAACCTGTGGGACATGATTAGGATTCAAACTGTTTGAAAATCTGATCGTATGTTTGAGGAGAAAAACAGCAGGCAAAAAAGCATGCAACATTACCCAGTATGGCGACTTTGTATTTATGAGCATACCGCCGTAGTATCTTGAATGTTGTTCAGTATGTTAGTTTGAAAATGTTAATAATTTATTTGTAACTCCGCCTGGGATTAGGGGAAATATCGCCGTTCGAAAAAGTGTACAGCCAGGTACATGTAAGAGTGTTTTTCTTGGGAGGGGTGGGGTGGAGGGGGATTCTCTCAACAAACCGATGCGGTGAGCACGCCAATTGCAACACGGGTGGTAAACCTAGGAACTACCACGAAATTGTGTTAACGTAATTCTGTTCCCAAGCCACATCCGGGACACGTCGTCGTAGTTTCCAGGCCGAAAATTGGATGAAGATATGCTGGTGTCACTTTCATTTTTGTTTTATTTTACAACTAAGAACGAACAATGGTGAAATCCGACAATGTGGTTCCGTGTAAATATGTCTCAGAGTCCTCTCTAGCTCAAAATTTTGTTTGAAAGGTTATTTTCTTTCTTTAGATTCGTGTTTCCCCATTGAGCATCGGACCAACTTTCCCCAAAGTTCGAAGGATTTTAGCCAATATCTGTCAAATTAAATGGAATTTGATATCATTTGACGATGGAAATGATAAAAAAAACCTGAAAAAACATTCCTACACATACAAAAAATCTGAGCATTTACTCTTAAACGATTCATGCCCCGTTCGTCCTGTGTGGTAGTTTCCAGCTCATCGTGGTAATTAAAATGCTATCGTGGTAGTTTCCAAGACTTTGTAGGAATTTAGTAGTAGTTCGCATCAGCAGATGTTCACTATTCAAGGGCTATTTCATTTTTATAAAGACAGGGTGTGCGGGCGGAACCTTGAATACCCCTCTTATTCATACGAAGACCTTTTCAAACAACCTTTTGTCAGATAACAAATGAAGACTGCCTGAATTTTAATTTTAGTGGGCTATTGAAATGATGAGCAGAATGAAAAGAAGGGATATTCACATATTTTGTTTTTGAATAAACATGCTTTTTAATTATTAAATAACATGCCCGTTCATAATCGCACTCATATGTATATAAAAAGTATCCCAATCCGAGGATATTTCTCTTTTTTCTGAAGCGCAAGTACTAACGATACTTTGGGCCAGTAGTTTTAGCCTGCCATTTTATCTTAAAGTTGACTGAACATGGAACAACGTAGCGAGTGACGCAATTTTTACATCATTTTTTTGTCTGTTGCTTGGTCCACCAAGGCTCAAATGATGACCTTCTTTTGCTTTAGATTTCCAGAGGTGTTGTTTGGCAGTCCAGGACATGATCTCCACCTGTCAAGCATCACATTGAATCTCTTGAGTCCTCAGTTTCGCTTCTTCATGGTGTTGAAATGTGATTTATTTGTTTACCGTTGTAATTGATTGACGAGTTCGAGGGTTATCATGCGAAACAAACAACTACTATAATGTTTTGTAACACTTCAGAAACGTATCCTACAAAGTCTTCGAAACTACCACAATAGCATTTTAACTACCACGATGAGCTGGAAACTACCACACAGGACGAACGGGGCATGAATCGTTTAAGTGTAAATGCTCAGATTTTTTGTGTAATATATTATATTATATTTCTCATATAATTTGAGAGGAGGCTATGAAGGTTATCTGAGCATTAAGATTATTTGAAAGTCAGTATAAAGGTATGATATTATGCATTAAATATTTAGTTTGGCCTAAATAAAAACAAACAGAAGAATACAAGTCTGGGAAAACCCACCCTGTCAGCGTGATTTATTGTAAACATTGGAAGTGTGCCGTTTTGTTTAGTAATAATACTGTATGCGTAAAAGGAAACATGCTGGTATTTGAGATTAAAATGATAATCTGCAGAGAAAAATCATATTTAAATACTTTATTTAATAATTTTTAGCAGGATTTAATATGGATTTGTACAATTTTTCCACTTAGAAAAAGGTAAGATATGCCCGAAGATATGGTCAAGAAGCTAAGAAAACCAATACTGTTAACTATTCCATGCTTAGGAAGCCTCGTTCTGAATTACTGCTTAATATTCATGTGATAATATTAAAAAAGGCCTATACTTTGGAAAGTAGCATACACGAGTTATGTCCCCTGTGGCATAAAAAAACGAACGTCCATTTTCGCGCATATGTGCGTTCTAAAAAGGCATTATGTCTACTCAGTTTAAAAAAATTGCATTCGCGTGCAGGCAGCAGAAAGCGTACATTAGTTTTTTGTGTAAAAGCGATCATGCTTTTTACACAAAATTAATGTACACTTAACTGGCCATTCCTGAAAAATAATGTATAGCTTCTACAATGGAGTGACGTCACAGGTGTATTTTAAAAGCTGGTTCGCATCCACTGTTAATCTTCAATTTCTTCAAGGCATCAGGTTCAACATTTGTGTTGCATTTCTTTTTATGCCCCAAAAGGAACTTTGGGAGGCATATAGTAATCGCACTGTCTGTCCGTCCGTCAGTCCGTCCGTGTGTCCGTCCGTCCCGCTTTCTTGTTCGGTCCATATCTCCTATATTCTGTGAGGTAGGAATTTCAAATTAGGTGTGTGGATGCATCTTGGGATGGCGGAAGGTCACGTACCATTTTCGGGTCACTGTGACCTTGACCTTGACCTCTGACCTAGTTTTTAGAATAATCGTGTCCAGAGCATATCTCTTATATTATTTGAGGTAGGAATCTCAAATTATGTGTGTGAATGCATCTCGGGATGACAAAGTGTCGCGTACGATAATTGGGTCACTGTGACCTTGAACTTGACCTCTGACCTAGTTTCTAGAAACTGCATTGAGTCTGGTGCATATCTCCTATATTCTTTGAGGTAGGAATTCCAAATTTGGTGTGTGGATACATCTTGGGATGGCGGAGTGTCGCCTACCATTTTCGGGTCACTGTGACCTTGACCTTGACCTCTGACCTAGTTTTTAGAAGTTTCGTGTCCGGAGCATATCTCTTATATTTTTTGAGGTAGGAATTTCAAATTTGGTTTGTGGATGCATCTTGGGATGACAAAGTGTCACGCACCATAATTGGGTCACTGTGACCTTGAACTTGACCTCTGACCTAGTTTTTAGAATAATCGTGTCCATAGCATATCTCCTATATTATTTGAGGTAGGAATCTCAAATTTGGTGTGTTGATGCATCTTGGACTGACAAAGTGTCGCATACCATAATTGGGTCACTTAGATCTTGAACTTGCCCTCTGACCTAGTTTCTAGAAACTGCATTGATTCTGGTGCATATCTCCTATATTCTTTGAGATAGGAATTCCAACTTTGGTGTGTAAATACATCTTGGGATGACGGGGTGTCACATACCATTTTGGGTCACTGTGACCGTGACCTTTGACCTAGTTTTAAGAATTATTGTGTCCGGAGCATATCTCTTGTATTCTTTGAGTGAGGGATTCCAAATTTGGTGTGTGGATACATCCTAGGATAGCGGAGTGTCTGTACCATTTTTGGGTCACTATGACCTTGACCTCTGACCTAATTTTAGAATAATCATGTCCAGAGCATATCTCTTGTATTATTTGAGGTAGGAATCTCAAATTTGGTGTTTGGAAGCATCTTGGGATGACAAAGTGTCGTATACAATAATTAAGTCACTTTGACCTTGAACTTGACCTCTGACCTAGTTTCTAGAAACTGGTGCATATCCTATATTCTTTGAAATAGGAATTTTAAATTTGGTATGTAAATGCATCTTGGAATGCCTGAGTGTCACAAACCATTTTTGGGTCACTGTGACCTTGACCTCTGACCTTGTTTTCAAGAATTATTGTGTCCAGAGCATATCTTCTATATTATTTGATGTAGGAATCCCAATTTTGGGGTGGTGATTCCTCTGGGGATGGCTGAGTGGTGCATACCATTTTGAGTCACTTTGACCTTGACATTGACTTCTGGCCTCACTTCTAGGTTTTTGGTGCTATATTACAGCTATCTTTCCTCAAATGTGTCTTATGCGAGACCAATTCCTTTGGGGGCATTCGTCACGTGTTTGTGACATTTCTTGTTCTATGCTACAGGGTATGGAGGAAATGTCATTGGAACAGTTTAAGAATGGAGGGGTGAATATAACAGGGTTTCAGCTATTGAATCAAACTACTACTTTACTGACGAATTAAGTATAGTAGCAAGCAGTGTGGACCCAGAACAGACTGCTCCTACAGGAGCAGTCTGATCTGGGTCCACACTGTTTGCCATAGAGGCTTCTTAAACATTTCTTAGCAATACTGGTTCACATCCACTGTTAATCTTCCATTCCTTCAAGGCATCAGGTTCAACATTTTCCCTTTAGCACCAACGATTACTAAATGCATTTAAAACCCAAATCCTATGAAAAATGCTTAATACTGAACAATAATATCAAAAGGAAGACTGGCCAAAAATAAATGAATTTCTTTACATACAAATAAAGCGACGTCGTACTGTCAAACACGCCACTATTTCAGTACTTTTGTGGTTTTAACTGTGTTACATTTTTTTCCTATGATACAGGGTATGGAAGAAATGTCATTGGAACAGTTTAAGAATGGAGGGGTGAATATAACAGGGTTTCAGTTAGTCAACCAAACTAGTGGAATTGTGGAAAGATTTCTAAATAAATGGTCAAAATACGACAGACCAAGGTCTTCCAATAAAGATATAATCAAGGTGAGCTCTTAATTACTCAAGTGAATTTCTTTTTGTGTATTAATCTTACTTTTGGAAATATACTAAAAGCCATTAAAGCGCAACTGGTACAAATGTTATTTTTTCCTATAAATATCATCTTGATACACTTTGTCTTTGTACAAACAAGCGTCCCTAACGTACGAGAACGTTTTACCAAAACTTAAGCTCAATTGCACACTTCTGCCAATTTTGTTTGTGAAAAATGACAAATTCATCAAAATTTTTGGTAACCATCTTAAATCTTGAAATTTTGTTCAATTTCAGCGTGAAAGTACTGCGTTTCACTCAAACAACTAAAAATACGGAATACAACACGAAATTCACTTTGTGGGAAGGACCTAAAATTTATGTTTTAAATTGCATTTTTTCGTGAAATTTCCCCAAAATTTGAGAAATCACTAAAGGTTCAATTAAAGTAAGTAAGTAAGGGTGCAAAGATCAGGAATAGATACAATCAAGTACCACACCTGACCCAGGATACCAATGGGAAAGTGACAAACTCACAGTAGACACCACAAACGAGCGCCAAGAGGTCAGCCCTTTCCCAGCAGGTGACCACAAAGCACATATAAACAGACGCGCACAAAGACATAGCAGACACAAGATAGAACAAAAACATAAAAGATCCACAAAAGAAGTACCGCCTTGGAACGGTCAATAAAATATTTTACTCGAGGGCTTAAACCAGTTTCACGGCGCCAACCTCACCCTTAATTCTGATGTGGACCAGGACACATTTCGGAAAGTGACAAAACACAACAAACACGACAGCGAAGAGGTCAGCCCTTTCCCAGCAGGTGACCACAAGGCTACACGGAACAGACACGACAGCACAACACACACCAGCATGAAGCATAAATAACAAAAATAATCCACAAAGGAAGAACCGCATTGGAACGGTCAGTAAAAATACTTTCACTGGAGGGCTTAAACCGGTTTAACGGCGCCAACCTCACCCTTAATTCAGATGTGGATCAAGACACATAGATATTTGGTTTGCATGAAAGACCCCTAACTTATCAATGTATCAACTCCTACAACATATAAATCAAGATATAACAAGGAGATAAAGCAAGTATAAGGACTCAACAGTAAACCGAATCATTTAAAAATTGGCGTTCGTAAGTTGTAAGATCATATTTATCGCATTTTTACCGTCGAAAATGTCGCATTTTCGTTAACTTCCGGTTTTTATGCTAAACCTTTGATGACCATTTTGAAGGTCAAAACTTCAAGACAAAACAAAATCTGTTGCGTATGCACAGAATGTAGAGCAATGTTGAAATTTTCCGAAAGTTTGAACCCTAAAGAGCCATTCATAGTGAAGATCTGATATCCAGATTAATAAGGTGATTTTGCAGTTTTGTGTCGAAATTCGGGTTGTGTCCCTTCATAAAAAATACAGCCTGGCTTATCTGGACTGCTTTATCTGCAGCAAAAGAGTTTTGACTTGATATTGCTACCATAGGTTTATGCTTTTATTTTATTAGAATGATAAAATAGCAATAAATCTCGAGTAAGGTTATTCTGTAAAAGTTGCGTTTTTACTGGCATCAAGTAAATGTTCTGTCTATGTTATGCAATGCTCCATTTTTCGGACAGGTCAATTTAGTGGCTCTAGAGTAAAAATGTATAATATGAATTTTCAGAGCAAGCCTTTAACGAATATTTAGATTTTTGCAACCGTTTATAACCTCATGAAAGACATAAATCTGATTGTAACTGCCAAGCTCACTTGCTCGTGCAAAACGCTTTGAGCTTAGAATTCATGGATTTTTTATCTTTTAAATTCAAAATGATTGGCTCCAAAATCATTGCTGACTCTTGGTAAAAGTATGACATCTAATCTTGTAGCCATTGTCAATGTTTTAATGTTTGAATATATTTGCAGTTTGAATCAGCGCTTGTGATAGATGCAGTAGACCTGTTTTATCGGGCATTGAAGATTCTCAAAAACAGATACCAGGGATATAACATAAACAGGGACTATAACTTCCAGCCGCCAGTGAAATGTACAGACAGTAATTACGTCAGCTCACACAATGGTACAATAATGATGGGAATTTTAAAAGATGTAAGTATTAATGCCTTCCTGAACAGACATGAAAAAATGTTAACCCATAAAGCGCCAAGAAAATGCATCTGAAAATGTCGTCTGCTGAAGTCGTCTGCTGCAAATAATTGCCAAACATTAGTGATGAATTAAGTATAGAATGCAACAGCGTGGACCCAGAACAGACTGCTCCTATAGGAGCAGTCTAATCTGGGTCCACACTGTTTGCCATAGAGGCTTCTTAATTATTTCAGCAGACGAGAAAAGCAGTCAGCATATATAAGTGGGCAATTTAAATGCCTACATGCACGGATCAAGAAGGGGGCAGGGGGTCAGGACTCCCCCTTGAAAAATGACAAAGCCTTAGGATTCTTAGCAATACTGGTTCGCATCCCCTGAAAAATTTAAAAGCTACCATAGCCAGCATTTAGTGTTGGGTCGTCATCGGGCGTTTCGCTGGCGCGCTTTTAGGGATATTTGTATCATCTCCACTGATCATTTTAAAATAAAACAAAAAAAAACAAAAAAAGACAAAAAAATGTTGTCTGAGTTGGACCCCCTCTGACATAAGTTTCTGGATCTGCGCAAGGCCGACAACATACACGTACGTCTTTTCAATATGAGGTTTTCTGCATTTTTTTTACAAATTCTCATTTACTTTCATTTTTTCAGTGGAATGAACATGCAGTTCATGTAGTTTTATTATGCACCTGGGTGTTAATAATAGACTGTCCATTTTATGATTTTGACAGCTAATATTGGGACGGTTCATTGAAATTAATTGCTAAATTTGTAGTTGCGTGGTTGCATTGAATTGTTGTTTTTTTGCAGTTGGAATTCAATGGTATAACTGGTAAAGTTTGTTTCGATGATAGAGGATACAGAAAAAAGTTCCGTCTACAGCTGATGGATATTACGATAACTATGGGTTTAGCAACGGTAAGCTAGTGTTGTTACCCGCCTATGGAGATGACCCTCGTGACATAGTGACCTAAGTTTGCTCCTTGGGGTATACCAATGGGACTGTGCTGTTAACCCTTATAGTGCCTGTATAAATGCATCTGAAAATGATGTCTGCCTAAGTTGTGTGTTGCATATATTTGCTAGTATTAACGACTAATATAATATAGGGGCAAACAGTGTAGACCAAGATCAGACTGCTCTTACAGAGCAGTTTGATCTGGGTCTAAACTGTTGGCCGAAGATGCTTATGAAACTTCAGAAAACTGCAAAACCCTCCATTAAACGCCCATACTCACGTGCAGTAAATTGTCTTAAGCGGCCACTTCAAAATAGATAAAACAAAGGTCTTAATGGAAAATGGTAGCTTAGTGAAGGTCGAAAGTACAGCAGAATTCTCCCCTTGGAGCATTCTGCAAGACTTTTGAACAGCATTAAGCGATAATATGTATTGAAAACAATTTGGTGTACTTTTTGAGCGGCCGCTTATGACAGGTTTTACTGTATACGAATCTTTTAAAGCTCAACTCATCTGAGAAAAGAATTTCAACTGCCAGAAGATGTTTCTTGCTTCATAAAAACACTGCTTTGCTGCAGTCACCCTGATTATAATTGTTGGTATTTCAATATTTATGAGTAGGAATCATTTCAGACCATTTTGATCATGAGTTGAGCATGAACTTGTTGATAGCATCAATGTCATGTTATTATCAAACCAGTATGCTTTAACTAGAAAGACAAAATAAAAAGAGAGAAACCCCATATATTGCGCATTTGTTTTATCTGTTACCTCTCATATTAACTGCATTGTTGTACGTTGACCTGATGAACGTTGTCCACCTCACCGCATGCATCTAAATCAGGTCAACATGACGTCATATTGAGAGACGTTGACGTGAAAATCAATAATAACGCCATAATCGCCATTTGGAAGGGTGAACCAATGGGTAAACTTATAGATATAATACCAGGTGAACGTCTTTTGATATTAAGTTTACCAGGTAAGGCTTCGAGAACGCTTGTTGAATCGATCGGCAAGCCGCCGAGCGATTCAACAAGCCTCCTCGAAGCCTTGCAAGCCGAGCTATTTAACAAGCGTCCTCGAAGCCTTGCATACCAAGCGATTCAACAAGCGTCCTCGAAGTCTTGAGCCTTGCCTGGTAAACTTGATATCAAAAGACGCTCACCTAGTATTCTCTATTTACAGGTTGGTAAATGGTCACGCGAAGATGGGTTGAAAATGGAAGAGGCCAGGCGAAGACCACACATGGGAAACGGGCCACCCAATGTAAACAAGACTAGAACCGTCACAACTATTTTGGTAAGAAAAACTAAACAAGCTAACATTCATCTAATTTTATGAAAAAAATTTCACCATGGTTTGTCCGCCTATACGTGGAGATAAACCAGGAACTTAAGCGAGTGGATTACCTCACGTATATGTAGACAGCCATGGTCAACTTTTTTGTGCCACCAACATAAGTGTAGACCTTGTACATTACGAGATAGTTCGTGATAAGGTTAGTAAGGGAGGTATTAATCCCAGTAGACTACAGATAAAAAATATGAGCCTTGAAGCGAGAAAAACACATCTTTGGGGGTTCTGACAAGTCAAGGCTCAAACGAGCCTGCCCAGTTACAGAGACTAGTAGGAAGTTTGAAGTTTTGCATGGAGCAGTTTTGACTGTCAATCGTTTCATATAGCAAAAAATCAAGGCGCTGATCAGACTGAGCCTAGGTACAGGCTGGTATGCGCCTTTGATGATTGAATGAAACAAATTCAAGTAATCTCACGTTCAGGCCCACAGATAATTATATGGCGCAGTAGTGGTAAACCCGTCTTTGGGATAGTAGACCAGGCATGTCTGCTCAGCTACAGTGATTTGTTTAATATTGAAATTTTGCTTGTAGCAAATAAATGAAAACAAAAAGCGCTGGATGAGCATACTGTGCGGATGTGTAGGTTGGTATGCGCCTTTTTGTTCACATGCATACAAATCAGGTTTTCTTCAGAGAATGTCTAATTATAAATTTGAACGAAATCGCTGTGAAGAGGCCTCAGCCGCCTTAATCAAAGAGTTATAGATGAAATAGAATTATTTCCCTTCATTCGCCTTTCATTGAATGTATGAAAAAGTCTTATTGTATAGCACCACACACCAAACTAATGATCTATTTAAGCATGATATATATTTATGGACACAGGCAAACAGTGTATACACGTATCAGACTCTGCAAAGCGTAGAATCCCATTGGGGTATGTACTGATATCTTTCATAAAAGCCATTTTCGTCACTGAGAATAATTAGGAACCCCTTGTTCTTATTAATGGACCAATCCAACATAATAAATACTTTAACCCTTTCCTTCATGAATATTCATGCTAAGCTCCACCCACTATGAATTATTAATAATTATATAAACAAAGTTTCACGTTGTATATAGAGCAACAGAAATTATTTGTCAGGTCCACTTCCTGATTTGGATCTGCTCTGTTTGCAAACGTATTAAAATGCGTCTCTATGAGGTAAAGGGTTAATGATGGAAGGGCCTACTAGTCATAAACGGTAAAAACTGATACAAGCTGAGGAGAATGATAACAGCAGTTTTGCTGGTCTTTGTATGTTATCGCTGTGTAAAAATTCCCTGGAGGGAAACGTTTATACCATGTAAAAAAAAATTTAGAAAAAAAAGATGACAACTTTACCTTATAGTCATACAAATGCGCAATTTCCTAAAGGTCATACGATTGGATGTATTGCAAAATCCTGCCAATCAATATCATACTTGACTTGATGGATGATTTGTATGAAACCCTAGTTATTGAACAAAGTATAATTTATCAACACAAACTCTCAAAGATGTTAAAACATCCTATCAGAATTGAAAGGCTATACGGCATGATTTCGTAAAATGCATTGAATTTAGCAATCAGCAAACTTCGGCTCAATTCGAGATTCAAGCCTCTGATGTATGTAAGGCGTCGTAATATATATGAAAAAGGTGCATTTTATTAGCCGGAACTAGTATAAGGTAAAATAGTACTGTAGCATGTGGGTTAAGCTCTATTAAAATCCATTATTCTGTCAACAGAATAAATGAAGTTTATGTATTTTCAATAAAATATCGCTATAGCGATAACTTATTGGAAAAAAACACACATAAACTTCATCCATAGTTTCTTGTGGAATCTTGTAACCATTTGTTTTGCTGCAATATAACATGTTATTGTATTTGTATGGCACCCTTTGTTACATCCAAGGTCTGATTCCACAGAACAGGCTGAGATGGTTTCGATTGTGTATTTTGTTGTTACAATAACAGGAAATGTAAAAATATGAAATCTTTGTAAAATTGCACACTCATTTGGGTTTCATATTTTATAAGCATCCTGCATTTGTGAACTGTAATGTACGAGTTTTATATCGGCTGGTTCAATGTTTGTTTTACCTTCTCTTGTGACAACCTTATCAGGAAAAACCCTACATGATGTACAAGGATGAGGAAACAGAAAAATTACAACCTAAGTGTGGCAAACATAACTTTATTGGATTTTGTGCTGACCTTGCAGAAAAGGTAGCACGTCAAGTGGGGTTTGATTATGATCTTTGCCTCGTTCCGGATGGGAAGTATGGTGCACAATTAGACAATGGCACCTGGAACGGTATGATTGGTCAGTTAGTAAAGCAGGTAATAGTTTAATGGATGAGGTGACAGGATTTTTTATTCATTTTGTATACCACACTATATACAATGGCATTAGAAACTATTGCTGGTGATATGATATGACGGCTTCAATGTAAAACTTAACTCATGAAGCCAAATATAATTTCCCACTCTTTTCAAATGGACAAGTCCATTTCTATTTTAAGGGTATTTGGGTGCGATTTTTGTTTTATGTCATTAAAATTTGAATAGAACGTCCTTTTAGGTAAACAGTGGGGACCGTGATCAGATGCCACATTCTGCAGCATCTGATCTGTGTCTGTACGTGTTGCCATTGTCCCAGAAAATGAACGCTATGTTTAGATTGGTGAACAACTTTTGCTATGTTCTGATGAGTCATCCATTACCCATCCTTATTGATAATAATGTCATTCTAACGCTATATTTTCTAATGCCATATCTTATGATAGGGACAACACAAACCCGTCAAATTTCACATTATACATTCCATTTTAGTCTTAAGACTGTACGTAACTTTAGTAAAATAGTAAAAATAACTGATGAAACAGAAAAATCAGAGACACATTAAGAAATTAGACTGATGAAGGTTTCATGTTGTCTCTATAAAACTACATTTTGTCTCACAATTTTAATTTTTTTTTCACCTTTCTATACTACTTTATATATAATGACGTATAAACACATTCAAATTTGCATAATATATATTCCAATCCAATGATTGTACATGCTTGCTGTTTGTTACACTTATTCTTTCTTTTAATTTGCATGCATTATTAGGAAAAGCCATACATGATGTATAAAGATGAAGAAACCGAACGACTGGCACCACGCTGTGGGAAACAACACTTTATTGGTTTTTGCGCAGAACTTGCTGAAAGGGTAGCAAAAATTGTAAATTTCACTTACGATATATGCCTTGTTAAAGACGGTAAATATGGCGAAAAGCTAGATAATGGCACGTGGAATGGTATGGTCGGGGAGCTTACTCGTGAAGTAAGTCGCACGTAATTGTGGAGTAGATCGCACGTGTATTTGACAAGTGGTATTTGCTTAGAGCGTAGATTAGCGTTGTTGGTGATACAGTTTGTAGATTTGGGGTTCATAGTAACTGTTCATCATGAGTAGTATTTGTTGGATTAATCTGCTTCAACACACATTAATATTTTGAAATATAATAGCGAGTGCAGTGAGGTCATATATGACATGATTTTAGATGACCACGCTCACATAAAAATGAAAGAAAAATTCTGAATTCCGAAGTAAATCTAAATTTGATCCTTCTCATGATTTAGGGGCTACACATTCAGAGAAAAATCCTGGAAACGAGTAATTTTTGTTTTAGGATGCTACCAGTAAGTTACTTACATTGTAATGCTGTAAGAACAAGATTTTTTTTGTTTGCCTGTAGTTTTCATAGTGTTCCATTGGCATGAAAAGTTGCATTTCTATGTATTTGCATGTTTTATATTCTTACCACGCACATTGAAAGCAGCTGTAAGCAACAAAATGCATGCCTTATAGATAAGAAAAATTCCAAATTGAAAGTGTGTCGCAAGCTAGTTATTAAATTAAAGTCTGTTTTTATATGTTATATCATCTCTATCTTTCATATAGTTACACCTACATTTATTAAATTTCGCTATTGATTGAAACAGGCTATTGCAATTGAAGTACATGACCAAACGCAACAGAACCGATAGCTGACTGTGATTTGTTTGCATTGCTATAAAATGTATTGATAATAATATATTTAGGCTTATTTTATTTGTAAAAAAATGGAAAGCTTTAAACAATGCATGTGGACATATTCAAACAAAAGTATTTTTTTAAAAATTGTTTGTTTTTGTTCTACGGATAGATAATTTTCATATCCAAATTCGTTTATACTGATAACTAGGGGAACAGATCTCAAATAATACTGCATAAATTTAGGTTTCATTTTATGTTCATCCAATGTGAAGGTCATATGAGGTCAGAGGTCATCAAGCTCTGTATATAGCCAATATATATATTTACTTTTAAAAATCTTACTGCACTTGCTAGAAATAAATGCTGAACATATCGCATTTGCTGATTATTTTGTATGTTGCATATCTCTCTGGTACTATATTAGAGTCTGATGTCTATACATATGTTTGTCGCACTATTAGTTAGAATGGATTTTGTACCTTGTAGTAAAATATTTACCTTTTTTTCATTATATCTTATCCTTCCTAGTTTGTCATTGCTTTTTGGAAAACGCACACATTAGTTTATTTGGTTTATTGTTTCCACCTTTGCCATCTTCCTTATTTTTAACATTGCTGTTTCATTATATTATTAGACATGATATGAATGCTCATAAACACTTGAAAATGACCAGGTAGTTTTCCATACCTACACATATAGGCCTCATCACGAGAAACCTGTATTTGGGATTTGTGACCAAGTGTGACTCAAACCAATCTGCTCAGCTACAGAGACGAGATTGAATCTACAAATTTTGCTTTGGACAAAAGAGCGAAAAAATAATGAGGAAGATCAGACTGCATGAATGAGCTGGTTGGTCTACGCCGCTATTGTTAGTATGCAACAAACTCCATCTTTTTTTAGACCAGGCCTATATCATAGACAATAAATTGCACCAAGTAAAAGAGGTTCAGTACCATTCACACTATTCTTTACACCCTTGTAATTCAGGCGTCTAGGTGTTAACATCCAGTTAACCACATAGTTAATTATAGCTTATTAAAACAATGGAGTAAAGCTTACTCCATGTTTACCTGTGTTTAACTTTGTCTAAACTTGTACTGTACAAGAATTGAGATCAATAAATATGTAATGTACTGAAATAGCCAACGATTTGACAAAGTAAGAAAGGTGGCAAAAATCAGTAATTGATACAATCAAGTACCACACCTGACCAAGGATACCACATGGGAAAGTGACAAAAAGACAATTAAACATCACAACTAGAGCCTACGCTACAAGTGAGCACATAAATGATCAAGCTGCCCTTCCTTTCTCATTGATATGATTACTAAACTTAAAAGAAAGTATACCAAGAACTACAGTCAAATCTTGTAAACGCAAAGTCCTCCAGGATAGACGTTTTATATCGAATTTCAGTATTTCGAATTATAGAGAAGTTAATTGAAAGTAATGAACCACTCAAAAGTGATTATTTTCAGTTTTTTTTCTATCAAATATACGTTTGGTATGGATAAGAAACGTCACAGGGAGTCGATTCTTTTAAGCACCCAAACATATCTTATTATAGACAGTTATTAAAATAAATTATGTCCCAAATTTGATTTGAATTAGCGAGTATTTTGAAAATTCAAAATTCTAATTTTTACGTTTTTTTCTCTATCTCACAAACAAAGACTAAACACAAAACACCACAAACAATGGTATCAAATGTGAACAAAGAGCAAAGTTGGCAATCTTGACCCTCTTTATTAAATTAGGAAGCTTGAGATCTTAAAAGAGTGTCATCCTTTTTCCATGTACTATCTTATCCTTGTTCCTATTTTAATATAGGCATATATATTAGCATGTATTTTATATTTTTTTGTTAATTTTCTCGACTTAAGTATATAAAAGTCTGATTATGAACTATTTGTGCGTTTTATCTTCAGCATTTGATTTATTGTATACTGTTAGTATGTGTTAGACCAGGTCACTGTGTTATATGTCAATTCAACTGAGCTACTTTAAATGAACATGCTGAAAAATATTGGTATATCTTGCTTTAAGATCAACCAGCATATAGCCTTCCTTTGTTACAAGGCGCAACTCAGTTTGATTGCTCTAAGTAAGTAAGGGTGCTCTAAGTTTAAATATATACTGTTTCAGTTTTGTTTACTTATGGAAAAGAGAACCAAAAATCACATTTGACACTGCATGTTTTCTTATTGGGTTTATATCTAGCCTCAGTTACTGGATAGGGAGCAGAGTGGCTCAATGGTAGAGTGCATGACTCGAGACCGAGGGGCCCTGGGTTCGAGCCTCACTGGCGTCACTGCCTTGTGTCCTTGTGTCCTTTATCCTAGCTTAGTACTGGTTCAACCCAGGAAGACCCGTCCCTTTATAACTGAAAGATTATTGATGGGACTTATATAATCAAAACAATCAGTTACTGGATAGCAGGATATATACAGACAAGGACCAAAAGTTAAGCCACAATATCAATTACCCATTTACATGTACTCTAATGCAATTTTAATGTTTACAAAAAACTGCATAATATATGAAATAGGAAAATTTACTCACAATTTTGCACTTGTTCTAAAGTTGTTGTTTTTTTACATTATAATCGGAAATAAAAACAGATGATCTGTATAGCTTCCACCTGAAAATAGAAATACGATATCAAAACATGATAAAATAAGCATAGATCATATATTCTTTGTAATTAACTAACCAAACTGTTCCGATGAAGTTAGAGACTCAAAGAAGTAGTTATTAATCTTTCAAATGCAGATGATGAGCCAAAAGCTCGATACAATCTATACTTTTACTGCACTTGTTCTAAAGTTGATTAACAGGTACACACAGTATGTAATTTAGATAAAGTTTAGACTATGTTACATTTTTAAAAATAATAATTTAGTCTAAACTTTTACTGTGAAATGTCACTTTTCCATTTACTTCAATGGCATTGACCATACATTGTCCAGAAAATCTTTCAAAATGTTTAAAGCTATGTAGGGGCTTAAAAATACATGGATCCAATTCGGTTAAAACACTAAAGAATGTTGCTTTACTCATGTTACTTTGAAATGATACAAAAAACATAAGAATAAGTTTGACAGAAAAAGCAATTTTAGAGCCACTAAAATGCATTGAAACGGGGGTGGACGGGGGGTACCCCATTCCCAGTTCCCTCCCCCTTTCCCCCCACTTCCCTCCCCCTTCTCCCCCACTTCCCTCTCTCTTCTCCCCAACTTCCCTCCCCCTATCAGATTTTTCCCTCCCCCTTATAAAATTTTGTTCTTGTTCATATATATGTAAGTGAAGAACTAAGAATGGTTGACCATAGACTCAGCTGTCGTATTTTCATGCACAATTACCCAGTAGGCAAAGAACCAGACTATCTCCAGATTAATGTCTTTTCTAGAACCAGCAAAGGAAACATTATTTATACTAGGCAAAACAAAACCTCTTGTTTATGGTCACTTTTGGCGCCTACTCAATTTTGAGCCTTTTTGGGATATTAAGGTCTATTTTCTGGAATTTTTAAAAAGGATTCTTGTTTTACTTTTTTCATACAAAAAGTGTATAAAAAAAAAGTTTGCCAACCTATCGACCTCTTAACATATAGAAGATATTGAAGAGGTAACGGCAAAAACAATATTGATTTTTTTTTAATTTTTGGCCTTACTTCTAAAATCGTAAATACAGGTACACAGTCTAGGGACAAGATGCCCCTGTACTTTAAAACAATCATGGTGAGTAAAATTACATATATCAACACTCTGTCAGATTTGCTTTCAAAATAAACAGCCTAGATAAAATTGTAAGCTTGTCGTACCTCCACACATGTAAAACTTGAGGCCAGTGATTAGCTTTGGATTGCAAGTAAACTTCATTTAACAGTGAAGATACATCTGGTGACATTTGACCAGCGTCTGCACTGTTACCCATTGAAGGGCTAGCAAAACACATCGGAAAATATGGTCTGCTATAGTTGTTTGCTGTAATATCCCATGTAGATGGAAGATTCAATTGAAACATGAAGGGTCAATAAACTTACCTCTTTTGATGTATGTGGCTGTTTGTCACATACTTTGCTGTATTTATACAGTAGGAACTTATTAAAATTAAGTTAGTTTCTGGAACAGTCTAGTCTGGGTTTTGATAGATAAAATGGATTTAACAAAACCAAGGCAATGATAAATATATTATGTTTTGCTGTATGCATGGAGCTAACTTATGACAGAGTAATTTCTAAATTCAGATGCTGAACCCAGTTAAATAAACAATCAATCTCAGAGTGTTGATAACACAATTACAGGCGAAATTTATGAACTCGGATCCGAGTTCCTCAAAAGTGCTTGTCTCTAGACTGTACATGCTTTGCGCTGCTCTAAAAATTGTGTGTTGATTAACTCTTTTTGCATACTTGGTATGCTGATTTGTTTTCAAAGCTAACTTTTTCGCAAAAAATAAAAATCAGGAATACGTGGCGCCAGCAGAGTGCCAAAAGTGTTTCAAGACCAGGGCCGGCAGAATCAAGATCAGGCCTGATAGAAGCCGATCTGGGTCCAAACTGTTTGCAAAGGTTATCAGCAGACTACAAAAGTGTATAAGTATTATGATATTCTGCTGGTGTAAATTTACTGTTGATTGTTACTCCAATCGTTGGATTCTGTAATTGTTCTATGTTTTGTTGTACGTTACTTATGTCCATTCTAGTTTTGCAGCTTTGCTTAGTTTGCCTTCCTGGCGTCTCGTGATTGTTGTGTGGCTCTGCCTGGCGGTGCCATGGGTTTGTCTGCAGTTTGTGATTGTGGTATTGGATTTAGGCAGATTAGAATTGCTTTTCTACACACACTTTGTATACGTATTATTGTCCGATTTTATTAACCTGACACAGGTGCATAATTTCACGGTTTGTGCACAAGTTATTTTTACCTTCCGTCGACTTTCGGTATTTACCGTAAGTTTTACGAGAATTTTGCAAGTAGTAATGCAGATCATGAACTGTTTTGCACTAAACTACTGACTAGTCGAGTGGTTTTGGTACAGAGTTTACAACCAAAAGGTCCTGAGTTCGAATCCACGTAAATTCTTTTTTTTCGTTTTGTATTTTTACCTCGTTATTTGATTCGTTTAACTTCATTATTATGGATGTACCACGACCTCTGAATAAGGTCTTTTGGATCATTATATTCAAAAGGTTGATGCGTAACACATACACTCAGCCAGCCTGTCTGGAACATCTACGTGCTTCAAAATAGAATAGTATAAGTAATAAAACGCCTGAAACCCCTATTTCTAGATCCGTATTATCAATTTTGTAAATAAAGTCACGCTTCAAAGTTTATTTGTTTACCTATACTTGCATTTGTTATTGTTATTTTTGTAGGACCCTCACCGATAACATTTACCTTACGCTCGATATGTGAAGTTGAATCTCTGTGCTTTTGACATATTTTTTTAAAGTAATCGCAGATATTTAAAAAAAATCTGTTTTGCCTTAGTGCCAAGACTTGCTGCATACTTTTCTTCAGACATTTTCCCACTTAAAAGCTCAAACAACTTGTATAGTGAATACATTTTAACCATATGTTTTAGCTATAATATGGAACAATATTTTCCAATAATCTCTGAAGATGTTTCGGACAGACTGGCTCATTTTACGCGTTACGCATCAACCTTTTGAAATAGAATGATCAAAAATTTCATTCCTCAGAGGTCGTGGTACATCTTTAATAAATGAAATCGAATAAAGGTAAAAAAACACACACACGTGGACTCGAACTCACGACCTTTTGGTTGTAACCTCTGTACCATAACCACTTGACTAGTCAGTAGGACGGTACAAAACGTTTCATTATCTGCATAAGTTATTGCAAAATTCCTGTAAAACTTATGGTAAATACCGAATGTCGACGGAAGGTAAAATTATCTTGTGCACTAACCGTGAAATTATGCACCTGTGTCAGGTTAATAAAATCGGACAATACCAGGAATAACACTATAATAATTCACTGTTTCGGTTTAATACGTACTCTAGTGCGTTTCTGACGAAATAAATAAAATAGGTATCGACGGCAGCTGAACTCCGTTTAAATGTGTAAATTCCAACCGGCATTTCAGAGAGGAAGAGAAGCAAAGGGACACAATCCAATACGGAGACTGATAGATATGGACAGAAACAATCGATCAAGTTTGCTACTTTTAAGACGCCCGAAATTACTCGAAACCAAGACTCGAAAGTGAACTGCGTCCTTTTAGGCCCTTATATGACTTACAGGTCTTAAAGGGTATCGTTATGAATCATTTTTTATGAATTTTCTAGTAAAAAAAAAGCAATTTCGCCCTCCAATCTTTCCAGACCCCCGCCCACAATTGCCCCTCTTCCCGCCCCCTCTACTCCCGCTTCCCGCCCCCTCTACCCCCGATTGCCCCCCCCTGTCCACCCCCTCATTGAAGTCTATGAAATTCTTGACATTGTGGAATGTATGGTCAATGCCATTACACCCTTGTATCCCTGAATGGGATCTCAACAAACAGCTATTACCAAGATAAGAGGCACATAAGTCAACATATTGTCAGAGTATGCAATGGTTTTTATCATAAAAAGCTATATTCGACAGATAAAACAATTTGGAACTTTATTGACTAAGAACCCCTTACATTGGATAATAAACTAATCTGTTATGCATTGTGTTTGCTTTGGAATATTTCGGCCAGTCTCTGAAATTATGTTACTTATCACTTATGAGCCTGCAAAAGTAACTTACGGGGTAACTGTATTCAAAATTTCAATTCAGAGGAGGTATATCATCGGATATATGGTTAGAAATTTAGTTTTACGATAACGTGCAAGTGGAGCCGTAAAACGTGATTTCCGAACGTATATCCGATGATATACCTCCCTAAATGAAAAAAAAATTGAGTATGGTTATCCCCATTCTAATGCACTGTTGCAGTTTTATCTCAAATTTGAGCGTTACAAGCCACATAAAGCCGCATGTTATCTAGCGAAATGTGATGTAATTAGTATCATCAAACTTTTTCCGACAATACCCAGGATTTAGTGTTGCAAATATTTGATGCTCTCCAATCAGACGTCGCGTTACAATTTTAAAGCAACTAAAGGATCATTGACACTTGCTATGGGTAAATGCCTATGGTTTTCAGTAAAAATAAAAGTTTGTCAATCGTCCCTTTCTTCACCTTGAAGCTACCCTGACCTAAGTACTTTATGGCTGTGAAATCCGTTTTCGATATTAAATGCTATAAAGATGTAAAATTTTGGGTAGAACAATCAGTTTTACATTAAGATATTTAGAAATCCGAAAACATTTTTTTAAATATCATTCCCCCCCCTCCGTGTGCCAGCAAAAGCTTTTGCATGTATATGTGTTACCATATTTTACACATTGTATGGAAGTGGCTTGCTGGCACAAGGGGGGAAAGATGTTCAGCAGCCCAAAAACCCAGGGCCTAAGCCCATAAAATGCCTTTTCTACCAAAAAAGAAATTGATGACAGTAATGAAGTTCTCTGGAACCAACCTCCTAAATTTCTTTGTATTCTGTGCTAGTTTAATATAAAGTACTTGATATATATAAAGATTAAAAGTAGAATTAGAAAGGTTTTATGCATTTTTTTCATAAGAAAAAAATCTCACTGTTATTAAATGACACATTACTTTGCAAACGTCCTGTACTCATCTATTTGCATGCTAGGGAAATGTTCATGTTTTCATTTTCGTCTTCTGACTTTCTTCAAAATTATGTTTTAAAAATAAACCACCCAGGACCACCATCAGTGTGTCAAACAGTTTGGATCCAGATCAAGACCGACATTCTGTTGGTCTTCATCTGGGTTCAAACTGTTTGCAAAAGGCTATCGGCAGACGACAAAATTATCAACTGGCATGCAGAGTTATAACAGGTAAATACTATAGTGTTCAATATATTGTCTCATATAGGGATATACATGCATATGTATACCATAAATATTCGGACACTTTAAATACATTCAACATGCTATGCTCTTTAAACAAAGCAAAAGTACTCGTAATATTCAAAGGATCTAGTTAGAATCAGTTTTACTTTCCAATGCTAAATTGGACACTTTCTCTCCTTCAAAAATATTTATTTCTTTTGTTGAGTTTTCAGTTTTGTATTATTTACGGTACAAGTAGTCAAAAATGTACAGGTAACTTCTAAATTATCTCCCCAAAATCATTTTATTACAAAACATATTTTGTTTTTAAAACAATTTCATCAATTATCATGATTCGTTATTACTCTGCATATGGTATGTTCAATAGATATCACCATGCCTACCAAATAAATCAAGAAAACGTGCAGAAATCACTTTTTAAATCACTTTTTATTTTCATGAAATTCAGACCCCCTCCCCTTTCTACCCGCCATAACTCTCGAATGCTTAGGAATTTTGAAAATATTTGCTAGCTGGCTCCTGTCCTTCGATTCACCTTTTGCACTGATATTACATGCACCACACTACAAGCTCAAAAGCAGCGTTCTAGGAATCAGTAAAATAGGCGTATAAGGCCCAAACCGTCAATGATCCTTAGAATATGTTATCATGATGACACAGGTACCTAGTGGGACTAGAGACTTAATTTTAGGTCTGTATCATTTTGTTTGTTTGTTTGATTTGATTTTTACGTCCCAGTCAACACTTTTTAGTTATGTCGGGACAGGTCTTCCTGGGTTGAACCTGTATTAAGCAAAGATAAATGTGTCTTGCTCAAGGACACAACACAGTGACGCCAGTGAACCTGGAACCAATGGCCCCTTGGTCTCGAGTCAATCACTCTATCACTGCGCTCCCAGGTCAGTACCATCATTTAGTTCCATATACTGTGTAAAATTGCAGCTAAGACTCTTCGCCTTAGCCTACGCTGTTTGTCGATTCTCCATGTTGTGAAGTCCTAGGTATGGACTGATATATACCTTTATGAATAGTTTAAGGTTACTACCGACACTAATAACCATACTCTTGCATGACTAAACACACTTTGCTTTATAACTTCAAAAGTGTTACCATATTCACATGAAACTTACTGAGATAAATGGAATGGGCATGCCTACATCATTATTGCAAACAACTTTGGTCTGTTCGAAGTAAATTTATTCCTTGTTATGCAGTTTAATAGTTACAAAATTAATATTGTGCAGTACAGGAGGTAGGTCATCAAGAAATATCTCTCTTTTTTACGATGAAATTTGCTCAAATTTCACAGATTCAGCTTAAGTACTACTATTTATGATATACAAGTTTCACAAAAATCTATATTTTTGATTTCCTAAAATATTTGAATATGTTTTGATCGAACAGAAAAAATTTCAATAACTTTGACTATACTTTTTAATATAAAAGTTGGTCAGTAAATATGTAATTGCTAGATTCACATCAATAAACCATTCCTGTATTTCAAATAAATTTAAGCTGTTCTGATGCAATAATTCGCAGTATTCCATAATCATCAACTACAATTTCATAAACCTATTTATCTCTCACTTCAACCCTGAACATTTTTGTAGGAAAGGTGCGTATTATGCATGTCATTTGAAGAGTCAAAGGTCAAATACTAAGCGGTGAAATCTTTTTTCTATTGTTTTATATCATTATAAATAAAATGAATCAGCAAATAAGAGAAAGTGAAGAAAAATATTTTTGGGGAAAATGCCCAGGTGTTGGTAGTGACCTTAATTCATATGCGATAACTACTATTATCACATGAACTGGGCTCAAATACACACCTCCAGATAAGAGCTCGTTTCGAGCACATAAAACGCACGTGATGGTAAGAGAATAACACTGTTTTATAATTGTAGGAAGTAGACCTTGCCATCGCTCCTATGTCGATCTCATCACAGAGAGAAATTGTGGTTGACTTTACCAAACCTTACATGAGTCTTGGTATCAGTATCATGATCATGAAGACTCCCTTGAAGACAGCCAGTGTCTGGTCCTTTATGGACCCCCTATCCTATGAGATATGGATGTGTATTCTGTTCGCCTACATAGGGGTCAGTGTGGTGCTGTTTCTTGTCAGCAGGTTCAGCCCTTCAGAGTGGCACGTGGATGAAGGGGCCACAATAACGAATGACTTTACCATATCGAATAGTTTATGGTATTCTTTAGGGGCGTTTATGCAGCAAGGTTGTGATATTTCACCAAGGTAAGTGACATTAGCAGTCTAGAGACTTATGGTCATCCATAGCACTTTTGTGATGGTTAGCCATATCAAGCTCATGCACTTCAGTTTAAACACAACAATGACTAGCCATAACAGACGTCTTAATGTTTACCATAAGATGGGACCACATGTAGTGTGATAAAAAAGTAACACATTTGAGCTGTGACATTTTGATTTCCAACAATGTGGCATTTTGACAAGTGTAGACTCAGACAAGTCTGTGCAGCCTTCTTTTAGGCTTAGAAACTCCAAATGATGGTATGTTAACAGTCATAGAATATTAAAGCGACTACCAAACGCTCTGATAAGACTGCGCGTATGCGAGGCTTTGCTGATCGCACATACCACATTGTTGCAAATATCATGTTGCAGCTTTTTTATCTTTCTAGTGGGATTGCAGGCCATAACAATGGCAAACATATCCAGTACTTTTCTCTTATGTAACTCATAGAAACACCAACTTAAGTATCCACTTTGCAGATACGTTTGGTCGTGGCAGTTTCATTTTGTGTTTCACTGACAAAATGATTTACAAAATAAAAAATTGGCAGAATTCCCGAAGACAGATTTTCTCGCGGCGAGACCCATTTATAGTCGATGTTATTTTGTAATTAATAAAAAAATATTAGAGATCCGAAGTCAGCTAGCATCAAACCTGTACCTAGGACATAACGAAATCACTTGATCATTTTCGTAGCACCAATAACACAGGTTACGCATGTGCGTAATAAAAATAGTAAGATTCAAGGGAAGTCACGTAATGTGATAAAAGTGGTTTTCCATACTTTAAGGAACTGCTCATAAAGGAAAGAATTCGCTCCCTCTGGAAGCAGATTCTTTCCTTTAAGAGAAGTTCCCTTTTTTAAAAGGGACTCAATTAAAGAGAATCATTGCTTGATCCTGTAGTCTCCCTTTGATGTGCGTATTTTTACAGTGTTCTGTCTACGACATTGCCTGGTTAATGTCATTATTGATTAAACAACTACTTAAATATAGCACTATTACAGGTAAATGTGTCTGTAGCATACTATAAAAAAAGTCTGTAAAGAAATTCAGTGAACATCGTTTTCTTTTTTAAAATGTCTTTAATGATAAAATTTTGGACCAGAATTTTGCACATACATATAATAAAACACCGCCTAATATACAATTGCATTTTTGAATATTTATGATAGGAAAATAAGTCTGGAATCTCTTGTGAAATAAAATAACTTAGCCGTTTTCGATTTAGAAAAATCCTTTTTTCCCTCAGTGCATTTCATATGGGTAACACGTGGATTATACAGTTCAATGAATACCATGTTTACTTTCGTATATGATAAAGAAAACGGTCACCAGCAGGATAACTCTTGGTATGTCTATATATTCACTGAAAATGCTTTGAAGAGACTGCACAAATTACAATTCTGTCTGAGTAATCATATTTCACGATAATCAAATTTAGCATCTTGTTTTCTTATGTCTGTCATGGTTAAATGCCACATATAGCAATTGGACCGCGACTGAGAAAACCTGTTCGGTGATTTGTAACAATAAAGGCCCAGACCAGCCTGCGCATCCACGCAGTCTCATCAGCAACTTTGTTGTCTGCTTTTTGAGAAGAATCATCCCTAGACTTGCCTCGTGCGAAAAAATTTCAACTTTCTATCTAGCCTGTTCAGCAGAAGGGACTGGTTTGAGACTCGCTTTGTCGGAAACCCAGAAGACAGGTTTTCTTGCGTCGTGGCCTGTGTTGCTTGCTCGACAGCTCTAGGACAAATATACTTAAAGCCATAAGTAGCTTTGTGGATCTTTTATGTTTTTGTTCTGTCTTGTGTTTGATATGTCTTTGTGCGCGTCTGTTTATATGTGCTTTGTGGTCACCTGCTGGGAAAGGGCTGACCTCTTGGCTCTCGTTTGTGGTGTCTACTGTGAGTTTGTCACTTTCCCATTGGTATCCTGGGTCAGGTGTGGTTCTTGATTGTATCGATTCCTGATCTTTGCACCCTTACTTACTTTTACACTGTTATTAAATATGCCTTTTCTGGGCATTGGTGAGTGGTATTTTAAGTGTGTTTAATTCATATTAAGGTTCAATCATTTATTCATATGACATTTGAATTTCATGTTTTTGCTGTCATAAATGCAACCACAATGCCCTAATGAAAGTGGCAAGGGGGCAAAATAAACTTTTCCAAAACGCATCACTGTTGATGTGTTACTGTAGCTTTGCGATTGGACAATTTTTAACTTTAAAGAACCAGTCTGAAAACAGGCAATCGTATTGTTGTTTAAAGTTCAAATCAGCCCGGATCACCCTTCGAGTAACACAAATTAGAGTTGTGTTTTTACGTTCATACCCCTTTTGTGAACTTTACTATGCTTGAAATGGAATTTCCCATAAGAAATTGTTTGCCGTTTTTCTACCAAACCGATGGGAATTTTTATCAGATTATCTTGTCAGATACTCAGGGCAGCAGTCGTTACAAATCGCTGATTAAAAACTTTAAATATCATCTGAGATCAAGCTTTTAGCAGGGACTATTGTTTACTATTGTTTTAATTCAAAGGGAGATAATTTCAAAGTTAACCAACTTTAAGCTGCTGCAAAAAACTAACTATACGTCAGATACTAAATGTCTTGCAGTATTTTAAATGGGCAATCAATGGCCCTTCAAATAGCGTGTTCAAATCCTAGGTTCACTTTGGAATTTGCTAGGAAATGCTGATTTTGTGCTTTTAATGAAAGCACAGATAACTCGAATGAAGATTAATTTACCTAAGTTGTTTTCATGAATTAGGTTAGGGCGGGCGCCAGCAACTCATTGCAATATTTAATTTGGTTAAAATAAAAAACAGTAAAGATATATTTGGTGGTTCAAAGTGTAAAGTTACTTTTGGCTTTAAGTATATTCCAAGTGCAACAGATAACAATATTAAAAAAAATATAATGAGGAGGCTGTTCATCGGATATATAAACGGGAATCATATTATTTGATTGCCCCCTACATTGTCTAATACACAAGAGCCAGGGAACGGCGGGGGCTTTGATTTATGGCTGCAGGTCTCTTGAATGACATTGTACTAACAGCACATTTGCCCGGCTTATGCATGGCTACAAATGACTGGTGCACATAATTTCTTTCGTCTTTATGCGCCAGTCATTTGTGACCACCCCTAGCTTAGAGGAATGTCGAGGACTTTGACTTTGTGTCTGCAGTTCCCCATAGTAACCAAATTACTGAGGGGGCAGCTAGCTGGCAAAACCATGACAGTTCTCCCCTGCAGTCTGTTATTATACTGCACAGCAATATTTCTCTAGGTCTATCAAACCCCTACATTTTCTCCGCATTGTGGACACAATGTAAAAGCACATTATATCCCCATCCTGCTCAGTGGCTTGGGTGAAGCAGTGGTTACAAATTACTGGTGCATTATTTATAGCCTATGATGCACTTCGCATAAACATTTAGTTCTCAGCCACCCCAAAAACATATTGACCCCAAACAAAAAATATGACATCCGCTGATATATTGTTCAACTTATTTCCAAGCACATTCCCATTCCATCACTAGTTTCTCTTTCTCAGCATTATTTTCATTGGATGAGTCTTTTTTCACATGAATAGCTGTGGCCTGGAGTAAGCAAAATAAATTACCAATCAATTATGATAAAACTACTTATATGGTATTGGGGACTAAACCAAAGGAACATGACACATACCTACTCGACTTAAGTGCGTTTGGTAACAAAATTGAAAAAGTTCCAAAACAAAAACTTCTTGGCATTGTTATTGATGACCATCTCTCATGGGCTCCCCACATAGACTTCTTATGTTCAACAATATCATCCAAAATCTCGCTTCTCAGACACATCTCGATATACGTACCCCAGAATATTCAAAAGATATTCTATCAAAGTTATATACAGCCGCTACTTGATTATGGCTGCAACACTTGGGGGAACACGACGGCCGCAAATATTGAACGTCTCTCCAAGTTACAAAAACGGGCTGCGCAAATCATTTTAAGGGCCGATTTTATGACTCCTTAAGCTATCATGTTTGAAAGACTTGAATGGCTTTCCGTACCTAAACGCTTAATGTACAATAAGGCTGTATTAACATATAAAGCACTAAACAATTTAGCACCAGCATATATATCTGGCCTGCTTAAACCGGTGTCCGAAACCCATACTCGTTCTTTAAGGTCATCTGAAAATGGACTTCTCTCCGTACCTAGATCACGTACTGCGTTATATGACCGCTCTTTCTCATACTCTGCCTCAAAATTGTGGAACGCACTACCACAGTCAATCCGAACTAAACCCTCCTTAAAAAAGTTTCAAAACGTCTTTGAAAGCACAATTTCAAACATAATTGTTTACGCAGGACACTTTGTTTATAACGCGCATCAGTAACAGTTATTGTTGACAAAATAATCCATGCAGATTACAGTAATAAGTGATGAGTTTCTGCGGAAATTTGAGTGCAGATGTGCTACTGAAAAGCTGCTCGACAGACTAGTTTTTTGGTCTGGGCCTTGCCTTCTATTATTTGCACTTTTGAGTGATCAGCGGGGCCTTTGTTGTTCTGGGCGAAGGCTCAGACACGATTGAGTCTCCGCCGGTCGGACGGTATTAAATTCGATATTTGTGACATGAGTTTGGTGATTGTTGTGATTGGCTCGTTATTATTATAAATCAGATAAATTTCAATGAATGTACTATTTCAAGCTTTAAAGATGTATTTGAACTGTTTAATGCATCCATGCACCCTTTTAAAACATGTGCAATTTGTAAATAATGTTTTGATGTATACAGTTTTGTTATAGAGGGCCACTTGGTAGAATGGCTATTTCAGCTAAAAGTGTACACCTTTTTAAATTTTGTATAAATAAATAAATAAATAAATAACACCTGACTGGTGAGCCCTGTGATTATTTTATCTTATCACGTATAGTTGCCCGGAATTACGTTTTGGCATGCATTTTTTGCATTGTCTGGTGTCAACAAATCAGTATTTGGAATAAACAGATAGAAAGTTCAATTTATTTAGTAAAACAAGTTTGATTTTTTTAAGAAATCTGATGATCAGAGAAGGAGCAGGGAACACAGAAAATCAAGATTTTAAATTGAGGAACAGGGGAACACAGAGATTCATTTCATTGGAGCAAGCGGACGGGTACCCACTGGGAAGGCCTCAATATTTTCTCGTATGCCAAAATACTGTGCGCCCAAACTATGGCCATAATTTGCATTTGATTTTAATAGGATAAGAATCCCTTCTCCTTACACGTTACTTCGTCTTATAAAACCGTATAATTATTCATCGATAGTAAACTAAAGGCAGTGATCCGTACAAAGGTGCATTTAGGGTAAATTAAAAAAATGCAGATGCTCAAATGAGGACAAATTCCATCATATCACAGCCCATTTGACAATACATTTTGTGACGAAAAAAATATCACCAATTAGGCGGTTTATAGATGTATTAAATTCTGATGGTCATTGTGCGATCAGTCCGCACAAAACGAAATAAACGCAAAAAAGCGTTGTTCACTGAATTTCTGTACGCACAGTAGTGTTACCTCAGCTTGATATAAAGCAACTTTCACTTTCGGCTTCAGTGGGTAGCATTTGCCCGTTTTGAGTATCAAAATATTCGATGTGGGTAAATCTCTATTTTATACCGACAATATATTTTTTGATAGAAAATAAGGAAATATTCACTTTTTTGGTAGAATTTATCTCTAAACCAATTCATTTTAGTTTGAAAAAATGAAAACTTGAAACAGAGACTCCTAGGTTGACAGGAGTGTCCTATATTTACTGGTAAAAAGTATCTATTGGTGGACCAATACATCAGATATTTGCACTTATCTCATCGTCTATCAACAAAAGCTTGGTGTCTTCGCATATGCGAAGACTAGCTAGGGCCATCGATGCTCACATAAAAAGTGTATGAATAAAGATGAATTTAGAGCTAGATACTTCAATGTGGGTGTTTATTTGAGGCTCAAATATTAAATGAGCTAGTGATCGGTTATATCAAACAAAATAATCTGTACTGCCAGTGATGCCTGATCCGGCTGTGAGCATCCATCCAGTCTGATCAGGATCTTTGCTGTCTGTATTAGCAACCATGAGGCATTATTAACTCGTTCAATGCACAGCAGAGACTGGAATGTATTGTATTCATTAGCGTAGCTCCCATTACGCAGTCATGCACGTGCGTACTAAAATAGTAACATTCAAGGGAGATCACCTTATGTGGTTTAAGTGATTTTCATACCATAAGGAACTGCTCTTGAAGGAAAGAATATGCAATTCCTCCCCTGGGAGCAAATTCTTACCTTTAAGAGAAGTTCCCATTTAAAAAACGGACGCACTTGAAGAGAACCACTCCTTGATCAAGTAGTCTCCCTTTGGTGTGCGTAACTTTTCAGCGTTCTTGCTACGCCATTGCTATTGTATCAATACAGAAGGATAGGAAGAATTAATTCGTTTGTAAAAGTGTACTATATCAATATGAATTGACACTATGTCATCATCATTTTGGTTTTGTTATGCAGTGACTCAATTGACTTGCTTGTTTTCTCTCCAACAGATCAGTGTCTGGTCGAATAGTGGGCAGTGTGTGGTGGTTTTTCACGCTTATAATAATCTCGTCGTACACTGCTAACCTAGCAGCCTTTCTCACAGTAGAGCGTATGTTAACACCTATTGAGTCCGCTGAAGATCTCGCAAAACAAACAGAAATACAATATGGTACTTTGGATGCGGGGAGTACGAAGAATTTCTTCAAGGTAGGTTTGGAGTTTTGTAAAAAAAATAACTAAAGCGTGTTTGCTTTATGTTTTATAATGTCAATAAGACCTTATAGAAATTCTGGTTTTAATAGATAATTATTATTCTTACATCATTTCAATCTCGTCTTATATGTGTCAACGTGTGACAATGTGTATGAATGTTACAACTAACGATCACACATTATACATGTGTGACTGATGAGCGACAATTAATAAATTAAGCAAATCTGTCAAAATACAAGTGAGGGTGACCGGGAAATATCACAATCACAGACCACAGACCAGCCAGTGGCACCATGAGAAACAGACACAGAACACAGACACATACAACAACAACAACACATTTAAACTAGATTTTTTTCAGACAGAGTGAAAGCATTTTTCTTTTGTAACCACAAACAGTCTTTTTACAATTGCTATTAGGCCCTATATATGCACATGTTTAATTTGAGCTTCTTCAAGAAAGTATTTACGATGGTTGATTAAAAAGTTCTCAGCCCCTTGTACATTGGTCTTCAAACGAATGAGACAATTACTCCATTACTTTTCAATATAATTGCTTTTCAAGGCAATGCACTTAGCGCACTTTATTCGAGCGTTCTTATCCCTTCAAAATAAAAGGCCTTTTCCTGGTCCCCCAAGTACTTGTTTATAGCCTCTATTACGCCTTCATTGCTTCCATACTGCGTACCACGAAGATGGGATTTCAGTTTTCGGAAGAGATAGAAGTCAGAATGAGCCATATCAAGAGAATATGGGGGATGAGAAAGGATTTTGAATCCACATTCAGTCTCAGCAGTCATGGCAACTCATGACGTGTTGGCAGGGGCGTCGTCCTGCAAGAGCAGAACACTACGAGTCAGTTTTGTTTTTTCTTGCCTCTTTTTTGCCATTTGGTGGCGTAGCCAGTTCAGTTTGCCTGCATAATATGCACAGTTTATCGTGCAACCTTGCTCAAGATAATTAATCATGATCACCCCTTGACTATCCCAAAAGATTGAGGCCATCACCTTCCATGCTGAATGAACCCTCTTAAATTTTTTAGGAGGGGTGAGTCAGGGTGCTTCCATTGTTTGCTTTGCATTTTCGACTCTGGGTCAAAGTGGTGAGCCCATGTCTCATCTTGGGTTACAACTCGCTCGATAAAATCGCTGGGATCATCTTCATAGTGAGACAGGAGATCGAGCTGAGCCCTTTTCTGATCATCAGTCAACATTCCCGTCACCCATCTTGCTGAAACCTTTGACATACCTAAGATGTCGGTTAGGATTAACTATACTGCCACAAAACTTATGCCCACTTCGCTATCTATGCTTCGCAGGTCTCACCTTCTATCACACATAACTAGGGTGTACACGACGTTTTTGTTCACATCTCGTATTTGATCAGCAATCTTCAAAGTTTTGATAAAAACAGCTAATTTTCTAGAGAGAGAATTACACACCAGGGGCGTATGTAGCCCCTGTAACAATGTGGGTTCACACTAGCGCTAGGGGGTTCTGGGGGCATGCTCCTAACATTTTGATTAATATTGTGCAATCTGGTGTATTCTAAATGTTCCAAAGTACGTTATTTACAACCTAAAAATAAACAATTTTAAGGATAAAAAATCACACAAAAATATTATTCGCTATATTTTTTCGCCAATATCAATCCAGATGTGCATGTTAGTACGACAGTAAATACATTTACTTTTTACAAGGAGGGGGAGGGAGCTCTTTGGGGCAACAGCCCCCCCCCCCCCCCCGCCCCAGAAGCCAAATACTTTTTAAAAAATCAAACAAAGTGGAGGCTTTTCCTTTCTCCCTAAATCCACGAAAACTATGAGCTTGCTCCCTAACTCGGGGACCCATAAAATAAGTACCAGTGGTCCACAGCTCCATGCAAATAAATAGCCCTTCTCCAAAACTCTCCAAAACCCCTGGGGGCTTATCAGTGACCATCTGTGCCTTTGCGATTGCCCCCTGTGCATTGGGACTTTTTTTTTGCCTTATTCAAAATGAATATCAACAATACAATGTGAGCATTTTATAAACAAGAACTAAATTTCACCAAGAACTAAATTTCACAGACAGAAAAGCATTTGCAAACAAAGTAGTCCCAGACTAGCCAGCCATTGAAAAATCGGTCTGATCAGGTATATTTGATTGCTTTTTTTTCAGAACAACGTTTACTAATAACTAGGGTGGATAACCGAGAAAATAGCTTCATAGTCTGTAACTTTTGATCTTTTAATTTTTGGAATTATGTTTCTATTTTTCAAGAACACAGTTAAAAACCTAAAATTCAGGTATACATTTTACCAATTTCGTAAATTTTTACAAATTATCAGTATCAAAACAACAGCATTTATGTTAAAACTTAACTGTCTATAATTATTGGAGGGACGCAAATAATTAACAACAAGAAAAAAAACCACCTGTTTTTATAAGAAAATTTACATTTTCATGCAGTTTTCAGCTATAGTAAACAGATTTATTGTGAAAACTTAACTTAATTCTGCTTTTACAAATGATTAAAAAAAAAAGAAATTTTTTTGAAAAATGTTCATAGTTGCAGACTTAGTCTCTTTAAATTTTTACAGTAATCCAAGGTAGCTGTATATCAGCGTATGTGGGCCTACATGCAATCAGCAAGCCAAAGTGTATTTGTACAGTCCAATGCTGAAGGTATAGATAGGGTGAGGGAAGGAAAATATGTCTTTCTAATAGAATCTACCAATAATTATTATATCAATATGAGAGATCCTTGTGATACAATGAAAGTTGGGACCAAAGAATATTCAAGCGACAAGCAAAGGCTCTGATCAGAGTGTGTGTATGCGCAGGCTGGTCTGTGCCTTTGCTGGTCGCACCTACCACATTGTTGGAAATCTAAAACCGAAGTTAAATTCCTTAATCTTTTCTCATAAACTGCATTTCTTTTGTTTAATACAGCAATCCAAGGTAGCTGTATACCAGCGTATGTGGGCCTACATGCAATCAGCAAGCCCAAGTGTATTTGTACAGTCGAATGCTGAAGGTATAGATAGGGTGAGAGAGGGAAACTATGCCTTTCTAATAGAATCTACCACAAATGATTATATCAATATGAGAGATCCTTGTGATACAATGAAAGTTGGGACCAATTTAGACTCCAAGGGATATGGTATCGCTACACCAGTTGGTTCTGATCTTAGGTAAGTTTTTTGTATTGGCTTAATTCTGAGAAGCAGTAAATAACCATACAAACAGTCAAACACACACACATATTCACACAGGTTCGGATTATGTTTTACTTTGGGATATCAAAAGATTTAATTCAACATGGTTTAGTTATTGAATGTGATTCTTTTTCCTTGTTACATATATCAGCGACTTTAGTATTTTGTTAATAACCTTTACAATCAAAACGTCTGTCCTGATATATACTGACCCACACTTCCAATGCAAAATGATTCAGAAATGTAACTTTAATTAATATACGAGGTCTTGCCAAAATCATTGTACCGGCCAGGGGTTATGTCAGACATTCACCCAATCAGGTTATGATTAAAAGGGAACAATTGATCAATGTAGTTCTACTTTCATTTTCATAAATAAGTGTTTTGTTTTTTGATAAAATTGCGTTAAAATGGATAAAACAATATATGTCATAGTAAAGCTTCTGTTTGATTTTGCGTGAGAAGTGTGGTTCAGTATATATCAAAACCGTTTGTCACAATGGTAATGGTCTAGAAAGATTTAAAAAAAACGAAAAAAAAAAACTCAGTAAACGACAATAAACACATGAAAATTACCCAACATGGAAAGAGTGAAACAAAATATGAGTATTTCCCTAATTCTACAAAATCTATAGTCTGTGGATACATAACAGAACCATGTCATAATGTCTTGGATGTATGGATGTGCGTGCTGAATAGCCCCCTTTTTCAGCGCCGCCAGGAACATGATAACCCCCCATTTAAAAAAGAAAGTATATGAATGGCCCTATTTTCAGATGTTGGTATATGAATGGTCAAATTTCCTGACACCCATGTATATAATATGCACATATTTTCGTACAAAAGGGAATATTAATTCGAAGGACAGTATACGAATAAGTTAACTTTCTCTGAAATCAACCCGTACCAAAATTACCCCCGAGTTATCCCCCCCCCCCCGTGCATACTGTATATATGTACCCAGAACCATATATATTTTGATAAGAATTAACTATTTGCATGCTGGGTATTTCTTCCATCCATATTTGTTTCCAGGCTATAGGATGATCTCCACATACATCAATATTTATATAAATATATTGACTCTTCATGGTGATTGTTAATGAGCAGATATTGTTCGTTATTTTGTACATGTACTGTATTTGCCATGTAATGGCCTTATATTATTTAGTTTTGCCATTTCATGCAAAAGTGACTACACTGCATTCTAATGCACTTGATTTTGTAACGCAACATTTGATTGGATAACGTCAAAAATCTGGGATATACTGTCGGAAATAGTTTGACGTCATTAATTACCTCACATTTTGTTGGATGACGTGCGATTTTATGCGGCTTGCAACGTTCCAGTTTGAGACGAGACTGCAGAAGTGCATTAGAATGGGGATAAATGTATTTAAAAATTGTCATTTGGGGAGGTATATCGTAGGATATACGTTCTGAAATCACGTTTTACGGCTCCGCTTGCGCGTCGCCGTAAAACTAAATTTCCGACCGTATATCGGACAATATACCTTTTGAATACAGTTATTCCCTTATTGACACTGCTTTTTTACCTTTCTCAGGGACAAGCTCACTCTGGCTGTGCTAAAACTACGTGAGTCAGGGGATCTTGAAGACATGCAAAAACAGTGGTGGGAGAAAATGTCCGAATGTCCTCTACAAGATAGTGCAGGGGTAATGTATCAAGACATTGTAGGGTAAAGTCAGTTAACTTCAGAAATACATTTGCAAACAGTGGAAATCCAGATGAGACGGGTCTCATCAGGATTTTCACCGTTTGCTTATTTAATTATTTTTTATTCCAATAATTAAAATATGAAACAAATAAGATCGCTGTCCGAATTTAGCCGACCGTCCGAATTTACCCGACTTTACCCTAAATCATAATCAGTACTAGGGAGACACACTTTCCGTGATACTGTAAATTCGGAAATTTTTGCGAAGGTTTTATTTTCGCGAAACTTCGCACATACGAAGTTTCGTGAAAATAAAATCCTCGGGAAAGGGCGAAATCACTCTGTCGTTTACTGATATGAGTAAATCATGCTCAAATCGCATTTTTTTTCATCGCAAGTGTATGCTTTAACTCTATTCGCGAAAATAAAACTATCTGCTATAAATTTTATACATCTGCTATAGATTTTATAGGCACTTTTCCTCAAAATGAGGTACTGCTACCGTGTTAATTACAAAAGTGTATAATTATAAGCTTTACTGTCGTGCCACCAAGAGTGACAGTGACATAATATTTGTTTACAATTGCTAAGTAAAACACTTACTTGTACACTCCACTTGCGCTAACGCGAATCGATATATCCTTTGTGTATTTATCCTATCCTGATCACTTGTGTATTAACCCTATCCTGAGGATAGGATTAATACACATGTGATATATCGATTAAAGTCCATTATAAAACAGTAAACAAAACATGACGTCACTGTCACTCTTGGTTGGCGGGACAGTAGCATCCATTTTATGGGGCTTCGACAGACAAAGTAGAACCATAACGCAGCATCTGATTATGTTCTGCGCTCTTTGCTTGCGTAATGTTCTATCAAAATTTGAAGCAAAATATTATAAAAAGAAAAAAAACAACCCATAATCCCTTAAAGCAGAAAATGAATGGTCAAATTGAGCAGAGTGGAAAATTCTGTTAAAATTTAAATGAGTTAACTCTGACACAATTGGATTAACGCAGCGTCTGATTAGGTTCTGCGCCCTTTGCTTGCATAATATTCTATTTCAATTTGAAGCAAAAACGAAAAAACACCCTTAAAACGGATATTGACTGGTCCAATTGATAAGAGTGGGAAATTCTATTAAAATTTAAATGGGTTAACTCGGACACGATTGGCTTGCTATTGTTGTTATAGCATTGGACATTTCAATAACTTTTTAATCATATCATGACAGTCAATTACCTGGCAAAACTCATGAGTGGTAAACTATTGTTACTCACAGCTCAGATGTGTGGAGACAATAATTTCTAAGAAAGTATGTGACCAGACTGGGATTAGCAATTTTGCAAGCCATTCAAGTCAGATTACTAATCCGGCTCACTGCTCTACAGTATCACGTATGTTCTTTATAATCCAATGCTTGATATTTTTGACGTACATAAATCATAAACATTCACCAGAACGTTTCGTCATAAGCTTTATTTTACAAATAGTAGAAGGGGTCCGTATGAGTACCCCTAAGAAACATATACCCAGTTAATAAAGTGGGCCATCATGCCCCGCCAGGGAAACGCCATTTAAATGGCGTTTCACTGATGGGCCGATGGTGGCCTGATACTGAATGTCGCCTGGTAGCTTTGTAATTTTTCAGGGGATGTATTCCTAAGTTTGTGATTTTTCAGGGGGTCTGTGCAGGCAGTCTCCAACTAAGGACCCGCCCATGTAATGTACAAATATGAAACACATCTAAAATGTGTTTTTGTTTTTTCAGGATGGGGGACAGACAGAACTGAATTTATGGAATGTTGCGGGCATATTCTATATACTGGTTGCAGGGCTTATACTTTCTGTAGTCATAGCTTGTTTTGAGTTTATATATAAATCAAAGATAGATTCAAGACGCTCTAAGGTGATGTATATTTTTATCTTCTTTTTCTCTCAAAAGCAAAATTGTTATAACTGGAAAATGAAAGAATAATTAACGCCACAATCACAGCTAACATACGAGCCCATGCTACAGCAAGGAAGAAACACAGAACACAGATACCCACACGACAGCAAGAGTGCAATAAAAGCAAAACAAGTAGCTATGGCTCTTCCCTAGCGAGATGATCGCAACACTAGAAAGGACGGAAAGAACAATATCACATAACATGGATCAAACTGAACAAACCTGTCTTAAGCGGCCACTCAAAAATAGACAAAACAAATGTCTTAATGACAAATGGTAGCTTAATGCAGGACAAAGGTATTGCAGAATGCTCCCCTTGGAGCATTTTGTAATACTTTTGACATGCATCAAGTGATAATTGATCTTGAAAACCAGTTTTTGGTCTTTTTGAGAGTGTCCGTTTTAGACAGGCTTTAATGTACAATGAGAGCAACTACAAACAATGAGCCAACAACAGATCTATAAGAACCTTAGAACAAACAGCAACTGTTAGACACTTTAAGACATATATATTTTACTGGTCAAATCCTCGCCCAGTTCGCACAGATTCTTCATAACGTATGTATAATCACAGGAAAACAATCAAATGACTGTGATGAAAAAAAAAGAAAATAGCTCTAAACTCAGAGCCAATAAAGCAACACTGAGCTCCAGTTTAAGACTAACATCATATACTAACCCAATGATTAAAGCATAAGGTCAAGGTTTTCATTTTTGTGAATTCTTTTTTTTTATTTACGCTTTGTGTTTGTATTTATTATTTATTATACTGGCTTATCTCTTCCTTGCTTATTTGTTTGTTTTGTTGCATTACGTCCCAGGCAACGGCTATGGTCATGGCGGGATTGTCAGTTTACCTAACCACACTTTTTCCTTGGCAAGCTTGAACAGGCGGCTAACCAGTTCTTTGTGCACACACTTTCGTTTGTAACTGACAACAACCCTTCTTATATGATTCAGCGGAAGGGAGGAGAATGAGCGTAGGAATTTTTCATGATCAATCTCCATGAAAGTATGAGACCGAGCCAGGATCAAACTCGCGACCCCAGAATCTGCAGTCATCTTTATGACCACCTGCTGGGAAAGGCCTGACTTCTTGGCTCTTTTGTGTGTGATGTTTTCTTGTGTTTCTGTCACTTTCCCGTGTGGTGGCCTAGGTCAGGTGTGGTACTTGATTGTATCGATTTCTGATATTTGCCTTCTTCTTTACATTTATAACCAGGCATGCAGAATGTCCCATAATATGTTACAATTCTACATTTTTAAATTTTCTGTTAATTGTTTAGAATTGATCAGGAAAAGTAAAGGCTTTATAACTATTTAGTTAAAGTTATAAACTAGATCACCATAAAATACTGGCTATGGTATGCCCTGTTGCAGAAGAATTCTCATACCATTATTATATTTAAAATCAGCTCTGGGTGTCTACAATAGAAATTAGAAAATCTTTAATGACGATTGTCATATTGATATGGCTTTATTTCAGTAACTTAAGTAGTAGTCAAAAATTGCTTGTATGGTTGAAGTCACTAACATTAGAACATTCTCTCATAAAACGAAATAGCTGTGAAATATATACACCAGAGGAAGTGGAGTGAAGGCCACCTTGAATTATTTTTTTTTAATTAAAATCATTTCAGCTATCATATTTAAAAAAAATATAACATTTGTTATGGACAAAATAAGAAAGACTGCAAAGATCAGGAATCAATACAATCAAGTACCACACCTGACCCACGATACGACATGGAAAAGTGACAAAATCACAATTAGACATCACAAACAAGAGCCAAGAGGTCAGTCCTTTCCCAGCAGATGACACCAAGCCAGCAATGAAAGCATGACAAACACCAGACATAAATAACACAAATGATCCATAAAAGAAGTACCGCCTTGGAACGGTCAGTAATTACTGGAGGGCTTAAACCAGTTAAACGCCGCCAACCTCGCCCTTTATTCTTAAGTTCAATTCTAAAATGAGAGATTCAGTATGAAAAATGCTTTATATAACTTTTTAGAAGTTCAGTGGGGTATATATGCCATCTGTTCCAAATAAATATTATCAATATTGAATAAGTCATCTAGATATCTTGAAATAGGAAGTCCTAGGCCTGTGTCTTTTCCTCAAGGTGTCATGAGCTAGTCTCTGGTGTTGTAGTATATGGATAGTCTATATATATATATATATATATATATATATATATATATATTGGACAGCGAGTTGCTATAGCTTTGCTTATAACAAATATTTTGGCCATGGAATAGAATCACATTTGAGCAAGAAACATATCATGAATGCTCAGCCAACTGACGTAATTGAGTCGCTACATGAGATTTCCAACAATGTGGTATTGGCGACTAGCAAAGCGCAGTCTGATCAAAGCCTTTGCTAGTCGATTGAATATTCTATGAGTGTTAAGCTACTGACTAAACATTATTTCTAGTTTCTAACCTTAAAAGGAGACTGCACAGGCTCGTCTGAGCCTACACATGTCAAACTACTACATTGTTGGAACTCAAATGTCACAGGTCATATTAACAGTCATGTACTCTTATCTGATGGCCTGTTTGTTGTCATAAATGCAACCCTATTTAAGATATTGCACAATGTGTTACAAAAAAAAGTTTAATTCTCAAACAACAAATGGGTGTTACAAGAAAATATTACAATCACAAGTAACTGTCAAAAATGAGTTTATTAGGAGAGAAGGACACAACAAAAAATAGAAATTACAAAAAGTACGTGAGTATGATCAGGAAATATCACAATCACACACCGCAGACCAACCCATGGCACCGTGAGGAAGAGTCACAGAACATTAACATTAACAAGACATTAGCAAAGCAACCAGCTCTCTCTTCCTCTCTCTCTTGCTTTACAAGACGTAAATACAACCAAGAACAAACAGAGTCAGACAAGTCATTATCCTTTTCTAAGCAAGATGAGAACCAATCTAGAAAAGACCAAGAACGCTACAATATGAATCCAGGTCCAAGCTAGAACCTCCCACATACAGGTGCAGGGAAAATAAAAATGCCACACATTATGCAAGCATAAACCGCAATGAAATTAACCAGTTCACTTTTTCCGTGAGACGACACTAACCACAAAGCTATGTTGAATAGAGGATCTTACATGAGTACTCTTGTAGTGAATTTGTTAAACGAGTTGGGAAAAAGAGATAAAATGCGAGGTTTGCCAATCATTTTATCTCTTTTTCGCAACGAGTTTAATAAATTCATAATAAAACAAGAGTACGAATGTAAGATTCTATTTATCATATGACATTAAGGTTACTTTGAAATTTCATTTCTGCTGTTAAACCGTTATTATTTTGTCATTATGTATGGTACGTTGTTATGGACGTCATGACGTTTCCCAAGAATCTGTAAACCACTAGTGGTTTATCGATTTGATTGCATGGCGTTATTTCACTCCCAGACGTGACGCATAATATGATAAAACGCAAAAAAAAAACACTCAAGTGGACAGAAGAAAACAATCAAATGTTTCAATATGGTTTTTAAGGGTGTGTGTTTTTTTTGTTTGTTTTTTTTTCAAATACTAATCACCGTCCTACTGAACCCAGGTTTATCCTTTTTAAATGGCAATCCAGAAAAGATGCTTTCTAATGAAGCCATCTGATTAGGATCTACACTGTTTTCCACTCTGATTGACAGTGCATGCTTGTAATTAAAACAAGAAAGCTAACTGGATAAAAATTGGGAAGGAGTATAGTACAAAAATATTCATTTTGACAAGGGTTATCAGGCCCCAAAATATGAGTGTATAACTGAAAATTATTTTATTATTTCTCAACCAAAACATATGTTGTGGGTACTCAAAAGAACCGTCTCGGTAAGATGGTTCTTTTGAGCACCCAAAACACATGTTGAAACATATGGATAAGAAACCAATCGCAATTTTACGCTAAAAATATTTGCTTAACTGGCCCTATGGGGTATTTAATGTTTTATTTCAGACTTCGTTTGGTTCTGTATTACGATGTAAGGCACGATTATCATTCCGTGGCTCATTAGACAAGGACAATCCAGGATCTAGTACACCACTTAGAAAATCCATGTCAACGGTAAGTCCATTGGGCCACTTGTCGTATTGGTCTATCGCGAAAAAATCTGTTTTGGGAAATTGTGATCGTGTATAGCTCTAGTCAAGCTTCTCAACTAAAGAACCTAGTTTGATTAAATATATTTTGCATTTAGTTAGTTTGTATATCGCACGTTTACATGTAGGAGAGCTAACAATAAGGGCGCGGATCAAATTTTACTGTACTACTTAACTATTAATGTATGCCTGAAGAGTGAGTTATATATTATCAATAAATATTACATGTATAATCTTGTATCTTGACTCATATTAAACCATAAAACTTGCTGACCTTTTGGTAAATTTAGTATCTTATTGAAAATTAAATGTTAAAGTAATTTCCTCATTGTAAACCCATTATTTATCGAATAACTTCCTAAACACCTGGCTGTATCTCAGATCATGTGCACAGAAGACAAACTTCAATCTCTATTGTTATTGAGGATTATTTATCACCAGTGGCTGTTGGTTGAAATATCCTAACTATATATCACGTTGAATACGAAATTGGTGGTATTCTAAAATTAAAAGCAGTTTACAAAATATTCGATTCTTATTAAAGTCCAATATCGTAATTTCAAAGTCATTGGGACCAGATGTTTTATTTCGAAATATGTGAAGTTTGAATTATAGGGAGGAAGAAATGAAACTATATAGCCTCCAAAATTTATAAGCGTAAGTTTTTATTCTGCTTGACAAATGTATTTTTTCTGTAAAAAAAACTTCTTTGTGAGACCTTTTTTGCACAAAAAGTATATGTTTTTATAGACATTCGTTAAACTTGTTCATAAATAGGCCATATTTTCTGAATCCACTGTGTCGTAAATTAAAACAAAGTTAGTATGTATTTTATGAATATCTCAATGTAAGCAAAGGGAAATAAAATATGAGACGTGACATGAGATTTCAAACAATGTGGTATGTGCGACCAGCAAAGCCTCAGATCAGCCTGCGCATAGGCGCCATCTGATCAGAGCCTTTGCTTGTCGCTTGAATATTCTATGACTGTTAAGCTACTGACTGAACACCATTTGGAATTTATAACCTTAAAAGCAGGCTGTGCCGGCTAATCTGAGTCTACACTTGGCAAAATACCACATTGTTGGAAATCACATGTCGTGGCTCAATTATGTTTTTGTTTTGCTTTCAGTATACGTATACAGGACCCACACCGATGGTGGCTTCAGATGGATACACAGATAACACACATACCCAAGTGTGACATATATCATTATAAACGTTTCAGATAACACACATAATCAAGTGTGACATACATCCTTATGAACAGTTCAGATAACACACATACTCAAGTGTGACATACATCATTATAAACAGTTAATATAACACATATACCAAGTGTGACATACATCATTATAAAAGGTTCAGATAACACACATACTCAAGTGTGACACACATCATTATAAACAGTTCATATAACACGTATACCAAGTGTGACATTCATCATTAAAACAGTTCAGATAACACACATACTCAAGTGTGACATGCATCGTTATAAACAGTTCATATAACACATATACCAAGTGTGACATACATCGTTATAAACAGTTCATATAACACATATGAGCAGTGACATGTGATTTCCAACAATGTGGTATTTTGACATGTGTAGACTCGGACGCGCCTGTACAGCCTCCTTTTAAGTTTAGAAACTCCAAATGCTGTTCAGTCAGTAGCTTAACAGTCGTAGATTATTCAAGCGACAAGCAAAGGCTCTGATCACACTGCGCGTATGCGCAGGCTGGTCTGAGACTTTGCTGCTCGCACATACCACATTGTTGGAAATCTCATGTTGCGGCTCAATTATATCAAGTTGGACACGCATCATTATAAACAGTTTAGAGAGCACATATAATTAATTGTGACATGTATCACTAAAGAAGCGGAAGTCAGTATGTGTAAAACACCAAGTGTATTGACTGATCTGAATACATCGTTGCAGAAAAAGGTTTTGAGAATCAATTTTAGCAAATTTCAATTGCTTGTTCAGACCTCTTTTTACAACCGATTGAGGGTCAAGTCAGTAATTCTTTTAAAACGTATGATCATATGGTGTCGCGTCTGGGGGTAAGATGCATTTTAATCAATAACCACTAGTGGTTTACATATAACATATTTAGCAACGTAATGTAATGAAGTACATAACAACGTTGCATACATAATGACACATAAGCGTTTTTGCACTAAAATGTAATGTAAGTGTCAGGTGATGAATAGAATCTAACATACAGCCTCCTGTATTATTGAATTATTATACTCATGCAAAAGAGCTATAATATGCTTGGCAAGCCACATTCTTTCTCTTTTTTCAAACTAGTTTAATAAATTCAGTTATACATGAGTATCCATGTAACATCATCTGGAGATCACTTAGCTTTTCTAATATGTATATTTGGTTAAGGTACCCTTCAGAAATATCCAAAATACGATATTCATAGTCATGTTCTTCAAAAGCATGCGTCAAATAATGCTAGCAATGAACGGCATGGTATGTTAAGATGCCATGATACTAAAATTATCCCTTAATAGACCAATGGAATATTCCACAAAGCTACATACAATAAAGTCAGGATGGTCCATTTTATATATTGAGGGGTCATATATAGGTAACAACACATTAGACAATGACGAACATTTTGGCTCATGTATTATTCAATTTAACTCATTGTGAAAAAGTGATAGATTACCCTGGCAGAGCCTTGCATCTTATCGTTTTTCCTAAACTCGTGAGATTAATACAATGATACATGAACACTCGTGTTATAAGTTTTTTTCTCTATTTTTCGTTTGGTACAACTCTCAAGCCATTTATTGACTGTTGCTAACTCTGAAAGTACCTGCTTGAATCGAAGAAAACGTGAGATAGATAATGTTTCTTTCTATGATGAAAGACTCAACTCTTCCTTACCAGGCCTCGAGGTTATAAAACTTGAGTTCATTCACAAACTCAAAATAATGCACAATGATTGGCTGCTTGCAACCAATCATTTCGCTTTATTTTGAGTTCGAGACTGTACTCAAGTTTTATAACCTTGAGGCCTTGTCATGGGTTGGTCTGTAGTCTGTGATTGTGGCATTACCTTACATACTCACTTACCTTTTTATGGAGTCAATTTGAAAATATGCAGCGGACATGAAAACTAGATGGCATTTCTAGGACTGAAACATTGGCAGTATAATGTTGTTAATGATGGAAACAGTGAATCTTATCAAAATAAAGCGCAATGATTGGCTGCCTGCGGACACGTGTCCGCATGCAGCCAATTATTGCGCTTTATTTTGAGTCTGAGACTGTACTCAAGTTTTATAACCTCGAGGCCAGGTGTTGATTTGTTATATATCAATTATAGCCTCACTGTACGTATAGCTCAGACATGACAATCTGGTCACATAGACCTTGCATTAAAAGGGTTAAATGTATTTCCATATTTCCTGTTAAGTGATTTGTAATATCTACATATGACAGTAAACTATTTATGTGTTCTGTCTATGTAATATTTTCAATTAAGTGATTTGTAATATATACATATGACAGTAAACTATTTATGCGTTTTGTCTATGTGTTAAACGTCTGGTCATGCTGATGTGGTCTACTAGCCAAACCACAATTTTAAGTGTTGGCTGAGATATATATATATATATATATATATAGAGAGAGAGAGAGAGAGAGAGAGAGAGAATGAACAAATCTCTGCGAAGAATGATGCCATGCCGTTTCTTATATAGCAGTGATATTGTCTGGCCCAAGAGTTGGGCTGTGTACAATCTTGCAATATCCATGCTGCCAAATGTAAATACAATGATATTAAAGTTATCATCGTATGAGTGTTCATCTATGATTGAAAGGAGGATGCGCAACTGTGTAGCTGTTGTAATGATAAATGAGCCGCGACATGAGATTTCCAGCAGTGTGGTATGTGCGACCAGCAAAGGCTCAGACCAGCCTGTGCATACGCGCAGTCTGATCAGAGCCTTCGCTAGCCGCTTGAACATATTCTATGCCTGTTAAGCTACTGAAAAAACATAATTTAGAGCTTCTGCTATGCAGGCTCGTCTAAGTCTACACTTGTTAAAACGACACACTGTTGGAAATCACATGTCGCGGCTCAAATGTAAAATAATGTCACGGCTATGATTCTTATTATGTGTATATGTATATCACAACATGATTACAGTAAAACTTCAATAGCTCGAAGACCGATGGCTCGTTTACCATTGTTAATCTTAAACCCTAAAAGTATTTCAATAACAACAGATATCCATTTATTTATGATCGTTTAGGCAATATTGAATTATTTTACCTTCAAAGAGTGTGTCGTGTGTAATCATTAGAATCGCCTCATTGATGCAATTCTAATTATTATACACAACATGCCTTTATTCAATATTATATTAAGCCCAGTATGCCTACAGATCAGGCCTTGAGGTTATAAAACTTGAGTACAGTCTCAAACTAAAAAAAGCGCAATGATTGGTTGCTTGCAGACACGTGTCCGCAAGCAACCAATCATTGCGCTTTATTTTGAGTTTGAAATTGTACTCAAGTTTTATAATCTCGAGACCTGGTGCTATAATTGACTCTCAGTGGCTCAAACTACCTGGTCCCATATTTGTTCGAGCCATTTAAGTTTGGCTGTAGTGTCGACTGATAACTTTTGATGATGTTATGGTTGTGATTTTAAAGTAGTATGTTGTATTAATGACTTTAATTGATCAAAATGAGTTGTATGACAGAAACAAAAATACTTTATTGAATTGCACGAATCTTTCTAATCATCTAGTGGCGTATCAGATTCATTCTTGGTTCTCTCTCATTTTTCGTCACTATTATAAATGTATCACAGCATTATAATCGTCTTGTCTCAGTCATTATGTGCATTTCACATTTCATATTCGTATTGAGATATATAGTGTAAAATTTAATATACATATTATCAAATCATGTGTCAAAACGTAAAAATTAAAATATACAAATATTTTATTTATTATTTGAGAAAAATATGAGAATTCAAATGCCTCAATAAAGCACATTTGAGTCTAAGTTGTACCTATTTGAGCACAGGTTAGATGAATAGGCATTCCAGTCCTTGCATATATGTTAATAATCTGACAAACAATGCTTATGCTGGAAACATAAATGGAGAAATTAACTTCAGATAAGAATGAAAATTAACTTTCTTATTTCCCAACCAAAACATATGGTGTGTGAACTCAAAAGAACGGTCTCGATGAAACGGTTCTTTTGAGCACCCAAACAAATGTTTAAGCTGCGGCTAAGATATTAAATCACATGTTAACGCTGAAATTGTTTGCTTAAAGATAATTTTGACTTTGCCAGATCATTTTTCAGAGCAAAGCCTGATCTGTTGTTAAAAAGATCATTCTTTTTTCAATTATCATTTTAACCTTAGTACACGTTTCATCAGATATTTTCCTTTTCTGTGATGTACAGTTTTATATCATTCGAATGATTGTGTGATTGTGTAAAGGTATCAATGAATGATAAAAAATAAAACACGTATTGACTTGTCTTTTTTATGATATCCTATAATACGAATAATAGCCTCTACACGCCCTAAGATGGGAGTTCGTTACCTTTAAATAATCATTGGTGAAAATACCATGCGCGGATCCAGAACGTTTTGTCAGAGGGGGTCCAACTTTAACAACGTTTTTTTTATATTTTAGTTGATGAGGGAGGGAGGATCAAAATACCACTATAAGCTGGCTATCTTTGGCCCGCCAGCGAAACGCAATTTAAATGGCGTTTCGCTGGTGTGCCGATGATGCCCCAACATTGAATGCTGGCTTGGTAGCTTTGTGACTTTTCAGGGGATCCGGACCAGTATTGCTTAGAAACCCTATATTTTTATGATTTTTCAGGGGGGATCCGGACCCCTGTCCCCCTCTGTATCCGCGCATGAATACAAGTTAGTTTGTGACATTATCATAAGTGACGAGACACATCATGATTGCAAGTACGCCAAGTGGGGCGCATTGCATTTGCGCACTTTTTGCAATTAGCGATGATATCTTTTGCGCACTTTTTGCGATTTCAATTGCGCACTATTCTCACACCCCAATCATGACCAAATAGTGATTAGTGGCCGTGAAACGATGACTTGTACAGGTAACTGTACAGGTGCAATGCGTACTTCGTGATATCTACTTTTCTTTCTTAATCTACAATGCCTGTGCAATGGAACTTTTAAATGTTTTTCAAATGTAAAATATACATGGATTATGCAATTATGCTATCTGGCTTGGTGCTTATTAAAAAGACAACCAGAGTGGAACCTACAGAAGTTGAGGATTGTTTCACTGAGTATATTATGCAAGACTGTCCTGACGACCAGAACTGAAATACATTTGCTGAATATCTACTGGAAAACTATTTGACATTTGACTAAAATATTACTCCAGACATGTGGGCTGGTATTCCCCCAGAAGAGAAGAGACTAATAATGGCACAGAATCGTCTCACGCTCACTTTAACTAACAGATCTACGCATCTCAGCCAACCATTTTCATGTTTAACGAGTTGTATCTAGCTGTTACGACTTTCAACTACCTTTATAACCCCTTATTTATTTTTAATGAGGTGTGAAAAAGGTGCGCAAATGATATGCAGAATCGTGCGCAAATGAAGGAATCAAAGTGCGCAAAAGATATACTGAAGTGCGCAAATGAAAAACGCCGGCCAAGTGAAGAGTAAGAACACTCAAGTTATCCACCTTTTCTGAACAGTATCTTTACTATTGGTGGCTTTTCTGATCAGTATCTTTACTATTGGTGGATCCAGAGGCGGGGGGAAGGCGGTCCTGACCCTCCCTAAAACATCACAAACATGTAGGGTTTCTTAGCAATACTGGTCCAGATCCCTTGAAAATCATAAAGATACCAAGCCAGCATTCAATGTTGGGCCATCATCGGCCCACCAGCGAAACGCCATCTAAAAGTCATTTCGCTTACAGGCCGATGATGGCCCATTTATAGTGATATTTGGATACTATATCCACTAATCAACTAAAAAAAAATATCAAAGTTGGACCCCCTTTGACAAAACATTCTGGATCCGCGCATGTTTATTATGCCATTTATGGGTAGCAAGCGGCCCCATTTTTTTTAATGCTGACAGTAAAGATTTTGACTAGACTAGACGGCTGAGTCTTTGCCAGGGCACATATGTCATTTTATTGTTTGTGCCATGTACTGGCTTATGTGTAACGCAAATTTGGACTTTCTAGCTTCAGTTTTTTACAAACTTGTTAAAAGACCAGCAGGTGATAAAATATGCACATACCGTTTCTAAGCTCTAAGCGCATGTAAGATCCTTTATTTTTCATTCCTATATAGAATCGTGACAGTTTGCATACCTCAAACTGTTGCTTTTCAAACACACGGGATATACATTTAGATATTAAATTAAGTCAATAAAACGAAGCCTGCTGGAAGGTTTTACAAGAGCAAAGCTACAAGGCGACAAAAGTACAAGTATTTCATGACTGACGCCATTTATTACATTGGTCTCAGTCTTTGTTGAAGGATTCTATCATGATATCGTGCTTAAAGAAATTTTTTTATGATTTTACATGACATTCAGTAAAACAACACCGCAAATGTACTTTAAATGTGGATGTTTTTAACTGTGAATATTATTAATTGAGATTTCACCAATGCTGAAAATAACAGAGGAAGATTTAAACGCGAATGCTAAATTGTGTGTTCAAGATACATTAAATAACCTTATTTGGCATAGTGTCGAAAAAGTAAGTATCTGTGTGAGCAAAAAATTCATTACTTTACTGTAACACAAACAAATCAGCATAATCAGTGCTAAGTTAGCTTTATTGTACAATTTTACGAGTGTATATACAAATATTCCCTCTTGTAGGCGGGACGAGTCGAAGACGAGTTTCTCCGTACAAGAGGGAATATTTGTATATTCAAGAGTATTTGTACAATAAAATTCTTGTATCATGATCAATAAAACAACAACTTTTTTATTTATTCATCAGATATTCAAGTCAATTTTAAGCTCCACCCTTGACAGGGTCTTAAATTATTATATGGAAATTATTGAACAACATAGATCAAAGGAAAGGCGGTAAAGTCATGATACAATTTATACTGAAGGACTTTAAAAACGCACCACCTGCTTAAATGCTAATTTATGCCAAAAATTGAATATTTTCATTATGTGAAAAATAAAATTGACAAGTTCCGTCTTTTAGCTTGCTTTCAATAAGAAATCGAAACGCTGTTGCTTATGATTGCCGTGACGTCGCGATAATTCTGAGAAAACTCAAATTCAAAAACTCACAGAATACCCATACCTTCCATAATGAACGAAAAAAAGTTTTCGAACCGCTGTTTGTTCTTGAAAGCAAAAGGAATGACAAAATCAAATCATGAAGTTTAAGGCCTCTGGCTACGTTTATAACGTCTACATGACGTCATTGATTTTTAACGTTATTGATTGTTTATATCCTAAGGATCAGGAATAGTCAAAATCTTTTTTTTGCCAACAGATACTCCTCAATCAGTTGCATAAAAGTCAAAAGTATCGCGACATGTGCGAACGTCACCCGTCTGTTATTGATGTTTGAAAATTTAAGACTGACGTTAGCAAAGAAACGCTGCGAGGTGGAGTGTAATAAAACGATTATTTCTGAAAACTTTTGTGTTTTTTTTTCCCATTTTTTAAGACATCTGGCTACCACCTAAAAGTGGTTGTTTTCAAATTGAATCAAATTCACATTTGTCAGACGACAATTGTTGAAAAACACTACGTCGATATTACATCAGAATGAACAGCATGAGCAAATCAAAATCATGGTCCATTTTGTAAGAGGATAAAAATGATAAAGAAAACATCCTCAAATCAATCACGTGGAAGAGACAGAAAATGTAAAATGATGAGTTCTCTATTATCAATGGCATGACGCCTGATCGTATGCATGATATGGAGCCTAGATTTAGTTATATAACATTATGTGCTGGTCCTTTTATTTTTTCAGGGGAACTCATACACGTCTTGTAATATATCAGTAATCTTTAACACCGCTTATTGCATCTCAGAACGGCATAGTATAGGCCGCTGTGTAATTCCGTGTGCATTTTTGGTAAAAGTGTCAAACATACATTTTCTTGTAGAGAGTATATCCTGATTAAGAAAAAAGATATTTGCACGTTTTTCTTGACATATTAACGTCACAGTGACGTAACAAAGTGACGTACCTATTTTCAGCTTATTTAAGGCTTTAAAGTAGAGTGCTATGATTTCCAGCTGGCATAAACATGTACTGTTGATCATTTGTGGTTATATAACTGGCGACTTGTTGATTTTGGTGCATACACACTGACTCAGAATTTTAAAAAGGTGACATTAACTTCAAAATGATGTATGTAAAAGAAAAAAGGACGTCAGTACCCAGTACCAAAATGAAAAGTCTGGTATATCGAACGCTCAAATGGCATTAGATCGTTAGAGACTATACCCTCCTCCCCACACAGAAGGAAAATATTGTTCACTATAGTTGATTGAAACTACATAATATAGCATGCAAAATTACACACGTTAGACATTTGACCTACAGCAGACAGCCATGCTAGCTACGTTACCCTATTATATTAAAATCATATTTTGCAAATACCAAGTTATAACTAACTCTTGTTTAGCAATCTGCTGATTGCCATAAAGCAATTTTAAAAGATGAAAATGACCAGTATATGTTTAAACAATATACTTTTTTGATGTTACAGTTATTAATGTTACTTTAAATGTATTACTATTTAATGCAGAACTGTCATTAGACAATGGGCTACCAAAATACCTCATAGGGCTTTTTCCAGTAAAGTATCTTTTACTGACCGTTCCAATGCGGTGCTTCTTTTGTGGACCATTTTTTGTTATTTATGTTTCGTGCTCGTCATGCTTTTTTGTCTGTTCAATGCAGCCTTGTGGTCACCTGCTGGAAAAGGGCTGACCTCTTGGCTCGCTTGTATATGAAGTTTTCTTGTGTTTTGTCACTTTTCCATGTGGGGTCCTGGGTCAGGTGTGGTACTTGAATGTATCGATTCCTGGTCTGTGCCTTCTTACTTACTTCGTACACTAAATTTTCTCAAACTACATTAATCAAGCCACAAAATAAGGTAAATTTACGCTTTAGTGGTTAGGGCGATACCACACAATAGCAAACTCTTTCTCTGTTACTGTAAAGTAATTGGAAATCTTATCAAATTACTCCTTATTCTTATATGTCAATATAACCTATAAATTGTAAGCTAATGTTTAGCAATACGATGTTATCAAAGTAGAAACGCCTGTTATTACTGTTATATACGTTACTTTCTTTTAAATACATTTTAAAGCTTAAAAGAGCCCTACATGAGTTAACAATGCTAGTGTGCTATTTATTGCCATTTAACTGACATTTAAGTCAAATACCAACAACGCATGGATGATTAATTGAATGAAATTTGAACTTAAATTACATACAATGTATTTTTTTCAAGTTTGTGTTTTTATCAAACGTTAACAGATTTTTTTTTCTTAAATGCTTAATAAATGCTATATCTTTTATCTCACTGACACTCATATATTTGTCTCGTTTTAAACACGAAACGATATATACAAGACACTGACTACACCTTATTTTAGATAACACAATAATATCAAGCATTAAATAACTTAGTAAGATATATCACATCTTATGTCAGCCAGCTATTGTTTACAACAACTATGCTGATACAATTTAGGAGCAAACACTTAATCAGATTTGGTAAAACTGTAGGTCATTTTAAGCATAAGTCGAAATCGAGAAATGTAAGTTTAAAATACTCCTTTATCCTTGTCTTTTGAAAAAAAATAACTGAAATATTTTGGAAGCGTGGCAATTTTTCCCATTGGTATGACACCGCCAAGCCTATCCCTGTGGTTATTATTGCTTTATATACGAACGATTTCCAGTCTGGTGATAAAAGAATACTAATTATGATGGTAAAATGCATAACAAGAGAATTTTAAGGACATTTTAAGGTTACACTTAGTATATGTTCTGTCGTATAAAGGATGTAGATGAAGACCAAATTTAGGACTACTAACCCAACTGCAGCATCGTGAGTGATTAAACAATGCATTTGCCCTTGTGCCAAAAGAACAAAAACTGCATTGTGCTAGTCCAAATATCCATTGATAAATTACACTAAAAGAGTTCAAAATTATTTTCATCTTAAGGTAGCTTTGCTACTGTAGGGTTGAAAGGGTTATAGCTGTATCATTATGCTATTACTCCGCTATTACTCCCCTTTAGCTGCATGATAATGCTATCAATAACTGGTTTGAATGCCGATCTTCACTGTATCGTATTTCTCTAAATATCACCACTATAAATAGCTTAAAACATTGTATATTGTGTACACTCGGACTACAAGTAAAATAACATATAATTTAGATCATCTTCCGCCTAAATCTAAACTCACTTTAAGAAATTTGAAGAAAGGGGCCCAGGAAAGCCCATGGGAAAATTCTTTTTAGCTTCTGCAGATAAGGCAACTTATAACGTTGTTGTTGTTTTACTCTCTCCTCCTCTGTTACATTCTGCTTCTCCTATACGGATAGGTATAACTCAATGTTACCTCCAGTTTATGGTTCTCCTTTGAAACTACAACAATAATTTGCGAGGTATTTTTTATAATTATACATAATATCCTGTAAAACCCCACCGCAAATGCACTTTAGATATGGAAGTTTCAAACTGTAAGCATAATTAATTTAGATTTCACCAATTTTGAAAATTACAAAGAGGATTTTGACAGAAATATTCAAAATTATTTTAAAGGCTTAAGTTGCCTGTATTTAGGAATACGTATAGTAGAAATACAATATGTTCTTTTATTTATAATTACAATGCCCACAGGTATCACTGTTGGTAACATTTATTCTGTACATCTACAAATATAGCAACCAACCAACAAGTTGTTGGCCGCCAAACCACAACGAGAGTTGGCTGTTTTTACAATTAGATGTGCTTTTTCCAGTGACTTACCCCACCAACTTCTACATACTAACCCTTGGTTTCTCAAACGTCGGATGTCCTGTGCGTTTCTTCTGATGTAATAACGAACTAAATAAAAAGTTATCCTGGTGAATACAACACTCAGAGTACCGTTTCTACCAACACGAGTTAGGCATAAAACAAAGGAGTTGTTTTGTTAAGGCGTGGAAACTCCCTAAAAGTCATTTGTGAAAAAGTCAAATTCTCAATCTGTGATTTTTGCAAAAATTTTCATGACTTTAAATGGACATACATATATACTATTCAAAAACGTACTTAATGATGTCAAACCAATGGTAAAAGGGAGATAAATACGGCTTAACATAGCTACTCTAAAATTGTATATTTTGATACTATATCAGTTTAGGGGTAAAAAGAATATTTTTTATTAATTCTGAAAAGGTGCTGTACTATCAAAGAATGTAAAATAGATTTTTCTAACGAAATATGATTCAATCTGTCAGTTTAGTATGCATGTGCACTATTTTAGCGTGCAAAATGCAGATAATACTTCCGATTGTAAATAAGCAAATGGAGATTCTTCAATGTTTTTCATATGAAAGTATGTTCTCCTTTCTGACTCAAGTTCCTATTAACATATATTGTGTAAATCCATTATATGCGTTTACCTTTTAAAGGATTTGCTGGGTCAATGTGGGAAACATACTTTTATATAAAATAAATATATGCATTCCCATTTTTGTATTTACAACCAGGGTTAGTAACTGCATTTTGGACTCTTAAAAATTAAAGTGCGGAAGCAACCTGATCAGTATGATCAAATCATATATTGTTAGATAAATCTATTTTACATTATTTGATGGTTAAACAGAATTGTGGAACTAATAAAATAACTTACTTTTTAGCAAATTCAATTGATAGAGTATCAAAATGCAATTTTAGAGTAGCTATAATAGTCCGTATTTATCTCTCCTATGCCCTCCGTTTGAACATCATAAAATATGTTTTTGAATAGTATACAGGTATATATATGTTCAATCATAGTCACGAAAATAATTACAAAAGTCACAGTTTGAAAAATTGATTTTTTCACTAATGACTTGTAGGGAGATTCCACACATTAACAGAACAACCCCTTAAATGGACTTGTTTCTTTGTTCCATATCTTTTAACAGTTTTGCTACCTTGCAAAATATGTTGTTACTGTAGATGGACAATGACCATGGACTTAGCGATGGACCAATGTTTACAATCAGACGCTCGTCAAAGTCACAGCCTTGAGGCTGATTGGATTGTCAAATAAATAACGAGACAGTAAAGAAACGCCTACCTATTCGTAAAAGATATGCAGTGTTCTATTTTGTGGTTTTCTGGTGTCGAATAGCACGTATACAAAACCTGCATCATTCTTATTGTATTAGATCTATCCCTGGACATTGTGACCTTCAGACAGCCATTTTGAACTGTCTCTGTGACACAATCTCTAGTCCGCAAATAGGTTTAATTTTGCTTGCTGGAGCTAATTACCCCTGCATACAATTTTAACAGATCAGTTTGTCCGGAAAGTGACACAAAAAGATTGCGGGCTTCCAACACTTTGAACCCAGATCAGACATGACCAAACGGTCTGACTGGTGATGTTCCTAAAGTAGTCTTGATATTAAATTGTACATGATAAAGATGACAAAAATATGAACTTTTCCAGCATGCAAAGAGTCACTTTGATCTTAACCCTTAGAACGTTGATCTGACATGACAAATTGCACTGTACACTCTTGAATTTCAGGGATATAATAGACCTTGATATTGCATATGAATCATCTATCAACAGACTGTTCACATGAAATATCATTCCTTATGTGATTTCTAAGACAGCTCGGACCCAATAAACATACTGGGTCCGAGAAGACAGCAAAAGACTTCAAAAATGTTGTCTGTTTTTGTGGACATGCAAATAGGGTCGGCTTTATTATCACGTAAAAAATGTGAGATTACTGCCATGATCTTTCTATACAGACCAAGGAAAGAAGCATTTTAAATGGATACCAAGCAGACGTAAGTTTTTTGTTATTTTATTATGTTTTTGTTAAAACTTTGCACTATGCTACCCAGCACTGAGCCTGATATTTGTGATCTATGACACGCCAAAAAGCATCTATTTTCGGAGCACTGACACGTTACGTATACAGCGACCTGTCCCTTTACACAAGGTAGGCGTTGCTTTCCTAATATATGAATCCAATCAGGATCGACCATGTGACTTTGTGATGAGCTGCTGACAATCGTTGTGCTCGCGCTCGTGAATCGGTTTGTCCATGGTCGTGTTCCAATGGCAGTAATACATGTAAAGCATACAAGATTATGCCAAGTTAAGAACCTCAAGCTTACAAAACTACACACTTTTATCAGAAATTAACACCTTCCAGCCCACTTCTCTTCACTAAAAGCTTGACAAATACATTTATGGGAGGACTATAGCAACCCTTAAACTATTTACAATATTATATGTTACAGTCTGGTTTGATCCTGTTGCTGGGCAACAGATAAAAGATAAAAAAAATGATAAAAGGTCACTACTATGTCAGGCCATTGGTCCTGTGTCCTCTGAGACTCCATGTCCTTTGGATGGCCCTGTTGGTGGGTTGGCTAGTCTGCGGCGGTTCTGATGAGTCACTTGGGCCTTCAATTCCTAATGTTATATGTAACACTGTTTTAATTCCTGCTGATCTGAATCCCTTTTGTTTTGTTTAAGCTACCTAAAGGATTCCATGCATCCTTGACCTTAATGAATTTATTCTTTATTCAGCTCACATTTCGCTCTGCTATTTTTGACGAAATATATTTTAGAGCAGCTCTGTGGTCAGTTGGACATTACCTTATTAGGGGTTCAGTCACTGTATTAGTGCTGTTCTAGGAGTATAAAGAGCGCCGATGACGGCTGTTCAGGGCTTTTACTGTGAGACTTTTGAACTGTTTCCACGTTGGGCTTTTCTGTAAATTTAGATATGAGCACTATAGAAGAAATTACTTTGTTTGGGTTTATGCCTGGAATTAATAATAGGGATTTTTCTAAGATGATAATTATGGACATATTCCATGTTTGTGTATCTGCATGCTTCAACTAAATACAGGACTAGATATGATTAGCCAAATAAAACAGTATTGTCATGTTGGATTTTGTACTACATTCGCTTGGTCACATGCGCATCTTCTCATGTGGACTAGACAGTTCTAAGAAGCAAGGGACGATTCGAATGAGTAGTTTATATAATTTAAATAAAGGAGAAAGCGTCAGCGTATAAACATTATGCTGGCAGCTGAGCCCCTATTTTTAAGAATGTAACAATATATACTTCTTCTACTATAACAAACTTGCTACTTTCCGGGTAACTATTTTTGAGTTTTGTTTCAATGGGCACCAGCCTATTTGTTCATGGACCATATAGGACCGTGATTTAGTCTATATTCACTCCATGAGTTCCATGTTTCTTAAAACCAGTATGATCAGTCCTTATATCGCAATCCCGCCTTTATCATGTGAAACAGAAATAGATCTACACGTGTTTTTCAACTGTGGTGATATAGAGTGCATGCATCACGAGGGGGTAGTCTCAGCAATAACTTTTGGATATTGTTGATTATACATGTAGTACTGTGCATGGTAAGCACGGTCAACACAAATTATTTGGCCAAATGAAATGTTAAAATTGGTTGGTTGCAGTTAAGTGGCATCTACTACATATTATCTAATGTTAACAGTAGACAATTTTCTTTAGTAAATGCCTCTAGTTTTGATTTACGTATTATCTTCGGATATGTAATACTGAACGATCTGATTTCAGTTTTCTGGGTAAAGCGCCATACATATGTCATGAAATTATGTGATTCGCTCGAATGGTTTATTTAGACCTGCATCAATCTGCGTCGTCACGTGTCACTGAAACGAAAAAATAGTATCACTCTATCGTGTACTCTATTGTTATGGCATAGATTATATAAAATAAGTATTGATTATATAAACTTGGCTTCGTGTTTTTTTCGCTAGCTACTTTTAGTGGCAGAGTTTAAAGCAATAGATACTACGTATTAATGTGGGTCTGGATGGGGGGGGGGGGGTTTCAGGTCTTCACTATTCATTAAAAATTTAGCCCATTATTCATCTAATTAAAATTTCTGATTATTCATTAAAATAAGACCAATTATTCATTAGAAGTAAGAAAGGTGGCAAAGAAAACTGGTTATTCACTATTCATTAATTTTTTCTTCAATTCATTAAAAAAAATAGGATTATTCATTATTTTTAGGCCCTCATTATTCACTATTCATTATTTTTTTGGCTGATTATTCACTATTCATTATAAAATAAGGCCATTATTAACTAATCTCGTACAGGGTAGTGATGCGTCAAAGCATACAGGCCAATTTCGACCTCCGTGCTCTTTGTGTAAAGTATATTACAACATCCATGCACTCAAACTTTATATGGCATAATCTAAACAAAACGACTGAAAATGACGTCACGAGAAGACCTGTTTCCAGGATTAGTGATTTGGTCAGGCTCAATCCAGCTCCATTGGCTACGTAGACTAGTCAGAAATTTTTAGAATGTGCATGTACTTTATATAAGTTGAGTTATTATACTTTCAAAAACACCAATAACAAAGACGCTGAGCAGATGGTCTGCGTCTTCATTGCGTGCATGCAACACAACTGCCTATTTGGTATCCACTGTAAAGTCCACTTTAAATTGATGGAAGGCAAGCGCAGACTGGTTGTGGCCTATCTTGTCTAACAAACATATGTTACGCACATTAAGCTCATATTGATATTTTAAAAGCAAATAGAGATAGAGAGATGTGTCAGTCGGCGCTACCATTATATTTTATGGTTACCAATTTTGTCACTTTTCTGCCAACGCAGCACCTATATGTCGATACATCTTAGCAATTTATATTGTCATTCTGTCTGTTAATAGTGAGAGGGGCGATTATCAATTATTCTAGTATTTCTTTCCGCAAACACTTTACTAATGGTCATGAGAGAATAAAAGAAGTAAACTGAATTATATAGCCACACACTTTGAAATCCGCCCTCCCCTCGATTGTCCTGCTCATTGTAAAAAAATAACTTGATTGCACACTGTCAGATTATTACAATAATTTACTTAATATTTTGTAGTTCTACATAGAATTCATTGTAGAATCGTGACTGTTTCTCAACTACATTGCCAAGGCTTGCTAGCGAGAGGCGCCATTATCAAGTGAGCAATAATGTTTATTTTGTTAACATGGGTACTTTCAAAGATGTCTGTCCACGACCACATATAGCACGAGAAAACCTGTCTTCAAGATTTGTGGGCAGGTACATGTTTGTCTCAAACCAGCCTGTTCGACAGACTAGACTTTCCAAAATTGAAAGGTGAAAAAATTAACTATTATTGTCCTCTTAGAAGCGACCCATTATGCCAGTGAACAGATACACGGATGGGCAGGGTGCTCTGGACCTTTAAAATTGTGGTATTATCAGGCCGTATTTTGATGTGTTATATGATAAAGCAGTTGGGCTTCCTAGACTTCACTATAAAATGACGTGACGGTTCTTTGTGATAGTCAGAATGGCCAGTACGGATAATTCTAAGGATATTTGGACAGTTAATGTTGACAGTGAATTGCGTATATAAAGACTTGCTGAGGGTACAATTCTTCTGAGAGAAAATTTGATTGTGACTTTCATTGGATTTTTCATCATTAAACCGGGGTTATTTCATGAATATTTTACGTAATTATACAGATTAAGAGTAAGGTTGTTGCCTTATGATTGATTTTGCCCCCACCCTCCCCGTATTTCAGCTAGTGATTAACTTTTCCATGGCTGTCTGTGGATTATAAGCTATTCTCTTTTTATCATCACAGTTAGTTTGTTTATTCGGCTTGATAAATTCAATTTGGTTTAATTTCAATACAGTAAAACCTGTCTAAAACTGACGCTAAAAAGACAAAACAAAGATATGAACGACAAAATGGTACATGTATGTAGCTTAATAAAGGTCGAAAGTATTGCAGAATGCTCGTTTGGAGAATTCTGCAGTACTTTTGACCTGCATTAAGCAACAATCGGTAGTGAAAGCCAATTTTTGGTTTTCTTTTGAGTGGCAGCTTAAGACAGGTTTTACTGTAGGCTTGAACTCCTAACTGCTATCTAAACAATTAACAACAGCAAAATCTAGGGTAACTGTTTGGCTAGTAGAATATTTAAGTGAACACGTCACGTTTTGCCATTTATCACCATCGATCCTTAGCGAGGGTTAGTTGTAAGGATAAGAATATGTTTGTCTTGCAATAAGTTTGGTGACCCATCAAGGATGATGCTTGTTGGTAAGCATGAAATCATACATTCCCATTAATCACCGTGGAATGTTTCATGTAAAAATGAAATTTTGTTCATCTCAAACTTAATTTTTAGACTGCTGTGGGGGTTGAACCACTATACTACCCAGGCATCCCCAAAAACGGATGCTCAAGTACCATATATAACGTCACCAGACGCTGTAGTATGCACCGTATAGGGTTTCTGTTTTATACTAGTTTTCTGCAGAGAATTATATTTTCTCTCAGTCATACTTGTCTTTTTGACCACAGTTGAGACATAATCCATATAAATATTTAGACTTTTGTGGGGATTGAACCCTCACGAATGCGGCGAGCGCACCTAGCAGATATCCAGGAAAAATCGTAATTTTCAAGAAAATCAAAAAATACAAAACTTTATGCAAAACATTATTTGATCCGATACTTTGCCAACTTAACAAACACAGCAAAAGAAACTGGGGCTCTACCCCAGTATATGTGTCTAATAGACGGGGTTATCACCTATGGAAAACTATTAGGTGTTCCTTAAATATTTTAGCATTGTTTTTTCCCGTTCTGAGGCTGTGATTCTGCTATAACACGGGGTAGGCGGCAATCGAAAACGCTCTTAACATTCGACAAACACGGATCAGAAATCGCTAGAAACAGTGTTTTCGAATGCCATTTGTCGCCAGTTGGGTTAAAACGGTCAATGTATCAGATCATTTATTTAATCTTGCTTGTTATTTCAATGGCTTCCGACAGGGTTTGCACTGTTTGGTAAGATTAAAACAAGCTTCAGGGACAGAGAAATACATCATAATTTAGAAACCTTCACCTGGGACCCCTTTGAAATACAAAATTGGCAATCCCATACTTGTATTATTAATATGTATTGGAAAATCCATCAGAATTACACAGGGACAATATGGCCATCACTACTTCAGATCAGTGATAAAATGAGATAAATTAAGCATATTTTGGTTCGTGATCTTGCATAACCAGACTCAATGCAGCGATTCCTTTAAGAGATATAATGCACTGTCAATCTATTTTAGTAGAGACATTCGTTAGTTTCAAAAATGATATTTTTGCATCCGTGTTTATCGCCAGATCAACTGTTCAAAGATTTCTAATCCTGATTTTTTTAAACAGAGACAGCTTGCTTCTAAGTTTATGGACTTTCTATTGTTTGGTTTTAAAGAAAAAAAAATCATATGTCAGATAAGTAGACTCGTCTCAAACAATATATAGGAAATGATGAACATATTCAATAGTTTTGAATAAATATGATGTTTTAGTTCAAAGAATGAAGAGAAAATTATATTTTATGAGCAACGAATCCACAAATGAACTATCTATACAGTGTTTCATTTCACGAGATGAAAAAAACATGTCACACAAAAATTTGAATCTGCTAATATAAGTGTATACAAATAAAAAAAGCGGTCTAATTATTGCACTTCTGACGTCACACACAACTTCATAATATGATGACATTGCAAAAACAGAACAGAGCTGGCGTTGCATTGACTTAAGCTACGCAGCTCCTTTTCAACATACATTAATAGAATGACATATTCATTATTGGTCACAACAAAAACACCATCCCATGCTCAAATATCAGTTGCATGTATATTCAATCAAATTTCCTTTAAAGAAAAGCAAGTATTTTCTATCAGCTACGTGTATGTAATTTAAAATCCGGTTTGGTTATCTGTAGGAGCTAATCCAGATGTTTTATAAAGGGAATGCATTGTTTAACATACAGGATCCTACATGTGCACAAAACTAGGGTATAACTAGACTATACCATCTACATTAGTGTAGACCACGCATATTAGGATATATTTCGTTCTAAAGTCGGTAAGGATTTCTGATCTTTGCCTTCTTCCTACTATAACTACTCCGGGGAGGGCATGTACATTCATTCTTGTGGTTTGATGCTTTGTGTTTTTTTTCTAGTTTGATCATATGAATGTTTGTTAATTAACCACCATCGCATTGACAAGCAACGAAGGCACAGACGTACCTGTGCAAACGCTGATGCGGAGAGATTTTTTTTTTAATTATGCATGTAGGTTCTTTCATTTATATGCATATTAGACCAATTGGTTGATCTCTGGCCGCCTTGTTCTTTTTCCTCTTGATAGACTGGCAATTTTCTATAATTGTGACACATCCTAATCGAATTCACTTGTTTCTAGCCAGAGAAAGTAAAATACATAAATTCTATTTCAAGCATGTCATTTGGGAAACCTGAACTGGTGATCAGTACACCTGGCCTCGAGATTATAAAACGTGAGTACAGTCTCAAACTCAAAATAAAGCGCAATGATTGGAAGCCAATCATTGCGCTTTATTTTGAGTTTGAGAATGAACTCAAGTTTTATAACCTCGAGGCCAGCATTCTTTTGCTCAGAGAGTCACGTTACAAAGCCAACCGATTTTCTAATTTTCTGTTTTAGTCAATATGTTAGCATTACAAATGATTCCTTAAGGATACGTAAATGTAATTATTTTATCGTCGTGGATTGTCACCAGACATTTAGGTTTGGCTGTGTCAACATCTGGTGTGTAAACAATTGATCCACATGTTCTGTCGTATTTTCCTACATTGGATAATAGACATTTGATGATATTCCATATCATACATCAAGTAGGGAATATGAACGGACGTATTTTCTATGAAAACAGTTAAACCTTAAGATAACATGCCTTCGGTCATGCTATACATGGTTGTGGTCTTACTTTGAATAGTTTTTATATCAAGTTATCATATGACTCTGCTGTTATTTAGTAGCTAACGTCATATAAAACGAAATATAACTCCACGTTTGATAACACTTTTCCGCGTAAATTTAACTTCACACAGGCGTCAGTGAGATTATTGCGTTTTCAAGTGAAATAATTGTCTTAACAAGTCTAAAATCCTGGTTCAAGTGGTTTAATGTTAAACAGAATCTTTCACGTGTGGTCTTTTCATAGTCAATTCATATTAAAATTCATGAAATTTATTTGAAATGTCCAGTCTTGTAAAGATTCTGTTTAACATATTACCGCTGGTTAGTTTCATAAACTTTCTTATGAAATGACAACTTGTGTAAGATTCTTTTAAATAAATTTCATAGTAAATGATAACTCGTATAAGATACTTTATATGTGTTAAGCCCAGATAAAATGTTAATTTCTGTGATATATATTTTAGGAATCAACATGCCAATATTCTACGAAGATGTTCACTCAAAAGAAAAATAGAAATGTGTAGTTGACTAAAAAGGAGCTATAAAAGTTGATTAACACTATACATATTGCATGACGTACAGTGTACAATAGTTTGATTCTATAATGGATTATGGTGGATTAACGGCCATCCTGCAACTTGTTGCGTTCTTCGCTGCTGTTGATACAGGTGTGGCAATGATTGACGATGACTCACCAGTGTTGCATGACAACAATACCGTGAAAAAGAATAAGACTGTTAATGTAGGTAAGTGGCTTATATATCTTGTCTGCTCTCCGACCAACTGAATAGAAATGTTTTTATTGGTTGTCCTAAATAAATGACCACTCTAATTGATGTAAAATAAAATTTCGAGAGCAAACTTGATATCATGGCAAATACAGTTACATTCTGGCCTCAAGGTTATAAACACATTTTCATGCTCTACTCAAATGAGTATAAAATTTTAACTGCTCACAAAAGACTAAAATGCTGAGAACTAAAGCTATTTATTGTTGCTTAAAAACTATAGGATGTTTTATTAAGGATTGAAATGCAGATTTTTAGCTTGCACTGGATGATGCAAAACATTAGGCTTTTTAATGTCTGTGAAGCCAGAAGGGCTTCTCGGAGACATTAAAACGCTAATGTTTTGCATCATCCAGTGCAAGCTAAAAATCTGAATTTCAATCCTTATATTTACATTTTATATTATAAATCAAACATACTTAATTATCTTCCATCCGAATTCGCTGGTAATCCTTGAAAAATAAAATATTTTAATTGTAACGGAGGTGTTGGAACAGCCGGCGAACGAAAGTCCTGTACATAACGTCGTGGCGATACGTGAATGACGTCACGCAAATGTTGATAAACAAAGAAAGCTATTGGTTGACGTTGACGTTACTCCACCTAGAGGCGCGACCTAGACCATGTGACTGCTCAATGTTTTGCATCGAGAAATGCAAGCAGCTAGGAATTATGGTTTCATCTAAGGCAGCTACATTGAGAATGTAAATATTCAAGCTTATAAGTGTAGGTTACAGATCATATATTTCAATTATAAAGGAATAAAGTGGGAACGAGCGTAGTTTTCCTTGGATATGATCGCATTGACCACTTAACGGATTTACTTAATGGTTTTACTTAATATATAGTACAAATATTTACAAAATATGTGATTAAGGTGGCCAAAAAATTAAAACTCTGTGCTTACTGATTGGTTGTGAAGCACATGAAGGGGTGGAGTGAACTATAATGTTAAAATGCAGGATAAATTCCATGCTCAGTTGGCTAAGTTGAGAATGAAAATAGTTCTATAACCCCGGGGTCAAGTGTGTATCTTTACCAGGAGCAACTGGTACCCCGCAAAAGATATCACTGAATATGAAATGAAACAAGTATAAGCTTTTCAGAAAAGCTTGCCATCTTTCAGCACTAAACTGAAATTACAGAAGTCATTTGAAAGCAGAATGCAGTAGCTGTTTCAAACGAGCGGAGATGGCGATGAGCTCGGTGTGTCCTTTTAGTGTTGAGACACCATGATATAATATTCACGGAAAGGGCTCATGCTACACCACTATACAGGCTGCGATCTTAGCCAATTATAATTGCTATCCTCGATCCTCGTGGATGGCAATAAATAAACATGTTGGCGTGTTAATTCACCACTGCTAGCCACTGAATGAACTACTAAATCAAAACGTAGTTTAGCTTATATGATATTTTCAAAAGTTGTATGTATTATGTATATTTCAACCACGTAGTTTGGGTGCTCTACAATATAACAACATTTGTGATAGATAGATAGATAGATAGATAGATAGATAGATAGATAGATAGATAGATAGATAGATAGATAGATAGATAGATAGATAGATAGATAGATAGATAGCAGACTATTCCGTAAATGTGTACTAATAGAATAGAATGTATGCCTGTTTTGTTTGTTTGTTTGATTTGATTCTTTACGTCCCATCAACAATCTTTCAGTAAAACAGGGACGGGTCTTCCTGGGTTGAACCAGTACTAAACTAGGATAAATGTGTCTTGCTCAAAGACTACAACGCAGTGACGCGGGTGAGGTTCGAACCCGCGGCCCTTCGGTCTCGAGTAAAGCACTCTACCACTGTTCCACTGCGCTCCCTTGTATGCCTGTTAAATGCTATCACTAAAGAGTACCCTCTATAATAACATAACGAAATGTTGGTATGAATTGTCATTTTAAAAAACTTTAAGCTGAATAATCATGTCTTGTTTGACGGGTTTTCATTGTTTTTTTTCTGGCAAACAATGTAAATCCGTCAAAGTAAGAAAAGAAGGCAAAGATCAGGAATCGATATAGGCAAGCACCACATATGACACCTGATACCAATGGGAAAGTGACTACTTCATAATTAGACAACAAAAACGAAAGCCAAGAGGTCAGCCCTTTCCCAGCAGGTGACCACAGGGCATCAATAAACAAACGCGTACGAAAGCATAACACACACAAGACAGAAATAACATAAATGATCCACAAAAAAGCACCGCCTTGGAACGGTCAGTAAAAATATTTTACAGGAGGGCTTAAACCGGTTTCACAGCGCGACAACCTCATTCTTAGTTCAGATGTGGATCAAGACACATAGATATTTGGTTTGCATGAAAGACCCTTAACTAATCAATGCAGCATCTCCTAGAACATACAACTCAAGATACAAAAAGGAGATAAAGCAAAGATAAGGACTTAACAGTAATTGAACTGAACGGATCAAAAGAAATCCAACAGGTAAACCCTTGGGTGCCAGGCAACAGCCGAAGCACCAGGCCCCTACCATCTCATCAATAGATAAGTCTTTAATAAGTCATCTTGATGGGGGAGAGAGAGCTGATTGCTTTGCTTAATTCATCTTCCTGGTGTCTCGTGATGGTTGAGCGGCTCTTCCTCGCGGTGCCGCGGGGTTGTCTGCAGTTTGTGATTGTGGTATTTCCTGATCATACTCACATACTATTTTTTAAGTCGTAACAGTCATAGAGTCTGAAGTCGGACCCACCAGCGTGCAATTAAAGACGAAAGCAAAGTTGCCAGCCATTATTGGGTTGACCACCAAGCATGCAGTCTGTTGCAATACATTAATGTTATAGCCAATCTTTTTATAATTGGAAATTATTTTAATGAACTGCGCTGAAAAATTATTAGAACTAAAATTCCTCTTGAATTTATACACCAAGTCACCATAGAATTCAGGTTCCGACAGTCCTTGGCGCAAGAAAGGTTTAAGTCCGATTTGGAATTTAGATATCAAATCATAGTATCGTCTATAAAATTAAGAAAAGGTTTTGCGAAGTTTATGATACCAATAGCCTTGTTTAAGAAGTTTCTGAGTTGACAATTTATTGCGAGTGCTGAAGTCAGCAACATGGCTAGATGCTCTAGCAAAACGAATGAGTTGAGAGATATAGACTCCAAAGGATGTAGAGCGAGGAACACCACCATTGGAAATTGACAATTTCAAAATCAAAGTCGTCATGTTTTTCATAAATTTTGGTAGAAACAATATTATTAGAAATGGACAAATGCAAGTCTAAAAACGCGGCTTCGGTATCAGAGGTATAAGCTTTATTAAGTTGGAGCTCTGAAGGGTATATTTGACTTACCATATTGTCAAAAAAACATTATTAATGTTTAAAATATCGTCCAAATATCTCGACGTAGTGTTAAAAGCATCGATAATATCAGCCTGCTTATCATCAGAAAGAGACACCATAAAGTCCCTTTCATAGCAAAACAGGAATAAATGGGCAACCAGGGTAGCTCAATTAGTGCCCATAGGAATCACAACTAATTGTCTATACAACTTGGTGCCAAATAGAACCAAAATGTTGTCCAACAAAAAGGCCAGCGCATTTCATACATTTTGAAAAACCACGGATAATACTTTTTTGGTTTTTCCGACACAACATATTCTGCACATGACGCAGTCACCTTGCCACCGCCGTAATTATCAGTTTAGATTCACGATACAGACAAAAGATATATTTGTAACCAACCATTGTGTTTATACGCATGGTATGGATCAACATAAGATTGCATTGATCCTTTTTATGGTGCACTACTCTATCATGATGGACAGGACCAGACACATTACTCAAAGGATGAATAAATTGTACATATTTTGTATACATTGCTACTATAAGATGTGCACTTTTTCCTCAATAAACTATTTGCATCAATACGTCAGCTAATAAAAGGTTAATATTACACAATACGTGATGCTTTGACATTCTGTCCTGCCAGCCAAGAGTGACAGTAACGTCGTGTTTTGTTTACAATTGTTAAGTAAAACACATTAGCTTGTTCACTCCACTTGAACTAATGCGATTCGATATATCACTTGCGTATTAATCCTTACCTGCGGATGCAGGATAGGATTAATACACAAGCGATCTATCGAATCTAAGTCCTGGATAACTTTGTAGACAAAACATTCCATCACTGTCACTCTTGGCTGTCGGGACAGTAGTGTACTCGTATTTTTTGTGTAAAGTAAAGTAAATTGTTAAAATTTATATGAAAAGATCTGTGTGTGCCAGTTTAGGCCTTCCAGTAAAATATTTTACTGACCGTTTCAAGGCGGTACTTCTTTTGTGGATCTTTTATGTTTTTTGTGCCGTCTTGTGATTGCTATGTCTTTGTGCACGTCTGTTTATATGTGCTTTGTGGTCACCTGCTGAGAAAGAGCTGACCTCTTGTGTTGTCTGACTGTGAGTTTGTCACTTTCCCATTTGTATCCTGGGTCAGGTGTGGTACTTGATTGTATCGATTCCTGATCTTTGCACCCTTATACTTTAATTAAGTCTAATTGTTTGCTGATGAGAAAACTTACTCCCTAGTTAAGTCTTTTCATGCTGGGTATCTTTTACGTTATTGTTGTCGTCTACCGACGTTTTTTCAAAATTAATTTTTCAAAAAAAAATATTTCAGAAACACTTATTAGAGTGTCTAATAGTTGAGATCCAGATCAGGACTGACAATCTACCGACAAATTGTCGGTCCTAATCTGGATCGGAACCGATTGCAAAACAACAAAAGTCGCCGCTAGTTTGTAAAGAGTTATGTCATGTCTTTTAGGAAATATTGAAAGCATGTGGTCTATCAATGTAGCATTAGCAATTGTCTTATTCTGTAAAGTGTTTTTAATTTGTTATTTTACTCCAGTTTGCCCATGACCATGTACATAGCTACTGCGTCTCATTTAACCTTATATACTGAACAGCAAAAGAAACACATGTTTTGCATGTTTGGTATAGTGTATAGATTGGTGTTTAAATAATGATCTGATGATATTTAAGGTATCACTGATGTATGGAAAATGTGTATAATTAAATGCATCACAAATGAACGGCTCGTTGAAATAATGATAATAAAGGGGCGTAACTCTGGGCGTAATAAAATAACTCATAATAAAGGCGACTTTCGAAATGGTGTATGCCTAAAACCACTGAACAGATTTGAATGAAATCACTGTGCGTGATAATCATGATATACAGACTACTTATGAAGGTTAAATTGTCCAATATTATTCAAGGTGGACCATTGTGGCCCAGTTACATTATCAGACAATTAACCGGAAGTGTGTTTAATACAGGCAAGAAAGGGCACAAACAATTGTTTTAAATGGTTTTATTGGACGGTACCTTACTTGTCATCAATAGTACTGTGCCAGATTTTCTTACACCTAAAGATTCCGCTCATTTTCAATACCAATGCAAAACATGCAAAAAACGAAGATTTTTGGATTAGCAGTATAATTTCTACAGCAGGGAATTTTAAATGTTTATGTTGTTTTCTTATCTGTTACAGTGTGTTCTCGTGACGTGCAATGAAATCGGATTCAAAAAATGTCTTTTTCAATGTACAGCGCCTTTTTTGCGTTTTTCCATTAATTAACAAATAATAATAATTAACTGTGTAATGGCGAACAAAATGGTCTGGAACGAACGCATGAGTCTATTCAAACATGTTCATATTATTTATGGTCAAATTTGATAAGGGTTTCTGGTATTAAATGGATATTGAATAATATGCGTTTCTTTTGCTATCAAGTATATATGAAATTTGTAAACAATTTACATATATTTCGGCCCGCACACTTTTATATTGGATATGATTCATGAATAAATATATACATCTATATATTGTTTCTCGTCGAAAATAAAATTTAATTAGGAGAAAAAATGGTGTCATCATTTTAGTAATAAATTCAAAAAGATATTCCAACGTTATTAAACCATGGATGTAATACGACAGTCTGCATGTCTGCTTGTAAACCTAATCGCGGTTTATAGCTTTGGTTTCCTCTTTAATTTCACGACGAAGGATCAAGCCTCAGACCCAATGTTGGCCCTGACATAAAGCTTTAATCGGTTGTTTGTTGCCTGATGTCTGTCTTTGATTGGGCCATCGTAACTCAACTTAATGTTTTCTGTAGCTTGGACTATCTGTGAGTCATGAGCCATTTTCTTTGTATCATCATAGTGCGTTAATGTGATTTGATTGTTTTTTCTGGGATGATACATTACAATATTTAGGAAGTCTCTATACCAGTTAAGTATATTTTGTGTTTTAACAACTGTATATATTAAATACTGTAAGTGTACATTATCAATTAAAACTTGATTGGTAAATCATTATGTCTCTAACATACTCAGAAAAACAATTGAATGATATTGGAATTATGTTCCATGCATTTGAAAGTTCGAGATATCTGCTATCAAAGTGCATGTTTAGTTTAAGCCAGGCTTCAAGGATTTAACAAGGATTTAAGTTCAGTACAATTTCCAAATGGTGTACCCTTCTATGCCAAATGTTTTGAGAGGGGGTTACATTTAGTGTGGTTCTGTATGGTGTGCTTCATTTTAAATTTCATTTTTACATTTTTTACATTTAATGTTGATAGGTCTCTTGTATGCAAAAATACTTTTGTCGAAAATATTTTCTGAAATGTAATACAGTCTGAAGATTTTTATATCCTTCATTCTTTTGAGTATATTAGCTGGAATGTCGATGTATGAAAGTATTCCAAAACTACTGACACATGGCCTTCATTTTATCTAAATCAAAGTAGACTTTCATCATTGATCTGCATTTAGCTTTAGGAATTTATTATCATATATTAATACACAATGATAGGTTGAGGTTACTATCTAATATTAGAGTTCCAGTATTTCAAAGACATGCCTTGTTGGCTAAAAAAATTGATGTTCAGAAACAAAGGAAGAGAAAATATATGTTGTATATTTTAGTATATTGTTGAATATAGCACCCTTTATTGATAGTCCAATGTTTGACATCAGATAACGCGAAATGCACAAGTGCTAATGCATGCTGGTGCAATAAGCAAGTTATAGTATGGTTTTGCATCTGTACGGGCGATATATCCACATATAGCCCAAAAACCATACAATATTTTATACTTAATCTTGCCATTATATATCCAATGTGTCACTTTTACATCAAACGGTAGCCAAAATAAACCAAATGTCAAATATTCAAATATATAAGGCTACTCCAAAAATAGTTATCATGATGCTTCTCAATACAAGTATAGAGGTTAACGTATTCATTTATCACTACCCCATGCTCCTGTGTATACAAGTTTTTTTCTGTGAAATAAATTACTGTGTATCAATGGATACATTTAGTTTCAATAGACAAAAATATTTGTACTAATACTTTGACAGTGTCTGTTTATACACTTCTTAAACATTTAAAGGATCAAGTGATAATCTTCCACAATAATGTGACCCCCATCCAAAAGCTACGGCATGAATTCAACTAGACATCCAGTTTTTTGCTTAATATAGCCAAAACATCAGATCACGTTCGGTATAAAACCATCGCTGCTCTAGTCCTTGTCTCAAAATTTGCAATTTTTGTTTTTCTTAAAAATGACGCCTTCTTCTGGAAATCTGTTTTGTTTATAACGTAACATGATTCTGCTACATTGAATGAAGGCTATTGAATGTACAGAAACGATGCTTTTGTATATGATTAGAGTATTCATCTTTAAAGGCGTAGTTGAAATAAGTTTGTTTGTGGTAGTTAAATATTTGAAATATAGTTTAGGCACTAGTGAGCACATTAAGGGGACATACATTGCTGATTTTTTTTTTAATTAAACGGACCTTTGGTTTGGAGTTAGTAGTGCATTAAAAGTGGGTGGGGTAATTCTATATCAGTCCTACCTGAGACAATTAGCAATTTTAGATATTCCTACAAAAGGCTGGCTAAAAATTTTGCCATTTAATACATAGATGGTAATCACATATTAAAATGATACGAGGCCTTAGTGTATGCTATCGAAAAAAAAAATCTGAAAAATATAACTTAAGTTACAAATTTTAGATTTTTTGTATATTTTTATCTACCAACTTTGCGGAAAACATGAACGTTTCTCTACCAAGCAATAGATTATTACTTTAAGTTTTAGGAAATACATGTAGATTCTTTGCCATTGCAGAATTTTCGGAATTTTTTGTAGATGGTCTGAGAAAAGAGTTATGTGCCCTTGAATGCAGAAAATTACATACAAAATGTGAAAAAATATCAAAAACTTTATTGTGGCATTTTTCATTAATCAAGATGGAAAAACACATAGCTGAAATTCTAGGTTATGATAGTGTAAACGTTTGTTTGTTTCAACAGCAGGGATAGAGTAAGTGTAAATTTTGGTTTAAGGGATCAAACTAGTTTTAAAATTGTACTTAATATCTTTTATTCCATATCACTTTTATCAGATTAATCTTTGATGGATTTCTACACTTCAGCTGCAGCATCTGTATGAGAATTCATATATATTTTTAATGCCATGTGCCTTTGATGATTTATCGATTGATGAGGTGGTAGGGGCCTGATGCTTTGGCTGTTTGTTGGGCCCACCGGGGTTTACCTGTTGGATTTCTTTTGTTCCGGTATTCGGTTTTATTTACTGTTGAGTCCTTATCTTTGCTTTATCTCCTTATTATATCTTGATTTATATGTTTTGGGAGATGATGCATTGATAAGTTAGGGGTCTTGTATGCAAATCAAATATCTATGTGTCTTGATCCACATCTGAATTAAGGGTGAGGTTGGTGCCGTGAAGCCAGTTTAAGCCCTCCATAAAATATTTTACTGACCGTTCCAAGGCGGTACTTCTTTTGTGGATCTTTTGTGTTTGTCTTGTGTTTACTATGCCTTTATGTGCGTCTGTTTATATGTGCCTTGTGGTCACCTGCTGGGAAAAGGGCTGACCTCTTGCCTCTCGTTTGTGGTGTCTAACTGTGAGTTTGTCACTTTCCCATTGGTATCCTAGGTCAGGTGTGGTACTTGATTGTATCGTTTCCTGATCTTTGCAACCTTACTTGATTAGTTCCTGGCTGATACAATTCAAAGCCCAAATACCACAAGACAGATGAGCCGCGACATGAGATTTCCAACAATGTGGTATGTGCGACCAGCAAAGGCTCTGACCAGCATGCGCAATCGCGCAGTCTGATCAGAGTCTTTGCTTGTCGCTTGACTATTCTTTGAGTGTTAAGCTACTACATCATTTGGAGTTTTTAAGCTTAAAAAGATGTTGCACAGGCTCGTCTGAGTCTACACTTGTCAAAATGCCACATTGTTGGAAATCACTTGTCACGGCTCAGATTCAATATAAGCATAACAACCAACCATTCAAGCACCTTATAGTCAGGAAAAAATCAGAAAAAGACGCTTAATTAAGAAGGTACAGGCATTTTGTGAAGAAAAGGTTTTGATATTTTGGTATGCTGAATCCAAAAACCAATGTTGGCAAGCTGGAAAATGGCGTCTTCACTATCTAATTTGCATATTTCCAAGATGGCCGCCAAATTGAAGAAAAATCCATAAAAGTCTGTAGAGTAACGTGTTAAGGATGCCGAACTGGTACAAATCAATCCAGAAACATCTTCTTATGATTGGAGGTCTTCGCTGACATCAATTTATGCAATTTGAACTAAAAATATGACCAAGAGGTAATCAGGGGGGACAACTTGAGCAAAAATCTTACTTCTGACTTAGTTAAGATTTTTTCATGATAGTCCATGCATATTATGTGGACGAAATGTGTCAGGAATGATTTCATTAACTTGAGAACTTTAAAAAAATGCATCGCAATGATATCTCTATTGTTTTCAGGAAAATATGGCAATTTAAACAACGTTCTGTAAGTTTCAGTTAGGGGAGGGGGTTAATTCGATTTTAAAGAAAGAGGGCATGTACCTACAAAATGACTTGTATCTCATTAACAACTCGCCCTACACTTTAAAACTTGCTAGCAAATTAAAGCTTGGATATAGCACTTTCAGCCGATGGAATGGCTTGATATGCAGATTAATTATCTAATTTGCATATTCATCAATACTGATGAAAATTTCAGAAAATAAGGGAAAATCATAGATAAAAGCAAATTTAAACTGAATTATGCCCCAAACTGTCCTTGCTGCATGTTATTATATCAACAGTGATACAATTTGACAAGTCCTTTCAAACAATAGTCACATATAAAATTTTCTCATTTGCATAATCATGAATATTTATGTAATTAAAAATGTAGGTAAGATCATGGAATAACTATTTGGCACCCCCCCCCCCCACACACACACACACACACCTCGGGAGGGGGGCTTATTAGACTTATCTTGCACCCAAGGACAATTACTCATGGGTGTGAAATTGTTCAGTGGGACCTGAGTGACTCAATACCAAAAATTCTTATTTTCTCCGAAAATAAATCTCAGGCTGTTTGGATTACATAAAATTGCATGGTCTCCATGGCAACCCATCGGGCACTGTAGCTGGGTCATTTGCAAGCAGACCCAAGATCGACACTTGCGTGGCGCACATTTTTTTCATGGATTTTTGCTTTCATCCATTAATTCAAGAAAAGCAAGCTGTCAGTTACTGGCAAAACAAAATGGTCGCTAAATAGCAAAGGGAAACATGGGTCAGGGAGTCGTGCATAGAACAATTTACCCTCCCCCCCATGAAGTGAAAATCCACAATATGATTCTAAAGAAAGTGTGTGTACCTACAAAATGATTCCTATCTAAGCAGCAACTCATCCTAGACTACCGACCTTGGTACCAAATTAAAGCCCAGACAGAGTTTTTTTTTATTCAATGTGCTGATATTCAAATTTTCGCTTTTGCATATTCATGAGTATTAATGAAATAGAAATAAAACAAAATTCATAGAAAAAAATACACATTTCACATATGTCAGTTGGTAGTTATCATAGACTATCAAGCTGGGCACCAAATCAAAGCCTAGACAAAGTACTTTAACCCAATGATACGATATGCAAATGATCTACTTTGAATATTCATGAATATTTATGAAAACATGAGAAATAAGAGAAAAATGGTTAAAAAATAAGGAGGGTACGTAGAACATTACCTTAATGTCAGCTGCTAACTATTCTAGACTACCAAACTTGTAACCAAATAAAAGTGAGACATTACACTTTAACTCAATAGTCATAGTCTGTATACAAATCTAATTTACATATTTGTGAATATTAATGAAAACATTTACCAGAGAAAGAAAAAATGTAGAAAAATTAAAATGGGCAATCTACAAAATTACCTATATCTCATCTGCTAATTGTCCTAGACTAACAAGCTTGGTACCAAATAAATGCTAAGACATTAGCACATTTTATGCCATGATCTGATATGCAAATCAGTTAAATTGATAATATTCTTGAATATTAATTTAGATGTTAGAAATGAGAGAAAAATGGTAATAAAATTAAGAGGGTGTACCTACAAAAGTACTCATATCGTAGTTGCTAACATTCATAGACTACCACACTTGGTACAGACTTAAAGCTAAGACATTTTACTTTACTCAATAGTCATTATGTGAAATTATCTATTTCTAAATTTATTAAATATTAATGTAAACATTAGAAATGAGAGAAAAAACGTAGAAAAATTAGTGGGAGCCTACTTCTAAAATTACTCATACCTCATCTTTTACTTGTCCTAGACAATTAATGTTAGTCTCAAATTAAGGCTAAGACATAGTATTTTATTCCAATGGTCAGATATACAATCATTTAACAAACATATACATGAGTATTGATGAAAACTATAGAAAACTAAAGAAAAATTGAAAACGAATCAATAAGGTGCCATGGGGTTGCCTCTGGTTTGTGATTGAGGTATTTCCTGATCATACTCATTTACTATTTTTTATCTTAAAAAATACTCATTAATAAACAAATTAACTAATTTGCATATCAAACAAAACTATTATAGAACATTTTCTGGACTTTAATTTGGGAACAAGTTTGAAAAGTAAGTAGGTATGAAATCTAGGATAAATAGCGGCTGAGATATGAGTAATTTTGCATGTACATTCTATTAATTGTTATCTATTTTTTTCCCATTTCTAATACTTAAATAAAAATGTTCATGAATACATTTTTTAGATAATTCGCATATTGGACCATTAAGTAAACATGCTATGTATTAGCAATAAATTGGTACCAAAGTAAGAAAGAGGGCAAAGATCAGGAATAGATACAAGATACAATCAAGCACCACACCTGACCCAGGATATCAATGGGAAAGTGACAACGTCACAATTAGACATCACAAATAAGAGCCAAGAGGTCCAAGGCTGGTAGTATAGGATAGTAAGCAGCTGAGATGTAGATAAATTTGCATGTATACCCCTTTATTTTTTACGATTTTTCTCTTATTTCTAATGTTTTCATTAATATTCATGAATATGCAAATTTAATAATTTGCATATCTTAACATTGGATGAAAGTCATATGTCTTAACATTCAGTTGGTACCAAGTTTAAAAGTTTGGATGAGTTGCTACTGAGATATGAGTACTTTTGTAGGGATATCCCCATTCTGTAGAAGGGCATTATGCGTTGCCATGGAAACCATGCAGTTTCACATAGCCCAAATGGGTTAAATCTTTAGGGCAACATTTTCCCCATTTAAGTGGTCTCCCAAAACAAATTGACACACATTGGAAGTTTCAAATGGTGCAAGGCTGGTCTAATCGAATTCTAGGGTACTCAGGAACGTGTATTCTTTCACTTTTTATTGATACAAAATGTACCGTATATTTTGGCATGGACATTATGACATATTTATTTTAAAACAAAACAACTTGTTCATTATCAAAGTTTCTTTCTTATTTATTACTTGAAAGGCTGGTAAACTGTCCAAAATCGTGCTATGAATAAAACTAACATTTAAAAAGCAGGATACTGAATAAGGCAAATTTATATCTAATTCTATAGACTAAACGGACATTTATTACCATGAATACGGTAATATCCTGGAATAATTATGTAAATTGCCGCCAAAACCGTGTACTCTAATTGTAAAACAATCTTAGGACATAATACAAATGATTTTGGATTAAAAACATTTTCAAAAAAGTAAAATATTTCAGTAATATGTCAAATTCCATGATTTTTTGCGGCCATTTTGAAAATATGCAAATTAGGTCATTAAGACGTCATTTCTCAGCTTGCCAACATTGGTTTTCGGACTCAGCATACCAAATTACCCCTAATTAAGGTGTCAAACCCTTTTCTTCACAAAATGCCTGTACTTGTTAACTTTTCTGATATTTTTTCCTGATTATTATATGAATGTGCAAAATCAGCCAATATATTAGTTTAAAACTTGAGCAGTGTTGTGTATGTCCTGCTGCTTGTATATCTTGAATATATTTGGGCTTTAGTAAACTGCATTCTGTTCGTTGTTTATCACCCGCTGCGAAGCTGAGAGAGGATTATAGTAATTGCCTTCATATGTCAATCAGTCCGTCCGTCCATTACATTGTCTGCTCCATATTTCCTGGTCCCTTTAAAACATTTTCATTAAACTGTGGCCAAATGTTAATCTTAGTAAGACAATGTGCAGAATTTGTGCCTCAGCTATACAGACTCAAGGTCAAGGTCACAGTTTAAGGCCATAGGATTTACCCTTGAATTTTGCATCCGCTCCATATCGCTTTTACATCTAAAAGGATTTTCACTATGGTGAAATGTTCATCCCAAAGAGACGGTTTGCAGAATCCATAACGCAGGTAAGCAGAGTCAAAGTTACAGCTAAAGGTCATTGGATGTGGCCTTGAAGTTTGTGTCCACTCCATATCTCCTTTACCTCTGGAAGAATTTTCATTAAACTTTGAGGAAATTTTTATCTTAAAGAGACGGTGAGGAGAACCCATAACTCAGCTATGCATATTCAAGGTTAAACACTAAGGGTGAGGTTGGTGCACCGTTAGATCGGTTCAATCTCTCAAGTGAAATATTTTTGCTGACCATTTCAAGGCGGTGCTTCTTTTGTGGATCATTTATGTTATTTCTGTCTTGTTTGTTATGCTTTCATGTACGTCATGCTTTGTGGTCACCTGCTGGGAAAGGACTGACCTCTTGGCTCTCGTTTGTGATGTCTAATTGTGACGTTGTCTCTTTCCCATTGGTAGCCTAGGTCAGGTGTGGTGCTTGATTGTATCGATTCCTGATCTTTGCCCTCTTTCTTACTTTAAGGTTACAATTAAAAGTCATTAGATTAAGCTTGGTTTTGGTGTTCATATATTTTTAAAATGTACTTCTGGAAGGATTTTAATTTAACTTTGGTAAAATGTTGGTCTCAGTGTGACCATGTGCAGAACTTATGAATCTGCTATGCAGACACACAGTCAAGGACAAAATTAAAGGTAATGGGGTTTAGCTTTTAATTTTGTGTCCGCTCATAATATTTTTTCGATGGAACGTTGGACTCTGTGATCTAAAGTTGGGAGTTTTACTCCTTGTTTTAATGTTTTTATTGTCGTCTGCTGATTTTTTTTTTTAAATTTAACTTTTGAAAGAAAAATATTTCAGGAACACTATCAGTGTATCAAACGGTTTGGTTCTAAATCAGGGCAAACGTTCTGTTATGGTCCTGATGTATATCAAAAGCTGTTGGTGATTGTTAACATCAGGGAACAAAAGTCACTGCTAGCAAGGAAAGTGTCAACAATTAAGAAGAGTTATCGAAAAACCTCTTAGAATGCATACTTTTGAAGAAAAGTGGATTTTCGACCAGTATCTGATTTAAAATTGATATTCAGAGGTAAAAACTCATGCGTGAATCAATCACTAGCAAAAACAGCTTTTGATCTGCAGTTGGCTATTATGTAAGGGATCAAAATGTTTTAATCCTATTCATAATTGTTGAGCTTTGCAAATTTTACTGCACTTTCCCAATGAAAATTATGGTAAACAATCAGAGACAGTAACGTTAGCTAAAACGTATACTGAGATAGTTTAATGTGTTGTCCTTGTATTTGGTTTGTAAAGTCAATTAACCTCTGTAAGTTACAGATTGATTCGGTAACAAATATTCAAATCATAAGACAAGATATGTTAAGACATGCAAAATGTATGGCTACTGATTCTAGTAGCAACTTTTCTATGCATTCATTTAGTAACATTATCTTCTGGAAGCTTCATACAGTGTATTCCATTTTTTAGATGATGTAGTGGTTTGGTAGGTCTTCATAACTCATGAGGCCCCGAGGTTATAAAAATGTTTATGCTCAACTCGACTGAGCACGAAATTTCAACTGCTCATTAAAACTAAAATACCTGCAATTGAAGAAGTTTCTTGCTTGAAGTCTCTCAGATGTTGTATTTATCATGCTAAAATGTTAAAATGTCAACAATTGTTGGTATTTTAACATTAATGAGTAGGATCAATTTCGTACCCAGCTGATTTGAGCATGGATTTTTTTTATAACTTCGGGGCCTGGTTCTATATACGCTTCCTGCATGGCTTAAGGGTAAAATAGACAACTGTTCTAATTGATGCGGTTGCTTTGAACGGTCAAGTAGTTCCAATAAAATTTGTCCTGTATTATGCGAAATGAGCTAATTCAAGCCTTATGCTGCAATTTGTCTCTTATCTTTCCGTTGAAGAGTTTCCGAAACTGTTTAGCCACTGTAGACAATTGAAAATCCATTCCTAGGCTATCATTCGATGTCTCAAGAAAAGAAAACGTATCGCAACTTTTAGTTTAACATGATTCTTTATCGTTACAAACACTGAAACACCAGCAAAAAGAGCCTACAACACACCAAAGGCAGTAGGGGTGGTTAGAACTAATGTTTCTGTTTTTCAAGAACACAGTTAAAAACTAAAATTCAGGTATACATTTTACCAATTTCGCAAATCTTAACAACTTATGAGCACTAAAACAACGGTATTTATGTTAAAATTAGCTGTCTATAATTATTGGACGGACTCAAATAATTACCAACAAGAGAAAAACACACCTGTTTTATAAGATAATTCACTTTTCCGTGCAGTTTTCAGCTATAGTGAGTAGATTTATAATGTAACATAACTTAATTCTACTTTTACAAATGATTTAAAAAGAAAATAAAAAAAAATCGAAAAATGTTCATAGTTGCAGACCTAGTCTCTTTAAATCATTGTGTTCAAATGAACACTTTCATAAACGTAATCTTTTGACCACGACCCCGTTGATCAATGGCCTATGTAAGGACAAAATACTTGATCGCATATTATTTTACGCTTCATTAACTTAATGTGATATGCAGCATGACCATATTCTGAATTAAAATGGCCACCTCCCAACCACGAAAGTTAATCCATCTAGGCCTCCGTACTATAATCCCATATCTATTGTTTTCTATCTTCACGCAAAATTTTGGTCAAAATATTTCAAAATTGCAACATTTAAATATTTGACCTTTGACTCCGCCCAAGTGGCAGGAATGGGGTAAAATTTTGACAATGTTGTGCTATTCTAAAGGCAGGCACCGGGCATACAAAGTTACTTGACTCGATGTAATAAGTATAGCTTTGTGTAAATGTGAAATTCGCTACACAAAAATACACTAATCGGTTGCTTATTCTAAGTCAAGGACATTTACTCAAAATGGTTAATGGGTAGATTCTTACGTAATTTATAGGATATTAGCTGCCCATGGTATTAATCATTTACACATAGAATGTATCAAAGAGCTACGCGCATTAAGGGCTAATTTTGCCCCTTGTGAGGCAAAAATAAAAATGCTTTTCACCAATTTCTTCTTATTGGTTTATTAGAACAATAGCCCAAGTGTAAAATTCTGACATTGATTTGAATTTTACCATTGCTATGGTAGCAAAATGACCGCCAAAATAGACTGAAAATAGAAGTGACCATTTTAAAACCCATTTTAGACTTTTGACAGAGAAGTTAACATATAGCACAAGCAAATACCAAAACGATATTTTAATAGATAATAAGAATTGTCACGGCACACAATATATATATATATATATATATATATATATATATATATATATATATATATATATATATATATATATATATATATATATATATATATATATATATTTAGCTGTGGTGATATTCATTTTTTGAATCGATCTTCCAAAGCTTCCAATTTGGTCCAAAATGACATTTTGTCTATTTTCAGCATATTTTGGCGGCCATTTTTGTTACCACTGCAACAGTAATGTTTAAAATAATGCAAGAATTTTACACTTAAGCTGTTGTTGTAATAAACCAGTAAGAAGAATTTGTGAAAGGCCACTTTTATTTATTTTTTTTTTTTGGTCTCATAGCAAGGGGTCCAAAATAGCCCCTTAAAATTATGCATGTAGCTCTTTGGTCAATGTGCTCTTTAATCGAGATTATGATTCCGTGGAGTCCCGCCAAGATATATCCCTTCGACTTTTTTTCTGTTTTGACGTAAAATGGTGTTATTTATCCTCTTGATTCTGTTTTGGTTCTGCTTTAACCCATCATAACATCTTGAGATTAGCAGACGGGAAAATAGATATAATTATCTAAATGGGCAGTTTTGCAATTATGCGAAAATTGTGTCTACCGATGTCAGGGCTGCTAACATCTACTGTCATTTTCGATATGGGTCTCGACGCGAGAAATTCTGTCTTCGGGTTTTACAAACAACAAAGGATCTGAGCGACTGGACTGACCGTATTGTGCATGACCCGTGGTAAACGTTGATTGGGGCGGGCCGATTTTGGGGGAGGCGGGGGCGGCGGTCGAATTTATCGGTAAAGTTTTGTCCCTGCTATGCATACCAGTGGCCAGGCAAAGTTAAAATGTATAAGTTATACATACTTTATTAGTTTTTCCCAAACAGATCTCGACATTGGGCCTTTCATAAAAAGTATGCAAAGTTTGATCAAAATATACCATGCGGTTCAAGAGTTATGAGCATTTTTACTAAAAGACCATGACCGGCCAAAATGATGCTCCGAAAAGACTCGTCACCGTCTTGCATACCAGTGGCTGGAAAATGTTCAAATTAATAAATATGCAAAGTTTAATCCACATATACCAATCGGTCTAGAGTTGAGAACATTTTCACTATCTGACCACGACCGGCCGGACTGATGCTCAGCAAAGCCTTGTCCATCAAGAAAGGATGTTACGCATGCAAGAGGTTAGACAATATTGACATACATACGTATGCAACATTTGATTGAAATATACCATGTGGTTCAAGAGTTGTTAGCATTTTCACTAACTGCCAAAGGACGGACGTACAGACAGATGGACTCAGACAGTGATAATAGTGCATACCTGAGGGTCGAGCAATATAGTGCTAAGTACATGTATAGTGTCCGATGTAATGTTAGAAAGGATCATTGACACTTGCTATGGGTAAATGCCTATGGTTTTCAGTAAAAATAAAAGTTTGTTAATCGTCCCTTTCTTCACCTTGAAGCTACCCTGACCTGAGTACTTTATGGCTGTGAAATCCGTTTGCGATATTAAATGCTTTAAGGATGTAAAATTTTGGGTAGAACAATCAGTTTTACATTAAGATATATAGAAATCCGAAAACATTTTTTAAAATATCATTCCCCCCCGTGTACCAGCAAAAGCTTTTGCATGTATATGTGTTACCATATTTTACACATTGTATGGAAGTGGCTTGCTGGCACACGGGGGGGGGGGGGGGGAAGATGTTCAGCAGCCCAAAAACCCAGGGCCTAAGCCCATAAAATGCCTTTTCTTCCAAATAAGAAATTAATGACAGTAATGAAGTTCTCTAGAACCAACCTCCTAAATTGCTTTGTATTCTGTGCTAGTTTAATATAAAGTACAAAAGATTAAAAGTAGAATTAGCAAGGTTTTATGCATTTTTTCATAAGAAAAAATCTCACGGTTATTAAATGACACATTATTTTGCAAACGTCCTGTACCTATATATTTGCATGCTAGGGAATTGTTCATGTTTTTATTTTCGTCTGCTGATTTTCTTCAAAATTATTTTTTTTTAAAATCAACCACCCAGGACCACCATCAGAGTGTCAAACGGTTTTGATCAAGATCAAGACCGACACTCTGTTGGTCTTCATCTGGGATCAAACTGTTTGCAAAAGCATATTGGCAGAGGACAAAATTATCCACTGGCATGCAAAGAGTTATAGCAGGTAAATACTTTAGTGTTCAATATATTGTCTCATACAGGGATATACATGCATATGTATACCATAAATATTCGGACATTTTAAATACATTCAACATGCTACGCCCTTTAAACTAAGCAAACTTAATATTCAAAGGATCTAGTTAGAATCACTTTTACTTTCCAATGCTAAATGGGAAACTTTCATTCCTTCAAAAATATTAATCTCTTTTGTTGAGCTTTCAGTTTTGTATTATTTACGGTGCATGTAGTCAAAAATGTACAGGTAACTTCTAAATGAGTTCCCCAAAATCATTTTATTACAAAACATATTTTGTTTTTAAAACATTTTCATGAATTATCGTGATACGTTAATACTCTGCGTATGGTATGTTCAATAGATATTACCATGTCTACCAAATAAATCAAGAAAACTTGCAGAAATCACTTTTTAAAGCACATTTTATTTTCATGAAAATTCAGACCCCCTCCCCTTTCTACCCGCCATAACTCTCGAATACGTAGGAATCTTGCAAATATTTTGCTAGCTGGCTCTTGCCATTAGATTCACCTATGTCACTGATACTACATGCATCACACTAGAAGCCCAAAAGCAGCGTTCCTGGAATCAGAAAAATAGGCGTATAAGGCCCAAACCGTCAACGATCCTTTTTATTAGTTGATTTACAAACCCTCCTACTGAAATTTTCCGGAACGTAGAAAAAAACTATTTCTAAAATAATTAATTTATTTTATCCGCCGACTCTCAATATTATTTGTTTCGTTGAAAAAATTATATATTTTTGAGGTTCTGTTTGTTTATTTTTGAGAGTGCCACTGTTAAAAGTGATTGTCCTGTGCAGGAAAATTATGAAATATTTAAAGATTTAATACAGACTGCTTGTTTACTTTACTTGTTTTACTGCTTGTTCTGGAGATATTAAAAAAGAAAAAAAAAACTCTGAAAAAAAGAAAAAAAAGCTCTGAAAATGACCAGTCAACTGGTCAATTTCAGAGCTTTTTTTTTCTTCCCCCGGCCCTTAATCTGAAAAAAATCCAGTAACTCAATTAATAAAAAAAATCTGGCCTTATGTTATAATTATTCACGTTTAAGCTGCTGTCCAAAATTACTTCTTACTGAATTTATGGCTACCATCTAGATACATGTAGGAGCGGATATTCACCAGTGCTCTTTTCAGAAATAGTTCGCAATGCCAGACACATTATTCAATTGATGAAAAATCTGTTTTAATATTTAGTGTTGTGCTAACAATAGAACATAGAAATATTTCTCCATGATCAAATTATTGTAGCAGTTGTAAATGGATAGCACAAACTCTACTCACCCACGTGAAGAAGTCCAACCTATGGTAATATTATCACTTTTTATCCCCACGCTTTTTTCTAATAAAAAAGCGAAGGGGATATTGTAATCGTCTCCGTCCGTCTGTGTCTCTGTCCGTCCGAACACACGAATGGACTCTTGTTGGGAACTTTAAATTTCCAAAATTTGGTGTGTGGATTACGCACATGAATGAGGCGTGCAACCGCATTTTTTTGGCCGAACTCCCTTTGGCCCTGGGGAGAAGTCGAAAATTCAAATATTATTTAATTTCAATTACAAAGTTAATTTCAAAGATTTTTTTACCAAACTTTGTGTTTGTTCTCACAAATAAGATACGAAAATATCAGACGGGATTTTCATTCTGTCGCCTGGTCATGCCCTTGGGGTGGGACTTTTGGGTGCTTAGGGGTCAAAAATAAATGATGTCCGTCCGTCTGTCCGTTATGCTATCTCCTCCTAAACCATTGGATTAAATTCAACCAAATTTGGTGTGTGCGTTACTAAAAGCACGGGGCGTGCAACGGCAAAAAACGGCTCCGTTCCCTTGGGCCCTGGGGAGGGGTCAAAAGGTCAAACATCATTAAATTTCAATTACAAAGTCAAGTTCAAAGATTTTTATTCCAAACTTTATACAGGATTTTTAATCTGTTGCCTGGGTCATGCCCTAGGGTAGATACTTGTGTGTGCTTAGGGGCCAAAAATTGAATTCCGTCCGTCCTACCGTTATGCTATCTCCTCCTAAACCTATGAACCAAATTTGGCTTGTGAATTACTCACATGCATGGGGCGTGCAATGGCAAACAATTTGGCCCCCGCCCCCTGGAGCCCTGGGAAGGGGTCAAAAGGTAAAATATCATTAAGTTTCCAAAACAAAGCCAATTTCAAAGATTTTTATACCAAACTTGATGTGTGTTCTCACAAATGAAAGATAAAAACATTTCAGACTTTCATTCTGTCGTCTGGATCATGCCCTAGGTGCTTAGGAGTCAAAAATTAAATGCCGTCCGTCCTACCGTTATGCTACATGTATCTGCTCCTAAACCTTTGGACGAAACCCAACCAAATATGGTGTGCGCATTACTCAAATAAAATGGGATGTGCAACAGCAAAAAATGACCCCGTCCCCTAGGGCCCTGGGGAGAGGTCAAAAGGTCAAATATCATTAAATTTCAATGACAAGGTCAATTTCAAAGGTTTTTATTCAACTTTTCTGTGTTCTTACAAATAAAAGATATGGGTCATATCAAATGGGATTTTTGTTCTGACGCCTAGGTCAAGTCCCAGGCGGGTGGGAGCGCCGGGTGTCCAGGGGGTCAAAATTTTATTGTTTCGATATGGTCATGTGGCAAAAATTATCAAATTGACGGGGATAATGAGTAGAACAGAATGCTAGAAAAAATTTCACCCTCGGCTCAAACTGGTAACCATGGGATGAGGTTCTAAGGTCAAACGTCATTAAAGTTCCCTTACATAGTCAATTTCAAAGATTTTTATACCAAACGTTGTGTGTTTTCTCACAAATTAAATATATAAACATGTCTAATTTTTATTCTGTCACATAGATCATGCCTCGGTGGTCGAACTTGGTGGTGCTGGGGTCAAAAATTTAGCGTGGGGATTTGCGATGGCGCCTAATCGACTACGCGTTCTAGTTATTTCTTTTATTGGTTGACTAGTGGAATTTTCAGTCCATTTAAAGGCGACATAGTATGGAAGCTATTGCAGTAACAAATGTTATAGAATTCACATCCGAGCTACACACTTTTGTGTTTTAGCAACAACAGAATCTAGGGTCGAAGATTTGGTGCCAGTGAAATGCATTTAAGCCCCCCCCCCCCGGTAGGCTGCTGTCCGTTCTAAGGTGGTCGGTCTATTGTTGTTGATCTATTATTTAATCTACATCTCGTTTTTTGTGGGGATTCTGTGTTTGTCTTTGTTTTGGTATGCATTTGTGTCCTTTCCAGCTTGAAGAGGAAGAGAGAGCTGGTTGCTTTGCTTTTATTGTCTTACGGATGTCTTGTTACTGTTAATGTTCTGCGACTCTTCCCCGTGGTGTCGTGGTGTGATTATGTTATTTCCTGATCATACTCACTTTCTTATCGTTACTGTTAATGTTCTGTGGCTCTCCCGCATGGTGCCGTGGGGTGGTCTGCAGTGTGTGATTGTGGTATTTCCTGATCATACTAACTTACTTTGTCATCAAGTACCTTAAATCTGTTTTTCACAAGTAGTCAAACCCTTATCAACAAGGAGGGATTAATCCTGGGGGTTCTGATCAAAAAGCTTTCTTTCATAGAGTCCAGCCTGCGACCTAGGACACTCAGCCAAAATACCACAAAGGACAGTTTTTCAATGCTTGCTATACGAAGTCAAGAAAACAGGACGAAACTAGGAGGGAAGGATGTCCGCTATGTGACGCCACTGTTAGGGAGAAGTTTGAGTCTCTCCTAGCTGCATTGTAGGAATTGGAAAAAGACCGAAGATGTTGAGCATCTCTAGATGATATTTAAGAACAAAGTACATTCGCGTATGGGGTTCTGCATACATGTACCACCAAATAGGCTGCATGGCAACAGAGTGCAGAGGCCATGGGTCTGCAGACAGGTTAAGAAAAAGAAACTCTTTTAAAGACAGATGTAAAGAAACCAGGGCACATCTGAAAAAGCTGAGAGACAGTCGTACAGGCAGTTCGTTGACATTATCATCGGGTGGGGATTCCGACCAATACCATCAGCCCAAGCAGAAGAGCTCCTGGTCGTAACCCTTTTCCATCAATGAAAGACGTCTATACATGTCACCGAGAAAAGTATCACAAAACTGCTTCAAAAGCTGAACTAAGGAAAAACGTCAGTAACTGACTTACTACCTGCTAGAATACTGAAAAAAACATGCTGGGGAGGTATCCCCTTACCTGACTGCAATCTTACAGAGAAGGTAATATGCCAGAATCGTACCAAAGGCCTGGAGGACTGCATACATTACACCCATTTTCAAGAAAGATGAGAAATTCAAGGCTATCAACTACATACCCGTTGCTCCTACCAGTCAATGCTGTAAGATACAGCAACATGTAATGTCCCGAAACACCTGGAAGACTATGATATCCTTACAATTTGCCAGCATGGATTCAGGGCAAGAAGGAGCAGCGAACCCCATGCGCGGATCCAGAAAGTTTTGTCAGAGGAGGTCCGACTTTGACAGCTTTTTTTAGTTGATGAGGCAAGGGAGGATCCAAATGTCACTATAAGCGAGCCATCATTGGCCCGCCAGCGAAACGCCATTTAAATGGCGTTTCGATAACGAACCTATGATTGCCTGCTTGGTAGCTGTGTGATTTTCAGGGAATCCAGACCAGTATTGCTAAGAAACCCTATATCTTTGTGATTTTTCAGGGAGGGTCCGAACCCCCTGTCGCCCCCTCTTGATCCGCGTATGAACCCGGTCCCCAAATTCTTACACTAGTACAATAACTACTGGTAGGCCATGACAAGAAACACCAGCATTACCTCACCATTCTGGACTTTTCCAAAGTGTTCATCAGAGTATCATGACCAACGTACGAAGAGGAAACCGGACCACCTCGGGTTAAGCGGAAGAAGCTACATCATAACCATTTGTACATTTGTAGCTATTTCCTATTATTTCATGCGCGGATCCCAGAGGGGGGGCAGGGAGTCCGGACCCCCGTCCCCCACTGAAAAATCACAAAAAAATATAGGGTTTCCTTCCTTACTGCTCCGGATCCCCTGGAAAAATCACAAAGCTACCAAGCCAGCATTCAATGTTGGGCCATCGTCGGCTCTCCAGCGAAACGCTATTTAAATGGCTGGCGGGCTGATGATGGTCCAATTTTAGTAGTATTTGGATCTTTAAACATGGACTGACAGCTACCACGTAGTACTAGATGCCAAATTTTCGCCTGAGCCTCCAGCTACACCCATACCTTTGATTGTGCGAGCAGTGGAGACTCATGCACAAGCTCGCTGACCACATTTGCGATAAGAATCAAATCTCGAGGATACGCGACTAATGGAAGCAAGTTTTGCAACAGTTATAAACATGTATGCATTTTACATTAGTGGAAAAAATTTAACTTGAATCTAATATACATTTAGAGCAACCTTTTTATTTACTCACAAAGACCTGAATGTATGGTGGTAGTGTGTTTGGTAAGAAGCTGCTTGAAGAACTCAAGCAGCAATCCTCTAAAATGACATTGGAATATTTTCAGGTTTGATCACTATTGTCTATAGTCAATCATTAAGGGTGATTACATGGAACTGTTGGTGTCAAATTGACCCATTAGGTTTGAAAGGTCGATATCTAAGCTTAAATTTAAAAGATTGACAACTTCTAGAAATTGTTTTGGGGTTAAAAAGGCATGTTTCGCCTAAATGTTACTTAATACTGGCTATTTAAGTTTCATACTTCTTGTCTATCCGATTCTTCATTATATTTTCACGCCCTGTACATTTGTATTTTAGAAATCTCCAAAATAGTTGGAACTATTAATAGCTAAGTACCTTTTATTGCGAAACCGATGAGCTATTCCCGAATGACTTCTCCATTAATCAAGGATAGAATAATTGTCTTGCCTCGGAGACTTTCTTACAGACTTCCGATAACGAACAGCCAGTTTTATTGGTAGAGTTTGTCATATATATTTGTTAAAAATGTTTAACATTGCACATCAATATTCGAGTAGGACAATGCCATTATGATGTCAGGATTGTCGAGCAACTAAGGCTCGTCAGAGCCTTAGCTGCTAGCATACAAAACGTGTGGACGTTGATGAAGACTCGTAACAAAAACTAAGACACCTAGCTATACTGGATTCTTAAACATGGGTGCTCAAATTTGGCTACTTCTTTTGTGAATCTTTATGTTGTTGTTTTTGTCTTGTGTTTGCTATGCCTTTGTGTGCGTCTGTTTATGTGTGCCTTGTGGTCACCTGCTGGAAAAGGACTGACTTCTTGGCTCTCGTTTGTGTGTCTAACTGTTAGTTTGTCACATTCCCATTGGCATCCTGGGTCAGGTGTGGTACTTGATTGCATCGATTCCTAATCTTTGCACCCTTACTTACTTTTACAAATATGCGATTAAGTTCCCAAATCACATGTGCTAGCTCGCTTTTTTTCTCATGTCGCTTAGGCCAGATTTTTTTATTAGATGATTTACAGGATTTTTTTTATCAGATCTAGTGTCGGGAGGACGAAAAAAAAATAAATAAAAAAGCTCTGAAAATGACCAGTTGACTGGTCATTTTCAGAGCTTTTTTTTATTCAGAGCTTTTTATTTTCAGAGCTTTTTTTCGATTTTTTTTCTTTAATAACTCCAGAAAAACAGTAAAACTAGTAAGGTAATCTTTAAATATTTCATCATTTTCCTAAAATTCTGGACAGGACAATCACTTTTAACAGTGTCACTCTCAAAAATGCACAGTCAGAACCTCAAAAAAATATTATTTTTTTTCAACCAAACAATTAATATTTAGAGTCGGCGGATAAAATAAAAAGAAAATTTAGAAATTAAATTTTATTTTTTTCCTACTTTCCGGAAAACTACAGTAGGAGGGTTCGTAAATCAACTAATAAAAAAATTCTGGCCTTAAGGTTTGTTTTAAATTCTACTCATTATATACTACAACTGCCAGGTACTTACATATCTCCTAGACAACGATTTTCTTATCAATTCTCCTGCTCGTTGTCTCTGAGGAAATCAACAGCTCAGTTGCAATGCTAATCATCTCCTTAAAGCAGTGCACTATGATCTGGGAATGTGTGCCTTGTTTTCTTATATCTGCGTTTTACTAATGATTATGCTCAGAAAAATTCGTTCTCATAGAGCATAGCAGGCCAAAGATACCAAGTGTGAGGGACGCATAAACACAGAGTTTACTAACACTATCAAATGGGCCTCGTCGCGAGAAAACCAGAATTTGTTGCATGCTAAATACAAAGACACAGACCAGCCTGCGCATCCACACAGTCTGATCAGCACCTTTGTGGTTCGATTCTTGAAAGTACGATAAATGAAATTGCTACTTGCAAATATTTCAAGATCCTCGCTAACATCTAGCATGACTTGCTCACAAAACCACGAAGACAGGAAATGGTTCAGTTTATATTGAGATTTTGGTAGATGCGCATCTATATATTAGATGCTTGGGGCATTGACATTAGCCTGAGCCTTCATATAAATTCATTCTTTGTGTGTAAGAGCTCCGAAGGTGAATGTAAGCGCAGATTCCTATAAAGAACGCAATGAAGCTTTTATAGTTTCTTGAGATTTCTGATTTATTGTAAATTTTAACATTCTAAGAAGATGTACTTGATTGTATCGATTCCTGATCTTTGCCTTCTTACTTAATTTTATTCTAGACCAAGAGTTCTTTTTGATTAAATCGATAAAGTTCAGATAGGTACATTCCTAAATGTTGTTGAACTACAACTGCTTGTATTGGAAAGAAGAGAGCTGGATGGTCTTGTATTTCAATCAACCTAGAGAACAATGAGGATTCTGTTATTTGAATTAGATTTGATTGAACAAGTGATTTCACTTTCCCATTGGTATTCTGGGTCAGGTGTGGTACTTGATTGTATCGATTCCTGATCTTTGCATCCTTACTAACTTTCACTTGTAGTCTTTCTAGGTCTGTGCGGTAGAATCAGGGAAATCGACAACAATATAAGCTGCTGATGTCATATAGGTGACGTATGTTGAAATGAAATATTTATCTGTGTCATTTGTAAAAATTAAAAAGACAAGGGCCAAGAATAGAGCTTTGTGATATGCCTGTCAGTATCTCAAGCCAATTGGAAAAATCACCAGATATAAATACTCTTTGAAATATATTGGTTACATAACTTATACACCAATTAAAGAACGGACCGCATAATTATGCCATAATGATTCTATTTAGCGATTACAACCAGGTAACCACCAAGTTAGCATTTCATTCCAATGAAACATCTAAAGATAAGGTGTCATTAATATAAAATTGGCTATCTATAATTATCATCCAGGTGCATGACAAACTACACAAAAACTTGTTCATTTCTACATGCTCATTACACTGAAAAATAATAAGTAGTTGAGAAGTTTGTAAAAAACCTGTTTTATGATGAAAAGCACTCATTTATTGAATGGATATATGTTTCAAGTGCACATTGGAATTGCCTCTATGAGGCAATTTCAATGTGTACCAACAACATATGGTACTGAAATTAAAGAAAACTATTTAGAAATATACACTAAACAAGTATCATGTCCATTGGATTTCCTCTTTTAAACATCTCAAACTGCCAATCAGTATTAAAGTACCATTCACTAAATGGCAAATTGTTTATATTTACATGGCAGCTATATCACCAAATTTGATTTCATGACTATGCTTTTGCTAAGCTAGAAGTTGCACGGTAGTAAACCCATATGGCAGACCCTGCCAAAGGCTTTTACTAATATCACAGAAAATAGCACGAAGATATTTGCCTTCATCCTGCGCCTGCCAAAAGGAGTTGTACAATTCAGCAAATTGATTAACCGATGAGTAACCAGACTGAAAACAAGTATTAAGATTATTGTGAAGTTAATAATTCTGCACATGTTTATGAGCTAGTTTTTCCATCGTTTTACAAACATATGTCCAAGTTAAGATTAAAGTTGTTTTGAAAAAAGAAAAACGGGGGTCACTTATAACCTGGAAGCACAGTAATAATTTTAATGGCGTCATCAAAATAATCAAAATCGTCAATCCTGAACTTTGCATATAGACTTATGCATGACATATATGTGGGTGGGGTTAAATATGGCCCTGATGAAAGCTAATTAGTACGGTGACCATAAATTGGTATTCAATTTCTAAAAGGTAGTATGATAGTTCATGAAATAAAAAAAACTTGAGATTTTTCAACATCAGATTTTTGAATATATAATTTTTTCTAAAACAAGTTAATATTTTCGAGGACACAAAAATATCATGCAGTAGCTTGTCACAGCTTGTGATAACGAATAAACTTGGGCCTATTCTAGAAGTTTTGAGGTCATGAGCAATGATTTAAGTTTTAAAAAAAATGACTGAAGATTACAACTATTCTAACTCGATATTTAGAGCTTACGTACGATATGTTTTCATCTGCTTAGAAAATTGGTCAAATGCTTAAAACTTACTAATGTTTTTATGACAAACAAAGTATTGAAACATATCCTTTTTATTTCATAAATGGATAGCCAATGCATAAAACAAACTGTTTGCAAAATATTGGACATATTTCAACATGGAAAGTCTCCTTAATTCTCACAAATAGACGTTTCATTCTTCAAAAGAGTTCAGTATCGAAGTGGCTGACTTATTTAAGTGTCCCAGGTGTATTAGAGATTCTGACTGAGAACTAATTAGGACTAAGTTCTGTTGTAAGACTTCAAGTTTATAACCCGGTTTCACAAAACCTAGTAAAAGTACAATACAACAACTCCTGAGGGAACACCAGGAACGTCCCTACTTTTCAAATTAGGTCAAAGGAGCATTGAATGTAGAGAAAGAGCATGTCTTAACAAACTAATATAATTACAAAACCAAATGAAGAAAATAGTACTGAGTAACCTGTAATTGGCGACGACATGAAGCCGTAAAATTACCCAGTATGCAATCGAACAGTGGAAAACCAGATAAACAATTACGAAAAATTTCAATAATGAGCATCCGTAATATTATTAAGAAAGTCCCCTAAATCCAGATGTCTAAAAGTCAGCTAAAACAACAGTCGATTTTAGCCCAATCATACAAGTTCGTGACTACGAAAGCAGCTTCTATATAATCTCATTCTCGATGCGAGTTCATACTTTCACTGAGTGTCGAAATAGCAATATTTAGGGGTCATACATTCATAACTAACAAAAGGGCTAAAACTATTTTTGCATGGGTTTTCTTCCCAATTCAATATAAATCCAATATGCTTTGATTTATGAGTTACAGACTGCCTCCCTGTCAGATAAATGGCTGAAATTATTGTCATTTGGGAGTATCGGAAATGTTGGCAACTTGGAGGCATGTAGTGTTTATACGGTAAATGCACTGGTAATGGAGAAGCCGTTTTAGGCTGTCGTATTATCAATGGATTGAAATTAGATTCCAGTGGCTTGTATCTTTTAACCTTTTTTATTCGATTTTTTTTCTTTCTTTGATTATGGACAATCCTGTTTTGGAATTAGGCGTGTAAGGTACTATTCATTGTCGGAATGAGAAACAATGTAGATGCAGATGAGACAGCTCAATATGAGCCGTCTCATCTGGATCTACAATGTTTGTAAAATCTTTTGCTCTCGGTTTTGCTTTTTAGTCACAGTGTTGATGTATTTGTTGTTCCAGTGCGATTAGTCAGTTAATATTTGACGCTTATAAAATTGCAGCTGACTTTTAATTCCTGTAAATTACCATTCCAGTTGTTTTTGCTCCCATTTTTTTTAAAACTTTAAAAGGTTCTAAGCTCTTTAACTTTTAAGACATAAATCAGTTTTAATATATTCAGAAAAAAAGGGTGAATAGTGTTATTCCTGTTATCAGCACCTATGAGTTGCGAACATTTGTGTCATCTTTTCCAAGACATATAAAAAGTTCTGAGCGCTTCAACTTTTTAAGAAAAATGTATTGATTCATTCGTGGAAAAGAGTTATTTTACGCTGCTCCTTATTTTTCTACATCATGCCATGTGAGCATCTGTGAAATCGGTTGTTATCATTTGCACAGTTAATCTCCTGTACTGCTAATTATTATATGGATGTTTCTACCCCTATGCCCTGTTTCGGCCTGAATTCATAAAACATAATACATGCCTGTCTTTTTCTGAAATTGTTTAACTGTTTAATAAGTCGTTGAATACAACAAAGTGGATAACACTGGAAATGCAAAGTAACGATACAAAAGTTATAAGAAATGTGCAATTCAGATTTAATCTCTAAGTGCTTTTAATGCATATTGATTAGAAATTACAATACGAGATTTACTCTAAGGCATACCTTTCCTAGAAAGAACAGTATGAATGCTGTGGCACGAACAGAGGGCAAATAGTCAGAAGACTAATAAGTAAACTTCTGATTGGATACGATGGCGGAAATTGTGTTTCTGAGATTCTAACATTTTGATTCGGATAAAACGATGGGAAAAGTAGTATCTCGGAGATTATACTGGCCTGGTTTACAAGTTGTAACAGTTTTGTTCTGTAATCTTTTGAAGTTTTCAATGTCGCTAGATAAACAGCAAGTTTCTACAGTCAATGTAGGTAAGTCATTCTCACTTTTATACAGAAAAATCTGTTTAAAACGGCCACTCAAAAATAGGCAAAACAAAGATCTTAATAACAAATGGTAGCTTAATGAAGGTCGAAAGTATTGTAGAATGCTCCCCTTGGAATACTTTAGACCTGCATTAAGCGATAATTGGTCCTGAAAATTTTGAGAGTAGTCATTTTTCTAGCTATTTTCAGCAACTGATATGTATGTTGAAAGCTTTTTAACTGACTTTCCTAATATGAATAAGCAAGTAAGTGTGATCAGGATATGTCGCAATGACAGACTGAAGACCAACACACGGCTTCGTGAGGAAGAGACATAGAGTACAGCAAATTGATTGCAAATCTAGAAACGACACCAAGTAACATACCAAATGGGGACAAAGGCCATCAATGGATTAACAACAACATAATAACCGACTTATAACGGACAGTAGCCTAGGCCACCGGGGGAGCTTAACTAGGTATTACTGGCAGAATATTCGCCCTTGATTCTTCTGTTGATGAAACATAATAAATAGTTCAGCTCGCATGGAGTTTTCTTCAATTATGAAATACATCAAAACATTAAAACTTACTAATGTTTTATGACAAACAAAGTATGGAGACATATCCTTTTTATTTCATAAATGGATAGCCAATGCATAAAACAAACTGTTTGCAAAATATTGGACATATTTCAACATGGAAAGTCTCCTTAATTCTCACGAATAGACGTTTCATTCTTCAAAAGAGTTCAGTATCGAAGTGGCTGACTTATTTAAGTGTCCCAGGTGTATTAGAGATTCTGACTGAGAACTAATTAGGACTAAGTTCTGTTGAAAGACTTCAAGTTTATAACCCGGTGTCACAAAACCTAGTAAAAGTACAATACAACAACTCCAGAGGGAACACCAGGAACGTCCCTACTTTTCAAATTAGGTCAAAGGAGCATTGAATGTAGAGAAAGAGCATGTCTTAACAAACTAATATAATTACAAAACCAAATGAAGAAAATAGTACTGAGTAACCTGTAATTGGCGACGACATGAAGCCGTAAAATTACCCAGTATGCAATCGAACAGTGGAAAACCAGATAAACAATTACGAAAAATTTCAATAATGAGCATCCGTAATATTATTAAGAAAGTCCCCTAAATCCAGATGTCTAAAAGTCAGCTAAAACAACAGTCGATTTTAACCCAATCATACAAGTTCGTGACTACGAAAGCAGCTTCTATATAATCTCATTCTCGATGCGAGTTCATACTTTCACTGAGTGTCGAAATAGCAATATTTAGGGGTCATACATTCATAACTAACAAAAGGGCTAAAACTATTTTTGCATGGGTTTTCTTCCCAATTCAATATAAATCCAATATGCTTTGATTTATGAGTTACAGACTGCCTCCCTGTCAGATAAATGGCTGAAATTATTGTCATTTGGGAGTATCGGAAATGTTGGCAACTTGGAGGCATGTAGTGTTTATACGGTAAATGCACTGGTAATGGAGAAGCCGTTTTAGGCTGTCGTATTATCATTGGATTGAAATTAGATTCCAGTGGCTTGTATCTTTTAACCTTTTTTATTCGATTTTTTTTCTTTCTTTGATTATGGACAATCCTGTTTTGGAATTAGGCGTGTAAGGTACTATTCATTGTCGGAATGAGAAACAATGTAGATGCAGATGAGACAGCTCAATATGAGCCGTCTCATCTGGATCTACAATGTTTGTAAAATCTTTTGCTCTCGGTTTTGCTCTTTAGTCACAGTGTTGACGTATTTGTTGTTCCAGTGCGATTAGTCAGTTAATATTTGACGCTTATAAAATTGCAGCTGACTTTTAATTCCTGTAAATTACCATTCCAGTTGTTTTTGCTCCCATTTTTTTTAAAACTTTAAAAGGTTCTAAGCTCTTTAACTTTTAAGACATAAATCAGTTTTAATATATTCAGAAAAAAAGGGTGAATAGTGTTATTCCTGTTATCAGCACCTATGAGTTGCGAACATTTGTGTCATCTTTTCCAAGACATATAAAAAGTTCTGAGCGCTTCAACTTTTTAAGAAAAATGTATTGATTCATTCGTGGAAAAGAGTTATTTTACGCTGCTCCTTATTTTTCTACATCATGCCATGTGAGTATCTGTGAAATCGGTTGTTATCATTTGCACAGTTAATCTCCTGTACTGCTAATTATTATATGGATGTTTCTACCCCTATGCCCTGTTTCGGCCTGAATTCATAAAACATAATACATGCCTGTCTTTTTCTGAAATTGTTTAACTGTTTAATAAGTCGTTGAATACAACAAAGTGGATAACACTGGAAATGCAAAGTAACGATACAAAAGTTATAAGAAATGTGCAATTCAGATTTAATCTCTAAGTGCTTTTAATGCATATTGATTAGAAATTACAATACGAGATTTACTCTAAGGCATACCTTTCCTAGAAAGAACAGTATGAATGCTGTGGCACGAACAGAGGGCAAATAGTCAGAAGACTAATAAGTAAACTTCTGATTGGATACGATGGCGGAAATTGTGTTTCTGAGATTCTAACATTTTGATTCGGATAAAACGATGGGAAAAGTAGTATCTCGGAGATTATACTGGCCTGGTTTACAAGTTGTAACAGTTTTGTTCTGTAATCTTTTGAAGTTTTCAATGTCGCTAGATAAACAGCAAGTTTCTACAGTCAATGTAGGTAAGTCATTCTCACTTTTATACAGAAAAATCTGTTTAAAACGGCCACTCAAAAATAGGCAAAACAAAGATCTTAATAACAAATGGTAGCTTAATGAAGGTCGAAAGTATTGTAGAATGCTCCCCTTGGAATACTTTAGACCTGCATTAAGCGATAATTGGTCCTGAAAATTTTGAGAGTAGTCATTTTTCTAGCTATTTTCAGCAACTGATATGTATGTTGAAAGCTTTTTAACTGACTTTCCTAATATGAATAAGCAAGTAAGTGTGATCAGGATATATCGCAATGACAGACTGAAGACCAACACACGGCTTCGTGAGGAAGAGACATAGAGTACAGCAAATTGATTGCAAATCTAGAAACGACACCAAGTAACATACCAAATGGGGACAAAGGCCATCAATGGATTAACAACAACATAATAACCGACTTATAACGGACAGTAGCCTAGGCCACCGGGGGAGCTTAACTAGGTATTACTGGCAGAATATTCGCCCTTGATACTTCTGTTGATGAAACATAATAAATAGTTCAGCTCGCATGGAGTTTTCTTCAATTATGAAATACATCATGATTACAGAGTAATTATCATATGAGCCACGATCTGCGGAATCCAGCCTTAATGACGAAGTCGTCAAAATTTAGTTAATTACACACACTTAATCTACGAAGTGTTAAGAACTTATCCGGCAATTTTTTGAAGTTATCTCCATTATTCATGAAAATATGGTCTTTTGAAACTATACACTGTCTAAACTTTAACGTACAACGCCAGAAACGTCATGAGGCTACTAATGACGTCAAAGTTACATTCCTGATTTGCGGGTTTGTCAGGTGCATGAAAAACATGCTATTTCTTGCTTACATACTTTTTTTATTATCATTAGCATGTGTTCAATGGAATTCGCATAAATGTTGACACTGATTCATTTTTTGCCTAAAGTTTGCATGATCTGAAAACGGCTGGCTATACTCACAAAATAAAAATCTTATTCCTCCAACGAGATAACCACTCAGATCATAACTAAAACCTGTCAATTATGTTGTAAAGCCAACATGCTTTTCTGCATTCTTTCAATGTCTAACGTATTGTTTCCCTTTAATTTGGTATGAAACATGACCAATTTCAGAAAATAAGGTTTTGACCTTTTTACCCTCCCCAGGCACAAAGGGTGTGTTAAAGGGCATATTTGCTTGCATTGTGTTTTATACTTCATTCCCGTTAATTTGACATGCAATATGACCACTTTCAAGAAAAATATGACATTTTAACCGCTCCCCAGGGGTTGAGAATATTAATAAGACAAAAGACTTGCTTACATGTTATTGTATGATTCACTCCCTTAAATTTGATATGCAACATGACCATATTCTGAAAAGGTTGATTTTGGGCATTGGTCAAATCCCTTGGTTCACCCAGGGATTCAGACACTGGTCTCTAACAAACTCCCGTTTGAAATGTTTTATATCTTAGACTATTGTTTCATTGCTTGCATACAAAATTTCAGCTTAAAATGTTGACAACTGGCAGAATTTGAGCAAACTTGGTAGATATCAAGGCTCTAGGCCTGTGGTTTCAGACAAGAATACTTCTTATGTTTTTTTTCTATATAAGCCTATGTAAAATATGTGACCCCGGGCGAGGGCCAATTTTGCCCCAGGGGCATAATTTGAACAAACTTAGTAGAGGTTCACTTGATAATGCGACATACCAAATATCAAGTCCCTAGGCCTTGTGGTTTCAGACAAGAAGATTTTTTCATGTTGTCCCCTTATAAGCCTATGTAAAACATGCGATTCCGGGGTGGGGCCATATTTGGCCCCTGGGACATAATTTGAACAAACTTGGTATATGTCTACTAGATGATGCTACATATCAAATATCAAGTCTCCTGGCCTTCTGGTATCATATAAGATTTTTTTAGGTTTTTATCTCGAAGATGTATCTATTTTAGCCTGTGTGACCTAGATATGCAACGGACCGAAACTATTTGAACAATTATTAAAGGCGGCCTTATAAGGATCATTCCTGTTAAGTTTTGTCAAAATCTAGCCAGCAGTTTCGGAGGAGATGTCCTTTGAAGCAATTGTTGACGACGGACGATTCACGACGAACGGCGGACATCCAATCATCACAATAGGTGGTTGTTGTTGTGATTCTTTAAGCGTGTAATCTTGTTCGCAAAACGGAACATTTTGCTATTGCCATGAAATGTGGCGGTACACCACATTGGATAAATTTTGTCCATCATTAAAATATACAGCTAAATGTCTTTTTCTGATCTGAATCGCATTTGTAAAAGAGAAACATTTCTAAATTCCTAAATTTTAAAAACTCAAAAGTTTATTTTTCAGTTTGCGTTCCAAAACGCATATCTCTGTTCTAAAAATGCTTAATTGTCTTTACATAATCTGGAAATAAATCCGATGCTATGCTTCGCTAATCTGCATAGGTATGCCTGATTATGGAGATTGTGCTAATCTATAATGCCTTCAATGTTTATCGTCGTGAGTTGGCTCCCGGTACCGTTAGTTTAACAGGTGACAGGGCCCAGGGCAAGGACAGTAAACATTGGGCTTACAGTACTAAGTTAAATTGTAGTTTATTGATATAATACATAAGCAAATATACAAATCAACACACTATACTAACATTGAAGCACTAAACAAAAGGTATTCAAATCTACTTAAATATGCTTAATCCAGTATTTTGAGGGTGACTTTCTACGGAAAGTCAGCCTCAAAATCCTGATTTCGTGGATAATCCTGAAAACTTTGACTAATGAAATCTTCATCCAAGCTCTGAGTTTTTAAACAGTGAAAACTCTCGTAAGACTTTGCGGCAGAGCTGTCTCGCATACAACTTTTGGTATCATCTAATGTGATAAGACTCGTTTTGATATGCGCTGGGTTAATTATTATACTGCAATTTTAGCATGCATTTTGGTTGGAAATGTCAGTTATAAGAGTATCGTGTTACAAATTTTATCGAACAAACTGTATATTGATTGGTAGGCATTCTGAATAAGTGAATCTCATTTGTCTTAAACGCCCGATCTATCTATGTTAAGACCAATATTCGTCGAAGCTATTTCTTTTTATACTCCAGCATTAACTTGTCTATATCATACTGAGGCTTGTATCAGCCAAGTTTTGCACGAGTTTAGAGCCTCGAGGTTATAAATCTTGAGTTCATTCTCAGACTCAAAATAAAGCAAAATGATTGGCTGCTTGCGGACACGTGTCCACAAGCAGCCAATCTTTGGGATTTATTTTGAGTTTGAGACTGTACTCAAGTTTTATAACCTCTGGCTTGTACATTAGAACAGCTGACTCTCAAACAGTGCAGACCGGGAACAGACACCGCATAATGCGGTGTCTGATCCCGGTCTGCATTGTTTGCTTACCGAATGTTCTACTAAAATTTTGAAAACAAATAAAAATAAAACCCAACATCCCTAAAATTGGAAATGGGCTTGTCCTACTTATAAGGATAGGCAAATCCATTCAGCTAAAATGGGTTAGTAAGGCATTTCTTTCTTTGAATCGTCAGTAGATTGAGTAAAAAGGACTTAGTCTGTAAATAGGAAGGTTTTTTACAGGACAGTCACTTTTAACTCAAACTAGGCCATGTCTAAAAGATAATAATTTGAGCTGCGACATGAGATTTCCAATAATGTGATATATGTGACCAGCAAATGCTCAGACCAGCAACCTGCGCATATGCGCAGTCTGATTAGAGCCTTTGCTAGTCGCTTGACTTTTCTGTGAATATAAAGCTACTGACTGAACATCATTTGGAGTTTCTAAGCTTAAAAGGAAGCTGGACAGGCTCGTCTGAGTCTACACTTGTCAAAATGCCACATTGTTGGAAATCACATGCCACGGCTCATATTTGGTTGTCACATCCCACTTGGAGGTTTTAAAGTTGTATAGGCAAGTAGAATATTTTGCATATGCATAATGCTAATAAACAAGTTGTCTCAATCTGGCTTCTTACCTCACCACTCAACAGTTTTTCAGTTAATTGATATCTTTCATAATATATGCCAGGCCTTTGATAATAATATGTTTTCTTGCATTGTGTTCTGTGATGTGTCAAAGGCATTTGATAGAGTCTGACATAAGGGTCTTTTATTTAAGCTACGGCAAAATGGTATTGAAGGGAAACTTTTAGAATGGTTAAACAGTTATTTAAGTCAAAGAAAGCAGAAAGTTGGTCTAAAGTCTTGCTTTTCATGTTTAAAGTCTATCTTTGCGGGGGTGCCGCAGGGGTCTGTTCTTGGACCTCTTTTATTTTTGGTATACATAAATGATATAGCTGAACATCTTCTTAGTTTGACAAGGCTGTTTGCAGATGATAGCTCACTTTTCTATTCTGCAGCACACATTGATGACATAGCTGGTATAATTAACCATGATATGCAGTTGTTGTCAAACTGGGCTAGACAGTGGCTAGTAACATTTAATCCCCTGAAAACTGAAGCTGTTTTATTTACTCTTAAAAAGATTAACATCCTACCACAACTTGTTTTTGATAATATTCCAATTAATTTCGTAGATAGCCACACACATCTTGGTGTTACCTTCAGTAGTACAGGGCAATGGCATTCTCATATTGAAAATATTGTCCTATCGGCGACTAAAATTTTGGGAAGAATGCGTAAGCTAAAATACTCCATTTGTAGAAATGCTCTCAACCAAATGTATATGTCCTTTCTTTTACCAGTTGTAGAATATGCCTCAGTTGTATGGGATGGATGCTCTGAACAGGACTCACAAACTTTACAAAAAATCCAAAATGAAGCCGCCCGCCTTGTTACAGGATTAACTAGATCTGTGTCATTAGAAAACTTATTCAAAGAATGTGGATGGACAACTTTGTCAAAAAGAAGGCAACAACATAAACTCTCCTTCATGTATAAGGTAAATAATGGCATTGTACCTTCATATATACAAGATTTAATTCCTCCTTTAGTTAGTGAAATTTCAAACTACCCTCTGAGAAATAATAGAAATATATCGGTGCCCTTTAATAGAACTAGTATCTCACAAAAATCATGTATTCCTTCTTCCATTAGACTTTGGAACTCCCTTGAAGATGACTTAAAAAATCTATCAACATTACAAACCTTTAAAAAACATATTACTTCAAGTTTCAATAACTCATGTGTTCCTTCTCACTTTACTATAGGAAATAGATATATTTCTATATTGCATGCACGACTTCGAAATAATTGCAGCAACCTTAATAATGACCTTTTTAGAAATCATCTCCGTGATAATCCTTTATGTGATTTGTGTGGCATGATAGGGGACGCCATCCACTACTTCTTTCATTGTAGAAAGTTTACAATGAAACGGCAGGTTTTTAATGACACAGTTAGAGTTTTCCAACCATTAAGTATTGATATGATTCTATGTGGTAATTTTAATTTGAACATGGAAAACAATATAGTCTTGTTCAGAGCTGTCCACAGATATATACATGTTACTAAGCGTTTTAAAACCAGTTGACTCTTTTCCTGAAGTTTTCTTTGAAACATATTTTGTATATTAATTAGTATACTTATGACCAATGTGTGCTATTCCCAAGTTGAAGGGGTTCCTGGCAGTCGTACTATTATTTGTTTTTTTTTCTTTTAATTATGCAATATTAATTACTTACTTATTTATTTATCTACTCTACTGATGTTCGATTTTTTTCTTCTTTCATATAAATCTATCTTCATTTATTTATTTATTTCCTTATTCATTTATTTTTTTATTTATTTTTTTATTTATTTACTTATTTATTTATTTATTATATATTGATTATTTCTTTTATATTTATTTGCTTATTTATTTATATATTAATTTATTTACTTATTTATTTATTCTGATATAGTCTTGTTTATGTTACTATCTGTTTTGCTTTGATTACAACTTGTTAAGTTAACATATGCGTTTGTATATATAGCCATGTTTATAAGCTATTGTGTATATATAGAATGTAGGGGAAGGGTATAAACTAATGTTGTGAGAACTTGTGACCCAACCCCATTGCTGTAAATATTTTGGCAATAAAATATGTTTAAACTAAACAAGTTGTCATGCATACCCAGATAAAAGCTTTATCTAATGTTTTAGCTGAATAGTGCCAGTAAAAAGATTAGTAGAAATCGACCTTTATACATTTGTACGAGATGAAACATGATATCTATGCATTTTGCTCGCAGAAATGAAAAGCAAAAACAATCTTAATTCTGAGGCCATATTTTTATAATTGCTGGCTAGGTAAGAAACGACAAACATTTTTTTTTTTTTTTTTTTTAAAAATAAAAAATAGGCCACGCCTTAAACAACTTGAAAAACGATTATCTTTATGCAGACGCACAGGCACGTCGGAGCCGTCGCTTCTCGCATATGTACATGTATGCGATAAGTATAAAAAAAATCGTATTTGTTGGCCGATGCACGAGACCTGTTTCATGTTTATTTGAATAGGTGTGAATATCACTTTTTTTACTGTTGCATATTGATAGAACAATGTTTTTACTTCTTATAAGTAACGGACGGGTCCCTGGTATGGCCAAATAGACAAAATGTCAATTTAAAGCATAATCATGACACGGAACCCTGTTTGGTGAATGCGTTTTCCTTGAGGTCAAATTGATTATTTCAAAATCTAGTAAATCTATGTGTAGCGGCAATTTCAAATGTGTTCAAATAAACATGAAACACCTATTGTATTACATGTATTACTATTTCGTTTTGGTATAAGGAAAATATTTTCTCGCATGCCAGATCGGTATTTCCGTTGTTTTTGCCCATGTTTTATCTCACATACCCGTTACCAGCCCGTGGAAAAGATTAAAAAAAACAGCCACACGTCGATCCGTGACGTAATTGTAATGTTCAACTGACGTTACCATGTCTCATCTCAGCCGGGCGAATTCAGTATTTGCTGGAAGCCTTTTCATGTGTTTCCAATATTAATGGGGTACCTGTTAGTGGTGAGCAAGAAAAACAATCCATTATTCGTGTGAGGATGGGATGCGACAATCGGTGATCTGACGGACGAATCTTACACTCACGATGGATTCTTATATTAGCATACCTACCTTGCTGTGTACATTCCTACAATAGTGCAAATCTTGTCTTGTACTCTATTGTGATGCAAAGATAAATGAATTAACTTTAAGCAACAAGAAATTCTTCTTCTGGATATTTCTCTTGCAATTTTAGAAGTCTAGACAAAAACGTTAATTTAAAAATGCTATCAATATTGTTGAATTCATCATTCTACTTAATGTGAAAGACAAACATCTCCTTTAAATTACCATTACATGCTTATAAAACACGGCCACATAATATCATGCCAAAGAAAACATAGATACCTTGAGAACAGGGTGAAATGGTATTTAGGCCAAATAAAAAAAATATGTGTGTTTCGGGTAACGGGTCTGAAAATTTTGGGTTGGGTAGGCGCAACTTTTTTTAAAATATTTTCTTTTTTGTGGAAAAATGCATAAAATTATATATTTTCCAGAGAACCTGAAAAAAAATCTAGGTTTCACCAGTAAATTTAGGTAGGGTCGGGTTACACTAAACACAGATTATTTTTATTTTGGCCTTATTTCAGGGAAATATGAGAACAAATGCCATGTTTTGAGGAGACAACAAAGAAGAACAAAGGCAATGTTGGGGTCAGGGAACATAAGACATTTTTTTCTCTCTTTTGTTATGTTCGACGTTGTTTCAACATTTAGCAGTTCTGGGTGTTTGGTAAAATAAGAATCCATAATGAGTGTAAGGGTGGGATAGAAAAATCCGTCCCGAGGATCACCGATTGGTAAAATCAGGGGAAATCCCTATCTGGCGTGTACATATCGCATGTCTTCGTAGGCACGTGCTGTCTACGTTTACGCAGCGTTACCACATGGATGTAACTTGCCGGAATCCAGTCACTATTCGAGTGCTTTAAGAATGCACAAGGTTTCCACCTTTGCTGAAAAAAGGTCTTATATCTCCTTAAGGATACGCTTCATTTGTTGCCATAATCACGTAAGAATTTTTAGTTGCCAAAAAAGTTTGTATTTGTATTATCTCGTATGTTTAGAATTGTTTCCTCCAAAGGAGGTGAGAATGGTCTGCATGATATTATACACAGTAGTACCTGGCCAATTTTATGTTATTATGGCACCAAAACACCTATGTAAGTTTAGCTCACAGTCGTCTTCATTTATTCTGCTGATTAAACTTTTCGGTTAATCAGAAAAATGGATTTTAACAGGGCTGAACCTACATTCTACAGAACTAATTTTCCTTACGCCAGTTCCGGCTAACAAAACGGAGCTTTTTCGTATATAATACTACACGTAATGCGTCTTACGAAGACCGGAGGCTTGATTCGACTCTCGAAGTATGTCTTGCTTTAAAGACAAATTCCAGGAGAATGTTGTTGCTCGAATCTGCAATATAGTTTACTTTTAACACGCGAGAAACAGTAGTTCATTTTATTTCTTGATTAAATCTGACGTTTTTCAATTACCGCCCATGAACTTATGGTGTTGTAAATGAGTGGTTTCCTGCAGGCAAGAGACACTTTGATTCAGATATTAATGACATACAATGCTCTACCGAATAAACACTAGAGAGATTTAAAACAATAGCTTCACTCTCGGATAGACGTGAGAACTAATGGAAAAGAAAATTGGAAGGTGAAACACATTGCAGATCTTGTCTATTGACACGAACATGTTCGTTTCCAGTCACCGTATTAACTTGATCACAAGAAGGGGACTGACAACTCTATTTTGGGATATCAGAATTTTGCAACGTGTTTACTGCTTTCAGCCATTTAGATAAGAGTATATACAGTAAAAACTGTCTCAAAAAAGTAAGAGTGCAAAGATCAGGAATCAATACAATCAAGTACCAAGACCAATTATTTATTTATAAATAAGGGGAGCATTCTGCAATACGTTTGACCTTCATTAAGCTACCTTTTGTCATTAAGATCTTTGAGTGATTTTTGAGTGGCCGTTTTATACAGGTTTTACACAGGTTTTACTGTAATCCAAAAATAATTCTCTTCTTTCTTACCCAAAACATATGTTGTTGGTAGTCGAAAGATCCTTATGAGCATTCAAAACAAATGTTAAATCTGATGAGTAAGAAAATATCCACAATTGTACTCTTAAGAGTAATCAGTGGCGAATCTAACAAGTTGTTTAAACAAGTTAAGGACCTCTGACAGTCTTAATGAAGGATTGCCAATAAAATGGCCAGATAAAGGTTTCAAAGAATATGATATTTTTGTCTGTGGTAAAGGTTGTTGGTTAAGCCCTCGATTTATCCGCAAAAATGCTTTTCACATTGGACAAGTACCGATTAAAAAGGTTTAAAAACTATGTTTCTACTTAAAGCTTTTCCTTTGTTATACTGTTTTAGTTTTACATTACACTCATTGTATAAACATGGCATGCTTCATCTAAGGGGATGCTAAAAACAAATTATTATAAAAACAACAACATTATAGTCACTAATTTTGTACAAACCTGTAGCTAAATATCCATTTACAATGGTACGGATACAGTATGAAGTTATGATATTACTCAGTGAACAGGACATACCGTAGAATGGATACTATCTGTGTGTAAGACATTTACAGGTAATAGTCAAAAGTTATAGACACCATACGTATTTACCAAAAACAATGACATATTCTTGACCCTTTGATTCTTGATTCTATGCAAACGCAACACTTTCGTCTCAAGTTTTATGCTGAAAACATTATATTTCAATGTATTTAGTTGAATACCTGACAAAACTTTGGCTTTATGCAAAAAATAATTGGTCATAAAAATACATATATGTAACACATATATATTTTGTTAGGTGCATTGAAAACCAGGTGTTTTAGAAATAGAGCAAATAAGAGGTGTCAATTAGACACCAGGGTTTAACTGTTAGATTTATTTTGCTCCAGTATTCAAAGACTATTCGTTTGTGGTGTCTAACTGTGAGTTTGTCACCTTCCCATTGGTATCCTGGGTCAGGTGTTGAACCTGATTGTATCGATTCCTGATCTTTGCACCCTTACTTACTTCCGTTGTGTGTACTGCTGAGTCCTTATTTTGGTTTTTATCTCCTTTTTATATCTTGATTAGTATGTACTAGGAGATGATGCATAGATAAGTTATGGATTTTTCATGCAAACCAAACATCTATATGTCTTGATCCACATCAGAATTAAGGGTGAGATTAGTACCGATACGCATATTGAAGCCCTCCCGTAAATACATTCACTGACCCTTCCAAGGCGGTTCTTCTTTTTGTGGATCATTTTTGTTATTTGTTATTTGTGTTTCGTGTTTGTCTTTGTTATACTGTCTTGTCTGTTCCTTGCAGCCTTGTAATCACCTGCTGGGAAAGGGCTGACCTCTTGGCTCACTTGTGTGTGATGTTTTCCTGTGTTTTTGTCACTTTCCAATATTGTGTCCCAGGTCAGGTGTATTACTTGGATGTATCGATTCCTGATCTTTGCATTCTTCCTTACTTTGCAATTATACCTAATCCTGGTCACAGGCTCTCAGAATTTGATTAGATTGAATAGGAGATTATCCGAAGTCGAAAATTATTATCATATAGTGTGGCTGTCAATATATACATGTTATAGAGGCTATTACTCTTGACAATCAAAATCACTCTCAACTCATTATAGGTCCTATCTAGACTGCACTGTCTTGTCTGAGTCGTCATTGCGGCTGCATGTCAAATAAAATCCTTTCTTTATTCGTGGCACCACAATTATTGTTCAGTGTTTGAAAGAATTGAATGATCAACACCATAGTACATTTAGCCAAGATGGGAACAAATTGGGCCTCGTCGCAAGAAAACCTGTCTCGGAGTTTCTGACAAATTAAGGCTCAAACGACATTCTCAGCTACAATGACTAGTTAAGATATTGAAATTTTGTACGCAGCACGTTTGACTACTATCCTTTCCAGATTGCAAATAACAAAGGCACTGACCAAACTGCGCCAATGAGCAGTTTGGTCTGCGCCTGTGTTGTTCACATGCAACAAAGTCAGGTTTTCTCGCACCAATGTCACTTTATATCTCTATGGGGAGATATCTTCAAGGCAGATGATTTATTGCTTCTGTGAATTTAGTTTCTTTTAACAAGAACATATGGCTTTGTAAACGACTTTAGCCAACTTTATGTCTCGCCTTCTGGAGTCATGAAAAATAACACATGAGGGTCTGAATTGGTCGGGGTGGTGTCTGGTATTCACAAATCATTAAAATAAAACAGCCCATTATTCACTCTCATTAAATATTTGCTTATTCATCAAAAAATAATTTTATTATTCTTAAAAAAATAAAATAGCCCATTATTCACCTCATTAACTTTTAAAGATTTTTATTATTCTTTAACAAATGTAATGCCTTATAATTTTATTTTTGGTCTCATATTTGGTGGTTTAGCTTTTATTCTTTTAAAACTTAATCATCATTATCCATTATTTTTGTTATTTATTAAATATAGAATTATTCTACAATTTAAATGACCTCATTATTCTCTAATCATTATTTTCTTTTTAGCTTTTTATTCCTTAATCATTGTAAAATTTAAACTCATATTAATTTATTAACCTATTCATTCATTACCATTCCACCCCACCAAGACCCTAATAATGTCCTCATTGGGTATAGTAACATAATCAGTGTGGGCACTTATGGTTACCCATAACACGTGTTTGTTTAGGTACACTTTAATGTACTTCAGCTTAAAATAGCAATGGTTAACCATAACAGACTACTTTCATTTTTCACCAATAGATGGCACCACATGATGTGTGATGAAACACCGTAACGTTTATTCCTTCTAGTTTGATGAGAGACTCATAGAAAAGTTTGAGTGACTCGCCAACTTAAGTATCCACGTCTGAAAACAAGTGCAGTAATACGTTTGGTCGTGGCTATTAATAAAAATAGAAGTTTTTTATTGGTTTTCTCTTACAAAAAAGAGACAAATACACCTCTCTTTTACCATGTCTAAGCCATGTTTCTTGAAACAATAACTCATATACTGACTAAATGGACTATTACCTGTTAGTGTCTGGACAAATATCCATATCAAACATAAATAATACATACCAAAGTCTCTAGAAAGATAAAATCGCCATTATAAGTGTGTTTTGTGCAATGAGTAAGTGTTCTGGCCAACCATCACAATCATGCTGTATGGTTAACCATAAGTCTTAAGACTAATAAATGTGTCCACGCTATCAAGCCAAAATCAACTCTGAAGTTCAATAGCGTGCTGATTATATTATTGATTTTATTGTATATGAAAAGAAGGTGGATATGATCTGAAAATGCCACGATCCGAGATTACAGGCCACCATATTACGTCAAAAGAGAGAGAGGTGGGTTGCAACCAAGTATATTTCCCTAAGCGAAACGATTGCCTAGCTAAAGGGAACATAAAGAACAAATCACAAAAGCAAATATACAGGGTGCGTTCATTTAACTGTGGCACTGGGGCTCTGCAAGGCGCATAATGAAACTTACACATATTTCAACTGGTTAATGTGCTCTCCATTGACAGAATCACATTTTTCTAGTCTTAAAATTCAGTCTTTGAAGGCAGATAAGTAGACGGTTTTTGGCACACCCTGTATACACTAAAAAATGTCAATGCCAAGAGAAAAGACGTCTGGAAACATTGTTTTTCACTAAATGAAACCGGAAAATGTCACAGGGAATGCAGTCTGCGAAAACAGCTGATTCTGGAGCCGTATCAAAGTTTCCGTTTCCAGGATATCAAGAAACAGCCTACACTTGTGAGCAGCCCAATTGTTATGAATATAGTATACGCCACTAAGACCTGTTGCTGGTTTTTTGTTTTGTTGTTTTTCTTCATTTTTTTTAAAAAAATGATAGTACTTTGTTCTTATAGAACTTACCTGTGACAGTTCAACTCTTGAACACTTAAATTGGACTAATGGGTCGATCAGAATTCAAAAATATAAGGCATATGAAACTTATCCCACGCTTTTTACTATTTTTCTGATGACATGCCTAGCTTTTTCTTTGCACAGACATTGCTTATAATCAAAGCGTCTCTGGGGCTCAAATGTATATACCCAGGTTCCATCAGCTGTAATAAGTTTGGATATTCCTTTCTAGTTTTGCAATCATCTTGATGGGGAAGAGACAGCTGGTTGCTTTACTTTAATTGTCCTTCTGATGTATTAGGCTGTTAGTGTTCTGTTCTCGCAGTGCCATGGTTTAGTCTGTAGTATTTGAATTTCGTATTTCCTGATCATACTCGTTAACTTTTTATAACCTTAATAAAGCAAATACCTCTGGACCTGGTTTAATGACCTACAATATTGTTGCTTCCAATCTTTTGGTTTTATTTATCAAAATCGTTAACAATCCTAAAGCAGAATCTATTCACTGATTTCTATTTCTACTAGCCACGTAATAGCATACGCCTCGAAAAGCTCAGCTCTGATGTAACATTTATTGGCATTTATTACGTACAAGAGCGTCAATAGGCATACAAGTTTCTCCAATAGACAATATATGGACCGAAATCAAGCTACACAGGAAATTGCAAATCCCCTTGTCTGATATAAACTGTCCAATTTACAATCTCTATCTCGCTATATTTTTCTCTTGATATAGACTAATATATTCTTTTCACTGGCAGCATTTTCAAGCTGGTGCGAGACGATTCCCTTATAGTATTTAAGCAGCTTCAATAGCCTTTATGGAAACAAATGAACTAAGAAATGAACAATAGTTTTTTATGTTCATCCTTTCATGAATCTTCAAAATAGATAACTGATCTCTTATACTTACATTTTATGATCAATAAATTAACATATCTTATGTATTCAATTTCCCATTTTAGATCAGTATCTAGTATATCATTTATTTATCATTTCGGTACTTGACGGTTTTATTACTTTTTGCGCCTAAACCTTGTGGTCAACCCAGAGTACTTAAGACGGGACGCATGTAACACTGACATGGCGCCTCGCCTTTTTGTCCCAATCAATGCAGAAAACAGAACTGCAAATGGAGCGAAAGATGTCTTGTAGGAGAACTGATGATGATTGGGATTTGATTAATAGCCCTGACTGATATAAAGCATTGCATCATGTCTGGTTGTTCCTATCTCTACAACTGCACCCTCACTGCCAGAAAAGAGCGACAAGAACCTGACCCACACCATGAAAAAGGAAAATGTTGTTCGTTCAAGTCAAACATAACCAGCATAATTTGTTTACAGTGAAGCTTGTCTTAAGTGGCCACTCAAAAATAGACAAAAGAAAGGTCTTAAAGACAGGTGGAAGCTTAATGTAGGTCGAAAGTATTGCAGAATGCTCCAAAGCATTAATCAGTCTTGAAAACATATTTCTGTGGCGTTCTTTTGAGTGACCGCTTAAGACAGGCTTTACTGTATAGATAATAGCTAGCTTTGAATCAACGGTTGCAGCTGTTGTATGACTTCCTGTATCTAACTGTAGTGGTGGGTATCGGTCCCCGAGATCGCCATCGAGTGGTAAAATAAGGATGGCATAAAACGTAACCAAACAGCAAAATCAGAGTTTATCAATATTAGACGTTCATTGACGTTATGTTATTGGTCCATCTGCATAGCTGAATTCGGATATATATATATATATATATATATATATATATATATATATATATATATATATATATATATATATATATATATATATATATATATATATATATATATATATATATATATATATATATATATATATATATATATATATATATATACAGTGAGCCACTTTAGTTACGCTACACTTTTCAGGGCCCTCATTTTTTGACAAAAATGCTAGATCAAACATTCTCTATGATAGGTAACTTATTGACATTTTATCTGTTTGATGACATCGAAAAAATATCGGAAAAATATCGGAATCACTCATGCGAATCATTCTGTTACATCAAAGGCAATTTTGACAAAAATGCACGTGCAACCTGAACGTCTATATTTTCTATTTGCGTATTGCGCTAGGCATTATCCATGGAGATCGTTGTGACGGAAAAACACCAAAACAGTTATTTAATTCAACTAAAACCACTTTTTTAAGTCGTTGAATTAAGTAACACCATTACTTTTTGAAGAAGTGCTCGTTTTGACGTCGTATTAACGTCAGTTAAAATAATCAAACATGTTTCCTTCGCAAATTGTTTTGTTATGAGTCACTTGTTGACATAGAAGTGTCAAAACCCTTATACATCTTACCATTGACACGTCTTATAGCCTTGGTTGCAGTGACGTCATCACTACGGTCAACACCGTGACGCAAATAAATCGATTATTTTTTATAAAAGTAAACGGTGGATACATGGTTGTTTAAAATGAAATTACAAAATAAGTGTTTCGATAACTAGTTTACTCAGTGTCATACGAATTTTAACTTACTTTTAAAAAAGTCCTAAAAACAACTTTTTTAAACCTTGGCTTGCTGGAAACCCAAAAAGTAAAACGTTTAAAACATCGCGAAGTTAACAAACACATCCCAGTCTTAGATATTGCCAACAATAAATCGGCTCTTATCTCTGGCATAGCAGAAATCCGACCCTGAAAAAAAGTGCAATTTGATCTGAGTTTCATTCGAAATAGTGCAATGTGAAATGGTGTTTTGAGGGTGGTGCCCTTCAGGATCCATTTTTGAATTAATTTCTGATCTGATCACAATGAAATTTCAATGGCTAATGCAAATATAAATGCGCTTTACGCTGGTATTCTCAGAATAAAAATATGATATTGCTTCCCCAAGTAATTGTACATTTGATAAAGTGGCTCACTGTATGTGATATTGACAATACTATGCTAGTTGCATAACATTTAAAGATTATACTTTTAGTGTGAGGGACAAGTAGAAATATTAGTCTAAGGATCACTATTTGGCATCACGAGGCTAGCCGAGTGATGACAAACGGTGGTGCCGAGGGGTGAACATTTTCTACCCGTCCCTAATATCCTTGATATATTCGTTTTCTTGCATCAGTTTCAATTTCCATATTTTGAATTAAGCTCCCAGTGGTGCCTGAATACGCTGAACATGACACGATTACGTCACTTTGTCATAGCTATGACGTCTCTTAATTAGCGTCCATGCGTTTGACTTCCAATACAACCTGTGTACACCACACGTGACATCTGGGATGAGATAATATAAGAATCTATCATGAGTATGAGGGTGGGATAGAAAAATTTATCCCGAGGATCACCGATTGGCATCATGAGGCTTGCCAAGTAAAAACAATCAGTGATAGCAACGGATGGATTTTTCTATCCCATCCTCACATGAATAAAGGATTCTTTTTCTTGCTGACCACTTAATACCTCATTTATATTGGAAACAGTTTGAAAAAGATTTCCAGAAAATCCTGAATACGCTGAGGTGCGACAAAATTACGTCATTTTAACATTACAATGACGTCATAGATCGACATGCGGCCAGCGTGCGGCTATTCGTTTTCTATCTTTCCCTAGGGCCGGTGCGGGTGTGTTAGATAAATAGAATCCTTCATTGGTGTTCAGTGGGGACAGAAAATTCCCAACCCGATGGCCTACCGTTCCAGTGGAAAACGAGGCTTGCCGAGTTTCCCACTGAACGGTGGACCCGAGGGTTGGGATTTTTCTGGATACACTGAACACCAATGATCGATTCTTTTTCTCATGTACTACGACCGTACGGTACAGTACTGTGTAATATGTGTTGGTGACGTCACCGAGGTCGATGTTTACAGTCAATAACGCACACTGTACAAATCAACTTGAAACAGCAAATAAACAGCCCATCAAACAATGAAGAAATGGTTATTTCATCAAAATGGACTTACAAGAACTAGCTTATCAGCCACAGTAACTCGAGTGAGTAATTTTGTTGAGGAAAGTGTGTGTGTGTGTGTGTGTGTGTGTGTGTGTGTGTGTGTGTGTGTGTGTGTGTGTGTGTGTGTGTGTGTGTGTGTGTGTGTGTGTGTGTGTGTGTTTTCATCGTCAAGGGTCCCCGTCCTGGTGCATTCAGTCATGCATTGTCCAACAGGTTAAATATGGCAATCACAATGCACTCAGCATGTTCAAAGCATTGAATAAAGCTTCTAACGCATACAGTGAACAATTTGCTATGAAAGCTTAACTATGTTAAAAGTATTATTTTTTCTGCTTTTAAACAAATATTCAGTATTATTTCAAACATGTGTGAAAATTTCAGAACAATATATTGAGTAACTTGCAAACAACAACTTATTTAATTTGAAAGGGTCAAAACCCAAAGTCGCAAAAAATGAATTTGCGCTCAAGTCTGCATTACACCGCGATGGACGCCAGCGTGTCTACCGAAGACAGAATGTGCGCTACCGTGATAGCTATGTCATTGAAAGCAATCGTCAAGGCGGGGCTCAGTGATGATTTGGCGAGGTATATCCTTTAATACCAAACCCAGTGTGTCCAAATTCGTGGAAATCTAAACGCTGCAAGGTATCAGGACGAAACTCTTAATCTTGTCTGCATTCCGCATCTCACACAATATGACTCTGATGCATGACGGAGCACCTGCTAACACTGCTCATGCCAGCAGGGATCTGTTGCAGGCTAGCAGAATCAATATTTTACCATGGTCATCCTACTCTCCAGATCTAAACCCAATCGAACATATATGGGATGTGATTGGCAGAAAAGTGAGAGCGAGAGATCCCCGTAATGTCAAGGAGCTAGAGAGGGCCGTTTTGGAGGAATGGAACATACTTCAGCAACATGTCTGCCAAGAGGACGTGCTATCAATGCGCAGTAGGTGCAGGGTCGTCATCAACGCAAACGGTGGACACACAGGCTTTTAAACGGACATTTTTCTTTGAAGACTCGGTCATGGATGAAACAAGATTTCCAAACAAAGAGTAAATTTTACATTTTTTAAAATACGTTAACTTGACTAAAACTTTAGGCTGGATCTGTATAACTTGCGTGCGTATTATCTGGCGTACAATTTTAGAGAGAACGAACATATTTTTTTTGATATTCCTTATTTTATATGAATGATATAATACAGATTAATTTTCCTTTGAAAATGAATTAGTGTTTGATTATTAGATTTGATGTAGAATACAGTGGCCTTTTTAGTTTGTTTTGTCTCAGATTTCCGTATTGATTTGTTTGAAGAATTGAAAATTTGCGACTTTCATTTTTTGAAGTTTTTAACTCAAATCTCAATATTTTAAAAGTCATGAGTCCGTTTTCTCTGAAAATGGTCATGCACTACTGGAAAGCACTCTTCTAAAATATTCTAAAATATTTTACAATTCGGAACTCTAGTTTTTGAGAAAATGCCAAAACAAAAGTGTATGCGTTAGAAGATTCCTTAGGTGTATATCGCTGAAAATTCAACATTGAATTTTTCTTGACTGACAACAATTCAACTTTCGTTTTCGAAGGAATACAGTCATGCGCCAAAAAATGTTATCTCACACTAGCAACCGGTCGCGTGTGGCTTATCTCGTATTAGTTACGCTTATCTCACATGGGTAGCGATGTGGGACAGATTTTTCCGACAGCGAGCTTACATAGGGATCACTCGATCTTGTATGCGTTGGTGTGTAAGAAAGAAATATCTCACATGGGTAAAACAACCTAAATCCCGATCTGGTGTGCGAGAAATTTATATCCCCTATTCTGTGGGCAAGCCTTTAGGAAATAAAAGCATTTCATTATGTTTCTGTTACAATCTTCGATCTTGATAAAGTGGAAAGCTCAACTGTACACCACAGTATATCAAAGGCTACAAAATAACGTATTAGTTACAGAATCATTTCATCGGAACAGAGATTGCTATTTATCTCTAGGCTATATGTATTCAAGCTTGTAATAGGAGTCTACAAATTTGATTTTCGGCTGAAGAAAAGTCATTACTTCAACTGATGTTTGCCTTATTTGGCCCATATTAGAGACCCAATCAGAAATCCCGCCTGATTACAGATCAATATCCAGAAAATTGAATAACGATAGAGCTTCGTTTGCAAATTGGACAATACATTGTTGCTTTTTTGCAGCCCAAGTATCTAGTTTATATACTTGCAGAAGAGCATCAGTATTGGTGTTCTAAATGTCATGTGGCGTTTAGTAAACACCAATATAAACGTGACAGGGATGTGCAGTTTGACTTGAAGGCTACTATCATCATTTGAATGCAAGTGAGTATGTTCAGAAAAATGTTACAATTACAGACCACAGGCCAGCCCTCGGCACCGTGAGGAAAAACACAGAACACATACAGTCACAACACAGACATATCTTTCTCTCTCAGCAAGAGGATTGCTAAACTGGACCATAAAACAACGATCGAAAAACACAAAAACCCACAACCAATTGCTATGGACGAAACATAAAACAATGAGCAAACAACAACAGAATCGCTGCTTGAAAACGGACAGCAGCAGAAGCCACTGTGAGAGGTGGGGGATTAAATATATTTTACTGGCTAAATATTCGTCATAGATTCTTATACCATCTGCCGTTTTGAAAACACGATAATTGGATTTAGAATTAAGGGCGAGGTTGGCGCCGTGAAACTGGTTTAAGCCCTTCAGTAAAATATTGTACTGACCGTTCCAAGGCGGTTCTTCTTTTGCAGATCATTTGTGTCATTGTCATGCTTTCATGTCTGTTCATTGCTGCCTTGTGGTCACCTGCTGGGAAAGGGCTGACCTCTTGGCTCTTGTTTGTGATGTTAAATTGTGTTTTTGTCGCTTTCCCATGTGGTATCCTGGGCCAGGTGTGGTACTTGATTGTATCGATGCCTGATCTTTGCCACCTTTCTTACGAAATTATTTAATGATTGTCTTGTTTTACTAACTTAGCAGTCAAAAATTGGGTTCTATTGATGAAATAAGCAAGAGAGTATGATCAGAAAATACCACTATCACATACTGCAGACCAACCCACGGCACCGTGAGGAAGAGCCACAGAACACTTACAGTCACACGACATCAGGAAAACAATTCTAGTTAAGCAACCAGCTCTCTCTTCCCCATTTAGATGAGAGCAAAACTAGAAATGACACAAAGCACTGCATAACAAAACAAGGACCAAACGCAGCGCCCCCACAAACAGTTAGAGCTATAAGTAACAATGAATCGACAACAACAGTGCCACCGCCTTAGAATGGAAGCTGCTTATAAGCCACTGGGGGCTTAAATGTACTTTACTGGTGCCAAAATATTCCCCTAGAGTCTGTGCTTGTTAAAACAAATTTTAATCGCATGTATCTGAACATACATGTACTCTCGCAAAAATAATAAGCTGTGAAATATATGCACTATAGAAATAAAAGGGAGACTCGGAACATTGAAAAATGGGGCCCTAACTAATTCAAAATTAAAATCATCTCGTTTGTCGTACATGTTAGATTAAACTCTTTCATTTGTTATGAAAAGTCCACGTCCAAAAAGGGGGCTTCAGTATCAAAATGTGTTGCCTTTTTATCTTAAGTTCAGTGGAATGAATCTGGCTTACCATTTGTTCAAACTAAAGATCATCAATATTAAGTAAGTCATCTAAATATATTGAATTTGATGCTTCAATAGATATAGCTTGATTATTGTCAGAAAGAGACAACATAACAAAATAAAAAAAATAATCTGTAACAAGAGGAGTACAATTAGTACCCATTGGAACACAAATTCTTTGTCTATACAATTAAGAGCCCACTCTTTAAAATATATTGCTAAACGACAATGGAGAGTGTCACAAGCTTTCTGACACGACCACAAAATATAAATAAGTGAAAAGGGGCATTTATAATTACAAGCCAAATAAAGCGAGTCATCTAGATTATAAGTTTGTTCAATTAATTCAGTTAGGGGTTTTTAATAAGATTATGAGGCAATGTAGTATACAACTAGAAATATCTTAACTAAAAGATATACGACGAAGTGACAGAAGAAATATTTGATATGAGTAACGTGGGAATGTTTAAAGAAATTGAGAAGAAAAAATGGGGGATGGTTATACTTTGTTATGTCTTCAGGCAACTGCGCCCATTAAAGCGTTTGGCTTAAGGAACCTTAGTGCAATTCCAAAATATCTGTCGTGATGCTTCTAGGGTACATGATTTTCTTGGAATCTCGCGAAAACTGGGGTTAGAACGAAAAAAAATGCCCTGCGCCCAAAAGCTGCATACTTAAAATAGCTAGTGCCATACAGTCATGCCTGATGCAAAAATCTAAAACAGTAGTAGACTTCAGTTGACGTAACCTACAAATATTAGTTTAATTGACTGTAACCTAAAATATCGACAATTCTTCCCTACGGAAGAGTTATTGTGCCATACATCATTTTTTAAACCATCGACGCAGATATTTCTTTACTTTCTCTCGCGTTTTAACTATCATTCTTTCAGCATCAACGTGAAAATCATATTTAAAACTAATGAAAAAGTGCGAAATAAATAAACATAACATACTACTAAATCTCTGCAATACATGGAATGAGTCTCAAATATATGTATAAATGTAGGTTGAAAATGCCATTGTAAAATATGGGAGTATTATCTTTAAAAACAAAAAAAAGTTATATAGTTTTCAAAATGTAATCGTTTTTGGACACCCTGTATAATGGCCAGTTCACTGGGTTAATGCATACACTTTGGTGCGTGTGTTGTTATTGTTTCTATAAATCTGCTTAAGCTTTTCTCTTAGATGTGAAGTAAATCCCTATAACATATTTATCAATTCAAGTTGCCAAAAGCATGTGTGCAACACCTACAAATAACTTGACTTAATTACTTATACATAACTGGTAAACGATTTTGGTTTTAATTGTGCAAAGGAAACATACAGAATGTAGCATTGTGATGAATTACAAGGTGTTATAGAAAATATAATAATCGTTTGAATGATGTTATACTGCGGGGTCAAATAAGGTGGCAAAGATCAGGAATCGATACAATCAAGTACCACACCTGACCCAGGATACCACATGGGAAAGTGAGAAAAACACAATTAAACATCACAAACAAGAGCCAAGAGGTCAGCCCTTTCTCAGCAGGTGACCACATGGCATCAATGAACAGACGCGAATACATGAGAAACAAAAGACACAATGCTTAAGTAATTAAAACATTTTAAACTTTTTGATTTTACAAATTATCTCTTTAACCAGCACATTACACCTTCATAGTGCTAAATCCAGCTTCGTGATACCATTTTGGCTTTATATTACAAAAATAGGACCCAAGCCTCATCCTTTTCGAAAATAATTACCCAACCAATACCAAATTTTAATATACTTTAATCAAGGAGCTTTCTAATTTAATTCATAAAATATAATCAGACTGGGTTTCAATTACTTTAAAGTATTTTGAAATGTCTCTTCTGTAATTAATAGAAATTCTCCTATATTTTCCAAACATTTTGGCAGACATGGCTTACTCAAAAACAGTGACCTGGAAACCTAATAATGTCTGTCTCGAAACGGAAATGTTCCATATAAATACTGTTGAATAGGTGTGCCTCGACGCGTAAACTCCTGATTTTGTTGCATGTGAATAACACTGGCGCAGATGTCTGTATTTCTCGCACACTAGACCGAGATTTCCGTTTTTTACATAAGTGAGATATTTCTATATCACATACACGTACCAGCCCTAGGGAAAGATAAAAAAAGAACAGCCGTACGCTGGTCGCACGTCGATCCGTGACTTCATTGTAATGCTAAAATGACGTCACCATGTCGCATCTCAGCGTATTCAGGATTTTCTGAAAGTCTTTTTCATTGTTTTTTTTTTCTTTCTTTCTTTTTTCAATATAAAATGGGGTATTTAGTGGTGAGCAAGAAAAAGAATCCATTATTAGTGTGAGGGTGGAATAGAAAAATCCGCCCCTCATGATCGCCGTTTGTCATCACTGGGCAAGCCTCGTGATGCCAACTAGTGTTCCTCCAGCCGGACTTTTCTATCCGATCCTCACACTCATGATGGACACTTATCATGCTGGAAAGTCTGTCACAATTCGAGAATCGAATCATTCGTCGGTGTATATAAGGAGCATTATGCGTAGTACTATGAACGAAAGAGCTCCATTTTGTTAGCCCTAACTGGTGTAAGGAAAATTAGTTATGTAGCATGTGGGTTCAGCTCTATTTAAACTGATTAATATTCTGATTATCATGAAAGTTTAATCAGTAGAATAAATGAAGTTCGCTTGCGATTCTTACTTTTTTCTGGGTACATGTAATCTAACAAATTTATTCGTGCATTAAGGTCAACGTCAGGTAAATTTGTCTTGACTATACATTTTTTAGATGATTTCTTTGGATCACTTTTGCACGAAGATGTTTCCATGAAAACAATCCAGTTTACTGTCTGAAAATAAAGCGGTAGCTTTTATATCAATTAAAATATTCGACTGAGATTCTTCCAACTGCCAAACACTGTTAAGGCAATCTATTTTCGCTTGTCAGCGATGGTGTAGAATTCCAAATTGATTTGACTCTGCTCCTGTTGAGGTTACAGACAGGCAGGTTACGTAACTTCTGCCAAGATGGAATGCTTGGATGAAACATTTTTCCTCAAAACCAATCTTTGCACCATTACACGATCAATACGTGCCTTCCGAATTAACGATTATAGTCAGACCGGAAATATAATATCCACTCATGTGTAAAATACAAACAGTATGTTTACTCCAATGTATGTCAGTCATGTGCTGGGGAAAATTATTTCACAATACTGTCACTGTCTAGCCACGCCCCCAACTTGTTCCAATCTCCATGCCAGGACATTGCATAACACGTTGGGATACAGTGACCTTACTGAACAATACTTTTTTTTTCAGATATAATGGTTGAAAGAAGGAAATCAAATATTCCTTCTTTTCTTAACTATTAAAATGCAATAATTGTACATGTATGTTTGAAAAAGAAACTCATATTTGTCCACCTATTATGTGGTAATTTTTCACAAAAAGCACCTTCAGCCTACAAATGGGTTATACTCATTAAATTAGCTTAAATCATCCACTCGCGCGCCTGCACGCGCACACACACATGTATGTACATACGTTGAATAAACACACACGTTCAAAACGCACATGGACGTTCATACGTTGAACACACACACACACACACACACACACACACACACACACACACACACACTTTTAGTATATTGTGTTGTAGGAAATCCCTACATGTATCATCTTGACATTTTCCTTTTATTATAACCACATTTCCTTTTTGCGAGGCTCGGAAACATTTGGTCCAAACAGTCAATTTAAGTGCTAGCTCGATGGTAATATTATATAATTCATATATGACGAGCTATAAAAAATCTTCAACGTGTCCATACAACCATTTAGATCTTGTTTGACGTTAAACCCTTAAAATGCCAAAAACAACATTTTAAAAGCCGTCTTCTGCGTCATTTGCTCGTACATTTTAAAAGCCACTGCTGCAAACAAAGTGGATCCAGATCAGACTTCTGATCAGGATCTGCTCTGTTTACCTATCATAGCAGAAATGTGTATGTTTTTTGTTTTAGGCCATTTTAGCAGACGACATTTAGTGTACATTTTCCCTGGCATGTTAAGGGTTAGCTATTTAGAATACTTGTAAGTTTGCATAACATTACAAGATTTTATCTTCGAGCTAATACAATGTATTTACTCTTATCCAATATTGTGACTATTTAATGCTCTTTGAAGATAGTTTATTTGTTTACCCTTAAGGCAACGATTTTGACAAGTTGCGAGGTACGCAGTTCGAAAACTTCAGTTTTGGAAAACCAACTCGACTGCTAACGCGTCAATTACATAGTCTGGATTTTACCAACTTTTAAAAACGAATTTGATATTTATTTAGTTTGGATTTAACCAACTTTAAACATTTATTACTGGAAATACCAGCTACTGCTATTTATAATTATTGTTATTGAAATTGGAAAACTAATTAAAACGAAGAAACTTTCATAAGACTTGTCTCCTGTTCCTACTACTCAGGATACTCACTAGAACCGACAAAACACCACATTAAACATCGCCTCAGGAGTAGGGCTGTACAGATATGAAGATGTTGATGGGGGAGAGGGGTTCTCAATATATTTCAATATTAACTTATAAGACCACCTGAGCCGAAAACTCATGGACAAGCTTATAGTATACCAATGTCTCTATCGTCTGACCCCCGTCTATCAACATTTTGAATATCTTCTCCTCTGACAACATTGAGCCAATTGAACTCAATTTAATATGGAGACTCCTTATATTAAGCGAACGAAAGTTTGCTCATATTGTCCTGGGCACATCGCCAACATGACCCATACATGTATATAGTAAAAGCATTTAAAACCAGAAAGCCGATGACCTTGGGACTTGGTATGTAGCATTGGGAATGTTGTGCCTACCAAGTTTGTTCAAATGATGATTCTAGGTCGCCTGGTCCTACTTAACGTCAAGGTCAAATTTGTTTTCTAATATATTTAAATAGGGAAAGCTGTTGAAGCCATAGTCATTATACTTACTAAATAAGCATAACCTAATGAGACAATTGTTATAAATAAAGTCCAAAGGTCTTGGTTTACCTTTGATATTCCAGCTAGGTCATTCAAATCAGTTAACCATCAATTTATTAGGATTTATTTTCTCAAAATCCATCCGGTCAATTTAACTCAATTTTCATAAAAATAACTCCTTAGGTTAGGGAATAAAAATATATAAATGATTTTTGTCACATGACAAGATGACTACCACATCCTTATATGGCCAACCGCTTTAAAACCCTACCAGAAAGCCAATTGGGACTGATGTAAGGCTTGCCAAGTTTGTTCAAATGTACTTTAACGTCAAGGTCAAATTTGCTTTGTAATATATTTAAACGGGAAAAATGATTTTTAAAAAACTTTCATTAGCCTCACTAGATCCGCTTACCCTAATGAGACAATGGCTATAAATAAATCCCAAAGGTCATTGTTGGCTTTTGGGCTTTTTTCATCGATATACTAAAATAACTTTTTTTTTAGAAACACATATTCTAGCTGGGGCCAAAAAATAAAAATTGCTTTTCACCAATTTCTTCTTATTGCTTTATTAGAACAATATCCCAAGTGTAAAAGCCTGGTATTAATTTGACTCTTACAGTTGCTTTCGCAACAAAAATGGCCGCCTTTTTGTACTTTGCTGTGCTGATGGCTAATTCTTAAACAAGAAATATCTTTAAAAAAAGATATTCGGCGGCTCTCAAATACTGACGATAAACGCAAACAAATTCGCTGGTTTAGACGAGGGTGCAACACCCTTGGGCCCTTATAGTGCAACGAGAGGATTTACATGGTAGTAGCACGACTGATATGCCGATAGTCGGTCGGTTGAAAATGTCCGATAAACAAACAATTTTAACACAATTTACTCGAAAAAAACGTTGATTTTTTCTTTGATATTTTCCGACTTGAAAAGGGGATTTTTCATCCGAACATAGGAGAAAAGAAACGTTTTGGCATTGGGAATATAACCGTATAACGGCCAAAAAAGACTATTGTCGAAATATATGAAACAGACTATAATTATGTCCAGATATGGGAATTGGAAAAGTTACAAATATTTTATTTAAATAACGTAAATTGTAATATTACTGTAAAGTCCTTTCGAATTTAGTGGGTTATTTTATAATGCACTTCTTTACTGTGTGCAAGGCATGTAAACAATGATAGTGACAGCAATTTACAAATACTGTACATCGGGGGGTTGACCTATATTCGAGACGAGGTCGTTAATACATTTGCATTCTTAGACCAAGTGCACAGACTGGTTCTCTGCCATTTACATGTATGTTTTCAAGTTTAGTTTCATGTTTAATAAGATTGTAAGGACATTCTGAGTATCAACCAATGAGAACATCTTTTTCCAGTCGGTGTGATGAATATTACAATTTAAAAATGCTTCTGATTGGTGAATAATTTAGAGCTAAAGCGATATTAGAACGGCGGCCTTTTGGCCGCCATAAAAAAGTACTTTCAAAGTCTCAAACTTGGTCCGAAATGGCAATATCTTTAATTTAGCCTTATTGGCAGCTATTCTGTGTTACTATAGGAATGGTAAAAAATAAAATAAATACCAGACTGTTTCTACTTGGGTTATTTTTCTATTAAACCCAAATTGGTGAACGTCACTTTCAGTTTTGGGTTTAACAGGGGTCCATTAGCCCCTTAATGCACATAGCTCTTACATATAAAACTACAAAGGGTAAGAGAATAAAAAATATACAAATGGATTTGGACATATGACAAGCTGGTCGCAACGCCCATGGTAAAATTGCTTAAATATCTTATTCTTCAGAACCAGAGGGCCAATGGTCTTGGAATGTGATATGTACATGTAGCATTTGGGATGTTGGTCCAACCGAGTTTTGTCAAATAAAGATCTTAGGTTGACCTGGACCTACTTTATGGCAACATAAAATGTGTTTTTCAGTGCATTTAAATAAGAATAATGTTGAAAAGTTGATTTTAAAATTGCTGTTGAAGCCAAAATCATTATATTTTATAAATATGGTTATTTATTTACAATAGTTAATACCAGGTTGACCTTTGACCTTTGAGCCAAGGTCGTTCATATGGGACTGCCATCAAAATACTCAAGCATATATTTCTCAGTGGCCACAAGGCTAATTAAACTCGAATTTCATATGGAGAATCCATTAGCTTTCGGGAAAGTCCGGCACAATTCGAATATCGAACCAAGCCTTGGGTGTACGTAAGGCGCATTACGCGTAGTACTATGTACGTTAAAGCTCGATTTTGTTAGCCAGAAAAGGCATAAGGAAAATAAGTTTTTTAGCATGCAAGTTCAGCCCTAGAAAAATTCATTGACTGATTACCCGAATAGTTTAATCAGAAGAATAAATTTAGTTTATGTATTTTTCAATAAAATATCGCTATAGCGATATTATATTGAAAAAAACATAAACTTCATTTATAACCGTGTTTTTTTCTGGGTTTTTTTCTGCTGCAATCACACTTTATATTTTGTTTACATGGTTTTTGTGACGTCAGCGTCACGTTGTATAGCGTCAGCGTTATAAAAGTAGATCCTCGATGTACATCCGTTGTCTGATTCCACGGAATTTCGCGGAATAGGCCGAGGCAGTTCCGATTGTATCCATTAGATGAGACTATGGAAATAAAGTATGTGGTGTAGTTCATGTCATAAAAATTGCTGCCATGCCCATAGAAGGTATAAAATATTCTTCTCCAAAACCAAAGAGTTAACAACCCTGGGCTTTGGTATGTTGTATAATTATAGATGTAGGCTGTATACAATGTATGCTTGACTACTGTCGTGCCAACCAAGAGTGGCAGTGGCGTCGTGTTTTGTTTACACATAACTTGTACACTCCACTTGAGCTAATGCGAATCGATATATCACTTGTGTATTAATCCTATCCTCAGGATAGGATTAATACACAAGTGATATATCGATTCTAAGTCCCTGATAACCTTGTAAACAAAACATATGGTCACTATCACTCCTGGCTGGCAGGACAGTAGTGATCTTTGTTACCGGCCAAGCACTCTCACCATACATATCTACACATAGTAGATACTACATAGCTTCTAGAATATAATGACTCTCTGACTTGTTGACTCTTTGGCTCAGCGGTTAGAGCATTGGCTTTACATTGTTATTGCTTACATGTCGTAAGATTGGGGCTTGTCCAGGATTGGACATAATTTTACCTATAAAACGCTTTCTGTCATCACAAATGATGACTCTTGAAGAGGGGGAGTGTTACGTGCAAATCACTCTACAAATAGTAGATCCCGCATAGCTTCTAGAATATAATCCATCTTTGACAATTACATCAGTGAGTCCACTCTGGCTCAGTGGTTAGAGAACAAATCTTGTACTGATGCCGCCAGGGTTCGATTTCCAGTCGGGGTGCAGGAATATTTTCTGCTATGTTTTACATTGTTATATGTCACACATGTAAGATCTTAAGTTGACATTGATCTACTTAACGACAAGGTCAAACGTTTTTCTGAATGTATTTATATGGGACAACTTTAAAAAGATGATTTTTGATAACAGTTGAAGCCAATTTCATAATACTTACTCGATATCATATATCAGGTGAGCGCCTCGTGACCTTATGTTCCCCTGGTTTTTAAATTATTGTCGATTCAATCCTATATTCTTACTTCGCAACGCTATTGAGGTCAGTCTGCCAAAACTAACTGTTTAAGTACTGCATATATCATTGTAGGGAGACATGCTAAATAAATATAATAAGAGTGTTGGAGAGAAGTCTGCTTTGAATGTACTCCGGGGAAACCTATAATTGACAATGATAAATTCTGCTATAAAATCTAAATCAGCTAATCATCTGTTGTTTTGAATATGAAGAGAAATTACTCGCAAAGGGTTGTATAATATACGTAAAGTTGTAGACAAAATGAAACAAAATTAACATATGAGCGAAGGCGATACTTATTTGCATTCTTTAGGGATGCTCAAGTCCTTCAAATAATCTGTAGAATCGAGCGCCAAGCAAAACGTTTTAAGGTCACTGGCACTTAATGCATTTATACGCTGATCCATCCACATGCTAATTAAGTTATTGCGTGTCGTAGAAAGGAAATTACTCCCAAGTGAAGTAAATTCAGAACTTTCTCAAGGATTATTCGTATGCTTAATTGGGAATTAATCATTGTTTAAGCAACAATACTTTGGGCTGTAAAGTGAAACTGCACATAGAGCAAAGTTTTTTAAGCAAACAATAGGCTGAAACATCTTTCAACTGGCTGCTTTTCAAAACAAGCTCACACCAAATCACATTTCTGGAAGTTCTGGGAAAAGGTTCATCATTTAGAAAAACATAGTCACATATTGATAACTTCTTAAAGATGGCTAGGTATTTAGAAAAGGGTCTGATAATCACATTTCAGTAACCTCCGGGAAAGACCGGTCATTTAGAAAAACGCATGATAGCCAAACTTCAGTAACGGTCATTCAAAACGTCTAACGGTCACATTTTGGTAACTTCCAAAAAGGCTAGGCATTCAGAAAATGCCTATTAGTCACATGTAGATAACTTTTGGAAAAAAAAGTTGTCATTCAGAAAAAACGTCAATTTTCTGTAATTTTTGGAAGAAGGGCTGGTCATTCATGAACCTCCGGAAGTAAGTTGGTCAGTCAACAAACTGCCATACACGTATTAGCTTTTCTAAAAAGCTGATGGACGTTGAGCCCTAATCTTGTATGTATTCTTGCAAGCTGCATGCTCGTGAGCTTGTCCATGTACATTTGTTTTAAGTTCTGATTTTTAATGTCCGAGCTGTGATTTTTGTGCGATTTAACACATACTACCATTGAGTATATACTCTTTTTATGTGTCTGGATCTTAAGCACCGGGGTTATGCTGGCCATTTATAGTCTATTTGACAATACTAGATAAACCATTTTAGCGATTTTTTCTAAAGCTGAGGTCAGAGGCAGTGTGCGACACTTCGCGATCCCAAGATGTGTCCATAAGTCAAATTTGGGATTCCAATGTCAAATAACATAAGAGCTATGTTGGGGACATATTTTTCTAGATCTAAGCCTAGAGTTCAGGACAAAGGTTATATTAACCCCAAAAGTGGATGCCACAATCCGCAGCCCAAACATGCATCAACATATATTTTGGGATTCCTCAAACGATATAGGAGATATGCTCTTGACATAATGTGAACAATTTAACATTTAGGACAGGCATTGTGATTACTATATACCTTCCTTTTGGGGCGTCATGCCCGGCATAAGACAGTGCCTGAATTCCTATTATTTCCATATGATATGGATCAAAATCACATAAATAGATTTACTGATGTGAAGCTCGCTGGTAAGGCCGTTTTTATTTGGGGGAGTTTTACTCTAGACTTCTAACGCACAACCTTTATGCTAAAAGTTTTCCCCATTTCCAGTTAAAGTTTCAACAGATTTCGACGTTGCGGTTAGTTGACTAACTTGCCATTGATTGGTTAACAAGATTGGTTTCCCTTTCGTGTTTCGGTAGCTAATGAAATTTGTTACGAGCAGGGCCCATGGGTTCGGTCAAAACCTGAAATTGATGTGTGATTGCACAAAGTTTATATATACAGCAGGCCACGGCCGACCGTAATAACCAGTGCCTGACAAAAGCCAATAAGATGATATATGATCCAAGGGAAGACTCAGATCAGGCTGGACATTCGTAACCTCTAATCAGAGTCTTCCCTGTCTGCAAGAAGAAACATCAATACTCAGCTACCCAATGATTGCAATAAATATCGCTTGTTTGAAAGTGTTGAAACCAACAAATGCTCTAACAAGATTGCTCAAAAGTGCAAGGTAGTCTGAGCTGTCAGTGGTAATCTTTGTTTTGTTTGTTTGTTTTGTTGCTTTACGTCCCAGTCAACAGCTATGGTCATGGGGGGACGGTCAGTTCACCTAGCCACACTTTTTCCTGGGCAAGCTTGAACAAGCGGTGAACCAGTAATTCGTGCACATACTTTCGCTTGTAAATGACAACAACCCTTCTTGAATGAACCAGCGGAAGGGAGGAGAATTACATTAGACATTATTTTTATGATCAATCTATTCTTTGTGACTAGATTTACAGTGTATTGGTAAGTGTTCTTTACGTCCACTCTGTGAGCCCCCTTAGTCTGGCGAGATGTGGATATACGCATAAATGTGATGCAATATTTCCCATATCAGATAATCCACTTTATTAGCTCCTCATGAACCAAAGGGTATGCCTTTAACCAACTAAGCCTTGGTCACTGATGATAGCAGCTGCATCTTGTTTTCTGAGACAAATTCTAAATCAGCTGAGCCTAGCATTGAAGTTTTAAAACATTTCTCACTCAAATTCAGCATGAAATGTGTCAACAATAGTTGGCATTTTGAAATTTGCAACTAGGACAAATGGCGTTGGCGACTGTTCTGAGCAAGATATTTTTTGCTTGTTTGTTTGTTTTCGTTGGGTGTGGGTTCTTGTTAATGGTGGTGGTGGTGGTGTTGTCTGTGTTTTTAATATAATCATTTACTTTCGTCTCTTTTTTTTCTTTTATATTTACCTATTTTTTTTTGTTTTCGATAGATTGGATGGTTACAAAACTCTTGCTCAATTCATCAGTTGAGCATGGAATAACGTTTTGTAACCTCGGATCGTCTCTTTATCTGCTCTAGTATCGATTGTGTAGTGCATTCTTGTCTGTTTTATGACACCTAGACAATCTCCCTTTCTATAACCTCATAAAAGTTGGTTTCACGATGCTTCATCAGCTATATAAATATTTACTAGCCGGTATATCACCATATGATTGCTTTATTATATACCCTCCCGTCAACTTGGAAAAAGTAATCATGTTGCTTGAAAGACGATAGAATATGTTTTCTGTTGACTTGTCCTCATTCCCATCAAGCTCTTCTTATCAGACAAGAACTACGAGGGAGCGCAGTGGCTCAGTGGTAGAGTGCTTGACTCGAGACCGAAGGGCCGCGGGTTCGAGCCTCACCGGCGTCATTGCGTTGTGGTCCTTGAGCAAGACACATTTATCCTAGCTTAGTACTGGTTCAACCCAGGAAGAACCGTCCCGCATAACTGAAAGATTGTTGAGTGGACGTAAAGAATAAAATCAAACAAACAAACAAGAACTACGTACGGCTAAATGTTTGAGCAACAATCATGTAAACAAAACATTTCAGTGCCAAATTGTAAATATGCTTCTTTATTAAAAAAAAAAAGTAGTTTCAAAGATGCATAGTAATGAGGCAATTCTATTTTTCTTATAAATAGGTAAAGCATGACTATTCACTGCTACGCGCTTATGCAGTAAGCTGTGGTAGGTTCAAAATAACTGTAAATTATAGAGACTACCTGCACGCCCAAAATCAAGGAAAACACGCCAGTGTTTGGTTACAACGATTCTCGGTTGTCTTTGAAACTAATATACCCATAATTTTAGGCACATGTTTTGGGTGCTTAAAAGAACCGTCTCATTGAGACGGTTCTTTTAAGTACCCACAACATATGTTTTAGTTGAGAAATAAGAAATTCATTTTTCTGTTAGGCACTCTTAACTAAATGCCTGGTATTTTATTTGCAGTCCTGTTATGTTATTCTATATATAAACTATTTTTTGACTTAAACTACTGATTACTCGTTTTGAAAACTCACATCGCCGTTGAGTAAAGTTGGGGAAAGTATATAGGTACTAGACAAAGTTTAGTTTATATTGACCGACAATTTCGGCCAACATTTTTCTAAGATACTCAAATGGACGTTCCTCACGTCGAGTCACTAATTTTAAAATGTTAGATAACAGTTGGTGCAGAAGGTTTGTCAAAGTCAATTTAATGCTGGAATAAAACTGCACGAATTCAATTTACAACAATTAAGTTTTATTTTGATTTAATTTTTACTTTGCGTGTGCAAGCATCGGTGACCTTGATTATTTTGTGCCATTTTCTTCTATAACCTGACTAACTGATGACAAAACGGTATATGGAACCATTCGATAACAACATAAGGTTTGAAATGTAATATGAGTGTGCACAAGATGTCAGTTCGAAATGATTTGGAATTCTTGCAATGGGTGTGTGTCCATCAGGCCTGAAGATAAGAGTGCGTAATGAAAAGAAAACTAATGTTCTTATTTCTCATGTAAGAAAATCATTTTTTGATTACGAGTTCTTATCTAGAGAGCTGGAAACTCTAACGCAGCTGTACACTTTGTGAAGCTTACAAGAAAACGAAAATAATATACCATAGATTGGCATGCAGCCTATCATTTTACAATTTATTGGGACAATGGCCCATGTCAAAAACAGGCTTCTAAACCATTGCTTGAATGGACATCATCACAAACGGCGCCTTTCTTATTTACTCTAATTTAGCATAGGGTGAAGATAGTCAGCCAAATACAGTCAACTGGTCACATACTGGAACAGTTTGGATTAAGATCAGTGTGCGCGGTGACCATTCATCGGAAAGTTGTCTCTCTATGTACACCAAACACCTTTTGGTAACTACGAAGGTGCGCATCTGGAAATGCTGGTCTGACACTTACCATGTTTGTTTCGCCACGTTCCGAAAGTTTGTCCTAAGATCAATACCCAAGGAAATTAAATGTCGATAGAGATTTGTTTGCAAATTGACTTTAGTGGCGGTCTTATTTGTCCATATGAAATTGCACCAAATGAAATCTAGTTTTTGTACTTGTAATGAACACTTCTATTAACGTACTCAATAAATAAGAAATGCGAAACTGACCAAATACCGTCAGGACTCCAAATAAGAGAGTATTATTTTGAAACATCTTCCTTGAATCTCAATGGAAGCATATGCTATGTGTACAAAAACAAACCGTCTTATATTATTGTAATTATATTTAGCCGCGACATGAGATTTCCAACAATGTGGTATGTGCGACCAGCAAAGGCTCAGACCAGCCTGCGCATACGCGCAGTCTGATCAGGGCCTTTGCTTGTCGCTTGCATATTCTATGAGTGTTGAGCTACTGACTGAACAATATTTGGAGTTTCTAAGCTTAAAAGGAGGCTGCACAAGGCTCGTCTAAGTCCATACTTGTCAAAATGTCACATTGTTGGAAATCACATGTCACGGCTCAATTATTTCTTTTTAGTTTAACAGGAAATGAACCATAAGAGTTTGGTATTTTGGTGGAACTGGGTTGTTTAGGTTCCTGATGAAACACCCTTGTATATAGCAGGTGTGAATTTGGGTTTCATAGGTTCCTGGTGAAACATACTTGTGTGAGTATAGACCAGAAGGTGCGAAATTTGGTTTCATCGGTTCTTAGTGAAACTTACTTGTATAGACCAGAAGGTGCGAAATTTGGTTTCATCGGTTCTTAGTGAAACTTACTTGTATAGACCAGAAGGTGTGAAATTGGGTTTCAGAGGTTCTTAGTGAAACTTACTTGTATAGACCAGAAGGTGTGAAATTGGGTTTCAGAGGTTCGTAGTGAAACTTACTTGTATAGACCAGAAGGTGTGAAATTGGGTTTCAGAGGTTCTTAGTGAAACTTACTTGTATAGACCAGAAGGTGTGAAATTGGGTTTCAGAGGTTCTTAGTGAAACTTACTTGTATAGACCAGAAGGTGTGAAATTGGGTTTCAGAGCTTCGTAGTGAAACTTACTTGTATAGACCAGAAGGTGTGAAATTGGGTTTCAGATGTTTCTAGTTAAACATACTTGTATAGACCAGAAGGTGTAAAATTGGGTTTCAGAGATTCTGGTGAAACACTCGTACTTAATGACAGCCCTGACGTAAAGCTTTAATCCGTTGGTCGGTGCCTAATGCTTGTCGTTGATTGGGCCCATCGTAGCTCAACTTGAGGTTTTCTTTAGCTCTGCCTATCTGTGAGTCATGAGCCCTTTTCTTTGTATCTTCATAATGTGTTAATTTGATTTGATTGTTTCTCTGTGATGATACTTTGCATTAATTAAGAAGCCTCCATGCGAGATAAACAATTTTGTGCTTTAACAACAACAGATTCTAGGGCGAAGATTTAGCGCTAGTAAAATGCATTTAAGCCCCCGGTGGCTTAGGCTGCTGCCCGTTCTAAGGTGGCGGTTCTGTTGTTGTTGATCTATTGTTAAAGTACTTCCCATTGCGTGCGTGAGTTCTGTGTTTGTCTTTGTTTTGTTATGCATTACTTTGTGTCCATTCTAGTTTTGCAATCATCTTGAAGAGGAAGAGAAAGCTGGTTGCTTTACTATTATTGTCTTCTAGATGTATTGTTACTTTGAATGTTCTGTGGCTCTTCCTCGCGGTGTCGTGGGTTGGTCTGCAGTATATGATTGTGGTATTTCCTGATCATACTCACTTACTCTTTGTATAGACCACTTAGTGAAACTGACTTGTATAGACCAGGTATGAAATTGAGTTTAGGAGATTCCTGGTGCAACATACTTGTATAGACAAGAATAATGTGGGAAATTGGTTTGCATCTCCTGATATTTTGATGACTTACTTAATATTGATAATCCTTATTTTGAACAAATGGTAGGTTAGATATATCCAACCGAATTTCAGTTAAATAAGGCAAATTCTTCTGATACCGAAGCCCCGTTTTTGACTTGGACTTGTCCATAACAAATAGCACAGTTTCATCTAAGATTTATGATAAACGGGATAATTTTAATTTTGAAATAGTAAATATCTCATTTCTTGACGGAGATGTTCCTAGCTCCTCTTCCTATGGTGTATACATTTCGCAGCTTATTCCTTTTGCTAGAGTGTATTCTAATGTTGATGACTTCAATAACAGAAACCTATTTTTGACTGCTAAAATATTAAAACAAGGTTATAGATATCATAGAACTTGAAACGCATTTTCTAAATTCTACCACAGACACTCAGAACTGATTGTTAAACACATTAGTTTAAAACTCTTCTGCAACAGGGCATATCAGAAACTATAGTTTAGGGTGATTAGTTTATAAATTCAAAATAATTGTTGGAAAGCCGAATATTAGTGACCAATTCAAAAAGATAATCAAACGTTATAAAAAAAAGTTTGATATAGCTTGGATTACATGCAACAGTCTGCATGCCTGGTTGTAAACCCAAATATGGTTTATAGATATGGTTTCCTCTTTAATTGCACAACGGTGGATCAGGCCCCAGACTCAATGACGCCCCTGGCCTAAAGTTACAATGAGTGGGTTGGTACCTGGTGCTTGGCTGTAGCTGGGCCAACTGTGGCTCAACTTGAGGTTTTCTCCAGCTCTGATTATCTGTGAGTCGTGAGCCCTTTTCTTTGTTTCATCATAGTGCGTTAATTTAATTTGATTGTTTCTCTATGATGATACATTGATACATTGCAATACTTAGAAAGTCTCCATGCGAGCTTAACAATGTTGCGCTTCAACAACAGCAGCATCTAGGACGAAGATTTGGTACCAGTAAGATGCATTTAAGCCCCCAGTGGCTTAGGCTGCTGTCCGTTCTAACGTAATGATTCTGTTGTTGTTGAATAAATGCTGATCGTTACTCCCATTGTGGGGATCTGTGGTTGTTCTATGTTTTGCTGTGCGTTGCTTTGTGTCCATTCCAGTTTTGCAATTATCTTGATGGAGAAGAGAGAGCTGGTTGTTTTGCTTTGTTTGTCTTCCTGGTTTCTCGTGATTGTTGTGTGGTTCTTCCTCAAGATGCCACATGTTTGTCTGCAGTTTGTGATTGTGGTATTTCCTGATCATACTCACTATTTTGTATTCAGCTGTTCTTAGCGAAACTTACTTGCATTGATCAGAAGGTGGGAAATTGTTTTTCATGTGCTTTGAGTGAAACATACTTGTATAGACTAGAAGGTGGGAAATTTGGTTTCAAAGGTTTTGGGCGAAACTTATTTGCATAGACCAGAATGTGGGTAATTGGCTTTCTGTGGTTCTTAGTGAAACTTACTTGCATAGACCAGAAGGTGGGGAATTGGCTTTCAGTGGTTCTTAGTGAAACTTACTTGTGCAGACCAGAAGGTGCGAAATGTGGCTTCAGAGATTTTTGGTGAAACATACTTGTATAGACCAGAAGGTGGGAAATTGGGTTTCAAAGTTTTTTGGTGGACATACTTGTATAGACCAGAAGGTGGGAAATTGGGTTTCAAAGTTTTTTGTTGGACATACTTGTATAGACCAGAAAGTGGGAAATTGGGTTTCAAAGTTTTTAAGGTGGAACATACTTGTATAGACCAGAAGGTGGGAAATTGGGTTTCAAACATACTTGTATAGACCAGAAGGTGGGAAATTGGGTTTCAGATATTTTTGGAGATGATTCTAGACCAGAAGTATACTTGTATTGAACAGAAGGTGGGAAATTGGGGTTCAGAAGTAAAACACGTTTTGTAAGTTCCTGATAACACCGACTTCTATTCTTTATTTTATCTATTTCTGATTAGACTAGATACTGTTTGTTGTATGGTGCTTCAGTTTTTCATCGAGTCAACACGGAGTTCAGAAACATCGTAGTCGATTTTCCCTGTGTTTTGTATGCAATAGATGGTGTTTTCATGATGGATCATTATAGTCACTGAAGGTGTGTTGCTCATAAATGTAAATATATGTGACAAGATATCTGTCCTGCCAGCTAGCATATAATTTTGGGCAACCACCTGCCCACCTGCGAAACGTCATTCAAATGGTTTTTTGCTGGTGGACCAATAGTTACCGCTTAAATATCCTGAGAACTAGCTCCCAGTTGCTAAAAATGATAAAAGAGGTATAAAACATCACACCTTGTGAGCATACCACATACCCCAAGAGCTAGCTTGTTTAAACTTTCAAATGGACACACATGAAGAGAAAATGTGTGTGTGTGTGTGTGTGTATGTGTGTGTGTGCGTGCGTGCGTGCGTGCGTGCGTGCGTGACTGCGCGTGCGCGCGTCGGTGATTAAGGTCCGCACATTTCAGTTGGACTGATGCCGTTTATTTATACCCCACTTAATATTTGTAACATTCTGCTCGCAATCATAGAAAGTCTGCTGTATTAAAATATCAGCTCCAACATGCAATATATCAATACAGTGGATATCCAACTGATGTCTGTCTGCATGCTAACTACCATTTTCCTCTTTTTCTGTTCAGAACTGTCAGCCGGAAAGATGATAAATTATATTACAAAATCCTTAAGGTCACAGAAAATGAATTGTGTAGCGATCTTAATATTCACTACCCAGATCATGTACTAAATTAGATTGCAACGAGTTTAACCTATTTCTGTAGCAAAGGCTTCAATTCTGTTAAAGACACAACATAGTTCTTATTTGAAGAGGTTTCCTTAAAACAGTTACAGATATTATCAGTCAGGCCTTAGTTAAGAGTGCGTACCAAAAAATAATTTTCTTATTCCTCAACCAAAAATATGTTGTTGGTACTCAAAAGAACCGTCTCAATAAGACGGTTCTTTTGAGCACCCAAAAATATGTTCAAACTGATGGATTAGAAAATATTCACAATTTAACGCTCAAAAATTTTGTTTATCTAAACCAATGCATGATATGAATAAATCGCTTCTTACAGAAAAGTAAGCAAAGTTCTTTGTTTATATAAAGTTGTAAACAAATTGAAAGCTTGTCTCTGAGAAGACTGTCTCATACTCGTAATCAGGATGACTTTGTGATTGGAAACAGCACGGTTGTGCTTTGTGGGTCTAGATTGTTTAATGTTGTCCCTAGATTAGATATCGTGACGCATGGGCGATATTTGTTCTGACTTTGCTTTTACTATCAGAATGATATTTCCGTGATCCAAAGAACCCGCAGTTGCCTTTTCTTATTTGAGACTATGTACTTTCAATAATATTTCTTATTGTTAAGAGATAAATGGGTGAGGTACATGTTCTCACATTTTTGTCGCAGCTTAGCCTCAAACAACGAGTTTCTTGTGCTAGCCAATGTCTACATCTTATTTATTTTATCTGTTTGCGAAAACTTATCAAATTATTCTAAAACGCTGCTGAGTTATCGCCCTTCTGCCAACTGACTACAGACGTTAGGACGGACCGGCGGACATACTGAATATAGTGCACTCAGGCCTCGAGGTTATAAAACTTGAGTACAGTCTCAAAGTTTGAGACTGTATTCAAGCTTTATAACCTGGGGGACCAGATCTTTTCAGTTACAGGTCGTGCAACTGATCATGATATCATTATTAAGGACAGATCATTTTATTAGTTGTTTTACCGGATTTTTTTTTTCAGATTTAGGGTCGGGGGCGGGAAATAAAGCTCTGAAAATTACCAGTTGACTGGTCATTTTCAGAGCTTTTTCAGAGCTTTTATTCTCATATCTCCAAAAAACATAAAGCTAGTAAGGTAAACCAACTGTCAGTATTAAATCCTTAAATATTACATTATTTTTCTAAAAAAAAAAACTGGGCAGGACAATCACTTTTATCAGTGTATCCCTCAAATATACATAGACAGAACCTCAAAAAAATATTATTTTTCAACAAAACAAATTATATTCAGAGTCGGCAGTTAAAAATGAAAACATAATTTTAGAAATTGACTTTTTAGTTTCTGGAAAATTAGAGTAGGATGGGTCGTAAATCAACTAATACAAAAAATTCTGACCCTATTTCAGTTATAGGTTGTGTAACTGATGTCATTATTAAGCTTCATAGACATTAACGAAGTGCCTATTATTTATTATTAATATATGGTCAAATGAAATCACTTGCAGACATAAACGATGCATCACTTTGCAAAGTACAAGTATTGAGCAATTACACAAATCGACCCAAAATGCGTCAGATGTAAATTACCAACAACGCAAGCCAGGACCACGTGCAAAACAACCGTGGTTATCATGGAAGGGGATAATGACATCTGTCCCCGCATGGTGCGTTTCTGCGCATGCGTCATTTGTTTTTAAAATAGATAGCCAAAAAACCCAATGTCTATTAATAGCGCTTAACAAGATGCAGCTTTTAAAAAAGATAATACTTTATGTAGAGGTCATATTTTAAGATGCCTGAAATGAGGATGGATGCCTCTATGGAGGCTTAATGTAAATAATCGCACATCATTTCCCATGCGCGGATCCAGAAAGTTTTTTCAGAGGGGGTCCAACTTTGACTACGTATTTCTTTTGTTGATGATGGGAGAGATGATCCAAATACCAATATAAGCGGGACATCATCGGCCCAGCAGCGGAACGCCATTTAAATGGCGTTTCGCTGGCGGGCCGTTGGTGGCCCAACATTGAAAGTTTGCTTGGTAGCTGTGTGATTTTACAGGGGATCCGGACCAGTATAGTACAGAAACCCTATATTTTTGTGATTTTTCAGGGGGGGGGGTCCGGACCCCCTGTCCCCCGCTCTGGATCCGCACATGTTTCCTATAATGTGCCCCCGACCTCAATCATCCATTCAGACTTAAATCAGCCTGTGCGTATGTGAAGTTGTAAACGTATCAGCATATTTGCTATTTCCTTTATGAAGATGACATTCACAAGCGCTAATTTCTTTAACTATGATCAGACGATGGCTATCGCCTGCACATATATCATATAAGGCTAGCATGGAAACATGTCCTAATTCCTGTAATAGAATGAAGGCAAATGGATGGGCATGTTTCTCCTTTAATAAACGTACAACTATGTTCTGAAGTCGTTGTGAGGAGACTGTCAGAACTGGATGAGCGTATTTCTAAATCAGATATTGGTATTACCATATTCTAACTACGATCTCAGCTGGCTGATCATGCTCCTCATCAGGTAGATGTATAAACATTATCTTACCGATGTAATGAGACGACCATGTTCCTTACGAAATAGGGGTATAACCATGCTCCGAACATGGTCATGAGATGATCACGATTGACGGTGCATGTTTCTTACCTGCACTGTCCATTGTCATGAGACGATGACAACTGACGGAGCAAGTTTCATACATAAATGATATATAACCATGCTCTGACCGTTGTCATGTCACGATGACAACTAACGGAGCATGTATCATTCCTTAGGGAAGAATAACCATGCTCTGACCGTTGTCATGAGACGATGACAACTGACGGAGCATGTTTCATACCTTAGGGATGAATAACCATGCTCTGACCGTTGTCATGAGGCGATAACAACTGACGGAGCATGTTTCATACCTAAATGATGAATAACCATGCTCTGACCGTTGTCATGAGGCGATGACAACTGACCGAGCATGTTTCATTCCTTAGGGATTAATAACCATGCTCTGACCGTTGTCATGAGACGATGACAACTGACGAGGCATGTTTCATACCTTAGAGATGAATAACCATGCTCTGACCGTTGTCATGTCACGATGACAACTGTCGGAGCATGTTTCATACCTTAGAGATGAATAACCATGCTCTGACCGTTGTCATGAGACGATGACAACTGTCGGAGCATGTTTCATACCTTAGAGAAGAATAACCATGCTCTGACCGTTGTCATGTGACGATGACAACTGTCGGAGCATGTTTCATACCTTAGGGGTAAATAACCATGCTTTGATCGTTGTAATGTCACGATGACAATTAACGGAGCATGTTTCATATCTTAGAGATGAATAACTATGCTCTGACCGTTGTCATGCCACGATGACAACTGTCGGAGCATGTTTCATACCTTAGGGATAAATAACCATGCTCTGACCGTTGTCATGTCACGATGACAACTGTCTGACCATGTTTCATACCTTAGAGATGAATAACCATGCTCTGACCGTTGCCATGAGGCGATGACAACTGACGGAGCATGTTTCATACTTTAGAGATGAATAACCATGCTCTGACCGTTGTCATGTCACGATGACAACTGACGGAGCATGTTTCATACCTTAGAGATGAATAACCATGCTCTGACCGTTGTCATGTCACGATGTCAACTGTCGGAGCATGTTTCATACCTTAGAGCTGAATAACCATGCTCTGACCGTTGTCATGTCACGATGACAGCTGTCGGAGTATGTTTCATACCTTAGAGATGAAAAACCATGCTCTGACCGTTGTCATTTGACGATGTCAACTGTCAGAGCATGTTTCATACCTTCGGGATAAATAACCATGCTCTGACCGTTGTCATGAGACGATGACAACTGTCGGAGCATGTTTCATACCTAAGAGATCAATAACCATGCTCTGACCGTTGTCATGAGGCGATGACAACTAACGGAGCATGTTTCATACCTTAGGGATAAATACTCATGCTCTGACTGTTGTCATATCACGATGACAACTGTCGAAGCATGTTTCATATCTTAGGGATGTATAACCATGCTCTTACCGTTGACATGAGGCGATGACAACTAACGGAGCATGTTTCATACCTTAGGGATATAATACCATGCTCTGACCGTTGTCATGAGACGATAACAACCGACGGAGCATGGTTCATACCTTAGTGATATATTACCATGCTCTGACCATTGTCACTAGACAATAACTACTGACGGAACATGGTTCATATCTTAGGGATATATTAGCATGCTCTGACCGCTGTCATGAGTTGATAACAACTGTCAGAGCATGGTTCGTATCTTAGGGATATATTACCATGCTCTGACCGTTGTCACTAGACGATAACAACTGACGGAGCATGGTTTATACCTTAGGGATATATTACAATGCTCTGACCGTTGTCACTAGATGATAACAACTGACGGAGCATGGTTCATATCTTAGGGATATATTACCATGCTCTGACCGTTGTCACTAGACGATAACAACTGACGGAGCATGGTTTATACCTTAGGGATGTATTACCATGCTCTGACCGTTGTCACTAGATGATAATTACTGACGGAGCATGGATAATACCTCAGGGATATATTACCATGCTCTGACCGTTGTCACAAGATGATAACAACTGACAGAGCATGGTTCATACCTTAGGGATATATTACCCTGCTCTGACCGTTGTCATGTCACGATGACAACTGACGGAGCATGTGTCATACCTTAGAGATGAATAACTATGCTCTGACCGTTGTCATGTCACGATGTCAACTGTCGGAGCATGTTTCATACCTTAGAGATAAATAACCATGCTCTGACCGTTGTCATGTCACCATGACAACTGTCGGAGCATGTTTCATACCTTAGAGATGAATAACCATGCTCTGACCGTTGTCATGAGACGATGTCAACTGTCAGAGCATGTTTCATACCTTCGGGATGAATAACCATGCTCTGACCGTTGTCATGAGACGATGACAACTGTCGGAGCATGTTTCATACCTAAGAGATGAATAACCATGCTCTGACCGTTGTCATGAGGCGATGACAACTAACGGAGCATGTTTCATACCTTAGGGATAAAAACTCATGCTCTGACCGTTGTCATGTCACGATGACAACTGTCGGAGCATGTTTCATATCTTAGAGATGAATAACCATGCTCTAACCGTTGTCATGAGGCGATGACAACTAACGGAGCATGTTTCATACCTTAGGGATGTAATACCATGCTCTGACCGTTGTCATGAGACGATAACAACCGACGGAGCATGGTTCATACCTTAGGGATATATTGCTATGACCGTTGTCACTAGACAATAACTACTGACGGAGCATGGTTCATATCTTAGGGATATATTAGCATGCTCTGACCGCTGTCATGAGATGATAACAACCGACGTAGCATGGTTCATATCTTAAGGATATATTACCATGCTCAGACCGTTGTCACTAGACGATAACAACTGACGGAGCATGGTTTATACCTTAGGGATATATAACCATGCTCTGACCGTTGTCACTAGATGATAACAACTGACGGAGCATGGTTCATATCTTAGGGATATATTACCATGCTCTGACCGTTGTCACTAGACGATAACAACAAACGGAGCATGGTTTATACCTTAGGGATATATTACCATGCTCTGACCGTTGTCACTAGACGATAACAACTGACGGAGCATGGTTCATATCTTAGGGATATATTACCATGCTCTGACGGTGTCACTAGACGATAACAACTGACGGAGCATGGTTTATACCTTAGGGATGTATTACCATGCTCTGACCGTTGTCACTAGATGATAATTACTGACGGAGCATGGATAATACCTCAGGGATATATTACCATGCTCTGACCGTTGTCACAAGATGATAACAACTGACGGAGCATGTTTCATACCTTAGAGATGAATAACCATGCTCTGACCGTTGTCATGAGACGATGACAACTGTCGGAGCATGTTTCATACCTTAGAGAAGAATAACCATGCTCTGACCGTTGTCATTCGACGATGACAACTGTCAGAGCATGTTTCATACCTTAGGGGTAAATAACCATGCTCTGATCGTTGTCATGTCACGATGACAATTAACGGAGCATGTTTCATATCTTAGAGATGAATAACTATGCTCTGACCGTTGTCATGTCACGATGACAATTAACGGAGCATGTTTCATATCTTAGAGATGAATAACTATGCTCTGACCGTTGTCATGCCACGATGACAACTGTCGGAGCATGTTTCATACCTTAGGGATAAATAACCATGCTCTGACCGTTGTCATGTCACGATGACAACTGTCTGACCATGTTTCATACCTTAGAGATGAATAACCATGCTCTGACCGTTGCCATGAGGCGATGACAACTGACGGAGCATGTTTCATACTTTAGAGATGAATAACCATGCTCTGACCGTTGTCATGTCACGATGACAACTGACGGAGCATGTTTCATACCTTAGAGATGAATAACCATGCTCTGACCGTTGTCATGTCACGATGTCAACTGTCGGAGCATGTTTCATACCTTAGAGCTGAATAACCATGCTCTGACCGTTGTCATGTCACGATGACAGCTGTCGGAGTATGTTTCATACCTTAGAGATGAAAAACCATGCTCTGACCGTTGTCATTTGACGATGTCAACTGTCAGAGCATGTTTCATACCTTCGGGATAAATAACCATGCTCTGACCGTTGTCATGAGACGATGACAACTGTCGGAGCATGTTTCATACCTAAGAGATCAATAACCATGCTCTGACCGTTGTCATGAGGCGATGACAACTAACGGAGCATGTTTCATACCTTAGGGATAAATACTCATGCTCTGACCGTTGTCATATCACGATGACAACTGTCGAAGCATGTTTCATATCTTAGGGATGAATAACCATGCTCTTACCGTTGACATGAGGCGATGACAACTAACGGAGCATTTTTCATACCTTAGGGATATAATACCATGCTCTGACCGTTGTCATGAGACGATAACAACCGACGGAGCATGGTTCATACCTTAGTGATATATTACCATGCTCTGACCGGTGTCACTTGACAATAACTACTGACGGAACATGGTTCATATCTTAGGGATATATTAGCATGCTCTGACCGCTGTCATGAGTTGATAACAACTGTCGGAGCATGGTTCGTATCTTAGGGATATATTACCATGCTCTGACCGTTGTCACTAGACGATAACAACTGACGGAGCATGGTTTATACCTTAGGGATGTATTACCATGCTCTGACCGTTGTCACTAGATGATAATTACTGACGGAGCATGGATAATACCTCAGGGATATATTACCATGCTCTGACCGTTGTCACAAGATGATAACAACTGACGGAGCATGGTTCATACCTTAGGGATATATTACCCTGCTCTGACCGTTGTCATGTCACGATGACAACTGACGGAGCATGTGTCATACCTTAGAGATGAATAACCATGCTCTGACCGTTGTCATGTCACGATGTCAACTGTCGGAGCATGTTTCATACCTTAGAGATAAATAACCATGCTCTGACCGTTGCCATGTCACGATGACAACTGACGGAGCATGTTTCATACCTTAGAGATGAATAACCATGCTCTGACCGTTGTCATGTCACGATGTCAACTGTCGGAGCATGTTTCATACCTTAGAGCTGAATAACCATGCTCTGACCGTTGTCATGTCACGATGACAGCTGTCGGAGTATGTTTCATACCTTAGAGATGAAAAACCATGCTCTGACCGTTGTCATTTGACGATGTCAACTGTCAGAGCATGTTTCATACCTTTGGGATGAAAGACCATGCTCTGACCGTTGTCATGAGACGATGACAACTGTCGGAGCATGTTTCATACCTAAGAGATGATATCCATGCTCTGACCGTTGTCATGAGGCGATGACAACTAACGGAGCATGTTTCATACCTTAGGGATAAATACTCATGCTCTGACCATTGTCATATCACGATGACAACTGTCGAAGCATGTTTCATATCTTAGGGATGAATAACCATGCTCTTACCGTTGACATGAGGCGATGACAACTAACCGAGCATGTTTCATACCTTAGGGATATAATACCATGCTCTGACCGTTGTCATGAGACGATAACAACCGACGGAGCATGGTTCATACCTTAGTGATATATTACCATGCTCTGACCGTTGTCACTAGACAATAACTACTGACGGAACATGGTTCATATCTTAGGGATATATTAGCATGCTCTGACCGCTGTCATGAGTTGATAACAACTGTCGGAGCATGGGTCGTATCTTAGGGATATATTACCATGCTCTGACCGTTGTCACTAGACGATAACAACTGACGGAGCATGGTTTATACCTTAGGGATATATTACAATGCTCTGACCGTTGTCACTAGATGATAACAACTGACGGAGCATGGTTCATATCTTAGGGATATATTACCATGCTCTGACCGTTGTCACTAGACGATAACAACTGACGGAGCATGGTTTATACCTTAGGGATGTATTACCATGCTCTGACCGTTGTCACTAGATGATAATTACTGACGGAGCATGGATAATACCTCAGGGATATATTACCATGCTCTGACCGTTGTCACAAGATGATAACAACTGACGGAGCATGGTTCATACCTTAGGGATATATTACCATGCTCTGACCGTTGTCATGTCACGATGACAACTGACGGAGCATGTGTCATACCTTAGAGATGAATAACCATGCTCTGACCGTTGTCATGTCACGATGTCAACTGCCGGAGCATGTTTCATACCTTAGAGATAAATAACCATGCTCTGACCGTTGTCATGTCACCATGACAACTGTCGGAGCATGTTTCATACCTTAGAGATGAATAACCATGCTCTGACCGTTGTCATGAGACGATGTCAACTGTCAGAGCATGTTTCATACCTTCGGGATGAATAACCATGCTCTGACCGTTGTCATGAGACGATGACAACTGTCGGAGCATGTTTCATACCTAAGAGATGAATAACCATGCTCTGACCGTTATCATGAGGCGATGACAACTAATGGAGCATGTTTCATACCTTAGGGATAAAAACTCATGCTCTGACCGTTGTCATGTCACGATGACAACTGTCGGAGCATGTTTCATATCTTAGAGATGAATAACCATGCTCTAACCGTTGTCATGAGGCGATGACGACTAACGGAGCATGTTTCATACCTTAGGGATATAATACCATGCTCTGACCGTTGTCATGAGACGATAACAACCGACGAGTCATGGTTCATACCTTAGGGATATATTGCTCTGACCGTTGTCACTAGACAATAACTACTGACGGAGCATGGTTCATATCTTAGGGATATATTAGCATGCTCTGACCGCTGTCATGAGATGATAACAACCGACGTAACATGGTTCATATCTTAGGGATATATTACCATGCTCAGACCGTTGTCACTAGACGATAACAACTGACGGAGCATGGTTTATACCTTAGGGATATATAACCATGCTCTGACCGTTGTCACTAGATGATAACAACAAACGGAGCATGGTTTATACCTTAGGGATATATTACCATGCTCTGACCGTTGTCACAAGACGATAACAACTGACGGAGCATGGATAATACCTCAGGGATATATTACCATGCTCTGACCGTTGTCACAAGATGATAACAACTGACAGAGCATGGTTCATACCTTAGGGATATATTACCATTCTCTGACCGTTGTCATGTCACGATGACAACTGACGGAGCATGTTTCATACCTTAGAGATGAATAACCATGCTCTGACCGTTGTCGTGTCACGATGTCAACTGTCCGAGCATGTTTCATACCTTAGAGATGAATAACCATGCTCTGACCGTTGTCATGTCACGATGACATCTGTCAGAGCATGTTTCATACCTTAGAGATGAATAACCATGCTCTAGCCGTTGTCATGAGACGATGTCAACTGTCAGAGCATGTTTCATACCTTCGGGATGAAAGACCATGCTCTGACCGTTGTCATGAGACGATGACAACTGTCGGAGCATGTTTCATACCTAAGAGATGAATAACCATGCTCTGACCGTTGTCATGAGGCGATGACAACTAACAGAGCATGTTTCATACCTTAGGAATAAAAACTCATGCTCTGACCGTTGTCATGTCACGATGACAACTTTCGGAGCATGTTTCATATCTTAGAGATGAATAACCATGCTCTGACCGTTGTCATGAGGCGATGACAACTAACGGAGCATGTTTCATACCTTAGGGATATAATACCATGCTCTGACCGTTGTCATGAGACGATAGCAACCGACGGAGCATGGTTCATACCTTAGGGATACATTACCATGCTCTGACCGTTGTCACTAGACAATAACTACTGACGGAGCATGGTTCATATCTTAGGGATATATTAGCATGCTCTGACCGCTGTCATGAGATGATAACAACTGACAGAGCATGGTTCATATTTTAGGGATATATTACCATGCTCTGACCTTTGTCCCTAGACGATAACATCTGACGGAACATGGTTTATACCTTAAGGATATAGTACCATGCTCTGACCGCTGTCACTAGATGATAACAACTGACGGAGCATGGTTCATATCTTAGGGATATATTACCATGCTCTGACCGTTGTCACTAGACGATAACAACTGACGGAGCATAATTTATACCTTAGGGATATATTACCATGCTCTGACCGTTGTGACAAGACGATAACAACTGACGGAGCATGGATAATACCTCAGGGATATATTACCATGCTCTGACCGTTGTCACAAGATGATAACAACTGACGGAGCATGGTTCATACCTTAGGGATATATTACAATGCTCTGACCGTTGTCATGAGACGAAAACAACTGATGAAGCATGGTTCATACCTTAGGGATATATTACCATGCTCTGACCATTGTCACTAAACGATAACATCTGACGGAGCACGGTTCATACCTTAGGATATATAACCATGCTCTGACCGTTGTCACTCGACGATAACAACTGACGGAGTATGGATCATACCTTAGGTTTAGATTACCATGCTCTGACCATTGTCATGAGACGATTACAACTGACGGAGCATGGTTCATACCTTAGGGATATAGTACCATGCTCTGACCGTTGTCACTAGACGATAACAAGGGACGGAGCATTGTTCATACCTTAGGGATATATTACCATGCTCTGACCGTTGTCACTAGACGATAACAACTGATGGAGCATGGTTCACACCTTAGAGATATATTACCATGCTCTGACCGTTGTCACTAGATGATAACAACTGACGGAGCATGGTTCATACCTTAGGGATATATTACCATGCTCTGACCGTTGTCACTAGACGATAACAAACAACTGACGGAGCATGGTTCACACATAAGGGATATATTACCATGCTCTGACTGTTGTCATGAGACGAAAACAACTGACGGGCCATGGTTCATACCTGAGTGATATATAACCATGCTCTGACCGTTGTCACTAGATTATAATAACTGACGGAGCATGGTTCATACCTTAGGGATATATTATCATGCTCTGACCGTTGTCACGAGATGATGACAACTGACTGAGCATGGTTCATACCTTAGGGATATATTACCATGCTCTGACCGTTGTCATTAGACGATAACAACTGACGGAGCAGGGTTAATGTCGTAGAGATATATAACCATGCTCTGACCGTTGTCACTAGATTATAATAACTGACGGAGCATGGTTCATACCTTAGGGATATATTACCATGCTCTGACCGTTGTCATGAGACGAAAACAACTGACGGAGCATGGTTCATACCTTAGGGATATATTACCATGCTCTGACCGTTGTCATGAGACGATAACTAGTGACGGAGCATGTTTCATACCTTAGGGATATATTACCATGCTCTGAATGTTGTCATGAGACGATAACAACTGACGGAGCATGGTTCATACCTTAGGATATATAACCATGCTCTGACTGTTGTCACTTGACAATAACAACTGACGGAGTATGGATCATACCTTAGGTATAGATTACCATGCTCTGACCGTTGTCACTAGATGATAACAACTGACGGAGCATGGTTCATACCTTAGGGATATATTACCATGCTCTGACCGTTGTCACTAGACGATAACAACTGACGGAGCATGGTTCATATCTTAGGGATGTATTACCATGTTCCGTTAGTTGTCATGAGATGATAACAACTGACGGAGCATTGTTCATATCTTAGGGATATATTTCCATGCTCTGACAGTTGTCATGAGACGAACACAACTGACGGAGCATGATTCATACCTTAGGGATATATTACCATGCTCTGACCGTTGTCATGAGACGATAACAAATGACGGAGCATGATTTATACCTTAGGGATATATAACCATGCTCTGACCGTTGTCACTAGACGATAACAACTGACGGAGCATGGTTCATACCTTCGGGATATATTACCATGCTCTTACCGTTGTCATGAGACGATAACAACTGACGGAGCATGGTTCATACCTTAGGGATATATTACCATGCTCTGACCGTTGTTATGAGACGATAACAACTGACGGAGCATGGTTCATATCTTAGGGATATTTTACAATGCTCTGAACGTTGTCAATAGATGATAACAACTGACGGAGCATGGTTCTTACCTTAGGGATATATTACCATGCTCTGACCGGTGTCATGAGACGATTACAACTGACGGACGATGGTTCATACCTATGGGATATATAACCATGCTCTGACCGTTGTCACTAGATGATAGCAACTGATGGAGCATGGTTCATACCTTATGGATGAATAATAATACTCTGACCGTTGACACTAGATGATAACAACTGACAGAGCATGATTCATACCTTAGAGATATATTACCATGCTCTGACCAATGTAACTAGATGATGACAACTGACATAGCATGGTTAATACCTTTGGGATGCATAACCATGCTCTGACCGTTGTCACTAGACGATAACAACTGACGGAGCATGTTTCATACCTTAGAGATGAATAACCATGCTCTGACCATTGTCATGTCACGATGACAACTGACGGAGCATGTTTAACACCTTAGAGATGAATAACCATGCTCTGACCATTGTCATGAGACGATGTCAACTGTCGGAGCATGTTTCATACCTTAGAGTTGAATAACCATGCTCTGACCGTTGTCATGTCACGATGACAACTGTCGGAGCATGTTTCATACCTTGGAGATGAATAACCATTCTCTGACCGTTGTCATGAGACGATGTCAACTGTCGGAGCATGTTTCATACCTTTGGGATGAATAACCATGCTCTGACCATTGTCAGGAGACGATGACAACTGTCGGAGCATGTTTCATACCTTAGAGATGAATAACCATGCTCTGACCGTTGTCATGAGGCTATGACAACTAACAGAGCATATTTCATACCTTAGGGATGAAAACCCATGCTCTGACCGTTGTCATGTCACGATGACAACTGTCGGAGCATGTTTCATATCTTAGAGATGAATAACCATGCTATGACCGTTGTCATGAGGCGATGACAACTAACGGAGCATGTTTCATACCTAAGGGATGAATAACCATAATCTGACCTTTGTCACTAGACGATAACAACTGACGGAGCATGGTTCATACCTTAGGGATATATTACCATGCTCCGACCGTTGTCATTAGACGATAACAACTGACTTAGCATGGTTCATACCTTAGGGATATATTACCATACTCTGACCGTTGTCTTGAAACACTAACAACTGACGGAGCATGGTTCATACCTTATGGATAAATTACCATGCTCTGACCGTTGTCATGAGACGATAACAACTGACGGAGCATCGTTCATACCTAAGGGATATATTACCATGCTCTGACCGTTGTCACTAGACGATAACAACTGACGGAGCATCGTTCATCTCTTAGGGATATATTACAATGCTCTGACCGTTGTCTCTAGACGATAACAACTGACTTAGCATGGTTCATATCTTAGGGATATATTACCATGCTCTGACCGATGTCACTAGAGGATAACAACTGACGGAGCATGGTTCATACCTTAGGGATATATTACCGTGCTCTGACCGTTGTCACTAGATAATGACAAATGACGAAGCATGGTTCATACCTTAGGGATATATTACCATGCTCAGACCGATGTCACTAGACGATAACAACTGACGGAGCATGGTTCATACCTTTGGGATATATTACCATGCTCTGACCGTTGTCATGAGACGATAACAACTGACGGAGCATGGTTCATACCTTAGGGATACATTACCATGCTCTGACCGTTGTCACTAGACGATAACAACTGACGGAGCATGGTTCATACCTTAGGGATATATTACCATGCTCTAACCGTTGTCACTAGACGATGACAACTGACGGAGCATGGTTCATACCTTAGGGATATATTACCATGCTCTAACCGTTGTCATGAGACAATGACAACTGACGGAGCTTGTTTCATACCTTAGAGATAAATTACCATGCTCTGTCCGTTGTCATGAACGATAACTTAATAGTGACCTTGAGTGCATGTACCATCAATAGGAGGCCTTATAGTGACACTTGAATACATGCACCGTCACAATTAGTCTTCAAATTACCCCTGAGCACATGTACTATCACTTGGAGATTTCATAGTGACTCTTGAGTACATGTACCATCACAAGGAGGATCTATAGTGGCACTTGAGTGTTTGTATCATCATTAGGATGCTTGATAGTGACCCTTGAGTACCTATGCCTTCACTAGGTGGCTTTGTAGTGATCTTTGAGTACATCTACAACGACTAGGATGCTTAATAGTGACCGTTGAGCACATGTACCATCACTATGATGATTTATAGTCACTCTTGAGTAAATGTACCATCACAAAGATTCTTTATAGGGAACAGTGAGTATACGTACCATCACAAGGGGCTTTCTAGTGACCATTGAGTACATGTATCATCACTAGAAGGCTTTATAGTGACTCTTGAGTACATGTACCATCACTAGGAGGCTTTATAGTGAACCTTGAGTATGCGTACCATCAATAAGAGGCTTTATAGTGTCTCTTGAGTACATGTACCATCACTAGGTGGCTTTACAGTGACACTTCAGTACATGTACTATCAATTGGAGGCTTTATAATGACCCTTGAGTACATGTACCATAAGTAAGAGACTATATAGCGATTCTTGAGTACATGTTTCATCACTAGAAGGCTTTAAAGTGGCTCTTGAGTACATGTACCATCACTAGGAGGCTTTATAGTGACCCTTGATTATCGGTACCATCACTAGGAGGCTTTATAGTGTCTCTTGAGTACATGTACCATCACTAGGTGGCTTTATAGTGACACTTCAGTACATGTACTATCCATAGGACGCTTTATAATGACCCTTGAGTACATGTGCCATAAGTAAGAGACTATATAGCGATTCTTAAACACAAGTATCATCACTAGGAGTCTTTATAGTGTCTCTTCAGTACATGTATCATCACTAGGATGCTTAATAGTGACCCTTGATTATCTGTACCACCACTAGGAGGCTTTATAGTGTCTCTTGAGTACATGTACCAACACAAGAAGGCTTTATAGTGAACCATGAGTACATGTACCATCTCTAGAAGGCTATATGGTGACCCTTTTGTACATGTACCACCACAAGGTGGCTTTATAGTACCACTTATGTACATGTACAATCACTCGGAGGATTTATAGTGACCCTTGAGTACATGTACCATCACTAGGTGGCTTTATACTGACACTTAACTACATTTAATATCACTAAAAGGCTATATATACTCCTCAAAATAATTGAAGGACCAATACTATCAATTATAACATTGATGCATTTTGTGTAGAACGTATTTTGAAAACCAATTTTACGATCTAGCCTAAACTTTTCGGACATCTTTGACGTCTTATTGCCAAGTGAAACGGCAAAAAGAGAGTGGTAGAAAATGTTACTAACAAGGATTTTTTGTCATTTTAAAACTTGACCTAAATGTATTGGAATGTCATTTTTTGTGTGTGATCCATTGACTACAGAACTGCATGCAATGAATGCAAATTGCTATTTAGATGCTGAAATCTCTGTTTTCGCATGCTTTTATGGTGTTTGAATCCCATCAATTCCATCCACCTCTTCCTGTGAGAGAAAATTGCCCCGTTTGGCTGTGGCGTAATAGCCAGACTATAGATTCAGACATCAGGTTTGGCGTTTGTCTGTGACAATCTTTAAAAATTCGTGGGGACATCTTTCTAACACTAAATGGCATAGAATGACGATTGAAAATCTGATTCTTGATGGCCAAGTACACGCATTGATATCAGAAAAGAAAACAATGTCAAAACTCCATTGTCAGAGATGAAAATGCTTGCTTCCCAGTATATTGAAACTGTTCGAAGATTTTTTTTTGCATGTAAGCTGAACTGTTTAAAACAAAGTTTAATTTGGTGTCGCTTTCATTCTACTCGAATGACCACAGAAGAATTTCTTTACCCCACCCACTGCCTTTTGAAAGTGTGTTTTTGAGGGTATGTGCATTTGAGACACAGTTATGGCAGAATTAGGCATGGGAATCATTAATAATGATTCTTGATTTATGGGCATAAAGAACTGAAAGATTTGGGCCAAGTTTTACAGAATTTAAATGTTTGAGCTAATTATACTCGCGTTCTAAAATCTTGGTCCTTTAATTATTTTGAGGAGTATAGTTAGCCTTGAGGACATGTACCATCACAAGGTGGTTTAATAGAGACACTTATGTACATGTATCATCGCTCGGAAGCTTCATTGTGACACTTGAGTACATGTATCATCACTAGGTGTCTTTTTAGTGACCCTTGTGTACATATACAATAACTATTAGGCTTTATAGTGACCCTTAAGTATACTTGCCATCACTAGGAGGCTTTATAGTGTTTTTAGGACATGTACCGTCACAAAAAGGCTTTATAATGACCCTTGAGTACATTTACCATCAATAGGAGGCTATATAGTGACCCTTGAGTACATGTACCAACACAAGGTGGCTTTATAGTGACACTTATGTAAATGTACCATCATCAGGAGGCTTTATAGTGACGCTTGAGTACATGTACCATCACAAGGAGGCTTTTTAGTGACTATTGTATACATAAACCATCGCTATCGGCTTTAAACCTCCCCTTGAGTACTCATATCATCACTAGAATGCTTTATATTGACTCTTGAGTACACGCAACATCACAAAGAGGCTCTATAGCGACTCTGGAGTAAATGTACCATCACTAGAAGGCTTAAAGTGACTCTTGAGTATATGTACCATCATGAGGGAGCTTTATAGTGACTCTAGATGATCCATCACAAGGATACTGTATAGTTACCATTGAGTACATGTCCAATCACTCAGAGGATTTATAGTGAACATTTACTACTTATACTATCACCGGAATACTAAATAGTGATCCTTGAGTACGGGTACCATCAGGAGGAGGCTTTTTAGTAACCCTTTAATACATGTACCTTCACTAGGTGCCTTAATAGTGGCCATGAGTACATGGACCATACTAGGAGGTTTAATAGTGTCCCTTAAGTATATGTACCATGCCTAGGAGGCTTTATAGTGACCCTTGAGTACCCATTCCATGACTAGAAGGCTTTATTGTGAGGCTCTGGTACATGTACCAGCACAAGGAGGCTTTATTGTGACTCTTGAGTACGTGTTGAATCACAAGGTGGCTTTATAGTGACTCTTGAATACATGAACCATCACTAGGAGGCTTTATAGTGACCCTTGAGTACATGTACCATCACTAGGAGGCTTTATAGTGACCCATTGAGTACATGTTACATCCGTAGGATGCTTTATAGTGACCCTAGATGACATATACCTTAACAAGGTGGCTTTATAGTGACTCTTGTGACTATGCTACATCACTAGGCGGCTTTATAGTGACCCTTGAGTACATGTACTATTACAAGGAGGCTTTATATTGACCCTTGAGTACTTGTACCATCACTAGAATGCTTCATAATAACTCTTGAGTACATGTACTATCACAAGAAGGCTTTATAATGATTCTTGACTGCATATGTCATCACTAGGAGTCTTTTAGTGACCCTTGGGTAAATGTGCCATCACTAGGAGGCTTTATAAAGTATTTTGAGTACATGTACCATCACAAGAAAGCTTAATAGTGTCACTCAAGTATATTACCATGACTAGGAGGCTTTATAGTAGACTATTGAGTATCCATGCTATCACAAGGAGGCTTTATTGTGACGCTTTGGTACATGTACCATCACATGTAGGCTTTATAATGACCGGTGAGTACCTGTACCAGCACAAGGAGGCTTTATTACGATTTTGGGTACATGTAGCAACACGAAGAGTCACTATTATGACACTTTAGTACATGCACCATACTAGTAGATTAAAAAGTGTCGCTTGAGTATATGTACCATGACTAGGAGGCTTTATAGTGACTCTTGAGTACCCATACCATCACTGGGTGGCTTTTTAGTGACCCTTGAGAACATGTACCAACGCTAGGCTTTATTATCACCCTTGAGTACATGTATCATCACGAGGTGGCTTCATAGTAGCTCTAGAATACATGCACTAGCACAATGAGGCTGTATAGTGACCCTTGAGGACATGCACCATCACTAAGAGCCTTTATAGTGACCATTTAGTACATATACCTTCACTAGGAGACTTTATAGTGATCCTTGAGTGAATGTACCATCACTAGAAGGCTTGATAGTGACCATTGAGTACCTGTACCATCATAATGAGGCTTTATTATGACCCTTGAGTACATGTACCATCACGAGGAGGCCGGATTATGCTACTTGAGTACATGTACCATCGCTAGGGGGCTCTATAGTGACACCTCAGTACATTTACTATTACTAGTAGACGATACAGTAACACTTGAGTTACGATTGGGTACATTTACAACCACTAGTAAACACTTTGTTTGCTTGATTTGATTATTTACGTCCCATCAACAATTTTTCAGTTTAACAGGAACGGGTCTTCCAGGGTTGAACCAGTACTAAGCTAGGATAAGTATGTCTTGCTCAAGGACCACAATGCAGTGACGCCAGTGAGGCTCGAACCCGCGGCCCCTCGGTCTCGAGTCAAGCACTCTACCACTGAGCCACTACGCTCACGCTAGTAAGCACTAAAATCACACAAAAGTGTATATATTTTCACCAGGAGGTGCTACAGCAGCACTTGAGTTCTCTTATCTCCGCTCTACGCACTACAGTGATATTTTAGTACATGCATCATCAATAAGAGGCACTACGGTGACACCTGAGTACGTGCATCATTATAAGAGGCACACTACATCGACACTTATACACATGTATCCTCACTAGAAGGCATTATAGTGGCACATGACTACATGTACTATCATTCGAGGTACTACACTGACACTTCAGTACATTTACAATCGCAATTAGAGTCACACTTAAAACCTTGTATATTCACATTTGCAGTGACATTTGAGTATGGTACTCTAGCGCATCCTAGTGATGGACTATATACTCCCCATGTGTCACTGTAATTCCTCCTAAAGAAGGTTCATGTACTCAAGTGTCACAGTAGTGGTGCCTCCTAATTATAAGACATATACTCGAGAGTCACTGCTTTGCCTCTTAGTGATGATGAATGTACTCAAGTGTCATCGTTGTGCCTCTTACACTATGAGACACTACAGTGACACCTTAGTTCATTTGACTTCGTTAGGAGGTACTACAGTTACACTTAAGTATATGCACCATCACCAGGATGCACTACAAGGACACTTAGGTACATATATCATCATTAAGAGGCACTACAGTCACACATACGTGTATTTACCGTCACTAGACAGCACTACAGTGGCACTTTAGTGCATGTACCTTCTTTAGGCGGCACTACGGTATCCCTTGAGTGCACATACCCTTACAAGGGTACACAACAGTGACGATTGAGAATTTGCATCATCACTAGGAGGCACTAGAGTGACATTTGAGAACATATACCTCACATAGGAGGAACTTCAGTGACCCTTGGGTACATTTATAAACACTAGTAAGCATTACACATACACTTGGGTGCATGTAACTTCACTAGGAGTGACATTTGAGTATAGTATTTATCACTAGGACACACTACAGTGACACTTGAGTACATATATTGTCACTAGGATGCACTACAGGGACACTTGAGTACAATTACCATCTCTAAGAGGGACTGCATTGACCCCCTGAGTACATTCACCATCACTAGGAGGCATTACAATGACACTTGAGTACATTTACAATCACAAGTATACACTAGAGTGACACTTGAGTGCATGAACCTTCCTTTTGATGCACTACAGTTAGAATTGGATATATTTACAATCAATAGTGGGCACTAAAATGACACTTGAGTGTATGCATTGTCACCAGGAGGTGCTACAGTAACACTTGATTGCAACTTTCTTCACTAAGGGCACTACATATACGTTTCAGAACATGCATCAACAGTAGGATGCACTACATTGACATTGGAGAAGATACATCATTTCTAAAAACCACTGAAACTGCTACTGTAGCAAATCCTAGTGAAGGTGCATGCTCTCAAGTGTCACTGTAATGCCTCATATCGACGGTTATTGTAATCAAGTGTCACTATAGTGCCTCCTAGTGAAGGTTATATACTCAAGCGTATCTGTAGTACCTACTAGTGATGATACAAGCACCCAAACGTCATTGTGTTGGCTCGTGGTTAAAGTACGTTCACCCAAGTGTTTATGTGCTGCATAACAGTGAAGGTAGTGAAGATACATGTACTCAAGTGTCACTGAAGTGCCTCCTAGCATTGATAAATCTACTCAAAGATTACTGTAGTGCCTCATAATGATGGTGCATGTCACAAAAGTGCCATCTGGTGATGTTATACACGCTCAAGTGTCACTGAAATACCCTCTAGCAAATGTAGATGTGCCCAAGTGTCACTGTAGTGCCTCCTTGGCAACTTGCATATACTCACGTGTCACTGTAGTGCCACATAGTGATGATAAACAAACTCAAGAGTAACTGAAATGTCTCCAAGTGAAGGTACATGTTCTCAGGTGTCAATGTAGCACCTCCTAGTGAAGAACATATACCTAAGTGTTAATGTAGTGCCTCCTTGAGAAGATGCACATACTCTAGTGTCACTGTACTGCCACCTAGTGATGATACATATACTTGAGTGTCACTGTAGTGCCTCCTACGTGATCTGAGGTGGCACTGTGGTGCTCCTAGTGAAGGTACATGTGTCCAATTGTATCTTTAGTGCCTCTTAGTGAAGGTGCATGTATTGAAGTTTCACTGTAGTGTCACCTTGTGATGATATAAACACTCAGGTGCCACAAAGTAGTGTATCCTTGTGATGGTACGTGTACTAAAGTGCGATTGTAGGTGCTCGTAGTATAGGTACATGTACTCAAGTCCTATTATAGTGCCTCCTTTTGCTTTTTAATATATTCCAATGCCACTGTTGTGCCTCCTAGTTTTATAAACGCATTCAACTGTCGCTGTAGTACCACCTAGTGATGGTTTATACACTCAAGTGCCACAATAGTGCATCCTTGTGAGAGTAGACATGTTCTCGCGAATGCACCTGTAGTACCTTCTTTTTTCAGTTGATGTTATTTATATCCATATGGTATTAAAAATTCTTTGTCAGTTGTCTTCATCTGAGCAGGGTAATATATCATTCATGTATGAAACATGATCCGTCAGGTGTCATCATCACATGACAACGGTCAGAGTATGATTATACCCTCTCAAGAATGAGTCATGCTCTGTCAGTTGCCATCATCTCATGACAACAGCCAGAGCACGGTTATTCATCTCTAATGTATGAAACATGCTCCGTCAGTTGTCATCGTCTCATGACAATGGTGAGAGCATGGATTTATATCATATATCTTTAAAAACATGCCCCACAAGTTGTCTTCCCCTCATGACAACGGACAAAGCATGGTTATACATCCCAAAGATATGAATCATGCCCCACAAGTTGTCTTCGTCTCATGACAACGTTAAGAGTATGATTACACTCCCTCAAGTATGAGTCATGCTCTGTCAGTTGCCATCATCTCATGACAACGGTCAGAACATGGTTATTTTTCTCTAAGGTATGTAACATGCTCTGTCAGGTCTCATCATCTTATGACAACGGTCAGAGCATGGAAATATACCACTCATGTATGAAACATGCTCCGTCAGTTGCCATCGTCTTATGACAACGGTCAGAGCATGGTAATAGATCCCTAAGGTATCAATCATGCTCCGTCAGTTGTCATCGTCTCATGACAACGGACAGAGCATGGCTATACATCCCAAAGGAATGAAACCTGCTCTGTCAGTTGTCTTTGTCTCATCACAACGTTCAGAGCATGGTTATTTATCCCTACGGTATGAATCATGCTCCGTCAGTTGTCATCGTCTCATGACAACAATCAGAGCATGGTGCATGAAATATATCATATATCTATGAAACATGTCCCACAAGTTATCTTCGCCTCATGACAACAGACAGAGCATGGTTATACATCCCAAAGGTATGAATTATGCTCCGTCAGTTGTTTTTGTCTCATGATATCGGTCGGAGCATGGATCTATATCTCTTAGGTATGAAACATGCTCCGTCAGTTGTTATCGTCTCATAACAACGGTCAGAGTATGATTATACCCCCTCAAGTATGAGTCATAAGCTGTCAGTTGCCATCATCTCATGACAGCGGAGAGGGCATGTTTGGTCATCCCTAAGGTATGAGACATGCTCCGTCAGTTGTCAACATCTCATGACAACGGTCAGAACATGGTGATGTAAGCATCAAGTATGAAACATGCTCCCTCAGTTGTCATCGTCTAATAACAACGGTCAGAGCATGGTAATATATCATTCATGTACGAAATATGCTTCGTGGGTTGTCATCGTCATATGACAACGGTAAGAGCATGGTAATATATCCCTAAGGTATGAATCATGCTCCGTCATATGTCATCGTCTCGTGACAACAGTCGGAGCATGGTAATATATCCCTAAGGTATGAACCATGCTCCGTCAGTTGTTATCATCTAGTGACAACAGTCAGAGCATGGTAAGATATCTCTTTGGTATGAATCATGCTCCGTCAGTAGTTGTCGTCTCCTGAAAACAGTCAGAGCATCGTAATATATCCCTAAGGTATGAACCATGCTCCGTCATTTGCTATCGTCTCGTGACAACAGTCAGAGCATGGTAAGATATCCCTAAGGTATAAATCATGCTCCTTCAGTTGTCATCTTCTCACGACAACGGTCAGAGCATGGTAATTAATCCCTAAGGTATGAACCATGCTCCGTCAATTGTTATCATCTCATGACAACGGTCTGAGCATGGTTATATATCCCTAAGATATGAACCATGCTCCTTTAGTTGTTATCGTCTTGTAACAACGGTCAAAGCATGGTAATATATCCCTAAGGTATGAACCATGCTCCGTCAGTTGTTATCATCTAGTGACAACGGTCAGAGCATGCTATAATATTCCATAGGTATGAACCATGCTCCGTCAGTTGTTATCGTCTAGTGACAACGGTCAGAGCATGGTAAAATATCCCTAAGGTATGAACCATGCTCCTTCAGTTGTTATCGTCTAGTGACAACGGTCAGAGCATGGTAATATATCCCTTAGGTATGAACCATGCTCCGCCAATTGTTATCATCTAGTGACAACGGTCAGAGCATGGAATTATATCCCTAAGGTATGAACCATGCTCCGTCAGTTGTTATCATCTAGTGACAACGGTCAGAGCATGGTAATATATACCCAAGATATGAACCATGCTCCGTCAGTTGTTTTCGTCTAGTGACAACGATCAGAGCAGGGTAATATATCCCTAAGGTATGAACCATGCTCCGTCAGTTGTTATCGTCTCATGACAACGGTCAGAGTATGGTAATATATCCCTAAGGTATGAACCATGCTCCGTCAGTTTTTATCGTCTCATGACAACGGTCAAAGCATGGTAATATATCCCTAAGATATGAACCATGCTCCGTCAGTTGTTATCGTCTAGTGACAACGGTCAGAACATGGTAATATATCCCTGAGGTATGAACCATGCTCTGTCAGTTGTTATCATCTAGTGAAAACGGTCAGAGCATGGTAAAATATCCCTAAGGTATGAACCATGCTCCGTCAGTTGTTTTCATCTAGTGTCAATGGTCAGAGTATGATTATCCATCCCTAAGGTATGAACCATGCTCCGTCAGTTGCCATCGTCTTATGACAACGGTCAGAGCATGGTAATAGATCCCTAAGGTATCAATCATGCTCCGTCAGTTGTCATCGTCTCATGACAACGGACAGAGCATGGCTATACATCCCAAAGGAATGAAACCTGCTCTGTCAGTTGTCTATGTCTCATCACAACGTTCAGAGCATGGTTATTTATCCCTACGGTATGAATCATGCTCCGTCAGTTGTCATCGTCTCATGACAACAATCAGAGCATGGTGCATGAAATATATCATATATCTATGAAACATGTCCCACAAGTTATCTTCGCCTCATGACAACAGACAGAGCATGGTTATACATCCCAAAGGTATGAATTATGCTCCGTCAGTTGTTTTTGTCTCATGATATCGGTCGGAGCATGGATCTATATCTCTTAGGTATGAAACATGCTCCGTCAGTTGTTATCGTCTCATAACAACGGTCAGAGTATGATTATACCCCCTCAAGTATGAGTCATAAGCTGTCAGTTGCCATCATCTCATGACAGCGGAGAGGGCATGTTTGGTCATCCCTAAGGTATGAGACATGCTCCGTCAGTTGTCAACATCTCATGACAACGGTCAGAACATGGTGATGTAAGCATCAAGTATGAAACATGCTCCCTCAGTTGTCATCGTCTAATAACAACGGTCAGAGCATGGTAATATATCATTCATGTACGAAATATGCTTCGTGGGTTGTCATCGTCATATGACAACGGTAAGAGCATGGTAATATATCCCTAAGGTATGAATCATGCTCCGTCATATGTCATCGTTTCGTGACAACAGTCGGAGCATGGTAATATATCCCTAAGGTATGAACCATGCTCCGTCAGTTGTTATCATCTAGTGACAACAGTCAGAGCATGGTAAGATATCCCTTTGGTATGAATCATGCTCCGTCAGTAGTTGTCGTCTCCTGAAAACAGTCAGAGCATCGTAATATATCCCTAAGGTATGAACCATGCTCCGTCATTTGCCATCGTCTCGTGACAACAGTCAGAGCATGGTAAGATATCCCTAAGGTATAAATCATGCTCCTTCAGTTGTCATCTTCTCACGACAACGGTCAGAGCATGGTAATTAATCCCTAAGGTATGAACCATGCTCCGTCAATTGTTATCATCTCATGACAACGGTCTGAGCATGGTTATATATCCCTAAGATATGAACCATGCTCCTTTAGTTGTTATCGTCTTGTAACAACGGTCAAAGCATGGTAATATATCCCTAAGGTATGAACCATGCTCCGTCAGTTGTTATCATCTAGTGACAACGGTCAGAGCATGCTATAATATTCCATAGGTATGAACCATGCTCCGTAAGTTGTTATCGTCTAGTGACAACGGTCAGAGCATGGTAAAATATCCCTAAGGTATGAACCATGCTCCGTCAGTTGTTATCGTCTAGTGACAACGGTCAGAGCATGGTAATATATCCCTTAGGTATGAACCATGCTCCGCCAATTGTTATCATCTAGTGACAACGGTCAGAGCATGGAAATATATCCCTAAGGTATGAACCATGCTCCGTCAGTTGTTATCATCTATTGACAACGGTCAGAGCATGGTAATATATACCCAAGATATGAACCATGCTCCGTCAGTTGTTTTCGTCTAGTGACAACGATCAGAGCAGGGTAATATATCCCTAAGGTATGAACCATGCTCCGTCAGTTGTCATCGTCTCATGACAACGGACAGAGCATGGCTATACATCCCAAAGGAATGAAACCTGCTCTGTCAGTTGTCTATGTCTCATCACAACGTTCAGAGCATGGTTATTTATCCCTACGGTATGAATCATGCTCCGTCAGTTGTCATCGTCTCATGACAACAATCAGAGCATGGTGCATGAAATATATCATATATCTATGAAACATGTCCCACAAGTTATCTTCGCCTCATGACAACAGACAGAGCATGGTTATACATCCCAAAGGTATGAATTATGCTCCGTCAGTTGTTTTTGTCTCATGATATCGGTCGGAGCATGGATCTATATCTCTTAGGTATGAAACATGCTCCGTCAGTTGTTATCGTCTCATAACAACGGTCAGAGTATGATTATACCCCCTCAAGTATGAGTCATAAGCTGTCAGTTGCCATCATCTCATGACAGCGGAGAGGGCATGTTTGGTCATCCCTAAGGTATGAGACATGCTCCGTCAGTTGTCAACATCTCATGACAACGGTCAGAACATGGTGATGTAAGCATCAAGTATGAAACATGCTCCCTCAGTTGTCATCGTCTAATAACAACGGTCAGAGCATGGTAATATATCATTCATGTACGAAATATGCTTCGTGGGTTGTCATCGTCATATGACAACGGTAAGAGCATGGTAATATATCCCTAAGGTATGAATCATGCTCCGTCATATGTCATCGTTTCGTGACAACAGTCGGAGCATGGTAATATATCCCTAAGGTATGAACCATGCTCCGTCAGTTGTTATCATCTAGTGACAACAGTCAGAGCATGGTAAGATATCCCTTTGGTATGAATCATGCTCCGTCAGTAGTTGTCGTCTCCTGAAAACAGTCAGAGCATCGTAATATATCCCTAAGGTATGAACCATGCTCCGTCATTTGCCATCGTCTCGTGACAACAGTCAGAGCATGGTAAGATATCCCTAAGGTATAAATCATGCTCCTTCAGTTGTCATCTTCTCACGACAACGGTCAGAGCATGGTAATTAATCCCTAAGGTATGAACCATGCTCCGTCAATTGTTATCATCTCATGACAACGGTCTGAGCATGGTTATATATCCCTAAGATATGAACCATGCTCCTTTAGTTGTTATCGTCTTGTAACAACGGTCAAAGCATGGTAATATATCCCTAAGGTATGAACCATGCTCCGTCAGTTGTTATCATCTAGTGACAACGGTCAGAGCATGCTATAATATTCCATAGGTATGAACCATGCTCCGTAAGTTGTTATCGTCTAGTGACAACGGTCAGAGCATGGTAAAATATCCCTAAGGTATGAACCATGCTCCGTCAGTTGTTATCGTCTAGTGACAACGGTCAGAGCATGGTAATATATCCCTTAGGTATGAACCATGCTCCGCCAATTGTTATCATCTAGTGACAACGGTCAGAGCATGGAAATATATCCCTAAGGTATGAACCATGCTCCGTCAGTTGTTATCATCTATTGACAACGGTCAGAGCATGGTAATATATACCCAAGATATGAACCATGCTCCGTCAGTTGTTTTCGTCTAGTGACAACGATCAGAGCAGGGTAATATATCCCTAAGGTATGAACCATGCTCCGTCAGTTGTTATCGTCTCATGACAACGGTCAGAGCATGGTAATATATCCATAAGGTATGAACCATGCTCCGTCAGTTTTTATCGTCTCATGACAACGGTCAAAGCATGGTAATATATCCCTAAGATATGAACCATGCTCCGTCAGTTGTTATCGTCTAGTGACAACGGTCAGAACATGGTAATATATCCCTGAGGTATGAACCATGCTCCGTCAGTTGTTATCATCTAGTGAAAACGGTCAGAGCATTGTAAAATATCCCTAAGGTATGAACCATGCTCCGTCAGTTGTTGTCATCTAGTGACAACGGTCAGAGCATGGTTATATATCCCTAAGAAATGAACCATGGTCCGTCAGTTGTTAACGTCTCATGACAACGGTCAGAGCATGGTAATAAATCCCTAAGATATTAACCATGCTCCGTCAGTTGTTATCGTCTCGTAACAACGGTCAGAGCATGGTAATATATCCCTAAGGTATGAACCATGCTCCGTCAGTTGTTATCATCTAGTGACAACGGTCAAAGCATGGTAATATATCCCCAAGGTATGAACCATGCTCCGTCAGTTGTTATCATCTAGTGACAATGGTCAAACATGGTTATATATCCCTAAGGTATGAACCATGCTCCGTCAGTTGTTATCGTCTAGTGACAACGGTCAGAACATGGAAATATATCCCTTAGGTATGAACAATGCCCCGTCAGTTGTTATCGTCTCGTAACAACGGTCAGAGCATGGTAATATATCCCTAAGGTATGAACCATGCTCCGTCAGTTGTTATCATCTCGTGTCAACGGTCAGAGTATGATTATTCATCCCTAAGGTATGCACCATGCTCCGTCAGTTGTTATAATCTAGTGACAACGGTCAGAGCATGGTTATATATCCCTAAGGAATGAACCATGGTCCGTCAGTTGTTTTCGTCTCATGACAACGGTCAGAGCATGGTAATATATCCCTAAGGTATGAACCATGCTCCTTCAGTTGTTATCGTCTCATGACAACGGTCAGAGCATGGTAATATATCCCTAAGGTATGAACCATGCTCCGCCAGTTGTTTGTTGTCGTCTAGTTACAACGGTCAGAGCATGGTAATATATCCCTAAGGTATGAACCATGCTCCGTCAGTTGTTATCGTCTAGTGACAACGGTAAGAGCATGGTAATATATCCCTAAGATATGAACCATGCTCCGTCAGTTGTTATCATCTAGTGACAACGGTCAGAGCATGGGAATATATCCCTAAGGTATGAACCATGCTCCGTCAGTTGTTATTGTCTAGTGACAACGGCCAGAGCATGGTAATATATCCCTAAGATATGAACCATGCTACGTCAGTTGTTATCATCTCATAACAGCGGTCAGAGCATGCTAATATATCCCTAAGATATGAATCATGCTCCGTCAGTTGTTATTGTCTAGTGATAACGGTCAGAGCATGGATATATATCCCTAAGGTATGAACCATGCTCCGTCAGTTGTTATCGTCTCATGACAACGGTCAGAGCATGGTATTATATCCCTAAGGTATGAAACATGCTCCGGTATTTGTCATCGCCTCATGACAACGGTCAGAGCATGGTTATTCATCTCTAAGATATGAATCATGCTCCGACAGTTGTCATCGTGACATGACAACGGTCAGAGCATGGGTTTTCATCCCTAAGGTATGAAACATGCTCCGTTAGTTGTCATCGCCACATGACAACGGTCAGAGCATGGTTATTCATCTCTAAGGTATGAAACATGCTCCGACAGTTGTCATCGTCTCATGACAACGGTCAGAGCATGGTTATTCATCCAGAAGGTATGAAACATGCTCTGACATTTGACCTCGTCTCATGACAACGGTTAGAGCATGGTTATTCATCTCTAAGGTATGAAACATGCTCCGACAGTTGTCATCGTAACATGACAACGGTCAGAGCATGGTAATATATCCCTAAGGTCTGAACCATGCTCCGTCAGTTGTAATCATCTAGTAACAACGGTCAGAGCACGGTTATATATCCCTAAGGTATGAACCATGGTCTGTCAGTTGTTATCGTCTCATGACAACGGTCAGAGCATGGTAATATATCCCTAAGGTATGAACCATGCTCCGTCAGTTGTTTGTTATCGTCTAGTGACAACGGTCAGAGCATGGTAATATATCCCTAAGGTATGAACCATGCTCCGTCAGTTGTTATCATCTAGTGACAACGGTCAGAGCGTGGTTATATATCCCTGAGGTATGAACCATGCTCCGTCAGTTGTAGTCATCTATTGACAACGGTCAGCGCATGGTAATATATCCCTAAGGTATGATTAATACTCCGTCAGTTGTTATCGTCTAGTGACAACGGTCAGAGCATGGTTATATATCCTATGGTATGAACCATGCTCCGTCAGTTGTTATCGTCTCATGACAACGGTCAGAGCATGGTAATATATCCCTAAGGTATGAACCGTGCTCCGTCAGATGTTATCGTTCACTGACAATGGTCAGCGCATGGTAATATATCCCTAAGGTATGAACCATGCTCCGTCAGTTGTTATCGTCTCAGACAACGGTCAGAGCATGGTAATATATCCCTAAGGTATGAACCATGCTCCGTCAGTTGTTATCATCTTGTGACAACGGTCAGAGCATGGTAATATATCCCTGAGGTATTATCCATGCTCCGTCAGTTGTTTTCGTCTAGTGACAACGGTCTCAGCATGGTAATATATCCCTAAGATATGAACCATGCTCCGTCAGTTGCTATCGTCTCATAACAACGGTCAGAGCATGGTAATATATCCCTAAGGTATGAACCATGCTCCGTCAGTTGTCATCATCTGGAGACAACGGTCAGAGCATGGTAATATATCCCTAAGGTATGAACCATGCTTTGTCACTAATTATCGTCTAGTGACAACGCTCAGAGTATGGTAATATATCCCTAAGGTATGAACCATGCTCCGTCAGTTGTCATCATCTAGTGACAACGGTCAGAGCATGATAATATATCCCTAAGGTATGAACCATGCTCCGTCAGTTGTAATCATCTAGTGACAACGGTCAAAGCACGGTTTTATATCCCTAAGGTATGAACCATGGTCCGTAAGTTGTTATCGTCTCATGACAACGGTCAGAGCATGGTTATATATCCCTAAGGTATGAACCATGCTCCGTCAGTTGTTTGTTATCGTCTAGTGACAACTGTCAGAGCATGGTAATATATCCCTAAGATATGAACCATTCTCCGTCAGTTGTTATCATCTAGTGACAACTGTCAGAGCATGGTAATATATCCCTAAGGTATGAACCATGCTCCGTCAGTTGTTATCGTCTAGTGACAACGGTCAGAGCATGGTTATATATCCCTAAGGTATGAACCATGCTCCGTCAGTTGTCATCATCTAGTGACAACGGTCAGAGCATGATAATATATCCCTAAGGTATGAACCATGCTCCGTCAGTTGTAATCATCTAGTGACAACGGTCAGAGCACTATTATATATCCCCAAGGTATGAACCATGGTCCGTCAGTTGTTATCGTCTCATGACAACGGTCAGAGCATGGTAATATATCCCTAAGGTATGAACCATGCTCCGTCAGTTGTTTGTTATCGTCTAGTGACAATGGTCAGAGCATGGTAATATATCCCTAAGGTATGAACCATGCTCCGTCAGTTGTTATCGTCTAGTGACAACGGTCAGAGCATGGTAATATATCCCTAAGGTATGAACCATGCTCCGTCAGTTGTTATCGTCTAGTGACAACGGTAAAAGCATGGTAATATATCCCTAAGATATGAACCATGCTCCGTCAGTTGTTATCATCTAGTGACAACTGTCAGAGCATGGTAATATATCCCTAAGGTATGAACCATGCTCTGTCAGTTGTTATTGTCTAGTGACAACGGTCAGAGCATGGTAATATATCCCTAAGATATGAACCATGCTCCGTCAGTTGTTATCATCTCATAACAGCGGTCAGAGCATGCTAATATATCCCTAAGATATGAACCATGCTCCGTCAGTTGTTATTGTCTAGTGATAACGGTCAGAGCATGGTAATATATCCCTAAGGTATGAACCATGCTCCGTCAGTTGTTTTCGTCTCATGACAACGGTCAGAGCATGGTATTATATCCCTAAGGTATGAAACATGCTCCGTTAGTTGTCATCGCCTCATGACAACGGTCAGAGCATGGTTATTTATCTCTAAGATATGAAACATGCTCCGACAGTTTTCATCGTGACATGACAACGGTCAGAGCATAGGTTTTCATCCCTAAGGTAAGAAACATGCTCCGTTAGTTGTCATCGCCACATGACAACGGTCAGAGCATGGTTATTCATCTCTAAGGTATGAAACATGCTCCGACAGTTGTCATCGTCTCATGACAACGGTCAGAGCATGGTTATTCATCCAGAAGGTATGAAACATAGTCTGACATTTGACCTCGTCTCATGACAACGGTCAGAGCATGGTTATTCATCTCTAAGGTATGAAACATGCTCCGACAGTTGTCCTCGTGACATGACAACGGTCAGAGCATGGTTATTCATCTCTAAGGTATGACACATGCTCCGACAGTTGACATCGTCCCATGACAACGGTCAGAGCATGGTTATTCATCTCTAAGGTATGAAACATGCTCAGACAGTTGTCATAGTGACATGACAACGGTCAGAGCATGGTTATACATCTCTAAGGTATGAAACATGCTCCGACAGTTGTCATCGTCTCAAGACAACGGTCAGAGCATGGTTATTCATCTCTAAGGTATGAAACATGCTCCGACAGTTGTCATCGTGACATGACAACGGTCAGAGCATGGTTATTCATCTCTAAGGTATGAAACATGCTCCGACAGTTGACATCGTCCCATGACAACGGTCAGAGCATGGTTATTCATCTCTAAGGTATGAAACATGCTCAGACAGTTGTCATAGTGACATGACAACGGTCAGAGCATGGTTATACATCCCTAAGGTATGAAACATGCTCCGACAGTTGTCATCGTGACATGACAACGGTCAGAGCATGGTAATTCATCTCTAAGGTATGAAACATGCCTCGTCAGTTGTCATCGTCTCTTGACAACGGTCAGAGCATGATTATTGATCCCTTAGGTATGAAACATGCTCGGTCAGTTGTCATCGCCTCATGACAACGTTCAGAGCATGGTTATTCATCCCTTAGGTATGAAACATGCTTCGTCAGTTGTTATCGCCTCATGACAACGGTCAGAGCATGGTTATTCATCCCTAAGGTATGAAACATGCTCGGTCAGTTGTCATCGCCTCATGACAACGGTCAGAGCATGGTTATTCATCCCTTAGGTATGAACCATGCTCCGTCAGTTCTTATCGTCTAATGACAACGGTCAGAGCATGGTAATATATCCCTAAGGTATGAACCATGCTCCGTCACTTTTTATCGTCTAGTGACAACGGTCAGAGCATGGTTATTCACCTCTAAGGTATGAAACATGCTCCGTCAGTTGTCATCGTCTCATGACAACGGTCAGAGCATGGTTATTCATCTCTAAGGTATGAAACATGCTCAGACAGTTGTCATCGTGACATGACAATGGTCAGAAAATGGTTATTTATCCCTAAGCTATGAAACATGCTCTGACAGTTGTCATCGTGACATGACAAAGGTCAGAGCATAGTTATTTATCACTAAGGTATGAAACATGCTCCGACAGTTGTCATCGTGAAATGACAACGGTCGGAGCATGGTAATTCATCTGTAAGGTATGAAACATGCTCCGACAGTTGTCATCGTGACATGACAACGGTCGGAGCATGGTAATTCATCTGTAAGGTATGAAACATGCTCCGACAGTTGTCATCGTGACATGACAACGGTCAGAGCATGGTTATTCATCTCTAAGATATGAAACATGCTCCGTTAGTTGTCATCGTGACATGACAACGGTCAGAGCATGGTTATTTATCACTAAGGTATGAAACATGCTCCGACAGTTGTCATCGTGAAATGACAACGGTCGGAGCATGGTAATTCATTGTTAAGGTATGAAACATGCTCCCACAGTTGTCATCGTGACATGACAACGGTCAGAGCATGGTAATTCATCTCTAAGGTATGAAACATGCCTCGTCAGTTGTCATCGTCTCATGACAACGGTCAGAGCATGGTTATTCATCCTTTAGGTATGAACTATGCTCCGTCAGTTCTTATCGTCTAGTGACAACGGTCAGAGCATGGTAATATATCCCTAAGGTATGAACCATGCTCCGTCACTTTTTATCGTCTAGTGACAACGGTCAGAGCATGGTAATATATCCCTAAGGTATTAACCATGCTCCGTCAGTTGTATTCGTCTCATGACAACGGTCAGAGCATGGTAACCTATACCTAAGGTATGATCCATACTCCGTCAGTTGTTATCGTCTAGTGACAATGGTCAGAGCATGGTTATATATCCTATGGTATGAACCATGCTCTGTCACTAGTTATCGTCTAGTGACAACGCTCAGAGTATGGTAATATATCCCTAAGGTATGAACCATGCTCCGTCAGTTGTCATCATCTAGTGACAACGGTCAGAGCATGATAATATATCCCTAAGGTATGAACTATGCTCCGTCAGTTGTAATCATCTAGTGACAACGGTCAAAGCACGGTTTTATATCCCTAAGGTATGAACCATGGTCCGTAAGTTGTTATCGTCTCATGACAACGGTCAGAGCATGGTTATATATCCCTAAGGTATGAACCATGCTCCGTCAGTTGTTTGTTATCTTCTAGTGACAACTGTCAGAGCATGGTAATATATCCCTAAGGTATGAACCATTCTCCGTCAGTTGTTATCATCTAGTGACAACTGTCAGAGCATGGTAATATATCCCTAAGGTATGAACCATGCTCCGTCAGTTGTTATCGTCTAGTGACAACGGTCAGAGCATGGTTATATATCCCTAAGGTATGAATCATGCTCCGTCAGTTGTTATCGTCTAGTGACAACGGTCAGAGCATGGTTATATATCCCTAAGGTATGAACCATGCTCCGTCAGTTGTCATCATCTAGTGACAACGGTCAGAGCATGATAATATATCCCTAAGGTATGAACCATGCTCCGTCAGTTGTAATCATCTAGTGACAACGGTCAGAGCACGGTTATATATCCCTAAGGTATGAACCATGGTCCGTCAGTTGTTATCGTCTCATGACAACGGTCAGAGCATGGTAATATATCCCTAAGGTATGAACCATGCTCCGTCAGTTGTTTGTTATCGTCTAGTGACAATGGTCAGAGCATGGTAATATATCCCTAAGGTATGAACCATGCTACGTCAGTTGTTATCGTCTAGTGACAATGGTCAGAGCATGGTTATATATCCCTAAGGTATGAACCATGCTCCGTCAGTTGTTATCGTCTAGTGACAACGGTAAAAGCATGGTAATATATCCCTAAGATATGAACCATGCTCCGTCAGTTGTTATCATCTAGTGACAACTGTCAGAGCATGGTAATATATCCCTAAGGTATGAACCATGCTCTGACAGTTGTTATTGTCTAGTGACAACGGTCAGAGCATGGTAATATATCCCTAAGATATGAACCATGCTCCGTCAGTTGTTATCATCTCATAACAGCGGTCAGAGCATGCTAATATATCCTAAGATATGAACCATGCTCCGTCAGTTGTTATTGTCTAGTGATAACGGTCAGAGCATGGTAATATATCCCTAAGGTATGAACTATGCTCCGTCAGTTATTATCGTCTCATGACAACGGTCAGAGCATGGTATTATATCCCTAAGGTATGAAACATGCTCCGTTATTTGTCATCGCCTCATGACAACGGTCAGAGCATGGTTATTCATCTCTCAGGTATGAAACATGCTCCGACAGTTGTCATCGTCTCATGACAACGGTCAGAGCATGGTTATTCATCCAGAAGGTATGAAACATGCTCTGACATTTGACCTCGTCTCATGACAACGGTCAGAGCATGGTTATTCATCTCTAAGGTATGAAACATGCTCCGACAGTTGTCCTCGTGACATGACAACGGTCAGAGCATGGTTATTCATCTCTAAGGTATGACACATGCTCCGACAGTTGACATCGTCTCATGACAACGGTCAGAGCATGGTTATTCATCTCTAAGGTATGAAACATGCTCAGACAGTTGTCATAGTGACATGACAACGGTCAGAGCATGGTTATACATCTCTAAGGTATGAAACATGCTCCGACAGTTGTCATCGTCTCATGACAACGGTCAGAGCATGGTTATTCATCTCTAAGGTATGAAACATGCTCCGACAGTTGTCATCGTCTCATGACAACGGTCAGAGCATGGTTATTCATCCAGAAGGTATGAAACATGCTCTGACATTTGACCTCGTCTCATGACAACGGTCAGAGCATGGTTATTCATCTCTAAGGTATGAAACATGCTCCGACAGTTGTCCTCGTGACATGACAACGGTCAGAGCATGGTTATTCATCTCTAAGGTATGACACATGCTCCGACAGTTGACAGCGTCTCATGACAATGGTCAGAGCATGGTTATTCATCTCTAAGGTATGAAACATGCTCAGACAGTTGTTATCGTCTAGTGACAACGGTCAGAGCATGGTAATATATCCCTAAGGTATGAACCATGCTCCGTCACTTTTTATCGTCTAGTGACAAGGGTCAGAGCATGGTAATCTATCCCTAAGGTATGAACCATGCTCCGTCAGTTGTATGTCTCATGACAACGGTCAGAGCATGGTAACCTATACCTAAGGTATGACCCATACTCCGTCAGTTGTTATCGTCTAGTGACAATGGTCAGAGCATGGTTATATATCCTATGGTATGAACCATGCTCTGTCACTAGTTATCGTCTAGTGACAACGCTCAGAGTATGGTAATATATCCCTAAGGTATGAACCATGCTCCGTCAGTTGTCATCATCTAGTGACAACGGTCAGAGCATGATAATATATCCCTAAGGTATGAACCATGCTCCGTCAGTTGTAATCATCTAGTGACAACGGTCAAAGCACGGTTTCATATCCCTAAGGTATGAACCATGGTCCGTAAGTTGTTATCGTCTCATGACAACGGTCAGAGCATGGTTATTCATCTCTAAGGTATGAAACATGCTCAGACAGTTGTCATCGTGACATGACAATGGTCAGAAAATGGTTATTTATCCCTAAGCTATGAAACATGCTCTGACAGTTGTCATCGTGACATGACAAAGGTCAGAGCATAGTTTTTTATCACTTAGGTATGAAACATGCTCCGACAGTTGTCATCGTGAAATGACAATGGTCGGAGCATGGTAATTCATCTGTAAGGTATGAAACATGCTCCGACAGTTGTCATCGTGACATGACAACGGTCGGAGCATGGTAATTCATCTGTAAGGTATGAAACATGCTCCGACAGTTGTCATCGTGACATGACAACGGTCAGAGCATGGTTATTCATCTCTAAGATATGAAACATGCTCCGTTAGTTGTCATCGTGACTCGACAACGGTCAGAGCATGGTTATTTATCACTAAGGTATGAAACATGCTCCGACAGTTGTCATCGTGAAATGACAACGGTCGGAGCATGGTAATTCATCTGTAAGGTATGAAACATGCTCCGACAGTTGTCATCGTCTCATGACAACGGTCAGAGCATGGTAATTCATCTCTAAGGTATGAAACATGCCTCGTCAGTTGTCATCGTCTCTTGACAACGGTCAGAGCATGATTATTGATCCCTTAGGTATGAAACATGCTCGGTCAGTTGTCATCGCCTCATGACAACGTTCAGAGCATGGTTATTCATCCCTTAGGTATGAAACATGCTTCGTCAGTTGTTATCGCCTCATGACAACGGTCAGAGCATGGTTATTCATCCCTAAGGTATGAAACATGCTCGGTCAGTTGTCATCGCCTCATGACAACGGTCAGAGCATGGTTATTCATCCCTTAGGTATGAACCATGCTCCGTCAGTTCTTATCGTCTAGTGACAACGGTCAGAGCATGGTAATATATCCCTAAGGTATGAACCATGCTCCGTCACTTTTTATCGTCTAGTGACAACGGTCAGAGCATGGTAATATATCCCTAAGGTATGAACCATGCTCCGTCAGTTGTATTCGTCTCATGACAACGGTCAGAGCATGGTAACCTATACCTAAGGTATGATCCATACTCCGTCAGTTGTTATCGTCTAGTGACAATGGTCAGAGCATGGTTATATATCCTATGGTATGAACCATGCTCTGTCACTAGTTATCGTCTAGTGACAACGCTCAGAGTATGGTAATATATCCCTAAGGTATGAACCATGCTCCGTCAGTTGTCATCATCTAGTGACAACGGTCAGAGCATGATAATATATCCCTAAGGTATGAACCATGCTCCGTCAGTTGTAATCATCTAGTGACAACGGTCAAAGCACGGTTTTATATCCCTCAGGTATGAACCATGCTCCGTAAGTTGTTATCGTCTCATGACAACGGTCAGAGCATGGTTATATATCCCTAAGGTATGAACCATGCTCCGTCAGTTGTTTGTTATCGTCTAGTGACAACTGTCAGAGCATGGTAATATATCCCTAAGGTATGAACCATTCTCCGTCAGTTGTTATCATCTAGTGACAACTGTCAGAGCATGGTAATATATCCCTAAGGTATGAACCATGCTCCGTCAGTTGTTATCGTCTAGTGACAACGGTCAGAGCATGGTTATATATCCCTAAGGTATGAACCATGCTCCGTCAGTTGTCATAATCTAGTGACAACGGTCAGAGCATGATAATATATCCCTAAGGTATGAACCATGCTCCGTCAGTTGTAATCATCTAGTGACAACAATCAGAGCACGGTTATATATCCCTAAGGTATGAACCATGGTCCGTCAGTTGTTATCGTATCATGACAACGGTCAGAGCATGGTAATATATCCCTAAGGTATGAACCATGCTCCGTCAGTTGTTTGTTATCGTCTAGTGACAATGGTCAGAGCATGGTAATATATCCCTAAGGTATGAACCATGCTCCGTCAGTTGTTATCGTCTAGTGACAATGGTCAGAGCATGGTAATATATCCCTAAGGTATGAACCATGCTCCGTCAGTTGTTATCGTCTAGTGACAACGGTAAAAGCATGGTAATATATCCCTAAGATATGAACAATGCTCCGTCAGTTGTTATCATCTAGTGACAACTGTCAGAGCATGGTAATATATCCCTAAGGTATGAACCATGCTCTGTCAGTTGTTATTGTCTAGTGACAACGGTCAGAGCATGGTAATATATCCCTAAGATATGAACCATGCTCAGTCAGTTGTTATCATCTCATAACAGCGGTCAGAGCATGCTAATATATCCCTAAGATATGAACCATGCTCCGTCAGTTGTTATTGTCTAGTGATAACGGTCAGAGCATGGTAATATATCCCTAAGGTATGAACCATGCTCCGTCAGTTGTTATCGTCTCATGACAACGGTCAGAGCATGGTATTATATCCCTAAGGTATGAAACATGCTCCGTTAGTTGTCATCGACTCATGACAACGGTCAGAGCATGGTTATTCATCTCTAAGATATGAAACATGCTCCGACAGTTGTCATCGTGACATGACAGCGGTCAGAGCATAGGTTTTCATCCCTAAGGTAAGAAACATGCTCCGTTAGTTGTCATCGCCACATGACAACGGTCAGAGCATGGTTATTCATCTCTCAGGTATGAAACATGCTCCGACAGTTGTCATCGTCTCATGACAACGGTCAGAGCATGGTTATTCATCCAGAAGGTATGAAACATGCTCTGACATTTGACCTCGTCTCATGACAACGGTCAGAGCATGGTTATTCATCTCTAAGGTATGAAACATGCTCCGACAGTTGTCCTCGTGACATGACAACGGTCAGAGCATGGTTATTCATCTCTAAGGTATGACACATGCTCCGACAGTTGACATCGTCTCATGACAACGGTCAGAGCATGGTTATTCATCTCTAAGGTATGAAACATGCTCAGACAGTTGTCATAGTGACATGACAACGGTCAGAGCATGGTTATACATCTCTAAGGTATGAAACATGCTCCGACAGTTGTCATCGTCTCATGACAACGGTCAGAGCATGGTTATTCATCTCTAAGGTATGAAACATGCTCCGACAGTTGTCATCGTCTCATGACAACGGTCAGAGCATGGTTATTCATCCAGAAGGTATGAAACATGCTCTGACATTTGACCTCGTCTCATGACAACGGTCAGAGCATGGTTATTCATCTCTAAGGTATGAAACATGCTCCGACAGTTATCCTCGTGACATGACAACGGTCAGAGCATGGTTATTCATCTCTAAGGTATGACACATGCTCCGACAGTTGACATCGTCTCATGACAACGGTCAGAGCATGGTTATTCATCTCTAAGGTATGAAACATGCTCAGACAGTTGTTATCGTCTATTGACAACGGTCAGAGCATGGTAATATATCCCTAAGGTATGAACCATGCTCCGTCACTTTTTATCGTCTAGTGACAACGGTCAGAGCATGGTAATATATCCCTAAGGTATGCACCATGCTCCGTCAGTTGTATTCGTCTCATGACAACGGTCAGAGCATGGTAACCTATACCTAAGGTATGACCCATACTCCGTCAGTTGTTATCGTCTAGTGACAATAGTCAGAGCATGGTTATATATCCTATGGTATGAACCATGCTCTGTCACTAGTTATCGTCTAGTGACAACGCTCAGAGTATGGTAATATATCCCTAAGGTATGAACCATGCTCCGTCAGTTGTCATCATCTAGTGACAACGGTCAGAGCATGATAACATATCCCTAAGGTATGAACCATGCTCCGTCAGTTGTAATCATCTAGTGACAACGGTCAAGGCACGGTTTTATATCCCTAAGGTATGAACCATGATCCGTAAGTTGTTATCGTCTCATGACAACGGTCAGAGCATGGTTATATATCCCTAAGGTATGAACCATGCTCCGTCAGTTGTTTGTTATCGTCTAGTGACAACTGTCAGAGCATGGTTATATATCCCTAAGGTATGAACCATTCTCCGTCAGTTGTTATCATCTAGTGACAACTGTCAGAGCATGGTAATATATCCCTAAGGTATGAACCATGCTCTGTCAGTTGTTATCGTCTAGTGACAACGGTCAGAGCATGGTTATATATCCCTAAGGTATGAACCATGCTCCGTCAGTTGTCATCATCTAGTGACAACGGTCAGAGCATGATAATATATCCCTAAGGTATGAACCATGCTCCGTCAGTTGTAATCATCTAGTGACAACGGTCAGAGCACGGTTATATATCCCTAAGGTATGAACCATGGTCCGTCAGTTGTTATTGTCTCATGACAACGGTCAGATCATGGTAATATATCCCTAAGGTATGAACCATGCTCCGTCAGTTGTTTGTTATCGTCTAGTGACAATGGTCAGAGCATGGTAATATATCCCTAAGGTATGAACCATGCTCCGTCAGTTGTTATCGTCTTTTGACAACGGTCAGAGCATGGTAATATATCCCTAAGGTATGAACCATGCTCCGTCAGTTGTTATCGTCTAGTGACAACGGTAAAAGCATGGTAATATATCCCTAAGATATGAGCCATGCTCCGTCAGTTGTTATCATCTAGTGACAACTGTCAGAGCATGGTAATTTATCCCTAAGGTATGAACCATGCTCTGTCAGTTGTTATTGTCTAGTGACAACGGTCAGAGCATGGTTATTCATCTCTAAGGTATGAAACATGCTCCGACAGTTGTCATCGTCTCATGACCACGGTCAGAGCATGGTAATTCATCCAGAAGGTATGAAACATGCTCTGACATTTGACCTCGTCTCATGACAACGGTCAGAGCATGGTTATTCATCTCTAAGGTATGAAACATGCTCTGACAGTTGTCCTCGTGACATGACAACGGTCAGAGCATGGTTATTCATCTCTAAGGTATGAAACATGCTCAGACAGTTGTCATCGTGACATGACAATGGTCAGAAAATGGTTATTTATCCCTAAGCTATGAAACATGCTCTGACAGTTGTCATCGTGACATGACAAAGGTCAGAGCATAGTTATTCATCTCTAAGATATGAAACATGCTCCTTTAGTTGTCATCGTGACATGACAACGGTCAGAGCATGGTTATTTATCACTTAGGTATGAAACATGCTCCGACAGTTGTCATCGTGAAATGACAACGGTCGGAGCATGGTAATTCATCTGTAAGGTATGAAACATGCTCCGACAGTTGTCATCGTGACATGACAACGGTCAGAGCATGGTTATTCATCTCTAAGGTATGAAACATGCCTCGTCAGTTGTCATCGTCTCTTGACAACGGTCAGAGCATGATTATTCATCCCTTAGGTATGAAACATGCTCGGTCAGTTGTCATCGCCTCATGACAACGTTCAGAGCATGGTTATTCATCCCTTAGGTATGAAACATGCTTCGTCAATTGTTATCGCCTCATGACAACGGTCAGAGCATGGTTATTCATCCCTAAGGTATGAAACATGCTCGGTCAGTTGTCATCGCCTCATGACAACGGTCAGAGCATGGTTATTCATCCCTTAGGTATGAACCATGCTCCGTCAGTTGTTATCGTCTAGTGACAACGGTCAGAGCATGGTAATATATCCCTAAGGTATGAACCATGCTCCGTCACTTTTTATCGTCTAGTGACAACGGTCAGAGCATGGTAATATATCCCAAAGGTATGAACCATGCTCCGTCAGTTGTATTCGTCTCATGACAACGGTCAGAGCATGTTAACCTATACCTAAGGTATGATCCATACTCCGTCAGTTGTTATCGTCTAGTGACAATGGTCAGAGCATGGTTATATATCCTATGGTATGAACCATGCTCCGTCAGTTGTTATCGTCTCATGACAACGGTCAGAGCATGGTAATATATCCCTAGGTTATGAACCGTGCTCCGTCAGATGTTATCGTTTAGTGACAATGGTCAGAGCATGGTAATATATCCCTTAGGTATGAACCATGCTCCGTCAGTTGTTATCGTCTCATGACAACGGTCAGAGCATGGTTATATATCCCTTAGGTATGAACCATGCTCCGTCAGTTGTTATCATCTTGTAACAACGGTCAGAGCATGGTAATATATCCCTGAGGTATTATCCATGCTCCGTCAGTTGTTATCGTCTAGAGCAAACGGTCAGAGCATGGTAATATATCCCTAAGGTATGAACCAAGCTCCGTCAGTTGTTATCGTCTAGTGACAACGGTCAGAGCATGGTAATATATCCCTAAGATATGAACCATGCTCCGTCAGTTGTTATCATCTCATGACAGCGGTCAGAGCATGCTAATATATCCCTAAGATATGAACCATGCTCCGTCAGTTGTTATTGTCTAGTGATAACGGTCAGAGCATGGTAATATATCCCTAAGGTATGAACCATGCTCCCTCAGTTGTTATCGTCTCATGACAACGGTCAGAGCATGGTATTATATCCCTAAGGTATGAAACATGCTCCGTTTGTTGTCATCGCCTCATGACAACGGTCAGAGCATTGTTATTCATCTCTAAGATATGAAAGGTGCTCCGACAGTTGTCCTCGTGACATGACAACGGTCAGAGCATGGGTTTTCATCCCTAAGGTATGAAACATGCTCCGTTAGTTGTCATCGCCACATGACAACGGTCAGAGCATGGTTATTCATCTCTAAGGTATGAAACATGCTCCGACAGTTGTCATCGTCTCATGACAACGGTCAGAGCATGGTTATTCATCCCAAAGGTATGAAACATGCTCTGACAGTTTACATCGTCTCATGACAACGGTCAGAGCATGGTTATTCATCTCTAAGGTATGAAACATGCTCCGGCAGTTGTCATCGTGACATGACAACGGTCAGAGCATGGTTATTCATCTCTAAGGTATGACACATGCTCCGACAGTTGACATCGTCTCATGACAACGGTCAGAGCATGGTTATTCATCTCTAAGGTATTAAACATGCTCCGTCAGTTGTCATCGTGACATGACAACGGTCAGAGCATGGTTATTCATCTCTAAGGTATGAAACATGCTCCGACAGTTGTCATCGTGACATGACAACGGTCAGAGCATGGTTATTCATCTCTAAGGTATTAAACATGCTCCGTCAGTTGTCATCGTCTCATGACAACGGTCAGAGCATGGTTATTCATCTCTTAGGTATGAAACATGCTCCGACAGTTGTCATCGTGACATGACAACGGTCAGAGCATGGTTATTCATCTCTAAGGTATGAAACATGCTCTGTCAGTTGTCATCGCCTCATGACAACGGTCAGAGCATGGTTATTCATCTCTAAGGTATGAAACATGCTCAGACAGTTGTCATCGTGACATGACAACGGTCAGAGCATGGTTATTCATCTCTAAGGTATGAAACATGCTCCGCCAGTTGTCATCGTCTCATGACAACGGTCAGAGCATGGTTATCTATCTGTAAGGTATGAAACATGCTCCGACAGTTGTCATCCTGACATGACAACGGTCAGAGCATGGTTAATCATCCCTAAGGTATGAAACATGCTCGGTCAGTTGTCATCGCCTCATGACAACGGTCAGAGCATGGTTATTCATCCATTAGGTATGAAACATGCTCCGTCAGTTGTTATCGCCTCATGACAACGGTCAGAGCATGGTTATTCATCCCTAAGGTATGAAACATGCTCCGTCAGTTGTCATTGTCTCATGACAACGGTCAGAGCATGGTTATTCATCCCTAAGGTATGAAACATGCTCCTTTTGTTGTCATCGTGACATGACAACGGTCAGAGCATGGTTATATATCATTTATTTATGAAACTTGCTCCGACAATTGTCATCGTCTCATGACAATGGACAGAGCAGGTAAGAAACATGCACCGTCAGTTGTGATCTTTTCGTGACGACGGTCAGAGCATGGTTATACCTCATTCAGGTAAGAAACATGCTCCGTCCATTATGATCATCTCATGACCATGTTCGGAGCATGGTTATACCCCTATTTCATAAGGAACATGGTCGTCTCATTACATCGGTAAGATAATGTTTATACATCTACCTGATGAGGAGCATGATCAGCCAGCTGAGATCGTAGTTAGAATATGGTTATACCAATATCTGATTTAGAAATACGCTCATCCAGTTCTGACCGTCTCCTCACAACGACTTCAGAACATAGTTGTACGTTTATTAAAGGAGAAACATGCCCATCCATTTGCCTTCATTCTATTACAGGAATTAGGACATGTTTCCATGCTAGCCTTATATGGTATATGTGCAGACGATAGCCATCGTCTGATCATAGTTAAAGAAATTAGCGCTTGTGAATGTCATCTTCATATAAGGAAATAGCAAATATGCTGATACGTTTACAACTGCATATAGGTAATAGGCTGATCTGAGTCTAAAGTGAGGATTGAGGTCGGGGAAACATGTGCGGATCCAGAGGGGGGGGCAGGGGGTCCGGACCCCCCCTGAAAAATCACAAAAATATAGGGTTCCTGTACTATACTGGTCCGGATCCCCTGTACAATCACACAGCTACCAAGCAAACTTTCAATGTTGGGCCACCAACGGCCCGCCAGCGAAACGCCATTTAAATGGCGTTCCGCTGCTGGGCCGATGATGGCCCGCTTATATTGGTATTTGGATCATCTCTCCCATCATCAACAAAAGAAATACGTAGTCAAAGTTGGACCCCTCTGAAAAAACATTCTAGATCCGCGCATGGGAAATGATGTGCGATTATTTACATTAAGTCTCCATAGAGGCATCCATCCTCATTTCAGGCATCTTAAAATATGACCTCTACATAAAGTATTATCTTTTTTAAAAGCTGCATCTTGTTAAGCGCTATTAATAGACATTGGGTTTTTTGGCTGTCTATTTTAAAAACAAATGACGCATGCGCAGAAACGCACCATGCGGGGACCGTTGTCATTATCCCTTTCCCGAATGGGGTATCGTATCATTCAGGTTAATCTATCGATCATAAGTTTTACCATATTTAAAAGTTAAGAGTTAAGGTTTAAAGATAGAATCAAGGGAAATATTTATTAGGAATAGAAATGGTTAATATGGTGGTTCATAGCAAGACGAATTATGAGTAATATTAATGATAGTTATGAATGGATAAAACAGAAAGAAAGTTTGAAATCAAGTAAAGAGTGACGCATTATATACTATATCATGTATTATACCAGGGTGAGTGTCTTTTAATATCAAGTTTACCAGACAAGGCTTTCAGAACGCTTGTGGAATCGCGAGGTTTGCCAAGCGATTCGACATGCGTTCTCGAATCTGAGCCGGGTAAACTCGATACCAAAAGACGCAAATCTGATATTCTATGTATCAGTTTACCCGTTGGTTCACTCCTTAAACTAGCAATTATGACGTAATTATCGATTTTTGTGTGAATTCAGCGTCATTGCTGACGTCATTCAAAAATGGCAACGTCATCATGACCTGATGAATGCACGTGCCATGAGAAAGCTACCGTTTATCAGGTCAACGTGCTAGAATGCAGTTAGTATGAGAGGTAATTGATAAAATTTGTCAAGCTCAATCGAATCCCTCCATAGCGGGAAACAGAACATTGATGATGGTCAAGAGCCATAACTCCATGTGCCTTTATATACTTAAAGAGGCGTATACTCGTGGTGAGCGATTTCATGTTCTGCATTATCAACAGTAGAAAAATGTCACAAATAACATATACTGACGTCAAGAAAAAAAACGCCTCATCTAAATATAAACGTGGATATCTCTTAGACTGATCAGACTAAAGTTATGAATTTTAGTGCATTATAACATCTTATCAGTCAAGCGTATCTCATGAAAACAAAAACTGCTGAAAGAATATTTGAGGCTGAGAAAACGACCTCAGTTTGAGACAGGGGTCACTATTTCGTGCGACACAAGATTTTAGCAATATTTGCTTTGTTTCCAGACACAATCCGTTGACAGGAAAAACGTGTTTGACCATTGAAAAACAGTCTCTATTTTACCAAAAATGCTTTTTTAATGTTCAGACAGTTTTTGTACGCGTCTACTGAACGAAACAACTTACCCCACCCACCTTTTCGCCATGCATTTCAGTAAAACTTAAATGTCATGACTCTGCAAAGTGGGTGAAAAGATTGTTACGAATCCTTTGCAAAAGTCTTTAGTCTTTAACCAGCGACGATTGCTGAGGAAACACAATTTGGCACGTGTTCCAGACGGCCGTTTTGAATGACTTTAACGTAGACCAAAGACTGGCCATTGAGCGTTACAGCTCATCTTAAATAGCGTAATTTTATGTAGGCATATTCTGTGTACATTACCTAATGTACCCCCTTATCATTTTTTCCATTACTTAAAGCAAAACGAGAATGTTGGCAATTTTCGTAAACGGACCTTACATTTTGTCTCTAATATGACGTCATATTTTCATAAAGTTATTACTCGCAAGCACAACTTTTTGAAAAAATGATCTAAAATGTGTTCATTGATTAGCAAAACATTAGCGGCACAAACTGGGTGCAAATTCAAATTGAAATCATAAGCGATCGATGCACAATGCCGTCATGTGTAAGTTGAGCCTGTATGACGTCATCTGAGTAACACGTCACCTGCATATCAAATTAAAGTCATTTTCCAACATCACCCAACCTCTACATAAAATAGCAGTACGTGGCTGTTCATTTTTATATATCATCGCTAAGAAATCTGTGATAATGAGTGAGGCGTTTTAAGTTGACGTCAGTATATCATGTGTGAACATCAAACGGTCAGGATTTAGCGAGGTGTTGTTATATTATTTCTTGAAGACAATGTGAAAACTTTCTGATGGCATAAAACAGCATTCGGTTTTCTTTTTCTTGTTAAAAGATATCAATAATTCAAATATTTGTCATTTAATGACATAACATTCCCCAGTGTTTAATACTTTCTTCTATCAAATATTGATTCCCTCTCTAGAGAGGCCTCGTAGGATTAATAAAATCGAAATGTCTCTGAAAGAACTTTTAATATAATAACCGATTTCATGATATTACATTGTACTTGTGTTTCACTCCGAACCCTTTAGGAACACACGCTAGTAAAATCATGGTATCTGCACATATATTACTTGACTTTTCACTTACTGTAAAGGCGGCAACTTTAATATTCATATCTGGGCGTGGTTCGGCTATTTCCTCTGCTAAGGAAGGGAAATCAGGTTTTATTTATAATTTGGTAAAGAGTTAATAAGCTTTTTGAGCTGCGCAAACGTGCGTGCATTTCATGAAGATCCTAACCGTATACACTCCGAACTCACATTTATTAACCCTTAAAGCGCATAATCACAAAATGTATGTTTTGTCGTCCACTAAACTATTTGAAGCCTCATAGATAAACAGTGTGGACCCAGATCAGACGCAGTCTGATCTGGGTCCACAATGTTTGCCTCCCTGCTAATGTTAAATAGACATTTTCAGATGCAGTTATTTTGCTGGCGTTTTAAGGACTAAATAATGACCGAGGTTGTAGCACAAGATGATACAGTTACTTTTGAATAAAACCACGCCTCCTTTTCAGCTTTTACCTATGCCTAAGGTTGACTTGTCCTAATTACGCATTCATGAGGCGGCGCCTTTACAGTAAGCTGAAAGTCAAGTAATACTTCCATACACACCCACGCAACATCAAGTCCTAAAATAAAATCAAAAGTCACGTTATTATACTCATTTGTTTCTGAAACAGAACTTTAAAAAAAAAATACTCCTTGACAATTCTATTCTAATCTCGTTATTATCAAAATATGCATCATACATATGATTAAAAAGTTCAATAAATCAAAATATAGGCGAAGAAATAAACATTTTAGTATGTACATTTTATCGTGGGAAGTTGTCTTTAAGCAGGGCATTTAACGAAAATTTAGTTTTCTTATTTCTCAACCAAGACATATGTTGTAGGTAATCAAAAGAATGTATTTTTGAGCACTCAAAACATCTATTTAAACTGATGGGTTAGAAAATATTTACATTTTTACGCTGAAAATTTGTGTTTATCTAAACCTGTGTTATACATAAAAGAAAATATACAAAGCCATGATAGACCTTTGCAAAAAAAACATGTTAGACAAATGCCCCCGCTGTGCATAAGACGAATGACAATGAATAATTTCAGTGAACTATAATCACTGTGTCAGTCCGTCTGTCCGTCCGTCCGTTAGGTGTTAGTGAAAATGCTCTTTGAACCACATTGGTATATTTTTTTATCAGATTTTGCATACGTTTGCATGTCAGTATTGTCTAATCACTGGCATATGTAATAGTCTTGGACGAGGCCAATATTTTTACTGACCGTTCCAAGGCGGTACTTCTTTTGTGGATCATTTGTGTTATTTATGTCTTGTGTTTGTCATGCTTTCGCGTCTGTTCATTGTTGCCTTGTGGTCACCTGAATGGAAAGGGCTGATCTCTTGGCTCTTGTTTGTGATGTTTATTGTGATTTTGTTACTTTCCCATTGGTATCCTGGGACAGGTGTGGTACTTGATTGTATCGTTTTCTGGTCCTTGCTGTCTTTCTTACTTTGTCGAGCAGTGAGTCTGACCGGTCGTGGTCAGTTAGTGAAACTGCTCATAACTCTTGAACCACATGGTATATTTGGATCAATTTTTTGCATACGTATTTATTTTAAGATCATCCAGCCACTGGTATGCAAAGAAGTGACAAGGCTGGTCGGAGAATTTAAAACGTAGTAAAATGCTGTAAATCACAAAATCTACGTAAATTGAAAAATATGTAAACGAAATTTTTCAATAGCAACAATATTTTAATTACTTGGCATCGAAATTTTGCGCTATAATCACTGTGAGCCTGTCTTTCCGTCCAGTTTGCTTTCCACACATTCCTTCTAGCTAGGCGGCTAAGTGCCAAGATTGTGCTATTCCGGATACAAGCATGACATTTTCCACACTTGTTAAGATTGGTGAGCTGATGATTTTTAGATATAGAACCACTTCGACAAATTTCCTCTGCGCATGCGCAATGCAAAATTCACTTCCGTTATAGATAATTTGGTCTCACTTGACTACACAGACCAATATTTGCGCTTAACATGGTAAAAAATCGACCCACTATATCTCTGAATGTCCTTAAAGACATAAACATATATATTTTAAGATAGTTTCCATAATTACGCATGCGCAAACTAACTAATACATCCGGCCATCTCCTTTAGTGATTTCAAAATGGTAAACACCATTGAATAAATGGAATAATTATATCTTTTGGGAAAGAATTGTGTTTTGGCACAATCATTTATACAACAATTTTGCTGCGCATGCATTCACGCTAGAGAGCCACTGTACTAGAGCAGTGCAGCAATCGCAGGTCAGTTGCAGTCGAAGAGGGCACACACAATATTATATTGGTTTACTGTGATCCATTCTATGAGCTAGTTCTTTATAGCTATTAATTTTAATGATGAGGTTTTCAGTTGCATTTATCACTTGTAGTCCATTCTAGGACAATTGGAGCCTTTAAATTCTAAAACTAGCTAAGTACCAGCCAATTTCTGGATAGCCAGTGGGATTTTTTATGTGTACGAAATGTGTTCACAGATTAATGAGACACTATTTTAGTCATCAGTTATGATTTAATGACATCACATAATGAAGAATGCAAATAAGCGAACGAATAGAATGTTTTGCGTATTTCTGTTTATTTTTGTGAAGTTGCAAACCATTTTGTAGCTGTACGCAAAGTTTTAGTAGTCAAGGGCATCAGTGTACTAGTAGTTGAGGGTCTAAATATAATCAATTTGTATGCAATCTATGACCCGGTCACTGAACCAGAACAGCCGGTATATGTAGTACTATGCATACAGTATGACAGTAAGAAAGGGGGCAAAGATCAGGAATCGATACAATCAAGTACCACACCTGACCCAGGATACAAAATGGGAAAGTAACAACCACACAATTTAACACCACAAACAAGATCTAAGAGGTCAGCCCTTTCCCAGCAGGTGACCACAAGGCAGCAATGAACAGACGCGAAAGCATGACAAACACAATACAAAAATAACACAAATGATCAACCAAAGAAGTTGACAAGATAACGTTGAGCTTGAATACAAACGTATACATTTAACCAAGAGAGCTGGCAATATGTGCCATAATCTGTATGTAAGCTGATATGACACAGCCATCTCAAAGAATTTACAATTATTTAACATTACTTATTTTAAAAACAATCATCAAATTACAGAAATGTAGTGTTCAAAGTTGTCACCACAGACACAAAAGGTCGTACAATGGAGAGCTGCATTGTCTACTTCTGCGACCTTGAAGACAGCCATATCTCACAAGGTCAAGAGAAAAGAGTGATGCTTGCGATATCGTGGTCCACAGTGGACTGACAGTACATTCCAGTGTCTAGTTCTATCCATCAGAGTTTGCTGGACTTTTGGTAATCATTTACCCTGTTCTAGTACTGACCCTAACACATGAGCCTTGATTTTCTGCCTTTAAACTGTGCTGGTACAAAGCCACATTCGTAAGGGCTGTCATTTCATCAGTCAAACATTTTTGGTATACAAATGTTATCTAGCCATGTCTATGTTCATGTAGTTGCTTGCTTGTTCTACCATACAGTATTGTGATTAAACGTTCAATGGTGCAGAGGTAATCTGTAGGTGTTTTTTTAGGGAGAGAGTTCATTTTTACAAAATACCCAGTTACAGCTTGAAAGCTTACCGACCGTTTCCCATGACCAAGGATAAAGGATCTTTTATTGCACCCTGTGAGTGAACGAAAAAAAGCAAGACAATTTGATTTCAAAATAGCGATAGCTGGCGACTTTTGCCAACCCCGCAGTTTATCAACTCACAACTGTTGCACCACAGGTATGACCTGAACTACTACATCAGTATCAACAGCACAACTGCTTACTTTCTTGCTAGGCCTTTTAGCTGCTCCCATAGCACGATCAAATATACTTTTATCTGCCTACTCATGCAAACAAGGCGCAAATGAAGGCATATCGCAAGCTTGACACACTAAGAGTGAGCTTCTTCTCCCGAAAAGTGCAGGGTTTTCTCTAGAGTATTGTTGCACTCTCCCAGTGCAACACCTGATCTCAATCTGTGGTTATCGTTTCTTAATTGGCATTATCTTATGTCATATCCTCATAAAATAGACGGCGTATACTAACTAATGTTTGGTATGGTTCGTTTAAGGGAAATGAGACACTTGGAATATACATATACAGTTCACTGACAGTTTGGATACAGTCTATCGACAGACAGTGATATGAGGTCTGTGAGCTCAAGCACGGCAGAATATATATATGTCTGCCTACCTGTTTGTCTGTCTGTCTGTGAGTCTGTCTGTTTGTCTATCAAAAAGGTTTATTGTCCTTGGCCAGTGACCTATATAAGCTACGTCACTGCCTTGGCTTAAAACATAACTTTTTCAGAGACGTCCCCAAGTCAAAACAATCCAAATTGGTCAACACAAAGAAAATTTGTGGTGGTAACTTTGGACTATCCTGGTAACTCAGGTGGTAAGCGTGTCTGTCCAGTGGCCCAAGGGCTTTGAGCATAAGCGAAATAAACCTGTTTGCATGTCTGTCTGTCTGTCTGCCACAAGCCTACTATCCTCTTTTATTAAAACTTGACTTTTAAGTCTAATAACCGTTGTATATATGTTTAGCGTAGACAGAGATTTTTTTGTGATAGCTTATACTTGTAAATAAATGAGCTTTGTTCATCCGGTTCAAAGAAACCCACTGCGCATGCGCATCTTAACATTTTTGTAGGTCCCTATAACATGCATATTGAAGACATGCTTTTTTCCTTTGATAGGGGCATCGGGTTTTGCGCAGTTTACAATAAAAGAGAAACAGAATACTATCTTTGTACAAAATTCAAATTTTATGCGCATGCGCAGTAATTTAAGAATGAAGAGGACTAAACTACAGACATTAACATCAGTTCTGCAACATTTTATTATTCTACAGCCAACATGACCCCTCCTTTAAAGTCAAACTGTATGTAAGCTCTATGATAACAGCCTAAAATCAGAAAATGCTTTGCGCATGCGCAGTAGTCATTTCCCAATGTGGTTCTATATCTTATTCTGCTTAGTCAGTCATGGTTTACAACTGTGCCAAATTTCATGTTTGTATCCGGAATAGCACAATCAGGCCAAAATTTGGCTCTCAGCCGCCTAGCTATTCTGACACCTAGCATGGGTCCAGTCGTCAATATTTTAGCAACATTTTCTAATGCTAATATTCTAAAAAATAAGAGAATAAAAATATACCACATCAAAGGTATCGGTTGTCCGTTATTGATTTCGATCATTTTTGACCAAGGAACGGAAAAATAAAAAAGAAGAAAAAATGATCAGACTGGAGCCCAGGCTATCTAACACCGGGTACTGATAAATCTACGTTCACCATGGGTCGTGCACATTACAGTCAGTTGATTTCTTACTTTTTGTCTTGTCAATAACAATAACTTTACGCGATATAATGTCTTTGCACTAATCATATAACAATATCCATGCAAGTACTAGCAATCAAAACGAGATATTGGTACCTATCTTTTTTTTTTGCAATCAACGAAGAGAAGACTCAGGCGAGAATGCACATCAATGAAGTCTCGCCCGAGTCTTCGATAATCGCATCCGCAGAGTATGTAAGAAGATGAATGCTCTGGCCAAAAAATTAGACTTATAAATGTACATTTAACATTCGCGTAACTCCCATTACGCAGTATACGCACGTGCGTAATAAAAAAAGTAACATTCAAGGGAGGTCACCTAATGTGGTAAAAGTGATTTTCCATACCATAAGGATCTGCTCTCAAAGGAAAGAATTCGCCCCCTCTGGTAGCAAATTCTTTCCTCTAAGAGAAATTCCCACTTTGAAAAGGGAGGCAATTGAAGAGAATCACTGCTTGATCTAGTTGTCTCCCTTTGGTTTACGTAACTTTTTCAGCTTTCTGGCTACCTCATTGGAATATATCACACATAAGATATTACTTCAAGTGCACAACCACTTGCAGCTCATAAAGGCCCCTCTGAAAATAGACCCTGGGGTAATAACTCATGTGTACACATGCTCATGCGCGGATCCAGAAGGGGGGCAGGGGGTCCGGAACCCCCCCCCCCCCTGACAAATAACAAAAATATGGGATTTCTTAGCAATACTGGTCCGGATCCCCTGAAAATTCATAAAAAACTACCAAGCCAGCATTCAATGTTGGGTCATCATCGGCACGCCAGCGAAATGCCATTTAAATGGCGTTTCGCTGGCGGTCCGATAGTGGCCCGCTTATAGTGGTATTTTGATCCACCCTCCCCTCATCAACTAAAAAAGATAAAATGTTGTCAAAGTTGGACCCCCTCTGACAAAACGTTCTGGATCCGCGCATGCATGCTTGCATGTTAGAAAGGCTCCCATCAGATATTAACCCTGGGAAACCTCACTTGTACACTGCGTATAGCTTCGAAAGGCCTTGAAAAGTGGACTGCGATGTCGCGGCAGATATAAAAGAGAAAAATGCCACTTCTTCAGAGACATCGTCGTGTCTTGCGGCATCATGTAATCTAATAAATGGCCATTAGCTGAAACAATCGACTGAGAACAGCGTATAATAACTCCCCGATCTTATTTTATTGACAGGGCGACCAAGCTCGTATATCATAATAGATTGAAGTAGTAACAGAAATCAAACTCATTCGAAACGTTAAAGATGTACATGATTTGTAAGTGCATCGCTGAATAGCAGGATAACAAACTGACTGCAATGTGTGCGACCTGTGGTGAAGGTAGATTAATCAGTATGATACTGATAATATGATACTTTAAATGTGTTTAAGGTGGTACGGGACCCATGTCAATAGATAACCGAGTGTTTTTAAAAAAAGTAAGAGTTATCTTTATTTATTGTTAAACCGAACAAGTATTGGCGTTCACAAAAAAATATCATTTATCAACACATCTGTGTGACCAAATATATTTTGACCGTCTGGTCCAGTTTTACCCCTCAATGCGTTCCTAGTTATATTCTTTGACTTTTCGCTTTACTGTATGAACGCATAATTAGGACTGGTCAACCTTAGGCATAGGTAAAAGCTGAAAATGAGGCGTGATTTTATTCAAAAGTAACTGTACCATCTTGCGCCATTATCTCAGTATCAACGCAAATCACATCATTTAGTCCTTAAAACGCCAGCAAATTAATTGCATCTGAAAATGTCTATTTAACATTAGCATAGAGGCAAACATTGTGGACCCAGATCAGACTGCTCCTACAGGAGCAGTCTGATCTGGGTCCACACTGTTTGTCTTTGAGGCTTCGCATATTTTAGTGGACGGCAAAAACATACATTTTGTGATTATGCGCTTTAAGGGTTAATAAATGTTTCAGTGCGTATATGGATAGGATTTTCATGAAATGCACGCACGTTTACGCGGCCCAAGCAACTTACTAAATCAAATTATAAATAGATCTTGATTTCTCTTGTTTAGCAGACGAACTAGCCGAACAACGCCCAGATATGAATGTTAAAGTTACCGCCTTTTCAGTAAGTGAAAAGTCTATTAATACCTGGTCAGGCAATTCTGGTCAGAAAAGTTAATATTCATGCATATTCAATGTATGTACTATTCGCTGAAAAAGTGTCTTGCACCAAGACACAACACTATGACTCTGGTGATTCACAAAATAGTAATCCTTCGATCCCTAGTTTAACACTCTACAAATTGAGCCGCTTCGCTTCTTAAGTCCATTATCTTTGTAAATATGACATCCTAGGTGGGAGGGCTCCCTTTTTTTAGCTTGGATGAAACCCAAGAGCAACATATTGGACACTGTGTGAGCGCTCGCCAAATGCTGGGGCGTGCCTTTGTCCTATTTTTAGCTAGCCAGTGGGGAGTTTTTTGACTGAGGCTTATTTTGCATTTATATATATGCGAGCAGTGAATAATTTAATATGGCCGTTCACATATGCATGCTTGTCTTAGCATTAACTAATTTATGAAAAGAACTAAACTCGAGTATCATCCATTCTCTACTCATTACCGCAGTGGTAGAATGTTCGACTTGAGACCAAGTAATCCCTGGTTTGAGCCCTATTGCTTGTTTATTTGTTTACTTATTTATTTGTTCGTTTGTGTTTATCATGGGAGTGATATAGCGACATGTACCACTAGTGGTTTACACATTTTGGTAACGCTATGTAATGACGTCCGTAATGGTTTCTCATATAGTTATATGACAACATCAAAGCATAGTTCCACGCAATTTCTAAACGAGATTTAAAAGTAGTTTTAGGGTCATACAATTAATAGAACCTAACAGTCGTGCAACTGTATTATTAAATTTATTAAGCTTGTCCCGAATAAGTGACAAAATTCTTGGCAAGCCTCGCATTTCATTTCTTTTTACAGCCCGTTAAATAACTTCAATGTTGGGATCAAATGTGATTTTCTATACATTACCACCTGTTAGATTACCAGGGTGGTGTTGAAACCCAAACCAGAACGGCGAGGGCTATGACAACTCCTGAGGGGTCTAGCAGATATTAGTGTATCAGAAAACCATTATAGCATATTGTTATATGACTGGAGAGAATCCTGTCTCCTGATTGGCCCAATTTGTCTTCATAAATCTCTATGTCTACCTGGAAACTGGTCTAAACAGGTCCACAAGTTAATATTGCATGAAAACCAGCTCGAACTAGTTTCCAGAAGTTGATTTTTTTACACTTCTGCAATATTACCCTCTAGAGAGCTAAATAAGCATGATGAGTGTGAAACTAGCATGTGCTGCATGAAATTGGCATGATTTGCTGTTTCATATCCTTACAGGTAAATTAAAGACTTTCATGAATTTTTACAACAGTTTTGTTTTGTTTCTTTTGCTTATTTATCTTTGTTTGAATAAACAAACTGTAAAAACAGTTTTATGATAACATTTCATGTTCCCCATTAAGAGAATTAATATACATTTGAAAATGCAAAATACTATATCAGAATATTTTAATAAAAGTTGCTAAAACTTGTGAGAAAGTCCTTAGATGTCTTAGATTGAAGGTTGAACATGTCTTTAACAACAAAGTGAAAGTAGCAAAATTTTCATTCTTAAATGAAAATTCATATAACAAAAAAGTTATTGACTTCAATTTCGGTAGACATAAGGATTTATCTACCCTAAAAAGTGAAATTCACCTCGGCCTAGTGGCCTCGGTGAATTATCACTTTTTCGGGTAGATAAATCCTTATGTCTACCTCATTGAAGTTAATCATTGTATAATATAAGGTCATTTTCTCGCTTGAAAACTTGCAACAACGTTTTCGAAATAGAACATTTTTCCAGATCAAAGACTTGCGTCATCCTGACGACACTTCTATACGCGTAACTGCTGATGATGTCAATTTTTTGTAACAAATGCAGAATACGTATACTGTACGTAAAGTAAAGAAAAAATAAAAGCAACAACAGAAATGCTATGAATCAACAGCACGTGAATTGCCCCTCTCTCTCTCTCTCTCTCTCTCTCTCTCTCTCTCTCTCTCTCTCTCTCACATACACTCGCCCTCATTTTGGCACACACAAGCGCGCGCACACGAACGCACTTATAAAGGTCTTAAGGGGTCCTAGAACGTGCCAAATGAGGAGTAGACAAATAATAGGCTTTTCGCACACGGACCGAAATTAAACAACATCAACTCAAACAATACACTGTCTACGCACACGGACCTAAATTAAGCAATGAAGCAGGTATGGCACTCCATGCCTGTTTTTCTTTCAGGGGTAAAAAAAGAAAATAGCACACAAAAAACGAGCACGGTGACATATGCTTTTAAACTAATTATAAGTTTCTATGCAAAATTTCCTTCAAAATAATATGTTTTTCGCTTCTGTAGTTACATTGTGTGACATTTTTTATTCAAGATTTAAACGATTTTTTGGCCTTAATGTTTTTTTACAAAATAGAGTTTAGCTTAAAAAATTATCTACTTGCCTTTTTTCGCTGTTTTTTGTGTTCTTTTTATTAGCCAATAGCATGTAGCGTATTCCCAGGAAAAAATATGGCGTTTCTCACTTCCATATTTTTTAAAATATGAGAAATTGATATTTTGAAAACTCATATATTACGATAATTAAAGTTTAATAACTTTTTAAAAAGCACGGTAAGGTCCTGTTATTTTTGTCAAAATACATGAGTTTTGAGCTATTTTTTAACATATCAAAAGATGGTAACTTTTTGGACATATGCTGATGAGTCTGGTACTACATTAACCTTGTTCAGACCAATGGCATTTTCATGGTCCATTGTATATATTGAGGGGTTATGGATTATTATCCGGAACCCCTCAATATATACAATTGACCATGAAAATGTCATTGATCTGAACAGGGTTTAATACATTTAAAACGTATTTTGCTATTAACCCTCAAAATGCTGAAAGCAGACATGTCCAGTTTTAAAATTAAGAGCAGCCAGTTGATCCTGATCCACACTGGTTTCGGCTCTGCTTGTAAATATACATTCTAATAAATTGTTCCATTTTAAGTATCATTGATTTAAGATTATTAATTAGTAAAAATAGTTAAAAACAAAAACAAAAGTCAGAAGTGGCCGGATTCGAACCACCGCTAGAACAATTCATAGCTTTTCGAAACCAGCACGCTAGCAACAAGCAAGCTACGGCGGATTCATAGATTGATATCGATTCTACATCTACCTAACCAAACGTCATCAACTGTAGTTTAATAAATCGCTTTTTGGAGGGTTTTCTTGTGAATTATAAATAAAAAAAAATAGATTGTTTATAGCAACATATAATTCTTGTTGTCAATTATTATTTAACTTTTTTTGATATACCGAAACAGCCTTAAAATCTGTAAGTAAGCAAAATTTATTGAAAATATGCTATGTGGCTCAAGAGTTATGAGCATTTTCACTAAATGACCATCACCGGTCAGACTGATGCTCAGCAAAGCCTTGCCATCGTTTTCCATACCAGTGTCTAGACAATGTTAAAATGCACAGGTATGCAAAGTTTTATCAAAATATACCATGTGTTTCAAGAGTTATGAGCATCTGACCATGACCTGCATAAACCTGCTGAACATATTTTATCCTCGGCAAGCCCTTGTCACAATACCAGTGTCTTGACAATGTTACAATATATAAGTATACAAAATTGATCACAATATATGATGCGGTTCAAGAGTTATAAGCTATTTCACTAAAAGACCTCGAAGTGCCAAAAGGATGTTCGGCAAAGCCTCATCACTATTTTGCATACAAGTGACTGGACAATGTTAAAATAAATAAGCATGCAAAATTTTACCTAAATATACAAAGCGGTTCAAGAGTTATGAGCATTTTCACAACCGGCTGATATTATGCTTAGCAAAATCTCGTCCATCAAAAAAGGTTGTTACACATGCCAGTGGTACGATTATGTTGACTTGCATTTGTATGCATGATGTGATCAAAATATACCATATGGTTCAAGAATTATGAGCATTTCCTCTAACTGGACGGACGGACTTACATAATGATTATAGTGCAGACCCAAGGGTCGTGCAATATTAGTGCTTGCATTACTTCCTGATATGTACGAAGACTACGCAAAGAAAGAAATATCCATCCAAAATAAGTACGAGGGGTGTTGATTCAAGATTTCCCCTGACCTACTTCCGGTTAAGGCAGGAAGTTGAAAGTGTACACTGACATTAGACTATATCTCTACAAGGTTAGCTTTTAAAAAAGCTTAGAACCATCGCATGGCATTTTACGGTTGTTAAAGGGGGGTCTGAGAAAGAACAATAAAATACACTGCTGCTGGGGAGTTAACAATCGACCCATTTCCGCAACTTGCTAATGGAACAGGCCCGAATCGAACACGCGCCCAATGGAAGTTTACTAACGTATATCACCTGACGCTCTGGTGAATAAGTCTCATAGTAATTTGCTGTTCTGTTTTATAATTCGTTTTTCGTTTACGCGTGCTGGTCTAATGCAAGGTAGAGTGGTCGAGTCAGTTGAGTACAGAGCAGTCGTGAGGTTACTGTATTTAAAAGGTTCCACACCGAAGGAAGGTTTAGATGAGATGAAAGTGGTTTATGGAGAAGATGCCCCGTTATATTACGTTGTCAAACACTGACATGGTCAGTTCAAGTGCGGTCGTACATCAGTGGAAACGGTCCCGCCTTGGGCATCCCCTGTCCGCCATTGATGATGCCACTATCCAGCAGATTATGACCGCCATTTTGGAGGATCATCGTGTAACAGAGTGCCAACTAGTCCATGAGGTTAAGATCAGTTTGGGGTCAGTGGAAAAATAATCTATGACCATATGTACATGTGAAAGGTGTCTGCTTGATGGATTCCAGGGTTGCTCACACCTTTACAGAAGCAAGAACGGGCCAAATGCGCTTAACATTTTCGACCAAGTATCAAGACAATCAGGAGGACTTTTGTTATTGACTTATAACACATAACGAACCATGGGTTCATCACAATGATCCGGAGACAGAAGCTTAGTCTAAGCGATGGAAATATTATGACTTGCCATCTCCATAAAAGGCATGTGTCCATCCCTCTATGGGCAAATTCCTGTTGACAGTATTTTGGAATCAGCGCGGAGAAGTGATGGTGAATTTCTTGGCTAATGATACCATAATTACTGGAATATACTAGTCTTCACTTCTTAAGAAATTGCGAAAATCCATTGAAACCGAGAGGCGTTGTATGCTGACCAGAGGTGGTTTGACTCCTGCAGGACAATTCTCCAGTTCACAACTCGTATATTGATCAGACAGAAGCTCGGTCCTGCGGCAATGGTTCCTTCCTCACCCTCCTAACTCACCCGACCTTGTACCATCAGTCTTCGCTGCTCGCTGATGCAATAAGTACCGAAAAATCGTGCACTGGCCACTAACATTACCCAGTTGGAATCTCGCGTTTTTCTGGACCTTAGAAAAATTGTAATTATGAATAAAATGTTGTCAGCTAACATGAGAAAAATCCGGCAAATTGTAAGCATGGTCCTGTGAGTATTCTCGAAACTTGCAACAATATTCCTTGGGTATTTCAGTACTAGATGCTACTGACTAATAGGAGAAATTCAGCATTCTCAGACCAGTTAAAACCTTACCGGATATCGTTTAAGACATCAACCGTGTGTTAGTGGTGTTTAGTTCCATCTAATTGTTTCTTTTATTGCTTTGTCTTCTGTAGAGAATCGCCATAACTTCCTCGGCAAATTTCTAGAATAACGCAGTCGGTGTGAAAATGTCATTCTGTTCCCCTATGTGCTAACTATCGGATAACATACAGTACCGCTCGCGTTTTTGTTCTACAAAAATCGTTACGTAGGCGTTTTCAATGCGTTGTATGGGGTTTGGATTTAAAATGCGTTGAAATCGCAAGTCAACGCGTATCAGAGCAAACTAAGCTAAGATTCATGAATATTCATAAGCGTTAAGACGCATTTATACGTTATCCAATCAAAATTCGATAGTTAAATGCATTGAGTCTGTTGAAGCTAAATTTAGTTTACGGTTTGTAATCGCGTGCAAAACAATATTATTTCTCACCTCAATGTTTTATCTTCCTCTTAAAAATGATTTTAAACGTCTTTGATTACTCTTTTACTGATGGGTATGCAGCAATGCATTTCACACGCAACCGCTTTGATACGCAATGATACGCATTAATTCTCATTGATAAATCCGCTGACCAATTGATAGACAGGTACATGTAACAGGATTACAGGGCAGTTCAACGCGTTGATTGGTCATTTGGAATGGGCGTTGAAAAACCAGTGCATATTGTCCGCCCTTTCAATGCGAATTTGACTAGTACAAATAGGCAGGGTCAGCCAATAAATAGAATGACTATAGGTTGTCTTCAGTAGAATGAACTAAACACAGTCGTTTGGAAAAATGCGCTATCTAATTTGATTCAGTATCTTATCTCTGTATGAGATATATTTAATCACAGTCATACATAAATTAAATTGTGCATGAATAAAATGTGGAGCAAGTGCTCCTGGCCTTGCTGGTGTTTTCATTATGCAAAGAAAAAAACCCTCATACTTAAGAAACACCCTTTCACCTTCATTCAGAGAATTGTCATCTGCTTGCTTATCGGATATTGCACGTGTATCTTGGTAGCATATATTACAAACACTATGGACCCAGGTCGGAAAGCTCCTTAGGAGCAGTCTGACCAGAGTAAATAGCGGTTGTTTCCATGATAAAATGTGTCTCAAGTGCATTTTAATATCTACAGCAAGCGTAAAAGGCAGACATTTGTATGACAAAAATATTGACAGAGATGGGTGTTAAATTACCAATTTATGAGAAAAGGTTTTTTTTAAGCTAAGATTAGTGATCTGATTTCTGATTTCTCGACGAAGTTTTTTTAAACATGAGGTCGAAACAAGACCCTCTATTTATCACCTTGATATATAACATGATAAGGCGTGTGCATGTCAGTAGAATAAAACAGGATGGCCTAACAATGTTCATTTAAGAGAGCATGTGAGATTTTGAAACACATCACAAATGCGAGCAGCTGAGATGAGCATGCGCAAGTGCGCAGTCTCACCAGAGCCTTCACTGCTCGCACCCATGAAGAAGAAACATTGATGAAGGTGTATTGCCTAAGTTTAGTTCACCATCCCTATTAGTTGCTGTGTATGCCTATTTAAACTGATGGCGCATAAGTACAGAAGTACAAAAGGTCATCTCAAAAAATGGAACTGACTTAGTAGAGCCCCGACACAAGAAAATCTAACTTTGTTGCATGTGAAAAACAAAAGCGTTGACCAGCCTGCGCAACATTGCCGGCTGATCAGTGCCTTTGTTATTCGTCATCTAAAAAGAATAGTAGTCAAATTTACTACATGCAAAAGTTCAATATTCAAACTAGTCTATATACCTGAGCACGCTGGTTTGGTCAGAAAACCAGGAAGACAGGTTTCTCGCATCGATGCCAATTTATGCAACTCCCAGTTGTTACCCAAGGCGACATTGGTCTGTTTTAAAATGTATTACAGTTCAGTATAGGCATCACGAATGCCAGAATCACTGTTTCACCTCATTTTTCAAATTACTTTGATGAATAAATCATATTAAAGGAAAATGACGAATGGAAGCACTTAAAATCATTCTTAGTCAATTGTTTGATTATTTAATTGTAGGAAAATGTGAACTTCGTATCGAGAGCTGACCAGCCAACAAACTCCATCAGTGGAAAAGCATGCTCACCTACCGAGGGTGGATAATAGCTTAATGATATAGGAGCCAGTGTATGAGATTTCCAACAATGTGGTATGTGCGACCAGCAAAGCCTCAGATCAGCCTGCGCATATGCGCAGTCTGATCAGAGCCTTTGCTTCTCGCTTGAATATTCTATGACTGTTTAGCTACTGACTGAACACCATTTGGAGTTTCTACGCCTAAAAGGAGGCTGTACTGGCCTGTCTGAGTCTACACATGTCAAAATGCCACATTGTTAGAAATCACATGACATGACTCAATTATTAGGTTTCCTGTACTCTTATTACAAATATTAAACAGGGTTTCTTTGCATATTGCATCTACACGTACACATCAAGAACATTGTACCAACGTATTATACACGTGAATCTAAACCATCCCATTTCTTTCCCCTACGAGAAGCCTCGAAAGAGACTTGGTCTGGAAAAAACACGCGTAAGGCAACTCCGGTATGCCAGTTGGCATTATCACACTTCTGACACCAATGAAGAGCAATTACCTGATAAAATTGACTCTACGGATGGCTCTCACACCTCTTCTAATTACTTCAACGTCTCAGGACAGAATCGCTGCAGATTGATCTTGTCTCACACATCAATATCCCTCGTCTCCAACTCAATTTCCCATTGGTCCAGAGTCTGGAGCCTATCTTCCAATCATCTGATGGCTACCTCATGGCTTCTCCTTGGTTCCTTCGGCAAAAACAGAATAGTATACTTGACTACCACCACAACCTTTACACAGGGATGCCAGGGTCGGGGGAAAAATCTGAAAAAATGATTTTTTTCAGGTCAGGAAAAAGTCAGGGGAAATCATTTTTAGTCAGGGAAATTTTATAAAATAATAAAAATGTCAGGGAATTTCAAATTTTCCAGAAAGAATTCTAATTAACCGGCTTCAAGAAATTGTATTGTCCATAAATTGCAAGCAATTTTTGTTTTAGAAAAGAAATGTTTCTGAACATATATTGCTCGCAATTTATGTTCAGAAACATTCCATTTCTAATATTTATGGTTTGAGATTCTTCTTTAAAAATTAAATCAGCAAGCTTAAATATTTGTACAAAAATTTGGAATTGTCGATGGGTGAAATTGGGTGATAGCAGCCTTCCAAAAGGGTCTGGAAAAAGGTTGAAAGTCAGGGAAACGTCAGGGAATTTCAAAAAGGATATTGAGTGGCAACCCTGTATTACACATTGGACTTTGGTATGCCATATGATTGTTCGAATACAAAGCATTATCTAAACTTTTGTTGTGCTTATAAAAGTATTTTCTCGCGGTGTAAAATTGTTGTGTATAATGCTATTCAACCCGAGATACTTTTTTATCATAACATCACTTTTTTGTGGTTCAACGATGATTGGCGTTGGTCTGCGGATGATTAGTTACAATTTATGGCAGCTCTTTGGTCAAAGAGGAAGTCATAATATTCGAAAACATCGTAGTCATTTTTGGGATATAACGAGAAAAACTAGCATCTGGCTTTAAGATACATGTACACGATACACCCAAATACAGTCCTGATGGTATACCAGACTCTCCATTAAAGGTGACAGCAACATTGAAAGCAATATGATCTGAAATGCATGCCTTTATTAAATCATGTAATCTGTAACAAATCGGAACATTTGAGAATGTACAGGTGTTGAGTAAGTGACAAAAACTGTGATCTGACATGGCTGATTCCCAGAGGGACCAGTACCTTAGCTGTGTGCACACAACGTTTTTGTTTATTACCAAAGCATATCTTTAGATAGGAAGCAAGAGAAGTAAGTCCGTAATACGCGGTCTGGTCTTTAGCTACATATAGCTTCAATGTTTTTTCTCAAGCATGCACTTGGAGTTTATAATATTTGAGATATAGAGAGTCGGTTTCACTCGCCAATGCCTACGTGGCATTATTGATGAATGGACCATAAATTATTACGCATTTCATGCTGTTTTTTTTTTATCATCAATGAGTCAATCTTAATCTTTTGATCCAGACTCAACATGGTATCAATTCATAACTCCAAGACACTATAAGAGAGTTTTTATAAGCACATACATATTGTCAATAATACTTTTCAATAGCGTGCCATTTCTTTCTATAAAACAGATTTAAAATTTGTTGACTGAACCTGGCATATATAGACTGCAGACTCAATTGTGTTATCTGGTTTCATGCATTTGAATGGAATAATGACGCCATGGTGAAGGTAAACACGCAGCCTAGTCTAAGACTCTGCCGTTCTCTGGACTTCAGACCTTTTAAGGTAGCACTATAATCAAGATTTATCATCGTTTCCAAGACATATTCCAGCAACAAATTAGGAAACTACTTGTTATGACGCCAACTTCTGGTTGGACTCTTATACTGTATTATATACGCAACATCATGGAAAAACCGATTGTTCTCTAAGCAAATAGTAAATCATGCTCAAACCAGACTTTACTTGGGCGCAGCCTTATCAACGCCTTTGTAATTGACTGCTAAATATATGCTACAAATATTTTTTTTAAAATGGTCTCGATGTTATAAAACTTTTTCATGCTCAGCTCCACTCATGAATGGTAAAAGTTCAACAAAATTGTTGGCATATTAACATTATTATAAGGAGGATAAATACAACATCTGAGAGTTTTAAAGCAAGAAAAAATATTTTCACCATTTTATGAACAATTGAAATTTTATGCTGAGTTGAGTTGAGCATGAAAAAGTTTTTATAACCTCGAGGTTATAAAACTTGAGTACAGTCTCAAACTCTCTATAGCTGGGCAGGCTTAGTGGAGTCTTATCTGATGCTTATATGAGCCATAAATATGGGACATCGTAGGAAATGAAAAAAATATGCGAACATCGAAATGACTTATCTCTCCACGATGTCTGATAGGTTTTTTCTGTATAGAGAGAAATATATAAGTATGACCAGGAAATGCCACAATTTACCTTTCCGAAAACCACGCCTACTTTAATCCACTTAATGTAAGGCAAACATCTGATTATTTGTGGGAGATTGAACACGTGCGATTTTGTTTGTGGAAGTTCTACGTCACGTGCTTTAAAGTCGTCGTTGCATTGGTCAGTTATACACTTCCGGGTGACTTTTGAGTGACAGCCTGGGCGTTGTTTGGAAACGTTTATTGGCCCAGTACACGAGAATTTGGAACTCACTGATGGAAGTTCCTACACAATACTCCTAAAATGTATATAGATGTATTGGTACACTGGACAGGTGAATGTTTGACGCGTAGCCGAGTTTGACTCGCAGGAGATAAATATGAGCTATGTCTGCAGCGCGATTTCGCTATGAACGGTATTACATTGTTAAACAAATGGCGATAAGATTAGCAACGGCTGGCAACTGTAGTGCTCAATTTTGAACATGCTTCAAAACGTTAGCCGTTGCTCAACGGTACAGTATGTCCGATCGGTAAAGTCGGTAGAGTACCGACAGCGTCCCTTTATGGTTCGAGGGCTCATTGATGGCCTCAATGAGTACCGCACACTGATGTCAAAGATGTGTTCCAATTTTAGCTTCGGCGAGCCAAATTGTCCCCTAATGTAAGCTTTAGTGTCTTATCGACTGAAAAAAAAGAGCATCCAAAACTGTGTTAGTCATCTATTGTAATAACTATAATACATGTCTTCGTCCACGCGATTAGAAACATTCAGTATGATTACTTGTCAAGAATTGCCACCAAATTGTATCTATGTTAGTGTTTATATCTCCATTTAAGTGACAGAATCGTTTTTGATCACGAGAGCGTCACTTTCCCTTATGACAGAGTCCATTAGAGTTACCCAGAGGTGGCCATGCTATCATCCATCATCTACGCCCCACCATTAGAGACGAGCGAAATAATTGGCGGCGGCGATTTTTGTCGTCTGCTGAAAACCTTTGCAAACAATTTGGGCCCAGTTCAGGCCCGACAAACAACAAATGTCGGGCCTGATCTGGACCAAAACTGTTTTACACTCTGGTGGTTTTCAAGAACGAATTTTTGAGAAAAGATGTTTTTTAAAACAAAAACAGCAGACGACAAAAACAGCAGACAAGAAAAACATGCAAAATTACCCAGTTAATATTCGTTTTAAGTCTGTTTGGCAACAAAATAAAACGACGGGCAACAAGTCTACCATATGACTACCCGGGTGCCAAGCTGGCTTGGATTTGTTTGTTTGTGTTAATACTCAACAACCAAGTCAGCAATTTTGCAGCCATGTCAGAACGTTCCTCATATTGAACCAGTACTAAGCAGATTATATTGTGTCTTTCTCAAGGACACAAGACATGGCTTCGGGTGAGGCAAACCAGCGACCACTCGATCACAACTGATCCACTGCGTTCCACTGGCTGCCATTGACTTTGCTGTCCGCATATTATACTACTAGGGACATTTTCTCCTTCAATGGACCAGCCTCTGACAGATAGCTGCTAGTATTTGGGAAATATTCCTGATTATGCAAATGGACCATGATTTGATAATGATTCCGTTTGCAATAATAGTTTTTGCAAAACACAACATTTGTGTAATGGCTGTGATGGGCTGCAAAAGGCGCCTCATATGGAGGCAAATAAGCTGAAAAGATGAATGTATTATACTGTCATAGGCGTTGTAGCAGCACCTTAACATTAGTGCCACATCATCAGAAAACTTAAAAGTCGTCTTTGGTTATCTGCGATCAATGGTTGTGGCATTTCCTGGTGATTTTCACCTGGGTTCTTTTCGTGGAGGTGTGGTTCAGATGCACTTCTTATCATTAATTAAGTTTAGAACTATTTAGATGAAAAAAAAGTTAGTTGTGGGCAGAGAGAGACAGAGAGAGAGAGAGAGATGTAGAGAGAGATGGAGCTGGCGGCTTTGCTTTAATTGCATTCTTGTTTTCATATATGTGTTTCCATGCGCGAGCGAAACGATATTTGTGTTTTAGTAACAGCAGCAGAATCTAGGGCGAAGATTCAGCCTGTTAAATATCTTTAAGCGCCCTCCTTTAATTGTGTTATTGTGGCATTTCCTGATCATATCCTACACATGTTGATCTAAGCCCGATTCTGGTCTGAGACCTAGAAGGTTTAGGACCATTTTGGCAAAAATCTTTGTCCTTTGCAGTTCGTTAATGAACAAGTGCATGAATCCGTCCTTTAAGCAGCCAATTGTATACTCATAGCAATGGACCTCCCATGGGCAAATCATAGATTGTATCTATGACGTCATGTGTGGTGACCTTGGTGTCCTGCCATAGCTTGTGTCATCTTCAATACTTAAATTCAGCAGCCCTTTTTTTCCCTAAAATATCACCACGAACCTCCATGGGAGATAATCTTTTGAGATACTACACGATGGCCTACATCGTCCATCGTTGCTTGAAAGTACACACAGCAAGTGACTGCAAGTACAATGTATCAAAATCTGGCTGGCAAGCAAAAAAAGTCGAAATTCTTTGTTATCTGAATAGTTTTTGAAACGCCAATTCTACACGGATATACAAAAGTAACAGGAAATGCTTTCCTTTCCAGCGGCGACTTCTGTCATCTTTTGGATGCAAATTGTTTTGACCCACATCAATACGTCGGACCTGACCTGGATTCAAACCGTTTGACACTCTGGTAGTGTTTTTGAAAGTCAATTTTGAAAAAAAGTCAGTAGACATCAACAAAAGAATGAAAAATTACCCAGCATGCAAAATGATAACAAGTGAGTTGTTTCTACCTCAGGACTTATCAAATGCCCTTCGTATGTTCGCAGTTTTCGAAACCTTTTCAGTTGCCCTGCCATATATGATTTTTTGTTTCAATCTAAGCGCTACTTTCTATTTTTGTCATACATATTGATATGACGGGATATATTGGAATGCATGATGTAATTATAAAATGAGCCATGGCATGCGATTTCCAACAATGTGGTATTTTGACAAGTGTAGACTCGGACGAGCATGTGCAGCCTCCTTTTAAGCGTAGAAACTCCACATGATCTTGGGTCAGTAGCTTAACACTCATATAATATGCTAGCAACTAGCAAAGGCTCTGATCAGACTGCGCATATGCGCAGGCTGATCTGAGGCTTTGCTGGTCGCACATACCACATTGTTGGAAATCTCATGTCGTGGCTCGAATTTCATTTCATTAAAAGAAAAATAGGTTTTCTTGTTCAAGCTATCAATACCATTCAGCAACAAGGCACCAATTGTGGATGAAAAAATATTTAATCATAATTAGCATGATAGTTTAAGATTATTTAGACTTCAATAACACATACATTATTTTACTCTGCATGAAATGTTATTGTGTGTCAAGGTTGTAATTCACAGGCTTTTGGCATGTACAATTTTAAATTATTAATTGACTTTAGTCACCCACACTTTCTCCTATTAGTTTTGTCCTCATAAAATGTTGCCTGCTATGTTTCAAGTTTTCCACGCCAATCTCGGATTTCAGAGTTTTTGGGATTTGCGGTGTTTGTCAGAAGTATCCTTTCAAAAAAGGAGCCACCTTTAAAACTCTGTTTACGAATTCCTTATCGCGAATGAACACGGGGGTAATACCAATTTCGCTATTTTTGTTCGCGACCGGGACGGTACTGCGTTAGGCTGCTATCGACCGAGGAGTACGGCTTGCGACCGGTCGGTACGGCTGTCGACAGATAAACAAACCATCAAATTCGATGGTAAGTGTGCTAATTTAGTGTGTGTTCCTACATATTGGTGTTTAAACCGTTTCTTGAATAGCTTGCTATTGTTTTAAATGATTTGCAGGCCTGGCTATTAGCCTGTTTTAACGCTGGGCGTACTTCAATGGATATTCACCAAAAACTAAATAAAATCAGTATTCCCAGGAAAATTTGCAAATCGAGGCGATATGAAGAAGATATATCATAAACTTACATGATTACCTTTAATCTGTGAATGTGCATGTTGTTTTATGCCTCTGTGGTATTCTTATATTTTTTGTGATACTGCTGTCGACCAACAGTAAATTTGCTGGGTACGGTTGTCGCCGTTTACTGGATACGGATGTCGACGATTCAACGAGAATGTAAACAGATTTCGTTGCTGGAAAATTAACAATTTAACACTGAAAAATCTAACTTTCTACGTCATTTAGTTTGTGGCCATGTTTAAGGACCCTGTCAACAGTTTTTAGTCATACTTGGACCATTTCCGGTCTTCCTGGGTTGAACTAGCACTAAACAGCGGTTATAGTGTCTGGCTCAAGGAAATAGCTCACTGTCTCTGACGACTCTCGAACTATCTACCATTCGATCCCCAGTCCAACACTGTACCAATCTGAGCCGCCACTGTGATTGATACGAGCCGTATGGATTAACATATTGGACTACAGCTTGTGAGGAACTATCAATATGCAGAATCAGTCATGTGTTTTCTATTTTTGCAATTATATTGACGAGGAAGAGAGAGATGGTTGCTTTGGTTTAATTGTCTTCCCTATGTCATGTGACTGCGTTCTGTGGCTCTTCCTCGTGTAGCTGTGGGTTAGTCTGCATTGTGTGATGGTCACTTACTTCTGCATGTACTTACTTCTAAATGTAAAGCGGAAAACGGCAGTTTTTGCAAATAAGTACAGCAAATGTTTAGACGTGTGTGCATTTGCACATTCTCATCCGAAATTGCTGGGAGCGCAATGGCTCAGTGGTAATGTGCATGTCTAGAGACTGAAGGGCTGCGGGTTCGAGCCTCACTGGCGTTGTGTCCTTAAGCAAGTCACATTAATCATTGATTAGTAGTGGCTCAACCAAAGAAGACCCATACGGACATAACTGAAAAAGTGTTGAATCAAATCAAACAAATTAACAGAAACTTCTGCCAATGTGACCAGTGTTCAGACATTTTGTTAAGACTGCGTAGCATAAAATTAATTTTCTTATTTCTCGTTCGAAATATTTGTTGTGGGTACTCAAAAGAACCGTCTCAATGAGACAGTTATTTAGAGCACCAATGTATGTTTAAACAGGTAGATAATATTTTACTCTCCAAAAATTTATCTAAACCTGCCTGTTTGGGCTAAACATGCGACAATAGAGACGCTGAATGACCCTTTTCTTGGTTTGTGCCTGAATAAGCCTCTATAAACCGTAATATTCTCTCGGTTATCCCATTTCCTGGGGGCAAATTTTGTGTTTTAGGGTGATGGGGGTGATTACCTCTGATAGTAAACATTTTTCAAATACCGATCCTTTGTGTATTGCGCCTGCGCAGGTATGTGTGTGTGTGGGGGGGGGGGGAGAGTAAAAATTGGGCTTCTTCTTTTCCGGTCATTTTAGGATTTTTTGTGGTATCGCTACAATTTGAACCAGCAGATGCAAGGGTCCTGGTAGAGCATCCTGTCCCACGCTGCCCGAGTTGTACGCCCGTGCTTTTTGGTGTACACGTCAATCCCCCCCCCCCCCCCCCCCCCCGATAATTACTTTATATTAATACCTTGTGAAACTAACATTTTCTCGTGCCATGGAGATATTCTTTATTCGCTATTGGAATATTTTCATCACTGAACAGAGTTTCTTTACTAAGACAGCTTCGAACACCATTGAAGTAGATCTATTTTGAGAAGTTTTATATGTTTCTATTACATTTTTAGCTCTTTCTCAATGTAATTTTGCACCCTTGATTTGTTTCATGTTGGCCAGTATTCCTACATTTGGTTGACCAACATAGTAGCCAAGTAAGTCACCGAAAATCCAGGGATGTGCACAACTAGTGCTTTAACCTGAAGAGACACAGAACAGAACAGAACAGAACAGAAATATAATTAGACGTAAACTATACAGTTTCAAGCCTAGCCTATTATTTTAGCTATAAACACAATTTACGGGAAGATGTCAAATCAGTCAAGATTTATAATAAGAAGAAGGATAACAAACATGTTCATGAGCAATGGTCTTGGAATGAGAATTATTTTAACGCAAATCAATCTAATCAGTCCTAATTTACAAGGATATAGTTGTCTACCCCAGTGGCTGGGATACTATCGAAGTTTGGCTCGTTTGCATGTAACTGGAAGTGTGACGCGTGTGGTATTGCCACATTTGTGACTGCTTATAGGGACGCCTCTAGTCAAAACACTATGAATATGAATGTGAATAAAGGCTAATCTTGATTTTTGACATCTACTTTTCTTTTGAAGTCAGCCTAGACCTCTGATCTACTTTACAAGCGCAGGTGTTGTCACTAACACGTTAGTCACCACCTGTGAGTTATAACCTACCGATACACCATTTTGGCAATTTTTGTTACCATAGCAACCACACCACAATCAGTTTTATGCGACGTCAAAAATGACGTGCATAACCAGCACCTGTTCGCATACCAAGTTTCATCAAGCTAGCTTTTATCTGGGATAAGTTTGTTTTCGCAACAATTTGACTATTTCTGTTACCATAGTAAACGCAATGCTCTTGCAACGGCGAAAAACTAACGTTCATAATTAGCATATTGCCACTTATTCACATACCAAGTTTCATGAAGCAAGTTTGAATAGTTTTTTTAGTTATCTCAGGTTCTAGATTACAGAGGACAGACAGATGAACGGACGGACAGTGACCGGGTATACCTATAGTCCCTGCCAGAGTAAACAGCGGAAGGAGTCTTACAATTGAGACCACCGGGGTAGCTTGGACAGCAGCTTAGCTGGTTAAATCACTTAACCATGCCCCTGCCTGTCTGTCTGTGTTTCTGTCTATCACAAACCATTTTGCCCGACTCGTTCCAATGTCAAAACGTTCCGAATGGTCAAATACAAAGAAAGAAAGTGGTTGGGATTTTGGACCATCAGTGTAGTTCAGGCTCTAAGAGGTCCTGGCTAGCCTGTCTGCATTGATAAATGTATGTCTGTCTGTGATAAACCAACGTTGCCCTTGCTCAAGACAATAACAATTTGTATAAGCTTTGCGTAGGCCATTTTTTGTAAAAGCTGATACTTGTAGGTGGGTATTTTACTGCAAAAGAAATTTGTCTTAAAATGTCATGCGCGGATCCAGAAACGTTTGTCTGGAGAGCGGGCTATTATCGGCCCTACAGTGGTTTCGCCATTGAAATGGCGTTTCGCTGGCTAGCCGATTGTGGCCCAACATTAAATGCTGACTTCGTAGCTTTGCGAGTTTTAGTGGGCTCCGAACCAGTATTGCTGAGGAACCCTATAGTATTGTGATTTCCAATGGGTCCGCACCCCTTCCCCTCTGGAAGCGCGCATGAATGTACAGCAACCCCAAGAATTTCACTCTTATAGACGACATCCCTAGCATGTGACATAGTAGCGCAAACAAATCACATGTGTCCAATATATACGGATCAAGAGGAGGGGAATCGGGTTCCGGACACTCTACATACACAGACAAAGACACACACGCACGCGCGCGCGTCTTGGCAGATCACAGGAATGTAGGTTTGCTTAGGAATACAGGTATTGACCCCTTCCCCCCCCCCCCCAATTCAAAAAGCTGTCCAACCAGCATTCTTCCGTCCGCCAGCGAAACACCTGGTCCCCTCCCCTTGAAGCAACAATCTGGATCCGCGTATGCAATTATTTTAACCTTGCTCGCTTTTTTAAAATAAGCGTGTTGTACAGGAGATCATTTGTTGAGAAATGTGCTCACTCCACAAAGGCTTGAAGTTCTGTGCTCATCCCGCCCCCTCAAAAATGCTTTCCGCCAACGTTAATTTTTCGAAATGGCTCACCTAGCCTTAATATTTTTTTCTTTCGTTTTTGGATTTAAACTTGAAGTGCCATGTTTTTCCAACATCATTCTTCAAGAGTTTCTACACATATTAGCAATCCTTTTCCTTTTAACATAGATTTTGAAGTTTTATTAAGTATTGATTGTTTAGGATGACAAAAATAACGTTTCAAACTGAGTAAAAACAAAATAGTTTCATTTTTTCTGTAACTCACAAAGATATCTTTGACCACAAGTAATGCACCGATCCTGTCAATTTATTTAGCATTTAATATATAGCATGTTGAAATATCAATACTTAACTTAAGTCTGTCTTAACAATAAGGAGGCAATGTAAATCTGGGCCAGGTTTTAAGTTTATAGATGGTTACCAAAATGTTTTTTCTAATTTCTCAACCAAAACATAATTGAGGCGCGTCATGGGATTTCCAACAATGTGGTTTGTGCGACCAGCAAAGGCTCAGACCGGCCTGTGCATACGCGCAGACTGATCAGAGCCTTTGCTAGTCGCTTGAGTATTCTATTACTGTTAAGCTACAGACCGAACATCATTTGGAATTTCTCAGCTTAAAAGGAGGCTGCACAGGATTGTCTGAGTCTACACTAAGTCTTGTCAAAATGCCACATTGTTGGAAATCACATGTCACGGCTAATATGCTGTTGGTCTCATTGAGACGCTTCTTTTGAGCACCAAAACGTATGTAAAACTTTACCTATGAGTTTGCTTCACTGACCTGCTGTGTGGATTTAAATATATGGGAGAGATGGAATGTAGTTATTATTGGTGAATGTTGCACCTTTTAGATACAAATCCGCAAAAAAAACCTACAATTTTGTTCATTGCTGCTAGTGGAAACTGCCTGAAAAAACAAATTTCAGTTATAGCCATAGAATAAATCGTGTATTTTAAGCCCAGTGCATGATAGATATTTTTCATATCTCGTCGGCAGCCGTATCATTCAGAATATGAAATCCTCGACAGCCGTATCACTGGTAGTTGACAGCCGTATCATGGCATTTTTCTAGGGTCCATAAAATCTTCCATAGTGCAAAAAAATATGCCATTCGCACTTGATTGAAGAAGCTCAAATGACAAATAACATATATAGGGCTTTTCGTTGTTTTTGCATCATTCTTAATACGTTAGATTAATGATTATTTATGAAAACTGGATTTTTCGAGAGAACCTGTAATTTATAGTGTTTTTCTAAGTCACAAACTCTAAATAACTAATCAGACAAATAGCACATGTCCTCTTGAAAAAACTCTATAGCGTGTGTAGACGATAATATTTACGCTATGACCCCTCCAGAAGCGTTCAACTTGTGACCCCCCTATACCGACAGCCGTACCGACCGGTCGCAAGCCGTACTCCTCGGTCGATAGCAGCTTTACGCAGTACCGTCCCGGTCGCTAGCAAAAATAGCGAAATTGGTATTACCCCCGTGATGAATAGATTTGAACAATTTCAACCATAAGTTTTTGCATATGTTAGTATCCATCTCTATATTCTGAAATTGTTTCATTTCCTAAAAAAGCAGTATAGTCCCAAAGTGAAACAATAGAAAAGATGAAAGCTATAAAATGATAAAATGCAAATAGTTCAGATCTTGTTGAGTTGGCACATGTAAACAGTTTGCAACAGAGTAGCCAGAGAACGCTGAAAAAGTTACGCACATCAAAGGGAGACTACTGGATCAAGCAATGGTTCTCTTCAATTGCGTCCCTTTTCAAAATGGGAACTTCTCTTGAAGAAAAGAGTTAAGAATTTGCTCCCAAAGGAAGCGAATTCTTTCCTTTAAGAGCAGTTCCTTATGGTATGGAAAATCACTTTTACCACATTAGGTGACTTCCCTTGATTGATGCTATTTTTATTACCCACGTGCGAAACTGCGGGATTGGTTCGTCAACCCATTTTTTAAGCATGTCGTGCTTGTAGTGTTAAGGAATTATGTTTTCGTGATTTTACTGAAACAAGGTTAAATTGTTACTGAGGCCACAGTAATTAGCTAAAGTCGATTAGTTCTTTGAAAACGGTTAAATTAACTTCCGCGCTGTGCTGCACCTACATCTGGGTTAAACACATTTAAATAGTTCCTGATTGTGTTATATTTTTGTAAATCCCTACAGACTATGCAGACTGACCTCAGCCACCGATTACACCAGACACCGCTTCCCATCAAACCCTATACTGTTTGAAATCAAACACATCTACTTAAATAATGGTAGCCAACACTCATCCTTCCCCGCCATCAGCCATCAGCAACCTTTCTCATCCCCACCTCCTCACCCACGGATTTGAAATTGGCAAAGATATTCATTTGCTCACAATTTTGCAAATAAATGTAAATGGAAGTCTACAGTTGTCACACGATACCGACATTTTCTACTATAGATAAACCTTATATTTAGACTGATGCTACTGATACTACTCGGTATGAAATCGGCGAATAAAAAAGGTTAGTCTCTCAATGTCACATGTACGAAAGTTGTTTGTTTGTTTATTTCCTTAAATTTCGGCAATGCTCGGAAATCAGATACATGACCTTTTTTGCTGAATTCTCCATGAATATGTTTGGACCAGTTTGTTTCTGTGCTCATTCGAAGCGTCTCGGGAATAACTGGGCCAATACATTGGATTTTGGTAAGTGTCATAATGGCTATCAGCGAAGTCTCGCCAGAGCCTTCACTGCTCGCGCACACATATTAGGACGTAGATGAAGGCTCAGGTCGAATTTTAACCTCTAGCCCCACTAAATAGCTGCACATACATGTTTATAAAATGTTTTTGATTATATGTTTCAAATTCAGCTGGTTAAGTATCAGTTCCAGTGACGTACATGTAGATGTGACATAAGACAACCACCTGTTATTATACAGTGTGGAACATTTTATGGTTTAATTTGAAAGGATTCCAAAGGGTCTAGAGTTTCAAAGACGATCACTTGTGTTCTCAATGACAAAGCTAGCAAAGGTCCGATTAATGTTAGATCAAACAAAACCCAATATTATCTACCCTTACTATGCTGGAGAGTTTATATACTACGGCCCTCCCTAATTTGTATCAAAATTAATTAACATTCAGGATTCCAGTAGTTTTTATGAATTTACCAGCAGAACGGAAAACAGTGTGGATCCTGGTCAGCTGGCTTCTCATAAGCCAGCTGATCTGGATCTACAATGTTTTCACAAACACACGACAAGTCCAGATTCAGCATGGCGAAGGTTCATCTTGGTGGAATCTCGTGAGACTGTTAATGGTTTGCTTGGAATTTGATGTCACTTGATAAAGAAGATATTTTCTCCTATAAAGCTTACATTAATGCGGTCTTATTTTGCATATATATGACCTTTAGACACATGGAATTTCACACCTCTATTAGATATAACCAATCATAAAAAAAGATATAATATAATTGAGCCGTAACATGAGATTTCCAACAATGTGGTATGTGCGACCAGCAAAGGTTCAGACCAGCCTGCGTATATGCGAAGTCTGATCAGAGCCTTAGCTAGTTGCTTGAATATTCAATGTGTGTTATGTTACTGACCGAACATCATTTGGAGTTTCTAAGCTTAAAAGGAGGGTGCACATGCTCGTCTGAGTTTACACATGTCTAAATGCCACATTGTCGGAAATCACATGTCGCGGCTCAATCATGTTTTCAATAGAGGAACGCTGAATTGCTACACCTAGATTGACACAACATTGCAAAATAATAAAAATTAATTGCACACCTTATGTGCACAGAGGGTGTCAATTTTATTTGTTTTGTTTGTTTTATTTGATTCCCTATGTCCCATCAACAATCTTTCAGTTATATAAGGACGGGTCTTCCTGGGTCGAACCAGTACTAAGCTAGGAAAAATGTGTCTTGCTCAAGGACCACAACGCAGTGACGCCGGTGAGGCTGGACCCCGCGGACCTTCGGTCTCGAGTCAAGCACTCTACCACTGAGCCACTGCGCTCCCTACTCAGAGGGTGTCAATTTTTGCTCTGACTTTACCTTACTTGCATGTAATGTAGTTTCTGACAGTAGGTGGTTCTTAAAATAAACTTGTATCACAGTCAAATATTACCTCAAGACACATGTGTAATTAGACCTCTACCATTCATTTCTAATCATCTTCCTAAAATGAAGTGGTAATTCGTAATTCTCAATCCTGAAATTCAAATATTGACTCTGATCAAGACCATGTAACGTATAAAAAATAGTAAGTGAGTATGATCAGGAAATACCACAATCACAAACCGCAGACAACCCCATGGCACCGCGAGGAAGAGCCGCTCAACCATCATGAGACACCAGGAAGACAAATTAAGTAAAGCAACCAGCTCTCTCTTCCCCATCAAGATGATTGCAATACTAGAATGGACATAAATAACGTACAACAAAACATAGAACAGTTACAGACTCCCACAATGGAAGTAGCAATATACAAAAAGTCATCAACAACAGAACCGCCGCCTTAGAACGGACAGCAGCCCAAGCCAATGGGGGGCTTAAATTTAAATTTTAAATCATTTTACTGGTACCAAATCTTCGCCCTAGATTCTGCTGTTGCTGAAGTACAAGAAATGTTCAGCTCGCATGGAGGCCATCTAACTGATGCAATGTATAAAACCCAACTGGTATAATTAAGATATTTGCCATCCAAACTAACCTATATGTACTCTAGAATATATTTATGTCATTCTAAGCAACAAATTTCAATTTTTGTTTTCACAATAATTAATTTTCACATTAATGCGCTATTTAGGTATTTTAGGCATTTTGACTCTCCAAAATAACTTGTAGTTACACTAAAACATTAATGCCATTTTAAAGTAACAAACTTCGGTATTTTTCTGACAAAAAAAAATTTAAAGTGGTACGTGAATTTAGTTTAGTTACCCCTCCCGCACACACTGAAGTAAAGCGGTAAATGTTACATTTCACCATATCCTAAGTCCTAATTTGAGACTTCTGTGAGAGAATATCGAGCACAAGTAAATACCCAAAATATTATTTTACAGACCATAATAATAACAATTTTACCATTTTTATCACATTTAGGGGGCCTATTTCTGTTACCATAGCAACGGTAAAAGTATAACAAATACAAGGCTTTTACACATGGGCCATGGTTCAAATAAATTACTCAGAAGTAATTCAATCTGGTGAAAATTAACTTTTGATTTTTAGCATGAGGGGGCCAAACTAGTCTTCAAATGCGCGTAGTGGTTTATGTGCTCCAGTCATACTGTCGTGCCAACCATGAGTGACAGTGACATAATACTTTGTTTAGAATCGCTTAGTAAAACACAAACGTGTACACTCCACTTGAGCTAACGCGAATCGATATTTCACTTGGGTATTAATTCTATCCTGTGGATAGGATTAATAAACAAATGATCTATCGATTATAAGTCCCTTATAACTATGTAAACAAAACCTGAAGTCACTGTCACTCTTGGCTGGCAGGAAAGTAAATGTATGATTTATCCTGAAATCTATCGACTTTGGACAGTACCGTCACCCTCGTCTGTTTGCTTCTTAAAGAACGTAGCTTCAGCTTGTGACACTATAAGTACTGAAATGTCAGGAGAATACGTCTGCTTTTCTCGTCTGCTGGAATGTTTAAGAAGCCTCTATGGCAAACAGTGTGGACCAAGATCAGACCGCTCCTATAGGAGCAGTCTGTTCTGGGTCCACGCTGTTTGCTTCTATACTTAAATTTTCAGTAATGATAGGCAATTATTTGCAACAGACGACTTTAGCAGACGGCATTTTCAGATGCATTTTTTTTCTTGGCGTTTTTAGGGTTAATTTTATGTATACATGTACAGTGGATGTTATCAATTCAAAATAACTGCCTTGCCAGTTGTTTTGTACACGCGATATATCTGTGTTGGTAATTTTGTCTTGAACAGTTATCCCAACCGCGCAATTAAACCTTAGTTATATTCTAAGATGTAACTGGAGTGAAGCGCATTTCATAAAGTTGATTTCTAAAGTACTGACGACTCTTTCTAATCTCCCAAAAGAATTATTACACAAATATGTGTTATTCGTTCGCATATTTTTATTTCAGCTTTCTGAGATTAGAAATAAACATCATTCAAATAATGGCAAAGCAACAAATGACAATTTATGTATTTGCGACATATTCGAAAAAACTAAAGAAACTAACAAATAGATTCAAGTAAAAAACAATTGCGAATGGTTTAGGGAGATTGGGAGTGGGTAGAGTGGGACGGAGGTAAATTGAGCACTGTTGCTTAACTATTCTTAGCGGCATCCTTAACTTCCAACGTTAGCTACGCCTATTGACTCAGTTGTAGCTCAGATCTTTTAGTGAAGGCTTGAAGGGAGCACACATTACTGGACGGTGCTTTGGTTACTATCTCCAGTTGCACGACAACCTTGGTAACCTTTTCTTACTTCATCCATTGCTTACATCTAAAGGAATGTTAGGGTGTCGGTTGGAAAATAATACAAAATGAGCATGCTTAGGAAATATAGGATATAGGAGATATTGGTATATATCGCATACTATTTACACACAAATGCCTCCTTTAAACACCTATGTTGAAGTACCTGACAGGGCTAGAGGTCATTTTGTTCCGAGTCTTTGTCTAAATCCAAACATTGTGACACGATAAGTAGCACGATATCATACGATGTCCATCAATTATTATGAGTGCTTTGATGTTGTTCTATTCTCAAAGGTATACAAAACGTACCTTGTCTGTTAATCTTTGACCTAGGGTCTGAGCTTTTTGTTCATCAGTGTGAAGTGCTGAGTTTCTTCTGACTTCATTAACAAAAAGCATTCATAATACTACTATTTGAATGGGCCAAGTATATTATGCTGACCTGACCAGGCTAAATAATGAACTAGAGCAGGTATTCATTATAATCATATTAAATGTCTCTGGTGCAGCTACAATGTATGTCATTGGAAGTGACTCTCAATGCAGTTACTTTCTGTAGCAATCGGTTCAGGTAAGGCTATGTCATTGGACTCTCAATGTAGCTATTTCTGGATCAATAAGTGCATGTAACGTTATGTCATTGAACGTGAGGAAGAGGGCAAAGATCAGGAATCGATACAATCAAGTACCACACCTGATCTGGAAAGTGAGAAAACACGAGAAAACATCACACACAAGAGTCAAGAGGTCAGCCCTTTCCCAGCAGATGAACACAAGAAACAGACAAGACATTATAGCAAAGGCAAACACAAAACACAAATGACAAAAAGAATCCGTATACGAGGGGTTAGAAAATTGGTCATCTTAAGATCTTAAATGTGGTACATATAAGACAAAGAGAAAATCGGAAGTCTGGATTCTCAAGGGAATAAAATTCTGGAGTAATCAGTTCAGAAAAGCTTATGTAATTGGAGGTCTGAACTCTCAATGGAGCTAATTTCTGAAACAATCAGTTCAGTTAAGGTTGTGTCTTTTGGAGCAACATCACCATGTTAGGTTATATCACTGCAAGTCTGGACTATTCTCAAGATAGCTACTATATGATGCAACAGGTGGTTGCTTGGTTGAACATAAGAAAGTCAAGTCAAGAAAGTGAATCAAGTCAGCAACATACATTCAGCCACTCAGAATATCTAGTGCTCTTTTTTGCATTCCATTTCTACTTGTTAATTGCGTTAGTTCGTAACACTAAAGTTTTAATGGCTCTAACTGAGCTTTATCGAGATCTGTTTCTGCGGCTTGTAACTCCTCAAGGAAGACAATTAGATTGCCCGGTGTCTATTCGCGAGATCCAGTCTCTGCTAAATTACTCCATTTTCCCTTTAATTTCATCAGTAGGATCAGAGGTGTCATTTGAAGCTAGTAAAAAACAAAGCAAGCGAGTTTTTGTCGATCCAACTACCTTAATGACACAATGGATTTAATAATTGATGCACAGCACAGGAAAACTGCATCTATGCTACAGTGGTGTCAGGACAACACATGGGCGGATCCAGAGTGGGCAGGGGTCTGGACTCGATCCCCCCCATGAAAAAGTCACACAAATATAGGGTTTCTAAGCAATACTGGTCTGGATCCGCTGAAAAAATCACAAAATATAGGGCTTCTTAGCAATACTGGTCTGGATCCAGCTGCCAAGCCAGCATTTAATGTTATGCCATCATTGGCCCGCCAGCTACTTTGGCTGGCGGGCCGATGATGGCCTATTTATAGTGGTATTTGGATCCTCTTAATAAAAACGTAATCATTTTTGGACCCCCTCTGACAAACTTTTCTGGATCCGCGCATGACTACAGCACCCTCTGTGCAGATGGGAGGTGCACACTTTACTATTATTCTTTAGCAGTCTCACTACCTTAATGTCACAACGGAGTTAACAATTGATGCACAGCTCATGAAAACTGCACTATGCTTCAGTAGAGTCAGGACTAAAAATTGACATTCTCTGTTTAAATTTGAGGTGCAGATTTTACTATTTTTTCTAGCAGTGATGTGCACTCCCACTGGTCAATAGGTGCGCTAATATGCGAGGGCCTGGATGGGGCATAATGATTAGTGAATAATGGCCTTTTTATAATGAAAAGTGAATAATGAGCCAAACAAATAATGAATAGTGAATAATGAGGGCTTAAAATATAATGAATAATCTTATTTTTTAATGAATTGAAGAAAAAATAATGAAAAGTGAATAGCCAGTCTTTTTGTCACCTTTCTTACTTTAAATGAATAATTGGTCGTATTTTAATAATTAACCCAATATTTTAATGAGCTGAATAATTGGCTAATTTTTAATGAATAGTGAATACCAGACACCCCCCCCCCCATCCAGACCCTCATGTGTAAAGAGTAGTTCAGACTCTACTGTATCCTTGAGTGCCCGAAAATCGCGACTTCAATGCGTTTTTGCTTATAAAAAGGGCACAATTACAGAACATATATTGTTTGCTAACCTTGGAATAAATGTTCATTCAGCTGTCATTTCCATCTTTTAAAATATTAATCAGACGCTTAAAGCTATCAAAACAACAACAGAACATCACGTGGTATAAACAAGATGGCGGCCAGCGGAAAATTTTTAAGGTCGCGACGTCATGACATTTCGACCCAGCAAAACAATTCAGCGTTTTTGGTGTTTCGAATTCATAATATTAATGCAAAAACGAAAGAAAAATCAAATAATTATTGTTCTCAATTTGGAAAATAGCAATTTCATTTGGCCAAAAGAATTTGTTTTTTAGAATGATGAAAAATCCACCAGAATATAAAGTGTGGTCTACCTTAGAACTGTTTTGTAAGTGTAGAATGGATCATTGTCATAAAAATGTTTAGTGTGCGATTTGGCATCTCCCCATGCTAAAATTTGATGAAAGATTCAAATCAAGATTCCATGACTGTTCTGATTGATATTTCCCCATTGAAACCGTCAATTTTAATCAAGAAATTCGCCAACATTTTCTAAGCAACATAATAGTACACTGAAACCAATGTTTTTTCTTGACCTTTTTTTAACATCAAGCACGTGACTTCCACTCAAAAGTTTGATAAAGCAGACGATAGGATAATGGCTCGCAAGGTGATATTTTTCTTTGTTTAAATTTCTTCTAAAACGTTGGGGGAAAAGTAATAGTAAAATCACAGCAATTTTTGATGAAACATTGTTTTTGGCGAAAGATTATGTGTTAGAAAGGCAGATTTTATCTTCTTGTGCTGAAATGAGAAAACTACGATAGTAACTTTTATCCCACGGCCATGAGATCACGTTCCCACGAGCTGTACTAGGTAAACAAATATGTCCGCGAATTTAGGTATATTTATGGAAAACTAAAGCCTCGTTCATATGCACAATATACACCCCGGTGCAAATATACACCCGGGGTGTAAATTTGCACCTGGGGTGTATTTTGGTCATATAAACGGTGTTTTATGAAAATGCACCCGGGTGCAAATTAGCACCCGTGTGCGAATTTGCTCCTCCTTTGTAGGTGGTGCAAATTCGGTGGAGCAAATTAGCACCCGGGTGCACATTTGCCCCCAGGTGCAAAATGCGCACATGAACGCAACTTGTTATCACATATATACAATTTGAGCTTAGATTTTGATAAATTACCCATCTTTTCTATATGAACATGTACATGTGTATGAAAATAAATTATTTACATAAATGTAAATAGTTCCTTTATCAAACTTAAGGTCATGGCTTCTCTCTGTAGTCACTACTTCATCGGCTATGCCGGGTTGCCACGCGGCAGAAAAACTGGAATTTCTGGTCTATGGGCTTCGATTTGCACGATTCTATTTCCGAACAATATCTTTTCCTAACCTCAGCAATGGAAATCAGAGTTTGCCAGGATCCTGGCGCCATGCACGAGTCCATGCTATCCGATGTACACATCGGTGAAAATGTCCCCCTCCCCCCCCCCCCCTGCATAATAACGGAGTGACCACCCTTTACGATTCATGTAATCAACGTGATGTTCAGACAGAGCAATTATCAAAATATGTCTACCCTCTATCCACCCACCCGCAATTTAGGAATCCAAACCTCTTGTAGCCATTGATAACCTCGGTTGAGCCATTTCCCTTCGGAAACTTAACAGAGATTTAGAAGGGTTCATCAACAATTGAAGACCAAACCCGTTTCACACATTCACAAGACGTTTATTTTGCTATTACGAAGAGGTTCTCAATTCTCCAGCTCTGCGCATTTCTAAGTCAAACTTTCACCAGCAGTTCATTGAAACAACTTAACGCATACGCGCATTCCGTTGCAGCTATTCACGCAGTTTGTCACAGAGCCCGTGACATTTGGAAGCCATGGATACTTAGTACTGCTGCTACAGCTTCTATCAGTGTCATTTATGCACCAGTCATTTGTATCCACTGCTCCTCCACCTACGGGGATGGGCGGGGATAATGATTTTCACTTTCCAGAGCCCTGGTATAAACTCCGTCCTGTGGGACAAACTGATGGTTACAACCCTGCTCTTTGCCCCACCATACACAACAGAAAATCCCAGCAGGGTAAGTGTCCCAATGTTATAACACCCACACTTCCCTCGAACCCCGACTATTCCACGGCTATCCCCGAAGGAGGGGGCCGTGGATACAAATGACTGGTGTATTATCCTCTTTAAATATTGTATAAATAAATAAAGCAAATATAGCCAAATGGAGTAGCATTTTTCTCACACGACGGTATCTTGAACTGACTAATAATCGAATTATTCTTAATACATCGAATTTTACCTTAAAGTAAAACTGAAACATTTGTGATATGTTTAAAGAGCAAATCCAATAACATATGAACACAATTTATTGACATATGAACGCTACATAAGGGGTAGCAAATTTACTCTAGGGTGCAATTTTGCACCCAGGAGTAAATTTGCACCAGGGTGCAAATTGTGCATATAAACGAGGCTTAAGACTCAGATAAGACTATGCAGTTGTGCAGGCTGATCTGAGCCATAGTTTTCTTTCAAAAAAGAATAATTAATGTAGAATAGCCGATCCATGTTTCAGGTTGTTTCTGTTGATTCATTGTTTATTGTTACAGTTGCTCCCATTGTTTGCAGCAGTTGTGTGTTTTGTCAGTTGCCCCCATTGTTTGCAGCAGTTGTGTGTTTGGTTTATGTGTTTAATGCAGTGCAGTTTTGCAATCATCTTGATGGGGAAGAGAGAGCTGGTTGGTTTACTTTAATTGTCTTTTTCATGTCTTGTGACTGTTAGTGTTCTGTTGCTCTTCCTCACAGTACCGTGATTTGGTCTGTAGTGGTTGTGTTATTTCTGACCGTACTCACTTACTTTTGTACACCAAAAATGAAAGCCTTAATCACATTTAAAAAAACAAAATGCCAATCACAGCTGGACTACAGTTGCAAAAATGTGGGTCATTTTCTCTGGTTGTGTCGCAAATAAGCCATCTCGGGATAAACACTGTTCATGTCCGATTTTTGCAACTAATGCAGATCAGTTTGGCATCAACACTGAGCTTAAAATCAAAGTTTATAAGAGCATAAACAAAATCTAGTCAGGTGCACGGTTGTCGACTCTTCATGTATCATCACAGAGAAACATCAAATGAAATTAAATAACTTTGGTGAAAAACGAAAATGGCTCCTAACCCAACGCTTAGCCACGATTGGCCCAGTTTTGGTTCACTGTCATGCAGTTAGAGGAAACATAGCTCGTATTAACCTTGTTTTGGGTTGTAACTCGATTTTTTATAAGTTTTTTATTTTGATTTTCGGCGATAACTTATTTTAACTTTAACAAACTGTGTTCGTGATGAAAGTTGTGGAGCATTATTAGTGCCAATTTCTCCAAACGGTTCCAACATCCAAGATGCTACAGTTAACTCTGCGCATAGATGCGCTCTTTGGGCATTTTAAGCAAATCGCAAATAAACTAAGTCAGTATGTCAGTAAAATGTTATCACAGATCATAGACCAGCAGTTGGCACCGTGAGGAAGTGACATCAAAACACAGACAAACACACAAAGTTTGATGTGCGTTTATTTATTTTCTTCTTCTTGAATTCCTTTCTTTCTTCACCCTTATGGTCTTAAATGGAAACGTTTGCCCTTTGCACGGAACACATTTGGAAGTTTATTGTATCGGTTCATTTTAAACGCATTAACTTGATTATTGAAATGCAATTTGAGTACAGGAAGATTAAGGAAAGCATTTGTTTCATGTCAGAATTGCCATTTAACTCTTTGCATGCTTGGTTTTTTTTGTCGTCTGCTGATTTTTTTCAAAATTAACATTTTCAAAAGATTCTTTCAGGAACACTATCAGAATGGCAAACGGTTTGAATCCAGATCAGGACCGACGTTTTGTCGGTCCTAATCTGGGTCCAAACTGTTTGTAAGGGTTATCAGCAAACGACAAAAGTCGCCGCTGGCAAGGAAAGTGTTGACGTCAAGTGAAATTAAACAGTTAGTGGAGTAAAATATCGAATGAAATCCCCGAGAAGCAGTCAAAGCAATTCTCCACATACGAGTATGTCATCTTATTAAAACATATGAGTCCTAACTTGATTTTAGATAATTCCCTATTAGAAAAAAATTGAGTACGAATGTGGTATCATAAAACATCGGAGCGCAGTGGCTCAGTTGGTAGAGCTTAAGAACGGGCATCGAATTGTTTCTGGTACGAGCCTCGCAGCCGGTGGAGTCACTGTGTTGCGTCTTTGAGCAAGACACTTCATCCGCCATTTAGAAGTGGTTCAACACAGGAAGACCAGTCCCGACATAGCTGAATAAGTGATGACTGTGACGTAACGAATCAAAACAAACAAAAACATTGGGATTTAACATGTTTTAATCATTTACATTCTGATGGCTCATCCCATACGAGGGCTGTTCAAATATGAATGCAAGTAGCTTCATAACTTTCGTCACATATATGCAACGACGAAATGGTATACGTTTCTATAAAGGATTATACTGGCACCAGACCTAAAGAAAAATACAGTATACTTATCGGGTTATAGCTCTTTGAATGAGGCTCACTTAATATACTAACAAACTCAATGCTTCGAACATGCAAGTGATATAGACGAGCGTATAATTCTTCGATAAATAGGTGAAATTTCTTGAAATTTTAAGGGAGCATCCCCATATACTTATAAAATGGTTCTGTGAAAGTTGCGAAAATCCGACATGCGTTTGTTAAATTACATCGGATCGTTTTCACTAAAGTCTCCTTATGTTTGCAAATAAATGGTAAACAAAACACAACCTTTCAGTATTCAGTCAATTTTTTCTCTTACAAAATGCACGAAGCAACATTTAAACTAGTTTTAACTCAAAGACAATATGTTGATCGCTCATACTGAGTTGTTACTAAAACTCATTGAATTTTTAAACGATGAAAAGCATTTTTATTTCGTCAAAACTGCCTAAAGTGAAGGTGTTATTTAGAACTTATATATTTAATTGTGTTGCCATAACATTACAGTTTTAATCTAAATTTGAACATTAACTTTAAGTTTTACCAAAATATGCATTATTAACTATAAAATTACTCACCTGGTCTTCAGGACTAGACAGATTGAAGACATTTTAATTAATGTAAACACGTCATAAGAAGCAGAAAAACGCTTGAAAAATGATATACGAGTAAAATGTGATAACTCTGTAGCGTTTTGAAAACTTCCTTATGACATATTAAGCATGTTTTAAGCAAAACGCAAAGAAAAAGACACAACGATGTTCATTATTGCATCACAAGTAGATAACTCAAAATGACGCTTATCATAAAATTAATGACGTCTTAAACTTGCCTGTTAACTCGAGATTGAAACAGGATTATATAAAGTTTGCCTGCCAGCAACTTTGTCAATGTACCTTAAACTTGCATCTAAAAGTTGGTGTCATTTTGTCTCAAAGATATAACACTATATCCGCACATGTACCAAAACGCGTATGGCAATTTGCTTCAGAAAAACTTTAGTATAGAGGAATGGCCTTTATATTAGCGTCCATAACTCGAGAAGTATAGTGAGTGTTTTTTATGTTTGGTGTCATTTTAAAGGCGACAAATAGTTCTTATCAGAAAGGTTTGACATTTTGTTGTAGCATATATGTGAAGAATGTTATGCATATTTGAACAGACCTCGTACATATTGATTTACTGTGCTAATTATGGGATTGGCCATTTTTATTTTTTTTGGGTTAGGTTGCAAATCAAAGCTTCTATAAGTAATTCTGCCCCTGTTGTTTTCGCGTGTGTCTTAGCAAACAGTGTAATCGACATATGGCATTTCATATAAGGTTTTCATTGTTTGCCAAGGAACGTGTTGCAGCCAGGTACATGAACTTATCGCATATTTCAAAGCGTGCGTGTAGCTATCTAGTCTTCTGTCATATTCTGCCATACTTATGATCTACTTAACCCCAGTGGGTAGGGGTACTCTGATATGGGGCGTTTCAGAAATTAAATCTTTTGTGGGTATTAAGATTTTGTGGATATTTTGGGGTCATCGCAAAACTGGACTAATTTGTGGGTCATTTCTATGCATTTTTTGGGTCTTATCCTACGGCGGTCAAGATACCAAATGGGAATATTTTGAGGGGTATGAAGATTTTGTAGATTTGTTTTGGGTCATCGCAAAACTGTACTATTTTTTGGGGGTCATTTCAATGCATTTAGGGTCTTGTCTTACGGTCAAGGTAAAAATGGGAATATTGTTTGGGCTAATAAAATTTCAAAATATTTTTGGGTATGCCTGATATTCCTGATAATAAATTTGGGCGTAAACAGTAGATGCTGAGTCCAAGCCTACGTATCAAGAAAAATTAAGAGTACCCCACCCACCCCCTGGGTACTTAGCATGAATTATGTCGCGCATGATCTGGGTCCAAACTGTTTCAGATGTTATCAACAGACAACAGAGGTCGCAGGGGCGGGTCCAGGATTTCTCGAAAGGGGGTTCATACAGTTCCGCAAATCGTCTTTTTTACCATTTAGTACTCCTGATGCCTTCCAATACCACGCCTGATGCACTCCCATGGCACTCAGGATACACTCCACGAAATACCGCTCCATCACTCCATTGGAACTACCTATCGCTCAACCTGAACAATTTGCACTCCCAGCGCTCCATTGGAACGCTGGGTGGAGCGCCAGAGCGCTAAATGGATCGCTGGAGCTTTCACAGTAGCTTTATATTTGGTTTATTTAAAAACCGAAATTGACAATTTTTTGTGATTTTTTTTTTGCTTGATTTTCTTTTTTTCCATCTTCATCATGTCATTTTCATAAATCCAATAATGGAATGCAACTTAAACTTTGATCATGGTGAGGTTAAATGTATGTATAAAGCTAAGGGGTTCGCTTGGCAGATTTTATCTCATTTTTCTTAAATATCCCATGAACATGAAATAATTTGGTCTCACTGAGACCAAATTATTTCGTTTTCATAGGATATTTAAAAACAGGGGGTGTGGAGGGGGTTCAAGCGAACCCCCTGAACCCCCTCTAGATCCGCCACTGGGTCATTACTAGCATATTAAGAGGTTCTTTTTTCCTTCTTTTCCAGGTATAATAGTCGATCGCCACGATAACCGGTCAAACTCGATCAACAGAGCCGTTGAGTTAACAATGACCATCTCAAACCAGACCAAATTACCCGCCAAGATGAACCCCATCGCCAAAGAAACAAACCTGGCTGACAGCTACGAGCTCAGAAACGCCTGTATGTACATTACTCTGTCTCTGTTCCTCTCTCTCTCTCTATTAATTAATTCATATGCATCTAAAGTTCCCAACAAATGATAAGGAACAAACTGTGCCGATTAGTTCATGCGCTGGTCCAGAAGGGGGAGGGGGCCAGAACCCTAACTGGAAACTAGTGGCTCTAGGTATCCTTCATCTGATCAGGTTCTCCACTGTTTGCTTACAAAAGTTACTTTTAAAATTTGAATAAAAGTTAAAAAATACCACCCAACAACCCTCAAATTGGAAATGGACTCGTCCAGTTCATAACAGTGGGAAGTTCCATTCAGCATAAATGGATTTAAAAGAGAACCACAACAAAAGTGCCACATAAGACCGGTCATTGATTTAAAATCGTTATGTATGCTACAATCAAAATAATATGTTTTGCAAATACATGGATGTTTTAGAAGGATTTTGTTGCTGTCTATTCAAGTTGTTTTGGGAATAATAAACAGAGGTTATCTCCATTGTATATTTCAGCGAGGCTTCATGGGCCTTTATGCATATTTTGGTAACATGTTAAGTCATATTACATAGAATTACTGAAATGTAGTTATTTTTTCTGCATATGAAGAACTGTTTTGAATTGGAATACTTTTTTGCAGAGTATAAAAGCAAACTGAATTGAATATCATACTTATAGAGTGAAATTTAAATTACTTAAAGTAGTATTAACAATCCAAAATAATGTATTACTGCATACTTGATATTGTAACGTACGTAACATTATGACAATTATTTCTTCTCTGAGAAATAATAATTCATGAATAAGTAAAGAATTAGTTTTGTTTATTTTACAATAAGATCTTAAGACAAAAATGATTTAAGTTGACACTACTTAGTTTTATATACATCAATTGCGTAACATAGATAACAGGATGTCACGTACGAATGCGATTCTTTTGACCCAAACATTAAAATGATAATAAGTGATTGCATTTTTGCAAAACTGCTAGTTTTAATAGGGGAAGAGAATACTTTCTTTATTAAGCAGACAGCTTTTGAAAGCAACACATTATTGAAAATGAGCACATATGTGGTAACATAGTTAATATACAGAAAAACAAGGGTTCTTCAGTGGCATTTGTATTTTTATTCTCAGCTTTATTTAAGATTAATGCTGTTGAATTATCAGGAAATCTTTTAGGCGAATTTAATTTACTCTTTAAAGAGAAAACACACCTCAAAATTGTGTATGCCTGTTTAATTATATATACATTTTGACCCCACCCCTGCCCTTCAAATCATTGTTATTTGCCAGGTTGACAACATTTCCTAATTATTTCAGCATAAAATTACCTACAAAATGGTATTATCAACCTTGGTACCTAGTGGGGTGCAACGAAACTTTTAAGGGTCTCAACCTGTCCTTACGAAATGTGAACATGTGTAATTTTGTAGACCATTACCTCATGCTGTGTTTCATTAAGAGACTATAAAAATATATCATAAGTGTGAGGATAGTATAGAAAAATCCGTCCCGAGGATCACCGTTTGGCATCATGAGGCTTGCCGAGTGATGACAAATGGTGATCCCGTGGGACGGGTTTTTCTATCCTACCTTTATACGAATAATGGATTCTTTTTCTTGCCTACCAATGGTTTTTTATTTATTTATTTCAAAATAAGCTTTCAGAAGTCCCTGAATACGCTAAGATGCAATTTCACATGGTGACGTTACTTGACGTCTTGGGTAAGATAGCATGGGTAAGAAAATATTTTCTACTCCAGGATAAAATCATTATCCGGTGTGCAAGAACATGTTTTATTGGGGGCGTCTTTGTATTTTGACAGACTATATGTGTTTGATTGGCAGGAACACATAAATAATCAATGGCATGAGTGTCTGTCGTAATCTCTCAAACGGAGAAATATTAAATAAGCAGTCATCATATATTTATGAGGAAACTTCACAGAAACAAAACATACAGAATGCATGTCATCATAAAATTGCATAAGCAAATATTTTGCACGACTAGAGCCTCAGACTAGAGCACAAATATGCAGATAGATGAAGAAAAAACCCGTCAATCTAGAATACAAGAATATATCATGAGTGTGAGGGTAGTATAGAAAAATCCGTCCCGATGCCTCACTCGGCTTACACTAACATGAATAATGGATTATTTCCTTGCTCACCAATGTTTTTATTTTTTTTTTTTTATTTATTTATTTTAAAATAAGCTTCCAGAAGTCCCTGAATACGCTAAGATGCAATTTCACATGATGACGTTACTTGACGTCCTGGTTAAGATAGCATGAGTAAGATACGATTTTCTTTCCCAGAGTAAAATCTTAGATATCCTTATCCGGTGTGCAATAATCTCTGATCCTATTTTGACCAGGTTGAAGCATTTAAGCAGATAGACATGGCTTTAAATAAGAGTGCAATTGAAACTAATTTTCTTATTTCTCGACCATAGCATATGTTTTGGGTACTTAAAAGAACCGCCTCGATGAGACGGTTCTTTTGAATACCCGCAGCTCATGCTTAAACGAATCGATAAGGAACAAGAAAAACACTTAATTTTACTCTAAAGACCCTTTTCTGGACTTAGTTTGTTCATGGACTTTAAGACAAATATCACTGCTTTAGCTGAGGTCTAGTCGCCATGGAACCTGACTTTGTTGCACGCGAACAACAAAACAGCAAACCAGCTTTAATAGTCGTGCAGTCTGATCAGCGCCTTCGTTAATCGTTCGATGCAAAATGTTACATGTAAACATGCCTCATATACAAGCTTCAATATTCTAGCTAATCTCTGTAGCTGAGCAGACTGGTTTGAGGGTTGCCCAACATGAGCATGGCATATAGATATCTTGATGTAGAATTGAACGCTTCAATAACATTAACTTGAGTATTGACTGAAGTCTCTCTAGTAACGAAATAAATACAAATCTTCAACAAGAGGAATACAATTATAGTATATATTGGAATATATACAGGTTGTCCATTTAGGGTATAACCAAATCCAATAAATATATCGTCAAAAAGATAATTTTAAGTGCTCCACAAACATTTTCACATTAGCACAAATCAATTTTCTTCTTCAGTAGTAAAATAAATACGTTTCTAATTACAGGGCAAATAAAGTGCACCCTCTCTATTAAATGTTTATTCAATTAACCCATTAATTTAGCATTTTCTTCTTAAGTGTATAAGGTAGTATAGAGATCAAATAATAAATTAAAATTATTCATATGTAGGCAAACATTTAGATTTCAATATGTCAGAATTTCATATAAATGTTTATTGGCAAAAATAAACTTTACCATTCCTTTCATGTTTTGTCTTTTAAAATGTTTGAACAGGTCATTTGGATGTATTTCAGTTTGTTCCTTGGTGGATCGATGGCAGCCGATTGCATTAATAGGTACCAGCCAAAGTAGCACGTATAACATCATCGAATCCTACTGTCGAGCTCTCAAGATGCCGATGTTTCAGTTGAGTCTGACGCGGGAAAACCTCTACGATGTGGATAGCTACGTCATCAGCATGAGTCCTTCATTTATAGAACCCGTCATAGACTTCATAATATTTTTTCAGTGGGATAGAATATTTTATCTCTTTGATTCCGATGATGGTAAGTATTTTTTGTATCTGAGGCCTAAAATCATCTTCGCAAGCCAAGGGTACTAAGTCCACTCCGTTCCTTACGTGTAAGGAACGAAGTGGACTTAGTACCCTGGGCTTGCGAAGATGGCCTAAAATATGCGTGTTTCTGCTAACCTTACCGACCCTAACTTTTGTGCCGATCCTGCAATTTGCACTGTGATAAAAAAAAAGATTTTCATTCCGACCCTTCTTTATTACCAATATTCGTAATATTTTCAAACTGTGGAAAACTTGATTTTGGTGTTCCCTTTTCTCTTTAATGCTCTAAATTTCATCATTTTTGTTTACCTGCTTTAACCCAGTGAAATATATATGGGAAAAAAATTGAAAAATGAAAGATGTTCAGACCTACCTACTCTAATTGTTTTTATCAAGTCAGATAAAAAAAAAAACGCCTAATTTTGTTTCTTAAATAAGAGTGGTAAATTCTACTCGGCTTAATTGGGTTAAGCTACAATTCCCTGGGGTGCCTATATTTGCCTTCTATATATCTCGCTTTGTATATGTTTTGTTGCGTAGGATAGAAATAGATGAATTATAAAACGATGGTTGGTCCCTTGATAATTATACCAATACATACAACTTTGATTAAGCTAATCTACGTTGATCCACGTTTAAAAACAAAGAAGGCAATGTAGCACCCGTAAGTGTAAACGCCCCCGTAAGTGTAAACGTTGACAATAACGGGAGATATCGCTCCTGTTACTGTAAACAAGATCATAGTTACACTAAGACCCAAAAACCAGTATTAACCGTTAGTGTCAACATTATGACCGTGACAAAACCAACTTTGCGACATGGACTACTGGATTAAGACCAGTTTAACCTACTTTTTAGTTCCAGTGATTTTGTCTTATATCATGATAACAATTTGAACAATGAATAGTTAGTAAGTTAGTCAGTGTTTTATTATCTTGACCTGTACATATCCAATATTGTAAAACAGTATATGCTAACAGAGTTGCATCCGACAATAAACCACATACAAATATGGCCCACTTCGAATCGAACTAAAGTTACTACTATAGTTCTTATGTAATAGTTGCGTGCGCACGTTTACATCCGAACGGCTGCAGTTGGAACTTTAGTTGGTTGCCAAGTAAACAAAGTAAATAGCCTTGCATGCCCCCTTTAAATTTTTCATTGCAGACAAAATGATGTTCATATACTGCACAGCCAACTCTAATTAAGAATTACGAATAAGTAGGACCGCAAATAGTGCACGGCAAGTAATTATTTTCTAAAACAAATATTTTTGAGGCTACTGACATATCTTGAACCCGTCTTGTTAGATAGGGCTAGAGGAGGGAACCAGACAATCTACTAGAGTAACGGTGCTATGACCCACCGTTGATCTCTAGTAGAACTGTAGTAGCGACTATCGATGTTCGAATCAAACTATAGTTACTATAGTAGGAACTATAGTTCGAATCAAAGTGTGCCTATGTAATCGAACATCAAGAAAGTGAATGCAATTTCCGTAATACATAGTCAATCTACAAATCGCGCCAATCAAGGCAATATAGGCCTTGAGCTGGCTATAGACCCCCTCCCCACAGGGGGAATTTTGTACACTATAATTGTCTGAAACTACATTATATAAGACACAAAATAAAAGATGTAAGCCCTCTGAGAGTGGCAGCGTTAACGTGTAACATCACGTTATATACGTTACCCCCAAAAATAGCATTAAATGTCCCTGATAATGTCTCAACCATGACATGTTCGTACATATTTGCATGCTGGCACAGGTTTATGAACTTCTTACAACACATTTACATATTTTTCGTATTAATTTTATAAATATCTTGAGTTACTATCGTTATTTACGTTACTTAGTGTTTCCTGCATTATTTCCGAGTATCGGTATGGTATTTATTGAATATAAAATGTATTACAACTGTCACAGAATATAGTAAATCTATAAGGCTGCTACTTAAATGATTTAAAGTTCTTTATTAATGTCGCTTACACTATTTTTCAGGCCCATGTTATGTATGTTACCTTCAAAATAGCATTAAACATTCAAGTTAATGTCTTTAACAAGCCTTGTTTATACTTATTTGCATGCTGGCACAGATTAATGTACTTCTTTTAACAAGGTTTACCTATTTTAAGTATTCATTTAATAAATGCCCTGAGCTTTAACTGTTATGTGTGTTACCAAATGATATTTAAGCTATTCTGAGTATCTGTGTAGCAGTTGTTGACCATACATGTATAAAGTCTGTCAGAGAATTTAGAAAATGTACAGCTCAGTTATGGGCATACGGATATAATTCAGATGGTGTTGACACTGATTAGGGCTACAAAGAAAACAACTTTGAATTGCATGTCAGCTCTATCTGTATGCATTGTTCCCAATGTTCATTGCAAACAATCACAACAACTACGCACAATATGTACCTGTGTAACTGATTACACTCAGAAATTTATCTGATACACTTTGCAGATGCAAAGAACCTCTCGAACAAAATGGGTTTATTGTGACACAACCATTAGTCCATTGCTTGAGAAATGCTTTTGACATAACTATCAGGCAAACAATAAAGAGGTATTATAGGCTTCAGCAACTAGAACTACGCTTCGTACTACAGATGGAATGGTGTATTACTCATCACATCAGAGCTCAATATATTGAAACAACTCTTCAATGCACTGAAGTGAAATAGGAGTACTAGAGGCAGTTTCAGGCTTCACCAATCTTTTAGTCCTAGTTTTGAAGCTAATGAACTTTGCTTTTTGTCTTTCGGTGTTCCTGCTAAGCCTGGCATAGCTAATATCTTATTGAGGCTGATATCATTGGCAGGAAGGCTTTTGCAGACTGCATTGAATCACTTTTAGATAAAAAAAATCTGTCTTTGACAACCCCATAAAATGCTACAAGCTAATACAGTTTTGAGGTTTGAGATATTGTCCAATTTACAAAACGTAAACAACCAGATGAGAGCTTATAGGATGACCTTCTTTTTATTGGACATATTGTTGACCTTGAGTTGACACTTCTGGTCCTTCTGGGACCTGTACCATGGTCACTGTCAACTCCTGATAGAATTTCCACCAAAACTGACAAGTCCAAACTTCCGCATGGCTTGCAATCACACATTGCACCAACATTAGATTGGTCATGTAGTGCTGCACATAACTTTGATGTTAATGCCACAACTACAGAGCATAATAGCTTTTCCTGTCACCTTCAAGGATCTGATGGCACCAGTATTCAACCAGGCACTAAAGGCAGGGCTTGTTGGTTTCGTCACTGATACTATATACTATGTGTAAGCAGCAGTCTATAAAGTCTTAGAAACGTTCTTGCAGAGGATAACATGGGTGTTTTGTTCAACAATGGTGTATGCAACAAAAGGTGCACCTTCTGAATGTCAACAACATTGGCCAGGATATGGGGGAAGAGATCTACAGTAGAACACTGTTTAACAGATTGTGACACTACCAATGTGTCGATATGTTAGTACCACGGAAAGGTTATTCCTACCAAACTGATAGAGAACCCCTCCCCCCACTAGCTCATCAACATTCTAAGCAGAGTAGGAACACAAATAAAGAATTGCTCTAGGCACTCATTGGTGATATGAAGCCCTAACATGTGCTATTTATGTAATTGTGAATAAGCTGCAGTACGACATGTTTCTAAAAAAAAGTACCAAAGCCATACACATATACTGACTATTTCAAATGGCATTAACACCCTGCTTTTCTGTCTTTAAGATGTACATACAGAGATTGAACTATCAAGTCTTTCCCATGAAAACAAGTGAGGCTTTCCAGATATGGACAAAATGTGTGGAAAATAAATGGGAAGGAAATCAGGTACCTCTGGGTGAAATAAACTTGATTGTACCCTAACGAAAGAGCCACAGAATTATATTTCACATTCTGTGTGATATGGGGTTACCATGTTCAAAACTCAACAACTCAAACCATATAAAAGATAGAAAAATAATATTTGCAGTTTCCAAAAGGCACATAAACAATTTTTAATACAAATTTTAGTTAGTAAGCACGTTCACATTTAAAAAAAATATCAAACTATATTAGTTTCATAAATCATTTCTATAGAAATAATGAAAAAAAAGTAACATACGTAACACTTTGGGGTGCATATTTGTTTTCAAAGGTCCATATCTGTGATGCAAAAATAGCTTACTTAGATGATATAGCCAATTTGTAAATCTTACCTTATAGTTTGCACTAATCAGAAGTCATGTCATTTACTTAATTTAGATTATCAAAGATGTTGATGGGTAATATATATAATTGGCTGTTACAAGGTAATGATGCCATTACCAGAATGCTAGCATATTGCAAAATCTTTGCAAGATGAATCTGATAGAGGATCAATAAGCTGTATAGGAAAATTCTTTAAACCCTTGGATAATATACGAAGATTCGCTCTATAACTTCTACCTGATGGGGTTTCTTTGATCTTTTTAAGTTGTTACTTGCACATCGCACTGTATGTTACAAACTTTCCATGAATATTATGTTAACTATATTTGAAGGCTCTATAAAAGAAAATGGGGTTTATGGTAGTTTATGTTTTGAGTTACTTCCTCTACAAATGAGCCTGAGTAAAAAGAAGTACATTGACCTGTGCCAGCATGCAAATACTTACAAGCAGGTCGTGTTGGAGACCATATCTTGAACGTTTAATGGTTTTCAGAGAGTAACGTATATAACCTGGGCTGTAAAGTAGTGTAAGACACCATAATAAGGACCTTTAAATCATTTGAATAGCAGCCTTAAAGATTTACTACATTCACTTATGGATGTAATACATGTATAGTCAATAACTGCCATACTGATACTTGGAAATAACATATGAAACACTAAGTAACATATACAACGGCAAAGACTCAAGACATTTATAAAATAAATGCTAAAATTATGTAACTGTGGTATAAGAAGTTCTTTAACCTGTGCCAGACTTCAAAAAGTGTGAATATGTCATGTTGGAGGCATTTTCATGAAATTTTAATGTTATTTTGCCAGTAACGTTATTATGTAATGATGTTACCCGCTAACGCTGCCACTCTCAGAGGGCTAACATATTTCATTTTGTGGCTTATATGATGTAGTATCAAAAAATTGTAGTGAACAAAATTCCCCCTGGGGGGAGATGGGGTCTTTAGCCAGCGCGAGGCCTATAGAATTACACTTTACTTTTTTGTGTGATATGGGGGTACCATGTTCGACATCTAATAACTCAAAAAGTATATAAGATAGAAACATAATGCTTGCAGTTTTGAAAAGGTAAATAATTAATCTTTAATATAATACCGAATTAATAAACATAAACTGGTTTCAATAAAATTTAAGACAAAATATATTAGATGCATTTATTATTTAAAAGGGGGTTCAATGAAAAAATGTAACATACACTACATCCAGGGTGACTATATTTGTTTCCAAATGTCAATATATGTGGCCCAGTTATAGCTTATTTAGAAAATATAACCAATTTGGAAATCTTACCTTACCTTTTGCACTTTTCTGAAGTCTTAAAAAGAATATTAATTATCAAATATTTTGTAGTGTAACGTATGTAACAGGCTGTTACAGCTTAACGCTGCCATTGTCAGAGGGCTAACATGTTGCAAAATCCTTGCAAGACATTGGGATTTAAGAAAAATATGGTCTACAAAATTACCCCTGGGGGGGAGGTAAACCATATCCAGCCAGTGGCCTAATACGGGAATCAGGCTTTTGTACAGCAAAAGCGAAATTAGCGAACAGTGCAGACCCATGTAAGAGGTGATTAAAGGTGGCGTCTCATTGGAGTCTGTCATGTTTACTTATATTAAAGCTCTTTATCTACCGAAGGGTGAGTTATAGTCCAGTTCAATACAAAAGGAAATGTAATGTTGACTATACATGCATCCCACATAGACAGCTTAATAGTTTTTGAACATTATGATGGATGTGGAAGGGGAATATCAATATACATGTATTGTTGGTTTCAGCTTCAAACCACGTTGATCGTGATCAGACTCCTCCAAAGGGCAGTCAACCCTGGGCATACGCCAGGCTCCTCCAAAGGGCAGTCAAACCTGGGTATACGCCGTTATCGAACGGCAGCACTCAAGGAAGCGCTAATTTACATGTCTATTGATAAATTCAGCAGCGCTTTCTTTAACTAGGGTCTATTACATTTTCCATCTTTTTGGTATATCTACAACTGCAGAAGCGTGCCACGCAAATATGACATTAGAAAATAGTACAGAGCCAAATAAGATGTTACCAGTGCATCTCCCGTTTGTAAACATTAGAGCTTTTCAGTAGACTACATAATATATACTTTGGGCGTTTTCTTTAATACGTTAACAGTGATTAAGTTGGCCTCCGAATATACCTGTTGATTGCAAGTAAGTATGACCTGAACTTTGTCCTAAAACTAATACAGGTCACTCTGACCTATATTCATTGTCATATAATTTAGACTTACCTTTCTTATGAAATATAAAATGCTGTTTCAGATTGTGCATCAGTAGAGCTTCAGATTTGTCCCCCCGAATGAATGTATGCAACTGACCTTTATTTCATGGTCCAGTGATTTCGAATTTTAATTTCAAAATCATATAATATATGATCATCATACTGTATAATAATGATTCCTTTGTCCTCTTCTATGAGTAAGTGAGCATACAAGGGATGCTTTTGGGACAATCAGCTGTTAGATTCCCACCTATTCACTTAATAAGGGGTTATCGAGAGTGGTACATGTAATAGCTGGAAAAGTTTTTTTATTACAGGAATTCTATCAACGGACCCTAAATTCTATCATAAAAAAAGAAATAAAATCCGACTTTGTTAACAAAAAGCGTTGATATTGCACATATTATCGTCACACGCTCCCGTTATGTAAACGTTGACAATAACGGGAGAGATCGCTCCCGTTACTGTCAACGTTTACACTAACGGTACCGTTATTGTAAGCGTGTTTACAGTAACGGGAGCGATAACTCCCGTCATTGTCAACGTTTACACTAACGGGAGCGTTTACACTAACGGGTGCTACCAGGCAAACACTCAAAATGCTTTGTACTTAACCTATGTTGGGTTGCTCCTATACCAAACAGTAAACGAAACGCACACAATACAATTTAATATTAGGACAAATTCGTTTAAATTGGTACAAAACCATGTCAGCAACTGTTGCATTCCACATCTTTAGCATCCAGGGGTCAAATCTGTATTAAAGAAAATTGGCCATAAAATAAATGAGTATGACCAGAAAAAAAAACAAATGGTGCTAGGCTTATATTGTTGACAACTCATTTAACACCAATGCAATAGTATGGAACATATCCGTAATTAGTTTCTCCTTGTTTTATATCTTTTAAGCATTATGGCGCCTCCAGAAGCTGTATAAAGCCTTCCACACTCCTCCAGAGACGGACCCGGGCCGTCAGTTCCTCGTTGACGCTATCAGGATACCTGACGTATTCAACTGTCGAGAGGTACTGCGCAAACTTGACAAGAACTACAACTTCGATAACAAACAGATTGTCGTGGACCTTTCATCAAAACATGCTTACGAAATATTTCTCAATCAGGTAAGTTTACATTTTAATATTATTAAATCTTCTCACTTACTTTTTGTGTCAAATGAAATCGTCGATTAAGTATTTATCAACAGGGCCTACTCGTGATAAATACATAATAATTGTAATTACTGAGCATGCAGTTTCCTCGTTGACGCTATCAGGATACCTGACGTTTTCAACTGTCGAGAGGTACTACGTAAACTTGACAAGAACTACACCTTTGACAACAAACAGATTGTCGTCGACCTATCATCAAAGCATGCTTACGAGATATTTCTCAACCAGGTGAGTTTAAATTTCAACATACTTAAATGTTCTCAGACACCTGTTGTGTCAAACAAAATCGTCGATTAATTGTTGTTTCAAACAAAATCGTCGATTAATTGTTTAATGATATTTTGCTGGTTAAGTATTAATCAACATGCCCGCTCGTTATAAATACATAATAATTATAATTGCGGAGTATGTATTACAGTGAAGAGTGCCTGTAAAGAGGTAATGTTTTACAGAGTCTGCACTGTTCTCTAATGTATCAAGTTTATTGGTTAATTTTGTAAATATTTCAATGTAGTTTCAATGAGAATCTTAATCATAGATCTGGGTCCAAAACTACAATGCCTCCTTAAAGTTAAGAAAGACTTAAGTTAAGTATTGATTTTTTAGGATGCGAAAAATAAACGTTTCAAACTTAGTATCATTTTTTCTATAGATCACAATGATAGCTTTGACCATAAATACTGCATAGATCCTGGCAATTTATTTAACATTTAATATAACATGCTGAAATATCAGTACTTAACTTTAAGTCGTCCTTATCTTTAAGGAGGCATTGTTTTTCCGGGCCCAGGGCTCAATACTATAATGCCTCCTTAACTTAAGTATCGATATTTCATCATGATATTTTAAAGGTAGGCTCAGCGAAGTACATTTGTCCAATATGTTATTTTGATATACGATAATATAATACATAATACATGAAACAATTGTGATTTTAAGAAATTTGAGACATTATCTTTCTGTCAGTTCATATGAGCGTGAAATTTGTTCTGGGCATATATTTTAAATTGCCAACAATTGTTGGCATTTTGAAATTTATGACCAGAACAAATTACATTGTCTACTGATATGAGCAAGAAAATTGCCTTTTATTTGTATTTTGTAAATTATGGAAATTTAAGTTTTCATGTTCATGCGAGTTGAACATTAAGCAAGAGGCCAGATAAAATAAAAAGTTCACATATTTTTCACTTTTGTTGCTGTCATTGTATGTTCGGTTTCATGTTTAGTCCTGGCCCCGTGGTTATTAAACTTTTTCATGCTCAAACTCAATAGAGCACGAAATCTCAACTGCTCATAAAAACTAAAATACCAACAAATCAAGATGTGTCTTGTTTAAATTATCTTAGATGTTGTTTTTATCCTGCTAATAAATGTTAAAATGACAACAATTGTTGGCATTTTAACATCTATGAGCTGGATCAATTTCGTGCTTAGCCGAGTTGAGCATGAAAAAAGTTTTATAATCTCAATGCCGGTTCTATAATGACAGTAGTAATTGGTACTCAGAAGCCAGCTCATCTGCATCTAAACTATTTTCAAAAAAGAAAAGAGGTATACACAGAGCACTTATTTTGTCATATACAGTAGTCTCATATTTCTTGCAACCACTAAAATATATTGGCAAATCTTCTTCAGTTTCAGCGAAAATGCAAGATAAGTAGCATTATGTTTTTATCTAAGTGCTGTTCAACAGCTCCTATTCGTATTGGATGACACTAACTCACTCATCCTGTCCGGTTTGATGAATTACAAGCATTTTCGGTTGCATGCTGAAATATGTGATCATGTAACGCTGCCATTAATACCTCATTTAATGCCGTACCACATACAAAGGAACTCCTCAACCAGTAACGCTGTCACTAATGCAGCATGTATAAAGGAGATCCCCAGCCTGTAACGCTGTCATAAATACAGCATTTTATGCTGAACCCAAACTCCCCAACAGTGGCGTCCCCTAGCGACCATCCTTCCCTCTGAGGGAAGGATGACCACTAGGGAACGCCACTGTTGGGGAGTTTGCGCTAACCCAGTATGAATGAACTCCCCATCCTCGAACGCTACCATCAATAGCATTTAATGCGCTACACATATGAAGGAACTACCTAGCTCTACAACAATCTCAGTCAACAATTAATGTGTGTTTTGTTAATACAGTCCATAAAGTTCTGCAATTGGACATATCATCAGTTCTTCAGAATAGTGGGGTATTTTTAGAATAATAGTCTTATTCTCAATCAAAGCATATAATTGAGTCAGGACTAAAGTAGACACCTCCGTGTGCTTAACAGGTGCACATAATAAATATGTATAAACTGTAGTCCAGACTTTACTGTATGTTTGGTAACTAAACAGAACCGTCACTGAGACGGTTCTTTCGAGTAGCCAAACATATCTTGAAACTGATGAATAAGAATATAATCTTATTTTTACGCCCAACCTATGTAATGTTGGTTTCAGGTTTCTATATACATTTGTACAATCTTTGTAAGTAGAAACATGCGGTTTTCCCCAACGGAAGACTCACTTGTTATTCTAAATGCACGATTAATGGAATTTTATAGAAAAGCGCTCTCCAGAAGTGACAAATCCATTATAGATGATTTGATTTGTCAGAAAGTCGAACCTTATAAAGACTAGTTTTGTCGTTATACTTGTTTTAGACAACTGTCACTTAGTGGTTGGCTGCCATTTGGTTTTCAACCTGTCCTTCACAGGAAACAACAATTTCATTGCACACGTCAGTAAATCGTACAAGAATATGCGTTGTCGTTTTCTTATTGATACTATTATTAAAGCATGTGTGTTTAAGCGTGTATGCAAAGCAACCGTTTTAACAATGAGACCCTCCAAGTAAGTTTACAATAACCCTTGGTATTCGGGAAACCCTTAAACGAGTACTTTTGCAAACAGTGAAGACCCAAATGAAATGCAGCATAATGCTGCTGCATTCATTAGAGTCTACACTGTTTTAAAGCTAAAATAGATCTTCAGACAAAAGAATACAATGTTTCTAATTATAACCTGACACCCCTAGATATGTACAATGTACTATCCCAAGTTTAGTGCATCAAACCAGAAGGAATAATCCATTAGTTAGCAAAGGGTTAACGTTGATTAGATACTTGAACCAATTCATGATATTTTGGTACTTACCGCTTAAAGTCACTCTTAAACTGTGCAAGTAGCATTTTTACAAAATGGTAGTTCTTGAAATCTTTGATTATAGAGTTGTCATGCAAATATACACAATTTATTATCTAATTTGTTATGAAATACAGGAAAATATTGATTAAATATAATGAATATATTTCACAGCAATGAAAATATAATAACTTGTATTTTTACAGCAGTGAAAATACAAGATTTGATATTTTCATGGGAGAGAAACCGTAAGATTGGATCTACTTTTTTTCTGTTTTCTCAATATGGTCTAAGGGAAGCGACCCTTTTAATGCATATCTGTTTCTTTTCAAAGGGAAACAACTATTGGTGTTCCCTATTTCTATGGAAATGTAAACAAAAAGTCAGAGTCGCTTAGAAGCTTAATAAAAGAAAGAGCTTTTATAAATTCGTCTGCTACAACTAGAAAATCAAAACAAAAGATAATGTAAAGTACGAGGGGGGTTCAATATGTAATGAAAACAGCCCAGTATATCCCGAAGTTTTATATTAACACACTTCATAATTACTTTTCTTAAAATATCTGTTTCTTGGCTAAATAAATGTAAAATTGCAGTTGTCGAGCCCCTTACCCAATTTACACAAGCCACTTTCAAGATAGGGTACTGAAGTACACTGTGATATGAAATAAAATAATGTTTTCAAAAGCAGATAACTACATGAATGAGGGATGTTTTCAGTTTGCTTCTTCGCGTGGTAAATATTCATATATTGGTGAGTTATACCTGCAAAAATTTTCGATATTGCTTTATATTCTATGAAATACTGAGGCTGTCATTTTAGTTAAAATCCTCCTTGATGCTATATTTTCTGGCTATCCATTGACAGAGTCGTTTTTGCGTGAACGAATGCATAGCGAAAATTTATACAAAAATCATTGGTAACATTTTTTCTGGTCGTTTGGATGTTCATTTGCAAGTAATACAGCCGATTTTACAATTTCCATATTTTATCTCACTCATAAAGTACCCCCAAGTACGTCATTCGAAATAAGAAAATCACTTAAAAGAATGCCATCTCTGGCTTACACTGAAATGGATCAGACTAAATACCGCGTTTCATCGATGTTTGCATTCGGATGCATTATTAGGACATTGTTACACGTATTTACACGTACATAATCTGGCTGGCTAATTTCAGACAATGAAATTATAGGAAACGAAAATGGTATACCACTCAGATGAGATACTCCTAGATATTGGTTTCAGTTTACCTGGTCTGCTGCCTATGCACTGTGTGTATTGAAACTTTGATACAATCAAAATTGTCCTTTCCTGGTACAAAACCACATTTCCGATTTTCAAGAACCGTGCACATTTTAATATTAGGTCCATTGCTTTAAACGACGTCAACGTAAGAGGGGGTAACGTAATAAAACCGTTTGCACGAGAAATCGGTAGCGTTAAAAGTTTGTATCATTATAGCAGATAAAGGGGAAATGAGTCAGAAAACTATGAAAATGTGATTCATGCATGTTAAATGTTTGTTTTAGAAAATACAGCATGTCTTTCTACCTTTGTTAAAATGAGTCTTTACAATTCGGAGGAAAATATATGCAGTGTATATTAGTGTGCTTTTTAAAAAGTGTGTAACTTATTAAAATTGGAACGATAAAATAATGTTTCATGCACCATTTTAACGGCGACGCTTTGATCTTTCGTTTGGCATATAGCAAAAGATCCTAACGCGTTTGTGAATGGAGTTATGAATGGGTTTTTATTACATATTGAACCCCCCTCGTAAGATTCGCTTCTCTTTACCTTAAAAGATTATGGGAAATTTGTAGATAATAAAAAGAAAATTCAAAAGTTTTTTGTTAAATATGTCTTTTATTTCACTCGTGAAATAAAAGACATATTTAGCAAAAAAACATTTGAATATCCTCTATTTGTCACTACGAGGGGCATTTGGAAAGTTCGGAGCTTGGCATCACAACTCCACAATACGTTGATAAAATGCTACCAAGTAAACATTTTTGGAAACTAGAATTCAACGGCTACTTGATGGTTTATTTTTTGTCGAAAAAGGACCTGGCATGCAAGTGCTGCTTGTGTTCATAATGATTAGAAGTTTATACACTGGCAAAAAGGGGTACGTGCATTAAGAGGCTATTTTGCCCCCCCCCCCCCATGAGGTCAAAAAATAAAATTACTCTTCACAAGTTTGTTCTTATTAGTTTATTAAAACAATAGCCAAAGTGTAAAAGTCTGGCATTGATTTGACTTTTACGGTTGCTATGGTAACAAAAATGGCCGCCAAAATAGGCTGAAAATAGAAAAATGACCATTTTGGAGCAAACTTTAGACGTGTTATAGAGGAATTAATATAGAGCACAAGCAAATAACGAAAAATATTTTAACAGATGATGAGAATTATTACGGCACACAATATATTAAAAGGTTTTTTTTTTTTTGGTATTTGCTTGTGCTGATATCAAATTCTTATAAAATCGGTCTCCAAAAGCCTCAAATTAGGCCTTAACTGGCAATTTCTCTATTTTAAGCCTATTTTCTTGGCCATTTTAGTTACCATAGCAACCGATAAAAGTAAAAAAAATGACATAATTTCACACTTGGGCTATTCTTCTAATAAACCAATAAGATGAAATTGGTGAAAATCAAATTTCAGTTTTTGGCTCTAGAGGGGGCCAAAATAGCCCCTTAATGCACGTACCCCAAATTTTAAGAAAAATTATTAGGAAAAAAAGGAGGGACATTGGTGACCTTATTTACGATTATGATTTGACAAATCAACTTTTTTTTAATTAAAATATATTATGCAATCATTGATTCCACGACTTACGCCTTTACATTCGAAAATTTTGACTAATAGAGAAATGGTAAACTTTCACGAATGGGACTTTTTCGATTTTTCTTTATACTTTTACTATAAATTGTGTCACTACAGAAGCACGAAACATGCCTTTAGGGTATATGTTTTGCTTTATTTGTAGCGAGCAATGCATACACTCATTTCGTCGCGCAAAAAGTGTGGCTTTTTAGTTCTGCATTTAAGAAAATTATTCCTAATAATACTACCCCTACTTTTCAAGAATTGATTGGAGTAACTCAACCCCTCTGCGATATTTTGTCGATTGCAAAGAACACCTCATGGTATCATCTCAACCATACCAAATTGATTGATTTCTACTCCCACGGTATTTTACTTTTTTGTTTGCCACTATTTTCAATTAAGATGAACCAGAACGTCAACTCATAGCTTAACTCATTCTGCCCCATGGGAAGATTTTAAGAGTTATCTTTTTCTTTGTTCCGGTTTACAAAATTTCTTTGGGTTTCAATACAAAGAGCAGGAAATTTTTAAACTACTGTAGATCATATATTTTCAAAATATGTGCATTATGACATGCGATATTTAGTCGTAGAATAAGCGCATTGCTTTGCTTTCTAAACGGGTTTGGCATTGCTGTCCCAGTATTTAGTTATTAGACACATCCAACTCGCCAATCAATTGTATAATCTTTGAACCAGATTGTGGGCTACCGAATGGTACACAATTATCTTATTTCATGAACTATTGTTTATGTTCTGCACACTTTTCAAAAGGTAAAAAGTTATATTTTCCACTGAAATTTGCGTTTTCCAGTATACATTCAGTGCATGTATTCACAATAATATTTTTCGAGTCTGCATCATAACATCCTAATGGTATTTGTGCCATTACATAGAGGAAAGATAGCTTTTCAAAATGATACCAAACATGATAGGGTTTGTAAATCGGTTACTGAGATAAATGACCATGCTATGAACTTTCCAAATGCCCCTCGTAGTGATAGGTATTTTATATGAATTGGCATCTGGTCATGTTGTATTTAAAAGAGGCTTGTGCAATAAAAATTATGCATGATACTTGCTAAGCGGTAATCCAAAAAATATTTTTAGTATCATATGTTGTTGGTACATGTTGGAATTGTCTCTATCATGTGCTGACAACATATTGGAGATTTCAAATCATATACTTTATTTTCACAAACTTTTCAATTATTTTAATGTATTAGTTAGTGAAATTATCATTGTGAACTAAACACGTTTTATGTATTTTGATATACACCTGGATAACAATTTCAAAAACTGCAATGTTATGTTATTGACATATTTCAGCATCATGTAATGCTGATTGGGTAGTTGCGTGGTTAAAGTACGTACATGGCCAAGTATATATTTCGGTTAGAGACATTAAGTTTGACCTTAACCTGTATCTTTACGTTAAAAATACCAAATTCTCATTCAGATTAAAGACTACTTTTTGTATACTTTTAGGTGATTGACGTTGGTATGAACAGAGATGGCTATTACTATATATTAGGAACACTGGTGAGCATAAGCATGCTTTTAAATAACTATGGCTACTTTGTAAGAACTGTCTCTAGATATGAAAGCTTAATTATATACACTGCATTTATTTCTCAACCAAAACGAACACATGTATTATATGAGTTATCAATAGAACCATCTTCCTAAACATTCGAGGAGAACGTTAGGAGGTGTTCTAATATATACCAGGATCTGAAGGGGGTTAGTCAAAATAAAAACAAAGAGAAAGTCGATGAGATGGGTTTGTACAGTGCGATCGAGAGTGTTAATATAGTTAAAAGATAAAAACAGATGATGGTATCGTGGCAAACAGTCATGCTGAACTGTGCCAAGGTAGGTAGGGTGGGAATGTGGTGTGGTAGTGCGTTCAAGTGTGTTATTGTAAATGTGTACTTGTAGAAGTCTTGTAGAGTTGTGATCTGTCGTACATCATTGGATGATTTTTTGAAGAGGGGCAGGTATTCCAGATCACGTAGTCAGAAGCAGGAATGGCTATAAGGTGATATGTGACCTTATATAGGAGGGCCAGAAATGAGACGGTTTAAACTGGGGGACAGTCTCAATCATAATAATTTGCATATTGTGAATTTCAGCCTATGGTAGACGTACTTTGGCTTATTGATAAAACAAATGACAGGTGAGTGCAGTGCCTCAGTGGTAGAGTGGTTGACTCGAGATAGAGGGGTTGCGGTTTGTAGCCTCATCGGATGCACTCATTGTGTCTTTGAGCAAGGCATTTTGTCCTCTGCTTACATGCGCGGATCCAAAGAGTGGGGGCTACGAAAACGACCATTTACTGGTCACTGGTATTATAATTGAACACATATACTTTTATATGTGTAATTACCTGTGAATTTAAACTGTATATGTGGCCTTTGGCTAGTAGGATGATAAAAGCGCAATTACGAAGTATCAATTAGGATCGTATTTGCCACACAGTGGTCGTTCTTTGAGATTGTCTCATTTACATTTATTAGCCTAATAGCAATATTCGAATAAAGTTAGATTAACAGGCCCATTTATGAAAAATAAAATTCATTACATGTGGGTAAAGTCACTATTTTAACATTCACGTGCAGCTAACTCCAATGGGGCAAATAGTTTTGTTTTATGACTCCTATAAAAGACCTCCTCTGATTAGCTTTCACTGGTTGTGACAGATCTTGATGTCAACCAGAGATGAGCTAAATTTAGCCAAGGACAGGTCGACATCAGGATTTAACAATGCTGCCAGACATCTAAAATAGATTGAACTAAATTTAGCCCCGGACAGGTAGATATCACTTTTCAAACTACTTCCTGACAGCTAGCAATAGATATTGGAAAGATAGCATGATTTATTTTGTATATTTCACAGGTAAAATGTTTTGAATGAAGAATCTGATCATTTTATGATAGCAGTAATTTAAAAATTATTCTTTTGCACATTTTATAAGCGTTTCAGAAGCTTAAAAAACAATTGTTGAAATGATATTGTTTTCAGTGCACTAGGAACATCTGACTTGAGTAAATCTATAACTATGAAAAGAACTTATATAAAACTAGGAAAAAAGAGACAGTGTCATATAACAAAACAATTTGTGCATTCTTTTTCCATTAACATTAGGATAAGTCAACCCTCGAAAGTGATGTTAACCTCGGCGTTGCCTCTTTGAACACCACTGTTCTCGAGTTGACAAATCCTGATGTTAACCTCAAAATAATGCATAAATTATATATTGATATAAATTATGACTCCTAAAAAAGACCTACTCTGATTTGCTGAAACTAGCTTTCAATGGTTGTCACAGATCTTGATGTCTACCAGTGATGAACTAAATTTAGCCCAGGACAGGTAAACATCAAGATTTGTCAATGCTGCAAGACAGCTAATAATAGATTGAACTAAATTTAGCCTAGGGAAGGTAGACAGCACTTTTTTTTAAACTGCTGTCTGTCAGCTAATTGGATTTTCACTCACAAGAGGGAAACAAAAATAGACTAGCACAATTTCTTATGTATATTTCATAGGTCAAATGGTTTGAATTAAGAATTTAACCATTTTATGAGAACAGTAATTTAAAAAAAAAAAACATTTCTTTTGCACATCTCAGAAGAGTTTCAGGAACTTGAAAAGTAATTATTGAAACAATCAAGTTTTCAGTGCACTATGAACATGTATATTGAGTACATGAAAATATTTGATCTAAAATTAGGAAAAGTAAGACAATCGCATATAGCAAAACGATCGCTCTTTTCGGTTGACAAATCCTAATGTTAACCTCAAGAGAATGCATCAGTTGTATATTACAGTAAGACAGGCACTTAGAAATAATACCAGGATAAGAACTATTTAGACTACTCTATGTGCCTTATATGGTTGTCTACTGATAATATTCACAAACAGTTTTAACCCAGACCAGGCCCAACAAAAGGTTTGTCGTGATATAGATCTAAAATGTTTGACATGCTTATGATCTTTATGAGATAATCTATATTTCTAAAAAAATAATTTTTGATGGCAAAAAATCATGAATTTCCTGCATGCAAAAAGTTGACTCTGCATGCTGGGTAAATTATCATGCTTCGTTGCCGTCTGCTGACTTTTTTTCAAAATAAACTTTTTGACCAGTAACTATCAGCATGTGAAAGGGTTTGGATTGTGATCAAGATCAGGATCTCAGTCCAAACAGTTTGCAAAAGATATAAGCAGATTATAGCAAGAAAAAAGTTTTACAATGTGTGTTTCACTTTGTTGCAGGACATAACTAGTATTAAACAGAAACTATGGAAATCTTTTACGTATGGTGGCGTCAACATGACTGGTTTCCAGCTTATCAACAAGAATAAGTGGACTATAAAACAAACAGTACATATGGAACGCCTAGGAGAGTTTGAACCGTCTGTAAGTTGACGCTAACCCTTAATGTACTTATGTGCGGATCCAGAGGGGGACAGGGGTTCCGGACCCCCCCCCCCCTGAAAAATCACAAAATATAGGATTTCTAAGCAATACTGGTCAGGATGACCTTAAAAATCACAAAGCTGCCAAGCCAGCATTCAATGTTGGGCCATCATCGGCCCGCCTGCAAAACGCCATTTAAATGCTTAATACTTCCATAATAGTTTTCCTTATTTCAAACGCCATTTAAATGGCGTTTTGCTGGCGGGCCGATGATGGCCTGCTTGAAGCGGAATTTGGAGTCTCTCCTCTACCCATCAACTAAAGAAAAACCTTGTCATACATGGTCAGACCTCTCTTACAAAACTTTCTGGATCCGCATATGAAATGGAGTATGATTTGATACAATACACTTAGTATTGTCCATTTTATATATTGAGGGGAATCACATATTATGATTTCCAAATGAAATTGTATTTCTTTCTCTTAAGATATTTTGACTCAGCAAACAGAGACAATCTATGTTCACTTTCTGGTTTTGATATTTGTAGTTTATTTCATTTTCACCTCAAGATATCAATAGAAAAACAAATCTATAACTTGGTAATGTGATAAGTAAGAAATATGTATGACAACACAAGTAGCCTAATAAATAGGCATGATAACAGCAGCATTAAATTTGATTTTCTTAAAAATTGTTACGAATATGAGAAAAGCATGACAAATAAGCATTGAATTTGCTTTCTGTATGTTAATGGCAACACCACCAACACGGACTTGATTTTATTCTTAAGTTAAAGAATATACACTGAACCTAAGTTATAAGTGGTCTCTTTTCAAACTCGTTTATCTGATGAAACGCTAATGATATTGAAGAGAATTTTGCCAAAATATGTACATTTTAATGGACTAAAGTTAAGCGGTGCCTTGGAATATTTTTCTTTAAAAAAAGCAAAAATCGACTTTTTGAAGAAAATAAGGGGTTGAGTGCCTTTTTTTATCGAATTGAAGTTCAGGTGATTGCAAACCGCTCCAGCCGACTTGAAAAAACACACCAAACACTTGAATTTTTACTTATGACAGATTTTTTATATAGATTTTTTTTTGAACTTCCATAATAGTTTTCCTTAGTCTTTAAGCAATGTATGTAGTCGGTACACAATGCAATTGCCTTAAGAGACAATTTCAATGTGTACTGACACCATATGTATTCTCAATGTATGCGAGTTTTTCACCATGCAATTTTTTTTACAAACTTATCAACCTTTTTTATTGTTTCAGTAAAATTAGCATACAGAAATATACGAGTGTTCAAGCAGGATGGTATACACCTGGTTGATGCTAACGTACTGCCGAATTCATGCATTTGACAAATTATGTTTCAGTAAATGATAGTCGCATAGTTGAAAAGCATCAAACGATATAGAATAATTCTTCAAGATAGAGATGTTATGGAAATGGTATAATTGTCTAGATGTATTCATCTTTCTTGCAGATTGAAGTAGCATTAGCTGTTGATGCAGTTGTAGTGTTAACAACGGCACTATTTCGTCTGTGGAACGAATCCAAGGCCAACCGTAGTCTAGTATTTCCATTCCGTCGGGGCCAGGTCAACTATGCAATGAGCTGTAGTTCAGACTTTGATATAGGGCCTCTTGTATTAGACGCCATTAAAAATGTATGTGTGATTCTTAATTTTAAATGCTTTTAAATGCTCTTGATAGCTGATGTTATCTTGAAGTTACATTGAAATGGATGTATTTTTGATTCACTAGTTTTTGTACATGCGCAGATCCAGAGGGGTCCAAATCAACTTTCACAACGTTTTTTATTCTTTTGGGGTTTTTTGTGGGGAAAGAGAGTCCAAATACTACTAACATCGGGCTATCATCAACCCACAGCAAAACGCCATTGCATTGGCGTTTTTCTTGCGGGCAGATGGTGGCCCGACAATGAATGCTAGTTTGATTTTTTCAGTGAATCTGGACCAATTCCAATATTGCTAAGAAACCCTATATTTTTGTGGTTTTTCAAGCGCTCCGGAACCCATGCCCCTCTTGTTCCGCGCACGTTAACAAGGGCACAAAAATTAAAAGATTAGTATTCAAACAGATTCCATTCAATGCTAGCGTGCATAATCAAAGATTAATTTTCTTATTTCTCAATCAAACATACTATGTTGTTTGTATTCAAAAGAACCACCTCAATGATACGAGCACTCCATTTTTTAAAATAGATAGATAAGAAAGTATTTACAACTCGCAAATTTTGATCTGGAGTTTATAAAACTTTGTTCATGCTCAACTCACCTATGAAATTTAAATTGTTCATAAAACTAGAATACTGATCTAATTTTAAAACTCTGAGATGTTGTATTATCTTAGTTGAGTTAAAATGAAAAAAATACAATCTCGAGACCTGATATCTAACGTCAATGAATAAGCAAAAAATTAAATAAAAACATTCTCAAGAAACATATAGAAGTTGGCATGTTTTAAAGATTCTTAAAAACATGGTTCTTGGATGCTAAACATATATGGTTACCGGAAAGCTCAAGAAATCAAAACGTTTTCAAAATTAACACATTATAATTTATCAAAAACAAGTCAAGTTGGCCTGAAAATGCACACTTTTAGACTACAGAAGCACTTAAACGACAGACAAGTATTAAAAGACACACATATAAAATTAGCAAGAAAAGCTGTCAAATGCATCACCATTGTTTCATTTCGCGACATCTAAATTATCAAATTGCTTCTAATAAATATAGATAATCCTCATCGTTGTTTGATGCCAAGGCTTATTTGACATAGCCTTAAGAACTTGAGATTTCGGTACTCATCGCATCAGTGGGCGGGGACGGCTCAGACTAGTCCGTAAATACGCGCATACTCGCCAAAGCTTTCCCTGCTCGTGTACACAAAATATGGACGAAGATTAAGGCTCAGACTAAAATTTAAACCTCTATCTTTGCTAGACGGATTGGCATAGGAGTTTACTAGATGGGCCTCGACCTGAGATAACTTGTCTTCTGGTGATCTTCTAGCTAGTCTTTGTAGCTGAAGAGACTGGTTTGAGTCTTGCTTTTTTCGGAAACCCCGAAGACAGGTTTGCTCGCGTTGAGTCCCAGATGCACCTGTATTTATGCGATAAGTAGTGAAATCTCATGCATTCTTATATTTTTGGTTTCTAGGTTTCATTAGAGGGATTGTCAGGCAGTATATCCTTTGACGAAAAGGGACAAAGAACTGGGTTTTCGTTTGACGTATTTCATCTCAGCTATCGATCTCCCCTAAAAAGAGTGAGTACATTGTAATTTAGTCATGATTTCCCTGAGACAAGATGTTGATTCCCAGACTGCCAAAACCCTGTCCGGGAAGGTATGTGCATTCTTTAGACCTCAAAATAATTGTATCCCTATCAAATTGGTAAAACGTAATCTGTTTCTAAAAAAGCAAAGCATTTTAAGGCCACTGCAAATAATCAGATTCTTTTAGTTCACTGGTTACATGAAATATCTTAAAATGTGGATTTTTTATCAGATGACGTTACTGTTTTTCAGTGGATAACGTCATGCCTTAAATAATGTTAGAGCACATGTTACATAACACTTTTGGCGGAAGCAAGTAGCGTCATTACGACGTCAGTTACAACAATGCCAATTGTTTTAATTGAGATAAAAAAAACTTTGACATTTAAAATGTCATATAATAAACAGAATCTTACACGAGTGATCATTTCATATAAAATTTATTAAACGAGCCTTTCCATTTGAAAAGGTCACTTGTGTAAGATCCTCTTTATATATATAAAAAAACTAAGTGCAAAAATAAAATCATTGACAAGTTTCGTTTCCGTTTTATACTTATTTTATAGTACTGCTTTGATGAGACCTTAGTTTACACGTTGAGCTGGTCATTACAGGAAAGTTAGGGTAATGGAAACTTAAACTTTACTACTGAGAGAAATTCTGTAAATTCTACAACAATTGATTCACAAATGAGCTGCTAATAGGTTTAAGCCCTCATGTAAAATATTTTTACTAACCGTTCCAATGCGTAACTTCTTTTGTGGATCATTTATGATATTTCTGTCTTGTTTTGTTATGCTTTCATGCACGTCTGTTTGTTGATGCCTTGTGGTCACCTGCTTGGAAAGGGCTGACCTCTTGGCTCTCGCTTGTGATGTCTAATTGTGACGTTGTCACTTTCCAATTGGTACATTGGTAAGGTGTGTTGCTTGAATGTATAGGTTTCTGATCTTTTCCCTCTTTCTTACTCACAAGGAGGATTTTATACATTTTGATTTTCAGAAACTTCATTCTACAAGATGCAAACTTGCACATGTTAGCCTTCCGGCAGTGGAGCATTAGTATGTGACAGCTGTGTTTACTTGTTTAATCTTTAATAGTTTCAAATCCTACTCGTATAGTGCAAATACAAAGTTATATCTAATGCTTACTTTTCGATATGTTTATCGCTTTAAAAGCACTTTAGTCAACGCAGCAAACAATCAGTAGGCTTAAAATAATCCACCTCTATCATATTACTGTTATATGTCTCTTATACTTACATTTAAAATATATTACTATTTAGTGCAGTGTTAATACTAGACCATGGACGGCTTTCTAAAGCCATATAATATAAGACACACTATAATGCATTTAAGCTCTTTAGCAGTTGGTGTGTTAGCACGCAATACCCAAGTAAATGTGATAGGAACGCTCATTGTGCCTATATCAAATTATTCCTTATTCTTACCTATCAACATTATCTTGTGATTGAAGGTTAATCACTGGCAGTATAAATTTGACAACTAAGGCACCTGTTATTACTGTTAAAAGTGCTAGTTTCTTAAAAATACAATATTTTATTGCAATGATAGCATTAAATGAGTTTACTCTGCTAGTGCGCGTAAATGGCTACCATTTTTGTGCTAAAAATTGAGTGAAATGCTTAATAGTGTGTTTTTAAGATAATATTAACAGACGACGAACCACTGCAAAAGCGTGGATGCTTGCAAGGAAGAAACTTAAACTTAAAGCACATAAACGTCATTTCAATCAGAATTACACTCAATGACTAAAAATAATCCAAAAATTAAATTCCCATAAACTCTAGTGCATTTTTATGTTTTAAAGAATCTATCAAGACTTAATAGCAGTTACTTTGTAAGTATAGTTAAGCTTTATAACAGATGTACAATTTCACTGTAGTTTTTTTTAAACTTTGCACGTTTAAGATACAAAAATTTTAACTTTTAATTGTTTTTGAAAATGACACTTTTCTTTTGATGTCAATGGTGACGTTGTCCAAAAAAATGTAATAAAAAAATCATGCAAAATCATTTAAACCTCTGCAGCTTTAAAATTCATGGGTGGAATTTAATGAAAATAAAAAGAATATAACCTTATTTAACTTTGAAAAGTCACTAAAAGCATAAGAATATATTGTCTAGTTGTAGCATAGTAAATAAGCAAACGTGAATATACATTGCAGGCTATGGAAATTATGGCGTTGTGTAATTACCATTGGTCCCTGACTGTAGTTTAGTAACAATACGAGGGCTGTTCAAATATGAATGCAAGTAGCTTCATAACTTTCTTCACATATATGCTACAACAAAATGGTAAACGTTTCTCTAAAGGACTATATGTCACCTTAAAACTGGCACCAGACATAAAGAAAAGTTCAGTACGCTTATCGAGCTATAGCCCTTTGAATGATGGTCATGTTAGCATACTAACAAACTCAATACTTTGAACATATACCAGTGATATAGACGAGCGTATAATTCTTCGATTAACAGGTGAAATTGCTTGATATTTTTTAGGAAGTATCCCCATATACTTATATAATGATTCTGTGAAAGTTGTGAAAATCTGACATGCTTTTGTTAAATTACAACGAATAGTTTTCACTATTTAAGTCTCCTTATGTTTACAAATAAATGGTAAAAAAAACACCACCTTTCAGTTTTCAGTTAAACTTATCTCTAACAAAATGCACGAATCAACAGTTAAACTAGTTTTAACTCAAAGACAATATGTTGATCGCTCATACTGAGTTGTTGCTACAAATTATTGATGGATAGTGGGTATTTTTTAAACGCTAAAAAGCATTTTTATTAAGTCAAAAATGCCTTAAGTGAGGGGGTTATAGAAATTATACTTAAATTGTTTGTCATAACATTGCGGTTTTGTTCTTAATTTGAACGTACACTTTAAGTTTGACCACTATAGGCATTATTAACAATAAAATTACTCACCTGGTCTCGAGGACTAGACGGATTGAACATATTTTTTAATTAATGTAAACAAGTCATTAAGAGGCAGAAAAATGCTTTAAAATGATATCAAATTGTGATTACTCTTTAAATAGAGGACGGCGCGCTTTGAAAACTCCCTTATGACATCTTTAGCATGTTTTCAGTAAAATGCAATGAAAACGCCACAGCGATGTTCATTATGGCATCACCAGTAGATAACTTAAAATGACGTTTATCAGAAAATTAATGGCGTCACAAACGTGCTTGCTTACTTGAGATTGAAAAAGGATTATATAAACTTTATCCTGCATGCAACTTTTAGATTGTTACTCAAACTTGTATCTAAAATTTGGTGCCATTTTGTCTAAAACTTACAAAGATATGACACTATATCAGCACATGTACTAAAACGTGCGTGCAATTTGCTTCAGAAAAACTTCAGTATCCAGGAATGGCCTTTATATAAGGGTATGTAACTCGAGAAATATAGTGAGTGTTTCTTTATGCATGGTGCCATTTTAAAGGCAACAAATAGTTCTTTCCAGAAAGGTATGGCATTTTGTCGTAGCATATATGTGAAGAAAGTTATGAAGCTACTTGCATTCATATTTGAACAGCCCTCGTGTAAACATAAGTTTTAAAAACAACTTATTTTTAAGATCAAATATGTGTCTAAAATGAATTGTAGTATGGCTGATGCTTTTTGTTTCATCTTTGCTGATGTTATAATCAGACACCTTAGGATTATGTAGACGGGAACCTCCTAACAAGATAGCGACAAATTAACCCATAAATGTAAAATAATTGACAGCTTCGGCCGAATGTAGGGAGGAGCGAATGTAAATTTCGTCAGGTGACAGTAACACATATTTATTTGTGCCTGCGCCATACTACAAGCAGAATAAAGGATATTTCCTTGGCTTTCTGTTTTAATCCCTCGGTGGGCTAAAATTGTAATTTTGTTTACAAAATCATACAGACACAGTAATTAAATGACAATAGAGAATCTGATACAAGTTTTCATGTTTTTTCGAATTTATTTAACGAGTTGTGGAAAATAGACAAAACGTGAGGCTTGCCAAGCATTATATTTCTTTTTCTCAACAAGTTTAATAAATTCAATAATACTGGAGCACGAATGTTAGATTCTATTTATGACATGACTTAAAAATAAATTAAAATCGTATTTTGGCGTGAAAACGTCCAGTTTTGTCATATTTTACGCAACATTATAATGGACGTCGTTGCGTAACGTTACTAAATCTGTAAACCACTGGTGATTTATCGATTTTATTGCAGGGGGTTATATCACTTCCAGACACGATATCATGTGATAAAATAGAGCGGGGCTTTTTCCAGCAAATTTGGGAAAAGGCCCCTGTGCAAAATTGGGAAAAATGATCAACTTAACATCAAACTTTGGAGGAATTCACGACATAGAACAAACATAACAAGGGTAGCAAAATGTATCCTCAAAATAAAGTTATTTTAGATTGTATTATGCCAAGCATACCACTAAGGCACAAGTGTTTAAGTATCATTCTGAAATGGGTCATTGTTTCTCATAAGTGGTCTCTAAAAAAAGTGAAAAAAAAACTTTTTTTTTTACTTTTCTTTCTTGGGAAAAACAGACATGGTATTGAAAAAGTGGCTATTTTCGGTTGGGAATGGGGCCGAAATTCGGCTCCTAGAGAAGGGCAGAAAATCCCATGTAGATAAACTGCCACATCCACGATTTGTTTCAGGTAGGTTCTTGGATACAGGGTAAAGGATTACAAACCTCACTGAGGAGTCCCCTGCCACCAGTTCTTCTGAAACCTAAGAATAGAACAAGGATCATAACGACAGTTGAGGTAAGTCATGTAGTTTTCCGTGAGCTACAGATAAACACAAATTCAGAGAGTAATATTGTTGTATATCTGAACACATTGACACGTAAGGTATAGAAATAGAATGCCTCTATTTAGCCAACACATCAAACATCGTGCGGTTGGTAAGCCAACATATCAAACATAATGAGCTTATTAAGCCAATTAACCAAACATCGAACATAATGCGCTTATAAAGCTAACACATCGTTGCATGTTCTTGCATTATAAGCACATTCTATTTCTATACCTTGTGCATAGAATAAATATATCAAGTTATGCAATGCATGGACCATGAACAAATTGGATTCAAATGAAAGCATTTCCACTTATATAAAACTGTACTTCATATAGATCCAATTTACATGTTAATTTAAGATTAAAAAAGATAAACACAAGTACAATTAAAATATTTTATAATACAACCATAACAACTGTTTGTACATTCACGTTTGCTTAAGATCTTAAAACTTTACATTTAGTGTTTATTGTTTTCTTAATGACAGTATTGACCCTGAATTATGTAAACTATGCATTTTAGATATAGTTTATTCTGACGCCTTGAGATTACGTCTATGAATTAACAAACTAATGCATGAATTCACATTTTCAAATCAAAATTTAAATCACGTTTTTGTGGGGAAAAAAGCACATTCGCTGCTTGCATACTCAGGGTATTGATGTACAGTAAAACCTGCCTTAAGCTGCCACTCAAAAACACACCAAATATTGGTTTTAAATACCAATTATTGCTTAATGTAGGTCAAAAGTATTGCAGAATGCTCCAAGGGGAGCATTCTGCAATACTTTCGACCTTCATTAAGCTACATTTAGTACCATTTTCCATTAAGATCTTTTTTAATATATATATTTTAAGTGACCGCTTTAGACATGTTTTACTGTAGGTTAACACTCAGACCAAATATCGCACATCCAGTTCTGCTGGATAAGTCAGCATGGACGTTTAGAGGAGTTACTGCGCATATATGGTTATTTTTAGCCAAAAACCTCATGAACTAGCACATACATTCATAGAGACGACACCATATTATTTTTATTCACAGAATGCCCCTTTTATACAAGTAAAGAGTAATGATAATGGCGAGCCTCTGGTTGGAAATGATCGTTTTGAAGGGTTCTGTGTTGATATGATTAAGATTTTAGCTGAGCGGTGTAACTTTACCTACCTTCTACGACAACAAGCTCACAAGCAATATGGCGCTAAAAGAGATAATGGTTCATGGGATGGCATGATAGGGGAGCTCATCAGAGGGGTAAGTATACTTCTTTATGAATATGTACTGAAAGTAAATTTTCATAAGAGTCATCAAATGGCTATTAACATCTTCTTTTACATCATTATCTCACAAAAATATGTCATTATCTCGCATATTAACATCTTCAAAAGTGATACATGTAATATATCATATATATACATCTGCATACAAACATGTCATTATCTCACATATATTGTTTAATTTGATTCTTTACGTCCCATCAACAATCTTTCAGTTAAGCAGGGACGGGTCTTCCTGGGCTGAACCAGTACTAAGCTAAAATAAATGTGTCTTGCTCAAGGAATATTACATATATGTATTAATATCTGCATAAGGGTCATTATATCACATAGTAACATTTTCATAAATGACAAAATCTCACATATTTTTAAAATATCTTCATAAATGTCATTATCTTACATATTAAAATCTTTATAAGTGCCTTTATTTCACATATTAACATCTGCATAAGTGTCATTATCTCACATATTAGCAGTAACATAAGCATCTACATGTTGATATGAGCAATCACATGTTACTTTATGATATTCAGAGAAGAATAGCTTGTTTAGCACTCATTTGAAGTTTTCTTTTAAGCATCCTATAACCTGACCTAATAAGTGCACCAAACTTCTTGATCCTCTTTTAAAACAAAATACATCCAAAGCAGCTGGCTTCTACTGAAGCCAGGTCATCAGGGTCATCAGCTAATCAACCACAAGACGAATTAATATTTATCATAAACTTGAATTATAGAGACGCCTTTTAACGCTTTTGCAAACAGAGCAAACTCAGATCTGTCAGCTCTTTTAAGAGCTGCCTAATCAGGGTCCACTCTGTTTGCTTATGGAATTATGATATAGCTGATTTTACAAGTAATTCCTTTGTTCTGTATAACAACATGAACTTTTATCTATATAATTATTCATAGTGAGTGGAGCTTAGCATGAATATTCATGAAGAAAAGAGTTAACTTGAAATCTGAAATTTATATAAACCCATACCCGTAAACAACCCATATAGTAGTCCATATTATGTGCTTATAAAAGGAGGTCTACCTATGTAGTCAGTAGTTTATATTATTAATTACAGGATGCAGATATCGCCTTGGCTAGCCTTACGATTACTAGTGAGAGAAGTGAAGTAGTCAGATTTACAAAACCCTACATGAACACTGGAATCAGCATCATGATCAAGAAACCTGAAAAATCCAAGCCTGGTGTCCTCTCATTCATGGAACCGTTATCCTATAAAGTTTGGGGTTGTATTGCATGCGGTTTCTTTGCTGTTAGCTTTATTCTATATATGGTGGGAAGGTTCAGTCCATTTGAATGGCAGGAAGAGGGGACAAATTCGGCCCCTTCTGATACATTTTCTTTTGTGAACACTCTGTGGTTCTCCTTAGGTGCCTTAATGCAGCAGGGGCCTGATATATTCCCAAGGTGCGTAGCCAATTGTTTAAAACTTTCAGGGATCAAGTAAAAGACTTTGACGGTTTACTTAATATAGGAGTGAACAGTTTTTAACTTTTTAAATAGGTGGAACGAACCTCTGCACATTTGGCATATTTACATATTTAATGGCGATAACTTCCCATATCATTAAGGGCTTCTCTTAAAGAAATGAATTTGCTCCCTTTGGAAGCTATTTTTTTCCTTTAAACGTAGTCCCCAATTTGAAAAAAAGGACAATTAAGATAAGACTACTGAAAGAGAATATTACCAGACTCGAAACCACCAGGCTAGGCATATATGTACAACATAATTTGATGCTATGTTTCTTGTATGTTGACATTACCACCGAGCAAATGGTGTAGATCCCTTTCGTGTTCTGTTGGATTTGTCAGCAATATGCAGAACATCGCAATGAGTTGAACTGCATAATTGGTTGATTGAGAACACATTATTAACTTTATAAACATAACATAACGTTATATATAAACAGTTAAAAGGCAACTAGAAGCATTTCGCAAAAAGACGGTGCTTAGCTTGATCCCTGATCTTCATGCAAAGTAAGTGATCAATGTAATGGTTACATCTCATTTATTCATTTCTTTGGGTTCATATCAGGGTCTGGGTGCTTCTGGACCTTTGTTCAGTCACCTTTTATTTTCCTGTTATACTCATCTGATGATATTGTTTAATCATGTCACTTGTCTAACTTAATCTCATTGTATTGTTTGCATTTAATGTATATAGTATACACGCTTTCTTTCTCTCTTTCTCTCTCTCTCTCTCTCTCTCTCTCTCTCTCTCTCTGATCAGCATGAGAATTAGTCATTTATCACCTTAGTAAAATTAGCATTATGCACATTTTAAAGTGTTGTTCCAAAATGTATTTGTTTCAGTAAAGAAAACTGAAACTTTAGCAGTAGTTTTGATTTTACTTAGGGATGCTCACACAATATATTGCTACACCAATTATAGTTCCACTCATGTGAATATAATATACAATTACCACGTCTTATAAAAAGTGTAGTATACCTAGACAAGACTTGACATAACACAAAAGAATCCATAGTTAGCCCTTTGTATTCTGATGGTTGCCCATTTTGTATTTTAAGGGGTCACAGGTAGCAGTTTCCAAATTATGATTTGTTCTGTCCCTGAAGGTTTATTTCAATCATAAAAAACAGTGTAAACCGTTTATGGGGTTTCCAGTATACAAAGGGTTTCTTATCATTTAATAATTGCACTAATAAAGCATGGTTTGTTTTCAACTGGTTTATCTTGCCCATGTGCAAGTAGCATGTTTAGCAAGTTAGGGTAAGCAAAATCGAAAAGGTGGGAAAGCTGTCCTATGATATATAATATAAGTTGGCATATACACTCAGATTGCGATATAATTGCATCATTTTTATAAATATCTTAATAAGATTCCAGGTCTAGTGTTTACAATATTTAATCAGCAAACCTGCAAAATTTCAATAAAATTGAAATGAATTTAGTGTGATAACAAGTCAATTAAATGAAATTTCGCATGGTTGTTGTCAATAAATTGAAGAAGCTAGACCTGAAGTGTTTGTTTTAAATTATATTAAAATGACGAACTTATATCGCAAAACATCAGGTGTTCGTTTTTAAAAAAAAGTAAGTATAACCAGGAAACGAGTCACATACTGCAGACCAGCCCACAGTTGAGTGTTTTATGCATAGAGTGTATTGTAAATGCATTGATAAGTGTCCACGGATGTGCAGGCTGTTCTGTGCCTTTGTTGTTAACATGCAAAAAAATTTCTCAACCATGCTACTCTTACACATTTACGAATCGACTTTCGAACGTACGGCGTACCTGGAATTGCTTAGAACGCCACAGTAATGCCACAACATCGGAAGCTAACATAGCTGTTATGCTGCTCAATCGCCAACAAGGCGATCGTGCAACGTAACAGCTACATAAGCTTTCAATGCTGTGGCGTTGTCATGAACAATTATTCATAGTCTCAAAGGTCTATGAGCTATTGAAATTCGTCAGTTAGTGGTTTAGACTTTTCGCTTGTCCATTCCTACAGTTTGATGTTTATTTCAGAACAGTGTCTATACGTATATAAGGAAGTGCCAGGTGGTTCTTTACACTCATCATCATATCTTCTTACACTGCAAAGTAAGAAAGATGGCAAAGACCAGGAAACGATACAATCAAGTATCACACCTGACCCAGGATACAACATGGGAAAGTAACAAGATACAATAAAGATAACCAACAAGAGCCAAGAGGTCACCCCTTTCCCAGCAGGTGACCACAAGGCGCAAAAGCATGAGAAACACAAGACACAAAAAACAGAAATGATCCACAAAAGAAGTACTGTCTTGGAACGGTCAGTAAAAATATTTATATTAGGAAGCACCAGGTTCTTTACACTAAATATCATATCTTTAAACTTAACTGTTGTTTTCTTGTTTCAGATCATTGTCTGGTCGTATATTAGGAAGCACCAGGTTTTTTACACTCATTACCATATCAATAAACTTAGCTACTGTTCTTGTTTCAGATCATTGTCTGGTCGTATATTAGGAAGCGCCTGGTGGTTCTTTACACTTATAATCATATCTTCTTACACTGCAAATCTAGCTGCTTTTCTTACCTTTGAAAAACTAACAACGCCAATAGACTCAGCAGATGATCTTCCAAAGCAAACAAAAATCAAATATGGATGTCAAAAGAGTGGAACAACGAAAGAGTTCTTTGAAGTAAGTTTATTAAAGCTATTTAAGTATTATTGTTGGCCAGTGCCTGAAAAAACAGACCAGAACTTATCTGTTCCCCCAGCCAATGCTCACATCAACCTGGGCCCCCAACATCTATTATCAGATTTTTGCGGCAAGCACAATGAGTAGCTATATATGGACTCGGGCATTCTTTATGTGCACAGCAAAGACTCTAAATTAACTGAGTAGTTAGCAGGTCACTTAAGGCATATTGTTGCATTTTGGCACACGCATGTTCATTTTGACGACTTTTCTATCTTGACTTTTCCAACTCAAACATTTTTTCAATTGAAACTTGTAAACGGATAAAACACCATAATCATCCAGATTCTATGATCTTCAGCTGCAATGGAATGATTATTATAACGATTTCCATTGAATAAACTTACTAATATGATTAGTTTTCTTTTTACTCAAGGAAACGTCTAGCAAAATAGATGTTAGCTGATTGCTAACCTGCACACATTTTTGGTTGAGACCAAAATGAGCATGGAATGAATCTGTATAATTATTCCATTTCTTTGCTCATACCAGGGTTAGTGTGTTTCAGAATGCTCTTTCATTTGCCTGTTAATTATAGCACATAAGATTTATGAATGTCAAGCTATTAAGTTTTACCTGCATATGTTGTAAAAAGCTCTCTCTCTCTCTCTCTCTCAACCATCAACTTTGATTTTCTTCTTTCAGAACTCCAGAGTACCAGTGTATAAACAAATGTGGTCATTCATGTCTCAGGAACAGCCATCAGTATTCGTACAAAATTCTGAGAAAGGATGGGAGAAGGTTATAGAAAAAAAGGGAAAATATGCATTTCTCCTCGAGTCTGCTGTGAATAATTATTACAATCAAAAGAAGCCTTGTAAAACTATGAGAGTTGGGCGGTTGCTGGATCATAAAGGTTATGGTGTTGCAACACCAAAATACTCAGATTTAAGGTATATACTTCTTGATTTTAGTTGTTTTACTATTATTGCAGTTACTATACATAACCTAATATAAGAGGAGCACAGTGCCTCAGAAGTATAGTATTAGACTTACATTTTCGATCGAAGGGTCCCTAGTTTGAGACTCTTCAGAGGCAACGAGCTGTGTCCTTAAGCAAGACACTTTATCCTCTGCTTAGTACTGGTTCAACCCAGGAAAACAGGAAAACTTCCCGACATGACTAGAAAATGACTCAGATGTATAGCATCAAACCACAAAATAAGTTATTCTTGTAATGATTCAAAATCTCAGCATTTTGCCAGCTCCTATGATAATAGTACTTATTATATAATCTATAAATAAACATCTCCTGATTACAATTACTATACATAACCTAATATTAGAGGAGCACAGTGCCTCAGAAGTATAGTATTAGACTTACTTTTTCGATCGAAGGGTCCCTAGTTTGAGACTCTTCAGGGACAACGAGCTGTTTCCTTAATCAAGACACTTTATCCTCTGCTTAGTACTGGTTCAACCCAGGAAAACAGGAAACCTTCCTGACATAACTAAAAAATGATTAAGATGTATAGCATCAAACCACAAAATAACAAAATAAGTGATTCTTGTAACGATTCAAAATCTCAGCATTTTGCCAGCTCCTGCGATAATGGTACTTATTATATAATGTATAGATAATCTCCTGATTGCCTCAGATGCCTATCCACTGCCACTTATATAGCTGCATGTCGCATGGTTTGCAGACGTGACGTTGCAAAGCAAACGACACGAGGTAATATTGCATGGCTTACGGGAAGTGATGTCAGAACGTCAAGTAATTTTTCATGATCCATCCAAAACGTGAAAGATTTTAATGATCCAAAATGTCAGGAAATGAGTAACATACATTTGTTATATGATACAACAATTGTTGACTTATGTTTCGGTAGACATGGTTTGTCATTGAATAGTAATCTTAATCATATTGACCTCCGCTCTGCGTCTGTCAATATGACGTTTACTGTTCAATAACACTCCATGTCCACCTCAACATAAGTCAGTAATTGTATATTATCACATATGCCCCCCTCATGAGAACCCCTAGTCTTGCTGCATGGGAATAACAATCCACAAAACTAGCAATGTAGATTTGACAAATTACATTTATTTTATTTCTAAAGTGCCAAGACAACATATATTGTAATGGCCAACATAAGGTATCACAATCACATATCAAACACAACCCATGTCACCATGATAAATAGACATTCGAAAACAGACAAACAGAATGTACGCATCTCAGAAAGAATACAATTACAAAAAGTAACCAGTTCTATCTTCTTTGGTGAGATGATTGCCAAACTAGAAATAACAAAATAACCCTTAATGCACCAATAGCAACAATAGTCGTCTGCTTTTCTCGCCAGCTGAAATGTTTAATAATCCTCTATAGCAAACAGTGAGGACCCAGATCAGACTGCTCTTATAGGAGCAGTCTGTTCTGGGTCCACGCTGTTTGCTTCTATACTTGATTCATCCGTAATGTTAGGCAGTTATTTGCATCAGACGACTTCAGCAGACGACATTTTTATATGCATTTTTTAACTTGGCGCTTTAAGGGATATCTATATCACAAAACGAGGACTAAAAGCAAAACTTCCACACACAGTAGGAGCAATAACAGAATCACAACCTTAGAATGAAAAGCAACCAGGGGATAGATTTTTTGTGGGGGGGGGGGGGGGGGGGGGCGTAGATATATGCTATAGACAAAGCACATGAATTCTTTAGTTCACAATTAGGCTTCCTAACTTATTCAAGGTATCATCAGGCCTTATATATGTTTCTTAAAAGCAGAACACAGTGGGAGCTATAACAGAATCACATCCTTAGAATGAACAGCAACCAGGGGATAATTTTTCTCCTGTGGCTTAGATATATGTTATTGACAAAACACATGAATTCTTCAGTTCACTTTATTCAATGTATCATCAGGCCTTATATATGTTTTTTAAAAGCAGAACCTATGTTTGGAAATGATATCTGCTGCAAAAAGATTAATGTGTAAATAGTTGTCATTGTTTCCAACACATGAATTCTTCAGTTCACTTTATTCAATGTATTATCAGGCCTTTTGTATGTTTATTAAAAGCAGAACCTATGTTTGGAAATGGTATCTGCTGCAAAAAGATTAATGCGTAAATATTTGTCATTTTTTTCAGCCGCAAAATGAATATAGCTGTTTTAGAGATGGCTGAAACGGGAGAACTGTTCAAGCTAGAACAAAAATGGTGGGTGAACAAAGGAGAGTGTGGAGCAACAGATTCAGGAGTAAGTACTAACAAGTCTTGAAAAGTAAAAAAATAATTCTAATGCACTTCATTTTGTAACGCAACGTCTGATTGGATAATGTCAAAAAATAGAGACAGTATATCTTGCGATATACTGTTGGAAATAGTTTGACGTCATTAATTACGTCACATGCCATTGGATAATGAGTGGTTTTATACGGCTTGCAACGCTCCAATTTGAAACGAAACTGCAGAAGTGCATTAGAATGGTGATAACCATATTCAAAATTTTCATTTGGGGAGGTATATCGCTGTATATACGTTCAAAAATCACGTTTTACGATCCGCCCGCTAAATTTCCGACGGTATTTCCAACGATATACCTCCCCAAATGAAAATTTTGAATACAGTTACCCCCTAAGTATAACAGATTCCAACAATTCAGGAGTATGTTTATGTATACGTTTCAACATACTAGGGCTTGTCTTGTACTGACACATTTCAACACATTCAGACTTGATGTAATTTATGTAAGTACTGACACATTTTGACAGATTCTGACTTATCTAACATTGCTGTGACTAAGAAAATGTCTATTAACTGAGGAACAGTGAGGGCTAAAGAAAAGTACTAGTTGAGCCAGAGAGGACCAAGCCCTATTTATAGAACAGGCACGAGACCACAATTATTTCTACTATATAATTTAATCATTCCTTACAACACCTACATTTTAACATGACGAACCTGGCTTTCTGCTATAGCTTGTACCCAATTCTGCATGGCCTAACAATCACTCCAATGGGTGTTTAGATAGGGGAAGTCCGGCTCGTTTGTTTACAATTGGAATGTAAACAAACTCTCTTTGACTCAGCAGCTCTCTAGGGTCATTTTGGCAATATTTTATCCAGGGTGTGCAGAGGCCCCAATCTATCCAGAATGAACAGCTTCAGGGACAGAAGCAACACTTTCTGGAAGCTTAATCATTGGTCAGCCCAGACTAGCCAAACAACAAGGATGCTCACATCAACTGGCAGATTTACAGCCCATTGAAAAGGGAACTATCTTGTGTAGAATTATATCCGTTTTCTATTCAACCAATCAAGGGAAATAATTGTGGTCTGATTCCATGTACTGACACATTTTATAGCAATTCAATAGAATAATTATCAACCTATTTGAACAAATTCAAACATAACTACTGATGTATTTTATACCAATCTGGAAGTGCAATAGTGAAATATTTCAACAAATTCAGATTTATGTAGTACAAAATATTCTGACGTAACTTCTGGTGCATTATATAACAGTTCAAGTTTCATGTTTATTTCATGATTAAGAAGTTTCTAACAAAGAAACGTGGCATGTTAGATAACAAGAAAAGAGAAGAACTTTACTAAACTAGATCTACTATCTTTTTTGAAGCACCGCTAGGTCGAAGGGAGATAATGACATATTCAACACAATATCCAACCCTGCTAGATTTATGCTTTCAAATACTGCAAAAAAGTTATTAAGATTATCATTACTGGTTTGTTACATTGTTCTTGTTTTGAATTAATTTGCTGTTGATACGCATATCTTCCCTGCACATCAACTACTTAGTTATTTAAGTGTGCTTTTTAGTCATATTAATGTACGTATGTTCATAATAAAAAGCCATTTCCATATTCTTTATATGATATAATGCCTATCACAGCTTCAGTAGATACTAAGCTAAATCTGTCATGCTCACAGACACACCTTGAAACTATCAAGACAGTTTATCTCATAAAACATTCTAACAAATAATAATTAGCTCTTTTTAACGATCTGTAAATGGAACTTTAGAGAATAGAGAAAACCTACAAAATGTACATGCGACAGACTCAGTTTCTTTCAGTCTGTTCATGAGAGTTAATCCATTTATGCTGAATGTGTTTTCGCACTCTTATCAATTGGACGGTTCCATTTCCAATTTTAGGCTTGTTGGGTGGTATTTTTTCATTTTTTATTCAAATTTTAAAAGAAACTGTTTGCAAACAGTGGAGAACTGATCAGACGCCGCATCTTGTGGCATCTGATCTGGTTTTGCACTGTTTGCCAATGTCTGACCAAAAGGATGCTAGCCTTATATGGGTTAATAGAGAATGCAACAACTTCTAGCCACCAAGCAATGACTTAAGCAGTTTTCTTTTTTTCTGTCTGAACCCAGTTTACAAAAGCGAAGTATTTTGATTTTAGAACAACTTTATGTACAAAAACACACATCAAGCCTGAATCCATTGTTTTGTTTAGAATGCCAAATACCCACCTATATTGGCATAGAACGATAAAAACATGAAACTGCCAGGCTAATCACATTTTATGTTTTTGCTTTTCAGGATAAAGGAAAGAGTGCCTTAAACCTTAGCAACGTAGCTGGTATATTCCATATACTGATAGGCGGGCTAGTCCTATCTATGATCATATCATTATCACAAATAGTCTTCCATGCAAAAATAAAGCCCAAAAAAAGACAGGTAATATATGATATAGGACTAACACCTTTATACCACTTCAATATATTTATAGGTGGGCTAGTCCTATATATGATCATGTCAATATAACAAATAGTCTTCCATGAAAAGATAAAGCAAAAGAAGAGAGGGGCAATATATAACTAAAACTAACACCTTTAAACTACTCATATGCTGTATATATTGATAGCGTGGCTAGTCCTATATATGATCATGTCATTATCACAAATAGTCTTTCACAAAAAAAAGAAAAATGCCAAAGAAAGTTAAGATATATATGATATAGGATTAAAACCTTTATATCCCTTCAATACAACTGTATATTTATAGGTGGGCTAGTCCTATATACGATCATGTTATTATCACAAAGTCTCCCATGAAAAGATAAAGCAAGAGAAGAGATAGGTAATATATAACTAAAACTAACACATTTATACTACTCATATATATTGATAGCTGGGCCAGTCCTGTTTATGATCATTTTATTATCACAGATAGTCTTCCATCCAAAAAATAACCAGCAAACAGAAGAGACAACTTATATATAAAATCAACCTAACATCTTTATACTGATTATCTATTCAATATATTGATATGTGGGCTAGTCCTATCCAAGATCAAATGATAAAGCCAAAGAAGAGGAGGTAATATTTTACTTTCAGGCTAACACCTTTATGCACCTTCAATATATTGATAGGCTGGCTAGTCCTATTAACATAAGGTCTTCATTGCAATGATAGACATTTTGTTGGTCAGTTTAACACATGTATAATCATTCAGTATTGTTAACTTCCATTTTCTATATGGAAACAGGTCCTGAACTCAAGATATTTCAATCTAAAAAGACAAATTTGCTAAAACAAATTACACTTTATTACAGGATAAATACAGTAACTGTTAACTATTAACTTAAACTCTGAAATAGTATGGTTTATTATCAAAATTTTAGGCAAAATTATGTAAACTTTTTTTCCACATAAAAATTGCTTGATTGCTATTTTATGGGGTTTACATACCCCAACAGTTTTATTTGCACGATATTTTGTTCTAGTGTGAATTATTTGAACCACTGGAATCAAATGTTCTGACTTAAAAAGAATTGTCTGCCAAGTGGCTGTAATCATTGATTGTTTGTTCTAACATAGCCTGCCAATGGTACAATTAAGTGATAAATTGAGTAAAAACTTACTGGGCAGACTAGCATGACGTTATTTGGGTTTTTCTGTCCTCATTTGGATTTCAACCATCTCGTTAAGCCTTATAATGTTGTCATAAGATGGCATAACATATTTTTTATAACTAAGGAACCTTCAAACAAATGTTAAATTATTTGTGACGGTTCAAACAAGATTTGTGGAAACTTCTAATGCTTTGTACAAGATGGTGGAATATTTTTTTATAATCTGAAGGAATCTTTCATTTTGCAAACTGCTTGTAAGAATATAGATATTTATCATACTGGAATTAACTAGTTTTTTACATAACACTGTCTGTTAGTCAGTTGTAAGTAGATAAACCATTTGCGCATATGTTCGTTTTTATCTACATTTAACCACTTAGTTCCAGTCAGTGATATATTAAGCAACGAATTACTATAAGCACAAAACTATTTCTTAAATATAATCCAGAGCAATCTGCAATACTTTTGACCTATATTAATCGATTATCGGTCTTGAGAATATATTTTGGGTCTTATTTTGAGCTTAAGACCGGTTGTTCTGTTTATCTGATGTTTCTATCATTTTTCCAGGAAACATATCATGTAAATACAACGAGAAATGCTGACAGAAGGTCACATAAAAACATCACTATAGAAGAAACACCAGTAGTGACATGTACAGAGAGCAACGGCGGGGTAAGACTGGGGAATTAAGACAGAATATAAAAGACCTATGTCATGAAAATCTCTCATCATGGTATTAGCAAACAACAGCAGTTTTAATTTTGTTCCTATGTGCAGCACACTTTTATTGTGTATCATCAAAGCCCAAAAGATGGGTCAAATTACAAATAATTTGCATTTTAAGCATTTGTAAAAAAATAAATATAGTCTACCATGTGCATCTGGTAACATCAGTTGTTTTTGCTGATGAATTTATTTGATTTTTTGTGCTTTTGATATTTTGGTTATCAACATTTTTATTTGAATTTTGAGCAAAACAAATTTGTACAAATAATATCCAATTAACATATTTAAAGCTCTACAAATGTTCCAAATTAATTATTTGTTAGCCCAGTCTGGTACATGTAACACATTCGCTTGGTATTAAGTATGAAAAGAAGGAAAGTATGAAAACTACCAAGTAAGTATATCCAAATCGTATCTCATAAGTCTATATGTAAAAAGTACGTTATACTCATAAAGTATGTTAGTGTTTTACGAAAGTAAATATGGGAACATTTTTGGAATAACAGAACTACAAAACCCTATGTAATAAGGAATGCTGGACTCAGCTTAAAGTTTATTGTTGACTATTAGCTTCCACAATAGATTCAATGAAACAACTGGAAAGAATTAAAGGTCGTTTTCAGTGTTATTTTTCATAATAGCTACGTTATTTCTTTTTTACCATATGGCGTTACTGCTATTCAGTGGCTAACGTCGTGTCATAAATAATGTTACGACCACACTTTACATACACTTTCGGCGGGAACAAGTAACATCATGACGACGTCCGTTACACCTATTTCATTGAAATATACAAGCTTTGAAGGAGATAAAATCGCATTTAAAGTCATGATACACAGAATGAATGTTACACTCATGATCATTTCATATTGAATTTATTAGACTCCCCAATGGCTCTTTTAATAAATTTCATATGAAATGATCACTCATGTCAGATCCTGTATATCTGTTTTTTCAGGACCCTCATCTTATTACCTTTGAAGATACGACACAGGGCGAGACTTCTACTTCAATAAGACACAATCTTTATAGCTAGCAAGATCTGTAAAAAAAGAAGTGGAGGGAATATAAACTGTTTCTTTCTTTAATCTATGTGATATTTTTACATATTTCTATTTTCAATATTATAAATTTATTATACAAATGATTTTTCTTTAATATGTTCCTTGAAAATGAACAATTCTTGTGCTACTGTAGATAGATTGCTTGATAGTGCATCAACTTAGGTATTCGACCTAATGACCACACTGAGTGATAATTTGTTTTCAATACAGGTATTTAACATGATTTTCTATGCATTTACATTCGCTAGGTTCAGAGGGTAATGTTGTAACCTGAGCATAAGACGACAGTTTTTCGGCCTTGGAGGGGTTCACGCTGATGTTAATGTATCAGAAAAAAAAACTGTTTGATTCCTATTATTGTGTCAAGTCATTTTGTTGCTTGAAAACTTTGGAGAAAACCTTCAAAAATTCCTTCCAATGTACAAGTAGTACCTATAGTGGCGGGCAAAAGCATGAATCGAAGCTGCCGTTCCAGAGCTAAGACTTACGTCATCCTGACGTCATTAATGAATGTGCCACAGCTTTTTATGCAATAATACTCTACATCATCTTACTAAAACAGCATGTAAGTTTAGGTCAACTGGCTTTAAGTTTTTAAATCCAAAAATTGTTTGCATAAAAAGCGGTGTCACATGCTATTTATACTCATGTTTTAACTTGCACAAACCCATGTATTAACAAGACAATTCACTTCTTGTAAATATATGGCTTTTTGGCTTTATGTTGACACCATTAACATAAATTTGCAAAGAAGTAAAAATAATTAAGTGACGTCAAGATGACGTAAGGGTTTGCTCTGAAATTGGCGTTTTTAAAACCTACGCATATTTCATCACCTTGCATCCAATTATAGGTAAGAAGCGTTTCCTACCAAGTTTTGAGCAACAATATATCTTCATGCAATAATAACGATTGGGCATGTTTTTTCTGTTACATTGATATCTGCTAGACCCCTTAGTGCCCGTTAAAAACAACTCCTAATATGCGCATGCTATACCACTTAGGGCCAATAGAAAGTAATGTTTGATCCCAATATTAATAATGCTTGAGGCCAAGCAGATATTAATACATAGAACATCATATTTGATACCAATGATAATAAATCAAATAAATTGTCTACATTCATTGGGAATTAGTTCATATAATGTAAACAACGCATTAAATACTCAGTCAGTGCTTTTAGAACCATGTTTGCTCATCAGTTATCCTGTAATAAGTATGAACAAAACAAAAGAACCAAAAAAGAGAATATTAAGTCAGTTTGAAAACACTGGAATCATTAGGGTTGAATCTGTTCATACATGCGTGGATCCAGTAAATTTCACTGAGGGATCCTGGCAACGTTTTTTTTAAAGTCATCAACGTATTTCACAGAAGGTCGTAATGACCTTCCTCAAGAAACAATTGCACCCATAGGGTCCAATTGCTTCTCAAGAGGGGTCCATACTAGAATTTCAAGGATATCTATAGCTACTTGTGATTTTCCATGGGGTTTGGACCCCCTGTTATCCCTCTGGATCCACCAGTGTTATGAGAGCTACTGGAAGTGCAGCAACTCTCAGACCCCATACTGGGCCATAGCACCTGCTTGACTAGTATTCCTCTTTCTGCTGGCTTAGCCTTATAGTGTCAAAGAATTGAAATATGACAAAATACCTGGATTCATCGACGTATGGGGAAAGTATTACCTATGCCACACTGTTAATAGAGCTGCAGCAATAACATTATGGTTTGAACCAATGGATCCTTTAGTTACATCGAAACCTTGCTGAAATTGAAAAAACAACAGACACATTTGATAGGAGCTTTCATCAGTAATTGAAACGTGCAACAACCCTGTACTGCATCCAATACATGCTCTAATGTTGGATTCTGACTGAAATCACAATGTCACTTATTTAAAAGCTGGTGTTAGGGGACGTTAGAATTGATGCACTTTCCATTAATTCTAGTCTTCCTTGCTTCACTTAATAACAACAAGTCTGATTACCATTATTTATGTCTCCCCTGTCAGGGTTGGGAGACATATTGTTTTACCCTGTGCACCAGTCTGTCCATTGGTCTGTCTGACTGTCTGTCACAAAATGTGCCCTTTCTTGGACGCTTCTCCTCCTATAATTTTAGGCGGATCTTTTTGAAATTGTGCAGGTGTTTTCATCAAGGTCTGAAGATGAGCCTGAATTTAGGCTATAATCCTCAGATTAATTCTTGTTACCTTTTTGGCATTTGAACTTAGTCATTTTTGGCTCGACTTCTACCAAAGGATTTAGACACTGGATATATTGTGAATGTAACTCCTCCTACCATTTTAACCGGATCTTTTTGAAACTTTGCTGGTGATTTTGTCAATGTCTGAAGATGTGCATGAGGCGTGGCTGTAATCGTCAGATTATTTTTGTAACTGTTTTTGCAGAGTTAACTTAGTCATTTTGGCTAGATTTCTACCAAAGCATATAGACAACGGTAATTTTGTGAACGCAACTCCTTCTAAAATTTTCGCTGGACCGTTTTGAAACTTCCCAGGTGGTTTTGTCATGAACTGAAGATGTACATGAGGTTAAGCTGTAATTCTCAGATTATTTGTTGTGACTTTTTTTCGCATTTTGACCTAGTCCTTTTTTGGCTCAACTTCTACCAAGCGTATCTTGTGAATACAAATTTTAGCCAGATCTTTTTGAAATTTCGCAGGTGTTTGAAGATGTGCATGTGATTTAAATGTAATCCTCAGATTATTTTGTCATTGTTTGCAGCTTGAACTTAGTACTTTATGTGTCTCCCTGTGTAAGGGTCAGGAGACATATTGTTTTACCCATTGTGTTTGACTGAGTCACAAAATTGTGTCCACTGTAGAACTTGAAAAATGTTTGAGATCATATATTTATAAATCCTGTGAGTCAGTTATGCCCCGCCCCTGTCATGCATTTAGTGACCTTTGGGTATTTTTTGACACTAGAGAGTGGGGGACATCTGTTGTTGGGTTTTTTTTTCAGAAACCCCAATTCTAGTTTCAGCCTGATCTTGCAAGTGGAGCACAACTCAGCGTTCAGCTTGCCACAGGTCAAATAGTTGATGGAATCACATCTCTTTTTAAACAGTATTATTTAGAGCAAAGATTGGGCCAGTAACATATATTATACCCCTATTTGACTGGAGCTGGTGATACTGCTGTTGCTAGTTGTTGCTGTTGAAGTGTGACTAAATACGTGAAGACTGATGATGATATTTCCCAATTTTGTCACTTCCTCAATTAACTAGATAAGTCTTAAGCTGTGCCCACCATGGCTCACATTGAGGTTTTCTTTAGCTTGGACTATCTATGAGTCATGAGCCCTTTTCTTTGTATCATCATAGTGTGTAAGTTTGATAAGATTGTTTCTCTGTGCTGATACATTGCAATAATTATGAAGCCTCTGTGCAAGCTTAACAATTTGTTGTGTTTTAACAACGATAGAACCCAGGGTGAAGATTTGATACCAGTAAAATGCATTTAAGCCCACCTGGTCGCTTAGGCTGCTGTCCGTTCTTAGGTAGTGGTTCTGTTGTTGATGGTTCATTGTTTTATATTTATCCTATTATCTGTGGAGGGGGGGACTCCGTGATTGGTACTTGTTTTGTTATGTCTTGTGATTGTTCGTGTTCTGTGGCTCTTCCTCTCGGTGCCATCGGTAGGTCTCCAGTGTGTGATTGTGGTATTTCCTGATCATACTCACCTACTTTTTGACCTTCCATCAATTAATAACTGACTGTATGTGCAAGTAGCAATGGCTTAGATAAGGTAAATTCATGAAATGAAGTGATGCGCTCATAGTCATTATGTAACTCAGTCCCGACCAAATATTGCACTACAATTAACGTTTTATCAAACTACGATCAAAGACCTTACAGTAGTCCATTTTTACCTTCCATCATTTCAAAACTGATTGCATAGATGCCCTGGCTAGTGTTTGTGATATGTGCCAAATCAGCCAAACTGAATCATCTACTATCTCCTGTAGAACCTGATGAAATGCAACATTATGCTGCATTTCATCTGGGTATTCACTGTTTGCAAAAGTACATGTACTTGTTTATGCGTTTCCCGAGTACAAAGGGTTAAGGCTCTTTCAACAGCAAAGATGTTGAAGTAGCGTTGGCTCAGAATTTCTTCAAACGATATGTAATATACTCACCATCATCACCACAGGTACACCAGCCACCATTCTTTGTTGGCTTAGACAATCAAAGGATATTTTCTATTTATCAATATTTGTTTGTTTGAGTTGATGCTGTATGTCCTTGCCAAAAAAAAATCAGTCATGTCGAAGTTTTCCTGGGTTGAACCACCATTTATCAATATAATCTTATTTCATTTAGTGCTTCATATAATCATGACTTCAGCAGAAATTGTTTTAAGTTCAGCAAACCATGTAAACTGATGAGACTCCACATCTGTTGCTTCTCATTGGGGTCTACACAGTTTGTCAATGCCAGGCCTCCATATAAGAGTGCATATTTAAAATTATTTTCAAACATATGTTGTGGGTAGTCAAAAGTTCTTTTGAGCACCCAAAATACATTTTCAAACTGATCAATAAGTAAATATAGGGGTTTATCTGTAAGCATTGGCATGCTGCTCAATAAGCGTGCTCAACTGGCAATTGGTATAAATGCCCTTTTACTATGTCAGGGTGGGGAATAGCATGGTTTTTGTTTTGATACACTGCACAGATAAAATGGAATACTCTTTATTATTTCGTGACTAAATGGAATACTCTTATTATTTTATGACTAAATGGAATACTTTTTATCATATGACGTCGCGTCTGGGAGTGAAATAACGTCATGCAATAAAATCTGTAAACCACTAGTGGTTTATAGATTTACAGGAAACTTTATGACGTCCATAACAACGTTGCGTAAATGACAAAATTATAACGTTTTTACGCGAGAAATAAGATTTCAAAGTAATCTTAATGTCATATGATAAATAGAATCTAACATTCGTGCTCTTGTATTATTGAATTTATTAAACTCGTTGCGAAAAAGAGATAAAATGCTCGGCAAGCCTCGCATTTTATCTCTTTTCCCCCAACTCGTTTAATAAATTCAATAAAACATGAGCACTCATGTAAGATCCTCTATATTATTTCGTGTGGGTACCAGCTTTTTTCTCATACCCCACATTCTTATTAGCCCCAATCTAATGATGCCATACTATTTTCATAAAAATTTCTTTTATAGGCAAACACTAAACTGCACTGATGGTCTCACTAAAAATTTTGTGACAGAGTGTTTGCCAATATGCTATCAATTTTGTGACAGAGTGTTTGCCAATATTTGGAATAAATAGAACTTAAACCTGGTACATAGATCAATAAATAATATGATTGCCTAAAATTAGAGAAAAGGGGCAATTCACTTATGGAGAAAAAAACAATTGTCTGTGCAGTGCATAATCACAAAAAAAAACTTGTGATTCCCCATCATGTATGTTGTGTATGAATTATAATTTTCAAAATAAAGCTATAAATCATGTAATTTTGTCTTGTTTTCCTCAATGGTATAACTTCAAATGTTTTAAAGAAGCTTGGGTTTGAGACAACATTGCAGTGTTTTTAAGTGATTCTGCTGTATGAGGGTCTGGAAGGGATATAATGATTAGTGAATAATGGCATTTTTTATAAGGAATAGTGAATAATGAGCAAAAAAATAATGAATAGTGAATAATGAGGGCCTAAAATATAATGAATGATCCTATTTTTTAATGAATAGAAGAAAAATTAATGAATAGTGAATAATCCAATTTTAATGAATACTTGGTCTAATTCTAATGAATAACACAAAATTTTAATGAGATGAATAAAGGGCTAAATCTTTTTAATGAATAATGAACACCAGACCCCCCAATTCCCCCCACCACTCATCAATGGTAAATGTATTCTGGAATGCACTTAATATCAGAAGCAGACGTAATAAGCAAACAACATTTTCAAACATATCATAAGGGCTAAACCCTTTGAGTGCCAGAATGGAGCAGAATTGATTACTCAGGAAAAGCATATGCAAAAAAATGGTCCCAAATCAAACTGCTCCTTGATAGTCAAATCTGGGACTAATTGTTTACTTTCTTCATTACCATTTATTGTTATATACCTAATAAGTGTTTACTGTAGAAACTTGATATGTTTCAATCGCTGACAGTTGTACATTTCATCTAAATTTAACATGTGGCAATGCGGCTGATCATTGACCAATCATTGGCAGCGGGCTTCATTCCCAATGATACATGACTGAAGAGGGCTTCATTGCCATTTAAGCCTGATGTGCTGGAAGGTATATAACAATGACAATATAACATTATTTTCCGTATTTATGTGAGTTATCCAATGTACAGCCTTCCATGACAGCCTGGGTAAGATAACATGGGTAAGATAAGATTTTCTATCCCAGGGTAAAATCTCAGATATCCCTATCCAGTGTGCAAGAAACTTTGTTCTGGTATTTAAAAGCAGGAGTGGGCTAAACAGGCAAACTTAGCCACCTATTCTCATAAATCCAAAAACCTCCAAAGAGTCAACATCTGCATGAGCTCCTGTTGCTAGTATCTCTTATTTGATTGGCTGTTACTTTTTTGTGGAATTTACCTGTGAAATGACAAACAGCTTTTATCAGCTTACTTACCATGCTGCTTATTAGCAAAATCAAGACAGTGGTCTAATGGAATCTGACAATTGCTAAGCTCCCCCCCCCCCCCCCCCCCCCGGGGCTCCGCCCACCTACTACCTCACACAGTAGTTAGCTATTTCTCTGTTGGGAGATCCAGGAAAGAAAGTACAAGCAAGCCGGTCCACAAATAAATTGTATATTTTCATAAACTGCTAAGCATACAACTCACAAAATGTCTATAGAGATAAAAGATGTACAAACAAGACATCGACAGGCCTCCAGATAAGTGTGTAATTGAAAATTATTTTTCATGCTTTTCACACAAAACATATGCTGTGGGTACTCAAAAGAACCGTCTCATTGAGACGTTTCTTTTGAGCACCCACAACACATGTTAATAATGATAGATAAGGAAAAAAGTAACAATTTTACGTTAAATTTTTTTTTTGCTTATCCGGACCTATACACCAAGAATGTAATAAACTTCACTATCTTAAAAACATCTCTAGTTAATACATCACTATGTTTTTTATATATAATACATCACTAGTAAATATACATCACTATATAAAACGATTAAATCAATATGAATATGTATAATAAAAATTCTATGTATGAATATCTATGCTTTAACCCTTTCCCGTACCATTCACAATAATTGTTGTCTGCTCTCCCATCTGCTCATGTACTTTGGTGTGTTTGTGTTGGTTCTTTTTACATTCCAGGCAACAATTCTACAGTCATATCGGGGACCTTTCTGTGGTAAACCAGGCCCCGAGGCTATAAAACTTTTTTATGCTCAACTCAATTTCAACTGCTCATAAAAATTAAAATATCGACAAAATAAAGAAGTGTCTTGCTTTAAGTCTCTCAGATGTTGTATTTATCATGCTAATAAATGTTAAAATGCCAACAATTGTTGGCATTTTAACGTTTATGAGCAGGATAAATTTTGTGCTCAGCTGAGTTGAGTATGAAAAAAAGTTTTATAACCTCAGGGCCAGTAATAGGCAGAGGATAAAAAGTCTTGCTCAAGGACACAACACAGGGCCTCTGTCATGACTCACACCCACTACTTCAGGTTAAGCGCTCTACCACTAAGCCACGTTGCTCCTCATAACCTTTGGTAGTCTATATTGCAACCAATATGGACCCAGATCAGACTACTCCTTTGGGTGCAGACTAAACAGAGTTCATAGCCTTTGATTCCATGGTAACAGTATTCTGGGATGCACATCAATATATGTAGCAGATGTAAAAAGCAGACTACATTTTCAGATCAAAAAAAATATTGACCGGATAAGGGTTAACTCTCAGAATGCCACAAAGGACACAACCCTTTAAATCAAAAGTAAAATCAGCCTACCCATAAGTAAAATTTCTATGTATCAATATGCCCTCATAGCTTACTGGCTATTTCTATGCCGTCATAGCTTTGCTGGCTATTAATATGCCCTCATAATTTCACTGGCTATTTCTGTGCCATTATTACATTACTGGCTATTTCTGTGCCCTCATTACTTTACTAGCTATTTCTATGCCCTCATAGCTTAGCTGGTTATTTCTGTGCGCTCATTACTTTATCAGCTTTTTCTGTGCCGTCATAACTTTACTGGCTATTTCTATGCCCTCATAGCTTTGCTGGCTATTTCTATGCCCTCATAGCTTTGCTGGCTATTTCTATGCCCTCATAGCTTTGCTGGCTATTTCTATGCCCTCATAGCTTTGCTGGCTATTTCTATGCCCTCATAGCTTTGCTGGCTATTTCTGTGCCCTCATTACTTTATTAGCTATTTCTGTGCCCTCATTATTTTACTGGCTATCTCTATGCCCTCATAGCTTTGCTGGCTATTTCTATGCCCTTATAGCTTTGCTGGCTATCAATATGCCCTCACAGCTTTGCTGGCTATTAATATGCCCTCATAATTTTGCTGGTTATTTCTGTGCCCTCATTAAATATTAAGTATTTCTATGCCCTCATTACTTAACTAGCTATTTCTATGCCGTCATAGCTTTGCTGGCCATTTCTATGCCCTCATAATTTTACTGGTTATTTTTGTGCCTTCATTATTTTATTAGCTAAATGAGCAAATGCTCCATTTTCCATAATATTTTCAAAAATATGATACTTCAAAGGCCTCAAAAGGGGTTATCATGAGGTAAAGTAATAAAAAGGTGTCAAGGTCACCAAAATTTAATCAACTCTTCTCCCTGTCTAAATGATGCATGAAGATCCAACCACTGATCACAATATATTATGCATACAAGAGATCATCACACTCCTAAACTGTACATTTTAGAGCTGCTGTGATCTTTAACCCTTTACTCCAAAGGCTATTTTTAGATCATGACATCATTTCTATTTTTAGACAACATTGAAAGAATTCAATAAAAATTCAAGTAAAGTTTTGAATACTTTTGAAAATATTATGGAAAATGAAGCATTTGCTCTAAATAAGCAAATGCCCATTTTCCATAATATTTTCAAATTCATGATATTTAATAGGCATCAAAAGGCATTATTATCCATTAAGGGGGGTAAAATTTTTCAGTCATCAAAATCATATCAACTCCATGGCAAGATGCTCTATTAACTTATCCAACAAGTATTTATACAGAGAATCTTACCCTAGTGCTCATGTATTATTGATTTTATTTAGCTGAGGAATAGAGATCAAAGGAGAGGCTTGCCAAGCATTTTATCACTTTTTAAATGAGTTAATAAATTCAATAATACAGAAGCACATATCTTCTACTTAAATTATTTTTTTGAACTCACCTTTTTGTGGTGAAAACATCAAAATATTGCCATATATGCACAGTTATGAGAGTTATTTCATATGAAATTACCAGTGGTTTTTCACATAGAGAAACTTACACGAGTGCTAGTGTTTTATTGAATTTATTAAATTAGTTAGGGAAAAGAGATAAATGCGAGGCTTGCCAAGCATTTTATCTCTTTTTTACAACGAATTTAATAATTTCAATCATACACGAGCATGAATGTCAGATTTTATTTATCATATGACCCTTAAACTACTTTGAAATTGTGTTTAAAAATTATGTAAAAACGCTAAGATTTTTCCATATGTACAGGTATATGCAAAGTTACCTAAAAATGTTACGATTTTGCCATATATATATATATATGTGATGTTCATACGGCGGTCAATACATAACGTTACCAAAATCTGTAAACCACTAGTGGTTTATGGATTTTAATGCATGGTGTTATATCACTCCCAGATGCAACAACATGTGATAAATACTGTTATAACTTTACTTTCTGTCTGTCTATCAAAAACTTCCCAAAGACATCCTGTGTGAAATTTAAGCAGCTCATAAAAACTAAAATCTTGAAGGATAAATATTTTTCTTACAAATACTTGTGTCGTTGTATTTATCCTGCTGATAAATGTTAAAATGCCAGCAATTGCTGGCATTTTAACATTTATGAGAAGGATAAATTTCATATTCAGTTGAGTTGATCGTGAAAAAAGATTCACAACCTTGAGGCCAGGGTGTCCAAGCCAAGCGTCATAGTAACTAGCTCCCATAACATTTGGGCCACGTCGCGAGAAAAGTTAAAAGTTAAAGCCATTTGAATATATTTCAACAAACAGTATTGAATAGCATTTAATTAAGAAAATTTATAAAACTTTAAATATAACTTTGCTAAAAATGTATATGTTAAAAGAAGAAATAAAATTTTGGTAAAAATAATTAAATAAAAATGACAATTTTTAAATACAAAAGAACAAGAGATTTTCAAACTTATCCCATATGCATAAAAACATTCATTAATATTTACATTTTCGAAGCAATCTTTTAATGAATCTTAAGATTTTTGCAACCGTTCATAGCCTCATTAATTACACAAATTTGATTGACAGGTGCCAAGCTCACTTGCCTGTGCAATATACTTTGAACATCCACTCATTTGCCAGATGTGACACTGGTGTTGCGATTGACAGCAAGCCACACCCGAGTGGCACATGCAAAACAAGCTTCTTGTTTGCTCCATTGGCTGTTCTGTTCAATCTGGCTTTTTCGTTTTACACTCCGACAAAACCCTTAATACGATTATATTGGAGCATTCTGCAATACTTTTGACCTGCATTAAGCGATAATTGGTCTTGAAAACCAATTTGTGGTCTTTTTGAGAGTGATTGTTTTACACCAGTTTTACTGTATAATGATAGATGGCAATAAAGGTAGACCCTGCAAAATTTCAGGGTGATATGGAAATGTACTGTTTGCTAGGGACTGGCTGCCTGTTTAAGAATCATAAGAGTGTTGTAACCCATGATATATAAACATGGGTGAAAGTTCAAAATTTCCAAAATCCTGAACTTTAGAAATTCAAAGATTAAAACTGGCGGATGCCTTCAAAAACAAATCATTTCAAGCTTAAATGATTAAATACGTTTAGAGAATCTAAAACTTAAATCAGAGAAGCTATTATTATCTCCCTAATTCAGGATTTTAAGGCTGACTTTCTGTGGAAAGTCAGCCTCAAAATCCTGAATTCAGGAATAATCCTGAAAACTTTGACCCATGTATAAACAAAGCCACAGAAAATGTTTATCAAATACAGTCAATGCTCCCAAATTTAACACTTACTTTTCATTGCTCTCACAAAATAGTGGTTGTTTGATAATCTGATTAACATTAAAATGCTGCTACTTTTGTTTGTGTTGGTGCTTTACGTCCCAGTCAGCAATTTTTGATCCATGTCGAGATGTTTTCCTGTCCTCCTAGGATGAACTCCTAGGTTGAACCAGTAGTAAGCAGAGGATAAAGTGTCTTGGTCAGGGGCACAACACAGTGCCTCAGGTGAAGCTCAAACTCGACTTCAGTATTTTGAGAGCTTGATTTGTACCCTGACAATTTTTTTGCTTGATTTGATTCTTTACGTCCCAGTCAACATTTTTTTCAGTTATGTCAGGACAAGTCTTCCTGGGTTGAACCAGTACTAAGCAGGGATTTATGTGTCTTGCTAGCGCCGCCGGTGACCCAAAAACCCCTCGGTCTCAAGTAAAGCACTCTACCACTGAGTGTACCCTGAACAAGAAAAGCTTCAAAACATATCTTTGTTTCATCAACATGATTAAAAAACAACAAGTTATTGAAATACATACAGATTTATAAGTTAAGAAATATGAATATTATGAAATATTACAATCTTGACATAATACATATAATATACTTGTAAGTACATGTAAGTAACATTTTAACATGCTACACAGCTCAAAATATAAAGGTTATCCAAACTCTCTAAAGTCCTAAATGGAAAAACAACAGTGGCGGATCCAGAATTTCTGGAAAGGGGGTTCATATGTTTTAAGGTGTGGGGGTTCACTTTGCTGATTTTTTCTCATTTTTTTAAATATCCCATAAAATGAAATAATATGGTCTCACTGAGACCAAATTATTTCATTTTCATAGGATAGATATTTAAAAGCAGGGGATGGGGAGAGGGTTTAGAGCTAACCCCCTGGACCCCCCACTGCACAATCAAATTTTCTCTGGAACTATTCCACAGAGGGACCTGACCAAACAGTGAAAGTCCGTAATTGGACAGCTCAGATAGAAGGAGCAGTCTGGTCCAGCAGTTATAAAACTTAATGCATGCTCAACTTCCACAGCTCACATAAGCATGAAATTTGTTCTGGTTATAAATTTTAAAATGCCAACAATTGTTGGCAGTTTAAAATTTATGACCATTATTGTTTGATTTCATTCTTTCCATCCCAGTTAACAATTTTTTCAGTTATGTCGGGACGGGTCCTGAGATGATGCCTGAGAAACAATTTTTTTTTTTTTATTTGGCTTTACTACCGGAAGTTCAAGTTTTAGGTCAAATATGGGTACGGTACACACATTTTCCCAGAGATAAGAAAAATGATGACTTTTCAGGGTTTGGTAAATTTCATATTCAGAGCTAGAGCAAGAATAATACTAAATCATCTAATATGTCTAACATTAGTAATACAAAAAAAGTAATACAAGAGCATGACATGGTCCTTCACCTCTCAACTGGTTAGCTAGCAGCTGTGATAAGAGGGGTGTTCAAAAAAAAAAATTCTTCTTTCTCTTAAAATACATTTGAACTCGTACACAAAATAATGGTACTTTGACGAGTCTGCACATCTGAGCCTTTGCTGATCATCAATTTAATAAGTACCAAAATCTAATGAGCTTTTGTGTGGTACTCCAGGGTTCATACAGGGAAGTTTGAGTAAAATTCAAGGACTTTTCAAGACTATTTTACAGTTTTCAAGGACTAAAAGTTTAGGAAAAATACTGATCCAACTGTTAAAATTTTCTTCAAAAATGCTAGTCTGATGTAATGGAGAAATTAGTACCAGAAAATAAGTATGAAATTATTGTGGCTTTATTTGGTGCAGCATTTGCTGCACCAAATAAAAGTACAACATTTTTATATTGATTTAGATCTCAATCAACAGTGTTAAGTTCTACAGAAAATAGAAGAATTCAAGGACTTTTCAAGGCTTTTGCATGATTTTCCAACACTTTTCAAGGCAGATTTAATTTTCAAGGACTTTTCAAGAAAGCCCTCTAAATTCAAGTACTTTTAAAGCCTGTTAGAACCCTGTACTCTTTGGAAGTAACTAAATAAGACGCTTCCAAGAAGCACCAAATGATAATGATTAAAATGGCTCCTTATGGCCACTCAATGGCCAGGTGAGCTAAAACTGATGAATCACTGAAAAAAACACTCTAGCTAAAATTGAGCAACTTAGTACACAAATAATCACTACATTAATTATTAAATAAGTTATTTGTCTTAAAAAGTGAATATACAATATATCATGTAAGTTACAAGTGAAAAGACCTGACCCAACCCTGTAGACCTAGATCAGACTGCTCACTAAATTCTACTCAGGTTATAATATTTAATTTTTAGTTTATTTTTTTACATTGTACAGTAAAACCTGTCTTAAGCAGCCACTCAAAAGTAGACCAAAGATTGACTTTCAAGACCAATTATCTCTTAATACAGGTTAAAAGTATTGCAGAATGCTCCAGCATTCTGCAATACTTTCAACCTGCATTAAGCTACCAACTGTCTTTAAGACCTTTGTTTTTCCTTTTTTGAGTGGCCGCTTAAGACAGATTTAACTATACAGTATTGTTTGTCTATAGTAATTTATTCAAATTAATCCTTTCCCAGCCAGTCATGACTTTTGTGGTCTGCTCCAATCATTATGTTCTTAGGTAGCCAATATTGCAAATGATATCAACCACGATCAGACTCTGATAAGGGTTCATATTGTTTGCTTCCATGAAAAAAAAATCTTCTCTTAAGTGCACTTGAATATATGCAGCAGACGTAAAAGCAGATGACATTTTCCGGGGGATAAAGGTTAACCCTAATTTAGACAATTTTTTTGTCATAAAAATGTATGCTTATTACACGTCTGCTGTATATTTTCAAATGCACTTCATAAAACTTTTACCATGGAAGCAAACACTATGAACCCTTATCAGACTGCTCCTAAGGGAGCAGTCTGATCCAGGTTCATATTGTTTGCAAAATAGGCTATCAAACCACACGAGCAGAAGAGAAAGCAGATGACATCTGACAAGACTGATGGGAAAAGGCTTTAAATCACTACAAGCAGATGCTCCGTGATATTCTGAGTGTCTAAAGCAAGCATCCGCAAAGTCTGTTCATATGCATCCTGCACTCTGATCAAAGACTTTGCTCTCTTTATGAAGAAAGCAAATGCCTTTGACTACTACTTGAGTGCACAGGAAAGAATCTGGTCTGACTGAACAGACACCCAAGGTTATCCGAGTCTTCACCGGACATGCCTGTAGTTTCGTCAAGTTGCTGCTCAATTAACTCCTTGCCTACCACTGTCGTCTGCTGATATTTTTTGCAAACAGTTTGGACCTAGATCAGGACTGACAGAATGTCAGGCTTGATCTCGAGACAAACTGGTTAACACTCTCATACATGCCATAAACTGTGGACTGAAATCTGTGAGATAAACCAAAATTTTAAGGGAGATTTGATTAAATTCTGTGAGATTTTCACAAAAATCACATTTGAACTCCCCCTAAATATTCAAAGAGCTTTTATTCTAATGTAAGAAACTTGTAGTAAACACTATAATGTGTGATTTAAGATTATTTCTTTATAAAATGTGTTTTTAGAGGGTCTGAAATTTCTGTGAGATTTGAAAATCTTATGGGAATGGGCTTTCAGAAGAGCCAAATTCTGTGAGATTTTATCTCACAATGTGAGGTATGGCATGTATGCACTCTGATTGTATTCCTGCGAGAAATTTTTCAAAAAACTTTGAAAAAAAACAGCAGATGACAAAATGCATCCCATATGAGCCATCATATGAGATTTTGGTTCTTATCCTATTGCTGAGCAATAAAGGCTCTGGCTGAAACTTTGCTGCATGGCATACACAAAGTATGGATGCAGATGAAGACTTAATCAAAATTTAGAACTCTAGCTTTGCTGAATACACCATTATGGGCATTTAGGGTTTGAGTAAAATTCAAGGACTTTTCAAGGACTTCTAAAAGACTTTCCTACAGTTTTTCAAGGACTTAAAGTTAATGAAAAATACTGATCTAAGTAATAAAATTCTACTTCAGAAACGCTAGACTGAGATAATGGTAACATTAGTACTGGAGAATTAGTATAAAATCCTTGTGCCTTTATTTGGTGCAGCATATGCTGCACCAAATAAAGGCACAGTAATTTTAAACTGATTTAGGCCTCTATCAACTGTGCAAAGTCCTACAGAAAATAGTAGAATTCAAGGACTTTTCCAAGGCTTTTGAGTGATTTTCCAGTACTTTTCAAGGCAAATTTCATTTTCAAGGACATCTAAATTCAAGTATTTTTCAAGCCTGTGCAAACCCTGTGAATACACCAGCATGAGCCTTTAAAGGAGGCTTTTATACATGCCAGAAAAGTACCCAATCTCATGTGCTGACTCCTATGGAGCTGGTTGTGTCACTCGAGACCCCATGTGAGTTGACAAGCTCATTAGTCCCAGTGCTTTCCTTCCTTGATATTCTTGAATAGGTATGTTTGCATCTGTCCTTTACCCTTCACAGAAATCTCCCCTCGATACTCAAACTCCATCATGTCACCCAGAAGGTTTGCAGTGGCTTCTGGTGCCTGTATCTTCTCCTTGACCCCTGTAGAGTACATCCTGCTGGCAATGTTCACCGTGTCTCCCCAGATATCGTAGAGAAGTTTCGTAGTACCGATGACACCAGCCGTCACTTCTCCGTAATTGAACCCGATATTGAGAATAAAGTCAAAGTTAAAAATACTATCATTAAATCTGCGAATAGCTCTCTGTAGTTCTGTGGCGAACTCCATAAGAGCATAGAGGTGGGCATTGGGATGTTTATTCTGAGCTCGCAGCGATTCATTCAGACCTGATGCTGCCATGAACGTACTACTGATTGTCTTGATCTTCTCGACGTCCTTGAATCGGACGTCATCAAGCAGATCTTCATAGTCACTTACCAGCTCATTCAATACTCTCAGAAACTCTCTCCCACCTTCATATGATTCATCATAAATTTCATTAAAATTCACAATGGCGGCAAATATCACTCCAACATCCTTGTGGTTTTTGGAGTATTTTGAGGTCTTCCTGACGAGGTCTGATACGTGCTGTGGTATGATATTATGCAGCAGCCAGTCTGCCTGATCTTTGTTTTCCTGCATGATCTGCTTGTATTCCCAAGCCTGAGCATCTCCATGGTAATTCAACCGATAGCTGATCTCTGACTCCCTGTTCAAGAAGCCAATCAGAATCACCAGTAGAAGCATGTCCAAAATGATCTCGTACTGGCGAATTTTAACTCCAGAGAACAACGGTATAAAATCACTCATCGGAGTGTCAGTATTGCTCCCTGTAGTGTTACTCGTGGAATTTGCGATAAAGATCTGAGTTACTGTAGTAACTTCAGGACTGGTCTCTAGAGATGGCGAACATTTCACTAATGCCATTAGAAGGATAAGCGCTAATCCTGCCAAGAATGCTAAAGAAGTCTTCAAGGATGAGCTCAGAGTTGTGAAATTGGTGTAATGAAGTAGAGATACCACGATACAGTAACAAAAATACCTATCATGCCACGGTTCATTCATTAATGTACATGAGAAATTAGCATATACGGCGAGCACAGGAATGCTAGCTACGACGGCACCAAGAATGTTCCGGAAATACCAACCCGACGTCCACTGACTGAGCTTAAACCAGGCTCCGCCGTTGGTCTGCTCGGCATACTTGATTGTCATAACTGCTCGTATCAAGTTCAATACTTCAAGCACCAGCGATATCACAAAGAAAATAATCCAGGGCAACTGGTGATCGAAAACTACAAAGCAGAATATGGACACTATAGCGAATACGAGAAATGATACTAGAACTTCTAGAAATGAGTGATACTTGGGTGCGGAAATAGTATGTTGTTGATGTTGTTCCTCCATGTAATGGTCTCGGTAATTCTCCTCCAGATGACTGTCCGTGAAGGCGAGCGTACACATATTGATGGGAGGCTTGTAGAAATACTCCTTATTGGTAACGCCTTCCTGGATACATTTCACGATGTGCATGTCAGTATGATAGTTGATGTTGCGGATTTTAGTCCACGTCTCATTGATAGGCTCTAGCGTGGGGTCAAAATCTTCATCTGCAATGAAAATATAGAGATTCTATTGTCAGGCCTTTAGTTAAGAGTGTGTACCAAAAAATTATTTTTCTTATTTCTCAATGAAAACATATGTTGTGGGTACTCAAAAGAACTGTCTCAATGAGACAGTTCTTTTGAGCACCCAAAACATATGTTAAAACTGATAGGTAAGAAAATATTTACAATTTTACACAAAAAAATTTTGCTTATCTAAACCTGTGATTGTAGAAATATATTCAATCTAATTAGCCCACAGAGTAGTTTATGGGTTGTTCACACTACGAGAAAAAACTACTTAGTTCCAGTCAAGATATAGTGAATCTTACATGAGTGCTCATGTATAATTGAATAGATAAAATATGAGGCTATGTCAAGCATTTTGTCGCTTTTTCCCCAATGAGTTTAATAAATTCAATAATACAAGAGCACAAATGTTAGATTCTATTTATCATATGACACTTAAATGACTTTGAAATCACTTTTTGGTCATGAAAACGCTATGATTTTGCATTATAAATGTAGCATCTTTTCATACATAATTTTACCAAAATAAGTAATTCACTAGTGGTTTATTGATTTTAATACATGGCTTTATATCACCCCAAATGCAATGTCATATGATAAAGAAATAATATTGAAACCCTAAGCGCACGCTGAGTACTTTATTAGTTGTTTGAAATATGTGAACTGATATCCAGGCAAAATAGGGGTGTAATTTCATTAATAAATCTTGCATGAGTGCTCTGATGATGTTTTATTGAATTCGTTAAACAAGGTGAGGAAAAGTGAAAAAAAATGTGAGGCTTGCCGAGGCTTTTTATTACTTTTTCACAACGAGTTTAATAAATTCAATAATACAGGAGCACGAATTTTAGATCCTATTTATCATATGACATTAAGATTACTTTGAAATCACTATTCTTGCATAAAAAAGTGATTATTTTGTCATTATATACGAAACATTGTTATGGACGTCACAACGTTTCCCGAAATCTGTAAACCACTATTCGTTTATTGATTTTAATGCATTGCGTTATTTCACTCCCAGATGCGACATCATATGATAATATAAATTTTGGGTATGGATGAAATTGTGTGGATCCTGATCTGCTGGCTTCTTTAGAAGCCAGCTGATCTGGCTCTACACGGTTTTCAAGTGATGCTATAGAATTCTGAAAATGTTAAAGGCACTTAAGTGACTGAAGATACAGGCTTCTACTGCAAGGCAGTAGTACACCTAGACCCTGAGAAAATAGTGAAATATAGATTGAATGAACATTTTGATGAAACAGTTCAACAATTAAACTGAAAAAAAAAAACATTAACTAGCGTGGTAGTTTTTTTGTGTGTGGATACATTAACATGGTTGAAAGTTCAAAATTTTCAAAACCCTGAACTCTTGATCAATTTCACGTTTTAATGGTCCATTGTCTTAGAAAAATTGAGAAATAAAGAGGCTATGTGCATAAACTGCCATTAAGGGGCTATTTTGGCCCCCTCTGGAGCCAAAACTGAAAGTTGCTTTTCACCAATTTCTTCTGATTGGTTTATTAGAAGAATAACCCAAGTGTTAAATTCTGGCATTTATTTAACTTTTACCCTTGCTATGGAAACAAAAATGGCCGACAAAATAGGCTTGAAATAGATAAAGGATCATTGACACTTGCTATGGGTAAATGCCTATGGTTTTCAGTAAAAATAAAAGTTTGTCAATCATTCCGTTCTTCACCTCGAAGCTACCCTGACCTGAGTACTTTATGGCTGTGAAATCCATTTTCGATATTAAATGCTTCAAAGATGTAAAATTTTGGGTAGAACCATCAGTTTTACATTAAAACATATAGAAATTCGAAAACATTTTTTAAAATATCATTCCCTCCGTGTGCCAGTAAAAGCTTTTGCATGTATATGTGTTACCATATTTTACACATTGTATGGAAGTGGCTTGCTGGCACACGGGGGGGTGGGGGTGGGGGGGTGGGGGGAAGATGTTCAGCAGCCCCAAAACCCAGGGCCTAAGCCCATAAAATGCATTTTCTAGCGAATAAGAAATTAAAGACAGTAATGAAGTTCTCTAGAACCAACCTCCTAAATTGCTTTGTATTATGTGCTAGTTTAATATAAAGTACCTAAAGACTAAAAGTAGAATTAGCATGGTTTATGCATTTTTTTCATCAGAAAAAATCTCACTGTTATTGAATGACACATTCTTTTGCAAATGTCCTGTACTTATCTATTTGCATGCTATGGAATTGTTCATGTTTTTATTTTCGTCTGCTGATTTTCTTCAAAATTAAGTTTTTAAAAATAAATCACCCAGGACCACCATCGGAGTGTCAAACAGTTTGGATCCAGATCAAGACCAACATTCTGGTGGTCTTCATCTGGGTTCAAACTGTTTACAAAAGGCTATTGGCAGATGACAAAATTATCCACTGGCATGCAAAAAGTTAAAACAGGTAAATACTTTAGTGTTCAGTATATTGTCTCATACTGGGATACACATGTTATGTATACCATAAATATTCGGACACTTTAAATACATTTAACATGTTATGCCCTTTAAACAAAGCAAAAGTAATATTCAAAGGATCAAGTTAGAATCAGTTTTACTTTCCAATGCTAAATGGGACACTTTAATTCCTTCAAAAATATTTATTTCTTTTGTTGAGCTTTCAGTTTTGTATTATTTACGGTACATGTAGTCAAAAATGTACAGGTAACTTCTAAATTATCTCTCCAAAATCATTTTATTACAAAACGTATTTTGTTTTTAAAACAATTTCATCAATTATCAGGATTCTTTAATACTCTGCATATGATATGTTCAATAGATATCACCATGCCTACCAAATAAATCAAGAAAACGTGCAGAAATCACTTTTTAAAGAACTTTTTGTCATGAAATTTCAGACCCCTCTCCTTTCTACCCGCCATAACTCTCGAGTGCGTAGGAATTTTGAAAATATTTTGCTAGTTGGCCCTTGCCATTAGATTCACCTATTGCACTGATACTACATGCATCACACCAGAAGCTAAAAACCAGCGTTCTGGGAATCAGAAAAATAGGCGTATAAGGCCCAAACCGTCAATGATCCTTGCCATTTAAGGCTTTGGGAGACCTATTTTTTAAGAATTAGATATCAGTACAGCAAAATACCAAAAGAACATTATAGTATGTTGTGTGCAGTGATAAATCTCATCATCTCGTACAGTTAAAATATCTTTTTGGTATTTGCTTGTGCTCTATGTTATATTCTCTGTCAAATGTCTCAAAATTGCTCCAAAATGGCCACTTTCCTATTTTCAGCCTATTTTGGCAGTCATTTTGGTTTACATAGCAATGATAAAAGTGGAATTGGGCCTCGTCACGAGAAAACCGGTCTTCGGGGTTTCCGACAAAGAGTGTTTCAAACCAGTCTCCTAAGCTACAGAGACTAGCTAGAAACTTGAATTTTTACCTGTAGCAAGTTCACATATGATACATTCCGAAAAGTGAATGATAAAGGAGCTGATCAGACTGCGCAGAGCGCAGGCTGGTCTGCGCCTGTGTTGTTCGCAAACCACCGAAGACAGGTTTTCTCGCGTCGAGGCCCAATTAATACCAGACTTTTGTTCTAATAAACAAAAAAGAAGAAATTGATGAAAAAACATTTTGATTTTTTAGCCTCAAAGGGGGCCAAAATAGCCTCTTAATGCACATAGTTCTTTGCCTTATTCAAAATATTAAGGTCAACTTTCTATGGAAAGTCAGCCTCAAATCCTGAATTCAGGAATAATCCTGAACATGAGTATTAGATCAATACACCACATTATATTAGCTACTTTATGAATATATACAAAACACTACAATTTTATTTATATGTAGACACAACTTAAATTTAAAGTATGTTACAGTGAATATAATATTTCAGCTTTTAGCAGGCACTAACTTATGTCCTCTTCTACTAACTACATACAGTAAAACCTGTCTTAAGCAGCCACTTAAAAATAGACAAAACAAAGGTCTTAATGGAAAATGTAAGCTTAATGAAGATCAAAAGTATTGCAGAATGCTCTCCTAATACGTTTGCCCTGCATTAAGCGATAATCGGTATTGAAAACCAATTTCGGTGTTCTTTATGAGTGGCCGCTTAAGACAGGTTTTACAGTGTATTATATAATATGGGCATCTAGCATCATGACGACGTCACATTCCATTACATTATTCAATTAAAATCGTGACAGCAATTTTTTGTTTCAATGTCACAACAAAATGTTAAATATTCATACATATATCCTTTTTATACTGGACTCCCTGTGTAATAGTGAACACCCAGAAGTGGCATACCTTATTGGTCTACACTGCAGGGATTATCCTAGGCCTGATTTGGGGCAGAATGGCCCCTTCCCAATTCAAAAATGTGCAAAAGCTTCCAACCATGTATTTCATTCCCAATTTCTTAGTTCTACATTTTGTCGAAAATTTCATGAAAATCCGATCAAAAAAACCAAAGTTACAGATGCATGAAAAATTGCATAAAAATGTGATTGAAAACAAGTTTTCATTCACATTTTTATGCAATTTTTCATGAGCTTTTATGGTGGGTAATTAAAGCAACAAATATGTTACAGCTTTACACTGCTAATTTCTTATATGGTTTTTAATCCATTTAAAATGGCGGTCCAGTTCTAGTTTACCAAATTTGACGGTCCAATTTTTTTTTTTTTTCCAAATTCAACAGTCCCCTGGTCCCAATTTCAGAAAGGTAGGGAAATCCCTACACTGTTGGTTATTATATCTGTTCACAAATTTCTTGTCAGGTAGTGTGAACTTACAAACAGCATATGGAATTAAAGTGCAGTTTTTGGTTTGGTTTGATTCTTTACGTCTTGTCTCCGTCAACAGCTATGGTCATGTCAAGATGGTCAGTTTACCTAACTAAATTTTTTCCTGGGCAAGCTTAACTAAGCGTTTAACCAGTACTCCGTGCACATACTTTCACTTGTAACTGACACCAACCCTTCTTGAATCAGTGGAAGGAGGAGAATGACCATAGAAATTATGGGTACCAGGGACCGAGCCAGGATCAAATTTGCGATCTATGGATCTGCAGTAGGACTTGTTACCGACTGCGCTACTTGGCCCTGTGCAGTACCTTTATAACACACCTCATTATAACATAAATTTAAAAAAAAAAACATGTATAACCACAGTCATGTTCTGGCTCTCAAATGTTTTTACTATGGAATTTTAAAAAGGAATTATAGGAAAATGACCATAAAACAGTCATTTCCAATACTTTCTTTGTAAAATGTGGCTTTATAACATGATTCCCTTATAACACAGTCTATTCAAATGGCGTAGCCAGAATGCTAAAAAGTTACGCACATCAAGGGGAGACTGCTGGAACAAGCAGTGATTCTCTTCTATTGCGTCCCTTTTCAAAATAGGAACTTCTCTTAAAGGAAAGAATTCGCTCCCAGAGCGAATTCTTTCCTTTAAGAGCAGTTCTCTTTGGAATAGAAAATCACTTTTACCACATTAGGTGACCTCCCTTGAATGTTACTATTTTTATTACGCAAATGGGACTGCACTTCAATGTCTGAAATATAAGTGGTGATAGGAAAACTGCAACTTAAATTTTTCCATGCATCACTCATGATTAGTGCAGGGCTTTTTCCAGCAATTTTAGAAAAGGCCCCTGGCCAAAATTGGGAAAAAATGATCGACTTAACATCAAATGTGGGAGAAATTAACGACATAGAACATAACATTAGGGTAGCAAAATGTATCCTTAAAATCAAGATATTTTAGATTGTATTATGCCAAGCATACCACCTAAGCACAAGTGTTTAAGTATCATTCTGATATGGGTCATGGTTTCTCGTAAGTAGTAGTGGTCTCTAAAAAAAAAAAAATTTTTTTTTTTTACTTTTCTGAATTGGGAAAATCCCCTGCAGTTGCTGTTAATGATTGAAAAATAGCCAAATTTAGTCTTCACATAATCTTACATAATAGATGTCACCATAATATTATATGTAATCTTACTCAAAAATCAAAATATGTTGATTTTGTTTGTTTGATTTGATTCTTTACGTCTCATCAACAATCTTTCAGTTATAAAGGGACTGGTCTTCCTGGGTTGAACCAGTACTAAGCTAGGATTAATGTTCTTGCTCAAGGACACAACGCAGTGAAGCCCGTGAGGCTCGAACCCGCAGCCTCAAAATATGTTGAAGCCCATTGTATTAGAAAGTATTACATGAATACAATGTAAAAAGAGCAAAATATATGTAGAGTATAACAAATGAACAAAAAGACCACACTAGATATATTACATCAATATATAGTAGTAAATTAGCAAAGCCAAATATGTATAATTTTTTAACAATAATAATAAAATAATATTTCATAAAAGTTTGACAAAGAGCAAACTATACATATATGCATATTGTTATTAACAAGGCAAATTCATCAAATTTTATGCCCCTGAAAAAGGGTTATCAGAGAAAAGAGTAAATCCCAAAATATAAATCCCATTTCTCAAAACCCTAAGTCCACCTTGGGTATTATTCAGATCCTAACTTAAAAGCCTGTCAATTATATAGTTACACACCCTTTGATTTAGTGTCAATTTAAATATGCTTAATTACTCAATTTCAATATTTGACCTTTTATCCCGACCCCAGAGGTCAGGAAATTTTGTTAGTGCAAAGTTTTTGCTTGCATGTTGTTTTATGCTTCGTTCTCTTGATATGCCAGTTGACCAGTTTCAGAAAAAAATTGTTTTGACTTTTTGACCCCACCCTAAGGGTCGAAGGTCTTTTGACCCCACCCCAGGGGTCCAAGGTGTGTGTAAGGGCAAATCCTTTGCTTGCATGTTGTATTATGTCATTTGAAGCAATATTTGATGTAGGGACCAGTGAAGGTGAAGGGCCTCAACCGAAGAGTCAGTCATTCAATGATCTTAAAAGCTCATCTTGTGCACATTTGGGATGAACAGGATATAGTGTAGTCCCTTTATAAAACACCTCATTATAACAGAGATTTGGATAAAACACAGTCATGTTGTGGCTCCCAAACATTTTACCACAGAATTTGACAAAGTAAAAGTGGTCATTTTCCCATAAATCCTTTGTGAAATTGTCCCTTTTTAACACGATTTACTTATCAAACAGTCCATTAATCCCACGGACCCTGAACATAGGGACTGACTGCACTGTAACAAATTAATCCTTTACTTCACATGCTATTTTTAGATTATGACATCATTTTCTATTTTTAGACAATGTTGAAAAAATTCTGTAGAAATTTAAGTGAAGTTTTGAATACTTTTGAAAATATTATGGAAAATGGAGCATTTGCTCCAAAAGAGCAAATGCTCTATTTTCCATAATATTTTCGAATACATGATAAAAGGCGCTATTATGGAGTGAAGCGTTAATATGGCATATGATAAAGATTATAAAGAAGGATAATCGTAAAATTAGAAGGAGCAATAAAAATGAAACAAGTTGACAATAACCTTATTATAAGGAGCTATTACACAAGAATGAATGACAACAAAAAGGGATTAAAACGAGGTAAACACATGATACAAATCAAGCAAACTTCAAAGTAAAATAATATAAAAAGTTTGGCCAGAATCCATTGTTTGGTTCAAGAGACAACATTCAGAACATATTTTGGTAGAAATTTGACATTTCAGAGTGCTGGTGTGACCTTGAAAATAAGGTCAAGGTCACCAAAATCTTATCAACTCTTATTCCTTCTCCTAGCAGTGTATCTACGCAAGTTTGGTTAAAGTTCACCCACTTGTTCAGAAGATGGAAGTACATGAAAATGGATGATTTTTACAGGCTTTATAGCATGATGACCTTGAAAGGTAGATTTAAATGGCGTTTCGCTGTGGTGCCAATGATGGCCCAACATTGAATGCTGGCTTGGTAGCTTTGTAATTTTTCAGAGGATCATGACTAGTATTGCTAAGAAACCCTATATTTTTGTGACTTTTCGCGGGGAGTCCCGACCCCCTGTCCCTCCCTCTTGATCCGCCCCTGGGTCACCTAAGGATCATTTGTACCAAATAATTTTCAAATCTGGCCAGTTGTTTTAAAAGAAGATTTTCAAGCTTTTCTCCTTTCAATTGCCATGACAACCAATTTCTGAATGGAATGGAAATTTTTGAACAATTTTGAAAGGGGACACCCAAGGAACTTTCCTGTGAAGTTTGGTGTAATTCCATAAAGTGGTTTAGAAAGAGAAATGTAAATTGTTGACAGACACCCAACCATCGAATGACAGATGAACAATGGACATACTATGATGCTTTAGCCTATGGCCCAGTAGAGCTCATAAAACTTCAACCTGCTCACACTAGTGCATGAATGAAATACCCAAGGATGATTGAAAATTTTCTAACTACATGTAGCACCATTCTCACCCTCTTTACATGCTGGGAAATTTTGCAAGATTTTTTTGCTATCTGCTGATTTTTTGTTTTAATTGGCAAAGTTTGATTCCTGATCTGGATCCAAACTGTTTGCAATGGTTATCAGCTGACAACAAGTTGCCGCTAGCAAGGAACACTATCAAACGTCTTCTTCAGGATCTTCAGGGTGGCCAACGTATGTCACAGTCACACGCTTTTTTCTAGCTTTATTTACATGTTTATCTTTTCATGAATTTCATGAGATTACTCGAGAAAACCTTGTTTTTTTTAACATATATGGGACATTCACCCCAGCCACCCCACCCCCATCAGCAAGTCAAAAAATGACAAATTAAACAAAAGAGGCTTTCACAAACAGAGGAATTGGTCTGAATAAACATGCAGGTTTGTTTTCTTGTCAAATACTATTACAGTGGTAAGGAACAATGAAAGAAAAGAAAATCGCTGCAGGCATGCATCATACCCCGCCAAGAAATATTTTCGATACAAAGACAATCCATAAATCGAGGGCAATAAATCAGATGAAAACTTAAATGCAATTGTCTGGATCTATATCTTGTATACAAAATATAGCAAGAAGTGAGCAAAGCTCACATACCCCCGGCGGTAGCCATCAGAGGTTGTAACACTTTCAGAGAAAAGACAAAATTGTCAAAGATTTCATAATCCTAAATCAAGTAGTTTCTGAGAAAACTTTGATGAAAAATGTCCATATGTGTTATATAAGAGTGACAGAAGGAAAAATTGAAAATTTGAAAAAAGAAGGCAAAAATGAGGATTAGCACCTTAGTTTTCATTTATACAATACATTTCTCCTACCTGAACGTACACAAATAATTTCATAATCCTAAATCAAGTAGTTGCTGAGAAAACTCTGACAAAAAACATCCATATGTGTTATATAGAAGTGACAGAAGGAAAAATTGAAAAAGAAGCCAAAATGAGCTTTAGCATCTTTATTTTCATTTACACAATACACTTAGCCTACTTGAAGGTGTACACTAAATTTGAAAACACTGGCTCCAATAGGAGCCGAGAGATCTGCGACAGAAATTTTCATTGGAGAGAAAGAAAAATGAATAAATAAAAGGACTGATAAGCAATATGTGGCTGTTCTTTTGTTACACAATACAACTAATCACTATCAAGCTTTGTATCAAATTTCAGAATCCTAACTCAAGTAGTTGCTGAGAAATCTTTGACAGAAAAAATGTCTATATGTATTATATAAGAGAGAAAGAAGGAAAAAATGAAAATTTGAAAAAAGAAGGCAAAATGAGGATTAGCATTTTAATTTCCTTTTACACAGTACACTTTGCCATCCTGAAGATGTAAACAAAATTTGAAAACACTGGTTCCAATAGGAGCTGAGAAATCTGTGACAGAAATTTCCATTGGAGAGAAAGAAAAATGAACAAATAAAGGGACTGATAAGCAATATGTGGCTGTTCTTTTGTTACACAATACAACTCATCACTATCAAGCTTTGTACCAAATTTCAGAATCCTAACCCAAGTAGTTGCTGAGAAATCTTTGACGAAAATTTTTTCCATTGGAGAGAAAGAAAAATGAACAAATAAAGGGACTGATAAGCAATATGTGGCTGTTCTTTTGTTACACAATACAACTCATCACTATCAAGCCTTGTACCAAATTTCAGAATCCTAACCCAAGTAGTTGCTGAGAAATCTTTGACGAAAAAAAAAAGTTTACAGACAAACAAACAAACAGACAAACATAATTACAGAAAAGGCAAAAACTATATACCCCCTATATACTTCGTACCGGGGGTATAAATACATCATATTTTCAAATGAAGGGCCATAACTCTGTAATTTCTCGACAAAATCAAATGATATGCAATCCAATAACACTCCTTCATAATATCAACTCACATGCAAAGTTTGAAGAAAATTGATAGTATAATGCTCAAGCTCGAGCACCAAAACAGATTTTCCACACAAATCAAGGGCAATAGCTCTGTGCTAATTTGATGAGCCCATCTACCATCCTAAACCACTCCTGCCAAATATCAACTTGTATACAAAGTTTGAAGACAATCAGCCAAAAATGCCCAAGATAGAGCAGGGAAGCCAATTTTTACATGAATCAAGGGCAATAACTCAGTGCTAATTTGACTAAATTTATCCACCTACAATCCTGAACCACTCCTCCTAAATATCAACTCATATACAAAGTTTGAAGACAATTGGCCAAAAAATGTGAGAGAAAAAGTGTGGAAACCAATTTTCTACATGAATCAAGGGCAATAACTCTGTGCTGATTTGATGAAACTAACCCATCTACAATCCCAAGCCACTCCTCCCCAAATATCAACTATTATGCAAAGTTTGAAGAAAATCTGTCAACAAATGCTCAAGTTAGAGAGCGGAAACGATGTGGTGACGGACGGTCACTCAACCCAATTTTTTAACAGAGGGTATAACATAATACCTGCACTTTTTAAGTGGCGGGGTATAAAAATCACACTAATTTGTAAAACAAGGTTTTCTCGAGAAATCTCAAAAATGCCTGAAATTAATGAAACATGCAAACAAAACTAGAAATCAATGTGGGGTAACTGCCCTTTTCCTCATTTAGCTCTGTAATGTTGTCACCACACACAGCTTATTTTCTGGTAAGAAATGAGGGTTTTGTTTACTAAAATGTATGTGCTCCTTATGAAAAATATCATGTGACTGTGATGTACGTTGGCCATCCTGTTCTTTGTTTCGGCCTTCTTGTCAGGTCACAAGAATTTTAAATTGTACAACATTAACCATATCCTACACCAATAGTAAATATTAACCACAAAATGCGAGAAAACCTGTCTTCCAAGAAAGCTACCATGTTAGGCTCAAATCAGCCTGCTCAGCTACAGAGACTAGCTAAAATATTGCAATTTTGCATGTAGCAAGTTAAGACATATTATCAGTTACCTCTCATATTGACTGCATTGTTGCACGTTTACCTGATAAACGTTGCCTATCTCACGGCATGTGCCATTATCAGGTCATGATGACGTTGCACTTTTTGAATGACGTCGCCAATAACACTGAATTGACACAAAAATCAATCATTACGTCATATTTGCTTGTTTGAAAAGTAAAAAGTGTTGGTAAGCTGATAAATAGAATACCAGGTTCGTGACTTTTGATATCAAGTTTACCAGGTTTGGCTTCCAGAACGTATTTTGAATCGCTTGGCAAGCCTCGCAATGTAAACAAGTGTTCTTGAAGTCATGCCTGGTAAACTTGATATCAAAAGACGCTTACCTAGTATTCTCTATTTCTAAGGATGCAGATCAGACCGCTCATATAGGCAGTCTGATCTGCGCCTTTGTTGTTCATATGCAACAAATTTTTTTTAACAGGTTTTCTCGCCATAAAACAAAAAACCAGCAACTACAAAGCACACACAATAGGTATGAGCCAGTGCATTAGATTTCCAACAATTTGGTATGTGCGACCAGCAAAGCCTCAGATCAGCCTGCGCATACGCGCAGTCTGATCAGAGCCTTTGCTAGTCGCTTGAGTATTTTATGATTGTTAAGCTACTGACTGAACACCATTTGGAGTTTCTAAGCTTAACAGGAGGCTGCGGAGGCTCGACCAAGTCTACACTTGTCAAAATCTCAAATTGTTGGAAATCTCATGCCACGGCTCGTATATAACCTTCTAGAGCTAAAGGTAGTGGTTCCCCGGGCCTCCTAGAAGCATGCCCCGACATAGCAGACAAAGTGGACAAATGCCGTGTTAATTTAGCATGTAGCTGTATAGGAGAAGCGGTCTGACCTTTTTGTTTGTCTGTCAGTATAGGCGATGGCATACATGAAGCGGACTGAGCAGCGCGGGGCGAGGAGCATGTTGGGGGAGTTACTTTTCCTGTGTAAAATAAGACATATAAAGCTACAAAAATTATGCCGAGTACAAAAGCATAAAATGCAAAAATTAAGAAGCACATGAACATATTCAACACAAAAATGAATCACATTTATAAGCACCACATTAAAATATCAACACAAGAACGATTCGTTGACAAGTTGCCATAACCGGATCTTCTTCAGGCCTTTTAGTTGAGTGCGTAACAGGAAATTAATTTTCTTATTTCTCAACCGAAACATATGTTGTGGGTACTCAAAAGAACCCCCACTCAATGAGACGGTTCTTTTGAGCACCCAAAGCATATGCTAAAAATTATAGGTAAGAAAATATTTTTACGCTGAAAAAAAAATATTGTTTATCTAAACCTAAAATTAATTTTCTTATTTCTCAACCAAAATATATGTTGTAGGTACTCAAAAGAACCGTCTCAGTGAGACGGTTCTTGGTTCTTTGAGCACCCAAAACATATGATAAAAATTATGGGTAAGAAAATATTAACAATTTTATGCTGAAAAATATTGTTTATCTAAACCTATGTTCTTCAAAAATAATTTTCTTCTTTCAACTCAAAGCATAAGCTGAAATTACTAATTAAAAAAACTCATCTAGATGCTACTAATGAGTAGCAACAACTAATGATAGGACAAAGAGTATAAAATTTAATGCCTTAAAACAGTTGCCGATCCAGAGGGAGTTCAGGGGGTTCACTCGAACCCAAGCGAACCCCCTCCCTGCCCCCCGTTTTTTAATATCCTATGAAAATGAAATGATTTGGTCTCAATGAGACCCAAATTATTTCATTTACATGGGATGTTTAAGAAAAATGAGATAAGATCAGCAAAGCGAACCCCCCCCCCTTTATACATATGAACCCCCTTTCCAGAAATCATGGATTGGCCGCTGTTAAGATCAAAATTTTTACTGATCAGTGAGGATAAAGGAAGACAGGCATTAGATTACTGTGAATTTATATCATATTAATCCATTTCACTAAGGCACTGTACCTGTGCAATATTTTGTCTTGTTTTTTTGTGTGATTTTTACCATTTTATTACTTGTTATGCAACAGATAAAGTTAATGAACAAACCACCATTTTTGATATTAATTACAGACAGTAAGATGGATAGCCTTAATCCATTATCTTATGATAGGGAGCATTTTCAAATACTGACCTATCTGATTTGAGGATTGTGGGTACATGCGACATTCTTGTCTACTGCATGCGTCACCAAATAATGTGATCCGCCCGACTTGTTATCAATGTGCATCATCATGCGTCACTGAAAACACTTTTTTGACCTGGCCATGTGGGAAATGTTTCCAAAAATGTTTTAGTGTAGAAAATCGTATCTTGTATCTCTAAATACTGTAATACCAATCATTGTTATTGCTTAGCTACCAAAAGTTACTTGATGTCTCCACAAACGGATTATTATAACCATTCAGTGCTTGCTTCTTTTTTAACGTACGGCGTATGGACACAAACACAACTTTTCAATCATGATGTGCCTTAGCAGACAGGTCTATTCTTTGAGTATTGCACATGCACAGACACCTTTGAAATATCATGCATTTGAAAATATTATGTAAAATAGAGCATTTGCTCTTTGGAACATGCTCTATTTTCCTTAATATTTTCAAAAGTATTCAAACCTTTACTTAAATTTTTATACCCACTTTTTTCTTAAGAAAAAAAAAGGTATATTAATTTCTTGTCGAAGTCGGTCCATTGTCCGTCTGTCCATCCATCTGTGCGTCCATCCGTCACGTTTCTTGTAAATGTATCACCTCTTAAACTATTAGAGGTAGAAACTTCAAACTTTGTAGTTGAATAGGTCACATGATGTTGAGGGTACTGGGCAACATTGCATGTGACCTTGACCCAAGGTCAAGGTCAAATAATGCATTTTCTTGTAAATGTATCTCCTCCTAAACGGTAAGACGTAGCAACTTCAAACTTTGTAGCTGAATAGGTCACATGATGTAGAGGGTACTGGGCAACATTTTGTGTGACCTTGACCCCAAGGTCAAAGGTCAAATGTTGAATTTTCTTTTAAATGAATCTCCTCCTAAACCTTTTGACGTAGCAACTTCAAATTTTGTAGCTGAATAGGTCACATGATGAAGAGGGTACTGGGCAACATTTTGTGTGACCTTAACCCCAAGGTCAAGGATCAAATAATGTATTTTCTTGTAAATGTATCTCCTCCTAAACGGTTACACGCAGCAACTTCAAACTTTGTAGTTGGATAGGTCACATGATGTAGAGGGTACTAGGCAACTTTTTTTCAAGGTCAAGGTCAAAGGTCAAATATTGAATTTTCTTGCAAATGCGTCTCCTCCTGAAGCTTTTGACACAGTAACTTCAAACTCTGTAGGTGCATAGGTCACATGATAGAGAGGGCACTGGGCAACATTTCCTGTGACCTTGACATAAAGGTCAAGGTCAAATAATGTATTTTCTTGTAAATGCATCTTCTCCTTATTGTGGGATTTAGCAATATCAAACTTTGCTGGTGCATAGGTCACTTGATGTTGAGGGTACTGGGCAACATTTTGTGTGACCTTGACCTTGGGTCAGGTCAAGGTCAACTAATGTATTTTCTAGTAAATTCATCTTCTCCTTAACCATGGGATGCAGCAACATCAAACTTTGCTGTTGCATAGGTCACATGAAGTCTAGGGTACTTGGCAACATTATGTGTGACCTTCACCCCCTTTACCTTGGGGTCAAGGTCAAATAATGTATTTTCTTGGTAATGCATCTCCTTAACCATTGGCCATAGCTAAGTAAAACTTTGCAGGTACATAGGTCATGTGATGTATTAGGCAATGCTTCATGTCAAGGTCAAATCAAATATTTCTTGTAAATGCATTTCCTCCTAAACCGTTGGACATAGCAGCTACAAACTTTGCAGGTGCATTAGTCATATGATATAGAGGATACTGGGAAACGTTTCATGTCTGTCTTTGAGCTAAGGTCAAGGTCAAAAGTGAAATAATGTACTTTCTTGTAAATGCATCTCCTCTTAAATGGTTGGACGTAGTGCTACAACTTCAAACTTTGCAGATGCTTTGGTTAGCTCAAAAGCCGGTATTTGCGATGGTGTACCATCGACTGAAGTCTAGTTCTTGATTTTTTTCAATGTTATCTAAAAAATAGAAAATTATATCACGATCTAAAAATAGCCTATGGAGTAAAGGGTTAAATAGTAAAGGCTCCTCATCCCTAATCCAAGGGTTCCAAGTAGCATAACATGAGTTAATTCATCTCACTTATGATCATGAGTTTTAGAAAGACAGGGACCAAGTTAGGGGGCGACTAGGGCGAAATAGTCGCCCTAGGGGCCGAAATTTCACCCTAAATGGGACCCAGGGAGAAGTGGGAGTCTCCCTTAAAAAAAAAAAAAAAAAAAAATTTTTTTTTTTTTTTTTTTTTTTAGGGAGACTCATCCACACAAATGCAAGCTGTGGTGACATTATCAGACAATCTACTACCACTTCATTGTGTTTCTCCTTCCATTAAATGGCAAAAGTATGTGTAATGGCCAATTTGCTTCTAAATTGACAGAAAATGCCGTAATTTTGCGCTATAACTTCTCCCTATCTGACTGTCACTTCTCCCTAATTTTCCTGCAGAGAGAAGTCACTTCTCCCTAAAATTCTGGGCCAGCTTGGTCCCTGAAAGAGCCTTGTAAGATTGAGGTTGGTAAGCATCTTTACTTTCATGTAAAAATAAAAGATTTAATGACTAAACATGACAGTGCTCGACAACAAAATCATGCACATTAGTTGAACCTCGAAGCAAGAAAACCTGTCTTCGGGGTTTGCGAACAACACGGGCGCAGACCAGCCTGCGCAGATGCACAGTCTGATCAGCACCTTTGTTTTTCGTTTTTTGGAAAGTATCATATGTAATCTTGCTACAGGTGAAATTTAAATTTTCTAGATAGTCTCTGTAGCTGAGGAGACTGGTTTGAAACTAGCTTTGTCAGAAACCCTAAAGACAGGTTTTGTTGCATCGAGGCATTAATTTTAGTAACTAATCAAAACACCATGCTCAACTTGTATCTATCAAAGCAAAATTTTATCAAACTTGAATCTACATCATCAAAATAAAGCCATCTAATCATTTCTAAAAGATAAGTTTTCTGAGAAACTTAAGAATATGAAAATTAAGTTATTTGAAAGGGTTTTCCAAGATAAAATAATGATACTACATGTATAAACAGACTCCAAAGAATCAAAAATACTTATGAATCATTCCAAAGGTCATTTTCATTTGGCAATAAAAAAATTGGCACCAAAAACAAATCAAGTTTTAATGGCCAATGATGTTTAGATAATCTAAAAATAAACCAGAGAATCTTTTTTAAACTGCCTTAATCATGATTTTGAGGCTGACTTATCTCAAAACCCTGATTTAGGAACAATCCCCAAAAGTATGCAGTCCAGTTACATGTCCAATTTGATCTTTTTCTTCACATTATGATTTGGAAAAAAATGAGTATGTGAAGCTGCAGTTATATTCGTATACATCATGTACACCTTAAATATCTCTGGTTATCAAATTTTACCAGCCATTGGATACATGCTTGTGGAATCCTTCCTAAACCAGGAAATATTTCCAATACATTAGCTAATCCTGACAGTATAGCTTAACTCTTTGCATGCTGGATGATTTTTCATGCTTTTGTTTTCATTTACCAACTTTTTTCAAAATAAACTTTTTCAAAAAATTCTTTTAGGAGCACTACCAGAATGCCAAACGATTTGAATCCAGATCAGGACCTACATATTGGCGGTCCTGATCTGGGTCCAAACCATTTGCAAAGATTATCAGCAGACAACAAAATTTGTCGCTAGCAAGGAAAGAGTTAGAGCATCAATTGTTGATGACGGACGACCCACGACGGACCACGGACATCCAATGATCACAAAAGCTCACCATGAGCCAATGGCTCAGGTGAGCTAAAATTAGCAGACAAATATTGCGAGACAAAAAGTTATACCTTTCTCCTCTAGATTTTTCAGTGAGCTATTGAGGTGAGCACTGGCCAGTAGAGCCGCTGTCGTTACTCCATTCACATCGGTCCCCTGGAAAATATTACTCACAACATGATAGACATACATTATTTGTTTGATTGATATTATACTGTATTCAAAATTTTAATTTGGGGAGGTATATCATCAGGTATATGTTCATAATCTACGGATAGGATTAATAAACAAGTGATCTATGTATTATAAATCCTTGATAACTTTGTAAACAAAACATAACATCACTGTCACTCTTGGCTGGCAGGACATTACCTCCTCAAATGCACATTTTGAATATGTTTATCTCCATTCTAGTGCACTCTTGCACTTGTTTACCGTTAAAGTATTTGATTTGTCTCAAATTGGACTGTTGCAGGCTGCATAAAGCCGCATGTTATCCAACGAAATGTGACGTAATTAATGATGTCAAACTATTTGTAGGATAGTGGCATTTTCTGGTCATATTTTGTATTTTGTATATTGTATGCTGTTGCATGTTTGAATAGTTTAAGAGCATTAAGTTTTGTGTATCTTTCTTGATTTTGGAGGAAAAAAGGCTACACATTACATGTGAATTATCTGCCAGCAGCAAGCAGATATTAATTGATTACTTAGGTTTCTTAAAGAAACTAAAGCTGCTTTTTAGATGGCAAGGTCCTGCAACTCCACAATAAATCTGTAGAAAAAGCTAAAGTAGTTGTTTCCCTTGTATCATAGGCGTTGGCACATTAATATGAAACAGAATATCGCTCTTTTTCGAAGGTACAAATATATTTCCTATATTGCCTTTTTAGCTCTTTCCTTTTATTTTGTTGTCTGCTGACAACCTTAGCAAACTAAACTGTTTGAAACTCTCATGGTTTTCTTGAGTTTTGTGATATTCCAACCTAAAATTTTAAATGAGCCGAATTTAGGCAAGGGGTACAAGTTAGCATGTTGCAAAAGGTACAAGTCGGACATGTGCGCCCATCAAAGACTCTGATCAGCCTGGGCAGTCTGATCAGAGTCTTCCATGGGGACTCTATGGGTAGCCAAGGATCCAACCTTTCTTCAGGCTGAAAACTAAGACTTATCAGACTGTGCGGATGCGCAGACAGATTTTATTCTCGCACACTAGATAGGGATTTCCGTTGTTTTTACCCATGTGAAATAATATACCCATACCAGCCCATGGGAAAGATAAAAAACGAACAGCCACACGTCGACCACACCCTGCCGGCATGTCGATCTGTGACGTCATTGTAATGTTGAAATAACTTCACCATGTCGCATCTCAGAGTATTCAGGATTTTCAGGAAGTCTTTTTCATGTTTTTTCCAATTTGAATGAGGTATTTAGTGGTGAGCAAGAAAAAGAATCCATTTTTCGTGTGAGGATGGGATCATTGAAAAATCGGTCCCTCAGGATCACCATTTGTCATCACTCGGCAAGCCTCATGATGCCAATCGGTGATCCTCAGGACGGATTTTTCTATCCCAGCCTCACACAAATAATGGATTCTTATAATCTTCGCCGTATGCACATGGCAACTTGTATGTTATGCTGGATACCGGTTCATTAATGGACTCCTGCGTTACCTCTTTTTCTGTCGTATGGCTCTCGTTCATCAAGTTATCCGACTCTGTTGCATTAGGGACATTCTGTTCTCCATCCATGGTGACAGCTACGGATTCTGGCTTCACGTTACTTCCCCCAGGCTCTTTGGTCGTCGAGAGTTTCTTCTTACGCTCTGTGATGAAGTACGTCTCGATTGCTATAAAAGAGAATTCAGGACTTTAGTTAAGAGTGCGTAACGAAAATTTAATTTTCTTATTTCTCAACCAAAACATACGTTGTGGGTACTCAAAAGAACCGTCTCAATGAGACAGTTCTTTTGAGCACCCAAAACATATGTTAAAACTGATGGGTAAGAAAATATAAACATTTTTACGCTAAAAAGTTTTGTTTATCTAAACCTGTGGAATTGCCAGATTATTGGACCGGTAGCACATAAACTGGCATTCATGTCTGAAGATCTGCAGTTGTATTTTTGGAAAACTCTGTAACAAATGTGTGGAACCAGATCAGACTGCTCCATATGAAGCACTCTGATCAGAGTCCAATCCATACTGTTTCCACGCAAGTTAACCCTAATTCCGCCAATTTTTTATTTTGTCCTGATAATGTTGTCTGCTTTTTATGTCTTCTGCATATATTCAAGTGCACACTTCAGAATAGATATAAGCATATGGAAGCAAACACTATGAATTAACCCTGATGGTTGTTCACAATATAGGGTAGCCAAGAACAAAGGCAGACGAGAGAGCAGACGACAATACTGTGACTCAAAGGAAAAGGGTTGATTATTCTTCATATCTACCATACTTCTGTTGTTTGTTTGTTTGTTTGTTTGTTTGTGTTTATGCTTTACGTCCCAATCAACAATTTTTCAGTCATGTCAGGACGATTTCCTGTCTTTCTGGGTTGAACCAGTACTAAGCTGTTCTATTTAACACTAATTAGTTACAAAGTACATTTTCTTGTGCAAAGGTATATTTATTCTTTAACTCTTAGAATACTCTGCAATTTTACTTGCCCTTTTTGTCGTCGATCTGCTGAATTTTAAAAACTAACTTTTCCAAAAATTTCTTTCAGGAATAACATCAGAGTTTCAAACAGTTTGGATCCGGATCAGGCCCAACATTTAGTCGGGCCTGATCTGGGTCCAAGCTGTTTGGAAAGTTAATCCGCAGACTACAAAAGTTGCCACTAACAGGCTAAGAGTTAATTAAAAGCCAACAGCATGGCACCACTATATCAAGCTATTTTTCTATAAAATCAAGCATAAACCATTAAAATGTTTATCACAAAATCAGCTGGTGACAAAACAATGGCATCTTCTGCGTTTGGAATTTTTGGTGACATACACTGCCAAAAGATTTTTTTCAGTAACTTTTTGTCTGCTAATTTGACGACAGCCAGACTGCTGATAACCTTTACAGTTTGTATCCAGATCAGGCCCAAAAAAATGTTGGGCCTGATTTGGATCCAAACTGTTTGACACTCTGGTGGTATTCTTTAAAGATTTTTTTTTAAAAAAGTAAATTTTGAAAGTGATATCAGCAGACGGCAGAAAAAAACATGCAAATTTCCCAGCACATAATTCAAAGATTTAAATTAAATTACATACCCAGTGGACACATACCCCTGTATCAACTTTGATACATGTACATGTAATGACCTTGCATTGACTTTGGCACAACGATGTTCCAACGCCATGTGTTTGCTGGGCCCTGATTATCTTTATCATATGATGTCGCCTCTGTGAGTGAAATAAGGCCATGCAATAAAATTGATAAACCACTCGTGGGAAACGTTATGATGTCCATAACATTAATGTTGCATACATAATGACAAAATTATAACGTTTTTACGGCAGAAATGAAATTTCAAAGTAATCTTAATGTCATATGATAAATAGATTCTAACATTCATGCTCTTGTATTATTGAATTCATTAAACTCGTAGCGAAAAAGAGATAAAATGCTCAGCAAGCCTCGCATTTTATCTCTTTTCCCCAACTCGTTTAATAAACTCAATAAAACATGAGCACTCATTTATTTTTTGCAAACAGTACTCATGGGATTCTGCATTTAGCTACATTAAGTATTAATCTACACAGGCTGCCTACGAACACAATAAATAACTAACCCACCCACTCATTCAGTGGGGAGACATAACAAAATCTCATCTGCTGTCCCCTCCTGCACGTTTCTTGTAGGTAGCATCTAAATTTCTAATGAATACTCAATTCAATAAGTTCTTCAAGTGTGGCAGAATAAGGAAAGAATTAAATTAACTCTTCATCTCCTAGTGTCATCTGCTGATAACTTTTGCAAACAGTTTGGACCAAGATCAGGAACCATGCTAACATTGGACCTGACCTGGATCCAATCTGTTTGACATTCTGATGGTATTCCTGAAAGAATTTTTCAAAAAAGTTGATTTTGAAAAATATCAGCAGACGACAAAAATAGCATGAAAAATTACCCAGAATGCAAAGAGTGAATGCCATAAAACAGCCAAATATAGAGCAATTCTCTATATTGGTGGGAAATTTAATTACTGAGAGTGACATCTGCAGAACCGGATCATTTCAGAAATAATGAGAAAAGCTACATTCTATTTTATTTTTTCAAATAAAAACAGGCTGCCAGAGTAGAGGGGTTAATGACCAATCTTTTGAGCACCCAACACATTATTTAACTGATGAATAAGATTTGTGCTCAAAGTGCTTGCTTATCTGGACCTACTAAAAAGAAACTACATATAGACATCAGTAAAATATATTGTTGTTTTGATTTTGTATGTTTGTTTTGTTGCCTTACATCCCAGTCAACAGCTATGGTCATGTTCACCTAACAACTCTTTCCTGGGCAAGCTTGAACAAGAGGTTAACCAGTAATTCATAATTATCAAGAAGAAATTAAGACACAGAAATAGCCCCCTCTTATCAAGAGACAATTTAGACACAGAAAAAGCCTACACAGAAATAGCCCCCCCCCCCCCCACTCTTACAATATATCAAGAAAAAATTAAGACACAGAAATACCACCTCTAATCAATGGCCAATTAAGACACAGAAATACCACCTCTTTTCAAGAGACAATAAAGACACAGAAATACCCCACTCTTATCAAGAGGCAATTAAGACACAGAAATACCCCCTTCTTATCAAGAGGCAATTAAGACACAGAAATACCCCCTTCTTATCAAGAGACAATTAAGACACAGAAATACCCCCTTCTTATCAAGAGACAATTAAGACACAGAAATAGCCCCCTCTTATCAGGAGACAATTTAGACACAGAAAAAGCCTACACAGAAATAGCCCCCCCCCCCCCCTCTTACAATATATCAAGAGAAAATTAAGACACAGAAATACCCCCTCTTATCAAGAAGCAATTAAGACATATAAATACCACCTCTTTTCAAGAGACAATTAAAACACAGAAATACCCCCTCTTATCAAGAAGCAATTAAGACACAGAAATACCCCCTCTTATCAAGAAGCAATTAAGACACAGAAATACCACCTCTTATCAAGAAGCAATTAAGACACAGAAATACCCCCTCTTATCAAGAAGCAATTAAGACACAGAAATACCACCTCTTTTAAAGAGACAATTAAGACACAGAAATACCCCCTCTTAACAAGAAGCAATTAAGACACAGAAATACCCCCTTCTTATCAAGAAGTAATTAAGACACAGAAATACCCCCTCTTAACAAGAAGCAATTAAGATACAGAAATACCCCCTCTTATCAAGAGACAATTAAGACACAGAAATACCACCTCTTATCAAGAAGCAATTAAGACACAGAAATACCCCCTACTTATCAAGAAGTAATTAAGACACAGAAATACCCCCTCTTATCAAGAAGCAATTAAGACACAGAAATACCACCTCTTATCAAGAAGCAATTAAGACACAGATATACCCCCTCTTATCAAGAAGCAATTAAGACACAGAAATACCACCTCTTTTCAAGAGACAATTAAGATACAGAAATACCCCCTCTTATCAAGAGACAATTAAGACACAGAAATACCCCCTTCTTATCAAGAAGCAATTAAGACACAGAAATACCCCCTACTTGTCAAGAAGCAATTAATACACAGAAATACCCCCTCTTTTCAAGAGACAATTAAGACACAGAAATACCCCCTCTTATCAAGAAGCAATTAAGACACAGATATACCCCCTCTTATCAAGAAGCAATTAAGACACAGAAATACCACCTCTTTTCAAGAGACAATTAAGACACAGAAATACCACCTCTTTTCAAGAGACAGTTAAGACACAGAAATACCACCTCTTTTCAAGAAACAATAAAGACACAGAAATACCACCTCTTTTCAAGAAACAATAAAGACACAGAAATACCCCCTCTTATCAAGAAGCAATTAAGACACAGATATACCCCCTCGTATCAAGAAGCAATTAAGACACAGAAATACCACCTCTTATCAAGAAGCAATTAAGACACAGAAATACCACCTCTTATCAAGAAGCAATTAAGACACAGATATACCCCCTCTTATCAAGAAGCAATTAAGACACAGAAATACCACCTCTTTTCAAGAGACAATTAAGACACAGAAATACCCCCTCTTATCAAGAGACAATTAAGACACAGAAATACCCCCTTCTTATCAAGAAGCAATTAAGACACAGAAATACCCCCTTCTTATCAAGAAGCAATTTAGACACAGAAATACCACCTCTTTTCAAGAGAAAATTAAGACACAGAAATACCCCCTCTTATAAAGAGACAATTAAGACACAGAAATACCCCCTTCTTATCAAGAAGCAATTAAGACACAGATATACCCCCTCTTATCAAGAAGCAATTAAGACACAGAAATACCCCCTTCTTATCAGGAAGTAATTAAGACACAGAAATAGCCCCTTCTTAACAAGAAGCAATTAAGACACAGAAATACCCCCTCTTATCAAGAAGCAATTAAGACACAGAAATACCCCCTCTTATCAGGAAGTAATTAAGACACAGAAATAGCCCCTTCTTAACAAGAAGCAATTAAGACACAGAAATACCCCCTCTTATCAAGAAGCAATTAAGACACAGAAATACCCCCTCTTAACAAGAAGTAATTAAGACACAGAAATAGCCCCTTCTTAACAAGAAGCAATTAAGACACAGAAATACCCCCTCTTATCAGGAAGTAATTAAGACACAGAAATAGCCCCTTCTTAACAAGAAGCAATTAAGACACAGAAATACCCCTTCTTATCAAGAAGCAATTAAGACACAGAAATACCCCCTCTTATCAGGAAGTAATTAAGACACAGAAATACCCCCTTCTTATCAAGAAGCAATTAAGACACAGAAATACCCCCTCTTATCAAGAAGCAATTAAGACACAGAAATAACCCCTTCTTAACAAGAAGCAATTAAGACACAGTTATAGTCCCTCTTATCAAGAAGAAATTAAGACACAGAAATAGAACCTCTTACAGTGTTGTGCCTAGAGCGCGGCATTGCAGGATTCCTGCGATTTTACTGCCGATGTCCCTTAAAAACGCACCCAGCGCGGGCCTAAGGGCGCACCTCGAAAATCTGCTTATTATTTTTTGTTGTTTTCTACTATTTCCGTATTTAGTGTAACCCAATAAAGGAAAGTAAATAGCGCAGTCAATACACAACAACAATGGCGGAAATCTCGTATTTCATAGCAGAAGGCCAGAAAAAAGTTATTTTAATATAGAAATTATAAATTTGCTGGTGAATTCAAAAATAGGGCAATAGCAGAAACTACTTCACTGTCATCTACAACCCTTCTTGAGCCAAATCTATCGACATCGAGCTCAAATTTAAATAAAAATGAACAGAAATTTCCGGATAACTATTCAATTTAACAGGTAAAAATTTGGTGTGTCCCCCAGAATTTGTAAATGTCCCCCTGAAATTCAGGTAGAGGGACACCTGTGTCCCCCAGCAATCTTGACCTAGGCACAACACTGCTCTTATCATGAGGCAATTAAGACACAGATATAGCCCCCTCTATCAAGAAGCAATTAAGACACAGAAATAGCCCCCTCTATCAAGAAGCAATTAAGACACAGAAATAGAACCTCTTATTATAAGACAATTAAGATGCAAAAATTGCCCCCCTTTTATCAAGAAGCAATTAATACACAGAAATAGTCGCCCCCCCCAATCCAGAAGCAATTAAGACACAGAAATAGCCCCTTCTTATTAAGAAGCAATTAAGACACAGAAAAATAGCCCCTGTTTTCAAGAAGCAATTAAGATATATGGACATACCCCTTCTTATCATAAAGTAATTAAGAGTTAAAGACACAGAAACGTTGTGCGACAACTCACCGACAGACAACTGACCGAAAGTCAACTCGCAGACAAAAACTGACAGACAAAAAAATATTCACCGACACGACAAATTAACGACAAAGACAAGTCGCCGACACGACAACTCACAGACAAAAGCCTATTATATTTCTTTACAAAACTGATTACCATTCTCAACTTCGACTTCACTAATCACTCTGGCACAATAGGTTCGCCGGTGTCGTAGGTGTGGCTCACCCTGACATATACAAATTCATAAATTCACTGAAAAGCGAACAAGCGCGTTGTGAGATGATCCGTCGAGCCGCGTTGATGGGGGAGGATATAACTGCGCCGCGTAAGAATTCGGTCAAGCTCAATCAGCGTATTTACAATATTGTATCCAAATTTGAGGAGCGTACTGTAGGAGAACACTTCCTAGACTACCTTGAAGGTCTGGCGCACAATTTCACTTATCAAGTGTGAATATTAAAACTCTGAATATAAGGATAAGGATAAAGACTATAGACTTTATTTCAGTAACCATAGAGACTAAAAGACGCCATGACACATGTACATGTATTTGTGTTTACTGAAAGCAAAGTGGTGATGTGTTCGTTCCGAAAATAAAGCAATATTGACATTTAAAAAATATTTCTTTTCATCCTTTTTCTAGGAAAGTCTCTGTCGGTGAGTGTCGGCGAGTGTCGGTGAGTTTTTAAAATAATTGTCTGTGACTTGTCGTGTCGGCCAGTGGTCGTGTCGGCGAGTTGGTTGTCGGTGAAAAAGTGCCGTCGCTGAGTTGTCGTGTCGGCCAGTTGTCTTTCGGTGAGTTGTCATAGATTCCACAGAAAAGGCCCCATATTATCAAGAAGCAATAGATACAGTAAGTCTACCCTTTCTTATCAAGAAGAAGTTAAGACAGAAAAAACACTCTTATGAAGGTAATTTTAAACAGAAATAGCCCCCTCTTATCAAGAAGAAATTAAGATACAGAAATACCCCCCCCACCTCTTATCCAGAAACCTGTGTTTGTTGAGAATGGAGACACAGAAATAGCTCTCTCATAAATTATCAAGAAGCAATTAAGATAGAAAAGCCCCGTCTTATCCAGAGGTAATTAAGACACACAAATCCCCCTCTAAAGCATGTGTTTGTGGAGAATGAGTACATAGAAAACAATAAGTTTCCTCTTATCTGGAGGTCTGGAATCAAGACAGAATGTCTATTGAGACTGAAGACACGCAAATAGCCACATCAGCATATTCTTAGAATCTGCAAAATCATGATTCGTTCAATCAGCAATGTCAGAGGGAATAATCTATACAGCCTCTCTACATCAGACATACATATAATATAACATGCACTTTGCTTAAAACTTAGCTCCTAGTTTTAATATGGGCCGTGACGCGAGAAACCCTGTCTTCGGGGTTTCGGTAAAAGCCAGATCCAAACCAGCCTGCTCAGCTACAGAGACCAGCCAGAAAATTGAAATTCCGCTCGTAGCAAGTCTGGATATGATACTTACCATTAAGCGAATAACAAACGCGCTGATCAGACTGTGCGGATGCGCAGGCTGGTCTGCACCTTTGTAATTCACAAACCCCCAAAGACAGGTTTTCTTGCGACAAGGCCCATATGGGCCTCGACGTAAGAAAACCTGTCTTCAGGATTTGCGAACAACAAAGGTGCAGACCAGCCTGCACATCAGTGCAGACTGGTCAGCACCTTCATTACTCGCTTTTTGGAAAGTATGACACATCTTAACTTGATACAAGCGAAATTTTCTAGTTATATGTAGTCTCTGTAGCTGAGGAGATGCTTTGTGGGAAACCACAAAGAATGTTTTTTGTCAAATGGAGGCCCATATCCGCCAGGCCATATGAGACTGGTGCTTATGGCATATTATGGCTAAAATCATAGGGCAAGAGAAACAAAAATTTTGAGCATAAAATAGTGAAATTAATTATTTTCTTATTTTCCCATCATTTTTAACATTTGTTTTGCCGTATATTAAAAAGAACCATCTCAATGAGACCATTGCTGTTGTTGTTGTTGTTATGCACCAGTCATTTGTTACCACATAGGAAGGCAGGGCTAAAGCAGGGCAATGACTTTTTGAGTTCCTCGCTTGCAAGGTAAGTGCTGGGCCAAGGAATTTACCATTGTAAAGTGTGGGTTAAGATAACACTGTAGTCATACCACTACGGCAATTAGGGTCTCGTCACTTATTCCGGTGTTAGGATAACTTTCTCGTCATGTTCAATTTCTTCATTTAATCATAGATAAACGGCCGAAAATGCTTGGGTTCTGATTTATTTTGTTCATCAAATTCACATTGTATCTTTTAGCTTTAAAATTATATGAAAACTTTAACGTTTGATGACCAGGCATGAAATAACTAATTACGGTTTCGTCATCGTGGATGATTTATCAATGACGAAACCGTATAATTATGACTAAACCGTAATTGACATCTTTTTATGATAACTGTTTTAAAACACATTTAAAATCTGATTTTATCTCCGTTTTGGCAAAACAACACACAGGTTGTTAATTAGACGATGCAATCTCGATGCAAACATATTCGAAAGTTCTCATTTTTGTCAGCCTTTATTTGAAGGTAATTTTACTGTAACACCGGAGTGGGTGACGAGACCCAAATTGCCATAGTGGTTTGACTACAGTGGATAAGGTGGATTGGAATCTCAGAAGCCAGCTGATCAAGATATATACCTGTAATATACATGCAAATAACTGAAACCCCACAAGAAAATTGAATAAATATTGAGGAGGAGTGTAGTACTTAACCCTTAATGCGCCAATGGCAACAAAAGTCGTCTGCTTTTCTCATCTGCTGAAATGTTTAAGAAGCCTCTTTGGCAAACAGTGTGGACCTAGATCAGACTGCTCCTATAGGAGCAGTCTGTTCTGGGTCCATGCTGTTTGCTTCTAAACTTAATTCGTTGGTAATGTAAGGCAATTATTTGCAGCAGACGACTTCAGCAGGTGACATTTTCAGATGTATTTTTTTCTTGGAGCTTTAAGGGTTAAAAGTAGTCAGCATGCTAAGGCTTCAACTTCAATGCCTTGGAACAGATTCATTTATAACAAGTGACAGACTTCAATTCTGCTCTCTGTAGCATAAGAATGGGTGGGGGAACCCCCTCTTCCCTATCTACAGACTACAGTGATGTTCTTGATAGGGAATTGCTATGATCCTAACAAGACCCAACCTTAGCTTCAGAGATAAGGATGGGGGAGTGCCTTCAAAGTGCCATTTTTCAGGGCCAAACCTGCACTTCTGCTATTTTTAACTCTTTGCCTGCTAGTGTTGTGTTGTCAGCTGATAACCTTTGCAAACAGTTTGGACACAGATCAGGCCTGACAAAAAGTCGAGCCAAATCTGGATCCAAACTGTTTCACTCGAAGAATTTTTTGAAATTATTCATTTGAAGAAAAAATCAGCAGACAAAATGTCATGAAAAAATACACAGCATGCAAAGAGTTAATGGCTAAATATGATTTATTGGCATTGAAATGTGCCAAAGGTGTGTATCAATATTAGCCAACTTCAGAAACATGAGTGCTCATGTTTTATTGAATTTAACAAACGAGTTGGGCAAAGAAATAAAATGCGAGGCTTGTCGAGCATTTTATCTCTTTTTCGCAACAAGTTTAATCAGAAGTACTATGCCAAATTGTGTTGACTTACTCTTGTCCCAGTCAGCATGTTTGACGGCGTACTGTGATGTATGTTTATCATAGGCTTCCACTAACTTCCTCTCCGATCTGTTGTCTGAAAATATAAAATATACAAATTGTGAGTCTCAGTTGACTCTACATGTACAATATAATATGTTGTTATCCTAAACAGAAGCTGTTTTTCAGATGTATATATACCAGGTTTTGGATACATCATCACTTACAATGGATCTACACTGTGTGCTATATATAGAGGATATTTACTTTTTTGAGGTGAATACCAAATATATTTCATCGAGTATGTCAAAAACATCAGAACTTTTACGAGTGCGTAGCACGAGTGAAAATTCTGATGTTTTCAACTCACATGATGAAATATATTTGGTATTTACAAAAAAAAAGTAAATTTTCTTATTATCTTATACTTTTTAAAGGCTACATGCATTGTCTCACCCACTGAAAAAAGGAGGTGCTGAAAATGCAAAAACAAAACATTTTAGCTAACCCAAATAATTTTGGTACCAAAATATTCGTCATGTCTACATAACTATGAAAATGCAAACCCACACTTGATGTTTTCCTTCACAAATAAGAAAGTTATGGGCGTTTGAAGTTCTGAAGCAAAATGCATTACGTGAATGGAAAAGACTCAGAGGTTATCAAAAAAAACCTACAGTGAAAATATAGGCTGATATCAATCACTAGTGATTGATATCACTTTTATTTGTTTTTATATGCATTGATTCACTGCTAAGTATAAAATACATGTAAATACAGGTTCTGTTTTAACACTTTGCCTACTATACTCAGTGTCACCTGCTGATAACTTTTGCAAAACAATTTGGAACCAGATCAGGCCCGACGGGCCTGATCTGGTTCCAAACTGTTAAATTGACAAGTTGATGATATTCCTTAAAGAGTTATTAAAAAAGGCTGATGTTGAAAAAAATCAAAAGACAACAAAAAAATCATGCAAAATTACCCAGTTAGGCAAAAAGTAAATGAATATAGCTGGATGATTTAATCAATAGGAAAAGTCAGGGAATTTTTTTCAGATTTGATAAAACTTTTACACTAAATTTGAAAACTATTCAAATGGGTTCACCTCATCAATATTCATGAGAATTTCTATGCAATTTGGAGTTATTTTAGTTTTATGTAAAATTAATTTACATTTTACTGTTCCAAAAGAATTTATTTTGCCCTATTGCATTTTGTCATTATGGGAAGCACTTAAAGAAGAATAAAGCTTTGACTTAAAACATCTATAAAATTCACTGCACTAATTCAAACCAGATACTGCACTATAGTTCAAACTTATGATAACTTTGCACAATCTTTATTCTATTTTAATTTCATATAGCTATATATGTGTTACCTTAAAGGTGGGCACCTGGGAAACTTCCCCACAATTGGCATCAAAATGAATTTGTTCCCATGCGAGGTTTGATTCCCGGCTTCTCCATAAAACCACTTTTGGTTGAGCCTTCGGGAGTTCCCGTCATATTAATAAACACACAAATCATAAACCCTCCCGGCCCAGTACTGGTTTCTACCCATGGAAAAGCCACAAAAAATTTGTTTGTTTTTTTTGCGAGAGAAAACAAGCGAGAGTACCTATATTTGTTTACTAATTTCATGATGACGACACTACCATGAGAGCTAGTGTGTGATCAAATTTATGTTGGCACGATTTTGCAGTAGTTCCCCTATTGCCCACCTGAGTAAACTGCAGTGATTCGCAAACTGCTATACTATGAGTTTCTTTTTGGCAAAATAAGACAAGATGGTACTTGAGCTAAATCACTTTTTTACAAAAAATCAGGTAAAGAAATAGCCTAATGTAATAATGGTATTTAAATGAGAATTATCTGTAAAATCATACTTTATTGTTAAAGGCCTTTATTTCAGTTTATGAGAGGTCATTAGTGGATTTACTGATTAGGCACGGATTAAATCAAATCTATATGTATTTCAATATTTCACTCCAAGAGGGGACTTACTTGTACACACAACAAAATTTCTTTCACCAAGATAAATATCAATATTTTATCAGAAAATACCTATACACCTTCATGGGACCTCTATTACCCCCCTGCAAGTTCATTATCACCACATTATGATCAGCCTTTAATCTGCCTGGCATAGCCCTTAGGTATAGTCATAAACAAGTTAATGAGTGGTACCACTTTTAAAGTGTAAAAATTTAGGTCTTTAAAGACCATCTAGTGAAGACAGATGTTCTCTTTTTTGTCTGAATCTTCATCTTTACTGCATGCAAAGACAGCTTTATACAGCCCCTTTTATACCAAATTCTTTGAGTCATAAACGAATTAGTGAATGGTACCACTTTTAGCATGTAAAATATTAGGTCATTAAAGGCTATCCAGTGGCGACAGATGCCAATCTTTTGTCTGAATGCTCGTCTTTTCTGCTTGCATTTAAAGCCCCTTTATACCAAACCCTTTGGCTCTGAATGTGTTCAATCCATAAATGGTGCTTCAAGGAGATAGCAAGGAAATTTATGACCACTGCAGGATGCATCTTCCAAAGATCAATTGGGGCCATCCCATAGGAAAATGGTACTTATCAGAAATATGTTAATTAAGCCATTCTTCAAACATGCATTAAATTAATTTTGCAAAGCATATACAATGTAGCACCCCTAACTTGTAATACACATATGCGTAGTAAATTTGTGTATGATTCAAGCGAGATAACAAAATTTTCAAGGGAGATAATGAGATTTTGTTTTCATACTATAAAGGAGAGAATTTGCTCCCTAGTCCCCCTCTGGAGCAAATTCTTTCCTTTGAGAATAGTCCCCTCGGGAGCAAGTCCATTCCTTTAAGAATAGTCCCCTCTGGAGCAAATTCTTTCATTTAAGAAAAGTCCCACTGTGGGGCAGTTTCTTTCCTTTAAGAATAGTCCCCCTTGGGAACAAATTCATTCCTTTAAGAATAGTCCCCATTGGGAGCAAATTCATTCCTTTAAGATTGAGAATAGTCCCCATTTTTGAAACCACTGCACATTTTAGTAGTCTCCCTTTTAGGTGCCTACACATTTTTTGCATTCTTGATTCAAACTTGCAAAGTAGTCAGTGGGGTCTTGCAAGGTAGTCAGTGGGGTCTTGCAAGGTAGTCAAAGGGGTCTTGTTGCAAGGCAGTCAGTGGGGTTTTGCAAGGTAGTCAGTAGGGTCTTGCAAAGTAGTCAGTGGGGTCTTGCAAGGTAGTCAGAGAGGTCTTGCAAAGTAGTCAGTGGGGTCTTGCAAAGTAGTCAGTGGGGTCTTGCAAGGTGGGGTCTTGCAAGGTAGTCTGTGGGCTCTTGCAAGGTAGTCAGTGGGGTCTTGCAAGGTAGTTAGTGGGGTCCTGCAAGGTAGTCAGGGGGGTCTTGCAAAGTAGTCAGTGGTGTCTTGCAAGGTGGGGTCTTGCAAGGTAGTCTGTGGGCTCTTGCAAGGTAGTCAGTGCGCTCTTGCAAGGTAGTCAGTGGGGTCTTGCAAAGTAGTCAGTGGGGTCTTGCAAAGTAGTCAGTGGGGTCTTGCAAGGTGGGGTCTTGCAAGGTAGTCTGTGGGCTCTTGCAAGGTAGTCAGTGGGGTCTTGCAAGGTAGTTAGTTGGGTCTAGCAGGCTCTTGCAAGGTAGTCAGTGGGGTCTTGCAAGGTAGTCTGTGGGCTCTTGCAAGGTAGTCAGGGGGGTCTTGCAAAGTAGTCAGTGGTGTCTTGCAAGGTGGGGTCTTGCAAGGTAGTCGGTGGGCTCTTGCTAGGTAGTCAGTGGGGTCTTGCAAAGTAGTCAGTGGTGTCTTTCAAGGTATTCAGTGGGCTCTTGCAGGGTAGTCAGTGGGGTCTTGCAAGGTAGTCAGTGGGGTCAATGCAAGGTTACAGTCAGTAGGGTATTGCAAGGTGGGGTCTTCTTAGGAAGTCAGTGGGTCTTGCAAGGTAGCCAGTGTGGTCATGCAAAGCAGTCAGTGGCTTCTTGTAAGGTAGTCAGTGGGGTCTTGCAAGGTAGTCAGTGGGTCTTGCAAGGTAGTCAGTGTGGTCCTGCAAAGCAGTCAGTGGGGTCTTGTAAGGTAGTCAGTGGCACCTTGCAAGGAAGTCAGTGGGGTCTTGCAAGATAGTCAGTGGAGCCTTGCAAGGTAGTCAGTAGGGTATTGCCAGGTAGTCAGTGGGCTTGATCTTGCAAGGTAGTCACTGGGTTCTTGCAAAGTAGTCAGTGGGGTCTTGCAAGGTAGTCAGTGGGCTCTTGCAAGGTAGCCAGTGGGGTCTTGCAAAGTAGTCAATGGGGTCTTGAAAGCAAGGTAGTCAGTGGGGTCTTGAAAGTAAGGTAGTCAGTGGGCTCAACACAAGGTAGTCAGTTGGTTCTTGCAAGGAAGTCAATGAGTTCTTGCAAGGTAGTCAGTGCACTCTTGCAAGGTAGTCAGTGGGGTCTTGCAAAGTAGTCAGTGGGGTCTTGTAAGGTAGTCAGTGGGCTAAATACAAGGTAGTCAATGGGGTATAAAGGCTTTTAAGCAGGTAGTCAGTAGGGTCTTGCAAGGTAGTTATGAGTGTGGTCTTACAGGTCTTGCAATGTAGTCAGTAGGCTCTTGCAAGGTAGTCAGTGGGATCTTGCAAGGTAGTCATACGCTCTTGCAAGGTGGTCAGTAGGGTCTTGCAAGATAGTCAGTAGGCTCTTGCAAGGTAGTTAGTTGGGTCTAGCAGGCTCTTGCAAGGTAGTCTGTGGGCTCTTGCAAGGTAGTCTGTGGGCTCTTGCAAGGTAGTCAGTGGGCTCTTGCAAGGTAGTGAGTTCTTGCAAAGTAGTCAGTGGGCTCTTGCAAGGTAGTCAGTGCGCTCTTGCAAGGTAGTCAGTGGGGTCTTGCAAAGTAGTCAGTGGGGTCTTGTACGGTACTCAGTGGGCTCTTGCAGGGTAGTCAGTGGGCTCTTGCAAGGTAGTCAGTGGTATCTATACTTCCTTCTGTGTCACTGGGTGTACAAGTAGAGAAAGGCTTTGGTGAAACTGTGCAGATGCACAGGCTTGTCTGTTTCATCACTGGCCACATATGTGATAATAAGTGCCATTTTCCTATGAGCTTGCATAATTGTTTGATACATTATGCATTAGATCCTTAAAGCTGCATAAGCAACTGATCCATATGCATCAATAGCAGACAGAAAATAGAGTAATTCTAAAAAGAATGTATAAAAATGCCTATATTCTAAAAGTCCCACACCTTAAAAACGTTTGAGAAAAATAAGGTTGTAACAGTTGGCCGGCATGGTTCTACTAACTTTGAAATTTTATAAAGCGCTGCAGGCATGCATTGCTTTATTATTTTTACTCCACAACAAAATAGTTTCAATAAATAATATTTTCATCAAGGGCCATAACTCTTGAAAATTTATGAAAAATTAAATGCAGCTGTCTCAACCTAAATCTTAATACATCAAAGCATTCTGTATAAAAAAAAACATCACATTTTCACCATTTAAACTGAAGATATACAAATAAAAGCCAATTTACACATACATCAAGGGCACTAACTCTGTTCAAAATTGATGAAAAATGCAGTTATTATCCAAGCCTAGATCTGAAGTTTGAAGAAAATTGGTTAAAAATCCTCAAGATAGAGAGGAAATGATTTTAAATATCAATCAAGGGCCACAACTGTGTAATTATTCGATGAAATTTACCCAATTGACTCCTTCCGAATATCAACTCTTATACAAAGTTTGAAGAAAATTAGTCCAAAAATGCTCACTATAGAGAGCGGAAACGAAGCACTGACTGACAAAAGGACAGACAGACGGACAGGACACTCAAACGTAAATTCTGAACAGAGGGTCTAACATAATAACCTGCAGTTTTTAAAGTGGGAGAGGGGTATAAAACAATGATTATTATGGAACAGCCTCATCATCTGAAACCATCTGAGAACTTTTTTCAAAAGAAGATTTACAACATGTAGAATTTTTATAAGTAATGTGTAAAATGTATAATTATTAGTATAGATAATGACTGAGAAGTCTGGGCGGGGTAGCCGTACTCTTGGTGCTCCTTGGTCTGGTCCATAGCGCCAACCCAATCTAGGTTTTTGTCAATAGAATGGCTCTTCAGGGTTGTCCTGGTGGATATGGATTCTATGACTTTGAATCTGTGAATGCTGGGAAGACATTCGTGTGCGCTTTATAGTCATGAGAAAAGGCTTCCAAAAACCGCTCCTGGCTCCCAAGGGGCGGCACCTGGAGCCGCCAATGTGTGGCAGCTCCCGAGTGGCAGCTCCCAAATACAGCTCCCGGAAAACGGCTCCCAGCTCCCCAAAGTGGCTCATGTGTAGAGCCATTTTTTGGGCGTCTTTGGTGGCTTCCTGTGTTTGGATATGTTTGGTCAGACTCCCTGTGGCGGCCCCAGGAGGATGTATAATTATTAGTTGATAAAGTACTTTATTTTCTATGGCCTAAAGATTCCCCTGAGACAACAGCATTAGACAATGATCCAAGATAATGCCACTGGAGGCAATGAGGATTTGGGTGAATTTAGCTGCCTCAAGTCATGCAAGTACATTATTCAAGACAGTATTATATGAACCGCGGCATGAGATTTCCAACAATTTGACATTTTGACAAGTGTAGACTCAGATTAGCCTGTGCAGCCTCTTTATAAGCTTAGAAACCTCAAATGAGGTTCGGTTAGTAGTTTAACAGTCATAGAATATTTAAGCCACCAGCAAAGGCTCTGATCAGTCTGCACGTATGCGCAGGCTGGTCTGAGCCTTTGCTGGTCGCACATACCAAATTGCTGGAAATCTCATGCACTGGCTCATATTATTCGGGCAGTCGATCTGTTTAAGGGTTTACTTCATGGACACAGACCGACAGAGCAATCTTATCTGAGCCCACACAGTTTGCTATAATAGAAGCTTCCAAAAACAAAGGCAGACAACAAAGCCGACATGAAAAGCAGTGAAAGTGTTAACTCTTTCCTTTAGTTGTCTGCTGATAACCGTTGCAAACAGCCCCATAAATAAACCATTTCACACTCTGATAGTTTTTCTTAAAAAGTTAATTTGGAAAAAAAAGTCAGCGACAAAAGCATGAAAAATTACCCAGCATGCAAAAAATTAACAAAGCTGCACTTTTAAGGATAAAAATCTATTTTATTTATAAGCTCACATTTTCCCCAGAAGCATGGCAACATTTCATCTGCATGTCAAAATGTCTAAATATATCCTATTCCCAGATGATTCCAGAAAATCTGATTTCTGCTAGTTCTATAAAAGGCACTAAAGGACAATTCTTACAAAGGCCATGGGTTAAGATAAAGACAATTTTTGAGCGTAAAATTGTAAATATTCTCTTACCCATCAGTTCTAACATATGTTTTGGGTGCTCAAAAAAAACGTCTCATTGAGACGGTTCTTTTGAGTAACCACAACATATGTTTTGGTTTAGAAATAAGAAAATTACTGTTTTGGTACATTCTCTTAACTAAAGTCCTGAAGGCAGACAAATTAGTAAAGCCATAAAACAATGGCCCTTTCTCCTAATCAAACAAGATTTTTCACAATATGGAATTGGATAACTGAATTCAAAATATAGTCGGAAACACGCTTAGAGCTGCGAGAGCCTTAAAACGTGATCTCTGATATTAAATATATTTGAATTGCTGATTCATTTAAGGTTTCATAATAGACAAAATTTAAAGCGTAAAATTGTGAATGTTTTCTTATCCATCAGTTTAAATGTTTGTTTTGGGTACTCATTGAGACTGCTCTTTTGAGTACCCACAACATATGTTTTGGTTGAGAAATAAGAAAATAACTTTCTTAAGTATATATATATGCCTACGATTAATCAAGTAGTGCCATTTCATTACTTATAATTCACCATCTGATCAGCTGGCTTCAATCAATATAGGCAGCTGATCTGAGGCTGAACAGTTTTAAGGCCAGAATTTTTTCATTACTTGATTTACCAAACCTCCTATTGTAATATTCCGGAAAGTAGAAATAATAATAATTTCTAATTTATTTTTTTTATTTTATCCTATTAATTATTTTATTGGAAAAAAATAATATATATTTTTGAGGTTCTTTGAAAGTGACACTATTTAATGATTAACTTATGAAAATAATGAGATTTAATACAGACTGTTGGTTTACTTTACTAGTTTTACTGTTTGCTTTGGAGATGCATGTATTTAAAAAAAAAAAAAAGCTCGAAAATGACCAGACCAGTCAACTGGTCATTTTCAGAGCTTTTTTTTCCGTCCGCCCCAACCCTAAATCTGGGAAAAAATCCTGTATATCACAAATAAAAAAATTCTGGCCTAAAGAGGATATAGATGTTCAAAACAGTATGCCCACAAAGGGCATTACAGTAAAACCTGTGTAAAAAACGGCCACTCAAATATAGACAAAACAAAGGTCTTGAAGACAAATGGTAGCTTGATGAAGGTTGAAAGTATTGCAGAATACTCCCCATAGAGCATTCTGCAATACTTTTGACCTGCACTAACACGCCTACCAAACGATCAAATTCTTAACGGCCGGTTAAATATGAAAAACATCTACCTCAGGAAAAGAATCCAAAATCGGGGAATGTCATGCAACAGCCTATGGATTCCTACCTTTGTGGTTTTGTTTGTTTGTTTTGTTGCTTTACGTCCCAAGTCAACAGCTATGGTCATTGCGGGACGGTCAGTTCACTTAACCTCACTTTTTCCTGGGCAGGCTTGAACAAGCGGTTAACCAGTAATTCGTTCACATACTTTCGCTTGTAACTGACAACAACCCTTCTTGAATGAATCAGCGGAAGGAGGAGAATGACCGTAGAAATCATTTCATGATCAATCTCCACGAAAGTATGGGACCGGACCGGGATCGAACTCGCGACCCCTGGATCTGCAGTCAGACACGCATCTGTAGCCAGACACGTTACCGACTGCGCTATGCGGCCCGGTATACTACCTTTGTGGTATAAATACGAGCTCAGCAAGTATTCTCAGTAAGTCATATGTACTTTTCACACGATAGACTATATATATTAGTTCCTGTCGGATTTTGGTACAGTTTTATTATGCGAAAAGTAAAATCGACTGAACGAGAGGACTTTCTAACCTCGTATTTATACCACAAATGCTGGAATCCATAGGCTATTGCATGACATTCCCCGATTTTCTATTATCTTCCTTGGGCAGTTGTTTTACAAATTCACCAGCGGTTAAGAATTCAATAGTTTGGTAGGCGTGATTAAGCGATAATTGGTCTTAAAAAAACAATTTTCAGTCTTTTTTAGAGTGGCCGTGTTACACAGGTTTTACTGTATTTGGTTGAATATGGTACAAACTGATATCATTTGAGCCAGTGCATGAGATTTCCAACAATGATGTATGTGCGACCAGCAATGCCTCAGATCAGCCTGCGCATACGCGCAGTCTGATCAGAGCCTTTGCTAGTCGCTTGAGTATTCTATGATTGTTAAGTTACTGACTGAACACCATTTAGAGTTTCTAAGCTTAAAAGGAGGCTGCAGAGGCTCGTCCGAGTCGTAACACATGTCAAAATGCCACATTGTTGGAAATCTCATGCACTGGCTCATTTGTTGAGGGAAATTGTATCTGATTTAAAGCTTGCAATACTTGACTCCAATTACAATTATGGTCACGTCTCCCCTGGCATATATCCATCTAATGAGGTAGAATAAAAGAATCCAACAAACAGGCTTAGTAATAAGTGGCACTGTTCTTACAACTCCAATAGACAGCTGAATATTCAATACTGGCAAAATGAAACTCCATTGTAATTCAAACAGGAGTAAATAGCAGGCCTTTAGATAAGAAAATGTGATTGAAAATTAATTTTCTTATTTCTCAACCATAACATATGGTGTGGGTACAATAGAATTACAGAACCTGATTCAACATAATGTTCTATAGATGTTCAAAACATGATCTACAACATTCCAGAACCTAGCTATAATCAGTGTCATATCATTGACAGTTCCATCGTTCTAGACATGATTTACAATTGAATTCAAGAAGCTCTCAGTGTCATATCTATAGTTCTATGATATACAACAGAGTTCCAGGACCTGTCAGTGCCATATCAAGTTTTATTGATGTTCTAAACACAAGTGACAACATAATTTCGGAACCTCAGTCTGTTTCATGTTAAGTTCTATTGATGTTCTAGACATATGATCTACAACTGAATTCCAGAAACCTGTCAGGTTCATATCAAGTTCTATAGATGTTCTGAAATCAATCTAAAATAACATTCCAGAACCATTCAGTGTCATATCAAGTTCTATAGATGTTTTAGGCATGATCTACAACAGAGTTCCAGAACATGTCAATGTCATATCAAGTTCTATAGATGTTAAAGACATGATCTACAACAGAGTTCCAGAACATGTCAATGTCATATCAAAATCTATAGATGTTATAGGCATGATCTACAACAGAATTCCAGAACTTGTAAAGTGTCATATCAAGTTCTTTAGATGTTATAGACATGATCTACAACAGAATTCCAGAACATGTCAATGTCATATCAAGTTCTATAGATGTTATAGACATGATCTACAACAGAATTCCAGAACTTGTAAGTTCTATAGATGTTACAGACATGATCTACAACAGAATTCCAGACCTGTCAATATTATCAAGTTCTATAGATGTTATAGACATGATCTACAACAGAATTCCAGATCTGTAAAGTGCCATATCAAGTTCTATAGATGTTACAGACATGATCTATAACAGAATTCCAGAACCTGTCAATATTATCAAGTGCTATAGATGCTATAGACATGATCTACAACAGAATTCCAGAACTTGTCAATGTCATATCAAGTTCTATAGATGTTTAAGGCATGATCTACAACAGAGTTCCAGAACCTGTCAGTGTCATATCAAGTTCTATAGATGTTTTAGGCATGATCTACAACAAAGTTCCAGAACATGTCAGTGTCATATCAAGTTCTATAGATGTTTTAGGCATGATCTACAACAAAGTTCCAGAACCTGTCAGTGTCATATCAAGTTCTATAGATGTTTTAGGCATGATCTACAACAAAGTTCCAGAACATGTCAGTGTCATATCAAGTTCTATAGATGTTTAAGGCATGATCTACAACAAAGTTCCAGAACATGTCAGTGTCATATCAAGTTCTATAGATGCTATAGACATGATTTACAACAGAATTCGAGAACTTGTAAAGTGTCATATCAAGTTCTATAGATGTTACAGACATGATCTACAACAGAATTCCAGAACATGTCAATGTCATATCAAGTTCTATAGATGTTACAGACATGATCTACAACAGAATTCCAGAACATGTCAATGTCATATCAAGTTCTATAGATGTTATAGACATGATCTACAACAGAATTCCAGAACTTGTAAAGTGTCATATCAAGTTCTATAGATGTTACAGACATGATCTACAACAGAATTCCAGAACATGTCAATGTCATATCAAGTTCTATAGATGTTATAGACATGATCTACAACAGAATTCCAGAAATTGTAAGTTCTATAGATGTTACAGACATGATCTACAACAGAATTCCAGACCTGTCAATATTATCAAGTTCTATAGATGTTATAGACATGATTTACAACAGAATTCCAGATCTGTAAAGTGTCATATCAAGTTCTATAGATGTTACAGACATGATCTACAACAGAATTCCAGACCCCAGAGCTCTCACTAACTGACAATTTGCAGTTCTGAACTCCCATTTTTGGTGCTGGGACTCCTATTTTTTGAAGAAGGCTATATTCTTTTGTATTGTGGGACTCCCACTTTTTGGAAAAGAGGGCTCTGGGACTCCTGTTTTCAAAATCCTAGTGAGAGCTCTGAGACCCTGTCAATCTTATCAAGTTCTAAAGATGTTATAGGCATGATCTACAACATAATTCCAGAACTTGTAAAGTGTCATATCAAGTGCTATAGATGCTATCGACATGATCTACAACAGAATTCCAGAACTTGTCAATGTCATATCAAGTTCTATAGATGTTTAAGGCATGATCTACAACAGAGTTCAAGAACCTGTCAGTGTCATATCAAGTTCTATAGATGTTTTAGGCATGATCTACAACAAAGTTCCAGAACATGTCAGTGTCATATCAAGTTCTATAGATGTTTTAGGCATGATCTACAACAGAGTTCCAGAACATGTCAGCTTCATATCAAGTTCTATAGATGCTGTAGACATGATTTACAACAGAATTCGAGAACTTGTAAAGTGTCATATCAAGTTCTATAGATGTTACAGACATGATCTACAACAGAATTCCAGAACATGTCAATGTCATATCAAGTTCTATAGATGTTATAGACATGATCTACAACAGAGTTCCAGAACTTGTAAAGTGTCATATCAAGTTCTATAGATGTTACAGACATGATCTACAACAGAATTCCAGAACATGTCAATGTCATATCAAGTTCTATAGATGTTAGAGACATGATCTACAACAGAATTCCAGAACTTGTAAGTTCAATAGATGTTACAGACATGATCTACAACAGAATTCAAGACCTGTCAATATTATCAAGTTCTATAGATGTTACAGACATGATCTACAACAGAATTCCAGAACCTGTCAATCTTATCAAGTTCTAAAGATGTTATAGGCATGATCTACAACATAATTCCAGAACTTGTAAAGTGTCATATCAAGTGCTATAGATGCTATAGACATGATCTACAACAGAATTCCAGAACTTGTCAATGTCATATCAAGTTCTATAGATGTTTAAGGCATGATCTACAACAGAGTTCCAGAACCTGTCAGTGTCATATCAAGTTCTATAGATGTTTTAGGCATGATCTACAACAAAGTTCCAGAACATGTCAGTGTCATATCAAGTTCTATAGATGTTTTTAGGCATGATCTACAACAAAGTTCCAGAACATGTCAGTGTCATATCAAGTTCTATAGATGTTTTAGGCATGATCTACAACAGAGTTCCAGAACATGTCAGCTTCATATCAAGTTCTATAGATGTTATAGACATGATTTACAACAGAATTCGAGAATTTGTAAAGTGTCATATCAAGTTCTGCCGGGCCGCGTAGCGCAGTTGGTAACATGTCTGGCTACAGATGAGTGTCTGGCTGCAGATCCAGGGGTCGGGAGTTTGATCCCGGTCCAGTCCCATACTTTCGTGGAGATTGATCATGAAATGATTTCTACGGTCATTCTCCTCCCTTCCGCTGATTCATCAAGAAGAGTTGTTGTCAGTTACAAGCGAAAGTATGTGCACGAATCACTGGTTAACGGCTTGTACAAGCCTGCCCACGAAAAAGTGTGGTTAGGAGAACTGACCGTCCCGCAATGACCATAGCTGTTGACTTGGGACGTACAGCAACAAAACAAACAAACAAAAAAACAAAATATCAAGTTCTATAGATGTTACAGACATGATCTACACTTTTCACTCTGAAAATACAACTACACAGAACTGGAAAGGTGAAGGTTGACAGGATAAAAATTAGGAGGATGTTTAGTACATAAAAATATTCAGCATGACAAGGGTTTAGCATAAATCTAAGTCATCCATGATAAGGTTAAACAAGTTAATATCAAAGCAGTCATAAGCAAATAAACCTAAATCTTATTACAACTTTTACATTAATACAAAATGTAAAGGTAGCCTATAATATTGGAAGTCTTCAGAGTTTCAATGCAATGACACCTTCCAATAATTTAGGAGAAATTAATTCAAAAGTCCATGAAAGGATTAGAAAATCCTGTCAACCAGTGCATGACAAAACCAACAGAATGACCTGGCACTCAGCAGAGACTCAGATCAGACTGAGCATCTGCCCAGTCTGATCTGAGTCTTTGCAGGGCGCATGAAAAAGTGCTGAGTCCTAATTACCATCAAATGAGCACTGCAGGCTTCATAAATTTATATAGTTGTTTTGTAAAACTGATCAAGACCTGGGTGAAATTTCAAAATTTCCAAAATCCTGAACTTTAGAAAATCAGAATTTAAAACTTGCTGTATGCCTCCAAAATATCAAAAGTTTCAAGTTTAATGGTTAAATGCCTTTAGATGAACTGAATTTAAATCAGAAAAGCTACTATTACCTGCAGAATTCAGGATTTTGAGGCTGACTTTTCATATATTTTGAGGCTGACTTTCTATGGAAAGTCAGCCTCGAAATCCTGAATTCAGGAATAATCCTGAAAACTTTCACCCATGTTAAGAGAAACAATCCAAACAATGAAAACTGTTTTCAGAGATGCCTTTTCTTTCAACTCATTCAGACAGAGGAATCATATTAATAATATATTTTTAAGTTTGAGTAATTCAGTTCTAAACAACTGGAGCAAGTGTAGATAGCCTCATAAGATTATGAAGCGAGTATGCCACATTAAGACCGTACTGGAATTGTACAAGACAAAAGGGACATCATGCATTATGGGAGGGCAGTGGCTCAGTGGTAGAGTGCTAATGACTCGAGACCGACGGGCCGTCGGTTCGAGCCTCACCAGCATCACTGCGTTGTGGTCCTCGAGCAAGACACATTTATCCTAGCTTAGTACTGGTTCAACCCAGGAAGAACCGTCCCATGTTTAACTGAAAGATTGTTGATGGGACGTAAAGAATCAAATCAAACAAACAAACATCATGCATTATAAAGTGAAGAACATTTACAAAGTTAAACCTAAGTGCAATGCATGAAAAACTAAAAAAGCCTTTATTTGAATGTTATTTTTATCATCATTTTTGTACTGGTCATGTGACTGACAAAATGGATATACAGTAAAACCTGTCTTAAGCGGCCACTCAAAAGAAGACCAAAAACAATAATCCTTTAATGCAGGTTAAGAGTACTGCAGAATGCTCCCATGGAGCATTCTGCAGTACTTTTGACCTGCATTAGATACCACATGGCCTTCAGGCCTTTGTTTTGTCAATTTTTGAGTGGCCGCTTAACAGGTTACACTGTAATTAATCTGATTTCTGGCAGCTTTAGCTTGACAGTCCCAGGTTTGCTGAACAAATCTAGAAGTAATTCCAAGATGTCTGAATACCAACTGATAAGAGTCATAGTCAACGGTCAACGTATGGAGGATGCATGGCTGCAAGGTCTAAAAATGACTTCCCTCTGCAAATGGCAGAGTCCTCAGGAGACGAACAGACCACCCAAGATCAACTACTTTTCAGTTTCAGAAATTTCGTGGCAAATATTCCAAAAAGTTAAAAAGCAATTTACTGTCTAACAGAAATCCTGCCTGTTCTTACAGTAAACATAATTATTTCAATGTCTATGTTCCTTAATCTGTCATAATGAAGCAATTACTAGAATTCTTTATAGAAATTATAACAATAATTTCATAGAAATTATAACAGTCAATTCTGAATAATGCCCCTGAGATGTTGCTTCAAAGTCCAAGGTTTTTGATTAAATTTGCCTCAGTTGTTAATTTTTTGGGGCTTTACCACTAAACATCAAAATATTAAAAAGATTATGTAACAAATGAGTATCCTGACTACAAATTTTTTCATATTTCTTGATGAAAAGGTATGAGCCACGCAGCATCTAAATATCCCATTAGTCAGTACACTGGATCTGTAGGCAGCAATCGAAAATGTTAATACTATCAGCTAACAAAGATCAAAAATAGTTAGAAACGGAGTTTTCGATTGCCATTTGTCGCCCAACTGGTGATAAATGGCAATCCAAAACACTGTTTCTAGCTATCTTTTATCCATAAATTGTCAATTGTTAAGAGCCTTAATTTCGATTGCCGCCTATCCCGTGTTTTGGTGATCAGGAAACCTGCACATTTGTGCAGTTTCCACATGTGCACATAAAGTATGACAGCAGATTAGGATTTAGATTAAAATTTCGACCCCCAACCCCGCTGGATAGCTATGCTTGCTTGATTTGAGCAGTATTTATTGCATAATTGCCTCAATTAAGTCACTCTTTTAACTTGCATGTGCAGCTACAGTAAAACCTGTGTAAAACAGCCACTCAAAAATAGACAAAACAAAGATCTTAAAAACAAATGGTAGCTTAATGTTCCAGATCAAAAGTATTGCAGAATGCTCCCCATGGAGCATTCTGCAATACTTTTGACCTGCATTATGCAATAATTGGTCTTGAAACCAATTTTCGACCTTTTTGAGAGTGGCCATTTTACACAGACTGTATCTTAAGTGAGCCTAGATGCCTGGTTTTTCCGAGCCTTTATCTGCAACCATACTTTGTGTATGTGAGCAGCAAAGGTTCTGACGACTACATCACATTTTGCAAGTGAGCGTGGATGCTCACTAGCTAATCGGTAACCTCCCTTTTATTAAAATAACTGAAAACTCCCAAGGACTTTCAATGTCAGATTCAACTGTATACGCGAAAGGGTAACTGGATCGAGCCAATATTTGATCATATTTTGCCCAAAATTTGAGATAAGATCATTTCCTTGAACTCTTATGAATTTTGTATATATTTTTTTCATCTGCTGATTTTTTTTTTCGAAATTAACTTTTTCAAAAAATTCTTTAAGGAATATATATCATCAGAGTGTCAAACAGTTTGGATCCTGATAAGGTCAGACATTCTGTTGGGCCTGATCTGGGTGACAGGGTCCAAATGGTTATCAGCAGACGACACAAGCAGAGGCAAATTGCCAACCATTGACCAACAAAATGCTCAGACTGGTGAAAATGGTAAATCAGGTAATGGTAAACGGTGTATTACCAGTGGTTTTCAGTGGTATCCTAGGTAATACCAGGGGAATATGGGCGGTAAAATTAGGTACAGTAGTGCCAGTATCTTCCAGTGGTATTCTATACCAGTGGAATATTGGCCGTAAAATTTGGTGGTATAATATCAGTGGCTTCCACTGGCATATCAGTGGTATTACCAGTGGAATATTGGCCGTAAAATTTGGTGGTATAATATCAGTGGCTTCCACTGGCATATCAGTGGTATTACCAGTGGAATATTGGCCGTAAAATTTGGTGGTATAATATCAGTGGCTTCCACTGGCATATCAGTGGTATTACCAGTGGAATATTGGCCGTAAAATTTGGTGGTATAATATCAGTGGCTTCCACTGGCATATCAGTGGTATTACCAGTGGAATATTGGCCGTAAAATTTGGTGGTATAATATCAGTGGCTTCCACTGGCATATCAGTGGTATTACCAGTGGAATATTGGTGGTAAAATTTGGTGGTATTAATAATTAACTGTGGTTTCCAGTGGTATACCAGTGTAAGATTGGTGGTAAAATTTGGTGGTATTAATAACCACTGGTAAAACACTGGATTTCAGTGGTAAAACAGTGGTAATGGTATTCAGTGTACTTTTCAGTGGTTTTCTAGGCAATACCAGTGGATTAATTGGTGGTAAAATTTGGTAGTACCAGTTGTTTTCCAGTGGTATTCCTGACTTACCAGTTGAATATAAATGGTAAAATTCAATGGTATTATTATTGGTTTCCACTGGAATATCAGTGGTATGCCAGTGGAATATTGGTGGTAAAATTTGTGGCATTACAATTTAGCAGTGTTTTCCACTAGAACATTGGTGGAAAATTTGGTGGTATTACCAATGGTTTCCAGTGGTTTTGTTTGATTTGATTCTTTACATCCCAGTTAATAATTTTTCAGTTATGTTGGAAAGGGTCTTCCTGGGTTGAACCAGTACTAAGCAGTGCCGCCAGTGAGGCTCAAACCCGCAATCCCTTGATCTCAAGTCAAGCAATTCCAGTAAATTGACTAATAAAAAAACATTCTGGCCTCAAGGCCCTGTCACACTATGATGTATGGCACCAATGTATGCCGACATATGAGAAATTCAGCAAGTACGTTGGTGTACGCTGAATAGGTTAGAGATAAGTTTTAAACACGTTACGAACACGCTACAGTACAATGGAATACGTTTTCATATGGCGAAGGTCCAAAAATTTGTGCATGCATAAAAATGTTCAACGTATGCCGACGTATTGTTTCATACGTTATACATAAGTTAGATGTACGCTACCTGTAAGTCATGCATATGTTAGGGTACATGTAGCACCAACCTATGGGAATTCAGCAAGTACTTTGCTGTACGCTGAATAAGTTAGAGATAAGTTTTAAACCTGTTGCGAACATGCTACAGTACGTTGGTATACGTTGTCATACGGCAAATATATCCCCAAATTTTGTGCATGCATTAAAAATGTTCAGCATATGCCGACGTACAGGATATATTTTTCATACGTTGGCTAAAACGTTATAGTGTGACAGGGCCTTTTGTGAGCAGCTATACAAGGGTAAGGTAAATACAATAAAGCTTCAATTTTAATAGTTTATTGGAGTCTTTTCTCCTTTAAAGTTAATGAGTAAACATTAAAAGCAAAATTAATGGAAAGTAAACAAAACAGCCTTTGGGGAATCCGCTTATGTCACCTACATTCAAAATAGTGTCAAGTTGCGTACACTATAAGCCTAAGGACTCTCACAGCTAAACAGAACAATAATGCTATTCCGCTAAAATTTGTAAAGTACTTTTATCTTCTATTAGACGCCCAGCACCAATAGAAATTTCTAATATGTGATTTCCAACAATGTGGCATTTTGACAAGTGTAGACTCAGACGAGCCTGTCCAGCCTCCTTTTAAGCTTTGAAACTCCAAATGATGTTCAGTCAGTAGCTTAACACTCATAGAATACTCAAGCGACTAGCAAAGGCTCTGATCAGACTGCGCGTATGCGCAGGCTGATCTGAGGCTTTGCTGGTCGCACATACCACATTGTTGGAAATCTCAGTCACAGCTCAAATGTACTTGCAAAAATGAAATCAAAAATTGTAAATTAACAACTTCTGATATAAATAAAGCCTTTTGTGAACTGGGGGTGGTGCCGCATACTCTTGGAAATCACACTGGCACAGCAAGCGATATTGAAGTTCCTGCTCAATGACAAACACAGTGCTTCATAAGTGAGACTCAAACCACAAACCCAAACACTCTCCAACTGAGCCACTGCACTCCACCACTACCTTCTACATGTAATGAAGTTTGCTGGATCTTGATAAGCCAGATGATCTGTATCGTTTCTGTTTTCAAACAAGAGGGGCATATGAGGCACTGAATTGCTCACCTGAGTCCAGGCCCATGAGGATATGATGCTTAAAAACAAATTATGTCGTTTTAAAAGAAAGGTACAGTATTTGACTTTTAGTTCTGGCGGCCAATTTGTTTAGTGGAGCAGAAAGGTCTGGGCAATGTTTTTGTAGAGAGACCTGCTTAAGCATAAGAGTAAATCCCAGTAATCATGAATTGGTACATGTATATTCATTGTATAACTTTCGGATGGTGGCTGTGCCAATTTCAAGAATAGATTTGGTGACCATTTTGCTCAGCATAGCAAAACTGTTTGTGCAATTTTGGCAGAGGGCCTTAGTTATGAGGAAAATGTCTATGGATTGTTTTGACTTCATTAGATAAAGATAGATCGTTCAAAGATACTTTGAATTTTAGCTCTTGCAGCCATGGTTCAGCAGCTATATAGCTAGTAGAGCCTTTGTGCAATTTTGGTCCAGGGCCTAATATGAGGATCATTTCTGTGAAATTATTTTGAACTTGGGCCAGTGGTTCTGTTCAGGAGGAGATGTCATAAAAAGATTTTTCTATTTATAGCTCCTATGGCCATTTTGTTCAGCTAGCGGAGCAGAAAGATTTGTGCAATTTTGGTAGAGCATGGCAAACATTCCTGTGAAATAATTTTAAATTTGGACCAGTGTTTCAGGAGATTTCATTTAAAAAGAAAAATAAGGACAATGCATGAAGACCAATCTCAATACTAAGATCAGCTTGAGCCTTTGGCTCAGGTGAGCTAAAAAGGATCAGGTTTTTTAGTAACCAGGCCAAAACTAGTTCTGTTGAGGTCATGTGAGGCCACGCAGTTGTTATCTTTTCTTCCTGGTAAGTTCTTTCTTATCATGCTTGATATTTTTGTAATACACTCCTTCCCAATTTTTATCCAAATGATCCGCAGGATTCTAGTTATTTGCAGACTAGAAAAGACTGTGGATCTTGATCATCTAGCTTCTCATTGCTTCTCAGAAGCCAGCTATTCTGGATCTACACTGTTTTCAAATCAGGCTATCTAGGCTAAGAATGGTATGGCAGGTTAACATTTTACAAATATCATTAACAGCTGAATTTAGCATTTTGCAATTCATAAGGATGCCTGACTGTGCCTTTGCAAACAGTTTGGGCCCAGATCAGGCAAAAAAAAACACCTTCTGGCCAGACCTGGATCCAAACTATATATTTGACACTCTGATGGAATATGAAAGAATTTTTTGAAAAAGTTAATTTTGAAAAAAATCAGCAGACAACAAAAAAAAACGTGAATTATCCCAGCATGCAAAGAATTAAAGAGATTTTGTTATTATATAACTTTGCCTTCTGGGTAATTTTTCATGCTTTTTTGCCGTCTGCTGATTTTTTTCAAAATCAACCTTTTCAAAAAATTCTTTCAGGAATACCTTCAGAGTGTCAAACAGTTTGGATCCAGATCAGGCACAACATTTTGTCGTGCCTGATCTGGGTCCAAACTGTTTGCAAAGGTTATCAGCAGACGACACTAGCAGGCAAAGAGTTCATCTGAATCTTATCAAATAATACCTGTAAGATCCAAGAGAACAGTTACACAAGGGGTGATGGTGTGACTGATGAAAGGAGATTTTTCACAGGTTCAGCATCTATCATATGATATAGCACACCTGGCATTTGGTTTACTCAGGTGGGGAGTTCATGCTAAACTGATTAAATTAGCTCTGGGTGCATGTGAGAGCGGTATTTTTTTCTCCATGTAAACATTTGGGCCAGTTATCAGACTTTGGTAGTAAGCTCTTAAATTTGTATGCTGCATGGGTAATTTTTCATGCTTTTGTTTCCATCTGCTGACTTCTTTCAAAATCTTTTTTTTTTTCAAAAAATTCTTCAAAGTGACAAACAGTTTGACGGGAGCGCAGTCGCGCAGTCGCTCAGTGGTAGAGTGCTTGACTCGAGATCCAGGGGTTCGAGCCTGCACCAGCGTCACTAACGTTGTGGTCCTTGAGCAAAACACATTTATCCTAGCTTATTACTGGTTCAACCCAGGAAGACCCGTCCCTGTTCAACTCAAAGATTGTTGATGAGACGTACAGAATCAAATCAAACAAAAAACAAACAGTTTGAATCAAGGTCAGGACTGACAGAATGCTGGTTGGTCCTGACCTGGTCCCAACTGTTTGAAAAATACAATGTTATCAGGGGATGCCAAGTCACTGAAAATTTGGTACTTCTACATGCCTTTTTCAGTCTGCTGATTTTCCAAACTTAACTTTCTCAAGAAAAAAATTCAGGAATATTACATTGACCATCAGAATAACATACAGTTTCGATCAAGATCCGGCTCAACATTTTGGGTCAAACTGTTTGCAAATTTAAGGTAATACATATTAAGCAGATGACAAAAGTCAAGAGATAAATAAAACAAGAGGGCCCTAGGGCCCTGGATGGCCCTGTATGGCTCACCTGAGTCCTGGCACACGAGTAGATGATGTTTTGGCCTGTGGTTTAAAGATATTGCTATTTTTTGCTCTGGTTCAACCAAGCTGAACCTTCTGATCAATTTTGGTAGAGGGCAACATGAGGACCATTTCTGTGAAATTTATTTGATTTTGGACCAGTGGTTCAGGAGATGTCATTTGAAGATATTTCTTATCTAGACGCTCTGGCAGCCCTGTAATTAAGCTGAGCGAAACCGAAACCGTTAGTGCAATTTTGGCATAAGCCATCAGGAGGAACAATTCAGTGAATTATTTTGAATTTGAACCAGTGGTTCAGGAGAAGTAAAAGATATTTATTATCTAGAGCTCTTGAAGCCCTTTTGTTCAGCGTAGCGGAACCGTTAGTGCAATTTTGGTAAAGGGCATAATGAGGAACAATTCTGTGAAATTATTTTGAATTTCAACCAGTGGTTCTGGAGGAAATGACATTAAAAGACATTACTTATATCTGGAGCTCTGGTAGCCCCTTAGTTTGGTGAGGCAGAACCATTTGTGCAATATTGGTAGAAGGTATCATGAGAATCGAACAATTCTATTTTATCTAGATCTCTAGCTGGCAACCACTTTTGTTCAGCAGAGTGGAACCATTTGTGCAATTTTGGTTGAGGGTATTATAAAGAACAATTCTATGAAATTATTCTAAATTTGGACCAGTGGATCAGAAGATGTCGTTTAAAAGATTTCTAGCCTGAAGCTCTCGTGGCCCTCGTGTTCGAAGGAGCGAAACCATTTATGCATCTTTGGTAGAGGGCATTATGGGGAACATTCACTCAGGTGAGCTAAAAAAATAATTAATTCATCAGCAATACCCATAAAATCAGACCTCCAGATAAAAGAGGGTAAATAAAATTAGTTTTTTTTATTTTGCAACCAAAGTGTATGTTGTGGGTACTCAAAAGAACCGTCTCAATGGAACGGTTCTTTTGAGAACCCAAAACATATGCTTAGAACAGAGGGCTTAATTAATAATCTTAATTTTACGCGTAATTGTTTTGGCCGATTTGTACCTATGAAAGTACTTTAAATGCGAGGAACAAAAAATTGAATTTTGTCAATATCCTCTTATCATGAATTAACGCCTACATCAATGAAACTGCTATAAATAGAACAAGGCACTTGTGCTTGAATAGCTTTTGCAATTAAGAAAGTTATAAAACACAATAATTACATTTCAATACTATCATTAATACTGGTTACCAGAGAAACCAACACATTTAAATGTAACCAAGGTTATTTTTGTAACATACAAGTGCACCTGAAGTGTTGATTAAGCTTAATGAAAGCTGCGATTCACTGCAAGGTGCATCAATCATTTCATTATGGTAAATCTTCTCAAATCTTAAATACTGTAAATTCGAAAATTTTCGCGAGAATATTACTTTAGCGAATAGCGTTGGCATATTTGCGACATTAAAAATTGGTGACTAGTGCATGATTTATCTACATCAGTAATCCACAGAATTACCTTGCCATTTCGCGGGAGTTTTATTTTCACGAAACTTCGCATATGCAATGTTTTGCGAAAAATAAAACCCTCAGGAAAATTTCCGAAATTTGCAGTACTAATCGGAGCCTGTGACTAACCTCTTGTTGTGTTCAAAGAAATTTTGATTTTCAGGCCTTCAATTTACAAAGCAATTAAAAAATTGTTGGAAAAGCTACCAATTTGAAACCGAGAACAGACTGCCAGGAGCACTGTATTATGCGCGGATCCAGAAGGTTTTGTCAAAGGGGGTCCAACTCTGAAACTCTGACATTTGTTTTGTTTCTTTTAGTTGATGTGGGGAGAGAGGATCCAAATACCACTTAAAGCGGGCCGATGTCGGCAGATGGCATTTCGCTGGCGTGCCTTAGTGATGGCCCAACATTGAATGCTGGTTTGGTAGTCTTGTGAATTTTCAGGAGATCTGGATCAGTATTGCTAATTAAGATAACCTATATTTTTGTGATTTTTCAGGGGGGGGGGGGGGGGGGGGGGTCTGGACCCCCCTGTCCCCCCTCTGGACCCATGTATCTGCATGCTGTCAAAATAAGCCACTGTACTCCTCTCTTTTTTTCTTTTATAGTTTTGTTTGGTTGTAATGCAAACATTTTTTTTTAGATTGGGAATATTTTCCTCATTACAAAATATTCTGGCTTGGTAAAATTGTTTCCGAGTTTCTAGAATAAATATCTGGCTTTATAAATAAGCTCAAAGAATGCCAAAACATAATCCAACTTCTAGTGAAACTCAAAAACATACGCCAGCATGTGATATTTTTGAGCTTATCACATTGACAACCAGAGAATGCTAAGATGAGACTTATAGTCTGTATAGACTCGTCAAGAGCCTGCAGTATATGAGCTGCGACATGATATTTCTAACAATGTGGTATGTGCGACCAGCAAAGCCGCATATCAGCCTTAGCTAGTCGCTTTCATATCCTAGGAGTGTTAAGCTACTGACTAAGCATTTTTTGGAGTTTCTAAACTTAAAAGGAGGTTGCACAGGCTCGTCCCAGTCGACACTTGTCAAAATGCCACATTGTTGGAAATCACATGTCACGGCTCAATTAAAGAGGGGAGGAGAAAACTATCATCAGCCAACTTGATGCAGCCGATCAAAACATGATGCTTTTTGGCCAATTAATTAAAACAAACAAAAATTTCTGCAGAAAGAAAGCAAACAATTTTACAGATAATAATAATTTGTATTTCAAGAGAAATGCACTTTATAGAAATATAGGTCAAGGTCAGCAGGTCACAACGTGTGCTCGAAAAGTTACAACTGCCAGAAGCATGTGTGACAATAACCCAGTTGGCTGACTGTCTGTTTCAATAGTGTCTTATAAATAAGATCCATTATCAAGTATGAATTTGAAATTTACTAAAATTTAATCAGTCTTTTAAGTTTGCTTATCAGTATTTATTCTCGAAAGTAAGCTGGGTCAATATTGTTAAATACTGTGGTAAATACTTTTGCCTTAAAGAGTCGATCTTTAAAAACATTATTTACTTTTGTCAGCATATATATTGTGACAATTAATCCCCAATATGAATTCACAATTATAAACCATACAATCAATAAATATTTCTAAAGACCTTTGAATCTAGAATAACTTTAAGAAGTAATTAATTAGAATTCAGTAAACATTCAACACTGCATATAAATTACAAGCCCTACTTGTACAAATAAAACCATGTCTTTTTCACTTACTTTTAACTTTCTGTCAAACTGACCCCCATGCACCCACTCAGAGAATCTGATTGTAGCATTGTCCACCACCACCCACTCCCAACCCCACCTAAGTGTTTTTCAATGCTGTTTGTGTAAAACAAGGGCCATAACTCTGCTGCAAATTTGTTGAAAATTACAGGTAGCTATCACAAACTAGATCTTGTCAATAACAATGCATATACAAAAATTGGTTAAATTCTGTCAACTTCATTCTTAAATCAATCAAATTTGCGAAAAATGACAGGTAACAATTAATCCAAACCTTTCAATACATTTACATTTTTAAAAAATTGATAAAGTTCTGTCTATTAACCCATATAAGCCTAGCGTCCTTTTTGTGGGACATTGGCAAACAGTGCAAAACCAGACCAGACGCCGCAAAACACAGCGTCTGATCAGGTTCTCCACTGTTTGCTTACAGAAGTTTCTTTTAAAATTTGAATAAAAATGAAAAATATCACCCAACACCCCTAAAATTTGAAATAGACTCGTCCTACCTATAGTGATAGGAAAGTTCATTGGTTAATCCACTATAGCCCCACATTTTCAAAATGATGCTTTATAATGACATCCATCATGGTCATGGACACGATCATTTAATACACTGCTCAAAATATTTAAAGGAACATTGCGTATTTTGCCATAGATCACAATACAAAATGCACTTATAGTCCTATGACTCATAGAATTGAATGAATAAAACTTGGCAAAAACATGTGTGTCCTGTGATTAGTTTGGTTACCTATCAAGGATGATGGTTCGTGATAAAAATGAAATAATCCCTCCCCAGAAATCTCCATGGAATGCTTTATGTAAGAATGGAATTTCAATAAAAAATACCCATTTTTTCAAAACCAAATTTTCAGACGAATTTTTCAATCAAGCACTACATCAGCATCATTTCTGTACAGTCAATAGTCTTTGAATGTTGCAGAAATCATTAGGTTACGCTATTAACAAATTCGGAAGAATCTACAGCGTTCAAGAAAAAATCGTCATTTTCAAGAAAATTAAAAAATACAAAATTTGATTCGTGAACTTAAGCAGCGATCGCTTTATCAAAAACTTTTTATGACCGAATGTTTTGACTATCATAGCAAAAATGGCAAATGAAACTGGGTTTCTGCCATATTGTCTAGTGAAATGCATGACTTGTCTATTAGACTGGGGTTAACATTACCACCTATGGAAAATTATCAGGTGTTCCTTTAAATATTTTGAGCAGTGTATTTAAACATGTCAATGAAGCTCCTTTGACTTCACATTGAACAATTAAGAATTTGATAATGTATTTCAACAATGTAAAGGACTCCTTTTCATAGCATCTTTACCCTTAATGCGACAATCGCAAGCCAACAAAAGTCGTCTGCTTTTCTCGTCTGCTGAAATGTTTAAGCAGCTTCTATGGCAAACAGTATGGACCCAGATCAGACTGCTCCTATAGGAGCAGTCTGTTCTGGGTCCACGCTATTTACTTCTATACTTAATTTGTCAGTAATGTTAGGCAATTATTTGCAGCAGAGGACTTCAGCGGACGACATTTTCAGATGCATTTTTTTCTTGGCACTTTAAGGTTTAGTTGCTATAATGGGGGAAGGGGAGTTCTTTTGATTGGGGATGGTTAACTTTTCAGCATCCACTTTTGGTTGAGTGAAAAGAAGAAACTCATAACAATACCAGTCTTTATTGTTTGATTTGATTCTTAACATCCCATCAACAATATTTCAGTTATATAGGGATGGGTCTTCCTGGTTGAACCAGTACTAAGCTAGGATAAATGTGTCTTGCTCAAGTCAAGGACCACAACGCAGTGACGCCGGTGAGGCTCGAACCCACACAATACCAGTCTAATGATCTTGCAAAAGTTATCAGCAGACGACACTATTATGTAGCAGGCTGAGTTTGTGTCAACTTGCTATTAGCGCCAACTCATCCTGCTATAAACTAAAACAAATCCAGCTTAGTGATTATGACAAATCTAGTCTTCTGGGAGTCTAGTGACTAGCCAAGCTCAATATTAATAGCATTTTTTCATTCTGTAATAGTACATGTACATTGACAAGTTCGATTGATAATCTGATTTCTATTGATTTCAAGTAGAGTTGAACCCCTGGGTCTCGCCAACTTCTTCTCCTAACCTCCAGTTGTTATAACCGCTTTTACATAAGAATAATAGGGTATATTCATTCCGTAAGTTGTTCGTCTGTCCGTCACATTTCTTGTAAATTGTATCTTCTAAACTGCTGGTCATACATGTGTAGCAACTTCGAACTTTGCAGATGCATAGATCACATGATGTAGAGGGTACTGGGCGATGTTTCTTGTGACCTTCAAGGTCAAGGTCAATGCATTTTCTTATAAATGCATCTCCTCCTTAACTGTTGGACGCAACAACTTCAAACTTTGTAGGTACAAAGCTAGGTCACATGATGTAGAGGGTACTGGGCGATGTTTCCTGTGACCTTCAAGGTCAAGGTCAATGCATTTTCTTGTAAATGAATCTCCTCCTTAACTGTTGGACGCAACAACTTCAAACTTTGAAGGTACATAGCTAGGTCACATGATGTAGAGGGTACTGGGCGATGTTTCGTGTCACACCTTGACACAAAGGTCAAATAATGTATTTTCTTGTAAATGCATCTCCTCCTAAATTGTTGGAAGTAGCAACTTCAATCTTTGAAAGTACATAGGTCACATGATGTAGAGGGTACTGAGCAACATTTTGTGTGGTCAAGGTCAAATAATGTACTTTCTTGCAACTTAAAACTTTGCAGGTGCATATGTCAAACAATATGGAGGGTATCGGGCAATATTTTGTGTGACCCCATTGTCAAGGTCAAATAATGTTCTTTCTTGTTAAATGCATCTCCTCCTAAATCCCAAGGTCAAGGTCAAAGGTTAAATAATAACAATAAGTTATTTTCCATGTATCTCAACCTGAACCTTTTGACCTAGTTACTTCAAACTTTGTAGATGCATAGGTCATCGAATGTATAGGGCACTGGGCAAAATTTCCAGTGACCTCAAGGTCAAGGTCAAATAATGTATTTTTTTGTAAATGCATCTCCTTAACCATTGGCAGTAGTAACTTCAAACTTTGCAGGTACATAGGTCACATGATGTAGAGGACAATGCTTCATGTGGCATTGACCTTGGGTCAAGGTCAAATCAAATATTTCTTGCAAAGGCATCTCCTCCTAAACCGTTAGACATAGCAACTTTAAACTTTGCAGGTGCATAGGTCATATGATGTAGAGGATACTGAGCAATGTTTTTCATGTTTGTCCTTAACCTAAGGTCAAGGTCAAAGGTGAAATAGTGTACTTTCCTGTAAATGCGTCTCCTCCTAAGCAGTTGGATGTTACCCAACTTCAAATTTTGCAGACGCTTTGGTTACAATGTAGATAAAAAGGGGGTATTTGCTATGGTGACTACCATCACCTGACATCTTAGTATAGATATAATTTTTGAAGCATTTCCCAGGCGAAGGAAAACAAGAAAGGTTTAATTCTAGAGTCTGAGATCTTTACTGTAAGGCTTAATTTTTCTCCTCTTTTTTTCGGATGTTAAGCAGACAGTAGTTATATCTATCGGAAAACAAATTTCCCATAAGAAAGAAAGCAGAATCCATGAATAAAATGTATTTTAGTCAAATTAAAGAGGAATTATCAACAGAAATGCATCACATTCAAAAAGTGACTGTGAATAAATGCCACCAAGATGAGACATGGTACAATAGGTGTCATCTCTCAGGGTTAGCTTTAATTGTAATTTTGCCAAACCTACATACATGTACTATCCTGGCGTCTGTGCATACAAAACAAAATAGAAGGGTGCAAATTACTAAAAAAGCATGTGCAAACAAAATGCATTTAGCCCCTGATCAGACTGCTTTTAGAGGGGATATTCAATATATTTGCTTTCTTCAGCAAAATAAATTTGAGCCGCGATATGTTATTTCCAACAACGTGGCATTTTGAAAAGTGTAGACTCAGACGAGCCTGTGCAGCCTCCTTTTAAGCTTAGAAACTCCAAATGATGTTCAGCCATAGAATATTCAAGCCACTAGCAAAGGCTCTGATCAGACTGTGCATATGCACAAGCTGATCTGAGGCTTTGCTGGTCACACATACCACTTTGTTGGAAATCTCATGTCAAGGCTCTATTACTTTATTATAACCTCAGGATTGGTCAAGTCCTGTCATAATTAATTATTTGCATGCTGGGTAATTATGCCTCCAAAGGGACTTATAGAATCGAGGCATATTAGTAATCACATGCACTATCTGTTTAAAGTGTCCATATGTCCATTCACATTATGTCCGGTGTATATCTCCTACATTATTTGAGGTAAGAATCCCAAATTTGGTGTAGGGATGCATCTTGAGGTGGTGAAGTGCCGCCTAGCATTTTTGGGCCACTGTGACATTGACCTTGACCTCAGACCTCTTTTCTAGAAAAACCATGACCAGAGCACAGTCATGTCCCATATTATTTGAGGTAGAAATTCCAAATTTGGTGTGTGGATGCATCTTAGAATGGTGGAATATCAAGTACCATTTCTGGGTAACTGTGAGATTGACCTTGACCTCTGACCTCATTTCGAGCATAAACAGGTCCTGAGCATATATCCTATATTACATGTACCATGGCTTGTCTGCCTGTACGTGGAGATACATGTAATCCACAAGCTTTAGCGAGTGGATTATCTTACGTACAGGTTGACAAACATGTAATAACTATTTTATACCACATACATCAGTGTAGACCTTGCACATCAGTCACAAGATATTTCATGCTAAAGTTGGTAAAGGTGGTATAAATACTGCAATCCATCTTTAAGCTTCTCTGTGGCCCTGACAAACTGCTACCAGCTGTCAACAGATATTTATAGCATACATGGGCTATTTTTATAATTCAGCCTTTAGCATTCTGCAGGAGAAATTACTATAACAGGCCTCCATAGAACATGCACGATTAATTTTCTTAGGATCAAAAGAAATCTCTTTGTGGTTGGGCTAACTGTTACTTTAAGCAATTTTTCAGTCATATCAGGCTGGACATGCATACACTAGTATTAAATTGCGTATGAGAGCAGTGCGCCATGGAATTATTCGGTTTACCTGAGTACTAAATATACTGTATGCATACTTCCATCAGTAACTGACCACTGCCCTACTTGAATCAGGTAAATCTCTTTGAAAGTGTCTGTGGCCTCGCCGCCTGAGACTGCCGATGAAGTTGAAACTCATAACTCCTTTTGCAGCCCATAGACTCAGTACATGTAAGCTCTAAATGTTACTAAATTCTTGAACACATACATAGAACCAATAAGTTCTAAAATCTACATCAGTAATGGGCCAAAGTTAAATGTGCACAGTGTGCTAACTAGGTTAATTATGGTGATGTGATTTGGGATGCACCAGCTGGTATCCAGGACAATTGACTAGCTGGCAATATATTTCAGCTCCATACAAATCAATCTTCATGGGTAGTAATAAACTGTATAATCTCACAGACACCCCCTCTTTTATATATGTCTCCCTCCCATTTGATGCATGGCAATTGGACAAGTCAATTAGCTTGTCATTTGTCTGTTGATACTTTACGCCCCAGTCCATAATTTTCAGTCATGTTTGGATGCTTTCCTGGGTTAAACCACTTATAACTAAGCAGTGAGGACTCAAGCCGGGTGATGATCAAATTTGGATGATAAAAAGCCCTGCATTGAGCTAAATTCCACATGATTACATATGATTACAGTAAAACCTGTGTAAAACGGCCACTCAAAAATAGAAAAAACAAAGATCTTAATGACAAGTGGTAGCTTAATGAAGGTCAAAAGTATTGCAGAATGCTCCCCTTGGAGCATTCTGCAATACTTTTGACCTGCATTAAGTGATAATTGGTCTTGAAAACCATGCAATTCTCTGGTTTTTCGAGAGTGGCCGTTTTACACAAGTTTTACTGTACACCAACCTTATAAAGTTGTTATGAACAAGCTCTACTACACTGTATCTCGGAGACTATGTTATAAAACAGCTTCCGAATTATGGCGAGACCGAGGAACAATATATTTTCTTTATTGTTTTTATTGATTAAAATTGACTTAATAATGCACCAGGGGAGAATATATCATTTTTATGCCCAACCACTGTTCACTGGTTGAAAGAGCTTTCCCATGTTTTGCGCTCATCAATTTAATAATGCCACTATCAAGACCAAAAGTAATGGCCTCAATGGTTCCAGTCAGCCAAAGAAACAAGCAACTGAGGTGATCATTCCCCATAATATTCAGCTGGGCTACAAACAATAGGGGTCACTTTGTTTGTTTTCTTGCTTTACGTCCCAAGGCAACAGCTATGGTCATGGTGGGACCGTCAGTTCACCTTACCACACTTTTTCTTGGGCAGGCTTGAACAAGCGGTTAACCAGTACTTCGTGCACATATTTTCGCTTGTAATTGACAACAACCCTTCTTGAATGAATCAGCCGAAGGGGAGAATGACCGTATAAATTATTTCATGATCAATCTCCACGAAAGTATGGGACCTGGCTGGGATCGAACTCACGACCCCTGGATCTGCAGTCAGGCACTCATCTGTAGCCAGACATGTTACAGAGTTCTCACTAGGATTATGAAAATAGGAGTAAAATGCTGTTTGTCAGAAAAAATTGGAGTTTTACCATACTTTTCTATTGGCACTTTTGAAAAAGTTGGGAGTCAGAAAAAAAAAGTTGGAGTAAAATAATCCAAATTTGGAGTTTAAATGAGAACTCTGTGTTACCGACTGTGCTATGCGGCCCGGCAATAGGGGTCACAATATTGAAAATTATTTTTGGCTTATTTTTCAACCAAAACATATGTTGTGGGTACTCAAAAGAACAGTCTTGATGAGACGGTTCTTTTCAGCACCCAAAACATATGTTTAAACTAATGGATAAGGAAATAATCGTGATTTTACGCTCAAAATATTTGTTTATCTGGAGCCTAGTTGATTCTGCAGTGGAGGGGTGGGTGGGGTGTACTATCTCGGACTACATGTATCCCTATCAAAATTGCTTCAATCGAGCAATTCCATGATGGCCACCCACAAATTATGAGCCTAAGACTGCAGAAAAAAGATGATGCCAGTGAAAATATTTTCATTTATCTTGTTATACCAATTCCATAACCGAAATTCATTTATCTTCCAGCGGAGGCAGCTGTAGATTTAATATTACCAATGTAACACAATTTCATCCCAAAACACTGTTTCTGTCATTTTTACCCCAGATTTCTTGAAATGAACCACACTGATGTTAATTGCTTTTCACAGGCCAGAGTAATCTATTTTACAGCAATTTTTCCCTCAAGGCACACTAAGGTATATAGCTCTGAATAAGACGTTTTTTAACCGAAATATTACGTTTTTTCCATATCTATTGAAGAAGACATTGTTTTTGTATGTGTCCATAGGAAGCATCTTAATAGGATGTGGCAATCATACCCAGTGAGTACCCACAACACACGTTTCCTTCAAGAAATAAATGAAATACCCATCGGAATACAACTTGTATCTGGAGTTATGTACTGTCATTAATATAAGTACATCAATTTCTAAAATTAGCATTTTGGCTTAAATATAAATGTCAGTTTATACTATTTTTAGCACATGTATAAATTTAAGATGTTGGTTATATCATTACCCAGGATAAGATAAAATTTTACATCAAGGTTGATTCTTAGCATGCTGGGAAATTTTTCATGCTTATTTTCCATCTGCTGATTTTTTTCTTCATAATTAATGTTTCAAAAAATTCTTTCAGGAACATCATCAGAACATTTAACAGCTTGGATCTAGATGAGGCCCAACATTTTGTTGGGCCTGATCTGGGTCCAAGCTGTTTACAAATGTTTTTGAAAAGATAAGCAGACAACACTGCCGGTACATGTACATGTAGCAGGTATCAAATTATTCCTATTCCATGTTGTGAATACAAATATACCGTATAGCAAAACAAAGTTAAACTGGCACTCATGAATATGCCGTATAAACTCCTATAAGTATAACTCCGTTAAACTAATTTTAGATTTGCAAACACTATGAAAAGTATTGATTTCAGAGTGATGTATTATAATCCTGTATCCATTACTGTCCCGCTTCGCCATTTGGATAGAGCGTATAGCTGTCAAGGTTGAGATCGTGGGTTCGAGTCTCACGACATATAATATATTTTTCAAAAGATATTTTCACTTTTTATCATAAATTATGCTTTTGACTTGCACGATGTTTACAAGACTTACGTATAAAGTAAATGCAATAGAATTCATTTTAGTTTGGAACAGTGATGTCTTATGATAAAACTTTAAAAAAAATCTCATAGCTAATGTTTCGAACTATTTCGAGAAACACTCAGGGCGTGACAGCTCATCATATATTCAACAGACTTTTCAGGCAACTGGGGTCAGCAGAAGAACCGTTATCCGAGTACGAAAAGAACTACAAGAAACCGGTACACTTTTGACGCCGAAACTTTTGAAATGGGGACAATACAATCCTGTGGACGAATTTGATGAGATTGTTATAAAAAAATGTGTAGGAGTTTTACACCCACCGCCATCAGCTTCCCACCATAAATAATCTCTTATCAGTCTTGAAAACTGACATCATGTCAACTATCCATCAAAATTAAAATAAACAAGAAACAATATCATAACTAAAAATATATGTAAATATAAAAATGATGCCTAAAATAACTGTATCCAGTAGAAATCAAACCCTTGCGACCCGAAATATGAGTTAATCGTCTTACCACTACGCTACTGCCTCAGCATTGTTAGATCACCTTTCTGATAGATACTTGTTCCATACATTAATCAATTAAAATAGCTAATACACACTGATGTCGAAGATTAGTGAGTGCCAGTTTAACTTTGTTTATCTATACTTAATATTATTCAGCTATTCGGTATTGACACATGGTATGCAATGTCCTGTTCTCTTGTAAAGATATAAACGGAGATAGGAACCAGTTGGGAGCGTGGCTAGACAGTGACCCAATAGCCCAATAATATCTATACATGTATATACATTATAAAATGTTAATCACCTAGTTACCAGCGCCCTAGATAAGCTTTTTGGTCAATTAAGTATTTACGCAACCTGGTTATCCTCAATTGCGTACTTGCAAAAACAATTGCATATTTTTTTTTTATTATTTTTACACCATGTTTTTGGCAGTGATTACATACGTTTCTTATTGAATGAAGCCATCGCGAATGTGCCTACATATTGACTTTCATCGTCTGCCTTTCTGAGTATCAATCTATCGGATTTTATTGTATGTGAAGCAAATCACAACGCCTTGTTGACATTAGTTGCTCTCATCCATTTTGCAAAGTTTTTCCGCGAAAATACTTGACTGGCGGCGATATTTCATTCATAAAATTGGAATTATACTGTGCGCTCGCTAGTAAAAAAAATCACTACCCGACTGGCATTTGTATATTACACAAATGGAAACGAAATGGACCATATGGTACGCAATGACATCGCATGTAATTGCATACCGATCAACGGAATTGCTTTTCGGTACGCACACATTTAATTCTAATTGCTTTTTTGATGATATTAATTGCGTATTTACGCAAATACGCTGCTTATCTAGGCTGCTGAGTTACATCTAATTATCAGTCGGTAGAACTGCTGTCTTGAGAGTGGGACGTCGTGGGTTAGAATACCAGTCAAGCCTTATACATGTACACAGGCCTAGCTGCAGCGGGTTTATTCTAACAACATTAGACATGATGACACTCTTCTGCTAATTTCGCATTTTTGATTCCCCATTTGCTTATTTGGATCTATAACACAAGTATTAAGCTGAATTTACTTTTCACGTAATAATAATTTATATTGCCATCTTTCAAGTAAAGATGGCATATGGTCAGCGCTATTTTAGATCTTGTGATCAACTCACCTGCTACCTGCAATATTATCCGATTTAATTAATACAAGAATAAGCTTTCACAAAAAGCTTGGTCTTTAGAATTGTTAATCTGGACAAGTCATGTTTTGGCAAAGAGCAATGTAGACTTGAGGCAGGCGCACAGGCGGGTGGGGCAGGCTAGCAGGCAGATTTTGCTCCTCGAGTCCTTGGAACTCTGGTCAGACCATCTAATCACCTGATTTACCTGGGTGGTCAAAAATCATTACCACATTCTTTGTATTGATCTATCCTGTCTGTTCAGATCTGGGTCCAAACTGTTTGCAAAGATTATCAGTACGAAAAGTCGCCGCTTGCATGAAAAAAGTTAAAGTTAAGCTGTAGTACGGACATGCAGTCTAAATAACCACATGCCTCAGCTCAGAATGTATATGAATGCTCATTAACATCCCCATTCCATGGTGAAGTATGCCTAAAGTCCATAGTGTGTCTGACTGCAAAAGGATAATCATATTCAAGAAAATATTCTACAGTCATTCTTATGTATCCAAGAGTCAGCTAATTTGAAGAAGGCCTTTTATCAGTAAATAATGCTGCTGAACTATATCCTGGTTGACTGGGGTGTATTTGAATTAGGCCAGAATTTTTTTATTAGTTGATTTACGAACCCTCCTACTGTAATTTTCCGGAAAGTAGGAAAAAAATAAAATTTATTTTCTAAAAAAAAAATTATTTTATCTGCCTACTCTAAATAGTATGTTTCGTTAAAAAAAATAATACTTTTTTGAGGTTCTGTCTGTGTATTTTTAAGTTTTGAGAGTGATTGTCCTGTCCAGATTTTTAGGAAAATTTAAAAAATTAAAACAGACAGTTGGTTTGCCTTACCAGTTTTACTGTTTTTTCTGGAGATATTAAAAAAAAAAAAAAAAAGCTCTGAAAATGACCAGTTAACTCGTCATTTTCAGAGCTTTTTTATTTATTTTTTTTCGTCCCCCCGACCCTAAATCTGAAAAACAATTCCCATAAATCAACTAATAAAAAAATTCTGGCCTTACTGCATGACTATATATATGCTCTAAAGGACTAACCCAAACATTCAAAACAACAAATAACCCAGTGGAAGCTAAGTTATGCCTCAGATAAGTATTCCCCTCCCCCATCTGGTGTAAAGAGACAAACAGTTAGTGCTCAGCGAGTGTCCAAATGTTTATAATACTCTTAAGTAAAATGGCAAGCTTTTTGGAAACATTAAACTTGTGTATTGTTTACTTTTTTAAATTAAAAGTACAAAAAACTCTAACCTTGAAATAATGCTAATCTATAGAGGCCCATAATAATTAACAGGTCAAAGATATCTGGTTCAGGCCTCCAGACAAGATAGGGGTGACTGCAAATTTAATTTCTTACTTCTTGGTCAATTGGAGATCCCAATCATTTTATTCAGACTGACAGAGTAAATAACACATTTTTACCCTTTTTGGTCAAAAGCTAAGCATTTTGTTTTATTGATGCAGCTTAGTTTTGTTGTACACAAGTCAAAGCATCAGAAAATGGCTATTTTTGAACATTGTGCCAACAAGGGTCAGTACAGGTAGGTCAAACTGCTTCATTGAGCGCCTACCATCAAATTGGTTTCCCAATTGTACATGTCTGTATTATGTGTATCTGCCAGAAAACAATTTCTTAAGTTGTACATGTACATGTAGCGCCTGAAAAATTGCAGCTTGATTGGGCATATAGGTACACATAGACTTCATGGATTAACTCTACCAATGTGTCTTATTATACTTAATATTTAACAGGTAATTTGGTCCCTACAAAAGGAGTTAATAATCAGTTGAGCACAGACTGACAGACTAACAATTAAGACTTTAATAAAGATAATGAGCTATGTCAAAAGAAAAGAAAGCTTTTCTTGTTGTAATTGCAAATCAGCCTGCACACCTACACGATTTACCCAGCTGTGAGTGTGATAGAAGAATCTCTTATGTGTTAATATGTGCAATTGCTAAAATCAAAAGCATCTAGATTCTCCATAGAGTAGCTACATGTAAGAGGGTTGATCTGAGGGGGTTGATTTGAGACTTACAAATGTACCTTGTAGCAAACCCCAAAACATGGCTTCATCTCTTTGCCTGCTGAGTAACCAATGTTCTCTGCTGAAAACCTTTTCAAACAGTTTGGACCTTGATCAGGCTAGACTCAACGTCCAGCCTGATCTGAATCCATATGGTTTGACACTCTGATGGTATTTCTGAACTTTTTTTTACAATTAATTTTAGGAACACTAAGCAGACAACAAAGACATGAACAAATTATCAAGTATGTGTATGCAAGGAGTTAATAATGGTGCTGGTCAGAGCCAACTACATTTGTACATAGGTTTTAGATAAACAAAATTTTTGAGTGCAAAATTGTAAATATTTCCTTACCCATCAGATTTAACAAATGTTTTGGGTGCTCAAAAGAACCGTCTCAATGAGACGGTTCTTTTGAGTACCCACAACATATGTTTTGGTTGGGAAATAAGAAAATTAGTTCTTTGGTACACACTCTTAACTAAAAGCCTGGCATTGTATGACGCATTTTATGTTCTCAATTTCACGAAATCATTACTGAGAGGGGGTAATTTCACAAAATGAAACGTTAATTTCAATAATTTGAGCAATGTCCTACTGAAGTTACAGAACAATTCATTTTTTCTTACTTTTTCTCATTAATCATGATAAAACGGAATGTGAAATTCTTTTTAAAATACATGTACATGTATCTTAAATTTGCTAAGAGCGACCTTCCCATTATCACTTTCAAGTTGAAAGTTTCAACATACTGAACCAAGACCATGGTCAGAATGAGATGACAGGAGGTTTCTTCAGCAAGGGTCAAATTTATTATACGTCTTACCAAACATTTGTATTAGCATCGTACATGATGTATAATATTAGTAAATTGAACTTATTGTTGGGCCTGGCCCCAAGGTTATAAAACTTTTTTCATACTCAACTCAGCTGAGCACAAAATTTATCCTGCTCATAGATGTTAAAATGCCAACAATTGTTGTCATTTTAACATTTATCAGCATGATATTAAATACAACATCTAAAAGACTTAAAGCAAGAAACTTCTTTATTTGTCAGTATTTTTGTTTTTATGCGCAGTTGAAATTTCATGCTCAGTTATGTTGTGCATGAAAAGTTTAATAACCTCGGGGCCTGGTATGGGTTTAAACTTCATGAAAAGGACAACAACAGTTGTCACTAGCTGCAGCAGGGAAATAGTGTTTTCAAGGGCTAATGTGAAACAAACTTTCCATTTATGTTAATGAGCAAAAAAGTACTTATTTTATATTAATAGTCTTAAGTCTGTCAACATAATTATATACTTTATAATATAAACAACTTGTCAACTGATGACTTGAATTAAGTGTCTTTGCAAACAGTTTGGACCAAATATTTAAAGTCCCAACCATAGGTTTAGATAAACAAAATTTTTGAGCGTAAAATTGTATTATTTTCTTACCCATCAGTTTTACATTGTAACATGTGTTTTGAGTGCTCAAAAGAACCGTCTCATTGAACAGTTATTTTGTGTACGGTAAATGTTCTAAAATTTCGAACACATAAAAATACCCACAACATATGTTTTGGTTGAGAAATAAGAAAAATATTTTTTGGTATGCACTCTTACAAATGTACATGTATGTCACTCCCAATCCTGTGTCAACTGTCTACCTGCTTCGCGACTTGATGTGTCCCTTAAGCAGGGCTGTGGAAATACCATGCCCGACTTGTCCGACCTGATCCCATTTCATTCAGGACAAGTTGAAAATTTCATTTACTTGTCCTTGGACAAGTACAAATGTATAAAGTTAATAAAAAAAATTGTATTTCTTATTTTGATTAGTTATTATGAGGTCACATGTTGCATTGAAAACAGTGTGGATACTGCTGATCAGCTGGCTTCTTCAGAAGCCAGCTGATCTGGATCTACAATGTTTACAAGAGAGTTGATATCTGGTTTCATACTGATTTGGAAAGTGTTTATTTGTTTAAGCACAGTAAGGTATATGCTAAACTGTACTATCAGACATGTAAAATTTTCTTTGGACAAGTACATTATGGCCATTTACTTGTCCCTGGACAAGTAGAAAATTTTACTTTTTCCACACCCCTGCCTTAAGGGCACTTGCACCCTGCCCTTTTCAGATTCTAGCTGGAGCACTTATGACTATAAGGTAACAAACCCATCAAAAGAGACTGCTGAAACAGTTAAAATTAAACATACACCAGTAAAGTACAGCTATATTTGGAAACCAACTGCAAATAACATCAGGAACCCATACTGTGTCAAATGATGCTTGCAAAGAAAAACATGAGAAAAATACTTTTTCTCAGATTTTATCTGCCTGCTTGCAGAGTAAAATATATTGAAATCTACAAGTATATTTTCGCATGGAGATAAATATATTGAAATCTATTCACCCTTTCAGTGCCATTTTCTTAAATGGACCATTCCAGATGATCTGAACAGTGACTGAACTAATCCATTCTACTAGTCACAGGTTTAGATTAGCAAAAATTTTCAGTGTAAAATTGAAAATATTTTCTTACCCATGATTTTCAGCATATGTTTTGGGTGCTCAAAAGAACCGTCTCATCGAGACGGTTCTTTTGAGTACCCACAACATAATTTTTGGTTGAGAAATAAGAAAAATATTTTCATTACGCACAATTAACTTAAGTCCTGCTACTAGTTTTAAAAAAATAAATCAGATGCTTATGCAATGTAAGAAAGATAACAAATAGTCCCAGATCTGTGAGTGAGACTGCACTTCTTAACAAATAGTCCCAGGTTTGATCTGGGACTACTTTGTTTGCAGATGGTTTTCCTGTCAGAGTAATTTGGCTATGGTATGGTACCCAAAGAGTTATGGTTGGCCTCATTAGTATCTAACCTACATGCAGGGCTCCAGCTAGGGGGGACTTGGGAGAAATAGTCTGATTAGTCTCCCTAACCTGGCTCACTTCTCCCTATTTTAAACTGAAGAAGTTTTTAATTTGAATTTAAATTATACAGTAAAACCTTTCTTAAGCAGCCACTCAAAAAAAGACAAAACAAAGATTTTAATGACAAATGATAGCTTAATGAAGGCCGAAAGTATTGCAGAATGCCCCATGGGAGCATTCTGCAATACTTTTGACCTGCATTAACCGATAATTGATCTTGAAAACCAATTTTTGGTCTCCTTTTTGAGTGACCGCTTAAGAAAGGTTTTACTGTATAGTGGAACTCAAAATCTAGATTAAAACTTCTCTCTAAATTAGTAAAAGCTGCTTAACTTCCCCCTATCTGAGAGCTATAGCTTGAGCCCTGTACATGTATGTGCCCTATAATTCTGAATTTATGGCATTACCTTCAACCTCTGGTCCAGGTTCCACATTGTAATCGTCCTTGAGGAAATAATAAGACGCATCGGATATATGTACTCTGCCTGGCAAGCCGGTAGACTCCATGGTATTGGCCAATGTAACATCATTGGACCACACATCAAACTTGAATCTTCTTGTTCCTACAATACCACACAGAACGGTGCCTGTATGCACGCCAACTCTCATATCAACCGACTCATTATTATCCTCATCGAACTTTATGATAGCTTCGATCATGCCTAGACCCATTTCAACACAACATTTTGCATGGTCTGGACGAGCTTCCGGGCAACCTGAGACACAGTAATAGCAATCTCCCAGAGTGCTGATTTTCTCACAGCCAGACTTTTGACACAGATCATCAAACCTTCCGAACAAATCATTGAGCTGTCCAACTAAAACCTCTGCAGTTTTATTAGAACTCATCTTTGTGAAACCTACAATATCAGCAAATAAGATGCTGACGTTTTCCATTCTATTCATGTTGAATGGTCGAAAGATAATTTCTCCTTTACCGAGAGCTTTTGTTTTTGAATTCCTCTTCTTTGCACGAATATCTGCATCAACGTCATCATCTTTGTCTTCCCTCTGACTCATCACATCCGCCGCTACAGACGGAGGCATAAGAGAATGGATCATTTTCTCCTTTATCTGTTTTTCAAGCTGAAGATCTTTTCTTGCAATGACAGATTGGCCTACCTTCCAGAAGGTACTTCTCTGACGCACCTGTCTCATTGTAAAGATGTGAATTCCCATCAAATGGATGCATATATGCAGCAAGACTTTCCCTATAATGAACTCAGGTGATTGCATATATTCTCTTTGCAAGGCTGTCAAAACTTCGAACAAGACAGAATAAATAACACCTATTGACACGGTTATAAACAAAGGCATTGGTATAACACTGTACATCATGAGAAGGACTTCCACTGTGGCTGTGAAGGCTCCGATAGACGACAAGTCCGAGTCATTATAAATAAGGGTCAATAATACAGAGCAACATATCAAGCAAGAAACGAATATTGAGGTAACCAAAGGAACTTTCTTGTAGAACCTTGTGTATGTAAATCCTATTATTACTCCTATGAGAAACAAAAGTATAAGAGTGCCAATGAGAAAGTAAGGCCATTGTACACTAGCACTTCTTGTGGCTCCGAAGAAAACAGCCCAAGCAACACATGCTGTTAATATGTAGAATAACACATCCTGAAATCGCCTCCGAGTTTGTGGAAAATAACTCTTCCATTGCTCCTTTTCAAGAATCTCTGAGTCGAATCTAGGGCTTGGCCACCAACTTCCTGCCCGCTCAAACATAATAGGAAAGTCAAAGCATCCATATCGGCTTCTTTGCCTCATGGGAGAATTTGAAGCAACAGAACCAACGCGAACAGTTTCGGTGGTCACATCCTTTTCGAAACGCACCGAAGGTTCTGTACCATTGTTTGCCTTTGCCATGGCTGTTTGTTTATCTGTCAAGTCCAGGAATGTCTTACAATAAGGTCATCTTTGAGTTTACTGAAAATGCAAAACCAGATGCCAATTTTCTTATTTCTTGAAGAAAATGCCCATACACGAGATCATTACATGGTACTACTACTTTATCGCTAATTAACTCTTGCCCGCTAGTGTCATCTGCTAATAATGTTATCAAACAGTTTGCAGCCAGATAAGGTCTGACAAAATGTCAGGCCTGATCTAGATCCAAACTGTTTGATACTCTGATGGTTTTCCTAAAATAACTCTTTGAAGAAAAGTTAATTTTGAAAAAAGGAGACAAAAACATGAAAAATTACCCAGCATGTGAAGGGTTTAAGCCACCTTTGAAACGTACAGGTAGTTATCAAGAGGATCTACGTGGATAGCTTGCAATTAGCCACCACAGCTTTATGCCCCAGTGAATTGTTAGATAATTTATCAAATACAGAATATAATGGAAAGAAAAAACATATTTTTTCATTAGAAGATGCTATTACTAAACCATGATGCTGCCATTCACATGCTTAGAGTTTGTTCAAACTGTAAACCTATCAGTTTCTCAAAAGTTTATTGCAATATTAAACAGAAACATAGTGGTTTAAACGTGGAAGACATATTTAAGGCTAAATTGAGCTTCCAATGTTTAACTCAATTTAAAAGAATCAAATCAGAACAGCATTGAAACTCAATACAGGGGGTAAAATACTCATTGAGTGAAAAGCTTATCTAGAGCTGTGGTTTCAACCACATGTATACTAATGAACCTGGAATGGTTGATTTGTATAGATCATGGGGTCATAGGTTAGACTTTTCAAATTAAGACACCTGTCCGTGAAGAATGTATTATCTGTTTGCAAATGTATCTATTTAGGGGCATCCAGCATACACAGGGTTAATAAGAAAACCACATATATATCCTGATTCACTTTAAAGATGTTTATTTCATGTTAGTTCTAGATTCCAAATTTTGGAATTCATCCAACATATTGATTTGTTGAATCGACAGAAAGCATATTTATTAAATAATTCATTAGTAACCATATCACTGCATATTCTATTTGGGTGCACGAGGATAAATGGGCGAGAATGCAAGCAATTTATTACAAACAAAAGCAAAAATTGGGCGAAACGATGAGTACGAGGCCATATCTGCGCGAATCATCAGATCACAATATTAACGTTTGAAATATATTCGAGATATATACCACATTGCCAAAGCACACATTTGAATAAAGCAAATAATCCAAATGCATTCAGTTGAAATCACTGATCGCTTTCAGTAAGAAATCCAATAAGTTTTATTCTTTGCATTCAACGGCTTTTCACACAGCATAAATTTGATGGAAACTGAATACGATACCGTAAAGCAGTCTGAATTATCAGTTTGGAATGTCGTAACAAAACGTTAACAAAATCCGCATCGCTCTACTAATTGAATCGGTCGAAGGCGCATTTAACTGCCTCTTGCAAAAGTTAACAATGTGCAAACTCGAATCTGGGTAATTGGAATTGAAAGGAACACACAAAATACGTTTGGGCACATCCTTGCCGTCGGTAACCCAGGCGTGACCGTGATGAATGTAGAGCATCGGCCCCTCAGAGATCGGCCCTCAGTTAGCAATCTATATAGGACATATACCCAGGGGGAGCGTCTCATACATACACGCATGTACGTGGGCTCGAGCCATTTTTTTGGAGCTAAAATTTTGAATTTCAATATTTTTGGGAGCTTTCAGAAAAATGATTATTTTTGGGGTTTGAAGATTTTGTGGATATTTTATTTATTTATTTATTTATTTTTTTTTTTTTTTATTTTTTTTTTTTTTTTTTGGGGGGGGGGGGTCATCACTAAATGGTTTATATTTAGGGATCATTTCTATGTATTTTAAGATATTTTTTAAAGCTGCATAGTCTGTAACTTTTGATCTTTTAATTTTAGAACTAATGTTTCTATTTTTCAAGAACACAGTATTGGAGGGACGCAAATAATTACCAACACACCTGTTTTTATAAGATAATTCACTTTTCCGTGCAGTTTTCAGATATAGTAAACAGATTTAGTGTGAAAACACAACTTAATTCTACTTTTACAAATGATTTAAAAAGAAAATAAAAAAAAATCGAAAAATGTTCATAGTTGCAGACTTAGTCTCTTTAAGGTCAATGTACAGAATGTGGGATATTTTTGGGGGTTACTAATATTTCAAATATATACTTTTTAGGGGTGCTTGATATTCCTGATATTTTTTGGGGGTGAACGGCAGATGCTGGGCCCCAGCCTACGTGTGAAGAAAAAATGAGAGTACCCCCCCCCCCCCCACACACACACACACACACACACACACACACACCTGGGGACCTATATGGACCATATACTGGGATAATCAGTTTTCCCCAACGTAAGCAGATATGGCTCTGCGGATAGCAAAACAAAATACAACCTGACCTGAAACTGATTTTATCATAAAATTTAAACCTTTTACAATAATATGTGATGCCTCAGATCATCAAAATATAATATTTCATTTTCAAAAAAAAAAAAAACAACTTTGATTTGTTTGTGCACCCGTTTTTCCACCATCTTAAAAATAGTAATCTAAGTTCGACAACTCTTGTTGACCGTGAAAAAAGAGGCATCATAGCACCATAAAGGGTTGGATTAAAATCAATAGATGTTATGAGACAAACCATTTTTTCTTTCAATGAACATAAATTATTGTGAATCTTCTATGATTTAATTTATTGTAATCAAAATATTTCAGTCATGTTTTTTTTTCTATATTCAATTCAAATTCAGATTGATTTGAACTCCTATCTTTCTCTATCTTCTGATACGTCTTAACCCCGTTGAGGACGTCAGACGGGTATTCAGGAATACCAAGTGCTGAGGGGTTAGATGAAACAAAGTGATAGAAAAGGTGGTGAGTGCGAGAAGGAGTGTAAGTTTAGATAAAATACAAAATCAGAAGTTGGTATTTTAGGGGGGACACATGGATTACCGACCATTACCGGGCAGACAGCACCATTATACTGTGCCAGGATGGGAAGGGTCGGTATGTTTGCAGGGAGGGCGTTCCCATGGATAATAATTCTGGGGAAAATGTGAACCTGTAATAATTTTTGAGAGTCTGGATCTGTCTGTATGCCAAAGAGTGTATGTGTCGTAATGCTCTGGTGTTTCGAACAAGGTAATCTGATGCAGGGATAGCTACAAGGTCACATGTGACCCCTAGGTTCATTGGGTGCTACCACACAAGCAGTAAATGAAAAAGTAGACATAACAGCTTTCTTTTATGTACTTTAGGGATACTTCAAGCCATTGCAGGTGAAAGATTGATATAATTCATCAAAAAATCATTGTGCGATATATGGATAGTACAGCTGCTTATTAGTCAGACCATTGTTTCTGAGTCTTAACATTAATAAGAGCCCACTTTTGATAAAATCAATTTCTCCACTTGGGGTCCAATACATTACTGAGCTTTCTCACCTCCATCGTAATGATGTAAACACAAATGAAGATGGAGGAAGGGATGTATTCAATGAATAAAACATATCAGGATCATAATTTAAAGATTGGGGTTCAAAAGAATTAGTGAAAATGGCGGGAAAACATTGATGCAGGTAAGTGACCACTATCTTATCACTCAGATATGCATTTTCTTACCGCTTAGCAACTAAACAGACAGATTTTCGTTTGCTGTTGGGAATCCCCTTTTCAGAATGAGCCTGTGACGTCACACAAGTGAATAAACGGCGGGAATGTTCAATTGGCGAAATTACATTCTTGGCGAAATTAGCTTACTCCATATAGGGAGGGCAACCGGGTTCAATATGGGTGCCATATGGGCTGGCCCATGTAAATACACTATGATAGAAGCAAGGGTGATTGAGCGTACCACCATGCAAATACACCACATTTTTGGAGCGTCATTAAAATTGTAAATATTTTCTTACCCATCCCTTTTAACATATTATGTTTTGGGTGCGCAAAAGAACCGTCTCGTTGAGACGTTACACATTCTTAACTAAAGGCCTACATATACCGCTGATACCACCATTTGCCCCTCATTGGATCCAACCCGCAACAGTTCGATCGCTGATCAGATTTGTCACCACTCTGCTAGGCAGCAAATTCCACAATGAATAATGGGGTCTGATTCTAGATCATTGCAGGCGTTTTGCTATGTGTAATAAGTGAAGTTTTTCACAGAGTATAATTTTCTGATACTTGTATTTCTAGTAGAGCTACAATACACACAGCTTAACTTGGTTAATGCATTAATCAAGCAACTTTATGCAAAACAGGAGTTTAATTAATGTCAGTGTTTACATTAATTTATTTTACATGTATAAAAACGACCAACAGTTCGTTCTCCTAGGAATGCGCATTTTTTTGCTTTACGAATCGATAGTTAGGCAGACCACCAAAGATCACCCGTCAATGACAATGGAATATTTGGCGACACTCAAGAAGTCGATGATACACCAATGTTCAGCTGAGCAACTCAAATGATTCCAACATCTATATTTTCACGCTAGAGAACCTCTGTACTCAAATAGTGCAGTCATCGCTTGATGGTTGCAGTCGACGAGTGGCGGAACGAGTGGACATTTACGACCCGCCTACCCAGCTGTTGAAAAGGGTAATACATTTCTAAAAAGTTTATTTCTAAAAGTATATTTTGCTGATTATTGTCACTAATATGTCCAATACTTGTGTACGAGTTCTGTTCAAATATGAATGCAAGTAGCTTCATAATTTTCGTCACATATACGCTACAACAAAATGGTATACGTTTCTTAAAAGGATTATATATCACCTTTAAACTGGCACCAGACCTAAAGAAAAATGCAGTATACTAATCGAGTAATAGCCCTTTGAATGAGGGTCAACTAATTAAAATAACAAACTCAATGCTTCGAACATATCAGTGATTTACTTTTCAAAATAATACAGGAATACCATCAGATTGTCAAACAGTTTGGATACAGATCAAGGTCAACATTTGGTCAGACCTGATATAGGTCCAAACTGTTTGCTAAGCTTATCAGAAGATGGCATTTGTACACACAATGTGGTACCAAAAATAACAAGGTACTTATTGAAAGACTAGGGCATATCATGCACGCACGCACACACGCTCACATGCACGCACGTTCACACACAGGGTCTACTTTGTTTGCTTATGGAAATATGATATACCAGTGGACCTGACAAGTAATTTCTTTGTTTTATGTACCAATATTTAATTATTTTTAGTGGATGGAACCTAGCATGAATGTTCATGAAGGAAATGGTTAAGTGGGGTGTGTGTCTTTGTGTGTGCGTGCTAGGAGGTTGTTTGATTCGCTTCTTTATGTCCCAGTCAATTTTTTTTCATTCATGTTGGGATGGCCTTCCTGGATTGAACCAGTACAGCGTTTTGCTCAAGGACACAATGCAGAGACCAGGTAATACTAGAACCTGCAACCCCCTCAATCTCTAATCAAGCATGGGGGAGGGGGGAGACGTCACTAGTGTGCTTTCAATGGATGCTTTGAAACTGTCATAAATCACTCTTTCGATATTATTAAACACAGACAAGCCTTTAAAATATTTGAGTTTTGCTGGCGATAGTTGCCAAATTTTACGTGCTTACTGGGTACAGTGTCAAACAGTTTGGATCCAGATCAAGCCCCATGTTTTGTCAAGCCTGGTCCCAAAGCAATCCTGAGAGCAATCTGATACCAGAATTGACTCATCCTCGCTAGTATCAAATAGTTTGGGTCCAGGTCGGGCCGATATTTCAAGTTTTTTGTCTGACCATATGTTGACTGGCCAATATTTTGACTGGCCATTTGGTCGTCTATTGGCCTCTTTTTTATTTTACGTGGTAAGCATATGGCTAAACATGACGTCCCTTTTATTCCTTTGAGAGCCTCCCAGAGGTTTGGGGGACAGGGAAAGTGGCATTTATTTCAGGGGAACAGGGAACGAAGGCCACATTTTGAGGGGAACAGGGCAAAAAATACATTAATGGAGAACAGGGAACATAACAAAACTTCATTTTCGATTTTTGGGGAACAGGGGAACAAGTCATTTTTAGGAGAACAAGGGAACAGGTACCCTCTGAGAGTGCCTTATAGGGGTTCCAATTTCATACCATCCACCAGTTTGTTTGTCTGTCAATCCATCTGTCAACACTCCATGTCAAATTGTGTCTCTGAAGCATAGACAGCAGTGAACGTCAAAACATGCATAATAGTTGCCCTTTGCATACTCTTCAAACACACTGCAATTTGTGATCCCGGACTTCGATCGACATCACACGCTCTACTGACCTTGATATTAATATTTGCAGTAGAGTATGGAGCAGAGAAAAATAAAGTGTCAATATTGTCCTGAGCATACTCAAGCACACTGCACGTTTCATTGATTTTTCATGATTCCATATAGCGCATTTATCTTTTTAATGAAATCAGTAAAATTGTGACCTTGATCTACGTATATCCCTCCAATGACCCTCCAGTGGCCCCGGTGTTATATTAAGCACTAAAATCCATATCTGTCCAGCAATGACAAATAAAGTACCATGCATTGAAATAAAAATTGTCATAAGCAACTTTTGAGACCGCAATATGGAATAGTGACCTTGATCTATATTGCATGTGTCTGTTTTTTTATTATTATTCTGTAGAACGCATTTCTCTGTAAATAATATCGACAAATGTTTGCAAAGTTGGGCTTATATATAAGAATAGGCGCGTTGCTGAATTTCATATGAGGCTTACTTTTTGAGAAAACTTACTTCATCGTCATAAAGGATGAAACCGATCTTAAATCAAAACTAAATGCCTCTACTTTAATTTTGATTGGGTCGTACGTTCGAAAATTGGTAGCGTCATATCTAAAAAGGGGGAGATAACTCTATCCTTGCAAAAAAGGGAATTGTGAAGTACGAATTTCGAATCGATTTTTTGCAGTGTTGAAACATTATTTTTTCGTAAATTATTTTATTTTCTAAAATCAATTTAACTTTTATTTATTTTTAAATCAAATTTGGCTCTTTTTCTTCATTTGCAGATATAGCTAATGAGGGATAACTCTTACTACCCTATAAAATAGAACATATCCCTCGATATCGTTTCCGATAATACCGTTATTTTGGGTAAAAATGCGTAAAACTTGATCAATTCGATGAAACATATAAATTTGCTATTCAAAAACATGATTGACAGCATTCTGACATGCTTGACGGCTCCGAAAATCGCTTGCAAAGTTGCTACCCCTGTGCGAAAAATACTATGTTTTCGTGCATTTCACCAATACACTTGATATACTATTAGGCGCTGTCTTTGAATGCTTTTAAGAGAATTTACCTCATCGTCCTAAAGGATGAAACTAGTCTTCAATTGAAGATAAATATCTACACTTAATTTTTTGGGGGTCGCACACTCAGAAATTGGTAGCGCCATATTGAAAAAAAGGGGAGATAACTTTATACTCGCAGAAAACAGAATCACGAAATACGAATTTCAAAAATATCAAGTATGGACTTATTTCTGAAGACAAAGGGTCTGACACATTTCTTAAAGGTAATTTGGTATGCTAAATCCGAAAACCAATGTTTGCAAGCTGAGAAATGGCGTCTTATTGAGCTTATTTGCATGTTTTCAAGATGGCCGCCAAAATCATACAGAATCTTACATTGTTGTTGATTCATTGTTTAATGTACCTCGGAATATTTAAGGGGGTTCTGTGTTGGTCTTTGTTTTATTATACATCTATTTGTGTTCTTTCTATTTTTGTTAACACCTTGACGAGGAAGAGAATGATAGTTGCTTTGCTTTAATTGTCTTCCTGGTGTCTTGTGACTGTAAGTGTTCTGTTCCTCTTCCTCACGATGCCGTGGGTTGATCTGCAGTAGTGATTGTGTTTTTTCATGTTTATACTCACTTACTTCTTGCGTATCTAGTGTCCAGCTATTGTAATGAATGTTTCATTCATGCACTATTTTGGACTAGGTTCAAGCTTTTAAAGTGATAAACGAAAAATGAGTTTTGAGAATCAACAAGTAGCTTTGATTTAATTGTCGTCATAATGTCCATTCTTCCTAGCAATACCCACAAAATGTGTTACACTATCTATATATCAAAAGTAAAAGCATTTAAATTCATTAGTACCCAATTGTCGAATTAGACCAGCTTTGCGCCCTCCTTAGGACAACTTCTCATTGGCGTCAAATTGTTTTGTGGGACCGCCTTCAATAGGTAAAAGTATTGCTCTCAAAATAACCCCATTTGAGCTATGTGAAATTGTGTGGTTTCCATGGCAACAAACAATGCGCTTCAAAACAGTTGGGTATGTCCCTACAAATTACTTATATCTCAGCAGAAACTCATCCTAAAGTACTAACTCGATAAAAAAAAACAAAAGTAAGACATAGCAGCTTCATTCAGCGGTAAAGTATGCTAGTGAGCAAATTTGCAAATTCACGAGAATTAATGAATACATTAGGAAATCATAAAAAAATAAAAAGGTGTACCCACAAAGATACTTACAACTTAGCTGCGAATTATTTTAGGCAACCACTCTTGGTACCAAATAATGCCAAATCACTGCACTTACCAAATTGTCCATTTAACAAATTTTCTAACATTCTCACTCATAAATATTAATCAAAATATAAGAAATAAGAGAAAAATTTTGGAAAAATTAAAGGGGTGTACTTACAAAATTACGCATATGTCAGTTACTAGATATCCTATTCTCATATTAAAGCCTAGAACTAAATTTTATCATTCTGTGTTCTTCTTTCTTTTTAATGTTTTCTTATACATTCATGAGACAAGCAAATGAGATCATTTGTATATTCATCATACGTCTCATTTTTTATTTGGTACCATGGTTGGTAGTCCAGGATATATGGCAGCTGAAATATAGGTTATTTTGTAGGTCAAACCACTTTAGTTTTCTAATATTTTTTACTTATTCTTTTTATGTGTTCATTAATATTCGTGAATATAAAATTTAGACATTTCGAATACCTATAGTCATAGGATCACATACCTGTATCTCAACTATTATTTGGTACCAAGTTTTAAAGTCTAGGATAGTAAGCAGCTGGTGTAGAGGTTATTTGGAAGAGATACCACCTTAATTAATCTACCAATTTTGTCTTATTTCTTATGTTTAAATTAATATTTAAGGGTATTCGAATTAGATCATTTGTATATTTAATCATTTTCATCAAATGAAAATGTCTCAACTTTTATTTAGTACCTTGTTTTGAAGTTAATCATAGTTAGCGGCTGACTTAGTGGTTATTTTGAATGTAAATCACCTATTTTTTCTACAAATTTCCTCTTATTTCTTAAGTAATCAAATCATTAATATTCATGAATATATTCAAATTAGACTATTTGTAAATTTAATCATTTTGGTCAAAATGCAATGTCTCAACTTGAATTTGGTACTAAGTTTTGCAGTCTACGATAGTTGGGCAGTAGAAATATAGGTAATTTTGTAGCTATACCCCCTTATTTTTTCTATCTATTTTATCTTATTTCTTATGCTTTCATTCATATTCATGATATTTAAATTATAAAATTCGTGTATTTTATCATTTTGACCAAATGGCTATGTCTCAACTTTTATTTGATAGCAAGTTTTGAAAGATAGGATAATTATCAGCTAGCGTTATGTTAATTTTGTAGGTATACCACCTTAATGGTTTTACCAATTTCGTTTTGTTTCTTCTGTTTACATTAATATTCATGAATATTTAAATTAAATAATTCGTATATTTGATAATTTTAGTGAAATGATTATGTCTCAACTGTTATTGGGGTACCAATTTTTATAGTCTAGGATAGTTTTCAGCTGGAGTACATGTAATTTTTTAGGTATACCCCCTTAATATTTCTACCAATTTAGTCTTATTTCTTATGTTTACATTAATATTCATGAATATTTAAATTAGATAATTCGCATATTTAATAATTTTGGTTAAATGGCAAAGTCTCAACTTTTATTTGGTACCAAATTTTATAGTCTAGTCTAATAAGTAGCGGACATATAGGACATTTTGTAGGTATACCACCTTCATTTTTCTACCAATTTTCCCTTATTTATACTTTTTACATTAATATTCATGAATATTCAAATTAGATTCTTCGTATATTTTATTCATTTTGGTCAAAATAAAATGCATCAGCTTTAATTTGGTACCAAGTTTTGTAGTCTACGATAGTTAGCAGTAGATATATAGGTAATTTTGAAAGTATACCACCTTAATTTTTCTACCAATTTTCTCTTGTCTCTTATGCTTTCATTAATATTCATGAATATTTAAATTAGATAATTCGTATATTTCATCATTTTGATCAGATGGCTATGTTTCATCTTTTATTTGGTACCAGGTTTTGTAAGATAGGATAGTTAGCAGCTAGCGTACTGGTAATTTTTTAAGTATACCACCTTTATTTTTCTACAAATTTTGTTTTATGTCTTATGTTTACATTAATATTCTTGAATAAATAAATTAGATAATTCGCATATTTAATCATTTTAGTCAAATGGCAATGTCTCAACTTTTATTTGGTACCAAGTTTTGTAGTCTAGGCTAGTACGCAGCAGACATATAGGACATTTTGTTGGTATACCCTCTTAATTTTTCTACATTTTTTTTCATATTTCTTACGTTTACATTAATATTCATGAATATTTAAATGAGATAATTCGTATATTTAATCATTTTAGTCAAATGGCTTTGTCTCAACTTTTATTGGGTACCAAATCTTGTAGGATAAGATATTTAGCAGCTTGTGTAGTGGTAATTTTGTAGATATACCCCTTAGTTTTTCGGCCAATTTTCTCTCATTTCGTATGGTTTCATTAATATCCATGAGTATGCAAATTAGATAATTCGTATATCTATTCAGTTGGTCATTTTGCTAATGTCTCAACTTTAATTTGGTACCACGATTCTTAGTCTGGAATGATAAACAGCGACATATAGGTAATTTTGTAGGTGACACCCCTTAATTTATTCTACATTTTTTCTCATTACTTACGTTTTCATTAATATTCTTGAATATGCAAATTAGATAATATTAATATCTAATAAGAGCGTCATATTGCTGTTTCTGAAATTCAATTTATCTATCGAAGAAAGAAAGACTAGACATTTCAAACAGATATACTTTTGTGTGAGTAAATGTAAAAAAAAAGCAGAGAAGCAATATTTCAATGAGGTACTTAACGACGCTCATCTATGCTGGTTTGACATTATTTCTAGTACCAGAGTTACTTCCCCGCTTTATGAATGATGATACTCGATTTTAACGTACAATCCTCACAAATTGATAGTACAGATATATTTATCTTTAATTGAGCCATGTATCATCATTTAGGACGCTAATGTAAGTTTTCTCCAAAAGTAAATCAGCGAATCTCCTATGCTCGTATCAAGTGTATTGGAAAAATGCATTAAAACGCTGTTTTTCCACACAGGGGTGGCAACTTAAGAAGCAAATTTCTTAGCCGTCAGGCATATCAGGATGTGGCAAATCATGTTTTTGAAAAGCGAAAAGACAATTGTTTTAGAAATTATGAAGTTTTGCGGGTTCTGATTAAATATAACGGTATTACAAGGAATAATATAGAGGAAAATATTAAATTTTATAGGGTGGTAAGAGTTATCCCCCAAAAAAACTATGTTTAAATTTATAAAATTCAATAAAACTCATACAAATATAAATGACAGTAAACTTACTTTTAGAAAATAAAATGATTTGCGAAAAATAACGTCTTTTTGTCAATACAAAATCAGTTTAAAAACCGTACTTTACGTTTCCGTTTTTTGCAAACATTGAGTTATCTCCCCATTTTTTAATATGATGCTACCAATTTTTGAGCGTACGACCCAATCAGAAATAAAGTACAGTCATTCATCTTGAACTTAAGACCTGTTTCATCCTTTATGACGATGAGGTAAGTTTTTTTCGAAAATTTGAATTTCAGCAACGCGCCTAGAAAGTGTAGCACAGCTTTAAGCTGGTTTTATGTCCTAACATTGATTTGCAATTGTTATTGAGAGGGTTTGGCAACGATGGAGACAAAATAAACCAGTTCAATTGCCCTGGCTTTGTAAAAACCGCTAGTGCTCCCATCGACTGCGTCCAGTTAGAGCTTGACGACTGCATACAAATTACATATTAAGACTCATCAACTAGCTCCATTTGCCTACTCATTATTTGTGTACACAATAAAAATGGCTTGCCACTTCACAAACAATAATTAGAAACGTTTCAAACTTTCTTGTCCTTCACTTATACATATTCTTCATTATTTGATGACATAGCATAATGACTTTAATAGCGCACTATTTGTCTTTGAACACATTTCAGGCACATTAAATCCCATTGACTATATAGCCAGAAACTCTTCTGGTTTTAGAATTTAAAGGCTCTATTGGGCCAGAATGGACTACAATACCAAAGCAATAATTCCAAATGAAAAAAAAAACATTGAAAATTAAAGAGACTAGATCTGTGACTTTGAACATTTTTCGATTTTTTTTCTTTTTTGTAAAAATAGAATTAAGTTTTGTTTTCACAATATTTCACATATTGTTCAGTACAGCTGAAAACTGCATAGAAAAGTGAATTGTCTTATAAAAACAGGTGTTTTTCTCCAGTTCGTAATTATTTGCGTCCCTCCAATAATTCTAGGCAGTGGATTTTTAACATAAATGAGGGTCTGGATGGGGTATAATGATTAGTGAATAATGGCCCTTTTTATAATGAATAGTGAATATTGAGCCAAAAATATTGGATAGTGAATAATGAGGGCCTAAAAATAATGAATAATCCTATCTTTTTAATGAATTATGAAAAAAAATGAATAGTGAATAATCAGTTTTCTTTGCCATCTCTCTTAGAATAATTGGTCTAATTTTAATGAATAACCCAAAATTTTAATGAGATGAATAATGGGCTAAATTTTTAATGAATAGTGAATACCAGACCCCCCATCCAGACCCTCATAAATGCTGTTGTTTTGATTGTGATAATTTGCTAAGATTTACGAAAATGGTAAAATCTTTACCTGAGTTTGAGTATTTTTACTGTATTCTTGAAAAATAGAAAACTTTAATTTTAAAATTTGAAGATCAAGAGTTACAGACTATGCAGCTTTAATAGCTGTAAAATTGTATATTTTGTGCACTCGTCAACTGCAACCACCACGCTATGACTTCGCTGTTCGAGAACAGAGGTTCTCTAGCGTGATTTAAATCAATATATACACATGAAAAAAGTTAGGGAACACCTAGGTTTTTTTCACATGATTTTTTCTTGGATTTTTTTTTATATTTGGAAAAAATGATCCTCCATACATACGCTGAGGAGGTTAAAATCGTTCGTGCAGGTAAAATGTCCACGAGATAGGCATGAATATGATGGTAAAGCACAAGTTAGGCCTTGCTGTTTGAAAAACTTTAATTTCGAAATACTGTGTTTGGATATTGTGTGTTTACATGTGCTATGGCTCGTAGGAAAGTTCCAGAAGGCATTCGTTATGCGAAACGCTGGGTTGTCTGGTCGAGAGATATCACGTCGCCTGGGGTTTAGTCCTTCTGTAGTTAGTCGTTTGCTCAATAAATTTTATCAAACGAATGCTGTTTGAGACAGGCAACTTTCTGGGAGGCCACGGGTGACAGCTCGAAATGAGGACGGTGCGCTTAAAGACTTATCAGGAGAATTCCGTTCGCAAACACCACACCGCTGGCTACCAAACAGACGTTTGTCAGCCAAAACTGTTCGTTATCGGCTGCGAAGTGCTGGATATAATGCCCGAAGAACAATCAGACGCCCTATGCTTACACCTAGGCATAAAGCGGGGTGTTTATTCTGGTGCCAACAGCGCAGAGATCGGAATCTTAGGTCTTGGAGAAAATTCCATTGGTCTGACGAAAGCAAGTTTTTTCTTCATATGGCAGATGGCCGTATACTAGTTTGGAGGCAGAGAGGTACAGCGTATGCTCCCAGGAACATCCAAGAAACAGTTCCGTTTGGTGGAGGCTCTGTCATGGTCTGTGGATGCGTTTCCTACGATTGTAAGATATATCTTATTACTGTGCAATGAACCTTTACTGGACAAACTTACCAAACTGACATACTTGAAAGTGCTGTAATTCCCCATTTTGATAACCACCCCCTTCTAACAAGACCAATATTCACGGATGACAATGCTCGGCCTCGTAGGTCACGTGCAGTTATTGAATGTTTACGTCAAAACGCTGTTTCTACAAGTCCATGGCCTGCCCATAGCCCCGATCTGAACCCTATTGAGCATTTGTGGGATATTTTGGGCTGGAAAGTCAGAGCAATGAACCCCCAGCACAGAATCATGCCGATCTGGATGCTGCCTTGCATTGATAGTGACGTCAGATACCCCAACGTCAAATTCAATGTCTGGTCCAGGGTATGCGGAGGCGCCTTAGAGCGGTGATTAATGTTAGGGTAGGACATACAAGATACTGACTTTTATGTACTGATTGTGTCAACCTAGGACTGTTCTAGCCCCAGAAACCACAAATGTTAACCTACCGCAAGTTTTCAGGCCCATACTTCTAAACCAGTACTTTTTTACCAAAATTTAGCTTTCACATGAAATCAGGTGACATGCGATTAAATATGGTAATTTACATTGTTTCCTTTGCATTTTTACTTCATATTGTTCCAAATTCCACAATGAAGTAATAATGATCGGGTTTAAGGATTTTTTTGTTATTCACTCCCACATGAAAACAGTTTGCAGAAAACTAGATGTTCCCCTACTTATTTCCAAGTGTATAATTTATGTCCCCAGATCAGCAGATCTATACACGCTAGAGAACATCTGTACTCGAGCAGTGCAGTCATCGCGTGGTGGTTGCAGTCGATGAGTGCACAAAATATCAGGTGTTCTGGCCCAGTAGTCGGGTGTCTAAATAAAATCATTATTATGCATTGAATGACCCGATCACTGGGCCAGAACACCAGATATGTAGATCTATGCTTACAGTATGAAAAGCTTGAATAACTTTCAAAATGCTCTGACCTCAGATATCGAACTTGTGCACATTAAAGGACTGGTATTTTGCATTTTACTTAACTAAGCATAAATTCTTGAACGTAAACAAAATATATTTCATCCCCTTTTTCAGGAAAAAATCACATTTTGGCACAACTCTGGCGCTGTCTCGACTATCACTCGACTCATATAAATCTTGTTAAGCAGATACACAGCTGGATTTATAAGTGACAATAATTAACAAAGAATATTTTCAGAAATAATACATTAACCAAAATAATACCCTTTTATATATACTCAGAAGAAAAAGTTTAGTCAGTACAGACACTGTGTGCAATGATTTTGTAAGACATGCTTAATATTGACAAAAACCTTATTCAACATGAAATTTATTTATTTCTTAAAAATGTGAACATAATATACCCCTTGTCTTCATCAAAATTACACAAAGGTGTCAATATAAAAATTCAAATTTCAGAACTCAAAATCAGTCTAGCGCCCCTCAGATGATTTCTGGCAGTATAGACCGAAATTCTCGTACCTGTTGCATGTCTAAGGTGTTTAAGAAGTTTCCAAGCGGCCATGAAGCGATTTCGTCATGGTGACGTCACTATGACCCTAACTTCAATTGGCGTCGTTATCCGTGGTCTCCCTCGCGGAGGCTTGTCATTTTTACTGCCAGGCTGTCGAAAACGTGTTTGCAGACGATAAATTGTTTGTTCATTACATCCAAAACTGTGTGGCACGTCAGCAGCACGTGTACCTGCTTCAAGAAGTCAAAACGCGGTATTTCTGTAGTTTGTTGATAGCCTGGACGGTGACTTAAGCTTGCTTACACTGAATTTTCTCCGGATTATTGCAATAGGAACATCTCTTTCAATATCGAACAGCATATGAGAAAATAACCCTGCTGGTTTACCGCAGTACTTGCACATCGTGTATTTTGAAATTTGGCTGATACAGTCTAATAGAGGCATTATTTATCACACAATAAACAGGTACATGTAGAGTTACGATAATACAACTCATGTATACAATTTGACAATGATATATCCAGTATTGTTGATTTTATGATAAACATAAATACTGACTTTTTTTTTCTTCTGAGTATAGATAGGTACACTATTCTATGTACTCGTTGACTGCAACCAAGCCGCGATGACTGCACTTTTCGAGTACAGAGGTTCTCTGGCGTGAGATAGATCAAGGATTTCTGGAAATGGGGTTCATATGTAAAAGGTTTGTGTGTGGGGGGTCGCTTTGCTGATTTTCTCTCATTTTGTAAGCATCCCACCATTCAAATGTTTCTCAAAAATAGTAAGTGAGTATGATCAGGAAATACCACAATCACAAACTGCAGACAACCCCATGGCACCACGAGGAAGAGCCGCTCAACCATCACGAGACACCAGGAAGACAAATTAAGCAAAGCAATCAGCTCTCTCTTCCCCATCAAGATGATTGCGATACTAGAATGGACATAAAGTAACGTACAACAAAACATAGAACAATTACAGACTCCCACAATGGGAGTAACAATAAACAAAAAGTCAACAACAACAGAACCACCGCCTTAGAACGGACAGCAGCCTAAGCCACCGGGGGGGGGGGTGGGGGGGGGGCTTAAAAACCTAAGACCCGAATGCCAAATGGACGTGCAAATTTCGATACCAAGTCTATTAAAAACTCAGATGAGATTCTTAATAAATTAAAATCTAAAGGTTTTCTAGCATCTAGTGTGTCTACATATGATTACTCTCTATACTACTTTGCCTCATAATCAAATCAAAGAAAAACTAACTGAATTAATGAACAAACTTTTAACAGAGATCGTCCACGTTATTTGGCTTGTAATGAGAAATGCGCGTTTTCACGTCTGAACAACCTAAAAGATTTAGTTTGTGGTCATGTCAGAAAGTTGTTGATTAAACCCTATTGTCTTTTGGACAATATATGGTTTGGTTCAAAATTGTATAGACATATTTCAATGGGTACTTATTGTGCTCCTTTTGTTGCAGACTTGCTTTTGTTGTGTTATGATAGAGACTTCATGTTGTCTCTTTCTGACAATAATCAAGCTGATGTTGTTGAAGCATTTAACTCTATCTCAAGATATCTAGATGACTTGCTTTATATTGATAATTCTTATTTTGAACAGATGGTAAGTCTGACATATCCCATTGAACTTCAGTTAAATAACGCAAAGTCCATAGATACTGAAGCCCCTCTTTTTGAACTCGAACTTGTCTAGTTTCATCTTAAATTGCGCGTTTCTCATTACAATCATTACAAAGTAAGTAAGGGTGCAAAGATCAGGAATCTATACAATCAAGTACCACACCTGACCCAGGATACCAGTGGGAAAGTAACAAACTCACAGTTGGACGCCACAAACGAGAGCCAAGAGGTCAGCCCTTTCCCAGCAGGTGACCACAAGGCACATATAAACATACGCTCACAAAGGCATATATAAACACAAGACAGAAAAAACAAAACAGATCCACAAAAGAAGTACCGCCTTGGAACGGTCAGTAAGATATTTTACTGGAGGGCTTAAACCGGTGTAACGGCGCCAACCTCACCCTTAATTCAGATGTGGATCAAGACACATAGAAATTTGGTTTGCATGAAAGGCCCCTAACTTATCAATGCATCATCACCCAGGCCATATAAATCAAGATATAACAAGGAGATGAAACAAAGATAAGGACTCAACAGTTAATAAAACTGAATACCGGAGCAAAAGAAATCCAACAGGTAAACCCTGGTGGGCCCGACAAACAGCCAAAGCATCAGGCCCCTCTCATCTCATCAATAGATAAGTCTTTAAGTGGGAACCATCATAGAGTCTGAAGTCGATCCACCGGCGTGCAATTAAAGAGGAAAGCAAAGTTGCCAACCGTGATTGGGTTGACCACCAAGCATGCAGTTTGTTGCAATACATTAATGTTATAGCCAATCTTTTTATAGTGAGAAAGTATTTTAATGAACTGCGCTGAAAAAATATTAGAGCCAACAATCTTCTTCAATTTATACACCAAGTCACCATAGAATTCAGGTTCGGAAAGTCCTTCGCGCAAGAGAGATTTAAGTCCATCTTGGAATTTTGATATCAAATCATAGTATCTTCTATACAGGTCCATTAAAAAGTTATCTCACTAGGCAATATTTCAAATGTTTTTCACATTTATAATACATTCATGGTCTATGTTTTACCATACATGTAATTAAAAGCACATGCCATTTTATTTCTATAAATCATATCAACGTATAATCAGACACCATCTGTATACATTCAAATGAAAACACAACAACATACTTTAATACATTCCAATTAAAATACAATAACATACCTGTAAACCTACATCATAAAGTCAGCATTCATTGCAACTCCCTTTGCTTAATAAGATATGCAATTCTTCTTGGCATTGAATTGTAATGTTCTTTCAGGACGTTCGGTGCTACACTATACCACGCTTCACATACTCGCTTCCACGTCTCTTCTTTTAAACATGGCATTTGGTTACCAATCTCTTTCTTCATTGTAATACATATGTTCTCTTTTGGAATCATGAGTGGCGAATTCCCTGGCCGTTGCAGAATAAGTAATCTGTAACATTCTAGGAATGTACTATGTATTTTAGAGTTATGGCATGGCGCACGATAATGCATAAAGATATATCCCTTCGGTAGAAACACAACGCATTCACTTTAATCTGTATTTCACAGACATAACAGTCGACGTGATTGTCGTGTTTGGAGCAAACATTATGAGATCGTGGTAAGTGCATTCAGACTACTGTAAAATCGTCAGTAAGTGTGGAATTCTGGAGAGCCATTAGCAGCAGAGGCCTGTCTCTTCTGAGTAAAGTGAATGGTAACATGGATACTGCAAAATACCAGATTGATATATTATTCATGATATTGTAATGACATGCGAATGCGTTGTGTTCCCACAGAAAGGATATATCTTTATGCATGATATCGCTCCATGTCATAACTCCGAAAGTACTAGAACATTCCTAGATTGAAAAGATATACCTGTTCTGGAATGACCAGTAAATTCGCCAGATATGAATCCCATAGAGAACATTTGTAACACAATGAAGAAGATTATTGTTAACTAAATGCTGTATAAAAAAGAAGAGATGTGGAGGCGAGTATGTGCAACGTGGTATAGTTTAGCACCCGAGCGTCTTGGAAGAACTTTACAACTCAATGCCAAGGATGATTGCAAATTTTATTAAAGTAAAGGGAGATGCAACGGAATACTGACCTTATGATGTATGCGTACACTGTTGTTGAGTTTTCATTGGAATGTGTTTAAAGTATGTTGTTGTGTTTTCATTGAAATGTATTTGATATTTATATACAATTGCTGCCTGATTATACGTTGATATGATTTATAGAAACAAAGTGACATGATAATTTCATTACATCTATGGTAAAAGATAGACCATTAATGAATAATAAAACTGTGAAGAAACTTTTGAAATATTGTGTAGTGAAATAACTTTTTCAATGGACCTGTAAAATTTAGAAAATGTTTTGGGAAGTTTATGATATCAATGGCCTTGTTTAGAAGTTTCTGAGTTAACAATTTATTGCGAGCGTTGAAGTCAGCAATATAGCTAGATGCTAAAAGCCAAATAAAGTGCATTTAAGCCCCCCCCCCCCACCCCCCCAAAAAAAAAAAATACAAAAAAAAACAACAACAAAAAAGACAGTGGCTAAGACTGCAGTCCGTTCTAAGGTTAAAGACAATCAAATTAGTACTGCAGCCGTTCAATATATATATATTGGTAGATTCTAACATCTCAGATAACATTATACAGTCTCATCTATTAAGAAAATGTTTAATATTAAATATCTTTATCAATATTTACCAGCGTGAGTGAAATATAGTGCCTTATGAACAGAGTAGCATATTCACTAACGTTTGGTACAAATGGGCTAATTCACTAACATTGTACCAACGTTTGCAAGGGGGCTAATTCACTAATCTTGTATTATTTCCCATTTCTGCTACATTAATATAACTATTCCAGTCTTTCCATCTGTTGTGAGGGGGTATAACATTAACAGAGAAGAAGTCTGAATGTGATATAGGCTCTAGCTGCATCATCCAAGCCGAAACAGAGCCGGAACTTGTTTTTGTAGCTTATTGCTGATTGGCCATTCAATAGGCAAAGGCAAACCAATTCTGCTGACCCATGTAAAAGTCAATATTGGTGTCCCCCGCCTCCCATCCCCGCCTTTTCAAAGACATAGTATTCAGCATTGGGTCCTTCCGCCCATTCTTCCATCCCCTTTCAAGTAGTATTCAGCGTTCCATCCTTCCGCCCATCCTTCCTTTCCCTTTCAAGTAGTAGGTACCTTGTGTTCGTACCTTCTCCTACATTTTATGCCAGTTTATTTGAAACTTTACAGGTGTTTAGGCCATGGTCTGAAAATGTGCATATTGTTGGGCATAATCTTCAGATTATTTTTATCACTTTTTTAATTAGTTGAACTTAGTCATTTTTATAACCTGAATAGATTCAAGGTATTTTGTGTTATCAACTTATGCTAATTCCTTTGAAACTCTACACGTGTTTAGGTCATGCTGTGCAGATGTGCATATCGTTTGGATGTAATCCTCAGATTAATTTTGTCACTTTTTTCACAAGTTGAACTTACGGTAAATTGTTCGTACCGAAAAAATAATAAGACATTTTTACGGCCAAAGTGAATGGATGGTACTTTGTGTTAACAGCTTCTCCTACAGTTTTATGCCGATTCCTTTGAAACTTTACATGCGTTTAGTTCATGGTCTGATGATGTGCGTATCATTTGGATATAATCCTCAGATTATTTTTGTAACTTTTTTCACAAGTTGAACTTTCTTTTTAACGACCAATGTGAATGGATTCAAGGTATTTTGTGTTGGCAACTGCTCCTACAGTTTTATGTCGACTCCTTTGAAACTTTACAGGTGTTTAGGTCATGGTCTGAAGATTTGCATATTGTTGGGATATACTCCTCAGATTATTTTGTCTTTGCTCCCCATATCTCTAAAATAGTTTAGTTCCTTCCCAAATCCCAAAAATACAAGCCAGTTCTCCCTAAAAGTTTTCTTTCCTTAGGATTAAATTCACATACTTAAAAAAATATAAAGCTTTTCACGAGCGTGTGACTTAATGTTCACTTAATATTTTGCATTATACATGTAAAGACAGGGCTTAGCCATGGAACACGTGGCATATACTTATTTTAATGAAATACATGATATATAGCTCAATGTATGAGGACCTTCTTAAAAACTGTTGCTGTTCCTGGTAGAGTAGGTATGGAGGAATGCTCTCTAGATTTGATTTTTTAATTAGGTGGGGAGAGTGGCTATTTTTCCCAAAAGCTTAAAACTAGATTTTTTTCAGACAAAGAGAAACCATTTATATTGTGTAACCATAAAAAGTCTTTTTTTTATAATTGCAATTAACCCCCTTTTTACGCATGCTTAAATTCTGCTTCACCAAGTAAGATTAGCATGTTAAAAGTTTTAATAAAAATCAGCTAATTAACAAGAGAGAAAATCACCTAGTGGATTCACACTTGTGCCCCTCCCCTCTCTCCAGAAAAGCTTGATAGAAATAGTGTGATCTGTTGCATTCTGAGAGTTCCAAAGTACGTTATTATGAACCTAATAACGTACTTTGGAACTCTCAGAATTTTATGGATAATAAATCATCAAATACAAATATAAATCCGAATGCATGTTAGTAATTTAGTAAATATATTTACATTTTACAAGGGGAATGGGGAGTCTGGGGGCGATAGCCCCACAGAAGCCAAGTATTTTTTTAGAAAAATCAAACGAAATGGAGGCTTCTCCTTTAAAGTGAGATTTTTAATTTATTTTTTACTTTGGGACAGGGCTCCCTAAATCCCCAAAATTTTGAGCTTGGTCCCCAACTCCCCTAAAATAATTACCAATGTTCCCCATTTCCCTGAAAATAAATAGCCCTTCTCCCTAAATTCCCAAAACCCCTGGGGGCCCATTGATATCTGTAAAATACTATTGTATTGACAAAGTTGGAACTATAAGGAATTAGGAAGAAATTTCAGTATGGAATATGTTATGGATTTTATTGATGTTACTTTCCAAGGAATCACTAACTAACCTAATATGAAGCCCATTTATGAGTGATTCGTCGGAGTTTAAACAGACTGAGTGATAAAACAGGCATCTTATGATAACAACAACTTGTTATGTTGTTTACCGGTCGCATATGATACATGCTATTTGACAGATGATGCCCCAAGGGTCCTGATAGATGCAGTTCTTAGAACACTGTAGCTGCAATAGGGATATGGTTGGCGAATATATATTGTCTTGTTTTTGCACATACACTTCCATAGGGCCAGTTAAGCAAAATTGTTAGCGTAAAATTGCGACTATTTTCTTAACCATCAGTTTAAACATGTGCTTTGGGGTGCTCAAAAGAACCGTCTCATCGAGACGGTTCTTTTGAGTACCCACAACATATGTTTCGATTGAGAAATAAGAAAAATAATTTTCAGGTACGCACTCTTATCTGGGGGCCTGCGGTGACTTCCTTTTCCAATTAGTAAAAGATGTCGCTTATTAATGTCACTAATGACACCTGGGCATTTTCTATATTTTTGTATTTTGCTTTTTCATTTTAACAATATGGATATACCATTTGTAGTGAGTTTTGATTATTAATGTCCGAGCTGTGATTTTATGCCTATTTTTTTCACGATTCCTGTATTCAGTTTTATTAACTGTTGAGTCCTTATCTTTGCTTTATCTCCTTGTTATATCTTGATTTATATGTTCTAGGAGATGGTGCATTGATAAGTTAGGGTTCTTTCATGCAAACGAAATATCTATGTGTCTTGATCCACATCTGAATTAAGGGTGAGGTTGGCGCCGTGAAACCGGGGTTCAAGCCCTCCAGTAAAATATTTTACTGACCGTTCCAAGGCGGTACTTCTTTTGTGGATCTTTTATGTTTTTTGTTTGCTATGCCTTTGTGCGCGTCTGTTTATATGTGCCTTGTGGTCAACGGCTGAGAAATGGCTGACCTCTTGGCCCTCGTGTGTGGTGTCTAACTGTGAGATTTTCACTTTTTTCATTGATATCCTGTGTCAGGTGCGGTACTTGATTGTATCGGTTCCTGATCTTTGCACCCTTACTTACTTTGAAAGCCTATATTTCTGTCCATGGGAGGTAATTAGCGGATGAACTGATAAGGGACAGATTGAATAAAATTTAGTATCTCACTGGATTAAATAGGCCTCTAGAGGGGACTCACCTGTATAAAACAAAATTCTTTCACTAAGACAAATATCAATAACATTGAAAATATTTATCAGAAAATACTTCATTGGACGACTTACTGCTGTCCACCATCGTATCCGTGTGTGTGTGTGTGGGGGGGGGGGGGGTGAGGTAATTACCTCGCCATTACCTGGAAAACTCGCTCTTTCGAATGATTTAAACACCCGGTATTTTGCCTTATGTTTCTCCGCTCTTTCGTAAAAATATCTGCTTTTTCGTATTCTGGATCCGCTCAAACGTAAATCTCCTGATCAAAGGTTACTTTTTATGAAGTGATTATGAGCTCGTTACAGGAGGTAAATTCCATATTTTGTCATTACTTATATAAGAAAATAAGTCTTCATAAGTAATTGATATGCTAGTTGGTAGATATACTTAAGCATTTCAAATGAAGGCAACTAACCAATCGAATCACTGGGCAAAATTCAAGAGCCTACGTGACGAAGTAACCACACTGTTCAGGTATTGTCAACAACAACACACAGACAAAAAAGCAGAAAAACTACAATCTGTAAACATATCCTCAAAAGTTTGATGGTCTACTTTAAAAGGCATTTATTTCTTCTCAGTCATATTTTAATATACGACTCAAATCAAATGGCAATGTCGATATCGATGAAATTGATAAAGCCAACATTTCCATCTATCGCATTTTGCGTGAACTGTCTTCACATTTAACTTCACCTTTCTATTCTCTTTTTAATCAATCCATGTGCTTAGGTATCATGTCAAGAAACTATTTGTCCTGTTCCTAAAAAGGAGATATATATCTGGCATATAATTATAGATAGTAATTGAGTATGATCAGGAGGAAATACCACAATCACAAACTGCAGACAAACCCACGACACCGGGAGGAATAGCCACACAACAATCACGAGACACCAGGAAGACAAACTAAGCAAAGCGAACAGCTCTCTTTCCCCATCAAGATGATTGCAAAACTAGAATGGACATAAAGTAACGAACGTACAACAAAACATAAAACAATTACAAATAACAATAAACAACAAGTCAACAACAACAGAACCATCGCCTTAGAACGGACAGCAGTCTAAGCCACTGGGGGGCTTAAATGCATTTTATTGGTACCAATTCTTCGCCCTAGATTCTGCTGTTGTTGAAGTATAAGAAATGTTCAGCCCGCATGCATCTCTGCTTAATTCCAGAGAAAAACTCTTTAAACACCTGTACAATAATTTTCAAGGAAATAATATGTTGTCTTTTCAGTCTGGCTTAATTCCTGGAGACTTAACTGTAAACCAGTTAACCTACTTGTATCATATCTTTTGTGAAACAGTAGACTATGGAAAAGAGGCAAGGACCGTCTTTTGTGACATCAGTGAATCGTTTGTTCGTTTTTGGCATACATGACATATACACAAACTTGAAGCAGCTGGTGTTAAACTACTTGTATCTTATCTTTTGACTATGGAAAACGGGCAAGGGCCATCTTCTCTGACATCAGTGAATCATTTGTTCGTGTTTGGCACACATGACCTATATACAAACTTGAAGAAGCTGGTGTTACAGGAGAGGTTCTTAAATAGCCCATACGTTTTCTATTTGACTAACGGCAATCAGTGGTATTTCCAGGTGTATCTTCTGTCTGGAACCCCTTCTCTTTCTTTTCATTAATGACAATTTGGCATTGGCTCTTACGTACGTTTATTCGTATATGTCCCTCATACAGCTACTTGCTAAATTTCAGATTTAGATAAAAAAAATCGATGGGCTGCTACGTTGCCTGTTACTTTCAAAGTAAGGAAGAAGGCAAAGATCATGAATCGATACAATCAAGTACCACACCTGACCCTGGACACCACATGGGAAAGTGATAAAAAACAAGAAAACATCACATTCAAGAGGACCAAGAGGTTAGCCCTTTCCTAGCAGGTGACCACAAGGCTGCAATGAACAGACAAGAAAGCTTGACAAACACGAAACATAAATAACAAAAAAGACCCACAAAAATGCACGACCTTGGCACAGCCGGTTAAAATATTTTACTGGAGGGCTTAAACTAGTTTTATGGTACCAACCTCACCCTTATTTCTGATGTGGTTCAAGACAAATAGCTGTTTGGTTCGCATGAAAGATCCCTTACTTATCAATGTATCATCTTCTAGTAAAAAAAAAATATCGAGATATAAAAAGGGAATAAAATAAAGATAAGGACTCAACAGTATATACAACTGATTCCGTAGTAAGAGAAATAAAACAGTTAAAAATAGTAAGTGAGTATGATCAGGAACTACCACAATCACAAACTGTAGACAAACCCATGGCGCGGCGTGGAAGAGCCACACATTAATTACGAGACATTAGGAAGGCAAACTAAGCAAAGCAACCAGCTCTCTCTTCCCATTCAAGATGATTGCAAAAATAGAATGGACATAAAGTAACGCACAACAAAACTTAGAACAATTACAAAATCCCATAATGGGAGTAACAATCAACAACAAATCAATAATAACTGAACCATCGCCTTAGAACGGACAGCAGCCTAAGCCACTGTGGGGCTTAAATGCATAATCTTCGCCCTAGATTCTGCTGTTGTTTAAACCCCAGTGGACACGACTACAGACACAACATCAGGCCCTAACCCTCTCATCTATAGATAAGTCTAAAAGTCTGTGGTCTGACCCCCCGGCCTGCAATTAAAAAAGAAAGCAGTTGGCAACCTTGATTGGGTTTGACCACCAAGCATGCAGTCTGTTGCAATACATTTATGTTATAACCAATTTCTTATAATGAGACATTATTTAATAAACTGCACTGAAAAAGTATTAGAGCCAACACTTTTCTTTAATCTATACAAGAAGTCGCCATAAAATTCTGGTTCGGAAAACCCTGGCGCAAGAGAGATTTAAGTTCAATATTGAATTTAGATAATAAAACATAGTATGAGGGTCTGGATGGGGTATAATGATTAGTGAATAATGGCCCTTTTTATGATGAATAGTGAATAATGAGCAAAAAAATGAATAGTGAATAATAAGGGCCTAAAAATAATGAAAAAATCTATTTTTTTAATGAATTGAAGAAAAAATTAATGAATAGTGAATAATCAGATTTCTTTGCCACCTTTCTTACTTTTAATGAATAATTGGTCTTATTATAATGAATAACTTAAAATTTTAATGAGATGAATAATGGGCCAAATTTTTAATGAATAGTGAATACCAGACCCCCCCATCCAGAACCTCTAGTATCGGCGGTGAAATTTTGAAAAAGATTTACGAAGTTTATGATACCGATAGCCTTGTTTGAGAAGTTTCAGAGTTAGCAGTTTATTGTGAGTGTATGGCTAGATGCTCTATCAAATCGAATGAGTTGAGAAATATAAATTCAATAGGATGTAGAACGAGGAACATTACTATCTAAAAAGGGAAATTGACGATTTCAAAATCAAAATCGCCACGTTTATCATAAATTTTCGTAGAAACAATATAATTAGAAATGAACATATGCAAGTCCAATAAAACGAGGCTGCAGTATCAGAGGTATTTGCTTTATAACGTTAAAGCTATGCACAGTATATTTTACTTACCATATTGTCAAAATAAAACAGAGGCACTTTTACTCTAAAGAAAATTAAATACTATACAACACAATTTATATGCAAAATGTGCAAATCCATGAAGTAAAAGTCCCACAAACATTTGGGCATATACATTGTACCTATCGAACGATTGCAGTTGACATCAACCCATAAGCTATTCAAAAGACAAGGCATAACTAAGAATTAATATAATAATGGAACTTAGAATTCATCTAGATAGAAAATAATAAGAAACAATAGGCCTATACATAACATTCATATGACCATTACTACAAAATGAGGATAACATTTGGGATAACTGCACACAGACAGAAAAATATGTGAACTTGAAAAACTTTCGATTGAAGCTGCCAGAAGAGCCACTGGAGCTACCAAACTCGTCCTATTTATTAATATGACATAAATGACATATCTCCTACACAACTCCCATAATATTCGTTTAAAGCAAATCAATACAGAAATTCTTTTTCATCATCTACCCTAAGAGATTGGAGTACCTTAATTACCAGTTGAAACTAAATAACAAGCCAACACTATAAATGTATGCAAATATTTTATAAAGGAAGAAAATATGTACATGCCATAACACTACTAAATTACGGAATAAGAAACGCTCAAATACAAAAGTACCCCATACTCGACTACGAACAAACTGCAGTTATCTGACTTTTTTTAAAACCAAAACACCCCATTGTAACAGTTACATAGCATTTTTCCACTGCAGATTCTTTCAACATCATTGCAACTTACTTATTAATGAAATAAGATGGATGTGGAACACCAACTTTAGATATATTCCTATATGAGCCGCGACATGAGATTTTCAACAATGTGGAATGTGGAATGTGCGACCAGCAAAGCCTCAGATCAGCCTGCGCATATGCGCAGTCTGATCAGAGCCTTTGCTAGTCGCTTGAATATTCTAGGAGTGTTTAGCTACTGACTGAACAAAATTTTGAGTTTCTAAGCTAAAAAGGAGGCTGCACAGGCTCGCCCGAGTCTCCTCTTGTCAAAATGCCACATTGTTGGAAATCTCCTGTCGCGGCTCATATAATGATCCATCAGTATCACAGGAGGTAAACAAAACATTTTTCATCATGTCCACAGGCATATTTAGCAACGCAACGCTTTAATAAGTATTATTATTTTAATTGTGTATTCTAAATGTTTTCATATCATGTTACTATAGAAGGAAACACAATGGGTAGCCGAGTGTCTAACTTAGGTCATCCTTAAGTCTGCACCCCTTCCATCCATACAGCATTCAACAAAACAATACAATCTAAATTATTTCAGGCTGTTCATTTCTTGGTGTGTGTTTTTTTCTTTTCTTTATTTGTTTTTCGTGAGTACTCCTTTCATATTTATAACATTACATTGTATATTTATTTTGATACACCTAGATATAATACCGCCATATAATATACATAACATTTTCACTCTCATCAGGACAACTATTCTATATAGAGCATTTATGCTTTCACTCTAATCCTTTGTATTAATACAACATATGTATTCTGTATATCTTTTGTATCTATTGATTATATGAATAAAATATTCTTAAACTAAACTAAATGAAAGCATTATATTAGAATTCCACTTGTGTACATTGTATCCATCTATATTTTAGAACGTTTCCTACAAATGTCATCGATTCATAACTCTGATAATTTTAAATTAAGAAGTCCAGACGTCTGGTTGTTGTTTTGTCTAAGCATAATATGTATTGTTTTGTTGGCATTGATATTTTGGGTCTGAATATAGATCTATATCTATATCTAGTTTGTAACTTATTTATTTTGACAGCAAACTTTTCGCTCACAGCATCTTTGATCATCTAAAGCTGTCTTTGCTTATCTAAATGGAATCTTTGAATGCCTATTTGATGTCTTTTTGGAACTTTTACTGAGTATTTAAGTGTCTTTGTGCAGTGCGGGTGTCTTTGTCCCGTCTTTGCGGTTTCCCCGTCTTTGAACTTCTTTGCGTGTCTTTGCATGTCTTTGCGTGTCTTTGCGCGTCTTTGTGTGTCTTTGCGCGTCTTTGTGTGTCTTTGCGTAGTTTGGGTGTCTTTGTAGTATTTAGATAGACCGGTTATTTTCGCAATACAGATAATTCTGTTATTAGCGTATAAAACGCTTCACAATAAGCATAGAAAAAGCGGGCCACCATCGTCCACCAGCCATGGTGTCTTTCTGGTGGATCGATAGTGGCCCAAGTCTTATGTCCCTTTTAATTGATAAGACTGCCTTTGGTGCCAGACGGTAGAATTTAATTTCTCACATTGGGAAAAGAATATCAACTGCTTTGTTTATTATGTCGCATCTATCTCACACCTTGAGCTCACGCCTGGCTGAGAATCCAAGCCATGTATATATTATTAACTCCTAGGCCAATTTCACAGAATCAAATTTTAATTGGACCGAGGAGTTCTGAGTGGATATAAATGGCAATCAACACTTGGTGGGAGGAGACTCTCATTTTTCCCTTGCCCCAGCCTTGCCTCAGCCTCTGCTTAAAAAGTACTAGCAACATTAACAAACCTTAAAATATTTCCATTCTGTACCTTGGCCTTAAAAAATATCCTAAAACAAAGAAAAGACCCTCCCCCCCCCCAAAAAAAATAAAAAAAAAATAAAAAAAATAGTGGTGACCCCCCCACCCCCCACCCCACCAAAAAAAAAAAAAAAAATAGATAAATAAAAAAACAATAAAAAATAATAGATATTTTTTTAAAGAAAATCTTCATCATACATGTACCTCCGAAAAACTAAATTCAAAATTTTGAATCCCTCAAAATCAACCAAGGTTACACTGCTATCTGTAACCATCCCAATCATCAACAGGTACCCTTTTATCATCACAATATGTACAAAATTTAGCATTGCTGAAATCGCATCCTTAAATAAAATTAAGTATTTTCTCAACCTCTGCTTCTTGAAATGGATTAATGGGCACGTCACACATTGGCATTTGAGCCAGACGTGCGCTAATGGGTGAAAAATAATCCTGATGTTCTCAGAAAAAAAAGAGGGAGCTGCCGTCTGTTGTCATTCAAAACCAGCACATTAAGGACTAAAACCGCGTGGGAGGTGATGGCACCAAGATGGGTCGTGAGTGTCACCAGAGACACAAGATAAAACTTGTATTGATTCTGTTACAGTAAAAACACTTATAATGGAAGCAGTTGAATATCCTAGCCGTATCAGTGGTAGCCAATATTGACCTTCGAGGACAGCATGCGCGGATCCAGAGGGGGGGGGGTGGACAGGGGGTCCGGACCCCCCGAAAAATCACAAAAATATAGGGTTCCTTTGCAGGGGGTCAGGATCCCCTGAAAAATCATAAAGCTACAAGGCCAGCATTCCATGTTGGGCCATCATTGGCACGCCAGCAAAACGCCATTTAAATGGCGTTTCGCTGGCGGGCCGATGATGGCCAGCTTATAGTGGTATTTTGATCCTCCCTCCTCCCCTCATAAACAAAAAAAACCGTTGTTAGAGTTGGAAAGTTTTGCCAGAGGGGGGGGGGGGTCCAACTCTAACAACGGTTTTTTTTTGTTTATGAGGGGAGGAGGGAGGATCAAAATGCAAGTTGCATTCGGATTTTGTACAGGTGGCACAATGAAGTGTTTGTATCGGACCCCCCATCCACATTGATTATCGTGAGTGCTTAATCCGATTTATTATCGATGACAATATGAAATCAAACTAAATTTAATTAACTTTAGACTAATATCTGCTGAACATATCAGAATGCCATTTGGTCATTTTGCTGAATTTCTACGATGTCCTGTATACACCAACCCATATATTGGGGTGTACCCTTAAAAAGTTTCACAGCTTAACTCTAAGTGCTTACTTTGAATTCAAACAAACGCAGAAATAACCTAGACTTATTTTTCAAACTAGTGCCAAACTGATTCTGTCGAACTCAAGGTTTCATGTCAGTTATAGAGGATCACAGAGATAGTTAATCGCGTGTTTATAATTTTTTGCATTTTCATTATATAACATTCCATTCTTTACACATCCATAACTTTTATTCTTCTAGAGATATGAATCTGAAATGTTCGGACAGAACTTGTCTTTGATATTGTAACAATATGACACTAACACTTTACATGTCTAAACGTTTTAAAAATACCATAATGGGCAAGAGAATATGGCTCATTTTAGGGGTGAATGTGCATTTATCAGTCACCGCTCATATTAACCGAATTGCTTCAACATAACCTAATAAACGTTTCCTATCTCACGGCATGTTACCTTTATCAGGTCATGATGACGTTGCACTTTTTAAATGACGTCGCTAAAGACGCTGAATCAACACAAAAATCAAAAATTACGTCATAATCGCTAGTTTGAAGAGTGTTCAGCAATTGGTAAACTGATAAATAGAATACCAGGTTCGCGTCTTTTGATATCAAGTTTACCAGGCTCGGCTTTGAGAACGCACGTTGAATCGCTCGGCAAGCCTCGCGATGTCAACAAGCGTTCTCAAAGCCTTGCCTGGTAAACTTGATATCAAAAGACACTCACCTAGTATACTGGAAAGCTTACTTCGTTTTCTAGTAAACTATTGAGTCGATGCTTAACTTATGTCTGACTATATATTGGTGGATTTAAATTTAATGCTTTATTTATTTTACAAGGATTCCAAACAGCCCTGGGGCTACTAGTTGGTCTCCTTACATGTAACAATTTACAGACATTTATGACAATAAAGACAACATACATATATACGTAATACATAATGACATACAGACAGACACTCGCACGGACAGACATACAAACACAGAGACACATAGACAGACAGACACATAGATAGAAAGACCGACAGACAGACAGAGAAACAGACAGACAGACAGACAGACACACACACAGACAAGCAGATGGACAGACAAACAGACAAATACAAACAAGAGAAAGTAAAAGTGTAGGGAAAGGAAAAAAGAGCAGTCACCCCATGTTGAAGCAGTAAATAAAAGAACAAGTGTGCGTAATCCTACGTTGCCCCAATAGTGCCAATAACGCGTTTTTAAGGTATTTAACAAAGTTAGCAATGCTGACACAACCATACACGCACACAGGTAAGAAGATAATGACCAGGGCTCGGAATTACAATGCCTCCATAGAGTCAAGGAAGACCCAAGTTAAGCATCGATCCTTCAGGACGCGAAGAACCAAAATCAAAATAGATTTAACTTTTCTGAATCTCTGACCACAAATACCGCATCGACCCAGGCAATTTATTTTGCATTTAATATACCATGTTGAAATATCAAAACTTAACCCAAGAAAGGAGGCATTGTAATTCCGGGCCCAGGACGGAGATTCCTCAGCAGTACTCAGAACTCGTATATTTATACGAACGAGGAGTTAATTATCTGTTGAGGTGTCAAACATATCTTCAAAAGTACTAAACCGCTGTGTTGAGTCTATATATTTGAACACCTCATCAAAAATCGATGTATTTTCTTCATATGAAGCATCTTCGGAGCCTTCTAGTAAAATTGTACATATATGATCAGGCATTAATACGATAAATGTGTTGTAATTTACGTTTGGAAATAGCTTACGTGATAAACTTTCGAACAATACGCGTCTTTCGTTGTTGTATCTGGGACAACTAAGAAAATAATGCGCTGCAGATTCCGGGGTTCTTCCACATTCGGGATTTGAACAACTGGGGGAGTCGATAAGATTATAGTGATGCAAATGTGAATTTAAGTGACTAAGACCTAGACGTATTCTACAATGGTTCACTTTACTGAGGCTGTGGCCATGACAATACAATTTGTTTTGAACCAGTGGCTCATATAAGGATTTAACTTTGGTTTTAAAAATAGTCAACGACTGTGATTGCTTTATGCTATTTGCTAAGTTATTCCAATCTCGAATTGTTTTTGGAAAAAAAGATTTAGAAAACGATTCCCTATGTATAGTTGGTACGAGGAAGGAGTTATTTCTTCGGAGCAGATAATTGTTTGTATTATGCGATGTTAAGTTACATAAACGTTTTAGGTATTGAGGGGCCAAATTATTTAGTATTTTATAAAATAAAACAAGCCTATGATTTGTTCTCCTGTTTGCCAACTTTGACCACCCTAATTCTTTTAATACTTTTTCATTACTAGTGAATCTAAAAGCACCAGTGCATAATAAACTGGCTTTCCTTTGTAGTTTGTCAAGTCGTTGGCTTTCATACATGGTACAAGAATCATAAATTACATCACAATAATCAAGTAATGGACGTATCATGCTTTTATATAGCTTATCAAGACAGCTTCTTGGAAGGATATGTTTTGACCTTCGCATAATTGAGAGTCTTTTTTCGGCTTTAGCCAGTATTTCATTTATATGGTAAGACCAAGACATTGTATTGCTTATTATTAATCCCAAGTGTTTGTGATGATTTGCTTCAGTGATTTTGGTATCATTTAAATATTGGTGGATATCTTCATCTTCTCTCAAAAATCGTATGTGTGAAAAGTGCAGGTTCTGATGAGACTGCATAGATGCACATGCTTGTCAGAGCCTTCTCTGCTTGTCTATGTGATAAGTTTCAGAATCACATGATAGCTGGCATTGCTAGCTGAAATTTTTGTCGTCTGCTTTAAACCTTTGCAAACAGAACGCCATCGGCCCTGATCTGAATCCAAAACATTTGACACTCTGATAGTGTTCCTGAAAGATTTTCTTTTAAAGTTTATTTTTAAAAAAAGCCAAGAGACGCCAACAAAGGCATTTAAATTACTCAGCATGCAAAGACTTAAGCCGTTCATTAGAACCTAATTTTGAAGCAGCACAATCTACACAATCGAGTCAATCCTTCTATGTATTAATTAGCACTCCACTTTGGAGACAAACACTTCATGATTATTACAATCTGATCTCCACCATAGGTGCGAAAACTACTAGTATATATCAATTCAATCATAGGCGGATCCAGAGGGAGGCAGGGGGTCTGGACTCCCTGGAAAATTGCAAAGCTATAGGATTCCTTAGCAATACTTGTCCAGATCCTGTGAAATTACACAGCTACCAAGCCAGCATTCAATATTGGCCCATCATCATTTAAAAATGGCGTTTCACTGGCGGGCCGATGATGGCCCGCTTTTAATGGTATTTTCATCCTCTTTCCCCTCATCAACTAGAAATATCCTTTTGTCAGAGTTGACCCCCTCTGACAAAAAAATCTGGATCCACGCATGTCAATCACACGTTTGTTGCTGCGAATCTCAAACCATTTTCCAGCCAATGCTGTACACATTTTCAGTGTACCAATTTCAATTTCAACATCAACATTTTTCTGAGCGATAGTTTGTTGAAATCGTAAATCACTTGTAAAACCATTTGAGCCGTGACATGTGATTTCCAACAATGTGGCATTTTGACAAGTGTAGACTCAGACGAGTCTGTGCAGCCTCCTGTTAAGCCTAGAAACTCCAAATGATGTTCAATCAGTAGCTTAACAATCATAGAATACTCAGGCGACTTGCAAAGGCTCTGATCAGACTGCGCGTATGCGCAGGCTGGTCTGAGCCTTTGCTGGTCGCACATACCACATTGTTGGAAATCTCATGCACTGGCTCATTTTATTAGACCCTGCCATCATAATGTATCCAACTATCTAGCTGGTGCTAATTCTTCTTTATTTGCTAAGTTCTCTTTGTGTCTTAAAATTCTCTGTTTTAGTTATTTTTTTCAACAACATTTTTTTTTATATTTATACAATATAGTATGTCAGTCTCTAAACTTACCGAAAGTTTAACATCTACACCAAATCTAAATTCTACTCATGAGGTTTTCCTTATATATCACACAGCCTACCTCAGCGCCATTCTAATGACTTCATCATTAGCCAATCGTGTTTTGGGTTATCAAAGAAGCGCCCTCTACTAATGTAATCTTCTATTTTTATCAACCAATAGTAAGACACAAATATTACTCATAATCATATATAAACTTTGCTTATTAATAAAGCAACATTCATCGACAGCGATCTTTCAAAGGTGTTAAAATATATTTAATTGGATTTGACAGGCTAATCATGCACCAGAGTTTTAGACTAGTTCAAACTAGAGCTTTTTTCTGATGTATGCTTTCCAAGGTGGCTGCTAAATTGCAATTAAATGACACGTTTGCAATGGGCAGCAAGCAACATTTTAACTTATTTCTGAACAAATTTACATGCTTTATTTTCATCAATATCTCAATCAAATCCTCCATTGTTTATTATTGCTTGTTTTCACCGTATGGCACTATACAGAGACCTTTATCAGAGCCCAACTGCTCTAGTGTATTCGTTGGTACGGACAGAAACATTACACTAAAGAAGCAAGTGGATCGTGTCCAGGGGTAGTTTTTTGGGGATTCAAAATTTAGATTTTCGATATTTTTTTCTTCATATAATGAATAGTTTTTGGGTATGAAGATTTTTGTGGATATATTTTTAAGAGGGTGGTGGGGTTCCACTAAATTGGACAATTTTTTTTTTTTGGGGGGGGGGCATTTATATAGTCAACATTTTTATGGTATTTTTGAAGTCAAGGAAATGAAAGAGAATATTATTTGTTGAATGCTAGAATTTTAAGTATTTTAGTATGCCTTATATGCCTGGTATTTTTGGGTCGTGCACTGTAGCATTAGATGCAATTACAAATGTAACTAAACCTGGCAGTTGCCTGGCATCTCAACAATAATATATTACTATCTGCACATAACCATTGTCATTGCTTTAACTGTTGTCATGACAACAATAGAAGTTAACATTCAGTTGTAGACAATTTTGACACTGTTTGTAGATGTGAGAACCATGTGTCGAAAAACACAGTCTTTTTTTAATTCTTCGCCATGACAACATTTGAACATTGCTTTTTCGCCACACATGCATCCAGGAGTGTTGAATCTTTAGACGTATTCTATTAAATAATATGCTTTCAAGACAGAAAATAACAAGGTGCTGATCAGACTGCGCAACTGTGCAGACGGGACTGCAATGACAAAAGACAGATTTCTTACGAAGTGGCAAATTTGAGAAATGTGAGCAGAAACTATCATTGAATCAACTGATAAACGGAAAAAATTGCAGACTAAGACTAAAGCAGACTGAGACTATATTGATGGAAGGCTCTCATTAACCTTAGGAAACACGAGAAAAGCTTTTAAAACAAACAGTTCCATTAAGCATTTTAATTTACTGCTGGACAGAGATAGACAGAGTGCACCGAAGTAAACGGTGAGCACAACTGGGTTAGTAGGTAATGGAGGGATGACACAGAATCCGATCAGAGCCCACACTAGTGAGCAATCTAAAATGGTTATACGTTTAAGTCTTTATCTCGATCCTCATTATAATTGCAATGAGAGTAGGGTGTGGGAATTCCAAAATATCTGCAGTTTAAAACCAAATTCAAATAAACATATTGTCCATAACAACATTAGATAAATGGCAAACGTTTGGATAGGATCACTTTTTCTTCTTTTGCTCAGAAGGGAAAAGTTACGTTTCTCATTACAAGCAAAATTATATGAGCTCTCTGTATAAACAGTTTGTTCCATTACTTTAATCACTTCAATGTCGTTTTTTTTTCCTTTTTGAAGGAGAGTAAAAATCATCTGTAGACAAAATACTCATATGAATGAAAACGCACCACTCTTCCGATGCGCATATTTGTGGCCTATCAAAAGCTGTGCAAAATTGTGTTATTTATAATTATTATTTAGGACAAATGCGATGTTTTCGCACAAAAAATTCAATTCCAGTGACTCCGCTAACACATGACGTAACGTCAGCCTCAAAATTGCGTTAATCGCATTTTGGGTGTATACAAAAAGACCCCAAAATCTCGTTTAGATGTTTTCTGTTTGTCAGTAGATCCCCTGTCATTTCGCCACAGCTTTGACAGTTGTGACGCAACAGCTAACGCTACACTAACGCGAACAATGTCTCCATGTAAGCTTAAATATGGAGTGGGCCGACGAAACTTGACGTAAAAGGTCTAATTGCGATTTCTACAGTCCTAGTGTTCTGCACAATGCTGATTTCCGTCGTACAAACTCACACACATGCAAAACGTCAAACAAATCCTCTAAAAAAATTACGTTGCATCATTGACGTCAACTTTGAGCGCGTCGCCAGCCATTGTTCGCAACGCTAGCGTTTTAAATCTTTTAAAATTTGTGTTCATCTGCTAGTGCGAGTATTATCTAACATTAAGTTCAACACAGATACTCTTAGGTTTGTGTATACGAGCTTTTAGAGATTGACGTTTATCAAAAAAACGTTGATGTCTACGCCCAGTCGATGTTAAGGACCCGCTACACGAGCAAGAAATCTTCTTGCTACGACCTTGTCGTAATTTTGCATCAGTAAAAGAAGGATTACTTGAATGTCTCGATTTTACGCCTAGTCAAAATTATGCTAGTGACGTCACATCGTGACGTTATAGCCGCTTTCAAGGCAAGATGACTATTCCTGGCTATCAATTTAGAGATTCTTTGCAATTTCTACAAAGAAAAATGCGAGAATAATGCTTTTGAAAATTCTGACACTTTCGATGGCTGATTCTGTGACTTTCTGTTTTGATGGTTGTTGTGTTAAATGGTTCCAGCACGTGCCATCAGTGATCATTCGGTTTTAAAGTCCTATCAGTAACTTACATAATTGCGACAGTACAATAAGACGCAATTACAAAAAATAAAATGTTATGTCGTTAAAAAGATATAGTCATTTTTGTAGGTGGTGCGTTTTCATTGGACATGAGTATATATAAATCAGTGAAATATGGGAAATATTAGTTGAATTTAATGTGTATCTCTAAAGTTATATTTTCAATTTGAAGAATACAGTATAACCTGTTTACTTCTCTGTTGTCTCCACTGACTTCCTTGAGCCCACTTCAGAATGTCAAATATCTGTTAACGTCTTAAAAATGAATTAAACCACTATGTGTGAGTATATGTTCATAAATAAGATCATTAAAATTATTTTGAGACAAATTTCCCACAAACTGGCCACTGGCAAAGCTCAAATGTTTGAATATCGTCTACGTTTTGAAAATGAATACTCATTTGACTGTTTAATTGTTTTATATGGTATGCAATATAATGCTTTTAATTGGCAACATTGGTTCAGTTTCTGTAGCCTGATTAAACTTTGAATGTAAAGTTTCAGAGTTTTGTTTCTTTAAAATATCTAGTTTGTATGGACAATGCCAGTACATGAGATTTCTTCACTATCGCATGAAAGTAGGTGCAATTAAATATTTAGCCTCACTAGAGCAGACCTGGGGTAATCGTAATCAGTAATTGTTATTATCTGTAATTAAATACAATTTTCAAAGTAATCATATGTAATTGTTATCATGATTTGGCTAAAAAACATGTAATGTAACTGTAATGATTACTGAAAAATATTTTAGCTGTAGTTAAAATTACTTTCAAATACTTTGTAAATACATATGGCTATTTGCTTAGAAAACTTGCTCACCACTAGTAACTAACTGAGGAGTGAAGACTTATGGTATTATTTTAATTCAGGTGATTGAGAAAAGGTACACTGTGGATAACTAAAAATACTGACGAAAATGATAAAAGTAAACTTTAAAGATTTAGTCACTTTCAGAATTAGCATCAATTTTATTCATATATGTTTGAGATAAAGGTGAATTGTGTATAAAAAATAAAAATCATATTTATTGGAAGTTATACAGTTTTTTTTTTAATATTGCAATTGATGTTTGTAACATGGAACATTTTCCCCTAAAATATAGTCTGACAGTATTTTTACTTCTCCTTTCATTTGAGAAACAAAGTTAGTTCTGGTGTCACAGGTAACTTAATCAAAACCAAACCATAAAAAAGAAGACCTGAAAGGTGTTAAAATCTTTTGTTATTGAATATAGCTAGCTCATGTGAAAAAGGACTTATGACACCAGAAAAAGCTACCTGTATATAAGTGTGCAAGCTGGATTAAGACTATGGCACAGAAATACATTTTCTCATGGAATGGCTAGAATACTGTTTTTCATCTGATAATGAGTTGCAAGTGTTTATTTCAATCACATCACTAAAATGTCTAAGTCAAAGTTTGTGCAATGTCAGTAAGTAAGGGTGCAAATATCGGGAATCGATACAATCAGGCATCGCATCTGACCCAGGATACCAATGGGAAAGTATCAAACTCACAGTAAGACACCACAAACGAGAGCCAGGAGGTCAGCCCTTTCCCAGCAGGTGACCACCAGGCACATATAAACAGACGCGTACAAAGGCATTGCAAACACAAGGCAGAAAAAAACATAAAATATCCACAAAAGAAGTACCCCCTTGGAACGGTCTGTAAAATATTTTACTGGAGGGCTTAAACAGGTTTAACGGTGCACCAGCCTCACCCTTAGTTCAGATGTGGATCAAGACACATAGATGTTTGGTTTGCATGAAAGACCCCTAACTTATCAATGCATCATCTCCTAGAACATATAAATGATTTAAAAAGGAGATAAAGCAAAGAAAAGGACGCAACAGTAAATAATACTAATTACCGGAGCAAAAGAAATCCAACAGGTAAACCCCAGTGGGCCCAACAAACAGCCAAAGCATCAGGCACCTACCATCTCATCAATAGACGAGTCTTTAAGTCGGAACCGTCATAGAGTCTGAAGTCAGACCCACCGGCATGCAATTTAAGAGGAAAGCAAAGTTGTTGACTGTGATAGGGTTGACCACCAAGCAGGCAGTCTGTTGCAATGCAATAATGTTATAGCCAATCTTTTTATAATGGGAAATTATTTTAATGAACTGCGCTGAAAAATTATTAGAGCCAACAATCTTCTTCAATTTATACACCAAGTCACCATAGAATTCATGTTCCGAAAGTCCATGGCGCAAGAGAGATTTAAATCCAGATTAGAATTTAGATATCAAATATTAGTATCATCTATAAAATTAAGAAAAGGTTTTGCGAAGTTTATGTTACCGATAGCCTTGTTTAAGAAATTTCTGAGTTGACAATTTATTATGAGTGTTGAAGTCAGTATAGCTAGATGCTCTAGCAAAACGAATGAGCTAAGAGATATAGACTCCATAGGATGTAGAGCGAGGAACATCCCCATCTAAAAATGGGAAGTTGACAATTTAAAATCAAAGTAGTCACGTTTATCATAAATTTAGGTAGAAACTATATCATTAGAAATAGACAAATGCAAATCTAAAAATGCAGCTTCAGTATCAGAGGTGTTGGCATTAAGTTGGAGCTCTGAAGGGGACTATTTGACTTACCATATTGTCAAAATAAACATTATTTATGTTTAAAATATCGTCCAAATATCTGGAGGTAGTGTTTAATGCACCAATCTCATCAACCTGCTAATCATCAGAGAGAGACATCATAAAGTCCCTCTCATAATAAAACAGGAATAAATCTGCAACCAGTGGAGCACAATTAGTGCCCATAGGAATCTCAACTACTTGTCTATACAACTTGGGGCCAAATCCAATAAAAATGTTGTCCAACAAAAAGGTCAGCACATCACATACATTTTGACATGACCATGCATGATATTCTTTAGGGTTTTCCGAAGTAAAAAATGCATATTTAATAGCATTACAACTTTATATGAAAACCTCCAAGTAATTAGTAATTATTTAATTACATTTCTAAATAATTGTAATTGCAATCATAACATTTCTACAGGTTCTGTAATTGTAATGTAATTGTAATCACTGATCAGTGAAAGTAACTAATGTATTTGAATACTTTTCAAAGTATTTGGCCCCAGGCCTGCACTAGAGACATGTAGCTGTACATGAGAGTTTTGAAGAGTGCGCTACGCATATGTGATGAGTACCAACAACTAGTGAACTAGTCCAAATGCATCAAGTATATTTGGAAATTTTGTTTTTTGATAACTCAGACCAGCTAAACAAATTTCCTTCAAGTAACCAACTTATGTTAAAGTACTGGTTTTGATATATATATATTTTTAAAAGTATACGCAATAAAATGTAGAAACAAAATAACAAGTGGATATGACCAGAAAATGCCACATTCTCTGATAGCAAACCAACCCAATTTACAATGAGGAAGAGACATAAGAAAATAGACGAACAAAAATACATACACATTAACCCTTTGTATACTAATGGATTATTCCTTCTGGATTGAAACAATAAACTTGGAATAGTCCATTGTAGATATGTAGGGGTGCCAGGTTATAATTAAAAAAAAAATAATGTAATTATTTTTGTCTGGAGATCTTTTTTTACCTTTTAACAAACAGTGTAGACCCTGATAAAATGCAGCATTAAGTTGCGTTTCATCTGGGTCTTCACTATTTGTAAAAGTACTCGTTTAGTGGTTTCTGATTACAAAGCGATACGTCCAGAAGAGAAGAATCGTTAATATGGTTGAAGTCACTGCTCGTATTAATGATATCTGAAATTAACCCTTTGTTTACCAGACACTTTGGCAAACATTGTAGCATTTCATCAGTTTGCTAAGATAAATAACAATGTTCAAGGACTGAAGTGCATCTTTGTTTGGAAATTCTCACATGTGACCCCTTGATGTGTATAATGAACACTATATGAATGAAATATACATACTTATAAACAAAAAGAAATTGACCGCTTACAATGTTATTGTACGTCATTTCAAAGCAAACCTTCATTTTACCCAAGAGTAAGATTATCTCTAAGTTACAGAATAAGATATTGATAATTAAACAAGTTAAAACAATCGATGCTTGAAAATCTAACGTTTGAATGGAAAAACAAAATAAAAGAGTGATCATGGAAAATGACAAACGGTAGGCCTTATCTGGATCCAAACTGACGTTCTTATAATTTTGAAAAAAAATAATTAAGTAGTCAGCGCACGAGAAAAGCACGAAATTCACCTATCATGCAATGAGCTATTGCAGTACGAATATATGATATTATAACATGGGCAACATGGTGATTATTTAGGTGGTAAGAACACTATTATCGTGCTTAATAACATATGAAAACGTGAAAATGTTAAAACAATCAAAACTTAAATCTAAATTTGATTGGAATAGCTAAAATTAAAAAGAGTAATAAAGTAAAATGAATGGATGAATGAATGAATTAATAAATGGACCAATTAATGTAACAAATCAATCATAAAAAAATAAACAATAAAGAACAAGCAATAATCAAACACATTAATTGAATTGTAAGAGATTAAGTTTCAATATTTACATTTTAATATTAAAAACTATTGCTTCTTTGAATATAAATGTTAATAATAATTTTGCTCACTCATACATGTATGTTTTATGGCTAAAAGCATTGTATTGTTTAATGCCAATAAAACACATTGTATTGTAGTATAAACGTTGGAATTGATGAGCAATGGGACGGGAGGGCACTTCTTGGATTAGCCTTCAGACTACTTCGATTGGCGCCCTATCGATACACCACAAAATATAAGTGTACACGTCTGGTGGAAAATTAATTTGAGAATATAATTTGAAGATCATGCCTTAGAATTTATGCATTTCTCAGATGCCATGTCGCCCATGTGAGGGCGAGAAACATGTATTTGTTTATGCCTAAATAAAGCATACTTGACTTGACTTGACTTGACTTGTATGGTATTGTATTTAGCTGCAATTAGCAGCACAACTACTAATGAATAACACATTACTTTGCTTTCCTAACATAGCATTAGATGATGTCAAGCATATGTTTGTGCGCTTTGCATTTCAGTTGCGCAAGGGTTTGAGAACTGGACGCTCTTCCTCATTGAATGTTCAAATTATGTGCATAAGGTATCAAGTTTTTCTCTTCCTCGACTGTTCATGAAAAAAAGTAAGTATCACGAGACAGTCTTCCTGCTGGGCTTTTTTGTATGAGTTCGTGCTTTTTTGTACAAATTGTCTTTTTAACTCAGTCTTAAATATAAATTCTGAAGTCAATTTAAATTTGATTGTACCCAGAATGCAATATTCATAACCCTGTCAAACCCAGGAGATTCAAACTATCACAAAAATAATGTGTTTGTTAGCATCTTTAATTGAAGTTGGGGACGAGGATATTTGATTTTAAACATTCTGCTGGCGAAGACAGCCTGTAATGCCAAAGAGACAATACGATAAACTTGTATCGAAAACTTTGTGGGGCATTTATTCAAATTGTCCATTGTAGATGGAACACTTTAAATAAACGACACCTGATCGTGTTTTAAGAAAACAGTTTACCTTAGGAAATGGTCTGTGAATATGTAAATGTTGCATGTTTAAGCTAAGTTATCTCAAATGTCAATGTTGTTTTTGTACATTGCAATTAGTTTGCAGTTTGTGAATCTCCAATGGGGAAATCAATTAAACTGTTATGATACTATCAAGTTCCCGTTATGTGCCTGAACTTTGAAAAATGGCACAGATCTGTCAGCTTGTAAGATTTTGGTACTTATCATGTACAGTAAAACCTGTCTTAAGCGGCCACTTAAAATAGACAAAACAAAGGTCTTAAAGGAAAATGGTAGCTTAATGAAGGTCGAAAGAATTGCAGAATGCTTGGAGCATTCTGCAATACTTTTGACCAGCATTAAGCGAAAATCGGTATTGAAAGCCAATTATTGGTGTTCTTTTTGAGTGGCAGGTTTTACTGAATGCGCAAAAGGGGCCAACAAGCCTGTTTTAACACCCATCCAGTGGTGCCAGAAGTCTGAATTTTGATCTGGGTCTTCATATACATACAACCTGTGTGTCTGCGAGCAGTTGTGTATGCTCCTTTCTTGCAAATCTTAGCATTGGGGTGCTTCAATTCATGAATGGCAATTGTTCTTTCTTCTTAAGTACATATCTAAGCTGGTGGATGGTAGATTTCTGGCACCAGAGCTCTGTCAGCATATTGATTAGTTTCTTGTCTGTTAAAATATTAAAGCAAACTAAACCAGTTACAAGATTTTCTTTATTGTAGTCGTACATATAACGTTTTAATGTTTATAGCTTTGAAATAGTTTTGTTGGATTTTCAAGAATGTTTCACACAACCTAATACAGCATATAATGCAATGTGAACAGTATATGTATAGTTCATCTTTCACTTGGGTAAACCTGCAAATTATTTTGCTAGAGAATAATATAAGTTTTAGTTGTTGTATATCCTTCCCGACTCTCTCAGATTATTGATGGTTGTTTGGCTTGGTTCTTGTTCTACTGTGAATTAAACGTTCACAGCCAAGAGTCAGGCCAATGGCAAATGGCATAACATCAGCTAAATCTAAACATGTATAAAGTCAACAGCCAAGAAATAGTTAAGTGTAGCAGTCAGATGTGGTACTGATATTGCCAAAATGACGTAAAGCAGCCAAATTTAAACATGTAAAGTTCACAGTCAAGAAAATGTCAAGCCATGCTATCAGAGATAAAAATGGCATTGCCAGAGATGACATACAACAGCTTAATCTAAACATGGAAATTCACAGCTTAGAAATATTCAAGATAAGACTGATATTGGCAGAAATGATATACAGCAACTGTATCTAAAGATGTAAAGTTCACAGCCAAGAAAGAGTTGATCTAAAAAGTAAAAGACCAGACTGACATTGCAGTAAATGACATACAATTTCTAAATCTAAACATGTGAAATTCACAGCCAAAAAGAGTTAAGCCATACAATCAGAGATGAGACTGCCATTGCCAGAAATTGCATACAGCAGCTAAATCTAGTTCACATCCAGAAAAGAGTACAGCCAGGCATTCAGAGAAAGAACTGATATTACCAGAAATGGCACACAACACCTAAGTCTAAAGATGTAATTTTACATCCAAAATGAGTGAAACCAAGCAGTCGGTTATGGTACAGATATTGCCAGAAATTACATACAGCAGCTAAATCTAATGCCAGAAATTACATACAGCAGCTAAATCTAATTATTTGAAGTTCACAGCCTATAAAGAGTCAATTGCCAGAAATATTACACCGCAGCTAAATCTAAATATGTAAAGCTCACAGCCAAGAGAGAGTCAAGCCAATCATTCAGTGATATAGGACTGGTATTGTCAGAAGGGGGATAAATCAGCTAAATTATAATAAGAGCAATAATATAGAAATCTAAAATAATCGGAAAAAGCATCCAACAGCTAAATGTATAAGCATGTCTCAGTAATACTTTATTCTTATATTCACCAATATCCTATGCCTTTTGCTGTTACTGGATTATGCTCATTTCATTGTGTCGTTTTCCTAGTTCTTTTAATCTATATTTTGATATAAGCTCATATGGATATATGGCTGCCGGCTTTGCAATATGCTTTGAAACTTGGTATGACATGATCCCTTGAGATTTTAATACTGAAGAAGAAAAAGATTTCGAACTTCGTATACATCTATAGACTACTCTTGGGGATAAGAAGGCTTTCATTTATTGAATAGTATCCTTATCGTTACCTTGTAGAACAAATCGATATTTAGAGCCATTTAAAGTTAAAACCAGAAGACCAAGAGGTTCTGAAGTGACATAAGGTTTAATTAGGTTAAGCTCAAAATTGGATCATCATTTAAACAATTTGAATATGGCCGACATCACCAATGACCCTTATGTTCAGAAAATTATTTTTGAAGTCTGTTTTTATCTGACATGAGCGCATGTCAATCTTGTTGTTCATGTAACCTGGGCTGTTTAGGCATATTTAAGTTGCCTCGGCCAATGGATGTTCCTCATGATTTGTCCTCAATGAGCCTTGTAGTTTTATGAGATAAGTGTGTGAATATTTTGACGGCATTATTATACATGTGACTTTGGTTGAAAAATCAAAGGTGGGCCTTTGGTTCTTATTTAAATGGCATTGTCTCATTAAAAATACCTAGTGAGTATATTGACTTGTTTCAACATTAATAGAACAAATCACAATTTAAGCATTTTCCCCATACAAAAACCACAAGGGGTCTGATTTAACCTTGTCATAAAAAAGGTCACGGTCAAACTAGGATCATCATTTAAAAGTTATCTGAAAATCATTTTTTTTCTATATTTTCTCCACCTAACTTAATTAAGAATCAAAAATATTCTTCCCTTGAAATAAGTCAATATCAACATAGAAAATCATAAGCACACTTTCTCATTGTGATACACCAAGGCCCACGGTCATTTGCCTTAAAGGCCTAGATTTCAGTCCATCAGCGGTCATTAACGGATTAACTTATATGGGACAGATTAATTCAATTTAAATTTCCACTCAACTGAAGGGGCCCCAAGAGGGGACTTGTCTGCATAAAACAAGATTTCTTTCACCATAATAAATATCAATATTTATCAGAATATACCTATACCCTTCATGGGACCATTTCAATACCCCTTGTAAGGTCATAATCACCTCAGTTAGGTTGTCTAAAAAATGACTGCTGCATATGATAATTGACTTCTATTAGCCCATTTGCCCTCAATGAATCTGAGAAAAAGTTTAAATATTTATGCAGAATGTTGAATTTCATCAGGGTATGCACTGCTTGCTAAGATAAAACAATATTCAATGGCTGAAGTACATCTAAATTTTGACCTTCTGGCAATCAGAGTTTTATATAGAGTAACCCCTTCGCTAACAAGTACTTTTGCAAACATTGAAGACCCAGATGAAATGCAGCATAATGCTGCATTTCATCAGGGTCTACACTGTTTTGTAAAGGTAAAAACGATCTTCAGACAAAATACTACAATAGTTGTCTTTAAAATTATAATCTGACACCCCTAGATATGTATAATGGACTATCCCAGGTTCATTGTATCAAACCACATGGAAGAATTCATTGGTAAACAAAGGGTTAAATATCTTCTTTTATTTTATCACAAGCAGTGAATTCAATGCATATCAAATGTGAGTAAAATTGGTGTTTTTCTACAGTGAAAAAATATCGTATTTTTTCACTAGTGACTGATACGATTTATATTTTCACTGTAGAATAGAATAGAACTGTAGCAAAACAAGGCTTTCTTGGCAATTTTGTGACTGGGATTTTTTAACATGAGGTTTTAAGTGAAGTATATTTGTCAAAAATAACGCTACGCATGTTGTGACGTCAACATAAAACATAATGACGTCACGGTTTGACCTGGCGTAGCGCCAGTTTGCACGTGACGCCTACTGTAAGGCACACTCAATAGACTTTCTTTAAATGCTGATTTCTTGCGTTTCATTCGTTAAAATATGATTCTAAGCCATTTTCCAGGTGCAAACTATGTTTACACCCAATGTTATACCCAATAAACACACTGCAAAAGTCAAATCGAACGAGAAACGTTCAAGTAAAAAGTAAGGTTGTGATTTCTGTATTTCCGTTGAGTATAAAATAAAAAGAAAATTTATTTTTTTACGGCAAATACAAAATATATTTCATCTCGTGTGGTGAAAATATCAGCATTTTCACTCGTGCTACGCACTCGTGAAAAATACTGATTTTTTTCACTGCACTCGATGAAATATATTTGGTATTCACCTCAAAAAAGTAAATATCCTCTATTTCTGCTTATCAAGCCATGTCATGAGCAGCCTGTCAATTATCTCTTACATGCATACTTAGCAGGCCAATGGCACAGATTATAATAATCTATGAGTAGTGTGAGGGTAAGATAGAAAAATCTGTCCCGAGGATCACGGTTTGGCATCACGAGGCTTGCCGAGTGATGACAAACAGTGATCCCGAGGGACGGATTTTTCTATCCTACCCTCACTCTATTAATGGATTCTTTTTCTTGCTCACCACTGTTTTAATAAGCTTACAGAAGTCCCTGAATACGTTAAGATTCAATTCCACACGATGCAGTCACTTTAACATATCAATGACATCACTTGACGACCATGCGTGTGAGTTCCAATACAACCAATGTATGTTGCCCTCGCGTGACAGCCTGGGTAAGATAAGAGTTTCTATCTCTGACAGGGTAAAATCTCAGATATCCTTATCCGGTGTGCAAGAATATTACCTCCAGTTCTACACATGCAGAATACTCTTTGACCTCCATCACAGCCATTGTGAGTGAATGACAAGTGAAAATTTAAGCAGGCCATACGATTGATAGAACTGTTCTGCAAACTGACCTTATTCTCTAGATTCCAGCAAAGCTTTCGCCAGACACCTTAAACTGTTGTATAAACTTAGAGGAAATACTATGAAAGGGTATTTCCTCAGGTGTCTTTTCTGGTGCCAGTTTGTTCTTGCTGTACAATGTAAATCATCATGCTGAGGAAGTGAGCTGTCTGTTTTGCTCATTGCTTTCCTACTTCTATATATGTGTCTTGATTTGTATATGCTCTAGTATCTCTTCCTCCGGGTGCCATGGGTTGGTATGTAATCTGTGATTGTGGCGCTTTTTTGTCTGACAATGTTTTTTTTTTTGCAGATGATACTGCCATTTTTCATGACACTTATCATATAGGGTAAAGTCTGGTAAATTCGGACAACAGGTAAATTTAGACACACATTTGCAAACATTGGAAATCCAGATGAGACAGCTCCTTATGAGCCGTCTCATCAGGATTTTCACTGTTTGCTTAGTTAATTTATTTTTTATCCCAATAACTGAACTATGAAACAAACAAGATGGCTGTCTGTCCGAATATACCCGACTTTACCCTAATAGTCCTGCAACTTCAATATGACCTGAACCATCTCCAGAAGTAGGAAACCATGTGGGATATGTAATTCAATTGTATCAAGTGTGTTTGTTTTGTTTGAGTTGATGCTTTACGCCCCAGTCAACATTATTTTAAGTTATGACAATGTGACGTTTCCTGTGTTGAACCAGTACTAAGGAGAGTATAAAGTGGCCTGCTCAAGGATACAACACAGTAAATCTGAAGTACAGTACTCTGAGCCACTGTGCTCCTTGTAGCAAGTGTGTGGTAAAGCACATTACCTTTTGGTATTTTGTTTAACATACCTCTCAATCTCTCTCTATGAGGTTTGTGTGTCTAGTAGAGGTTTGTTGTGATATTTGATGTTCTTTCTAGTTTGACAAACTTTGTATATCTATTCACAGGAGCTTGAAGTTCGATCCTTAAATCATCCTTATAGCCTCAAAACCAAAAGCTCACAATGTCATTACATAGTAATGACACCGTGGGCTTTTGGTTTTGAGGCTATATAGATGACATAAGGACCGAACTTCAAGCTCCCGTGATCTATTTTGACAATTGGGGTCTATTGTCTGTCCTCTTCTTAATTGGTATGGTATGAAGGCTAATAAGATCTGTGAACTGTTTGTGACATTTCCTGCTTATATTACCAGTAACATTCTGTTTAGTTACATGTGACATCTGCGCAGTATGGTGCATGCATCTGTTTTGGCTTAAATTTGTTCTTACACGAATGTGTAATTTGTTATTTTGCTCTTTAATGCCACACATGCAGGGAGGTTACGAGTTATATTTCCAGACAGGGAGTTTGGTTCATACAACATATGCCCAGTCTAGCTAAAGCCTTTGCTGCTCACACACAAAGAAAGTCAGACAAAACAGAATCCCATGTGCGGATCCAGAGGGGGGGACAGGGGGTCCGGACCCCCCCCCCCCCCCCCCAGAAAAATCACAAAAATATAGTTTTTTTTCAGCCATACAGGTCCGGATCCAGCTACCAAGCCATAATCAGCACGCCAGCGAAACATCATTTAAATGGCGTTTGGCTGGCAGGCCGATGATGGCCAGCTTCTAGTAGTATTTGGATCATTCCTCCCCCTATCAAACTAAAGAAAAAAATAATAAAAAAAAATAACGTTGTCAAAGTTGGGCGCCTCTGACAAAACTTTCTGGATCTGTGCATGGAATCCCATTGGATAACTGTGCATGCAAAGAATTTCTAGCGATAAGGCGAGCAATCTCCCTAAACGAAAAGTTCGTTTTATTTTGTTGAAATAACGACTGGAGAAACTAGGCACATTCAACAAATACATATAGACGAGCCGTCGATGCACCTTTGCCCCCAATTTGTATATTTAAAACGGGGTTTCCTTCATGCATGTAATAACTCTACTTCTTATTGAATGAGAATTTATTTCGACCATCAACTGTGCTTGTTATTCAGTAACATATATGGGAACTAGACCGTTAAACAGGGAACCACGCTATGTACAGTAAAACTATTTATACAGTTGATGTACAATAAAAACGACCATCTTGCAAAGTGGTCTATTTTTGTCAGATATTTAATGCCTTCTTTCGCTTATACAGCCCCTTTCCCCCCCCTAGACACAAGTATGTTATATATTTGTACAGCGACATTTAATTGTCCAAAGGGCATCTTGGGTCTAGGGAGGGAAGCATCTAACAACAAACTGAAAGACGCCAGTTTCATCTTTTCAATGACAAACGTCACAATTTTAAGTATATTTCGTACGCATGCGCAGAAGGATTATCGCAAAGTTTTGGAAATGAAGGGCACTTATATCCTAAATATTTTAGCACTTTTACTTTTTGAAAACCTGCAAAGGATTTACTAAAACTATCGTCCAAACGGCACCCAGTCTAAAGACGTAAAATGAGGGGTGGGAGTAGAAGGCGCAAGTTTTCACGGTTTTGTAAATGATAGATCGCTTTGAAACCTATTTTGATGCTTTCTGTGCATATTTTACTACCGAAACAGTCCAATTTTAAATACATTCGGGCAATTTGAAAATTTAGGTTTTTTAATCATGTCAACTAGGGAAAATACACGCCTTATCGCTAGAGCTCCTTTATAGAATGATGTCACCTATGTGCAATTAGTATCTTTCATGGGGTGACCAATTGTATGGGAGCAAATTCTTTCCTTAAAGAGAAGTTCCCATTATGAAAAAGGATGCAATTAAGAGATGCAGCTGAGAGAATCAATGCTTGGTCCAGTAGTCTCCCTTTGATGTGCGTAACGTTTTCATCATTCTGGCTACGCCATTGGATGTGAATGCTATATAAATCTTATTTCCAGCCATTGCTTGACCCTTGGGTTTGCACTATAATCACTATGTGAGTCCGTCCGTTACCAGTTAGTGAAAATGTTCATAACTCTTGAACCACATGGTATATGATATCATATTTTGCATGCATATGCATACCAACATTCCCTAACCATTTGCATGCAAACCCACCCGTTTTTGATAGATATGGATTTGCTGTGCTATTGTCCAGCCTGTTGTGGTCAGTTAATGAAAATCCTCATAACTCTTGAACCTTATTGGATATTTGAATTAAATTTTGCATACTTATTTAATTCAATATTGTCCAGTCACCCTGTTATGCAAAACTGTGACAAGGATTTGTTAAGCATCATTTTGGCTGTTCAATGTCTTTTAGTGAAAATGCTCATAACTCTTGAACCGCATGGTATATTTTAAATCAAATTTTGCATACATATACTTTTTCACATTATCGAGACACAGGTATGTGAAATGGTGATTAGGCTTTGCCAATAATTTTTTGTGGCAAAGCCTAGTCACAGTTTTGCGTACCTGTGTCTCGATAATGTTAAAATGTATTGGGGTACCTTAGGCTGCTGTCCGTTCTAAGGTGTTGTTGATATATTGATTAATGTACTTCCCATTGTTTGTGGGGGGGGGGGGGGGGGGGTATGTGTTTGTCTTTGTTTTGGTATGTATTACTTTGTGTCCTTTCTATTTTTGCAATGATCTTGCAGAGGAAGAGAGAGCTGGTTGCTTTGCTATTCTTGTATTACTTATGTCTTGCTACTGTAAATTTCCTGTGGCTCTTCCTTGCTGTGCCTTGGGTTGGTCTGCTGTGTGTGATTGTGGTATTTCCTGATCTTACTCACTTTTTCATATGAAGCCAGCTGTTCTGGAACTACACTTTTTTCTAAAGGGGTAAACAATTATGAAACAGGTAAACGGTTATTGCATGTCAAAAACAGTAGGTACAAGCCTGCCTAGACAAACAGAGCTGACCAAGATCATGCTGCTTCTAAAAAAGTAGTCTGATAAAGGTCTTCCATGTTTACTATTCTGGCAAGCATTTTGTGAATTCCAGCCCTAATGAGAGAATGGAAAGAGAAAAATGTTTGAAATTTTCATTTTCCATTTTACTGGGGTGAGCTAACTTTGACTAACTACAGTAAACACATGTCACCTGATTTACATTATCAATGCTGTTTAATGGGCCGTGAAATTTTGACAAAACAAACAACAATCAATCCATCATTTTTATTATACCATAATTAAATACACCAATTATTTAAATAAATGTCAGCAAGCTGTTACAACTATTTTCATATGAGGCTGGGTCTGGGAGTGAAGTATTTTTATTAACTGATTTATGGGAATTTCTTTTCAGATTTAGGGTCGGTGGGGGGGGGGGGGGGGGATCTGTATCTTTTTTGATGAAACAAATAATATCTAGAGTCGGCGGATATAAAGATAAAATATTATTTTAGAATCTTTTTTCTACTTTCCGGAAAATTATAGTAGGAGGGTTTGTAAATCAACTAATAAATTATTCTGCCCTTTAAGTTTATTGCCATTTGTGAATCTTTATATTTTCTGTCATTCCATTTTTTAAAGCAGGATTAATTCAAGGAAAATCCTTTACTTTATAGTTTTATATGAGCCATGCAGGCTTCGAGATAAGTGTGCATAATTAACAATTAATTTTCTTGTTTCTCAACCAAAATACCTAATGTGGGTACTCGAAATAACAGTCTCAATGAGATGGTTCTTTTGAGCACCTAAAACATATGTTAAAACTGATGAGTAAGAAAATTTTCACAATTTACTCTCAAAATTTGATTATCTAGACCTATAGGGCCATGTCATCAGAAGACCTGTCTTCCAAGTTTGAGTCCAGCTTAGATTAAAACGATAATTACAAATGATTTTTGAAAATATGGATTCTGGAATTTATCTTTACAAATGAGTTTCAAATTAACTTTAAATATGAAGTTTACATATTGAGCTTACCTTTAAATACACAGACCCACAAATAAAAGAACCCTTGTAATTCATTGTTTTATTTTACATAAAACAAATAAAAGATATGGAGTCTAAGTCAATATCGAGTATGATCTCCACGTGCAGCAACCCATGCATGACACCTGTTGGACAAACTGAGGATAATATTGTGCATCTCTGTTCTCGGAATCTGCTGCCATAGCTCCTGAAGGGCAAAACCAAGTTCCCAGAGGAATACAAGGGTTTCCTTATTTTTGGTTCTGTGTATATATGGCATTGACCTCCCTCTACATAAAGAATAGGGGCCGATCCAGGATTTCAGGAATGGGTTTGCTTTGGTGATTATAACTCACTTCACTGAGACCAAATTAATCCAATTTTCCATTTTTATAGGATATTTAAAACCGTGGGGGGGGGGGGGATCTGCCACTGCAGAATTTACCTATAAAATGGATTGGGGGTGGGGGCATATCCCCTGAACTCCCTCTGGATCTGCCACTGCAGAATTTACCTATAAAATGGATTTTTTTACACATAGATTCATTAGATTGAATACAGTTATTTCTTGTATTTGTACAAAAAAGCCATTTGATAAATAACATGTAAAATGCATTTTTAGTATAATTGACAGCCCTAATAAGCTTGTTTATTCATTGCAACCCTGTATACAGAAAGAACACTATAACTACTACATAGGTGAAGGTTCAAAATTGCCAAAATCCTGAACTTTAGAAATTTAAATATTAAAACTTGCAGGATGTCTACAAAAATGGATAATTCAAAATTAAAATGATTAATTGTGTTTAGATATTCTGAAAACTAATCAAAGGAGCTATTATAATCTCCTAAATTCAGCATTCTGAATTCAGGATTAATCCTGAAAACTTTCACCCATGCTACTAGTATAATAATTATGAGCCCATGGATTGTAAAACCAACAAAATGTTGTGTCTACCCAGCAGAGACTCAAATCAGAGGCCAGCTCAATTTGCTGCAAAAGGCTCATAGTTTCCTCATATGGGCAATAAAGATCAGGCTGGTTGGATTCCAACGCTGATCTCAGTCTTTGTTGGGCCATCCTTAAAAATGTATTTGTTTGCTGTGCTCCTACAGTTCAATTTCAGTTTGGGTAGGTAGGTAGGTCTTTTTTTAGAAATTCAGCATAATTTTATGACCTCTTCTTGCTATCACTTTTAGAGGTCTACAAATGCTGTAAATGAGGCAAGAATACATATAATAACAGTCTCTGTAACAGTTTCTTTAATTAAAATACAGCTTTTAATGATTTTAAAAAAGGGTTTGTTGACAGAATAAGAGAAAAAAAAGATTCTCAGAAAGGCATTAAACTTTTTGGGGTAGGGCCTGTTTTGGGACGGTAGGTAGAAGCACTGCAAGCCAATATTTTTTTTAGGTCGGCCTTGGGAGCACATTTCATTTGTTGGTTTTGGCTAATAACATACATGGATTAAGACTTCTGAAATTCAAAAGGCATCAATGTTATCTTATAAATGACAGGGAAAAAGAGAGGGTGGAAAGAATATTATCCAGGACTTTAGTTAAGAGTGCGTACCAGAAAAATAACTTTCTTATTTCTCAAACCAAAACATATGTTGTGGGTACTCAAAAAAACAGTCTCAATGAGACGGTTCTTTTGAGCACCCAAAACATATGCTAAAATTATGGCTAAGAAAATATTTACAATTTAACGCTGAAATTTTTTGTTTATCTAAACCTATGTTATCTTTCACCCAATCGCACCCAGAATGACCCAAAGTCTATGGAATTTTAGACATTCCCAATGCAAAAGGATTTAGCATTATTTTCTTATAAATAACCCTGTATATGTTACAATAATTTGCTAACAAAATAATGCTTGCTAAATACAATAGATTCTGTAAGAAAGCATAACTTGAAAATAAAACTTTAAAAAAAGCAAACAATATCAAAACAGATATAAATGATAAAAATGATCAACAGAGTCTGGAAAATGGTAAAGATGGTTTTGTACAATACATGGGGTTATATAATTATATCCTTACAAAGGTATCTTACAATTAATCACAAAATATACTGATAATACAGTTATCATCAGCCATTATTTGATAAATCTTTTACAAGACTATGGAACAGAGGTAAGCCAGGAGAAAGTGATATTCATCTTCAAAGTCTCCATACATGCAGAACAGACACTGGTAGAATAAATAGAACAAATTAAGTATATAGTCAACATCAGCCATTAGTTTATATTTTTTCCAAGACTAGAGAACAGAAATACAGAAGAACAAAGGGATCCTCTAAAATAGAACAAGTTTGGTATATAGGCATTATAAACCATTAGTTGATAATTATTTTACAAAGTTAGAGAACTGATAAACAAGAAGAAAGTGATATTCATCTTCAATTTCCCCATAAAGTAGAAAATGATAAGAAAATGATAAGAAAGAAATAGAAGTAACCTCTCATATTTAAACTGCATTGTTGCACATTGCCTGATAAACATTGTCTATCTCACGACATGTGCCATTAACAGGTCATGATGATGTTGCACCTTTTGAATGATGTCACTAATGAGGCTGAATCAACACAAAAATAAAACATAACGTCATAATCGCTAGTTTGAAGAGTGAAACAATGGGTAAACTGATAAATAGAATACAGAGGCAAGTTCAATAATGCAAGAGCTCGCCGATCGCTGGTTGATTGGTACCTATCTTTATTCGTAATGTGTAAAGCCTGACATCAGTACAACGAGCGCTTGAAAGCACTTGCATTGTTGAACTCGCCTCTGGTTCGCGTCTTTTGATATCAAGTTTACCAGGCAAGGCTTTGAAAGTGCATGTTGACATCGCGAGGCTTGCCGAGCGACTCAACATGCATTTTCAAAGCCAAGCCTGGTAAACTTAATATCAAAAGACTCTCACCTAGTATTCTCTAAATATAAACTTGATTAAACTGAGCAATAGACCTGGGCCCTGTTTGCACAACTAAAACAAGAAAAAATAAAATAAAAGAAGGGGTCCTTTTGAAGGAATAAAGAATATTAGTAATTTTGTAATGGCTTATTTCTACAGTCATAGATCAGTTGGTGTTTACTCTTTGCTTTACTTAACCCTGTGCCATGCTTAACCCAGAATAATTCTGATCTCAACTTTTGTAGGTTCACTCTTATTGCAAGAGGATATATTTTTCAGATTATTTTTTAACATAGGGCTGATTGTTCAGGATTCACACTGCTTTCCTTTCTGCATGTCAATACAGACTAAATAGTAGTAACTTGGGTCCTGCAAATTAACTGGGCAAAGATTGGTTTTGTTTTGTTTGATTTGATTCTTTACGTCCCATCAACAATCTTTCAGTTAAACAGGGATGGGTCTTCCTGGGTTGAACCAGTACTAAGCTAGGATAAATGTGTCTTGCTCAAGGACAAAGATTGGAGAAGAGTATATCAAGCATGTTTTTGTGCAAGTTTGTTGCCCCCACCCCATGTCACATATGCAGAGTACTGAAGTTTGCTTAGCATAGCTGTTTCTTTGGTGTTATTGTTATATGTACAGTAAAACCACTCTCAAAAAGACCAAAAATTGGTTTTCAAGACCAATAATTATCATCCCTTAATGCAGGTCAAAAGTATCCGCAATACTTTCGGCCTTCATTTAGCTACTATTTGTCATTAAGATCTTTGTTTTGTCTATTTTTGAGTGGCCCTTTTACACAGGTTTTACTGTACAAGTAAAGTTTATATTGCTACCACTTGGTGCCATTTGTGGGCTACGAATGCAGCATTTTGGGTCAATTTTATTTCTATCTGATTAAACTGAAAATTAAGATTGATTTGGAGCAAGTACTTTAAAACCAATTACAAGTTCTTTTAGTCCCCAATCATAAACCATAATATTGGCTAATTTGTATTTTAACTGATTCCATGGAAGCTATTTCTAATGTCAGGCTCATCCCACATGCATCTGCCCAACTTCTGCTGAATCCATTACAAAACACCATTATTTTGTAGCATCCACACAACAAAGGTAAAGTCTGATCAGGCCCGAGGTTATAAAACTTTTTTCATGCTGAACTCAGTTGAGCACTAAATTTATCTTGCTCATAAATGTTAAAATACCAACAATTGTTGGCATTTTAACATTTATAAGCAAGATAAACTCAGCATCTGAGAGACTCAAAGCAACAAACTTCTGCAGTTGTCGATATTTTAGTTTTTATGAGCAGTTGACAGTTTTTGCTCATTTGAGTTGAGCATGAAAAAATTTTATAACCTGGGGGCCAGCTACTTTGTTGCTATTAGCTCTCATTTGAAAACAGTTTTTGAAATTGAGATTTTGAAAATCTGTCTGCAGGGTATTGTTTGTTTGTGTTGATGTTTTACATCCAAGTCAAGAATTTTTCAGTCATGTTGGAACGCTTTCCTGTCTTCCTGGGTTGAACCAATACTAAGCAGAGGATAAAACGTGTCTAGTTTAAGGACACATACAATACAGAGCCTCTGATGAGTCTCGAACTCACGACCCTTTGACCCTGAGTCTAATCTGCGGGGTTTGGGATTTGGTTACACTTAACGATACCTGCACTGCTACAGAGACTAGCTAGAAACATGAATATAGTATGCAGCATGTATATCAATTGTACAGCCTTGTCAGAGAGTGAAAAACAATGATGCCGATCAGAGTGCAAGGATGCATAAAAACCTAAAATAATAAAAACAAGAAACATCTTTAAAAAAGATACTCGGCTGCATTTCAATGGTGGAATTTGTTTTTATATGTATTGCTATTTGTTACACAGGGTCATCCTACTTGATACTCTTACAATGCAAACAGACCAATAGTTTTGTTATTGCAAGTGTTTTTGATTTACATTCAAAATAACTGCTAAGAACAGTCCCTTTAAACATAACTGAAGCCCTCATACCAGCTCATACTACATTTTAACCTTGTTGGAAATATATATGATATGAAAATATTGGATTATACATAGAGGGTTAAGAAGTTTTAGTGGTGAATTTTCATGACTCAATTATGCTCATTGGCATTGCAATAAAGAGATTTGTCTAAAATTGTAGTCTACTTTCAGTTTTGTTGACAATTTCTGAGAAGAAATGTGCAGAAGTACTTTTGGTGGCTCCAGTCTGTATCCCTAAACACTGCATTTAATAGTTTTCAGTGAACTTTGTCACCCCAAATGAGTTTGTATGGACAGCCTGGTAATTAACCGATGTGATTTTTCATATTTCAACTCAGATACTCTAATATGCAAACTTCTGGCCATTCCTGGTTGGTTGAATGGAGAAAGTGAAAGTGATATTATGCGGCTTGCAGCCCCAAATTTTTTTATGGAAAAATGAAACAAAAGCCGTTTTGTTAATGTTTCCTTAGAATAGGTTAGGTCCAGATAAGCATATTATTTACCTCAAAATTGCGATCATGATCTTACCCAATACACTTAACATATGTTGTGGGTTCTCAAAAGAACTGTCTCATAGAGACAGTTCTTTTGAGTACCCACAACGTATAGTTTGGTTGAAAAATAAGACACATAGTACAGCATTATGACCATTTATCTGGAGGTCTGAATTAATTTCATGTCCATTAAGGGGAGGATTTGTCTTCTGCACTTAAAACAATCAATTTGTTTTCTTGCTTTCTCACGTCTGTTATTAGTGTTTCATATGAATTGTGTTTTGTTATTAAACATCTTTTTTTTAAACTACTATTTTTAGCACTTTTCAAGATTGTTGAAACAAGACAAGCTAAAACAGATTTATCTACAAAACTAAGAATGCATGTCTAAATTCCTGTTAACATCAAGTTGTCTAAAATTGCATTTCTAGTTTTGCTTAGATTTTAAAATATTAATTTAGCCAGCTGATGTAAAAATGGTACTTATCCCATATACAAAAAGTTATTCTTTTAATCTCTTTTCTTTAAACCTGGATATCCTGTGGATCCATACACTCATAAAAGTAAAAATGTCTGATTTTAAAGTTATTGATGAGCATCAGGTAAGATTTTTGTCAGAAAATCACATGAGATGAGCATGTTTTTGTACTTCTTCAAAATTAAATATTTAAATCACCTTGGGTTTCATAACTCAGATGCCAAAATTTGAGAAATACACATTATCATAATAGTAACTTGATCTGGCGTACTGTATCACGTCGAGTGGATGAGGTCACACCATCGGATCACCCGAGACGCGTAGCATCGAGGGTGATCCAATGGTATGGCCTCATCCACGAGAAGTGATACTGTATGCCAGATCAAGTTACTATTATGATAATATGTTTATTATATGCCTTTTTCTGACATTCTTTCTGATTTTAAAACCTGTTTTGTTCTTTAATTCCAAAAAAAATGCGGGAACGTTTGCCATAACATTACGTTTCTTGACGTCACATCAATATGTTTTCCGTCTCTGGTTCCATGCTTGCAATTTACTTTACGTAACGTCGCCGGTAACCGATGTTAGCCTCGTTTTAAAGGATAGTGATATGGATTCAGAAGACCTCAGTTCGCTGATCCGGCTTTCTGTATCAGATGGCCAGAAAACAGACAGTTCTAAATTCGTATCAGTTATAGGTATATAATAAAATGCTGAAATAAAAGTATTGCCCTTATTCCTATAAAATTCAGTTTGACTGAGTTGTCCTTTAGAAATACCACAATTAATACTAATAGACAGACAAACAGATTAACAGACAGGAAAAAAGAGAGAGTTTTAGCATTTTATCAAAATGCCTCTGTAGGTGATCGGGCCCTCGAGATTATATAACTTTTTTTGTGTGTGTGTTTTTTTTTTTTGAGCATGAAATTGATCCTGCTAATAAATGTTAAAATGCCAACAATTGTTGGCATTTTAACATTTATTAGCAGGATAAATACATCATATGAGAGCTTAAAGTAAGAAAAAGGGCAAAGATCAGGAATCCATACAATCAAGCACCACACCTTAAAAGCAAGAAATACCCATCTTTTTCAGGGTTTTATTTTTTATGAGCAGTTGAAATTTTATGCTCAGTATGTTTTTTCTGTCTTGTGTTTGCTACATGTATGCCTTTGTCCGCGTCTGTTTATATGTTCCTTGTGGTCACCTGCTGGTAAAAGGCTGGCCTCTTGGCTCTCGTTTGTGGTGTCTTACTGTGAGTTTGTCACTTTCCCATTGGTATCTTGTGTCAGGTGTGGTACTTGATTGTATCGATTCCTGATCTTTGCACCCTTACTTACTTTGAGCATGAAAAAAGTTTTATAACCTCAGGGCCTGGTATCAAAGCATACAACAATTAATATTGCACTGATATAAGCAGAACACTTTGACACTGGTAACATAAGACAACATTGCTTTCACAATTTACTAGAAGAAGAGATTGAGTAGGATTCCAGCAAAGAGTAAGTCTTCTACCTTATGAAGCGATGATTATACAATGTCAAAGAAATCTTTTGGCTGCAGCCAGCTTGCCACAGTAGAACATGAAGGGGAAGTATCCATCTCATAGCTGGATTTAACTAAATCAGGTCTCGAGGTTATAAAACTTTTTTCATGCTCAACTGAGCACGAAATTTCAACTGCTCATAAAAACTAAAATACCGACAAATGAAGAAGTTTCTTGCTGTAAGTCTCTCAGATGTTGTATTTATAATGCTAATAAATGTTAAAATGCCAACAATTGTTGGCATTTTAACATTGATGAGCAGGATAAATTTCGAGCTCAGCTGAGTTGAATGTGGAAAAAGTTTTATAACCTCAGGACCTGTTAAAAATTTTGGATATTTTTTAAGAGGAATTTTTGGCATCAGACCTTCAGAGAAAGCGTTAGCTGAAGAGAGCAGTGAAAAAAACAGATCAAATCTTATTACCATACAGCCAGTTTTTCATTTTTCTTAAAACAGCCCCATGTGTACTGTTTTCTAGAATTATTGGCCGAAGGATCAACCAATCAGATCTAAAGAAAAAGCAAAGCTTAACTTGGCTTAAAGACAACAGTGAAAGTGCCGATCAAACGCTGAGATGAGAGCTTGACTCTCAGGCTTCTGCTCCTCAGCTCAGATCCCATTACGGCTTCAGCTGCTGGTAAAATGCGTCCCTTTCCAAAACTTGTTACTTGCCATTTTCAGCTAGAAAGCTCATATCATATTATCATGGGTGAAAGTTCAAAATATCCAAAATCCTGAATGTTATAAATTTCAATTTTTTAAACTTGCAGGATGCCTACAAAAATTCATAATTTCATGTTTAAATGGTTAATTGTGTTTGGATAATCTGAAAATTAGTCAGAGAAACTATTATAATCTCCCTAATTCAGCATATTGAGGCTGACTTTCTATGGAAAGTCAGCCTCAAAATCCTGAATTCAGGATTAATCCTGAAAACTTTCACCCATGTATTATATACATTGTATATATACTTCATCGTGTAATAATGTATAATTTGCCACAGTTGCTATAATCACAGTATCGGATGTCTCTATGCCACGCTCAAGTTGAATTTACCTTCTCACCATGCTGACCCCCAATATATATCCTGTTTTGAAAACAGTGTAGATCCAGATCAGCTGGCTTCTCAGAAGCCAGCTGATCAGGATCAACACTGTTTTGTACTATGCTCGTAAATACATGCTAATGACTGGATTCCTGTATGGTTATTGGAGAAAAAAATGGGGATGAGTGTAGTACTTAAAACATACCAGCATGGTAAGGGTTAGGTTCCATGTTAGCGCCCGATGCCGATGTTCTAACTTTACATCCCAGATATGAGCACCAACTCATGACACAACTTGATCACTGTACCAAGTTGGATGGCATCTCTAAATGGAGATTCATACTTTAAACCAGTGTGACATATCTAGGCAAACACTGAACACTTTACATTCTCTTCAAGGTTTGAAGGTCAGAGTTCAAGGTCAATATTTCATGTTCTTTCATTAATCAAGTTATTTATCTCCCTTTTATCCTTTTTCCAAACTGTCATGTTTCATATTTTTGCATCATTCAATCTCTGTTGCAAATTACAGATTTGGATAATGTACTCTGTGTATCGAGGTCAGAGTTCAAGGTCACTGTTTTATGATCTAACAGGTTATCTATAGGTGTTCAAACTTTCGGCATAAAACAAGTATTGTTTCATAGCTTTACTATAATATAGATCTTTCTTGTGTTAATGAATCACAGCAGCTGATCGCTAATTCTGTGGTCCAAGGTCAAGGTCACTGTGGCATGCTGACCTCCCATACTATGAGGTGACTCCGTTCACCTTTACTCAAAGATGGCTTCTTCTCTTCATCTTCCTCAACATCCGGGACTGGTTCTTCATCTCCATCACCTAGGCAACAAAACAAAGATGTTAACATTTAACTCAATACCTGCTTAATTTGTCATTTGCTGATAACCTTTGCAAACAGTTTGGACCTAGATCAGGCCTGACAAAATATCGGGACTCAGGATCAAAACTGTTTGACACTCTGATGGTATTCCTGAAGTAACTTTTTTTAAAGAAAAGTTTGATTTGAAGGAAAAAATCAGCAGACATTTTTTGGGAAATTAATATCCAGCATGCATGCAAAGAGTTAAACCTTTGGTGACATACAGACTTGATGTGCTTCTTACATACACTACAGACTGTACGTTTACCTTACTAGTTTTTACTGTTTTTTCTGGAGATATCAAGAAAAAAAGTTCTGAAAATGACCAGTCAACTGGTCATTTTGAGAGCTTTTTTATTTTTTTCGTCCCCCCCCCCCCACCCCCGACCCTAAATCTGAAAAAAAATCCCATAAATCAACTATTAAAAATATTCTGGCCTAAGTGAGCACTTGTGGTATTATTAGATTATAGAATAAAGTATCATTCTTATTACAGTATTATTATATTATAATGTATTAAGGAATTCACTTTTTATAAGACATTCTGACATGAATGTGAATTTCTGCTATTTGCATAAGTAAAAAGAAATTGTTTTCCACTGATTGGCCCCAAATTGATTAAATATTTAGCATAATCAAGAGCAGGGTTGGTTAGTACAGATATGTTGATAAGCCAGCTTATGTCACTTTGGTGCATTGGTCGGCCAGGGCAAGCCTGCACATGGGCTACTTTGCCTGATCAGAGAATTCCCTGTCTGAATGAGATGAGAAAGTTTATGCTGTACTAGCATGCTCAACCCGTTTCCCGCCATTCATGACAATTGTCGTCTGCTCTCTCATCTGCTTACATACTTTGGTAGCCTATATGGAAAACATTTGGTAGCCTATATGGAAAACATTATGAACCCAGATCAGACTGCTCCCTTAAGAGCAGTCTGATCAGGGTTCATAATGTTTGCTTCCAAGGACTGCATTTGAATATGTGTAGCAATTAGTCCATGATCGAAATATCACTATAAATGGGCCATCACCGGCCTGCCAGCGAAGCGCCATTCAAATGGCGTTTCGCTGGCGGGCCGACGATGGCCCAACATTGAATGAGCTACTCGGTAGCTTGTGATTTTTCAGGGGTTCCGGACCAGTATTGCTAAGAAAACCTATATTTTTGTGATTTTTCAGGGGAGGGTCCGGAGTACCTGTCCCCCCCCCCCCCCCCCCCCCCCCCCCCCCCCTCTGGATCGGCCCATGAAGTCTACGCTTGTCAAAATGCCACATTGTTGGAAATCACATGTCACGGCTCAATTTAAGTGATAAGTAGCATTTTCTTGTGGGCTTGTTTATTTGTATTGCAGCATAGCGCCAGTTAACCAAAAAATGTCCAGCGTTAAATTGTGATTATTTTCTTATTTTCTTATCCATCAGTTTAAACATATGTTTTGGGTGCTCAAAAGAACCGTCTCATTGAGACGGTTCTTTTGAGTACCCACAACATATGTTTTGGTTGAGAAATAAGAAAATAATTTTCAGTTACGCACTCTTAATCTGGGGGCCTGATTGCATTCATGACTGGGTTCATCTATACATCAACAGACTGGTTAACCTTTATTAGTTTATAGATGATCAGTCTTGTTGAAGAGTACTAACTGACAGTGAAGAGATGTTGATTTCTAATTTCAACACTAGATTGGAATGTTCCGGAGAAAACAACTCGCTCAGCTAATATTCAGAAAAATCACAGCATATTACGCAGACCTTATCACAGTCTTCATGCAGTATTATAAATTTCCATGGCATTCTTGAAACTAGTTAAACCTTTTGAAAAATAAGCAAAGGCTCAGATCAGCCTTTGCAAATAAAGATTTGCAAAGGCTGATCTGAGCCTTGTCTAGTTGAATAATGTCATAAGTCCATTTTTATATTAATAGGTTTTCTTGTTTTTTCTATTTTTTTATGGTAATTGTATCAGCTGGCAAAGTCAGCCAGTTCTCTAAGGCAACTTGGCTTGGTTGACCTTTAGACCTACAGAATTACAAATATCAGAAGTCATCAAAGATCCATTTGTTTTTCCTTTTTACTTTGCTGTTCGAAGAATCATTGGAAGTTTGGTGAAAATTGGATTGGTAGTTGATACAGGCTTTAAATGCTTCAAAATGGCTACCTAAGGTCGCGACATGAGATTTCCAACAATGTGGTATGTGCAACCAGCAAAGGCTCAGACCAGCCTGCGCATACGCAGTCATGTGACTGGCTCCATTAGCAGCCATTTATAAATCACCCATGTCATATCTTCTATTTGCATTAAATTAAGTCTACAGTAAGTTTTCTGAGTGTTTCACCATAGTTTTTTTCTTCTTTGCAATAAATGAAAATCAAATGAATAATAAGAAAGTTACAGCTATTTGTATAGTGGAGAATTGAAAGCAATGGAGGGCAGCCATTTTTAGGCTGAGAGACATCACAAAGCCCTAATTTAATATGCATAAACAGAATAACTAGATTTTCTACTATTCATTTTAACTTTGTTTTAATTTCTATTGATTCTTCTGTTGAAAATAGTTGATTTAGGAAAAAATCTATACAGTTTGCAATGTAATAGGGGATTTTATTAGCTTTTCAAAATTTACCGGAAGCCAATTTTCAAAATGGCGGGCTCCATTGGCTTAAAAGAAGTCAGAATTTTGGTTTTCGGATTGCTATAACTTTCTTATTTAGTATCCGATTTTGATCAGATTTGCGGCAGATTGCACTATTTAATAAGGGCTTGCATTCCAGGTTTGCTTGCTCTTAATGTTGCCGTCCCCTTTAATGTAAATGGGTATAAGTTGAAAATTTCAATGATCTTGTATGGTTTAAAGTGTGCATGTTTGTGTTGATTCTCTAGTGGCATGATATGGGTTAATGAGATTTTAAGCTGAAGTTATCCCTAATTTAGTAAAAAAGAGTTTCTGATTTAATCAAGAATCAGATAACCTAGAATGAAGCTATGAGCTTATTGCTAGAAGCAATCTTGTCAATAAAATTGAGATTGCTCATCGCTTAGGCCAGAAATTTTTATAAGTTGATTTACTGGAAAAACATTTCAGATTTGGGACAAAAATGAAAAAATAAAAAAAAAGCTCTGAAAATGACCAGTTAACTGGTCATTTTCAGAGCTTTTTTTTTAATATCTCAAGAAAAAAACAGTAAAATTAGTAATAAGGTAAACCAACAGTCTATATTAAATCTTTAAATATTTTATAATTTTTCGAAAAATCTGGTCATGACAATCACTTTTATAGGCGCGTTGCTGAAATTCAAATTTTCGAAAAAACTTACCTCATCGTCATAAAGGATGAAACAGGTTTTAAATTCAAGATAATTGATTCTTCTATATTTCTGATTGGGTCGTAGGCTCAAAAATTGGTAGCATCATATTAAAAAATGGGGAGATAACTCAATGTTTGCAAAAACCGGAAACGTTCAGTACGGTTTTCAAACTGAATTTGTATTGACAAAAACTTTTTTTTTTCGCAAATTATTTTATTTTCTAAAAGTAAGTTTCCTGTCATTTATATTTGTATGAATTTTATTGATTTTTTATAAATTTTAACATAGTATTTGGGGGGGATAACTCTTACACCCTATAAAATTGAATATTTTCCTCTATATCATTACTTATAATACCGTTATATTTAATAAGAACCCGCTAAACTTCATAATTTCTAAAACAGTTGTCTTTTCGCTTTTCAAAAACAGGATTTGCCGCATCCTGATATGCTTGACGGCTCAGAAATTTGCTTCTAAAGTTGCCACCCCTGTGTGGAAAAAACAGCGTCTTAATGCATTTTTCCAATACACTCGATACGGGTATAGGAGATTTGCTGATTTTCTTTTGGAGAAAACTTTCATTATGGTCCTAAATGATGATACATGCCTCAATCAGAGATAAATATATCTGCACTATCAATTTGTGAGGATTTTACGTTAAAATCGAGTATCGTCATTTATAAAATAGGGAGGTAACTCTGGTACTAGAAATAATGTAAAACCAGCATAGATTAGCGTCGTTAAGTACCTCCTTGAAATGTTGCTTCTCTGCTTTTTTTTTAAAAAAAATTCTCACATAAAAGTATATCTGTTTGAAATATCTAGTCTTTCTTTTTTAAAAAGATAAAATAGAATTTCAGAGAAAAAGATATGACGCAATTATTAGATATCAATATTATCTAATTTGCATATTCAAGAGTATTAATGAAAACATAAGAAATGAGAAAAAATGTAGAACAAATTAAGGGGCGTCACCTACAAAATTACCTATATGTCGCTGTTTATCATTCTAGACTAAGAATCTTGGTACCAAATTAAAGTTGAGGCATTGGCAAAATGCCCAACTGAATAGATATATGAATTATCTAATTTGCATATTCATGAATATTAAAGAGAACATACGAAATAAGAGAAAATTTGTAGAAAATTTAAGGGGTATACCTACAAAATTACCTCTAAACCAGCTGCAAACTATCTTATACTACAAGATTTGGTACCAAATAAAGTTTGAGACATAACAAGTAGACCAAAATGATTAAATATACGAATTATCTAATTTGAATATTCATGAATATTAATGAAAACATAAGAAATAAGAGAAAAATGGTAGAAAAGTTAAGGTGGTATACCTACAAAATTACCTGTATGTCTACTACTAACTATCATAGACTACAAAACTTGGTACCAAGTAAAAATTGAGATATTGCATTTTGACCAAAATGATTAAATATACGAATAATCTAATTTGAATATTCATGAATATAAATGAAAAAATAAGAAATAAGAGAAAATTGGTAGAAAAAATAAGGGGGTATTCCTACAAAATGTCCTATTCATCTGCTGTTTACTAGACTAGACTATAAAACTTGATACCAAATAAAAGTTGAGACTTTGCCATTTAACTAAAATTATCAAATATGCGAATTATCTAATTTAATTATTCATGAATATTAATGTAAGCATAAAAAATAAGAGAAAATTGGTAGAAAAATAAGGTGGTATACCTTCAAAATTACCTATATATCTACTGCTTACTATCGTAGACAACAAAAATTGGTACCAAATTAAAGTTGAGGCACTGTATTTTGACCAAAATGATTAAATATATGAATTATCTAGTTTGAATATTCATGAATATTAATGTAAAAAATAGAAATAAGAGAAAATAGGTAGAAAAATGAAGGTGGTATACCTACAAAATGTACTATATGTCTGCTGTTTATAAGACTAGACTATAAAACTTGGTACCAAATAAAAGCTGAGACTTTGCCATTTAATCCAAACTATTAAATATGCGAATTATCTAATTTTAATATTCATGAATATTAATGTAAACATAAGAGATCAGACAAAATTGGTAGAAATATTAAGGGGGTACACCTACAAAATTACCTGTACTCCAGCCGCTAACTATCCTAGACTATAAAAATTGGTACCCAATAAAAGTTGAGACATAGCCATTTGACTAAAATGATTAATTATACGAATTATCTGATTTAAATATCCATAAATATTAGTGTAAACATAAGAAATAAGACAAAATTGGTAGAAAAATTAAGGTAGTATACCTACAAAATCAACACGACGTTAGCTGATAACCATCCTATCTTACAAAACTTGGTACCAAATAAAAGTTGAGACATAGCCATTTGATCAAAATGATAAAATATACAAATTTTCTAATTTAAATATTCATAAATATGTATGAAAGCATAAGAAATAAGAGAAAATTGGCAGAAAAATTAGGGGGTATACCTACAAGATAACCTATATGTCTACTGCCAAATATCGTAGACTGCAAAACTTGGTACCAAATTCAAGTTGAGATATTGTATTTTGACCGAAATGATTAAATATACCAATTATCTAGTTTGAATACTCATGAATATAAATGAACACTTAAGAAATAAGAGGAAAATTGTAGAAAAATAAGGTGATTTACGTTCAAAATAACCACTAAGTCAGCTGCTAACTATAATTAACTTAAAAACTAGGTACTAAATAAAAGTTGAGACATTTTCATTTTATGAAAATGATTATATATACAAATAATCTAATTTGAATACCCATGAATATTAATGAAAACATAAGAAATAAGACAAAATTGGTAGAATAATTAAGGTGTTATCCCTACCAAATTACCTCTTGGCCAGCTGCTTACTATCCTAGACTACAAAAGTTGGTACCAAATAAAAGTTGAGATACAGGTATGCGACCCTATGATTATAAATATTCGAAATATATAATTTTCATATTCACGAATATTAAAGAACACATAAAAAGAATACGTCAAAAATAGTAGAAAACTAAAGTGGTTTGACCTACAAAATAACCTATAGTTCAGCTGCCATACGTCCTTGACTACCAAACATGGTACCAAATAAAAGTTGAGATAGAGCTCATTGAGAATAATTAAGGTGGTATCCCTACCAAATTACCTCTTGGCCAGCTGCTTACTATCCTAGACTACAAAAGTTGGTACCAGATAAAAGTTGAGATACAGGTATGCGACCCTATGTTTATAAATATTCGAAATATATAATTTTCATATTCACGAATATTAAAGAACACATAAAAAGAATACGTCAAAAATAGTAGAAAACTAAAGTGGTTTGACCTACAAAATAACCTATAGTTCAGCTGCCATACGTCCTGGACTACCAAACATGGTACCAAATAAAAGTTGAGATAGAGCTCATTGACCCAATGATGAATATACAAATGATCTCATTTGCATACTCATGAATATATAAGAAATAAATTAAAAAGAAAAAAACACACAGAAAGATAAAAAATAGTGCTAGACTTTAATTTGAGAACAAGCTTAGAGGAATAGGATAACTAGCAACTGACATATGCGTAATTTTGTAAGTACACCCCTTTAATTTTCCCAAAAAAATCTCTTATTTCTAATATTTGGATTAATAATTATGAGTGAGAATGTTAGAAATTTGTATAATGGACAATTTAGTAAAAGTGCAGTGCTTTGGCATTATTTGGTACCAAGAGTGGTAGCCTAAAATAATTCGCAGCTGAGATGTAAGTATCTTTGTGGGTACACCCTTTTATTTTTTACGATTTCCTAATGTATTCATTAATTCTCATGAATATGCAAATTTGATCATTAGCATACTTTGCCGCTGAATGAAGCTGCTTTGTCTCACAAGACATCAGGAAGACAATTAAAGCAAAGCAACTAGCATTCTCTTCCTCATCAAAGTGTTAACAAAAATAGAAAGAACACAAAGACATGCATAATAAAACAAAGACCAACACAGAACCCCCACAAATATTCCAAGGTACATTAAACAATGAATCAAAAACAATGTAAAATTCTGTATGATTTTGGCGGCCATCTTGAAAGCATGCAAATAAGCTCAATAAGACGCCATTTCAAAGCTTGCAAACATTGGTTTTCGGATTTAGCATACCAAATTACCTTAAAAAAAGGTGTCAGACCCTTTGTCTTCAGAAAAAAGTCCATACTTGATGCTTTTAAAATTCATACTTCGTTATTCTGTTTTCTGCGAGTATAAAGTTATCTCCCCTTTTTTCAATATGACGCTACCCATTTCTGAGAGTGCGACCCAAACAAAAATTAAGGATAGACATTTTTCTTCAATTGAAGACTATTTTTATCCTTTAGGACGATGAGGTAAATTTTTTCAAAAGCATTCAGAATCTGCGCCTAATAGTATATCAAGTGTATTGGTGAAATGCACGAAAACAGAGTATTTTTCACACGGGGATAGCAACTTTGCAAGCGATTTTCCGAGCCGTAAAGCATGCCAAAATGCTGTTAATCATGTTTTTGAAAAGCAAATTTATATTTTTCTTCGAATTACTCAAGTTTTACGTTTTTTTACAAAAAATAATGGTATTATTAGAAATGATATCGAAGGAAATGTTCTATTTTATAGGGTAGTAAGAGTTATCCCTCATTAGTTATATCTGCAAATGAAGAAAATGAGACTAATTTGATATAAAAATAAATAAAAGTTAACTTGATTTTAGAAGATAAAATAATTTACGAAAAAATAAGGTTTTTAAACTGCAAAAAATTGTTTCAAAATTCGTACTTCACAATTCCTTTTTTTGCAAGGATAGAGTTATCTCCCTCTTTTTACATATGATGCTACCAATTTTCGAACGTACGACCCAATCAAAATTAAAATAGAGGCATTTAGTTTTGATTTGGGACCGGTTTCATCCTTTATGACGATGAGGTATGTTTTCTCAAAAAGTAAGCCTTATATGAAATTCAGCAACGCGCCTATTAACAGTGTCACTCTCAAAAATACACAGACAGAACCTCAAAAACTTTATTTTCTTCAACGAAACAAATAATATTTAGAATCGGCGCATAAAACATAAAAATAATTTTAGAAATTAAATTATTTTGTTTCTACTTTATGGAAAACTATTACAGTAGGAGGGTTCAACTAATATCAACTAATAAAAAAATTCTGGCCTTACAAGCACAGTAAAGAGAAACTTGTGGATTCATTTTTTACCAAGCCCATGAATGAAAATAGAAATCATGGTGCCCCTAACCATGTCAAACCGGGTAGGCGGCAATAGAAAACGTCAATACTATAAACGAACGTAGATCAAAAATCGTTAGAAACAGAGTTTTGTATTGCCTTTTGTCGCACGACTGGCAACAAATGGCAATTGAAAACACTGTTTCTAGCAATTTTTGATCCGCGTTTGGTGATTGTTAAGAGCGTTTTCCATTGCCGCCTACTCAGTGTTTTATTGCTAGAGGCAGTCTTGTCAATAAAATTGAGATTGCTCATCACTTACAAGCACAGTAAAGAGAAACTTGTCGATTCATTTTTGACCAAGCCCATGAATGAAACTAGAAATCATGGTGCCCCCAACCATATCACACCGGGTAGGCGGCAATCAAAAATGTCAATACTCAGGATGAACGTAGATAAAAAATGGGCCTTCCTGGGTTGAACCAGTACTAAACAAGGATAAATGTGTCTTACTCAAAGACACAACACAGAGCCGCCAGTGAGGCTCGAAACCGTGGCCTCTCGTCAAGGACTCTACCACTGAGCAACTGTGCTCCCTAAATTGGTGTGTGTATGTTTGTGTGACAACATACCTATTCTAAAGTCAACATAACCCTCCCCACCAGACAGGACCAATCTTGTTTCTGACATCTCTTTAGTATCTTCCTGGTCTTGTGAAGCCGCACTAATACCCCCTCTCTTTTTACCTGAAAGTATACAAATACATAGAATTATAATGGGCTCCACATTTATTTTTCTTCCATTTCTAACCAGTGCTGGGTTATATAGATGTGCACATTTTGCATGGTTACCCTGCAATCGCAACTGCCTTGGCCCATTCCGTGGAATCAGACCTCGGACATACATCGAGGATCAATGCTGATGTTACATTATGTCACGCTGACATCATAGAAACCATGCCACCACAATAACAAGTGTGATTGCAGCAAAACAAATGGTTTGAAATGAAGTTTATGTTTTTTCAATAAAATATCGCTATAACGATATTTTATTGAAAAATACAAAAAACTTCATTTATTCTGCTAAGTAAACTTTTCGGGTTACCAGAAAAATAGATTTTAATAGGGCTGAACCCACTTGCTAAAGAACTAATTTACCTTACGCCAGTTCCTGCTAACAAAATGGAGCTTTTTGGTACATAGTACTATGCGTAATGCGCCTTACGTGCACCTGAGGCTTGACTGGATTCTCAAATTGTGCTGGACTTTCCCAATTGGGTTACCCTGGTGCATGCCAGAGTCTTCACTGCTTGTAAGTGGATGCATTATCAGACCATGCAGCCTCACTGGACAGAGGGTGAAAGTTCGGAATTTCCAAAATCCTGAACATTAGAAATTCAAATTTTAAAACTTGCAGGATGACTACCAAAACATAATACTTAAATGATTGATTGTGTTTTGATAATCTGAAAACTAATCAAAGAAGTTAATAATTATAAACTCCCTAATTCAGCATTTTGAGGCTGACTTTCTGTGGAAAGTCAGTCTCAAAATCCTGAATTCAGGGTCAATCCTCCAAACTTTCACCCATGCATATGCTAAACCAGGATATATTCTGTGATGAAAACAGTGTAGACACAGACCAGCTGATCAGCATCCACTCTATTTTCCTCTCAACTTGAAAGACATGCTTATAAGCTGATACCCAAGTATATGGCTAAAAAATATTGATAAATGTTTAAGACAAAATTATTTCAATAGAGGACAAAAAGAACTATTTCTCAAGGCAATTGTTTCTTTATTCTACTGTTTAAGCTTCTGGTCAGGCTGAAAAATACTGATATGGACGACATGAAATAAACATCACTGAAAATCAATGACCAAAGTCTCCAAAGTCCTTGTTTACCCCGCAGCTTAGTAAGTCTTTTAAGTGCTGAAACCAAATTACTCACACAGGAAAAGCCGACACAACAACCAAAGTAGTTCCAGATCAAACAGCTCCTCCTATGGGAGCTGTTTGATCCGGAACTATTTGTTTCTATTAATAAATACTTTATAAAAATTAATATTGAATGGTTGAGTCAAAATTAAGGAATGGATGAGTCTACTTTAACAGTCTAGTATTTAAATAGTGAATCTTTCCTGAGGTTGATCTTCTCAAGGGATGAATAAGAAGAGCAGGAAATGAATAGACTAATTATCCAACACAAACAAAACGTCATGCAACATTGTCTATAAAATCTCGATAGATCAGAAGGAACAAAAGCTTTTATTTTTGTTTATGTCTTTGACTCATTGCTTTGGAGACTCATGGGCGAACTGAATCAAGGTTGTGCATTTTTGTTTGTAATTATTTTTATTTGGAACTTAACATTGCCTTCATTGTTGCAGCAGTCCATTATCCTATCCCACTGATAACCTACTCAGTTACAGAGAGCAGCAGTAATCATGAAAATTTGGATATGTCAAAAATAGCATTAAATTTAGGCAACACATGCACAGATCCAGAAAGTTTTGCCAGAGGGGGTCCAAAATTTGGTAACGTTTTTTTTTTTAGTTGATGAGGGGATAAGAGGGTCCAAATGCCGCTATAAATGGGCCATCATCGGCCCGCCAGCAAAACGCCATTTAAATGGCATTTTGCTAGCGGGCTGATGATGGCCCAACATTAAATGCTGGCTTGGTAGCTTTGCCATTTTTCAGGGGATCCGGACCAGTATTGAAAGGAAACCCTGTATTTATTTGATTTTTCAGGGGGGGGGGGGGTCCGGACCCCCTGTCCGCCCCTCTGGATCAGCCCATGCAACAGACAACGATGGTGCTGATGAGACTGCTGGTGGGCGGTGACTGCTCTGAAGAAGTAGACTGATCAGGGTTTTCTCTGTTCGCTATTCTGAATAGCCCTGATAACCCACATTTCATTAAAGAAGAGAAAGAGAAGTATTCCAAATTTTAGAACATTTACCATACCCCCCATGAAGTTGTAATTATTAGCACAGCTAAAGCATCTCCTCAAGTTAGTTAATAAGATATTCCATAAATTGTTTTCTTATTGTGTGGGAAAGGTTTGCAACCTGTGTATAATAACCAATTAGCTGTACTGACAGCTCAAGGATGTAGTTATTCACAGGGTTGCCACTCAATATCCATTTCAAAATTCCCTGACTTTTCACTGACTTTTCCCTGACTTTCAACCGTTTTCCAGACCCTTTTGGAAGGCCAATTTTAGCCATTTTCATCCATTGACTTTTCGAAGATTTTGCACAAATAATTTAACTAAACCCTAAATATTAGAAAAGGAATGTTTCTGAACATAAATTGCTTGCAATTTATGTTCAGAAACATTCCTTTTCTAATATTGCTTGCAAATTATGGAAACTAAAATTTCCAGAAGCCTGTTAACTAGCATCTTTTTAAGAAAAATTTGAAATTCCCTGACTTTTCCATTTTTTTAAATTTCCCTGACTGAAAATGTAATTCCCTGACTTTTCCCTGACCTGGAAATTTTTTCATTTTCCAGAACTTTTTCCCTGACCGTGGCAACCCTGTATTCATCCACAAGGCATCTATAACTCATATCATGTCTGGTTTTGCTTTCATTGATATATGCGCCACCACAAGGTTTTGGTATGTATTGCAGATTTGTAAATAATTGTGTGACTATTAATCGACATACATATAAATTATTCAAAAATATTTTAATGATGTTCAAACCAAGGCAAAGGGGAGATAAATACAGCTTAACATATAACTTCTCTGATACTATGCTAAAAAGTAACTTTTTTTTTTTTATTAATTCCACAACTGTGTTTTACCACCAATGAATTTAGAATAGATCTCTCTAAAATGTATATCTGTCTGACCAGTATGCCTGCTCACTAGTTAAGCATGCAAATTGCAGTTAATACTTCGGTAAATGAACAAATGCTGGGGATGTGCTTCATTTTGCATGTTCCCAACCTTGACCTAGCAAATCCTTTAAAAGATATAAAAAATATATGTCTATAATGAATTAACACAATATATGTAAGTGGAAAGCTTATAAACATGTTTTCAATTCTCATTTGCTGCTTATGTTTCCCAGTAGAGCTACCATGTACACTTGCTGAGAAAATTCCTAACCTCATAAATCATGGAATAAAAAGATATCAAAGACCTTGTTAAGCATAGTAGAAGTATTCTTTCTGCTACTGCAATGTCTGATAATTGATGTTAATTGGTTTTGAATGATTATCAGATGAAGTGGGAGGTGTGCAACAGTTCCGGATAAGATAAATATCTAGATAAATATTCATCACTTTATATCATGACTTATTCATCTTTAGGTTTTGTTTGAATTGATTCTTTACTTCCCATCAATAGTCTTTCAGTTAAACAGGGACGGGTCTTCCTGGATTGAACCAGTACTAAGCTAGGATAAATGTGTCTTGCTCAAGGACCACAACACAGTGACACCGGTGAAGCTCGAACCCGGGGCCTTTTGGCCTTGAGTCAAGCACTCTAGCACTCAGCCACTGCGCTCCCTTCATCTTTAGGTAATCCTTACACATCTGCTTTAGGAACTCTTTAGAATTGCCTCTGACAGAGGCAATTCTAATGAGAGCCAAAAACATATGTTTCAAATTGGTAAAAAATAAAAATAATAATGCTTAACTATGATTCATTCATCTTTAGGTAATTTTTACACATCTGTTTTAGGAACTCTTTAGAATTGCCTTTGACAGAGGCAATTCTAATGAGAACCAAAAATATATGTTTGGTGAAAAAATAAAAATAATAATGCTTAAAACTATGATTTTTTATGGGAGCTAAGGAAAGCTGTCAGAGGTTCTAATGAGATGGATCAATCATTATTTATCTGTTGATAAGCTCATAAGCCAGTTAAGCAAAAATAATTTGCGTAAAATTGCAATTATTTTCTTATCCATCAGTTTAAACATGTGTTTTGGATGCTCAAAAGAACCGTCCCATTGAGACCGTTCTTTTGAGTACCTACAACATATGTTTTGGTTGAGCAATAAGAAAAATAATTTTCAGTTACGCACTCTTATCTGGAGGCCTGAAACTAATGCGGTGAAACTAACCTTAGTATGCAGGTAGGACATAATTATGTCAGTCCATGCACATATCGGTAATAATAATTATGGTGTACGGTTTGTTAGCTCACCTGAGCCATTAGCTATTGGATGGTAGGTGATTAGGCGTCTGCCTGATGTCAGTTCAGCAATTTTACTTTACAACAACTGCATCAACTGAATTTTGCTGAATTTGCACTTGTACGTACACCAAGGTCTGATTCCTGCAAATTAGCTGAGGAGTTCCAAAAGATCTTGTAGGAGAATAGTTATCAGGTCAAGAAATGGACAGTTGAAGATGGTTCTCAGTTGTTTGCTTGTATGTTTGTTTGATTTGATTCTTTACATCCCAGTCAACAATCTTTCAGTTATGGTGGGACCTGTCTTCCTGGATTGAACCAGCACTAAGCAAAGGATAAATGTGTCTTGCTCAAGGACACAACACAGTGATGCCAGTGAGGCTCAAATACCCAACCCCTCTGTCTCGAGTCAAGCAATCTACCATTGTGCTGCTGTGCTCCCCGTTCTCAGTTGTAACACATCCACAAATGTGAATGGTTATAGACTAAGGTTTGAAATGGATAAGCTAAATGATTTGTGGGAGTTGTATTATAAAATGGGTGAAACACTGTTGTTTATTTGTCTCATTTAGACATTTTTGGAAAACTCACAACTTGTTGTTTGAAAGAGAATAGTGTTTCAGTGTCTTAACCATTCCCTTATGCTAAAAGAACCTGTTTTGCTCAAAAGAACTCTACTTTAATTTAATTAGTCAAAATTCATGCCTTAATGGAAGTTGGCAGAATTTCCATACACTCTCATTGATTAAATTAATTTTCAAGCTTCTCCCCATCTTTATTCTTGAGTTTGATGAAACTTAACTTGACAAAGAAGTCATAATTTTCATTTCTCATGAGAAAAAGGCCATTTATGACTGCGTCTATGAAAAGAACTAAGTTTTGATGCATTCTGTGTGGGCCTATATTACTGAAACTTATACATGTTAATTTGAAAATAATCCTCAAAATAAAATACTACCCAATCTTTAGGACAAATTTCTATTTAACCCAAATAAGCTTGGCGTCCTTTTTGTGGGACATAAGGCAAACAGTGCCAACCCAGATCCGACGCCTCATAACGCAGCGTCAGATTTGGGTCTGCACTGTTTGCTTGCAAATTATTCTATTTAAATTTGAATAAAAATGAAAAATACCACCCAATATCCCTTAAAACAGAAATGGTAAGAGAGGGATATTCCATTCAGCTCAAATGGGTTAATATATTTATATCTGTATAAATTTACAAGTGTGCAAAATGAAATTATTTCACTACTTAAATGAGTTTAGTCATATTTCCTGTGTAGTTAACCTTTTTCAAATAAAATGCTTTTAGACTTTTTTTTAAAAAAAAGATAAGGCTCTCTCATTAGAGGAAATTTCACAATACCAGACTGAGAAAATGGACAAAACTCCATTCTTTGCTTTTTGCATTTGCTCAAACATTCAAGGGAATCTGAAACAATGGAAACTGCCCCAACAATTTCAAACATATGCAGGCTGATCTTGGGCTTTGTCATTTACAAATGCAATGATTGTACTCCCATAATCCTTGAAAGAGGATCTTCATCATGATTCAATCTAGCTAATCTACATATCGGCCAGCCACCACTGTCACTGAGCTAATGATGCGAGACAGCAGATAAATTTCATCACTGACATCTTGCATAAACACGCAAAGCCAATAATTTACAAAAATGGGCTCAGAATGTATTCTCTGAAATTACTAGCTAAGCCAACCAATCAAAACACAGAAATTCAACTAGATTACTTGCTAACCAATCAAAAGTCAGGTGGTCCATAAGGCTGCTATTTAAGCTAACCAATCAAAACTCAGTTATCCTTGCACTTGCTCAACTGAATTATCAAAACTCAGGAAGTCTATCAGTTTGCCATCCAAACAATCAAAACTCTGGTAATCCTTGCGCTTGCTCAGCTGACCAATCAAAAGTCAGATAGTCTATAAGTTTGCCATGCCAAACGATCAAAAATCAGGCAGTCCATGAGCTAGCTAAGCTGAGCAATCAAATGTTTGCCAATCAAAACTCAGGAAATCCTTGCACCTGCTCAGCTGACCAATCAAAACTCAGGTAGTCTATATGTTTAATTAATTGTCAATTAAACCAATTAAAACTCAGATATTACTTGAATTTCCCCAGCTGTATATTACTATTAGCCAATTAATCACTTGTGACCTCCATTGAATGGTACTATTTTTATTACATATGTGTGTAACCTGCGTAATGGGTGCCACGTACGTCAATGTATCACCTTGTGAACCTTTGGCTCAGGTGAGCTAAAAAGTGGGTTAGATTGTACCAGAACATCCCAGAGTACTTGGAGCAATTAGATCTAGGTCAACACTATTTGCTCTCTAAAGCCTGTATAAATATTTAGGTTGTATGCTCTTGTATAGAATCAATCATATTTCGAAGCACGGTTTCTAAATTTATCCATGTCCTGTCTGTCCGTGGTAAGCAACAAGCTCTCTAGTCCGTCCATTAATCAATGAATATTTAATAAACTTGATGTAAACTTAATTAAAGAACTAGTCCTGGCTTTTCCTGATCACTCAAATGAACTGATTGAATCTAATTGCTAATTTTGTCTCCTTTCAGTGCTTTGATTAAAGTCCGTAACAGGATGCTCCAATCAGAACTACCGTATGCATTTCATTTGAATGCCCCCCTCAGGATCGCCAGGATTTCTGGAAGGGGATCATATATATAAAGGAGTGGGTGTTCCCTTTGCGGATTTTATCTCATTTTTCTTAAATATCCCATAAAAATGAAATAATTTGGTCTCACTGAGACCAAATTACAGGTCAACCTCGTTATCTCAAAGTCCAAGGGAATGGAGAAAATACTTCGAGTTATCCGAAGTTCGACATAGCCAAAATGTGACTAACCAAAATACAGTATACATGTTGAATTTTGTTGAACCAGATTTCCTATGATATACATTTGCAGTACAGACGTAGTAAAACTGTTTCTACTCAAAACTGGATTGAAATAAAGACAAAAGAAAAATCTTTTGAGTTGTTTTATTTCCATTTTAATTACATAATAAAATAAAATAAGCAAACATCAAACAAAACAAGTTAATATCTCCATATACGAGAGCATATAGATAGCTAAAACGGAGATCTTTGCAGCACACATCACTGAAAAAACGTCAATTTTGTAGGAGCAGAACCACAGATATTCTAGCTGAATCAGCTTAGACTGCACTCTTGCAGTCTTATCAGAGTCTTCACATGAAGAAATATTACACCCTTTAATATCCAAATATCTCACAGCAATCTAAAGACTGTTAAAACATCTCTCATCAAAAGTCACCGATGCACAATATTAAGTCATTAAAATTTGAAAGGGACGGCTAATTTTCTGATGCTCCAATCGAACACACCTGAGTGGTTATGTCAAGGTCAATCGGGTCAATTATCTACACAAACAGCTGATCAATTAACAACACACTATAACTAATTGACGATTACTTGCAACAATGGATTATTTGGGCTGAAATTAAGGCTATTGTTCGATCAATCAGGTATATTTCTTTGTTTGTCATTGGACCGTTTCACTTTTTGACCACTACGATACAAGCAGTGGTAAACAAAGGGAAAATTGGTTTTATGGAATGAAAAATCGCTTCGAAATAGCCGAGTTTTCATGATAACCGAGTTTGACATAAGCAAGGTCGAATTACAGTGCAATATAGGGGAAAAATCGGGAATGGATGATCACTTCGACATAGGCCGTGTATTCGAGATAGGCAAGTTTGACATAACGAGATTGACCTGTATATCATTTTCATAGAATATTTAAGAACAGGGGGCGGAGAGGGGGTTTGCTCCTGAACCCCCTCTGGATCCGCCATTGCCCCTGAAACATTTCATACAGCAAACGGAAGGTTCATCCTAACATAAAAAAAGTACCGTAACTGCGGTACTTCTTGCACAGGCAACCAGGCCTTGAGAAATATTAGACTGCATTATAGTAGACCTTCATTGATATAAAATACATTAAGGATCTTACATGAGTGTCCATGTTTTATTGAATTTTTTAAAAAAGTTGGGGAAAAGAGGTAAAATGCGAGGCTTGCTGAGCATTTTATCACTTTTCCCAATGAGCTTAATGAATTCAATAATACAGGAGCACAAATGTTAGATTCCATCAAGATTAATTTAAAATCTCATTTCTGACGTAAAAACATTATAATTTTGTCATTATGTAAGCAATGTTGTTATTATATATGGACATCATAATGTTTCCCGACAATCTATAAACCACTAGTAGTTTATTTTTTTTTTTGCATGGCATTATTTCACTCCAAGACACGAAGTCATATGATTAAAGGTTATAAACAAGCCCAACTCATGTGCTACAATATCAAAATACCAGTGAATGGTGTAATTTTCATTTCAAAGTCTGTTCAATAATATTGAAATAAGAACACTGGTTGGCATTTGTGAGTTGAGCATAAACAAGAGGGCCCTCTGGCATTGGGTTGCTCATCTGAATGACTGTTTGTAAGGTCAGGAGAAAACATTATCCTGTCAAACATCAAACTATGAACCTTTGATGTCTCAGCAGTTTACATGGAAAGGGGGTATAAAAACACCAAAAGAACCAGACCAGAAGCAGCATCCATTGAAATCAGATCTGAGCAGTGTTTGAGGAATATCTGATATGAGGACTTTCGGAATATGACAAGATTATGGAGAGAAATATTGTGAGGACAATAAACAGGGTAATTTGTTAGCTCATTTGAATTGTAGATTGATCCCTTTACGATGGTCCACACAAATTAATGGCCAATATCTACATCAATACAATTCTACAAGAAATGCCAAATAGAGCAAACTGCAGGGCACCAGACAAGGGGACATAACATGAGACATATCATTTAAGACAGTCTGTCTCAGATAACAATCAATTCTATCTGCTCCGCGACATAGACTTATCAGAATACTATATATATGGACCATCAAGTACATGGAACATACATATATTTAAAATGCAGCAGACATAACTCTTTGCATTTTAATTTTCCGAAAGGAAACTAAAATTTTCCAAAGGATGTCCCATTGCTTATTCCTGTGGATTCCTATAGCACTGGAGGGGGTATGGACCCCCATCCCTCTAGATCTGCCTATGTCTTACACTGGAAATGGATCTGTGGAAAGAACAAGGCAAATTAATTCATTATAATTAGGGATTTATATACCTTTGTAGGCTTATCTCGGTTTCTACAGTACTCATGAATATTCAAAAGATCCAGGCAATATTTCTATATGCAATACTGACTGCATTATTCAAGTAAATTATTATTCACTATTTCTCATGTTAATACCAAAATATGTTTTTTTTTATTACTTCTGAAGCCAATATGTAATAGATAAAGGATACTTTTCCGGGGCTTTCTTGTTTAAACCGCGAGGTGGGCGTAGCCCACCAAGCGGTTTATACAGAAAGCCGAGGAAAAAATCTTTATGGTGCAGGTGCAAATAAAGATGTGTTACTAACACCTTACGAAATTTACATTCGCTCCTCCCAGCATCCGGCCTAAGCTGTCAATTATATTACATTTACCTTTGTCGCTATTTAGGAAGTTCCCGCCTACATTGCTATTTAACTGAAATTGGAAGTTAGAGTACGGTTTTAAGCTCCTCCTTCGTCGTTATTCTAGGGTGTCTGATTTAAACATCAGCAAAGATCAAAGAAAAAAGCATCTGCCATACTACAATGGATCTTGTAGCTAAAATGGTCATTTACATCAAAGTTACAAGCTGAAAAAATGCATCAGCTTTCTGTTGATTACTATGCTCTACAAGACAATTTGTATAAGGGTAATCAGGGGTTGTACAAATTTGTACAAGTATACAAAGGGTTAGCTCTTCTCTACAAGTAACCTTAAATTCAAACGGGTCCTATATGCGATGGAATATTAACACTGTGCAAACAGCTAGTAAATAATAAATCTGATCAAACTGGGTTTATACTATATTTGAGACAAATCTGTTAAAATCTTGGCAACACTGCTAAATGTCAATTATACTAATATTATACAATTATTGACTTCAATGAGGTAGACATAAGGATTTATCTACCCGAAAAAGTGATAATTCACCGAGGCCGCCAGGCCGAGGTGAATATCACTTTTAAGGGTAGATAAATCCTCATGTCTACCGAAATTGAAGTCAATAACTGTTTTGTTATATGACTTTTCAACTTAGAATGAAAATGTTATACTTTTACTTTTGTTGCTGAAGTAAACCTTCAACCTAAAGACTTTCTAACAAGTTTTATCAACTGTTATTTAAATATTTTAATGTAGTATTTTGCAATTTGGAATGTATTTTAATTCTCTAAATGTGGAGTGTAAAATTTAATCATAAAACTTTTTTTTTTTACATTTTGTTTATTCAAACAAAGATAAATGAACAAACAACACATAACAAAACAGTTGTTAAAATTCATGAAAGTCTTTAGTTTACCTGTTGAGATGTGAAACAGCAAATCATGTCAATTTCATGCAGCACATGCTAGTTTTACACTCATCATGCTATTTTTAGCTCTCTAGAGGGTGATATTGCAGAAGTGTCAAAAATGTTAACTTCTGTAAACTAGTTTGAGCTGGATTTCATCCTATATCACCTTCTGAGCCAGTTTAGACCAGTTTTGAGGTAGACATAGAGATTTATGAAGACAAATTTGGCCAATCAGGGGACAGGATTCTCTCCAGTCATATAACAAAAGCAAATATTACTAATTAATATATTATATGGGTTTCAACACAACAAAACCTGTTTTCAGGCTTTCTGGTAAAGTAAGACAATAACCAGTTTGCTCAGCTACTGAGACTGGGTAGAATATTAAAATTTTGCATGGAGCATGTTAAACTTTTATACTTCTTTGAAAGAGAATGACAAAGGCACTGATCAGACTGTTAGAATGCCTAGACTGATCTGCTCCTTTATTGTTCGTGTGCAACAAAATAAGTTTTTTTCGAGATGAAGCCCATAATTATGTCCTATTTTCACAGCTGATTAGTAAATAATACAAAGCAAAGTATTGCACCTGATTATACAGCAAAAACATCTGTTGTACATATCAAGTTAGAATAATCGAGCCACGACATGAGATTTCCAACAATGTGGTATGTGCGACCAGCAAATGCTCAGATCAGCCTGCACCTACGCTCAGTCTGATCAGAGCCTTTGCTAGTCGCTTGAATATTCTGTGAGTGTTAAGCTACCAACTGAATATCAGTTGGAGTTTCTAAGCTTAAAAGGAGGCTGCACAGGCTCGTCTGAGTCTACACTTGTCAAAATGCAACATTGTCACAAATCACATGTCGCGGCTCATATAATACAAAGCAAAGTATTGCACCTGATTATACAGCAAAAACATTTGTTGTACATATCATGTTAGAATTTATTTTACCACTGTAAGAAAAGCAAGCAGCATCTGGTACACAGAAAATATCAAGAAACCAAGCTACAATTGTTGCTGAAGAAAAAAAAGGAATGAACAAGAACTATATGTACTCTCAAGAAATTAATAAGCAATTGAAATATCTATAGTGCATAGAAATAGACCTTATTGCACTTAGATTCATCATTTATTTGAGCTGTGACAAGTGATTTCAAACAATGTGGTATTTTGACAAGTGTAGACTCAGACGAGCCTGTGTAGCCTCCTCTTAAGCTTAGAAACTCTGTATGATGTTTGCCAGTAGCTTAACAGTCATAGAATCTTCAAGCGACTTGCAAAGGCTATGATCAGACTGTGCATATGCGCAGGCTGGTCTGAGCCTTTGCTGGTCGCACATACCACATTGTTGGAAATCTCAATTCGCGGCTCATTTATTTTTTGCAAATAAGCCATGGCAGAGATCCAATTTACCATTTCCAACTTAATATTAAAGTGCATATTCTTCTATTAGTACAAACTATTAGGCCATAATTTTTTTTATTAGTTGATACTGTAATTTTCCGGAAAGTAGAAAAAAAATCTATTTTTTAATTTTATCTGCCGAATCTAAATATTATGTGTTTCATTGACAAATATAATATTTTTTTGAGGTTTTTGAGAGTGACACTCTTAAAAGTGATTGTCCTGTCCAGAATCTTAAGAAAATGATGAAATATTTAAAGATCTAACACAGACTGCTAGTTTACCTTACTAGTCTAGAGATAATAATTAAAATAAACCCAAACCCCCGCCCCCTAAAAAAACCTCTGAAAATGACCAGTTATTTTCAGAACTTTTTTTTATCCCCCCCCACACCCCAACCCTAAATCTGAAAAAAAAAATCCCGTAATTCAACTAATAAAAAAAATTCTGGCCTTAGTAATTTTTATGGGTGATTTACACTGTATGATCTGATTTCAGTCAATTCAGTGATGCAACTTAGTTTATAACATGGATTCATTGCGTGAGTCACAGAAAAACAGTGTGGATCCTGGCCCCGAAGTTATAAAACTTTTTTCATGCTCAGCTCAACTGGGCACGAAATTTTAACTACTCATAAAAACTAAAATACCGACAAATGTAGAAGTTTCTTGCTTTAAGTATCTCAGATGTTGCGTTTATCATACTAATAAATGTTAAAATGCCAACAATTGTTGGCATTTCAACATTTATAAGCAGGATAAATTTCGTGCTCAGCTGAGTTGAGCATGAAAGATTGCAGAAAGAGCATGAAACATTGCTGGCACTAAAGAAATGAAAATAGTATACTCAAGGGATATTTCCAAAACAGAAATGCATTCTACAAACAAACGCTTAGAGGGCCGGCCACCTTAAGGTATATAGGTTAAGGTATATACTAGGCCAAAAAAGAAACGCCGCATATAAAACATACATTTTATATGGGGTGTATTTCATCAATCTCTCGCAAACGATTTGTCACAGTTTGAGCGCTGATTCTTGGATTATGAGTTCCCGGGGTTGTCCTGGCTATCATTGTCACCGGGCGAAATTGATTCAGCAGTTTAAAGCTACGTTTTTATCTATCTTGACGTCGCGCCATTAGGCGACAACGTCATGACTGCGCACGGTCTGACATTGTTCCAAATTGCCAGAAACGTTTCCTAAGACGTTCAATTATCCTTGCATGACTTTGAAATTGGTGTGCTATCATCAATGGCGTCATGTTAGTTTGTAACATTCTTATCGCCTTTTCGCGTTCAACATGTGTCCGTTTTGGCATCGTAAATTAGCAATGTGTAACTTTTAATTTTAAATTTTTAAAATGTTTTCAGGCAAATTGGATATAAGACTAGTGATTTCAGTAGTTATTACATGTGTAAAGCTAAATAAAGTGAATGTGCACGTGAAAAACTTGAAAATAAAAAGACAGCCACTACACTGGTTTGGGTTGACTGAGCTCAATAAAACAATGGTAATAATGTGTGGCAGGAATAGTAGCGAAACATAGATAGCAGATGAAATTTTATAACTCTCCTTTAAGGCGCATTATTTTTAATCTTTATATGCGGCGTTTCTTTTTTGGCCTAGTATATAGTAGAGAACATTTTTAAATATTGTCCAGTCTTGAAAATGTTAGAAAGATTTTTAATATGGAATTTACCTGATGATATAGGCTGGAAGTGAGCCTTACAACAACACCAGTAATTTTCATTGTAAGCAATATTGAATGACAATATGGCAATATATTTCATGGAAAAGAGGTACTGTAAAATCTCGAAAATTTGAACTTTGATTTTTCAAAATACTTGCTAATTCAAAATAAATTTGGGACACATTGGCTCTATTTTAATAACTGCCTATAATGAATGACATATGTTTTGGGCGCGTAAAAGAAACGTCTCATTGAGACGTTTCTTACACGCCCAAAACTTATGTTTGAAATAAAAAAAACTGATAATAATAATTTAAGGGGTAATATATTTTCATATCTACCTCCCTATTATTCGAACTACTGATAATTTGAATTAAAACCTCTTGTCCCGAGGACTTCAAATTTAAGAGTAATTTAGACTGTAATATTAATTTCATGAACTTCTGCTCATAACTCAACTGGTGGCAGTTGAATCTGTGAACTCTTAGTGACTAGTCTGGTAAGTTACTAACTGAGCTACAGTGCTCCCAACAGGCGCCTGTCCAGTATTTACAGTATGCCACAAAATATGAGATGGCATATTGTAAAGCTGGACTGGCCCCTGTGGTTTTCCCATAATGCCCTTGTAATTCTCACATATCTTACTGCCGTTTTCAAAATAGTGTCCCCTTGTCTCAAAATAAAACGCAAACACAAACTGTTTCTATAACGCTAGCATCTTGCTGATTGGATTGTAAAATATATGAGCAGACAGGAAAGAAACGCCTACCTGTGTGTAAAGTATATTGAGTGTTCTGGTGTCAAATATCAAATATACAAAACCTGAATTTAGTAGTTTAATTCTAAAATACAAGAATAATTTATTAGTTATGGGTAAATTCTATAAAATTCAAGAAAGTTTGTTTAGAAATGTAAAGCAGAATTAAGCTTGATACATGGGAAAGAGGCAAAGCAAGTGAATACCTTTAGAAGGGACTTTTGGAGGGTGTGCTACAAAACATCAATATATAAAATATAATTACATATATATATTCACAATAATCAAAGCACATATATTCATACATAAGCCACATCATATGTAAAAACAAACATGGGGCATGCAGCACATGAAATTTTGGTACTAATTGAAAATGCACTAAAGCCTTCTTGAACCCTTATTACTCCATAAAAATAATGCCTTTTGACGCCTTTGAAATATCATTTATTTAAAAATATTATGGAAAATGGAGCATTTGCTACTTTGAGCAAATGCTCCATTTTCCTTAATATTATAAAAAGTATTCAAAACTTTACTTAAATTTTTCGTGAATTATTTCAACATTGTCTAAAAATAGAAATGATGTCATGATCTAAAAATAGCCTATGGAGTAAAGGGTTAAATGACCATGATGATGTATCCAGAGGGGCTTGATGTTTAAACTTTGGTCTGAGCCTTCATCCACATCCCATTGATGTGCAATTTGTACCAATTTGTGTTAACTCTTTGCATTCTGGGAAATTTTTATCCTTTTTTGTCGGCTGCTGATTTTATCAAAATCATCTTTTTCGAAAAATTCTTTCAGGAATACCATCTGAGTGTCAAACAAACTGCATCCAGATCTGGGTCCAAATTGATTGCAAAAGTTAACAGCAGACGACACTAGAAGATAGAATTAAATTAGCGTAACCATACATGCCATAACTTGTGGACTGAAATCTGTGAGATTAAACAAAATTTTAAGTGAGATTTGATAAAATTCTGTGAGATTTTCACAAAAATCACTTTTGAACACCCCCACCCCCCCCCCCCCCCCCCCCTTATAACCAAAAAACTTTTATTTTAATGTAAGAAGCTTATGATAAAAACAATAAAGTGTGATTTATGATTATTTCTTTATAAAATGTGTTTTAAGATGGTCTGAAAATTCTGTGAGATTTGAAAATCTTATGGGAATCGGCTTTCAGAAGGGCCAAATTCTGTGAGATTTTATCTCACAGTGTTAGGTATGGCATGTATGGGTAAGTAACAAGTTAGTTGGGAAGATATAGCTTGTAATTGGGGTGGAGGATAAGTTTCTTTATATGGCAAGGTTGTTTCTTGAGTTCCAAAAAAAAATTGATTTTCAGGACATTGATTATTCAAATTTAAGTCAGCTTTATTGTACAATTTAACGTGTGTATATACAAATATTCTCTCTTGTATATTTGTATATTCACCAGTATTTGTACAATAAAATACTTGTATCAATGACCAATAAAACGATCACCTTTTGATTTACTCATCAGATATTCAAGTCAATTATATGCTCCACCCTTGACAGGGTCTTGTCGGAATTAATGAACAGCATAGATCAAAGGAAAGGCGGCAAAGTCATGATACAATGTCTGATTGACTAACAGTTACTTAATTAAAAATATTTTTCACTAGCATATTTTTGAACTAGGTCAAACAGTCGGAGAAAACTTGTAACCCCACCAAAGCATAGTTTTAGACATATAAGAAACACATTGTTGATACAGAAATAACATATCATATGACATCCAAAATATACTTAAACGCAAAAGTTTCGCAACCGTTTAATATCTGTGTTTTCTTCAGTATGGTCCATGTTATAATATTCATATACTCATATTTTATGCTCCTTCACAATGCGGAATAATTTACCATTAATCCATTTTGATCATACTCTTCATTCTGACGTTATAATTACGTCAGTGTTTTTCAACAATTTACGTCTAGCTTAAAGATTGTTATCTCGATTTGAAAACAAACGGTGTGATGTGATAGCCAGATGTCGTATCTGACTGAAAACATTTTTACGGGTTAACAATTAATTAACTTTTATCAACGCCCAAAGTCGCTGCGTTTCTTTGTTAACGTCAACCAATTTATCAAAATTGTTCATTTTATTCCGTTATGTCGCACGATACTTCCATCTTCTATGCAATGTGTTGAAGGCTTTCACTTGTGACATTAAAAACTCGATTTTAGATATTCAGTTGTGCTTAAATGGCTAATTACGTCAAATATTGAAGGCTTTACGTTGACATAATGAACGCTACCAAATGCATAAAATAACCTGCTTTGATTTGTCTGCCCTTCTGCTTTTGAAAACAGATAACTTTTAAACACCTTTTCCAAATCAAATGTAAGGTGGTGTAACACTGTGACTCGATAAAATGTAAGGTATTGTAACTCTGTGACTTTTCAAATTTGGGTTGCGTTACATTTCTTGTTGAAGATCGGCATTCGTAAGTCTCATTGGTCTGATTTTCATGTTGTTTGGACGGCAAATCATTGGACTTGTTAATCACAATATCATGGAGTAAAATATTTGGCTCAAAAAGACAGAAATAACACTTTAGTAAGAGTTGCGAAACTTTTGCGTTTAAGTATATATCTTACTTAAACAAAGAATAGTTACTTGGAGCATCTGAATGCAATCGGCATGTTTTGCAACAGATTTTACCATCAACGATATGGCACAAAATTTCACATGCCAGGTAAACAAAAATGTTGCCATCTTATCAAAATATAGCTCCATTGAACATGCACCTATTTGAGCCTGGGTGAGGCATTGAGAAAAAAAAACTATTTTTTGATAACATTAACCCTTAAAGCACCAATCAAGACTGCAGCAGACGACAAATTTTGGGACATCTTTCCCAATTTTCGAAAAAAATAAGGTATGATATTTCATGAGAATCGTCTGCCAGCAGACGATTCTCATGAAATATCATGCCTATTTGTTATTCTTGAAAAAGCTGCAAAATTTGAAATTGTTGTCTGCTGCAAATTATAGGTGGAGCTTCATGGGTTATAATTACCCTGCATGCAAGGAGTTATTTTCACAAGTGCAGATTGCTTGCATAAAGGATCAAGCAGAAACCAATTCTGACAGTCATTTCTTGCAATAACTTGTTTTTCCATCTATCTTACATAACAATCTCCTGAACTCCCCGGAACATGTCATGACATTGATTACTACATATCTCCTGAACTCCCCGAACATTTAGTGACATTGATTACTACATACAGTTTGTCTTAATAGAAATCGCTAGACTGATTAAACGGGAAAATTAGGGGGCAGATCGTCAAATTATTCATACTGTCTTCTTTTATCAAATATATATTTTTATGTTACATAACGTTTCATGTTCAAATTCCAAGCAATCTTAGTCTAGTATAGGGCTGATGCACTATTGATATATTTTTGTTATAGTAGATCTATGCTAACAAAATAAGTCAACTCACTAGAGATTTGACAGCAAAAATTCTGTTGTTCTGAAACTGTCCAATAGAGATTAATTTATCATTTTTAACTCTTTGCATGTTGGGTTGCATTGTGATTTTTTTTCAAAATCAATGTTTTAAAAAAATTCTTTCAGAAATACCATCGGAGCGTCAAAAAGTTTGGATCCAGATAAGTCCCTACATATCTGGGTCCAGTTTGTTTGCAAAGGTCATCAGAAAAAGATGCTAGCAGGTGAAGAGACATTCTATTGCTGTAAAAAATCGAAGATCAAGGTGAGTTTTCAATCAAGTGTTTAAAGATTTGTAAGGAAGACCTATTTTTAACTATGTGAGGAAAAAAGGATCACTATCAACTCTTTGAGGAAAAAGGGATCCACACTAGATAGGCCACAATCACAAATGTTAAAACTATCGATGTACGTAGATAAAAATTGTTAGAAACAAGAGTTTTCAATTGCCATTTGTCGCCAGTCTGGAGACAAATGGCAATCGAAAACACTGTTTCTAGCGATTTTTGTTTCACATTCGTCGATTGTTAATTAAGAGTTTTTTTCGATTGCCTCCTATCTGGTGTGGGATCATACTTGCAAATTCTTTCTTCTATTAGGCATCAGACCAAGAGTGCAGGCCTCAAGGTTATAAAGCTTGAGTACATTCTCAGACTCAAAATAAAGCGCAATGATTGGCTGATTGCGGACACCTGTCCGCAAGCAGCCAATCATTATGCTTTATTTTAAGTCTGAGAATGAACTCAAGTTTTATAACCTTGAGGCCAGAAGTTATAGTACAGACACAAATTCCTTCAGTGAGCTTTGACCTCCCTCTATGACCTTGACCTTAGAAAGGGGTACTGAAACATTTGCTGTGCACAGTGTCTGTGGTGGAAATCATAGGCATAGCTACATTACGCAGTTACACACATTTGAAATGAAAACTGTACACATCCAGTGGAAATGGCTTAATGTAGGGTGGAAGCAGTGTTTTCCCATACCATAAGGGACTGCTCGAGACTTAAAGAAAAGAATTCACTCCCTCCCGGTCCCGGACCAAATTCTGTCTAAATCTTTTGTTCTCCCTACTGATTTGATACAATAAATTTTGGATGGTTCATTCTATATATCTAGGGGTGTCAGATTATATTTTTTTTTAAAAATACATGTAATGCATTTTTTTTGCCTGATAATATATTTTACCTTAACAAACAGTGTAGTAGACCCAGATCAAATTTCGCAATATGCGGCATTTCATCTGGGACTTCACTGTTTGTAAATGTACCTGTTTAGGGGTTTCCTGTATACAAAGAGTTAAATGCAGTTTTTTCAATTTGAAAAGGGTTTTAATTGATAAAAATTATCAGTTTCAGTTACGTCTCCATTTGAAATGCGTAACAGTTTAGCGTTCTGGCTCGACTCTTGGAAATGTGTGTGAAAATTTGGCGCAATTTTTACTTTCAGTATTCAGTTACAATTTCAACAGAGTCCAGTGGCTCAGATGTTTGAGTTGCTTGTCGAGAGTCACTGCTGGCTGAGTCACTGTGTTGTGTTCTTGAGCAAGACACTTTATCCCCTGTCGCTGAGTACATGTACTAGTTAAACCCAGGAAGAGAGGAAATAATGCCAACATGACTGAAAAATTGTTGACTGGGATGTAAAGCATCAAAACAAACAAACAAAGTATTCAGTTACGATTCCGCAGAGAGACAGGTTGATTCTGCAGACAGTCTACTTCACAGTAATATCATAACCTGACAGGAAAATGAGACACATCATCAATTCCTCTGTCTTTTTCATTAAGACTTCTCATGCTGAATATGTTTATGTACTACACTCCTCCCCAATTTCTATCCTGTAAACCTGCAGCTAGACTGGCTCCAGTCCTTAAAACAATTGTTCATCAATGTGCCATATCACATACTTGTAGCTATAGTCTTACTCTGATGGCTCTGTTTAAGACAGAGCCATCAGAGTTAAGACTATAGCTACAGGCACAATGATGAAAAATTGTTTTAAGGACTGGAGCCAGTCTAACCTGCAGCATTCCAGGTGTAAGCATGTATTTTCAATCAGAGTGGAAATCAGTGTGTATCCTGATCAGATGGCTTTGTCAGAAGCCAGCCAATCTGGATCTACAGTGCTTTCGAAAAATTCATAAATCCCGGTTTAGCTGGACAAGGGTTGAGCCTCCAAATATAGATCACAGTTATCTTTCAACTGCAAACAGTGTAGATCTAGACCAACTGGCTTCTTAATGTTTTTCACCCTGCTTGTACGAAAGCATACATTTTTAAAACCGGAATCCTGATAGTTAATTAGGTGAAATTTAGGGAGGAGTATAGCACATGAAAATATCCCAAAAGGTAAGCCATGTCATGCTGATGTTGATATTTTCTAAATTGCATCCTGTATATATCCTGTAACACTGTGTCATAAATTTATTCAATAAAACTCATTATTAAGGCTTATTCCGAATTACCACATTTCTGCATTTATTACTTGTTTCCATAATTCACATTGGAGAGGGAAAATTTAGACTCAACACCTTTAATAGCCCTTAAACACCATGCCAAAGGCTAAGCCTTAATTCACCATGGTGAAGAAAATGAAGGCCCCACCTCTTTAATAACCCTTAAACACCATGTCAAAGGTGAATAAAGCCATAATTAACCTTGTAAAAGAACATTTAGACTCCATCCCTTTAAAAGCCCTTAAAACCCATGCCTTAACCCTTTGTATTCTGATGGATTAGTCTTAATTCACCATGATGAAGAAAATTTAGGCTCTACCCCTTTCATAACCCTTAAACACGATGCCAAAGGCTCAGCCTTAATTATATAATTTAAGGGGTCAGAGGTCAAAATTTCCAAATTATGATACATTTAAGTCTTTGAAGATAATGTTTTGACCTCAGCAAAAAGTGTAGGCCCTGATGAAATGCAGCTTTATGCTGCATTTAATCTGGCTCTTCACTGTTTGCAAAAGTACCCATTTAGAGGTTTCGAGAATACAAAGGGTTAATTCATCATTGGTCCCCATTGAGAAGAAAAATAAGACTGCATCCCTTTAATAATCCTTAAACACAATGACAATTGGCCATGTTGAAGAAAATTTAAACTCCATCCCTTTAATAACCCTTAAACAGCATGTCAAAGTCTTAAGCGTAATTCACCTTGGAGAAGGAAATTTAGACTCCACCCTTTTAAAAACCCTTTAACAGCCTTAATTCACTGTGGTGAAGAAAATTTTAGTTTCCGCCCCTTTAATAACCTAGCTTTATACCCCATGCCAAAGGCTTGGCCATAATTCACCAAGGAGAAAATCAAGACTCCACCCCTTTAATAACCTTTAAACATCATGCCAAAGGCTACTGTTCTTCTAAACCCCTTGAACACCATGCCAAAGGCTAAGCCACAAATCACCTTAATCACCTTTAGGAAACCAAATACTAAGCCATGATTCACTTTAAAGAAGAAAATATTGACTCCTCCCCTTTCCCTTTATGAAACCCCCAATTACTGTGCCAAAGACTAAGTCATGATTTATCTAGAAAGACACCTTTTAGAACACTCACACACCATGCCAAAGGCTAAGCTATAATTGACCTCAAAGAAGAAAGAAATCTACAAAAGAATTACTCTCTAATTATAGCTCAGTCTGATGGAACACAGCTTCATAGCTTTATTCAATAAAACTCATCAGTAAGGCTAATTCCACATTACCAAATTTCTACTGTCAACAAGTTAACAGTTTCATGTAAAAATGTTACAAGGACCTGAAGAGAAAAGGTCTTCAGATTCTCAAGAGTTTTAATAAAAGATACAGGCAGGTGGCTTTAAACTTTTATTTTCATAATTGGAAGCATTTTTTTTTTTTTTTTTTTTCACATTCGTAGGAATCAGGAGGCAGAATACAAGCCAATAAGGACTGCAGCTGACGACAGTCTTTGTGTTTTATTTTTGGTGAAAATAGTCTTGTCCTTTGGGATCATGGGTTTCATTGTAGAACTTAAAAACTATTAGAGGGTCACTGATGACGCCTAAATGACAGAAACTAGCTAGTCTGGCCCAGGAAATATGCACACTCTAGTTTCAGTTCTTTGGTGCAGTCTTTGCTTCCAAAGGATACCCTTTTAAGAACATATTTGACATTACACATGTAAGTAGTAATGGCTGACACTCTGGGGATCGGGACTTTTAAGCCTGAAAAAAACTTTGTTTTTTTTAGGCTTAAGATTTCCGATCCCCAGAGATCTCTGGCCCCCATTTTAGCCAGAAAAAAGAAGTTATTTTCAGGCTTAAAAATGGAGCCAGAGTGGCTCCCATTACTCATGACATGAAATAAATGCCAGCTGACAATTCACATGAAATCACAACCCTCATTTGGCTTCTTAAGGATGAAAAAAACAAAAATCATAGACAATGTCATCTGCTGCAAATACAGTAAACCTGTCCAGACCAGCAACTTTCAAAAAGACAAAAATTGGTATTCAAGATCAATTATCGCTTAATGCAGGTCAAAAGTATTGCAGAAATTCTGCAATACTTTCAACCTTCATTAAGCTACCATTTGTCTTTAAGATCTTTGTTTTGTCTATTTTTGAGTGACCGCTTAAGACAGGTTTTACTGTATGACGCTGATAATATTATCTCTGATGAACAGATTCAATTCAGAAATGAGTTCAATTTTTGGAATGTTCATGGAATCATGAATACTTCAGGTCTCTTGCAAAGTCTAAGGGCTTCACTTTACAAGATACCCGAAGTATTCATGATTCCATGAACATTCCAAAAATTGGATGTATTGCTTATATTTACATTTTATTATAAATATCTAAAATATTAAAACTATTTTTAATTTAGGAATTAATTAAGACAGTTTTGTATTTAAAATATAATCATATTAACGGTTTAGTCGAATGTAAAATGGAAAAGCGGAACAGCCAGCTTGAACACATACACCCAATTGAGCCAACAAGTAGTTTGTTTTCCACATGGGACTCAGGTGTGGCTCGATATCAATCAAACACCAGTATCACTTCTGGCGAATGAGTTCGATGTTCGAAGGGTATTGCACAGGCAAGTGAGCTTGGCAGCTGTTGATCAAATTTGTGTAATTCATGAGGCTATGAACGGTTGCAAAAATCTAAAAATTCATTAAAGGATTGCTTCGAAAATGTAAATATTGAAACATGAAGCCTGATCTTCATTTACTCTTTGCATGATGGGTAATTTTTCATGCCTTTAAGTCGTCTGCAGCATACGTTATTATTAATAAATCCTGATTAGACTGGCCAATCTTATGAAATAGAACAAATTGATAAAGGATTTTTAATTGATCAACCTGGTCTGCAGATTATAAATACAGTAGCAACTCTGACGAAAAATAGGACCTTCCTGATTTTGGTAGTTAATAATACAAGTAAATTCATTAAGATTTATAGACATGATTTAATAGCAAAAATCACAGGTATTCAAAATAATGTAACATGTATAAATTCAGTAATTAAAGCAAATAAATTTAAGGAAAAACTTGATTTGAAGGACTTAGATGTACCTAAAGAATATAGTTCAAGACTAGTGAAATCAGTTTTGCTAAATAAAGATTTATTTGCAAGTAAAGATTCGGGATTAGGCCACACTTAAACAGTTAAAATGCAAATTGATGTAGGAATTAATGACCCTATAAAAATGAGACCATATAGAACACCTATGACAAATAGAGACGTAATTGACAAAGCAATTGATGAGATGTTGGGTGCCTATGTAATTAGACGTTCTAGATCACCTTGTTCATTTCCTGTAGTGATAGTCGATAAGAAAGATGATGGTAAGAGGTTTTGTGTAGACTTTAGGAGGTTAATCAAGATAAGTAAGAAGAATTGCTATCCTCTTCCTTTGATTACGATATATTAGCTTTGCTAGGCAAGTGTAAATACTTTACTTCATTAGATTATAAGAGTGGGTATTGGCAAGTTGCCATGAATGAAAAAGACAAAAGAAAAGACAGCTTTTGCATGTCACAGTGGGATATTTGAGTTAAATGTTATGCCCTTTGGCCTTTCAAATGCACCTGCTTCTTTTCAAGAACTTATGTCTGTGGTTTTGCAAGGATGTGATGGTTTTGCAACTGCTTACTTAGATGTTATTATGAGTTTTAGTGCAACTTTGGAGGAACATATGCAACATCTTAAAATAATATTTGGTAAGCTTAGACAGCGTAACTTGAGACTGAAACTTAAGAAATGTAGTTTTCTTCAATTAGAAACTAATAACTTAAGTTTTGTAATTAGTGAAGAAGGTATCAAAGTGTTATAAGTGAATCATGTTATAAAGAAACACTTTTAAAAGTTGTTGTGTTTGTGTTTAATGTCCCACCAACAGCTTAGGTCATATGGAGACAGGGCCACAGCTTTAAGCCTCATCCGACAGACTGGTGAAACGAGAATCGAACCTGCGACCCCTGGTTCATAAGGTGAGGGGTTTATACACTACACCACGGCGGTTCCTCAATTTTAAAAGTGAGTATAAGAAATTTCCTTAGTAATACTCTGTGGAAAAAAATTGGGAGCTACCACAGAACATTGTATCCATACCCATGTCAGGCCAGATTTTTTTTGTTAGTTGATTTACAAACCCTCCTACTGTTATTTTCCAGAAAGAAAAAAAATTCTAAAAAAAAATCTAAAATTCTTTTTTATTTATTAGCCGACTAGTTTTGAGAGTGACACTGATAAAAGTGATTGTCCTGTCCAGTCAACTGGTCATTTTCAGATCTTTTTTTTTTCGTCCCCGACCCTAAATCTGAAAAATATTTCCCGTAAATCAACCTATAAAATTCTGGCCTTATGATGTGGTATGTTATGTTATAAGGGGACTGCACTTTACCTTGCTCAAGGACACAACACAATGTTTCCAGTTAGGCTCAATCCTGTGACCTCTTGATCTCAAAAATAGTGAGTATGATCAGGAAATACCACAATCACAAACCGCAGTCAATCCCGTGGCACCGTGAGGAAGAGCCGCTCAACCATCACGAGACACCAGGAAGACAAATTAAGCAAAGCAATCAGCTCTCTCTTCCCCATCAAGATGATTGCAATACTAGAATGGACATAAAGTAACGTATAAAAAAACATAGAACAATTACAGAGACCCACAATGGGAGTAACAATAAACAAAAAGTCAACAACAACAGAACCACTGCCTTAGAACGGACAGCAGCCTAAGCTACAGGGGGGCTTAAATGCATTTTACTGGTACCAAATCTTCGCCCTAGATTCTGCTGTTGTTGAAGTACAAGAAATGTTCAGCTCGCATGGAGGCCATCTAAATAATACAATGTATCATCATTGAGACACTCTAATCAAGTTACTACACCATGATGAAACAAAGAAAAGGGCTCATGACTCACAGATAGTCAGAGCTAAAGAAAGCCTCAAGTTGAGCTACGGTGGGTCCAGCTACAGATAAGCATCAGGCACCAACCCACCGATTAAAGCTTTACACTCTACCATTGTCTGGATGCAATTTGGTCAAAAATTAATGATTAAAACAGTATGAGAGTCTGGATGTGGTCTAGCGATTAGGAACTAATTAATTAAACCCAAAATGGATCCATTGATTAAGAAGTGATTTATTAGAAGTACTTGAACATGTAAGAGTTAAACATACAAAATCAGGGAAAGATAACACAAGTGCTTGGACAAATTAGTCTGTTCAAGATCCTTGGCAAAAGTGTCAACTTAGTAGAAAAGAGAACATTTTCTAACACACTTTAATAATTCTTTCTCCACTACTAAAAAAAACAAAAACAAAAAAACAACAACACTTTTTATTGGGTGACAAAGCTTAAAACCATTGCACACAGTTTATACCTAGACCAGTTAAAGCTAGGCCCAATGAAAAAAGTCAATAAGCAATGCTTATTAGATACCCCCCGCACAGTAAGAGTCAGTGAAAAAACATGGCAAGTTATAGTTCAAACCAGCAGACCTTAGTTTTAATGATTTCAGTAGAATCTGTGCAAACAAAAATTATAATCTCCTTCATGCATATGTTCAATGTGTCTACATTGTATAGGAAAAGTATCAAATTGCTCCATCAAAAGCTGTGGTTGGAGTTGATCGGCCCATGAAGGCACCATCTATGCATATGCAAAAGCCTATTAGGGAAAAATTGTCGAAGTTCTCACAGCTGTCATTTTGTCAAAAAATATCTTTTCTGAACCAAACTCCTTCATGCATATGTTCAATGTGTCTACATTGTATAGGTAAAGTATCAAATTGCTCCATCAAAAGCTGTGGTAGGAGTTGATCGGCCAATGAACTCACCATCTATGCATATACAAAAGCCCTATTAGGGAAAAATTGCCTAAGTTCTCACAGCTGTCATTTTGTCAAAAATTATTTTTTTCTGAACAGGACTCCTTCATGCATATGTTCAATGTGTCTTCATTGTATAGGAAAAGTATCAAATAGTTTCATTAAAAGCTGTGGTAGGAGTTTATCGGCCCATATTTGAAGGCACCATCTATGCATATACAAAAGCCTTATTAGGGAAAATTGTCTAAGTTCTCACAGCTGTCATTTTGTCAAAAATTATTTTTTTCTGAACCAAACTCCTTCATGCATATGTACAATGTGTCTACATTGTATAGGCAAAGTATCAAATAGCTCCATCAAAAGCTGTGGTAGGAGTTGATCGGCCCATGAGGGCACCATCTATGCATATACAAAAGCCCTATTAGGGAAAAATTGTCTAAGTTCTCACAGCTGTTATTTTGTCAAAAATTATTTTTTCTGAATCAAACTCCTTCATGCATATGTTCAATGTGTCTACATTGTATAGGGAAAGTATCAAACTGCTCCATCAAAAGCTGTGGTAGGAGTTGATCAGCCCATGAAGGCACTATCTATGAATATATACAAAAGCCCTATTAGGGAAAATTGTCTAAGTTCTCACAGCTGTCATTTTGTCAAAAATATTTTTTTCTGAAACTCCTTCATGCATATGTTCAATGTGTCTACATTGTATAGGTAAAGTATCAAATTGTTTTATCAAGGCTGTGGTAGGAGTTGATCGGCCCATGTATGGACTAAATTAGCATAAAGCCCTATATAAAAGCCATTTAGAACTACAAAGGGAAATAACTCTAATAGAATTGGCCCCTAGCCCTTACTTGTTTGTTTAAAGTATTTGTCTTGCATATATGAATATTTTTGCAAAGTTTGGTGAAAATCCAGCAATTACTCTTCAAGTTATTAAGAAAACAAAACGTTACGGACAGACGCACGGACGCACACACGGACGGACAGACAACGTGAAAACAGTATACCCCACCACAAACAAAGTTTGCTGGGGGTATAATGAAATGTCAGACCTGATCTGGTCCACAACCTGTTTGACACAGTGCACTGTGATGGTCTTCCTGAATTAACTTTTTAAAAAAGTATATTTTGAAATTCAAAAAGGTGAACAGTTAACCCGATTCTTCCTTCTGGTTGATACAATAAACTGTACAAGTAAAGCGGTGTCAGTTTATAATTTTCAAAATATGTATTATTTTGTCTGCAGATTTTTTTTACTTTTACAAACAGTGCATTATGCTGCATTTCATCTAGGTCTTCACTGAATGTAAAAGTACCTATTTAGAGGTTTCCCTAGATTGGCATTAGTCCACTAAATGCATATAATTACATTTACAATTATGTTTTAGCTATGAAAATATCATCTTATAAAAATTCTATCGTCTCTGATAGTCTAATGTCGGAGCCTATATAGAGCTACTCCAAGTATTGTTAAAAATTGCTATCTTAGAGAGAATATCAGTTTTACTAGAAAAAAATGACATTAGAGACTGGGACCAGTCTAGGGTTTCCCAATACAATGGGTTTACACAAAAGCATGCAGTAAAAGCATGGCCAGTAAGTTAAAGCTGAATACCATTCTAACAAAAAGGTTTGCAAACAAGCTGTCAATTGATGGAAGCTAAAATGATTAATGACACTTGTTATCTTCTAAAACTGTCATGAAAAAATATGCTCAAAAGAAACAGTTTTGCTGCTAAAATTAGGCCATAATCAGCTCGCACAGCATGAACCTTTCAGTTTAATCATATACAGTAAAACCTGTGTAAAACGGCCACTCTCAAAAAGACCAAAAATTGGTTTTCAAGACTAATTATCGCTTAATGCAGGTCAAAAGTATTGCAGAATGCTCCCAGCATTCAGCAATACTTTCGACCTTCATTAAGCTACCATTTGTTATAAAGATCTTTGTTTTGTCTTTTTTGCGTTGCCGTTTTACACAGGTTTTACTGTACAACACACAATGTTCCACACATTTACACACCATTTCAAAACAAGATCTTATAAACTTTCTAATAATAGGAAGAAATTGGAAGCAATTTCTAAGAATGGATGTGCAAGGGTGTATGAAGCCAGAATGCTGAAATAGTAACATACATCAAAAAGAGACTGCTGAAACAGCAGACTTGGCTCAAATTAATGATCTGCTTGAACTTTCTGCTTGAACTCTCTGCTTGAACTATCGGCTTGAACTGTCCAGGTATTATAACTTACGTAAGTGAACTGTTTGGTATTATAATTGACAGAAGATGATCTGCTTGAACTATTTGGTGTTACGATTGACTGAAGATTATCTGCTTGAACTGTTTGGTATTCTATTTTATAGATGATCTGTTTGAATTGCCAGGTGTCTAGTATTATACTTTATGGAAGATTATCTGTTTGAACTATCTGGTATTATAATTTACAGAGGATTATCTGTTTGAACTGCCAGGAAATATAATTTACAGAAGATGATCTGCTTGAACTGTCTGGTATGATAATTTACAGAGGATAATCTGTTTGAACTACCAGATAATATAATTTACAGAAGATAAACTGCCGGACTGCCTGGTAATATTATTTACAGAAGATGAACTGCTGAACTGCCAGGTAATATAATTTATAGAAGATAATCTGCTTGAACTGTCTGATATTATAATTTACAGAGGATGATCTGTTTGAATTGCCAGGTAAAATGAAAAAAGTCAATAAGCAATGCTTATTAGATACCCCCCGCACAGTAAGAGTCAGTGAATAAACTTAGCAAGTTATAGTTCAAACCAGCAGACCTTAGTTTTGAAAAGAAGATTTCAGTAGAATCTGTGCAAACAAAAATTATAAACTCCTTCATGCATATGTTCAATGTGTCTACATAGTACTAGAAAAGTATCAAATTGTTCAATCAAAAGCTGTGGTAGGAGTTGATCGGCCCATGAAGGCACTATCTATGCATACACAAAAGCCTCATTAGGGAAAAAATGTGTCTACATTGTACTGGAAAAGTATCAAATTGTTCCATCAAAAGCTGTGGTAGGAGTTGATCGACCCATGAAGGCACTATCTATGCATATACAAAAGCCTCATTAGGAAAAACTTGTCTAAGTTCTCACAGCTGCCATTTTGTCAAAAATTATTTTTTCTGAACAAAACTCCTTCATGCATATGTTCAATGTGTCTACAATGTATAAGCAAAGTATCAAATAGCTCCATCAAAAGCTGTGGTAGGAGTTGATCGACCCATGAAGGTAATATCTATGCATATACAAAAGCCCTATTAGGGAAAAATTGTCTAAGTTCTCACAGCTGTCATTTTGTCAAAAATTATTTTTTCTGAACCAAACTCCTTCATGCATATGTTCAATGTGTCTACATTGTATAGGCAAAGTATCAAATTGTTCCATCCAAGGCTGTGGTAGGAGTTGATCGGCCCGTGTATGGCCTATAATAGCATAAGCATAAAACCCTATATAAAAAGCCATTTAGAACTACAAAGGGAAATAACTCTAATACAATTGGCCCCTGGCCCTTACTTTTTTGTCTAAATTATTTGTCTTGCATATATGAACATGTTTGCAAAGTTTGATGAAAATAATAATTTATGGGAGATGAAATGCTTGAACTGTCTAGTAGTATAATTTACAGGGGATAGATAATCTGTCAGATAATATAATTTAGGGGGGGGGAAATACTTTAACTGCCAGGTACATGTTATATGATTTATGGAAGGTGATCTGCTTTAACAGTCAGGTGATATATTATTTACAGAACATGATCTGTTTGAATTGTCAGGTAAAACAAATGCTGGAAGATGATTTGCTTGAACTGTCTGGTAGCATAATTTACAGGGGATAATCTGCCTGGTAATATTATAATGTATGGGAGATGATCTGCTTGAACTGTCTGGTAAACAGTTTTATCAGGGGCTATGCAAATTACTGTCAGGTAAATATGTTGCTTAAATAGGAACAAAATTTGAAAATGTCATATGCTGCAAATTTTAGTTAGCACTCTAGGGGTTCTTGAGAAAGTTTTCAATCCTTTTCACACAAAAAATTGATGATCAATCCAGAGAGGTCTACACAACAAAATGTTGATAACAGCCCGAAATTGTGTTGCTCCAATTAACCCATTTAAACCAAATACATTTTCCCAATCGTATCACTTGGACCAAATCATTTCCATTTTAAGGGTTGTTGGGTGGTATTTTATCACTTTTCTCAAATTTTAATAGAACATTCTGTAAGCAAACAGTGGAGAACCTGATTTGACGCCACATTCTGTGGCATCTGATCTGGGTCTGCACTGCTTGCCTATGTCTCACAAAAAAAGGACCCAAGGTTCATATTGGTTAAGGGTATCCTGGGTCAGGTGTGGTGCTTTATTGTATGGATTCCTGATCTTTGCCCTCCTTCTTACTTTAAAAGACGTCTGTAAAGCCAATTCTTCTTTCCATAGTTGAGTGACCCTTTAAAAATGTGGCTAAGTTATTCAGATTTTTTTTTCTATCACCTTGACTCTTTAAATGCTGTATTATCAAAATGAATCATAAATTAATTGATCTGAATATAAACAATTTGCAACAGAAGCATACAAAATAGACCCAGATCAGAATGCTCCTTGAGCATTCTGGTCTGGGTCTATTTTGCTTGCACCAACTTATCCAGTTTGAGTAATGTGGGTGCTACAGCGAAAGGTTTCAGTCAATGACATAGTTTCCATATGGGGAAGAATAAGAGATAAATCAGGCAATAAATAAATTGCAACGGAAGCAAACAAAATAGACCCAGATCAGAATGCTCCGTGAGCATTCTGGTCTGGGTCTATTTTGCTTGCACCGACTTATCCTGTTTGAGTAATGTGGGTGCTACAGCGAAAGGTTTCAGTCAATGACATAGTTTCCATATGGGGAAGAATAAGAGATAAATCAGGCAATAAATAAATTGCAACGGAAGCAAACAAAATAGACCCAGATCAGAATGCTCCGTGAGCATTCTGGTCTGGGTCTATTTTGCTTGCACCGACTTATCCTGTTTGAGTAATGTGGGTGCTACAGCGAAAGGTTTCAGTCAATGACATAGTTTCCATATGGGGAAGAATAAGAGATAAATCAGGAAACAACGAATGACTCTGGCAGCTTCATCAGCCCCGCAATGTCGTTTAACACAAATCCACAGCGGAGGTAATTTCCGCTTTTAGCTCCTTCCCTAATTTGCGGAGAGTATTGAGACATAATAGAGTGTCCAACAAATCATTCACAAACTGTGATCCAAACTGTAAGGAACATCAGGTCCTGCATTGCTCACCTATATTTGAACAAATTTAGACCCCTGGGGATGTACTCTCATTTTTTCTTAATACGTAGGCTTGGGTTGAGCATCTACCATTCACCCCCCCCCCCCCAAAAAAAAAAAAACATCAGGAATTTCAAGCACTCAAAAAAAATGTTTGAAATTTTATTTTAGCAACCCCAAAAAATATCCCCCATTCTGTACCTTGACCTTAAGTAAAGGCCCAAAAATGCATAGAAATAGAAATGTCCATTAAATATAGCCCAAATTTTGTGATGACCCCAAAAAATATCCACAAAATCTTCATATCGCAAATTTTTTTTCATTTTTCTGAAAACCCCCCAAAATATTGAAATTCAAAATTTTGAACCCACAAAAATCACCGAGCCAATATGAATGTATAAAAATATCAGTGTATCCCCCCACCCCTCCCGGATTTAGATCATACAGTAAAACCTGTCTAAAATGGCCACTCAAAAGTGGACAAAACAAGGATCTTAATGGCAGATGGTAGCTTAATCAAGGTCGAAAGTATTGCAGAATGCTCCCCTTGGAGCATTCTGCAAAATTTCGACCTTCATTATAAAGCGATATTTGGTCTAGAAAACCAATTTTTTTTTAGAGTGGCCGTTTTAGACAGGTTTTACTGTACTTCATAATCATGCAACAATCTTTCAGTCATGTCGAGACATTTTCCTGGGTTGACCCAGTTTAACTAAGAAGTGAGAATAAAATGCCTTGCTCTAGAATACATTACAAAGTGTCTCCTGTGAGGATCAAACCAGCAACCTTTTGATCTCAAGTTGAGCACTCAACCAATGGAACCGCCCAATCGTCACAAACCATACAGCCCCCATATCAGTTGTTACATTCTGATGGCAGCTCATAATAATTGGGTCTACACATATCAACAACATACCCATTTATCGGTTTTTAACCTGCTGCTCATGGTGAGACCAAGGCTACTGTCAGTTCTAAGGTGGTGGTTCTGTTATTGTTGATTCGTTGTTGATTGTTACTCCCATTGAGGGATTCTGTAATTGTTCTTTGTTTTGTTGTGTGTTACTTTATGTCCATTCTAGTTTTACAATTATCTTGATGGGGAAGAGAGAGCTGGTTGCTTGGCTTAGTTTGTTTTCCTGGTGTCTCCTGATTGTTGTGTGACTCTTTCTCGCGATGCCATGCATTTGTCAGCAGTTTGTGATTGTGGTATTTCCTGATCATACTCACTATTTCTAACCAATCTTAAGCTTAAGACACGATACTACGTTGTATTGCCATTGCAAAGGAACTTCTTTCTTAGTCTCTCTCAGTCCAGACAAAGTTGTTTGTTTCTAGAATCAGATAGATAAGATCGTAAACTACAATTACACGTTCCAAAAAAGCATTCCCTGGTTCTAGACTTCTTAAGTCTATTATAGTAAAATATCTATTTTAGGAAAACATAAAAAAATGAGCATTTCCATGAAAACTGGTTGGTAGATTAGCTGCTGACAAAACAAATGATAGTTTATTGCACCAGTCTGCCAGTAAAATCAGTCCACAGAGCAGCCATTTTTTTATCACCATGCATAATTAACACTGTATTTCAGTCTAGACTGGCTCCAGTCCTTAAAACGATTCTTCATCAATGTGTTATATCATATACTTGTAGCTAGTTTTTGTTTGTTTTGTTGCTTTACGTTCCAAGTCAACAGCTATGGTCATTGCGGGACGGTCAGTTCACCTAACCACACTTTTTTCCTGGGCAAGCTTGAACAAGCAGTTAACCAGTAATCGTGCACATACTTTCGCTTGTAACTGACAAAAAACCTTAATTCATGAATGATTCAGCGGAAGGGTGGAGAATGACCGTAGAAATTATTTCATGATCAATCTCCACGAAAGTATGGGACCCGGGCCGGGATCGAACTCGCGACCCCTGGATCTGCAGTCAGCTTCGCATCTGTAACCAGACACTTTACCGACTGCGCTATTATTGATTGTTGTCTATCCCATGTGAACACAGTATATAACGCATATGGTTTCAAAGGCGAAGTAAGCACAGACTCACCAAATTTTGCTCTGTTTATAGATATGGTGCTCCACACTCGCAGAATTAGGTGGATTGGTAGCATAGGCTGGATTGCTCTCAAACATGCAAGCTTAGGCCAGAATTTTTTTATTAGTTGATTTACGAACCCTCCTACTGTAATTTTCCAGAAAGTAGAAAAAAAAAATAATTTCTAAAAAAATTTTTTTAATTTTATCAGCTGACTCTAAATATTATTTGTTTTGATGAAAAAAATAATATATTTTTGAGGTTCTGTTTGTGTATTTTTTGAGAGTAACACTGTTAAAAGTGATTGTCCTATGCAGGATTTAAATATTTAATACAGACTGTTGGTTTACTTTACTAGTTTAACTGTTTGCTCTGGAGATATTAAAAAAAAAAAAAGAAAAAAAAAGCTCTGAAAATGAAGAAAAATAAAGCTCTGAAAATGAAGAAGAAAAAAAAGCTCTGAAAATAAAAAAAAAAAAAGTTAAAAGTGATTGTCCTATGCAGGATTTAAATATTAATGCAGACTGTTGGTTTACTTTACTAGTTTAACTGTTTGTTCTGGAGATATTAAAAAAAAAACACCTCTGAAAATGAAAAAAAAAAGCTCTGGAAATGGCCAGTCAACTGGTCATTTTCAGAGCTTATTTCTTTTTTTTTTTTCCGTCCCCCGACCTTAAATCTGAAAAAAAATCCCATAAATCAACTTATAAAAAAAATCTGGCCTTACAGTAGTTGACCAGAAGAGATCCTTCATAGTGAGAAAACGTGGGAGGAAGTGACTAGGAATTAAAGACAGAGTGAAGCTCAATATGGATTCTAGAATCTAAAGCCATGGAGTATTTAGTTTAATTATGGTAATGTTCTGCTAGCTCTATACAAACCATTGTGTCTGCTGTAGTAATTAGTGAGCCAAAGATAAGTATTGATTTCTCATTCTATAAAATCAGCAATTACCATCATTTTCTAACATCACACGGCCTCTTGCCCTGCCAGGAAGGAGGATCCTAGTAAAAGTGCATCAACCATTCGAGCAAGTCCACGAGATAATGGTACTTACTGTAAATTCGAAAATTTTCGCGAGGGATTTAATTTCGTGAAACTTCGCATATATATGCGAAGTTGCGTGAAAATAAAACCCTCGCGAAATGGTGAAATCAATCTGTCATTTACTGATGGAGGTAAACCATGCCTTAGTCGCGAATTTTTAACGTTGCAAATATGTCTTTTAACACTTTTTGCGAAAATAAACTCTCACAAAAAATTTCCGAATTTACAGTATTTCACATGCGTAAAGTCACTCTTTGCATTCTGGGTAATTTTGCATTATTTTTTTTACTCAAGAAAAATCTTTCCGGAATACCACCAAAGTGTCATACAGTTTGGACACAGATCAGGCACGACAAAATGTTGTGCCTGATCTGTGTCCGAACTGTTTGAAAATCTAAGGTTATCAGTCGACAATTAAAGTGGTCACTAGGTGGGAAAGGCTTAATTTTGCGGCAAAGCTATCCAATAGTGAATGAGGTCTAATTTTGGGTCTGATACTTCTTCTACATTCATATTTTGAGAATGCCCTTTAAGAGCCCTTAGAAAGTACGGTAAATCTTGTATTAGTTCGTACACTCGAATAGTTAATACACCATAAATTATTCCACGGTGGTCGGACCAAAATGTCATGTATTAGTTCGTACAGTGGTCATTTTTTGGTTTGTAATTTTTAATAGTTCGTACACAACGGGATTTTCCTTCATTTTGGTACCTACATGGCTTTTAATCAGTGTGTCTGTCTACAATACTTTCGATTTCCTACCGTCGAGCACGCCAGTTTACAAACATATTAGCGGCCACCGTTAGTGTCGCTAACGTGCATTCCGCATTGATGTATGCCAAACTTTTATTCCCTGATAAATGCTCTAGGTTCAATGAACATCGGACTGATGCAAATGAACGCCTTTGTCGCCATCATTGAAGATATTTTGTCCAGTCATGACAAAAATCAAATACATGTACAATACACAACCACGCGCACGTGCACCTTGATTGTGAACGTGTCTGTGATCATTGAGCCTTTCCATCAATATTCTCGAAACGGGAATCTAAGCACGTTAATCCTTATACCAACACCATCAAAACCCACAACTTATTCTAGCTTTATTTCCTCCTGGCGACTTTTAACTCAAGAGAACGCATGCACACGTGCAACATGGAGAACTTCGACGCAATGACCGTGTATCTTTTTAATCACTGGATCCGAGCACAACGAAGGCTCAGGAGAGCCTGCGCTTTTGTGCAATCTTGACAGGGTCACGCTGCTCACTAACTCAAAGTTTTTAAGTGGATGAAGACTAAGGCCCAAACAATCTAGACATCTACGTACTCCCACTAATAAGCTGTGCTTTAAATATGCGAACATCATTTTAAATGCGCATGCAATAAGCATAATAAAACTAGAGGACCTGAAGGTCCTGAGGCGCTCACCTGATCTCCTTAATAATGATAAAATAGGTCAAGGTCAACTACAGCTTATAATGGAACAAATTATGTTTTACCATATATGGGGGTTGCAGACATTTTGGTGAAGTGACTTAAACAATCTAATGAATAATCCATCAAACAGCCCAGTTATTTCTGAGAAACAGATGTTTAGATAGGTGTGTGGCAGTCCAAATGAGTGGCCTTGGATAAAAGGTCACAGGTCAGCTTGGCTTTTGGTACTTAATACAAGATTTTTCCCAAATAAATGCATTAGGAATCAAATTTGACCTTGCCATAAAGTAGATCAAGGTCAACCAAGATTAATCATTTGTGCAAATCTGGTAGGGCCCAAATCCCCAATGCTACATACCAAGTCCCAAGGCCATTGGCCTTTTGGTTCAAGAGAAGAAGACATTTAAAGAGGTTTTACCATATATGGGCGTGGTGGCCATCTTGGTCATGTGACCAGTACACTTGGTATAAATTTTGGCTAACCTATCATAAGGAGTCTCCATATGAAATTTTAGTTCAAATGGCCTAGTGGTTTCTGAGGAAACTATGCTTTGATGTGTTGATGGGACTCCAATATGAGCGACCTTGGCTGAAAAGTTAAAGGTCAACCTTGACCTTTGAAACTTATTTATAGCCATTGTCTCATTTGGTTCAACATATCAAGTGAGAATAATGACTTCGGCCTCAACAGTTTTCAAAAAATTAAATTTTCAAAAAAAAAATCCCATTTAAATGCATTAGGAGCAAATATGACCTTGACGTTAAGTAGGTCAAGGTCAACTTAGGTTCATCATTTGAACAAAATTGGTAGGCCCCACATCCCAAATGCTACATACCAAGGTCATCGGCCTTCTAGTTCTGGAGAAGAAGATTTTTAAATGGTTTTTACCATATATGGATGTGGCGGCCATCTTGATCATGTGACCAAAAAATTTTGCATAAATTTTGGCTTACTTATCATAAGGAGTCCTCACATGAAATTTGAGTTCAGTTGGACAATTGGTTTGTGAGAAAACTATGTTTTAATATATTGATGGGACTCCAATATGAGCGACCTAAGCTGAAAGGTCAAAGTTCAACCTTGACCTTTTGAACTTATTTATAGCCATTGTCTCATTAGGTTAAACATATCAAGTGAGAATAATGACTAAAGCTTCCACAGTTTCCAAAAAAATCAACTTTTCAGAAATTTTCCCCTTTAAATGCATTAGGAAGCAAATTTGACCTTGACGTTAAGTAGGTCAAGGTCAACCTAGGATCATCATTTGAACAAACTTGGTAGGCCCCACAACCCCAATGCTACATACCAAGTCCCAAGGTCATCGGCCTTCTGGTTCTGGAGAAGAAGATTTTTAAAGAGTTTTTACCATATATGGGCATGGTGGCCATCTTGGTCATGTGACCAAGACCATTGGAACAAACTTTCGTTCCCCCATCCTAAGGAGTCTCCATATGAAATATGAGTTCAATTGGCCCAGTAGTTTCAGAGGAGAAGATGTTTGAAAATGTTGACGGACGACGGACGACGGACGACGGACGGACGGACGGACGACGGACGCCGGAGTCACTGGTATACTAATAGCTCACCAATGAGCCTTCGGCTCAGGTGAGCTAATAAGTATAAACTGGCAAAAGCCTAGCGCGGCGTCCTCGTCATGTGCGGATCCAGAGGGCAGGTATATATACAAAAATATAGGGTTCCTTAGAAATACTGGTCCGGATCCCCTGAAAAATTACAGCTACCAATCCAGCGTTCAATGTTGGGTCACCATTTAAGTCGCGTTTTGCTGGCGGGCCGTTGATGGCCCACTAATAGTGGTATTTGGATCTTTCCTCTCCTCATCACTCATCAAACTAAAAAAACAACAAAAAAACGCTGTCAAAGTTGGACCCCCTCTGGCAAAACTTTCTGGATCTGCGCATGCTCATGAAACTGTATTATGGGGCAAAAGATTAAACACAAAAGTATTGCAACTGGCTCAACTGATCTGTGTTGTTCACATGCTTAAGCTATTGCATGGCTCATCTGATCTGTGTTGTTCACATGCTTTAAGCTATTACATGGCTCAACTGATCTGGGTTGTTCACATGCTTTAAGCTATTGCAGGACTCACCCGATCTGTACTGGAATTGCACAGCTTAACTGATCTTTAACTGGTCTATGTTTTTTCACATGCTGTAAAGAAATTGCATGGCTCAACTGATCTATGTTGTTACATGCTGTAAAGGAATTGCATGGCTCAACTGATCTATGTTGTTACATGCTGTAAAGGAATTGCATGCCTCAACTGATCTTTGTTATCACATGCTGTAAAGAAATTGCATGGCTCAACAGATCTTTTCTGTTACATGCTGTAATGGATATTGCATAGCTCAACTGATCTATGTTGTTACATGCTGTAAAGGAATTGCATTGCATAACTGATCTATATTGTTCACATGCTGTAAAAGAATTGTGTGGCTAAACTGATTTATGTTGTTCACATGCTGTTAAGTTATTGCATGGTTTGACTGATCTTTATTGTAACATGTTGTAAAGGAATTGCAAAGCTCATTCGATCTATGCTGTTACATGCTGTAAAGGTATCACATGGCTCAACTGATCCATGTTCTTATGTACTGTAAAGGAATTGCATGGCTTGACTGATCTTTGTTGTTAAATGCTGTAAAGGAATTGCATGGCTCAACTGATCTATGTTGTAACATGCTGTAAAGGAATTGCATGGCTCAACTGATCTGTGTTGTTACATGCTGTAAAGGAATTGGATGGCTCAACTGATCTATGTTGTTATGCACTGTAAAGGAATAGCATGGCTTGCTTGATCTTTGTTGTTACATGCTGTAAAGGAATGGCATGGCCAAATGATCTGTGTTGTTAAATGCTGTAAAGGAATTGCATGGTTCAACTGATCTATGTTGTTATGTACTGTAAAGGAATTGCATGGCTTGACTGATCTTTAAAGTAATATGCTGTAAAGGAATTGCATGCCTCAACTGATCTATGTTGTTATGTACTGTAAAGGAATAGCATGGCTCAACTGATTTATGTTGTTATATGCTGTAAAAAAATTAAATGGCTCAACTGGTCTGTGTTGTTAAATGCTGATCTATGTTATTATGTACTGTAAAGGAATTGCATGGCTTGACTGATCTTTGTTGTTCAATGCTGTAAAGGCATTGCATGGCTCAACTGATCTATGTTGTTTCATGCTGTCAAAGTATTGCATGGCTCAACTGATCTGTGTTGTTACATGCTGTAAAGGAATTGCATGGCTCAATTGATCTATGTTGTTACATGTTGTAAAGGAATTGCATGGCTCAACTTATCTGTGTTGTTACATGCTGTAAAGGAATTGGATGGCTCAACTGATCTATGTTGTTATGCACTGTAAAGGAATAGCATGGCTTGCCTGATCTTTGTTGTTATATGCTGTAAAGGAATGGCATGGCCAAATGATCTATGTTGTTAAATGCTGTAAAGGAATTGCATGGCTCAACTGATCTATGTTGTTATGTACTGTAAAGGAATTGCATGGCTTGACTGATCTTTATGATAATATGCTGTAAAGGAATTGCATGGCTCAACTGATCTATGCTGTTATGTACTGTAAAGGAATAGCTTGGCTTGATTGATCTTTGTTGTTATATGCTTTAAAGAAATTGCATGGCTCAACTGGTCTATGTTGTGAAATGCTGTAAAGGAATTGCATGGCTCAACTAATCTATGTTATTATGTACTGTAAAGTTATTGCATGACTTGACTGATCTTTACGGTAATATGCTGTAAAGGAATTGCACGGCTCAAGTGATCTATGTTGTTAAATGCTGTAAAGGAATAGCATGGCTCAACTCATCTATGTTGTTATGTACTGTAAAGGAAAAGCATGGCTTGACTGATCTTTGTTGTTATATGCTTTAAAAAAATTGCATGGCTCAACTTGTATGTGTTGTTAAATGCTGTAAAGGAATAGCATGGATCAACTGATCTATGTTATTATGTACTGTAAAGGAATTGCATGGCTTGACTGATCTAATGCTGTAAAGGAATTGCATGGCTCAACTGATCTATGTTGTTACATGCTGTAAAGGAATTGCATTGCATAACTGATCTATGTTGTTCACATGCTATAAGGAATTGCATGGCTAAACTGATCTATGTTGTAACATTCTGTAAAGGTATTGCATGGCTCAACTGACCAATGTTGTTTCATGCTGTAAAGGAATTGCATGGCTAAACTGATCTTTGTTGTTCACATGCTGCAAAGGCATTGCATGGCTCAACTGATCTATGTTGTTACATGTTGTAAAGGAATGGCATGGCTCAACTGATCTATGTTGTTACATGCTGTAAAGGAATTGCATGGCTAAACTGATCTTTGTTGTTCACATGCCATAAAGGTATTGCATGGCTCAACTGATCTATGTTGTTCACATGCTATAAAGGAATTGCATGGCTCAATTGATCTATGTTGTTCACATGCTGTAAAGGAATTGCTTGGCTAAACTGATCCCTGTTGCTCACATGCTGTAAAGGCATTGCATGGCTCAACTGATTTTTGTTGTTATACGCTGTAAAGGCATTGCATGGCTTTACTGATCTCTGTTGTTCACATGCTGTAAAGGCGTTGCATGGCTTGGCTGATCTTTGTTGTTACATGCTGTAAAGAAATTGCATGGCTCAACTGATCTATGTTGTTACATGCTGTAAAGGAATTGCATGACTCAACTGATCTATGTTGCTACATGCTGTAAAGGAATTGCATAGCTCAACTGATCTATGTTGTTACATGCTGTAAAGGAATTGCATGACTCAACTGATCTATGTTGTTCACATGATCTATGTTGTTCACATGCTGTTAAGGAATTACATAGCTCATTTGATCTATGTTGTAACATTCTGTAAAGGTATTGCATGGCTCAACTGATCTATGTTGTTCACATGATCTATGTTGTTCACATGCTGTAAAGGAATTGCATGGTTCAACTGATCTAATAACATGTTCACACAATGTAAAGAAATGTGCGCGGCTAAATCAATCTATGTTGTCCACATGCTGTAACCGATTCTTTCACAAGGCTGGGCTCATATACCAATTTGATATTTCCAATTTGAAAAATGATATCTAGTCTGAAACCTTAATTCTGAGCTAATGGAGCATGCCATATGAATCCCAGCCACATGCCTAATTTCATTTCTCTACAATATTCTCATTTCAGTGCCAGCCAAGCTTTTTTGGAACAACTGTACCAAAGACGAGTAGTTATAATGTGACTCATTACAAGACACAAAATCCATTTGAGCAGTGACATGTGATTTCCAACAATGTGGCATTTTGACAAGTGTAGACTCAGATGAGCCTGTACAGCCTCCTTTTAAGCTTAGAGACTCCAAATGATGTTCATTCAGTAGCTTAACACTCGTAGAATATTCAAGCGACTAGCAAAGGCTCTGATCAGACTGTGCGTATGCACAGGCTGATCTGAGACTTTGCTGGTCGCACATACCACATTGGTGGAAATCTCATGTCACGGCTCATTTACTCTTTGTATACCTTATATAGAGAATACTAGGTGAGTGTCTCTTGATATCAAGTTTACCAGGCAAGGCTTTGAGAACGCTTGCTGACATCGCGAGGCTTGCCGAGGGATTCAACAAGTGATCTAAAAGCTGAGCCTGGCAAACTTGATATCAAAAGAAAGGAACCTGGTATTCTATTTATCAGTTCAGTCACAAGACACAAAATCCATCAACTCTTTGTAAACTGTATATAGAGAATACTAGGTGAGTGTCTCTTGATATCAAATTTACCAGGCAAGGCTTTGAGAACGCTTGTTGACATCGCGAGGCTTGCTGAGCAATTCAACAAGCGTTCTCAAAGCCGAGCCTGGTAAACTTGATATCAAAAGAAAGGAACCTAGTATTCTATTTATCAGTTAACAAGCTTATTCACTGTTCAAACTAGCGTCAATGACATAATTATCGATTTTCGTGACGATTCAATGTGATAGACGATGCCATTCAAAAAGTGCAACGTCATGATGACCTGATAAAGGCACATGCCGTGAGATAGACAACGTTTATCAGGCAAAGGTGCAACAATGCAATAATATGAGTGGTAACTGATAAATCCCTAAACAGGTACATTGGTAAACAGTGAAGACCCAGATGTTTCAGGGTCTGCACTGGTTGCTAAGATTAAAACAGCCTTCATGGACAGAAATACATCACAATATTCAGAAACCTCTACCTGTGACCCTTGGCAGACCTCGTGATGCCAAAGACAGATTTTTCTATCCAACACTCACACTAATGATAGAATCTTATAAAAAAAAAATTGGTTTGGCTCTTTACGTCCCAGTAAATAGCTATGGTCATGTCAGGACAGTCAGTTCACCTCTTAACCACACTTTTTCCAGGGCAAGCTTGACTAAGCGGTTAACCAGTACTTGGTGCACATACTTTCGCTTCTAACTGACAACAACCCTTCTTGAATCAGCGGAAGGGAGGAGAATGGCCGTAGAAATGCTTTCATGATCAATCTCTGTGAAAGTATGTGACCAGGCTGGGATCGAACTTGCGACCCCTGGATCTGCAGTCAGGCTGGTTACCGACTGCGCTATGCGGCCCGGTAAAGATTCTTATAATGTTACATGATAAGAGAACTTAAAATGAAAACTACAGTACTAAGGCTCATTCACAGTTCTAGTGTTCAGTCTGCCAATTTAAACTCCGTCAAATCAAAATGTGAAGGTTAAATTTAAGCCTCTTTTAATAAATTCCTGTTTCAGTGCAGTTTTACCAAATTTACAAGTGCAGCTGTGAATTTACAAGTGCAGATACCAAAATTAAATTTGGTTAAAAAATGCAGTCGAGCTGACATTAATCAAAACTAATCAAATTTCTTTTAAATCCCATTATTCAATGTATTAAGCTCACATGCTCCTTTAAGCATACACTGAGCATTATGACCAGTTAATCAATTTTTAGCGTAAAATTGTGATTATTTTCTTACCCATCAGTTTAAATGTGTGTTTTGGATGCTCAAAAGAACCGTCTCATCGAGACGGTTCTTTTAAGTACCCACAACATATGTTTTGGTTGAGAAATAAGAAAAATAATTTTCTGTTACACACTCTTATCTGTTGGCCTCATGACAGAATGAGTTCTTTATTGGTTGCTAACCCTTTGTAATCTAATGTATTCTTCCTTCTGGTTTGATACAATAAACTTGGAATAATTCATTGTACATATCCTAGGTGTGTCAGGTTATAACTGTAGTCTTTTGTCTGAAGATCTTTTTTTGCCTTTACAAACAGTGTAGACCTTGATGAAATGCAGCATTATGCTGCATTTCATCTGGATCTTCACTGTTTGCAAAAGTACTCGTTTAGGGGAGGGGTATCATGACTATATGAAACTCTGATAGCCAGTCAATCCAGACTGGGACATTGAGACAAGCTGATCTTGATTCTACATTATTAGGATACATTCTGATCAGCACATCAAGGATTAATTTAAATTAAATTTATAAATTATCACATTCTACCAAAATTAATTGAGCAATATCCTGTGAAAACCTGGTTTCACCCTTAAAGCACCAATCTCCACTGCAACAGATGACAAATATTGTGAAACATTTCTGCATTGGTACAGTAAAACCTGTGTAAAACAGCCACTCAAAAAAAGGACAAAACAAAGGTTTTAATGACAACTGGTAGCTTAATGAAGGTCGAAAGTAATGCAGAATGCTCCCTTTGGAGCATTCTGCAATACTTTTGGACTGCATTAAGCGATAATCGGTCTTGAAAACCTTGAGAGTGGCCGTTTTACGCAGGTGACTATTCTGCAATACTTTTGACCTGCATTAAGTGCTAATCAGTCTTGAACAACATTTTTTTGGTCTTTTTGAACGTGGCCATTTTACACAGGTTTTACTGTATTTGTGTTTAATGTCCCACCAACAGCTTGAGGTCTCATCAAACAGACTGGCAAAGCCAGGTTTACTAGGTGTGTGGTTTAAATTGTCCAATAAAAGAGGTAACATTACGGTTAAAAAGTAGGATGACTGCTTCACCACTGCAGCTCCTTCATTTGTGGAAAATATGGCTTGAAATTACATATGCTGGCAGATGATTCACATGTAATATCAAGCCTTATTTTGGTGTCAAGCAGTGACAACGTTTGAAACTTTCATCTGCAGAAAAGTTTAAAACATTATAAATTGAGATGCTCTGTTCTGTGAGATAGCTGGCATCCTAGCCACCACCAGAAGTGATAATCCTACAAAAATAGTTAATACCAAGCAGTCTTTCAAGGCCTAAGAGTATAATTTTCTAGAACTTTTCAAGGCATATTTAATGTTCAATGACTTTTCAAGAATATAAGAATTCATCATGAGTGTGAGGATATGATAGAAAAATGCATCTTATGTTTCAAATAAGGTCCCTAGAAGTTCCTGAATATGCTGAGATGCGACATAATGATGACGTCACTTTATCATAACAATGATGTCACTTGACGACCATGTGCTTGGGTTCCAATACAACCAATGTACAGCCCTCATATGACAGCCTGGGTAAGATAGCATGTGTAATTTAAGATAAGATTTTCTTTCCTAGGGTAAAATCTCAGATGACCTTATACAGTGTGCAAGAAATATCTTAAATTTATATCATAGTACTTTTCAAGCCTGTGCGAACCCTGGACTCTGCGACCCATGGACTCTGGGAATCCCTTGATGTCTATGCTTTACGAGTCGAAATAACGACACATTTTCATATCATCTAGCACATTTACATTCTGTGTTAATAACTTAAGGTTGCTTGTCTTCGTCCCAATTCCATTTACGAGAACTAATCAGTCAACTGTGTAGATGTGTTCATTAATTATTGTACAAAATGTACCGCCTTCTCAATTTTGTCCAGTGGAAATCTGCCCCTTGAGCATTCCAGGAGACAAATGTAACATCAATTTGGACTCTTAATATTGACCTGATATAAGTTCTTCATGTGAAAATGTACCAGACATGGGAGATCGAAGCAACATGTATGAAGACCTATTACTAGTAATTCTGAGCTCATGGGCAGATCCAGAGGAGGGGAAAGGGGGTCCGGACTCCCACCCCAATGGAAAATCAATTAGGGGATATAATGGTATTCAAAACTTTCATATGGAGAGGTATATTGTCAGAATATACAGTCAAAAATTGGGCTTTACGGTGACACACAAGTGGAGCCATAAAACGTGATTTTGTACTGTATCTAGGACAATATACCTCCCTGAATATAGTTATCCCCATTCTAATGCATGTCTGCAGTTTCATCTCAAATTGGAGCATTGCAAGCTGCAAAAAGCTGCATGTCATCCAACGAAATGTGGCGTAATTAATGACGTCAAACTATTTTCTACAGTTTATTGCAGGATATACTGACAATTTTTTTCATGTTATCCAATCAGACGTCGCATTACAAAATCAAGTGCATTAGAAAAGTGGCTATAGGTTTCCTCAAAAATTCTACTGCAGAACCCCCCTCGAGAAGCAATTGGAGCAATTGTTTCTCGAGGGAGGTCCTTATGGCCCTCTGCGAAAGACGTTGATGACTTAAAAACTTTGTTAGGACCCCTGACTGAGTTTTCTGGATCCAAGCATGGAGCTGAAGAGTAAACTGTTACAGGCAGAAAAATAACTAAAAATGTCTTTAGAAAAAAATATTGTCCCCCACCACACACACTAAAATTCGATCTATTTAGCTCCACTGTGACCTTGAAGATTATAGCAAGGTGACAAAAACCTAATAAGGTCTTCATCACGCCCTAATGTTATATCTCATGCAAATTCTGTTCCAATCAGCCCCAAAGTTAGTGAGATATCTTGCACACGCCAACGCCAATGTGTTTGGCACAGAAAACAAATACCAAATACAGCCTCCCCCCCCCACCCCTTCAAAGAAGGGACATAATCAATTCTTTAGCAGCTACTGGCTACTTTAGAAGTTTACTAGCTAGCTGCTGTTAACATTTACAAACAGTTTGGACCCAGATCAGGCATGGCAAAATGTAGAGCATTATCTGGCTCTTTAATGTTTGACACTCTGATGGTATCACTGAAGGATTTCGAAAAAGTTAAATTCGAAAAAATCAGCAGACAAAAAAGCATGCAAAATTACATAGGCATGCAAAGAGTTCAAGAGTTAAAAGAGTTTTATGACTTTTTGGAATGTTTAAATTTCCAGAGAGTTTAATGTAAAGAAAATTAAGTTAGCAAAACTGATGAAATAAAGAAGAATGGTACTCCAGAGATGCCAGTATGCAAGAAGCTAATAAGCTTAAAACAACCAAAAATCGACTGGGAATTTAAAAAATCAAATAGGAATCACACTACAGTAAAACCTGTCTTAAGTGGCCACTTAAAAATAGACAAAACAAGGTCTTAATGGAAAATTATAGCTTAATAGAGGTCGACAGTATTGCAGAATGCTCCCTATGGAGCATTCTACAATACTTTTGACCTGCATTAAGCGATAATCGGTATTGAAAACCTGGCATGTTTGGTGTATTTTTTGAGTGGCCGCTTAAGACAGGTTTTACTGTATACTAAACAAAAAGTTTTAACTCTTTGATATACTGGGTAATTTTCATCTTTTTGTCATCTTCTGTATCTTTCCCAAAATCGACTTAAAAAAATCCTACAGGACTATTGTCAGAGTTAGTCAAAACTGTTTAGTAAGCAAGATATCTCCCTCAAAATTCGAATCCTGATTGTTTAAACACTCCCTTAAATTCTTGATTCAAATCAAATCTCGGACATAATGGTTTCAGAGAACACCAGGGCCTATTTTTGAACCATTTTAATAAATGTTTATAAACTAGAAATGTGACACAGATGCCCCAAACTGGGACCATTGTAGGAGAGAGCATTAGTCTCACAGAAATGACATGAGTCAAAGTCAATAACTCTGTTATGAATTTGCATAAACTGAAGAAAAACAATACAAACCTAGATCTTGCAAAATTTTGGTAAATTCCGACCATTAATTTTTAAGATATTGAGCAGAAACAAAATTCTGACTTGAGTCCAGGGCCATAACTCAGTTACAAATTTACAAAATTTTATGCATAACAATCCAAACATTTATCTCATCAATATCAATGCATACGCTAAATTTTGTTAAAATACATCCATTCATTTTTAAGATATTAAGTCTGACACAAGTCAAGAGCTATAACTCTTTAAAAATTTACCCAAATCAACTCATATCCCAACTCAGATCTTGTCGTTATCAATGCATATGCAAATCATCAAATTCCATCAATTCCTTCTCAAAATAATTAAACAAATTTCTGATTCTGACTTGAGTAAAGGGCCATAACTCTGCTACAGATTGGGGCAGACTGATGCCTAACAATCCCAACCTATAGGCATTGTCAATATCAATGCATAATGCAAAGTTTCGTCAAATTCCATCTATTAATTCTTTATTGAGCAGAAACCAATTCTGAGATCAAGTGTCCTACAGGATGTACAGACAATTTCAAAATATATCGCATGGAAACCATTTTTCAGACAAGGGTGATGCTATATGACCCCCATTGAAAATGGCGGGGGCATAAAAAAATATGTTTGGGTGCATAAAAGAAGTGTCTCTAAGAGATTTCCTTTACGCAACCAAAATATATGTTTGATAAGAAAAAACTGTTAATAATCATTTTAGGGGGATACTGTAAATCCCAAAATTTTCGCGAGAATTTTATTTTCGCGAATGGCGTTAAAAGACATATTTGTGACGTTTAAAATTTGTGACTAGGGCATGATTTCCCAATATCAGTAAACGGCAGAATGATTTCTTCATTTCGCGAAGATTTTATTTTCACGAAACTTCGCATATAAAACCTTCGCGAAAATTGCCAGATATACAGTATATACTTTATGTCTACCTCCCTATTATAGTTCAAACTAATAAAACCTCTATATAGTTGAATATTGAATATTCCATATTCTACTGTATATGCCTCTTATGCAGCTATGATTGGCGCTTTCAGCTGACCTAGCTTCTTACTTGTCAAACTTCCAACATAATCTTCTGCAGCAATCAGTGACTTGAGATGCAAGCTGGCAGACACTTTGACCATGATGTACTTATTACAATTGTAAATCATATGGATTTGCAATGCCAAAAATTATGTTCTGTAGAAGCCATATTATCTAACTCTTTTCCTGCTAGTGGCGGCTATGTATGAAAACATTTCGGACCCAATAATAATCATGACAGACCTTTTGTCCAGCCTGATCTAGATCAAAACTATTTGACACTGATGGTATTCAATCTTGATAGATTTTTTAATAAAAGGAGAAATGTGTCAAAGGGACATGCATGCACCCACTGTCACTAAAAAGGCATATTCTCCTAAACCAAGACAAAAGTGGAATAGTTTTATGAACAAAGGACAATAACTCTTGGAGCTGTGGGTTGAAATGAATCATTAATGAAACTTGAGCAAGGTATTTTGGTGTTAAGCATTCTTATAATAACTTGAGTTGAATAAAATAGCATAATTTCCGGAACAAAGTCCAATAATTCTGTAAGGCAGAGGGAAGTAATAGACCATTTAGGAAACTGGAGAAAGACCTTTCAGGGGCGGTTCCAGGATTTCTAGAAAGGGGGTCCATAGGGGGTTTATCACATTTTTCTTAAATATCCCATGAAAATGAAATAATTTGGTCTCATTGAGTCCAGATTATTTCATTTTCATAAGATACATGTATTTAAAAACAGGGGGCTGAGATGGGGGTTTGAGCCAACCCCCTGAACCCCCTCTGGATCCGCCACTGCCTTTTGGTATTCAACATTGTGACCAAGTTTGATCAAAATTTTAATTTATTTGGACAATTTGGACCCCTGATCATGAGGGTCCAAACCGTTTGCAAAGGTTATCTGGTGAAGCCAAAACACTGATGGCCATGTGATCTATGACATAATACATGACTTATTCAACATGTAATAACTTGATATGCTTTTATCTAAAGCAATTCCTTTGACTTTTGCATCCATGATGTATAGTTCAAGTACTGTAAAACCTGTCTTAAGGGGCCACTCAAAAATAGACAAAACAGAGGTCTTAAAGAAAGATGGCATCTTAATGCAGGTCGAAAGTATTGCAGAAAGCTCTCTTGGAGCATTCTGCAAAACTTTTGACCCGCATTAAGCAATAATTGTTCTTGTAAACCAATTTTTGGTCTTTTTTGGAGTGATCGCTTAAGACAAGTTTTACTGTATAGCATAAACAGGTTTTCTGGAACTAGAAATATGAGATTTAATTAAGGCAAGGAAATATGATCAGTATGAAACTGTCATAGAATGCTGGAGAAAGTCAATAAAGCATTTCAAGAGAATTATGCCTGTCAAAATAAGTTAGCAACTTGATCAGTGAATAATTTCACAGGGCTGATCAAAGATGTAATCCTGCTTTTATAATCTCCTACACAGTTTTTTTTAATTAATGTGAAAGCTAAATTGATTCCTTCCAGTGAGCCAGAAATTAAAATTTAGTCCTTTTTTTATATGACAAGAAGATGAAACTTTTTTAATTTGTCTGAGATCAGCCTGGCCCCGAGGTTATAAAACTTTTTTCATGCTCAGTTGAGCACGAAATTGCAACTGCTCATAAAAACTAAAATACTGACAAATCAAGAAGTTTCTTGCTTTAAGTCTCTCAGATGTTGTATTTATCATGCTAATAAATGGTAAAATGCCATTAATTGTTGGCATTTTAACATTTATGAGCAGGAGAAATTTCGTGCTCAGCTGAGTTGAGCATGTAAAAAGTTTTATAACCTCAGGGCCAGGGTATCCACCCAATCAGATCTGAGTCTTCTCTGTTTGTATAAAGAAACTATACTGAGTAAAAAAAAGAAACCTTACACTTAATTTAATCAGTAATATCTCCACCAATACCTATCATATGTAAAAAAAACAAATCATAACAAATTAACGAGTGTTCAATTCTCAGTAGATCTGAGTAATTAAAACACAGCTGCAACATCATGTGTTTGACTGGTAGTGTTGTGAATGAGTAAGGGGTCCAAATAAAAGATCAGACATCAAAAATTATTTGTTCCAATTATTGTTTTTATCGTCTGGTATGAAACTTTGAGGTGTGTAACATCTACAGTTTTCCCGCTAGAACCGCTTACGTCAATGCATGAGTTTAAATTAACGATCTTATCTTGGCGTTGTTTTCTTACATCGCGTCAATCCTTTACATCGATAGATATTCCTGTCTGCTCAAACTGCCTCACGAGGCTATGAGCAATAACGCAAAAGCAACCAAACACCATTGTCACACGTATTACTCTTTGTACAGCGGCGACCTGCCAGAAGCCTTCTTAGCCTCATTTTGACGTACACGTAGCATTAGTACAGTATACTTTGCGGACGTTATTTGTTGATTTTCGATGTTCTGCCTGAATAGTGTGTTTAAATATTCAAAATATCGTAATGATGATCTTCCAGACTTAAAGCTGCATAGTCTGTAACTTTTGATCTTTTAATTTTAGAACTAATGTTTCCATTTTTCAAGAACACAGTAAAAAACTAAAATTCAGGTATACATTTTACCAATTTCGTAAATCTTAACAAATTATCAGTATCAAAACAACAGCATTTATGTTAAAATTAACTGTCTATAATTATTGGAGGGACGCAAATAATTACCAACACACCTGTTTTTATAAGATAATTCACTTTTCTGTGCAGTTTTCAGCGATAGTGAACAAATTTATTGTGAAAACATAACTTTATTCTACTTTTACAAATGATTTAAAATGAAAATAAAAAAAATCGAAATATGTTCATAGTTGCAGACTTAGTCTCTTTAAAAATGCAGTTTGACATTTTTTCAACCTTATTCAATATGTATTTGGCAATCTATTGATTGATTGAGAAGACGAATGCACATCGACAGCCAGGAAGCAATATGCTCCTTCCAAACTTTTCGAAAATATTGGGAAAATATTGGTGCCAAAAAATGTGTGCATGTAAAATTGCACACTTTTATACAGACCATGCACTTTCTAACACTGGAAAGTTTAATTCTTTGCATGTTGGGTAATTTTTCATGCTTTTGTTGTCGTCAGCTGATATTTATTTAAAAAAAACTTTTTTCAAAAAATTCTTTCAGTGTATCAAATGGTTTGAATTCAGATCAGGACCGACATTCTGTCGGTCCTGATCTGGGTCCAAACCATTTGAAAAGGTTATCAACAGACAACAAAAGTTGTCGCTAGCAAGAAAAGAGTCAAATATGGCCTTGATTAACTTTCGAGAACACGGAGATGCCTAAACAATCTAGAATAATCACAAACTAAGGAATCGGAAATAATTGTGTCATTACAGATTCATCCTAGTGGGACATCTGAACTTGCAGCAATATCTTCAGTCTATATTAAGAAGGTTAATGACCCATCGTCCCTGAACGTCCTAGATAAGGTAGGATTACTTTAACCATATACACACTGGTAAATGCATACGTCGATTTGGTGGTATTTACGCGTATTGCCGGTACTTCATAGACCGGAAGTGGTAGATATTTGTGTTAATACTATATAGAAAAACATTCCATATGCCTATAGGACTATTTTAAGTATTCTGCATGCACATGGCGATTTATGTAAGCATTTTGGAATAGATTCGAGTACCAATCTGTATGATCAGTACTCAAATCTATTCCTAAATGCTTACATAAACCGCCATGCACATACTGAATACCTAAAAATGATTGAAGTCTGTAGTCCTTTAGGCATATGGCATGTTTTTCTATATAGTATTAACACAAATATCTACCACTTCCGGTCTATGAAGTACCGGCAATATGCGTTAATACCACCAAATCGACGTATACATTTACCAGTGTGATATATGGATGACTGAAAGATTCTCTCGTACTGTTTGATGCCGTCCATTATATAATTCACAAGCGGATCCAGGAATTTTTAACAGGGGGGGGGGGGGGGGGGGGGTCCAGGCCCAACTGCCAGAAAACAGCTCTGATGTTGTTATTGTTAGTCCTCAACTCATTTTACAGTTTTACAGTGGTTTATCAATGGTTTATTTCAAAGAAAACTATTTTTTAAAGTTTCAGAGGGAGTCAAACATTTTCCAGGGAGTCCAACTTTTTCAAGGGGGTCCAACTTTTTCCAGGTGTGTGTGTGTGGGTCCAAATGCTAATTTCTATAGAAACAAATAAAACTTGTGATTTTCCAGGGGGGTCTGGATCCCCTATCCCCCCTCTGGATCCGCGCATGTAACAAAAGGGGTCACATTTTGGAATTTCAAAATTATATGTTTTTTCTGGATGCAAACCGTTTGACACTCTAATGGTTTCCCTAAAAGACCTTTTTGAAATGTTAACTTTTGAAAAATATTAGATAATAAAATAGCATGCAAAATTACCAAGCATGCAGGACGATCCCGGCCCGGTACCATACTTTCGTGGAGATTGATCATGAAATAATTTCTACGGTCATTCTTCTCCTTCCGCTGATTTATTCAAGAAGGGTTGTTGTCAGTTACAAGCGAAAGTATGTGCACAAATTACTGGTTAACCGCTTGCTCAAGCCTGCCCAGGAAAAAGTGTGGTTAAGTGAACTGACCGTCCCGCAATGACCATAGCTGTTGACATGGGACGTAAAGCAACAAAAACAAACAAACAAACAAACAAGCATGCAGGACTTTAGTTAAGAGCACGTACCAGAATTTTTCAACCAAAACATATGTTGTGGGTGCTCAAAAGAACCGTCTCAATGAGACAATTTTTTGAGCACACAAAACATATGCTAAAAGTTATGGGTTAGAAAATATTTACAATTTTACGCTGAAAATTTTTGTTTATCTAAACCGATGAGCATGTGAAGAGTTAAATCTCACGCATCTGTACTTTATAAAACTTTAAAAAAAAAAGCTTTCAACCCTCACTGTCATAAATAATCCAGAAAATGACAAAAACATAATTTTTCTTTCTAAAATAGGATCTTATGTCTTAAATCAGGATCATACAGATTCTGATATGTCAAACAATATTACCATATGGCCATGGAAATGTGTCTCATCACAAATCATTCTGCTAAAATGCTACCATGACAGTAGGGCCCACAGGCCCTGAGTTGCTCACCTGAGAATGATTGTTTATAAGGGTATATATACTGAAACTCTGCATGACTCCTCCAAAAGTCAAGCTATGAATTTTGATAGATCAGCATTGAGTTTCATTAAAACTTTACATGGAAAAGTTTCCATTTAAATTGTTGACAAAATTAATAGGATGTAGACCCTCTGAATGGGACCATTTTTGGCCCCATGGGGAACAAACTTGGTAGAGGTCCACTAGCTGATGCTACATACCAAATATCAAGACTCTAGATCTAGTGGTTTCAGACAAGAAGATTTTATTAAGTTTTCCCTATATAACAAGAAAAGAAACCACTGGTAAGTCAAAGACAACAACTTTTGTCTCCCTTACTAGGCCTTATGGTTTCATTTAAAGTTTTCCCTATATTAACATAGGAAAAACTGACAACACCCCCTGGCGACCATGTTTTACAACCAATCAAAATAATTTGAACAATTTTGGTAGAGGGTCACCAAAGGACCATTTGTACCATTCCTGTGAAGTTTGGTAAATTTCCCTGTAGTGGTTTAGGAGGAGATGTTAAAAAAAAAGAAATTGTTGATGCCCGCCCACCAACAACGGACTGACGGACAACGTGTGATGGACAACGGACTGACAGACAACAGACTGATGGACGACGGACATCCTATTATCACAATAGCTCATCTTGAGCCTATGGCTCAGGTGAGGTAAAAAGAGGAGGAAAAAAAGATGGGCATTTCACCAGTTTACAAGTGTAACAAACAGCTACTGAAAAACAAATTTCACAAATGAAACGCAGTCGAATATCTTTTTTAAAGATATTTCTTGTTATATTTAAATCAAGTTTCAAATTCATAAGGTGAAAGTTGTACAGCAGATCAGTGCCCTCATCCATCAGTGTTTCACATCATACTATTATAAAAGAAAAGGTCAAGTCTGGATAAAAAAGATATCTTTATATGGAAAAGACAAAAAGACTTATTATTTGACAGGAAAAGGGCATGTGATCAGCAGCTCAATGGGAAATTTTTAATGACTTTTTGTCATCTGATTTTTTTTTTCAAAATTATGATATAAAGATTGATGGCAGCCGGGGGCCATATCATGCAGGGAGGCCCAAGCAAACATGGAAGAAACTGATGGAGAAAGACTGCAGTGAGTGGAAGCTTGTGATGGTTGACCCTCAAGAAAGGAGCACCTGGAGATCAGGTGTGAAATCTGCTATGTGTGCAGCTAGCCAGTTACCTGGAAAGGGGCCCACTGATGTGGATGATGCCCCTGCACTTGCACGTAAATCAAAAATCTGATGATGATGATGATGATGATGATGACGATGATGATGATGATGATGATGATGATGATGATGATGATGATGATGATGATGATGATGATGATGATGATGATGATGATGATGATGATGATGATGATGATGACGAAAAAACTCTTTCAAGTATCAAACAGTTTGGAACCAGATTGCTGAAAATGTTATCTACTTACTACGTCTGCTGCATTTTTTCAAATGCACTGCAGAACACTTTTACCAAAGGAGAAAACATTATGAACCCTGATCAGACTGCTCCCTCAGGAGCAGTCTGACCTGGGTTCATTTTGTATGCAATTATGTCTAGCAAGCACTGTGTAAGCAGATGAGAGAACAGACTACAATTGTCCTGAATAGCGGGGAAAAGGGTTAAATGGGAATCTATAATAGGCCTCCTTGATCACCGGCAACTTTAATAGTGGTTGTAGACTGAAGTGAAAATTTGTGTAAAAGGAAACAAATTATGTTATTTTCATATCAAACTAACTATCTGGAAAGAAATTATGCCTGTTTTAGTTTTACAGTGCTAATGCACCAACCATCAGACAATGTTACATTTTCATAGAACCCATTAGTCTACTGATCATCAATTTTAATTAACTCTTTGCATGTTGGGTAATTTTTCAGGATTTTTTTGGTCGTCTGCTGACTTTTTTCAAAATTAACTTTTCAAACAATTCTTTCAGGAACACTTTCAGAGTGTCAAACAGTTTGGATCCAGTCTGTCAAGCCTGATCTGGGTTCAAACTATTTGCAAAGATCAGCAGCAGAAGACCAAAGTTTGCTTCTAGCAGGCAAAGAGTTACCTGCTATATAGTAAGGAATACTGGTTATCAATCTTTGCAAACAGAATGGACCCAGATCAGGCTCAACATTTGTCGCGCCTGATCTAGACCCAAACTGTTTGACACTCTTATACTTTATATAGCTGTAAGACTATTCAAAAACATTTTTTGAAAAATTAGCAAATGATATAAAGCATTCAAAATTACTCTGCTTGCAAAGGGTTAGACTGATCATCAATTTTAATTACATTCAACATTGATCTTTGTAACAATTACAGTTATAATGAGACCACAGTGATAAAATTAATAAACTCAGACCAGCAAATACAATTCTTGTTTCTTATATCAATCACCTCAATCATTCCCTCTTACCAATAGTGTTATTTGTTGTATGCTAAGGAGGTTTTGGAACAGCCAGAAATTTGTAACATTTGCATCGAGGTCACAAGTTACAGCATCCAGTTTGTGTGCATCTTGAGGTCTTGTATCAAAATAGACTTTAGAATTTGGAAGCACTTAAGTCATGGTCATTATGTTCACAAGGAAGTGGATTTTACGCTAAAATATTTTGTATATCTGGACCTATATGTATATGTATGCAAGTATTTTTCTCACATGAAAATCCAAGAATCTATTTCTGTTGGCCTTAAGCTTAGAATTGAAACCTGCAGTCTTGTTACAACTCGAAGCCAATCAATGCTCCTATCAGCCTACACCATTCTTTAGAAACATGGCATTTTACTTCTGAGAAGGAAATGAATGTGCGATCACAATACGAGTACATTTCCTGTTTTCTTTCTCCCACCAGCGAAACATGACGCCTATATATAGCTATTCAAATATACCCAATTAAGAATGTCTTTCATAAAAATAGGCCAGCCAATTAAATCTCATATCCATCAATATTCGAATCACTCAAGCTCCACAGATCACAAAAGCGGGATGTCGGAAAGCGCTGTTTGAAGCTAAAAAAATCTGTCTATTTTAAGAGACTGCATCTGAATTTGAACGGCACATGCTCAGATCACTAAAGCATACTAACGGGTAATGTAGCGAGAAATCTTTCTCAGTTTGATTTAATGCAATCCATTTACAGCTTATAAATCTTTTATATTTTTAAACCTTTTCCCGCCATTCGCCACAAATGTTTCTGCTTTCTCATCTGCTTATGTCCTTTGGTTGCATATATTGCAAACAATATAAACCCATAATGTCTGCTTCCATGATGAAAGCAGTCTGGAATGCATTTTGATACATGCAGCAGAAGTAAAATGCAGACAACATTGCAGGACAAAAAGATACTGGCAGGATTAGGGTTAAAAATGCAACTTGCTGTTAATGCCCGCAGACTGCATGATCGAGTCAAACTTAAATAGTGCCAAGCTGAAAGAAGTTCTAGCGATAAGGCGTATATTTTCCCTAGTTGACATGATTACAAACACCAAATTTTCAAATTGCCCTAATGTTTTAAAAATTGGTGTAGTTCAGCAGTAAAATATGCATAGTAAGCAACCAAATACATTTCAAAGCGATTCACCACTTACAATACCGTGAAACATGCATTTTCTACTCCCACCTCTCATTTTACGTCTTAATACTGGGTACCGTTTAGACCAGACTTTGAGTAAATGCATTGCTAGTTTTAAATAAGTAAAAGTGCTAAAATGTTAAGGATAGGAATGCTCTTCATTTCCAAAACCTTACCGTATTCCTTCTGCGCATGCGTACGAAACACACCTAAAATTGTGACGTTTGTCATTAGAAAGAAGAAACTGGTGTCTTTCAGTTTATTTTTAGATGCTTTCCCCCCCTAGACCCAAGATGCATTTTGGACAATGACAGCTATAAACATTTACAACATCTGTAAAGGGCATTAGCAAATGATAAAAAGCAAACATAGGACCAGTGGGAAAGTCTTCAATGCCTGTGTATGTTCTGTCCTATAACATAAAAGTGAAACCTGGGCAACTACTGCACCTGACTTGCTGAGTGTTTTCCATGATGATACATTGCATTAGTTAGATGGCCTCCATGCGAGCTGAACATTTCTTGTACTTCAACAACAGCAGAATCTAGGGCGAAGATTTGGTACCAGTAAAATGCATTTAAGCCCCCCGGTGGCTTAGGCTGCTGTCCGTTCTAAGGCGGTGGTTCTGTTGTTGTTGACTTTTTGTTTATTGTTACTCCCATTGTGGGAGTCTGTAATTGTTCTATGTTTTGTTGTACGTTACTTTATGTCCATTCTAGTATTGCAATCATCTTGATCGGGAAGAGAGAGCTGATTGCTTTGCTTAATTTGTCTTCCTGGTGTCTCGTGATGGTTGAGCGGCTCTTCCTCGCGGTGCCATGGGGTTGTCTGCAGTTTGTGATTGTGGTATTTCCTGATCATACTCACTATTTTTGCAACTGCTTCCTTGGAACAACCGACCAATGGTCTGATGGATATGCGGAGTCCAAGATGAAGACAAAGTGACTGCGGACACACTTTGTGCTATGTTGCGCATGTAGGAGGTGACACTAGGCGTCTGAGATTGTTAGGACAAGTTACACTTCTCTTCATGCACATCACAAGTATGACTATTCCTAGCGCCAGAGGAAGAGGGAGACCTAAAATGACCTGGTCTGAGTGTGTTAAAGCTGACATGAAAATGTGCAGCCTTGGCAGCATCGATCCACTGAACAGAGGCGTGGAATTTGGGTGTTAGACACTCTAGCCACCTTTAAAAAAAAAAATCAGCGTAAAATTGTAAATATTTTCTTACACATAATATTTAGAATATGTTTGGGTGCTTTTGAGTACCCACAACATATGTTTTGGTTGAGAAATAAGAAAATTATTTTTCTGTTACACACTCTTAACTAAATGCCGCCAGCCTGTTCCAAAAAATATTCTCTAAGAAAGTCTCTCCCACCATACGATGTCTATGCGTGGATCCAGAAAGTTTTGTCAGAGGGGGTCCAATTTTAAAAACTTTTTTTTAAAAATTTGATGAGGGGATAGAGGATCCAAATACCACTATAAATGGGCCATCATGGCCCGCCAATGAAATGCCATTTAAATGGCGTTTCGCTGGCCGGCCGATGATGGCCCAACATTGAATGCTGGCTTGGTAGCTTTGTGGTTTTTCATGGGATCTGGACCAGTATTGCAAAGAAACCCTATATTTTTGTGATTTTTCAGGGGGGGTCCGGACCCCTTGTCCCCCCCCCCCCCCTCTGGATCCGCCCACGATGTCTGTGCTTCATGATGCTTATCAAGAGTGCTGATAATTCCATGTTTCTTTGAGACTGATCACAATAATTTCCAAGACATATTGTCCTTAAACAAATTATATTTTAGCTTCACTGGGTTTAAACTGATTAGGAGAAACATAAGTGGCTTGTAACAGCATCTACTCATGAATATTCCTGAGCTCTTGATTAACGAACCCTCCTACTGTAATTTTCCAGAAAGAAGGAAAAAAATAAAATTTCTAATTTTTTTATTTTTATTTTATACACCGACTCTAAAATATTTTTTGTTTCGTTGAAATTTTTTAAAAAAAAATTGAGGTTCTGTCTGTGTATTTTTGAGAGTGACACAGTTAAAAGTCCAGATTTTTAGGATAATGATAAAAATTTAAAACAATATTTTAAAAATTTAATACAGACTGTTGGTTTGCCTTACTAGTTTTACTGTTTTTTCTGGAGATATTAAAAAAAATAAATAAATAAATAAAAAACAAAAAAAAAAAGCTCTGAAAATGACCAGTTAACTGGTCATTTTCAGAGCTTTTTTATTTATTTTTTTTTCAGCGACCCTAAATCTGAAAAAAAAAAAATCCCGTAAATCAACTAATTAAAACATTTTGGCCTGATTTGGAGAAACATAAGTGGCTTGTAACAGCATCTCCAAATACATCACAGCTCATGAATATTCATGAGCTCTTGGAACTCTTTTGTGACAGGATCTTCTTTTAACTGCTTCTGTTCTTGTTGAACTCAATTATGCAAATCAGAGACCTGGGAACATTTCAAACAGTTTCATGCCATGCTAACAGAATATTAACATGGTTCCAAGTCTCAACCAATTTGCATGTGTCATACATGAACATACTTTTCTCAGTTACCTCTCATATTAACTGCATTGTTGCACCTTGCCTGATAAATGTTGTCTATCTCACGGCATGTGCCTTTATTAGGTCATGATGACGTTGCACTTTTTTAAAGACTTCGCTAATGACGCTGAAGTGACACAAAAATTAAAAAAAAATAAGTCGTAGTTGCTAGTTTGAAGAGTGAAACAATGGGTAAACTGATAAATAGAATACCAGGTTTGGGTCTTTTGATATATCAAGTTTACCAGGCTCGGCTTTGAGAACGCATGTTGAATCGCTCGGCAAGCCTTGTGATGTCAACATGCGCTCTCAAAGCCTTGCCTGGTAAACTTGATACATGTATCAATTGACACTCACCTAGTATTCTCTATTTATTCATACATACAGAAAATGTTCTAAAAATTTGAACTTTTATCTTGTTTTGTTTTCAAACAGAATGTTGATTATCAGGGCTGGAATTCAGAATACAGGGTTCATACAGGGAAGTTTGAGTAAAATTCAAAGACTTTTCAAGGACTTCTCAAGACTATTTGACAGTTTTCAAGGACTAAAACTTTAGGAAAAATATTGACGTTAAACTTCTTCAAAAATGCTAGACTGAGATAATGGAGAAGTGATTACTAGAAAATGAGTATGAAATTGTTGTGCCTTTGCTGCACCAAATAAAGGCGCAACATTTTTTTTACTGATATAGATCTCTATCAACAGTGATCTCTATCAACTGTTAAGTTCTACAGAAAATAGCAGCATTCAAGGACTTTTCAAGGCATTTGAATGATTTTCAAGTACTTTTCAAGGCAGATTTAATTTTCAAGGACTTTTCAAGAAAGCCCTCTAAATTCAAGTACTTTTCAAGCATGTGCGAACCCTGGAATAGCAAACAGGGAAAACCCTGATCAGACTGCTTCTTCAGAGTCTACCCAGATTGTCTTTTTTGCAGGCAAGCCCCAACTAGTGTAAATTTCTAACATCTACCATATTAGATTGTGTTTAAACATCCTACGGACAGCTAAGGTAAAAAAATTGGAGATGAGTCTTATCCAACAGACTGGAGAAGCCGGGGGGACATCAGGTTGTTTGTACATGTCACCATACCTATATTTATGAAAATTTTACGGATTCTAGCTAATCTCTGTAGCTTACCATACTGGTTTGCGTCTTACATATTGGCAAATTCTGAAGACACGTTTTTTGCATGATGCGATTCAAACTTATATTTATGTAAATTTTACAGATTCTAGCTAATCTCTGTAGCTTACCATACTGGTTTGCGTCTTACATATTGGCAAATTCTGAAGACACGTTTTTTGCATGATGCGATTCAAACTTATATTTATGTAAATTTTACAGATTCTAGCTAATCTCTGTAGCTTACCATACTGGTTTGCGTCTTACATATTGGCAAATTCCAAAGACACGTTTTTTGCATGATGCGACTCAAACAGACCAATGGAATGTATCAAAGGGAAGGATAATTGTATTTTCAGTAATCAGTCTCAATTTCACTCTGACTCTAGCCAAATTATGTGTTTGATTACGATATTTACCCTGAATACCATATACAACATAATAAACTCACATGCTCCTAAAATTGCACACTTAATACTTTATAGGTTGTTTACAAGTCATGTGCGGATCCAGAGGGGGGACAGGGGGTCCGGACCCCCCCCCCCTGAAAAATCACAAAAATATAGGATTTCTTAGATATTATGGTCCAGATCCTCTGAAAAATCACAAAGTTACCGAGCCAGCATTCAATGTTGCGCCATTATCAGCACGCCAGAAAAACGCCATTTAAATGGCGTTTTGCTGGCATGCTAATGATTGCCTGCTTATAGTGGTATTTGGATCCTCCCATTCCTCATCAAAAAACAAAACAAAAAAAAACGTTGCCAACGTGACCCCGGGGCTGGCCCATTTTTGGCCCCAGGGGAATAATTTGAACAATTTTGGTCGAGGTCCACTAGGTGATGCTATTATACATACCAAATATCAAGGTTCTGGGCCTTGTGCTTTCAGACAAGAAGATTTTTACAGTTTTCATCATTTTAGCCTGTGTGACCTAGATATGCAACGAACCAGAACCATTGAACAATTATTAAAGAGGACCATATAAAGATCATTCCTGCCAAGTTTGGTCAAAATCCAACCAGTAGTTTAGGAGGAGATGTCATTTAAGTCAATTGTAAACGGACAGCAGACGGATGACGGACGATGACCGATCACAAAAGCTCATCTTGTCACTACGTGACAGGTGAGCTAAAAACTTGCTGTATTCCAAAGGGACTATAGAATTCGAACAGTTTTGAGTAGTCGGCATGCACATGGCGATTTATGTAAGCATTTATGAATAGATTCGAGTACTGATCCGGATGATACGTATTCGATCGGTACTCGAATCTATTCCTAAATACTCACATAAATCTCCATGCACATACTTAATACTTAAAAATGATTGAAGTCTATAGTCCCTTTGGCTTATGGTCTATATAGTATCAACACCGACAAAAATTAAAATACCTACCACATCCGCTCTATGAAGTACCGGCAATATGCGTAAATACCGGCAAAGCGACGTATAATTACCAGTGTGAGAACAGCATCCCATCAGTCAAAGAGCTTTGCTGTTTTGCGTATCTTTCAGGACTATTTGAGCAATTTTTTAGGACAGTTCTAAGTTAATTCCACCCTTTGAAAATTCAAGTAGAGTAAGGACTGCTCCATGTTAAAAGAACCCTGAATAGAATACTTAAGACAAAAAAATCATTTAAGAATATGTTCAGATAACAGGGGATAATTTCATAGTAACATTTTTAGCTTCAACAAAAACATAATTATGTTGTTGTTACTCACATGAACAGTCTCGATGAGATGGTTCCTTTGAGCACCAAAAACATACATTTTGACTGATGGGTAAGAAAACAATCACAATTTAAGTGCTCTCAATATTTGCTTGCATGGATCTATATATGTTATGGCTATTATTGTTATACAAGTTTCTATAGAATTTTGATTGATGAGGATGTTGCTTGCAGCTAGTGGCTTCATTATGCCAACCGGATACAGCTGATCCATTATATCATGTGCAGTGGCTACATATCTCATACAATGGGCAAAATCTACCAGATACATGACAGAGAGAAAAACAAAATTACCACATAACAATATGCTTTGAAAGTGGATTTGTTTGTTTGATTTGATACTTTACGTCCCATCAACAATCTTTCAGTTATATAGGGATGGGTCTTCCTGGGTTGAACCAGTACTAAGCTAGGATTAATGTGTCTCGCTCAACACAACGCAGTGACGCCGATGAGGCTCGAACCCACCGCCCCTCAGTCTCGAGTCAAGCACTCTACCACTGAGCCACTGCGCTCCCATTTATGAATGCGGAAAAGTTTTGCCTGTTCTTTGGTCAGACTGCAGATTTTTTTCTAAAATATTTACTTTTTTAAAAAAATCTTTCATCATCATCATCATCATCATCATCATCATCATCATCATCATCATCATCATCATCATCATCATCATCATTTGAGCCGCGACATGAGATTTCAAAAATGTGGTGTGTGCGATCTAAGGCTTTGCTGGTTGCATTGGGGCCAAACTGTTTGCAGCAGACAATACTAGCTGACAAAGATTTCTGAGTTTAACAAACAAGAAATAAACAGACAAGCCTAAGCAATTGGTCCTATCTTTCTTGAAAGTTTGGGGCATAAAACTACCATCCTGTCAGTCTATGCAAACAAAAACAAATCATTGTAAAGCAGTTCTCTGATGCTGGACTATTTATTTCACTCTCTGAGTTTATAAGCGGTATCAAAACAGCCATTAATGCCAATAACCTAGGAATGGATAAACAATAAAATTGTCTCACAGACAATATAGATCACCTGTATTCCAAACAGAAGACACTAAATGTCAACGCTTCAGATTAGTTGGATTTTTTTTCACTACAATGTGCTCATGTTTTTGTTTGATTTGATTCTTTACGCCGAGTCAACAATTTGTCAGTTATGTCAAGACGGGTCTTCCTGGGTTGAACCAGTTCTAAGCAAGGATAAATGTGTCTTGCTCAAGGACACAACACAGTGACACCAGTGAGGCTCAAACCTGCGGCCCCTCGGTCTCGAGTCAAGCACTCTATCACTGAGCCACTGTGCTCCCCATGCGCTCATGTGTTTGTGATGTATGTCCAATCAACAGCTAAGGTCATATGGAAACAGGGGCACAAATCTTGAAACCCTAATCATTGTCATACAGCATTGCACTAAACAGTGTAAACTAAATAAAATATATCCACAGTCCCAAGCTACCAGACATTATCCTAGGGTTTTAAGGAGATTCTGACCAAAAATTTCTTTGAAAAATCACATTTTGTGACATGACTAGTCCTAATATGTGTGCTGAGCAAATCTTTTCTTTTTCAAAATTCTATATCTTCTTATGAAAACAGTGTAGATCTAGTAAAACTGTGGATCCAGATCTTATGAAGTCAGCTGATCAGGATCAACACTGTTTTTATCCCATTAAAATGATGAATCCATATCAGTGGTGGATCCAGAGGGGATAAGGGGGTACGTTTGAACCCCCCTCCCCACCCTCCATTTTTAAATATCCTATGAAAATGAAACTAGAGGACCTGAAGGTCCTGAGGTGCTCACCTGATCTCCTTAATTATGTTAAAATAGGTCAAGGTTAACTACAGCTTATTTTGTTTTACCATATATGGAGGTTGCAGCAATTTTGGTCAGTTGACCTTAACAATCTAATGAATAATCCATCAAACAGCCCAGTGATTTCTGAGAAAAAGATGTTTAGATAGGTGTGAGGCAGTCCAAATGAGTGGCCTTGGATAAAAGGTCACAGGTCAGCTTGTCATTTGGTAGTTAATATAAAACCATTGTCTCAATAGGTTTAACTATTATGAATTCGGCTTAAACAGTTATAGAAAAATGAACATTCTAAGATTTTCTGCATATAAATGCATTAGGAATAAAATTTGACCTTGCCATAAAGTAGGTCAAGGTCAAGCTAGATTCATCATTTATGCAAACCTGGTAGGGCCTACATCCCCAATGCTACATACCAAGTCCCACAGCCAATGGCCTTTTGGTTCCAGATTAGAAGAAATTTAAAGAGTTTTTACCATATATGGGTATGGTGGCCATGTCAGTCATGTGACCATAACAATTTGTATAAGTTTTGGCTAACCAATCATAAGGAGTTGTCATATGAAATTTGGTTTCAATTGGCCAAGTGGTTTCTGAGAAAACTATGTTTTAATATATTGATGGGACTCAAATATGAGCGACCTTGGCTGAAAGGTCAAAGGTCAACCTTGACCTTTGACACTTATTTATAGACACTAGATTGAACATATCAAGTGAGAATAATGACTTTGGCTTCCACAGTATTCAAAAAATCAACTTTTCAAAAAATTTCCCATTCAAATGCATTAGGAAGCAAACTTGACCTTGACATTATGTAGGTCAAGGGCAACCTAGGATCATCATTTGAACAAACTTGGTAGGCCCCACATCCCCCATGCTACATACCAAGTCTCAAGGTAACTGGCCTTATGGTTCTGGAGAAGAAGATTTTTAAAGGTTTTTACCATATATGGGCGTGGCAGCCATCTTTGTCATGTGACCAAAAAAATTTGTATAATTTTTGGCTAACTTATCATAAAGAGTCTTCACATGAAATTTGAGTTCAATTGGGCCAATGGTTTATGAGAAAACTATGTTTTAATATATTGAGGGGACCACAATATGAGCGACCTTGGCTGAAAGGGCAAAGGTCAACCTTGACCTTTGAAACTTATTTATAGCCATTGTCTCATTAGTATTAACATATCAAGTAAAAATAATCACTTTGGCTTTAACAGTATTAAAAAAAATTAACTTTTCAAAAGAATTCCCATTTAACTTGGTAGGGCCAACACCCCCAATGCTACATACCATTAGTCCCAAGGTCATGGGCCTTCTGGTTCTGGACTAGAAGATTTTTAAAGGGTTTTTACCATATATGGGCATGGCAGCCATCTTGGTCATGTGACCAGGACCATTTGAACAAACTTTTGTTCCCGCATCCTAAGGAGTCTCCATATGAAATTTGAGTTTAATTGGTCCAGTGGTTTCAGAGGAGAAGATGTTTGAAAATGTTGACGGACGGACGATGGACGGACGCCGGAGTGACTGGTATACTATTAGTTCACCCATGAGCCTGTGGCTCAGGTGAGCTAATAATTTGGTCTCAGTGAGACCAAATTATTTCATTTTCATGGGATATTTACGAAAAATGAAATAAAATCAGCAAAGCGAACCCCCACACCATTATACATATGAACCCCCTTTCCAGAAATCCTGGATCTGCCACTTTCCAAATTGATAATGAAATTACATAACGGGATTTACACATTACAGTGTAAATGTTCCAACTGGTTGGTTATAAAAGCAAGTGTAAAGTTTCCATAAGTATATGTACTTGGTGTGTGCTTATAAAAGGCTGTGTGCTTATAAGCCTACATATGGTAATTATTTTCTTCCATTTCTAAGCATAGCCTTATCACAGTACTACACAATTGCTTATCTGGAAACCATTCCGGGCTAATTTCAGATGTATGCAAATACCAGTCTGGCATGAGTATATGACGCTAATTTAGGAAGTCCCAAAGAAATGGAAAGCTTTAACATTCGGGTTTTCAATATGAGCAGACATTTCATTTGTTGGTTGGTTGGTTTTGTTGCTTTACGTCCCAAGTCAACAGCTATGGTCATTGCGGGACGGTCAGTTCACCTAACCACACTTTTTCCTGGGCAGGCTTGAACAAGCGGTTAACCAGTAATTCGTGCACATACTTTCGCTTGTAACTGACAACAACCCTTCTTGAATGAATCAGCGGAAGGGAGGAGAATGACCGTAGAAATCAATCTCCACGAAAGTATGGGACCGGACCGGGATCGAACTCGCGACCCCTGGATATGCAGTCAGACACGCATCTGTAGCCAGACACGTTACCGACTGCGCTACGCGGCCCGGCTTTTTCATTTGTCATCCCTCGGAATTTTTTTTTTTTTTTTTTCCGAGGGATGACATTTCATTTGTCATCCCTCGGAAAAAAATTCAATAAGTCATTTTGCCTTCTTATTAATCCTTTCACATGTGCTTGTAATGAATATACTTTCCGAACCTGAATTATTTGTTTGATTTGATTCTTAACGTCCCATCAACAATCTTTCAGCTGTGTCGGGACGGGTCTTCCTGGGTTGAACCGGTACTAAGCAAGTATTAATGTGTCTTGATCAAAGACACAATGCAAAGATGCCTGTGAGGCTCGAACCCGCGACCCCTTGGTCTCGAGTCAAGTACTCTACCACTGAGCCACTGCACTCCCTTATTGCTTAATGTGTAACTGAGTTCGAAACTGTATTTCGCGGTCTCATATTTTAGCGATTTTTGTTTATACCGCCAATAGCGCGGAATAAAAATACCTGCCAAATATATATTTTACAGTAAAATATCATGTATTTGAAAATATGATGGAAAATGGAGCGTTTGCTCTTTTTGAGCAAATGCTCCATTTTCCATCATATTTTCAAAAGTATTCAAAACTTAACTTAAATTTTTCTTGATTTTTTTCAATGTTGTCTAAAAATAGAAAATGATGTCATGATCTAAAAATAATGAGTATACTGGCACTTCAAGAGCTCTTCATACTGGAACTTCATGACCAAACTGGTACTCAATTATGAATAACATGGTGCGTAAATTGTAGTGTAATGCTATATTCTACCAATCCCAATGGGTCATATCAATTCATTACAAATTAGTTCTGTATAAAATCAGCTGGTTTCATGGTTTCTATGTGATCCATATCTTATACACTATCAGAATTTGATTCACTTTGACTTACTTCAAAGCAAAGTAATTTGAATCAAATCCTGCATGGGCGGATCCAGAGGAGGAGACAGGGGGTTTGGACACCCCCCCCTGAAAATCACAAAAATATACGGTTTTTTAGCAATACTGTTCTGGATCCCCTGAAAAATCACAAAGCTACCAAGTCAGCATTCATTATTAGACCATCATCAGCACGCCAGAGAAAGGCCATGTAAATGGTGTTTTGCTGGCCGGCCGATGATGGCCCGCTTATAGTGGTATTTGTTTGGATCCTATCCCCTCTAAAAAAACAACAACGTCAAAGTTGGACCCCCTCTGACAGAACTTTCTGGATCAGTGCTTGTCCTGTAGCTTGTTTACAAAGAGAGATGATATCCATACCCTATCAGAAAAGGACTGACTGGAAGTCCAAGCTCCATTTTTGGCAATAAAGGTCTTACTCAAACAATTACTGCTAGCAGCGCCATATGTGAAATATCTTGCTGCTCATAAGTAAATACGAATTCACAAGACGATTTTGTGTGCGGCTACCACACGTGTAACGTAATTCTACACAAACTGACAAGTTTTGTAATACTTTCCCTTTACCAACACCATGCGGTTCAACGGCAGCTCCATTTTTGGCATTAAAGGTCGTACTCGAACCATTTATGCTAGCAGCGCCACATGTGAAATATGTGAATATTTATTCACAAGATGGTTTTGTGAGCAACCACGACATGTGTAACATAATTTTATACCAACTGACAAGTTTTGTAATACTTTTCCTTTGCTATCCTTTAGGAATTATAAATCTTGTTGGTCATGCATTGATCAACCATATTGATTTACTTGAAGACTATATACTTTAGCGGACATCACCTAAAATACTCCAGAAACATCTAATACCTGTATAACACAACAGCAAAACAAGAAAAAAAAGCAATAAATGAACTTAGCTGATCCTTAGGACCTTAGGCCAATTTTCGAATACATTGTGAACCATTGATACAGAGTCTAGATAGAATTTTAACTCATTCTGTGCTAGCGGCAACTTTTTATTCTGCTGATAACCTTTGCGATCAGTTTGGACCCAGATTAGGGATAACATAATGTCTGTCCTGATCTGGATCCAAACTGCTTGACACTCTGATAGTGCTCCTGAAAGAACTTTTTTGAAAAAAATTTTTTGAAAAAAATTCTGCAGATGACAACAAAAGCATGAAAAAGTACGGAGCTTGCAAAGAGTTGTGCATTTCTAAGAAGCAAGTACATACAATATACATGGCTATATTTCTATCTTGGCAGTGAACATCAAGAATATAATACTGGTCATACTATGCAGAAATGAATAACTATCATCAATGCCATAAAGTTTGGATCCAGACCGGACCCCACCCTCGAAAAATCACAAAAATATAGTGTTTTCTAAGCAATACTGGTCCAGATCTGCTGAAAAATCGCACACCAGCGAAACGCCATTTAAATGGCATTTCGCTGGCGGGCCGAAGATGGCTGGCCTATAGAGTGGTGTTTGGTTGGTTCCTCTCTCTCCGTCAAAAAAAAAAATGTCAAAGTTGGTACCCCTCTGACAAAACTTCCTGGATCCGCGCATGTGTTGGGCCTGATCTGGGTGAAAACTGTTGCTTAAAGGTTATCAGCAGACAATGAAAGTCGCTACTAGCAGGGAAAGTAAAACTGTGGCAACATTTTGCTATAGTAACCGTGAGAAGCTTTATGTGACAACAGCATAGAGAAAGGGAGACAACTGATGACTTACCAGGAACTGCAACGAAGAATTTGACAGCGTCTCTGTGGCCATGGAATGAGAGTTGTGCCTGAGCCATTGTACAGTAGGGTATAAAACTGCCCGGAGTTACGCTGTCTGTCTTGTTATCACTATATACTCGTACAATACCTCCTGGTCGGCCCGTGGAACTCCCCATTGATACATGCTGTTTATTAGCTGAAAAAAAAATGAGAAAGCATGAAACCTTTGTAAACTTGAAACCCCTAAACCCATACTCTGACAAACAGTAAAGACCCAGATGAAATGCAGCATAAGGTGGCATTTCATCAGGGGTCGGCACTGTTCACTAAATACTAAAACAATCTTCAGGGTCTGAAGTAAATCTTAATTCAAAAATTCTAACCTGTGAAAACAGATGGAAAATTCATCAGTATACAAATGATTAAAATGTTAATCATATTAAGATGTATTTGTGGTACCATAATCTATTCTGATAAACATCATAAGGGGCAATGCAGTTTTTCAACAAGATGTGTTTGAGTAACATTTATGCCCTCGGACAACATACCTATATTGAACTAATATGCATTTGTTTTCAAAAGTAGGTTAAATGCCCCCCAAAATGGTACCTTTGAAATGCTCTTCCAATGTGAAATATCAACTCTAGGTTTAATACTTCATGCTATTATAACAGTTTGTTGCACCCACATATAGGGTAAAGTCGGGTAGATTTGGACAGACAGCTAACTTCGGACAGCGACCTTGTTTGTTTCATATTTCAAATATTGGAATAAAAAGTAAATTAACTTAGCAAACAGTGAAAATCCTGATGAGATGGCTCATAAGAAGCTGTCTCATCTGGATTTACACTGTTTGCAAATGTGTGTCCGAATTTACCTGATGTCTGAATTTACCCGACTTTACCCTACAAGCAGGTATGCAGACCAAAAACAAAATATTGCCTCTGATCTGTGAAACTGAGTGATATTTACTGGAGACTTGCTTTTCCATACTAGGTAAAGATCTTCCTAGAATAATTTGTCCACTAAGTAGGCCACATAGAACATGTAGAAAAAGCATGATCTATTAATGAGTGCAAATATTGACTGGAAAGTCAAGCACTTTTCTGACATATCTATTTTCGCCTTCTTTTATATTTTTAGAAGCGCACTGTCTGTATTGTTTGTGATTATTGTCACTTATGCAGCTTCCAGTGTAACCATATCAAAATACAGTAAAACTTGTCTTAAACGGCCACTCAAAAATAGACAAAACAAAGATCTTAATGACAAATGGTAGCTTAATGAATGTCAAAAGTATTGCAGAATTTTCCAATTGGAGCATTCTGCAATACTTTTGATCTGCATTAACTGCTAATCGGTCTTGAAAACCAATTTTTGGTCTTCTTTTTGAGAGGTTTTACTGTAGAATCAAAAAGTTATCACACGCCTACCAATCTAACTCCTTCATTGCATATAACAATGGGGTAAAACTGTCTGTTTCTTGTCTATGAGAGCAAAATTTAGAGATCGGTAAATGCTATTCGATGAGACACTCATTGTACTTTTAGACACAGGCCCGACGTTATAAAACTTTTATCATATTTTTCTCAACTGAGCATGATTTTTCAACTGCTCATAAAAACTAAAATACTGTCAAATGAAGAAGTTTCTTGCTTTAAGTCTCTCAGATGTCGTATTTATCATGCTAATAACTGTTAAAATGCCAACAATTGTTGGCATTTTAACATTTATGAGCAGGATAAATTTTGTGCTCAGCTGAGTTGAGCATGAAAAAATATTTATAACCTTGGGGCCAGGTATAATTTTTAAAAGGATATTATCGGTGACAGTTTAAAATGTTTTGTAATGAAGAAAAGGGGCATTTTTTTCAACTTCAACACAGATTCTAGAATCAGTGTTTGTTCCAGGGCACACTATTTAAGGCATGTAAAAGATAAGCATTAAAGCTATCCAAAAACATTCCCTAATAAAACGAGTATGAATTCTAAAATTGCCTATTGACAAGAAAAAATAACAGTTTATTGAATTTAACATCCATCTATAGGTCCCTCTTCTTCATAATACAGTATTGATTTTATGCTATAAAGGAGATGGGTTGGTGGGCGTTTATCATGTTAATCCTTATCCTGTCAATATATTTTAAGTCCTGAAAATGTGGTCTGCTTATTACATCTGCTGCATATATTCAAATGCACTCAATACTACCAATGACGTAGCCAGAATGCTGAAAAAGTTACGCACATCAAAAGGAGACTACTGTATCAAGCAATGATTCTCTACAATTCCGCCCCTTTTCAAAATAGGAACGTCTCTTATAAGAAAGAATTTGCTCCCAGAGGGAGCGAAGTCTTTCCTTTAAGAGCAGTTCCTTAAGGTATGGCAAATCACTTTTACCACATTAGGTAAGCTCCCTTGAGTGTCACTATTTTTATTATGGATGTGGGGACACTGTGTGATGGGCGTTACTCCAATGATACTACCTTTATCATGAAAAGGCAAGCATGTAATCAGACTGCAATTGTCATGAATGGGGGTAAAATAATAATATGCAAAAAAAATGTTGTCTGACATACAGAAGTTTTTTTTTTTTAAAAAAAAAGATGGGAGGGTGGGGGGAGGCTATCAGAGAGGGGGACTTGTTTTAGATTAAATACAGAGTATGCCAGGGTTCCCACAGAAAATCAAAATCACAATTCCATGATTTTACCATGATTTTAATGAAAAAAAATGTCTGACAGACAGAAGCATTTTTTTTAAAGAGATGATGGGGTGGGGGAGGTTATCAGAGAGGGGGGCTTGTTTTAGATTAAATACATAGCATGCATTTGTGACATAGTAGGATGCATCAGTGTGACACTCCATAATCCCAAACATAGCCTTATATTTTGTATTTTACGTCACATGTCTGATTACTTCCGTGAATTAGTGTAATTGTTTTCTTTAGAAGGGTTACAAGGAGGAAATTAAATCCTGTACTTTAGAAATAAGCCGCGGCGTAAGAAAACCTGTCTTTGGTAAGACTGAAACTACCCAGCTGACATACAGTGACCAGCTAGAATCTTGCAATTTTTGGAGGCGAAAATATAGCTATTATTATACCTGGTAGGCAAAATAACAACAACAAAACACTAATTAAAGTGTCAGGGCTTTTTCCACCAATTTTGGGAAAAGGCACCTGGCAAAATTGGGGAAAAATGATTGACTTAAAATCAAAATTGAGAGAAATTAACAACATAGAACATAACAAGGGTAGCAAAATATATCCTCAAAATCAAGTTATTTTAGATTGTATTATGCCAAGCATACCACTTAAGCACAAGTGTTTAAGTATCATTCTGACATGGGTCATTGTTTCTTATAAGTAGTAGTGGTCTCAAAATTTTTTATTTTTTTTACTTTCTTAATTGGGAAAAACAGAAATGGTATTGGGAAAAAAGGTGGCTATTTTCGATTGGGAATGGGGCCGAAATTTGGCCCCTAGAGAAGGGCAGAAAATCCCCTGTGTGTACAGATGGGCGTGCTGTTTTCATATTGTATTAAGATTTCTTCCCATAAAATGTTATGTGAATTTCAGCCTATGAAATTATACCTTTCTGTATGTGACAAATAAAAGTCTTGATCAGACTGCACAGGCTGATCAAGACGTTCATTTGTCACATACAGTAGGGCTGTTAGAGGCTTTCACTATTTTTTTTGAGATGAGCGTCTTGAAATAAAGACCCTTTTCAAGCTACTGTTATGAAAGGCTTTCGATACTGCTTTGTCTGCTTGTGACGATATCTGTTGCTTGCTGTTAGCCTTTGCAAACAGTTTGGATCCAAATCACAAAATGCCGGGCCTGATCTGAATCCAAACTGTTTGACACACTGATGATATTCCTGAAAAAAAATCTTGATTTTTTTTAAGATAAAACAACAACAGCAGACAACATAAAAGCATGTAATACTTGGGCCTCGACGCGAGAAAACCTGTCTTCGGAGGTCTCCGAACAACAAAGGCGCAGACCAGCCTGCGCATTCACGCAATCTGATCAGCGCCTTTGTTATCCGCCTTTTGGAAAGAATCACATCTATGCTTGCTACAAGTGAAATTTCATTTTTCTAGCTAGTCTCTGTAGCTGAGGGGACTAGTTTTAGTCTCACTTTAGCGGAAACCCTGAAGACAGGTTTTCTTGCATCACGGCCCATTTATTACCCAGCATGCAATGAGTTCATAAAGCTCCTCTGTCATTAGTGCACACGCATGTCATAAGATCAGGTGTACTCTACAAGGACTTGTTATGTAAATAAATTTTTTGCCTTCAAATGAGCATGAAATCTGATTTGAAATGCATCACAATCGATCCTTGCCATGAGAAAACAGGCCTTAAAACATAGAAATTAACCTTTTTCCTGCAAGTCATGACTTTTGTCATCTGCTCTCTTATCTGCTTTTGTACTTAGGAGAGCCTATATTGCAAACAATATGTACTCAGATCAGACTGCTCCCTTGGAAGCAGTCTGATCAGGATTCATATCGTTTGATTCCATGTAAAAATCTTAATATAATATGCTTCTTTCTGATCCAAGACTTGCAATAAATGTATTTGGTTTGTAAAATCATCAAAACTGAAAAAAAAATTTTTTTACAGCAAAACATATGCAAGGTGACTGCAATGGAACAACCCTGCATATGCATATAGAGACTGACAGGTCATAATGACATACGTATAACAACGATTTCCCTGACAAACTCTTTTGTAAACTGTGTAAATCCAGTTCAGCTGGCTTTTTCCGATCCAGATAAACACGGCTTTCCATCAAGCATAAAAATCTAAGAGCATAAATGGAATGAATGGCTGGATCTAAGAAATGGGTAAAGCATATATGGTACTGTTATTCAGTGGGCATGGTTTATAGTTTAGTACTTTTTAGCTTTGCATATTGATGAGTATAAACAACGCCCGCCACACAGTTTTTTTCTCTAACTCATTGCATGCTGGGAAATTTTTCATGATAAATTAACTTTTAAAAACCATCTTTCTGGAATACCATCAGATTGTAAAACAGTTTGGATCCATATCAGGCCCAATAAAATGTTGGGCCTGATATGGGTCTAAACTGTTTGAAAAGGTTATTCTAGCAGGCAGGGGAATTAATTCATCTCACAATTTTAGGTCACCAAAGTAAACAAAGGATAATGAGAAATCAACTCTTTGCCTGCCAGCGGCGACTTTTGTCATCTGTTGATACTCTTTGCAAACAGTTTGGACCTAGATCAGGCCCAACAGAGTGTCGGGCCTGATCTAGATCCAAACTGTTTGACACTCTGATAGTGTTCCTGAAAGAATTTTTGAAACATGCATAGAGTCAGTTTTGTTGTACAAGAACAACAAAGGTGGAAATAAGCCTCCACACCTGCTCAGTCTGATCAGCACCTTTAGGAAGTAATAATAGCTAGAATTTCAAGATCAAATGTTCATAGATTCCGGCTAGTCTCTGTTGCTATGAGAGCTGGCTCAAGGCATAACTGGCTGCAAACCCAAAGACAGCTTTTTAGATTGAGGTGAGTTTAAGCATGTGATAATGGTGACTGCTGTCCATTCTGGGGTGGTGTGGGTGTGCGTGGAGGGGGTGATTCTGTTTTGTTGGTTCATTGCTTGTTGATGCTGGTGCTGCTATTGTGAGTGTGTGTGTGTGTGGGGGGGGGGGGGGGTCAGCGTTTTGTCCTGGTTTAGAGATATAGTTCTTTGTGTCCTTTCTTTTTTTGCAATCATCTCACTGAGAAAGAGAGAGCCGATTGCTTTTCTTTAAAAAATATTCTAGCTTTCATGTATTTGTCTTTGTCTTTGGCCTGATGTCTCTTCCTCATTGTGCCATAGTGTGGTCTTTGGTTGTGGTGTTTCCTAGTCATACTCACTTGGTTTTCTCTTTGCAAACAATTTCCCAACTTACCTTCTGAAAGTGGCACTGAGATAATAACACCATTTCCTGTTCCTATCCAGAGACGATTACTAGATATTAACATGGACGTAATCCTTACAAACGAAAACCCTAGTTTTCCTGTACCTGTGAAAGAAATACAAACATAACTGAGTGATGTAGTTAAGAAATGAATTTTGGATGTTCATGATAGTGTATTTACATTTTCGAAGCAATCCTTTAATGAATCTTTATATTTTTGCAACCTTTCATAGCCTCATGAATTACACAAATCTAATTGACAGCTGCCAAGCTCACTTGCTCGTGCAATATGCTTTGAACATCGAACTCATTCGCCAGATGTGACACTGGTGTTGTGATTGACAGTGAGCCACACCTGAAGTCGCATGTGCAAAACATTCCTCTTGTTTGCTCCATTGGCTGTCTGTGTTCAAGCTGGCTGTTCCGCTTTTCCATTTTACAATTGGACTAAACCGTTAATACGATTATATTTTAAATACAAATCTGATTTAATTCCTAAATAATTTTTTTTTTTATATTTTAGATATTTATAATAAAATGTCATTATAAGTAATAAATTCATTTTTTGGAATGTTCATGGAATCATGAATACTTCGGGTCTCTTGCAAAGTTCACTAACTTTGCAAGAGAATTGAAGTATTCATGATTCCATGAACAATCCAAAAATCGAATTCATTTCTTAAATGAGCACTCATGTAAGATCCTTTATTTATACAACACTGCTTTGAAATCAAGTTTTTGGCATGTCATTTTGTACGCAACATTAAATAACACTACTAAATATGTAAACCACAAGTGGTCTATCAAATTTAATACATGGCGTCATATCAATCCCAGACTCAACGTCATAATTGAGCCGCGACATGTGATTTCCAACAATGTGGCATTTTGACAAGTGTAGACTCAGACGTGCCTGTGCAGCCTCCTGTTAAGCTTAGAAACTCCAAATTTTGTTCGGTCAGTAGCTTTACAGTCATAGAATATTTAAGTGACTAGAAAAGGCTCTGATCAGTCTGCACATATGCCCAGGCTGGTCTGAGCCTTTGCTGGTCGCACATACCACATTGTTGGAAATCTCATGCAGTGGCTCATATGATCAATTACAAAATACATAGCCATATCCTTGAGATGAGAATCCAGTTATGAACCTACCTAACATTTTACTAACATATGGTTCAATATCAACATCTTGTAAGTGTTGGTGGGTGTAGGCATGATATAATCTCAAGGTGCTATCGAGTCGTATGGATACCCATACACCATCTCCTAGCCAGGCCAGCTGTCGTACCTGGCTCTCCTTGCGTGGATGGGCATCAAAACTTTTCTGGAAAAATGCAAATACATAGGTCCAGTTAAGCAAAATTTTTGAGGGTAAAAACGCAATTATTTTCTTACCAGCAATCTAAACATATGTTTTGGGTGCTCGAAAGAACCGTCTCATTGAGACGGTTCTTTTGAGTACCCACAACGTAAACATATGTTTTGGGTGCTCAAAAGAACCGTCTCATTGAGACGGTTCTTTTGAGTACCCACAACATATGTTATGGTTGAGAAATAAGAAAAATAATTTTTAGTTACGCACATTTATCTGGAGGCCTACATACAGGTATACTCAAATAATTCTAACTGCTCATCATTGTAATAATTTCAATTACTGCATAAAATCAGTGCTGCTAACCCGTGTGCTATCAAGGCAATTCACAGCTGTTTATGCACAGATTTGGTACCTTAAATTACACTTGTTCCAGGCCACCACAATTAACCACATCATTAATATTGTTCATATTATACAATAAGAATGATTAAATATGAACTATGACATGTGATTTCCAACAATGTGGCATTTTGACAAGAGTAGACTCGGTTGTGCCTGCACAGCCTCCTTCTAAGCTTAGACACCTCCAAATGATGTTCGGTCAGTAGCCTAAGAGTCATAGAATATTCAAGCGACTAGCAAAGGCTCTGATCAGACTACGCATATGCACATACCACATTGTTGGAAATTTCATGCTGCGGCTTATTTTGTTAAACAGAAGTCTCAGAATTACACTGGAGTGTTATTATAGAACTGATACACGTAAAGACTAAACTAATTTTTTTAGCTATCAGATCTTTGATTTACAAAAATACATATCAAAATAATAAAAATGTCTTTTCTTTAGGTAGCTAGTCATTGACATTTATTACATTATGGTTACCTGTATAGACATGGATTTAGGATCAACAACATGGATTTTATTTCTGTATCCACACCAGACATGTTTATTGGCTATCACGGACATACATCGTATAGAATGATGTGGCTTTCCTAAGTCTAATAAATGATAATTCTGTAAGTCCCACTGGCCATCTGAAATAGACATAAAAGAAATAGCTAGGATGAAAGTCATATCATGAAAATGGATACCATATTCAACCCCCAAAATGTACTCACTAAGTTCTTACAACCACGCAACTACCAATTTAGCAATTAACTCCAATGAAACATCTCAAGATAGGTTGTCAGAAGCATAAAATAGATTGTATTATTGTCATCCAGGTACATGACAAACTACATGAAAACTTGTTCATTTCTACATAACAATGAAAGTGGTTGCGAATTTCTTTAAAAAAAGGTTATGGTAAAAAATTATTTATTGAAAAGACATCTGTTGTACGAACACATTGGAATTGCCTCTATGAGGCAATTCCAATGTGTACCTACAACATATGTTACTGAAAATAAGGAAAACCATTTGGAAATTTACACTTACCAAGTATCATGCCCATTGTCTTTGCCTCTTTAAAAACATCCTAAACTGCCAATCAGTACTAAAATATCTGTCACAATACTGCAAATTGTTTATATTTGCATGACAGCTGCATCTCCAAAGTTGTGTTCGTGAACTACTCCTTTGCTAACCTGGTAGTTGCATGGTTGTATTGAGTTTTAAATCCTATATCAACCTCTGATTTCCAGTCAGTTGTATGCCATGGTTTAATTTCTATTTTCATATGGATTCATTGAGTTGATGAAAACAGTGTGGATATTAATAGATTGAGCCAGCTAATCTGGGTCCAGACTCTTTTTTAAACAAGAGGGCCCTCATGTCCTGAGTCTCTCCCATGAAAATGACTGTGGTTCAGGAGATGTCATTTAAGGATATTTCTATTGTTAGCTCTGGTGGCCATTTTATTCCAGCTGTGAATTTTGAATGAGGGCAATATGAAGAACATATCTGTGAACGTATTTGAATTCGGACCAGTGGTTCAGGATATGTCGTTTGAAGATATTTCTTTTTTTAGCTCTGGTGGCCAGCAGAGCTGTTTGTAAGCCACCTGACAATGAACAATGGCCTTTTGAATAATTGTTCTAAGAATCTAATACATGTACCCTTCCAACTCACCAGTATCCCTATGAAATATTGCAACTGTCCCATCTGCCAAAGCTGCTAAAACTCTACCTTTCACATGTCTGGAAAAAAAAAAAGAAAAAAAAAGTCATGAGAATATTAGAATCCATCATGAGTGTGAGAGTGGGATAGAAAAATCCGTCTTAAGGCTCACCAATTGGCATCACGAGGCTTGCCAAGTGATGACAATCGGTGATCGCGAGGGACAGATTTTCTATCCCACCTTCACAAATATAATGGATTCCGTTTCTTGCTTGCCACTGTGTACCGCATTTTATATTTGATAAACATGAAAAAGTCTTCCAAAAAATCATGAAATCGCTTAAGTATGACATGATGACATCATTTTTAACATTACAATGATGTCACGGATTGATGTGCAGTCGACGTGTGGCTGTTCATTTTTTATCTTTCCTTAGGGCTGGTACGGGTATGTGAGGTATAATTATCTCACATGGGTAAAAACAACCGAAATCCTGATCTGGTGTGCGAGAAAAACAGTTTATACAATATGAGTCACCACATGAAATTTCCAACTCATCCCGCTCATATGTGAACAATATTAACAGTAGGATAAGTATACAATTTGATTATTTTTCTCCTGTTAAACATTTGATGGACCCTAAAAAGATGTCTCACTAAGATGGTTCTATTGAGTACAAACAATACACATCTTGGTTGAGAAACAGAAACAACTTGAGAATAGACACTCTTTTTAACTTGAATCCTATAATCTCTTATCTATTTGTTAGCAAGGTCACGATTCTGTCATTAGAGAAATTCTTGTAAACACCATTTGATAATAACTTTTTTATCCAAAGATTGTTGCCATCATGCAATTGTTTCTCGGAATATGATAAACACATGCAATGGAATGACATTGTATACAAAGATCTTTGTGTAAACAGTCCTACTTTTATTGACTTGTGTTGTTTTCATTCAAGGAGGTGAATTACCAACTTATTTATATCGCGCAGCGTAGTCGGTAACATGTCCAACTGTATATCCAGGGGTTGCGATTTTGATCCCCGCCCGGTCCCATACTTTCGTGGAGATTGATCATGAAATAATTTCTACGGCCATTCTCCTCCCTTCAGCTGATTCAAGAAGGGTTATTGTCAGTTATAAGCGAAAGTATGTGCACAAAGTACTGATTAACTGCCCAGGAAAAATGTGGTTAGGTGAACTGACCATCCTGACATGACCATAGCTGTTGACTGGGATGTAAAGAATCAAACCAAACCAAAAACCTACTTATTTACTTTTAATTCAAATCATGAGATTAAAATGTAACGATTAATATTTGCCAGCTAGTGACTACTTTTGTCATTTACTGACACCTTTGCAAACAGTTTGGGACCAGATCAGACCGACAAAATGTCGTGTCTGATCTGGATTCAAACTGATTGACATTCTGATGGTATTCCCCTTAGATTTAAAAAAAATATATTAAAAATAGTGGCAGATGACAATAAAAGCAAGCAAGATTAGCCAGCATGCAATGAGTTAAAACCTTTATTCTCACAAGATTGTTGTTATCATACAATTGTTTCTCAGAATATATCAAATATGCAATGAAATTTTTGTAAACAGACTTGTTTTGCTTTCATCTATTGAGGTGAATTACCTACTTATTTACAATAAGTTTCAATCATGTGATTGAGATGTAATATTAATTAACTCTTTACCTGCTTGTGAATGCTTTGTTATCTGCTGATAACCTTTGCAAACTGTTTGGAACCAGATCAGGCTCGACAAAATGTCAGGCCTGATCTTTATTCAAATTGTTTAACATTCTGATGGTATTTCAGTTAGATTTTTTGAGAGAGAAAAATAATATTGGAAAAAATCAGCGAATGACAGTCTTTTAAGCATGCAGGATTACCCAGCATGCAATAATTTAACAAGCAAATTCAGAGAATTTATGTCCCCCGCCACAAGGTACCCACTATCCATTCACTTTGACAGTAAAAATGCCAGAAAAATGGCTAAGTTCGACTAGCGGAAAAAGTGATAAAAAGTAATCTGAGGATTATATCCAAACCACATGCATATCTTCAGACCATGTCCAAAACAACTGTGAAGTTGCGCACACAAGGTACCCACTATCTTTTCACTTTGATAGTAAAAACACTTAAAAATGACTAAGTTCAAATTGCAAAAAAAGTGACAAAAAATAATCTCAGGATAATATCCAAACCACATGCATATCTTCAGATCATGACAAAAACATCTGTAAAGTTTCAAAAGAATCGGCATAAAACTGTAGGAGGAGTTGCGCACACAAGGTACCCAGTATCCATTAACTTTGACAGTAAAAACGCCAGAAAAATGCCTAAGTTAAAATAGCAGAAAAAGTGATAAAAAATAATTTGAGGATTATATCCAAACCACATGCATATCTTCAGACCATGTCCAAAACACCTGTGAAGTTTCAAAAGAATCAATATAAAACTGTAGGAGGAGATGCGCACACAAGGTACCCACTATCCATTCACTTTGATAGTAAAAATGTCAGAAAAATGGCTAAGTTCAACTGGCGGAAAAAGTGTTAAAAAATAATCTGAGGAATATATCCAAACCACATGCATATCTTCAGACCATGTACAAAACACCTGTGAAGTTTCAAAAGAATCGATATAAAACTGTAGGAGGAGTTGCGCACACAAGGTACCCACTATCTTTTCACTTTGATAGTAAAAACGCCTAAAAATGACTAAGTTCAAATTGCGAAAAAAGTGACAAAAAATAATCTCAGGATAATATCCAAACCACATGCATATCTTCAGACCATGACTAAAACATCTGTAAAGTTTCGAAAGAATCGGCATAAAACTGTAGGAGGAGTTGCGCACACAAGGTACCTACTATATTAGGGGGACGGAAGGACGGAAGGACGGAAGGACGGAAGGACGGAAGGACGGAAGGACGGAAGGACGGAATGCCGAAAACTATGTCCCTCCGCTTTTCTTCAAAAAGGCGGGGGACAAAAAGATTTTGTTGTAACCGTGCAACTATTTCTCAGAATATGACAAATGCAATGGAATCATATGATTTTGTAAGCAGCTCTTCCTTCATTGACTATTTTTACTTTCATTTATTGAGGTGAATTACCTCCTTATTTACTATATGTTTCAATCACAAGATTGAGAAATAACATTAATTAACTCTTTGTCTTCTAGTGAATGCTTTTGTCATTTGCCGTTTTACGTTTGCGCGGATTGATATATCATATGCGAGAGGTTTTTTTCTACGAAAGCGCGGAAAAAGTACTATCATATGCGCGTTTAAATTGCGCGGTTTTTAATTACTTTTATATGTCTCTTGGACAGGTTAGACATACTATAGTCGTATCTCGTTATCAAAACCATAGAAAAGATAACGAGGTTCAACTATAGTGCTTCCGTTCGCTCCGTCCTAATGAGTTTTGAAGGTCGGGAGGTGAGATTGTCCGTTGCTTTCCTTTTGACTTGAGATCGCAGTTGCTGTCTTTCACTTTTTTTCCATCTTGTTCATGATTGTGTTCTAGGTTTATTGCGTTCATTGTTGACATGGCACTGTCTGTTCTTTAGCGGCCATTACATATCTTATTTGTACACCGCCATGATATATCTCCGCATTTCAGAACACCGTCAATTCTATATGTAAAGCCATCATAAACCAAACTTTTCTTTCCTTTATAAGTATCACAGATTTTAAAATCCATGGTTAAGTTTAAAATTCCTGGTTAAAATACAAGTTTAAAAACAAAATAAGAAAAGGTCTGAAACCTTTAAAAACCTTCTAAAATATGACTAAGATAACGGTTATACCTGAGCAAGACGGTTGAACACAGGTAAGCTGGGCTATTATATCGATAATTAGCCTAAAGGCGAGCCGTGCAAATGATACCTTATTTTCAAGCGCTTTTCATACAACGCCACGGTATGATTTCCGCGCTTATGATATACGGCCTTGTCATTTACTGATACATGTACCTTTTCAAACAGTTTGGAACCAGATCAGGCCCGACAAAATGTATGTCAGGCCTGGTCTGGATTCAAACTATTTGACATTCTGATGGTATTCATGACAATTTTTTTTTAAAAAAAAAATCAGACGGTTTTTGTTTGATTTGATTCTTTACGTTCTCCCATCAACAATCTTTCAGTCAAACAGTGACGGATCTTCCTGGGTTGAACCAGTGCTAAGCTAGGATCAATGTGTCTTGCTCAAGGACCACAACGCAGTGACACCGGTGAGGCTCGAATCTGTATCCCCTGGGTCTCAGGTCAAGCACTCTACCACTGAGCCACTGCGCTCCCCAAAATCAGCTGATGAAAATAAAACAGGCAATGAAACTATATAATTGGTTTAAGTAGTCCTCTTTCATTGAGAGACTGTGTTTTTTTGTGTTTATTTCTTTTTGTTATTGAGGTGAATGATCAGTATTAGCTGTGCATGATGTTTTACATTTGGTGTGACATTAGGGCGATGTACTTCCACAGAGGACAGCAAGAACCATAAATATAAACCCTGAGATTACATCTTTTTATTATGACGACTTAATATTTTTTTTTTGTGCAAAATTTCCAAAAGGAAATTCTGATCTCTTTTGCTGTTGTTTTGAAACATACAGTTAGGGCAAATTATTTTCACATTTTTTCAGAAAAAAAAAAGATCATATGGGCCTCGATGTGAGAAAACCTGTCTTAGGTGTTTCCGACAAGGTCATGCTCAAACCAACCTGCTCTGCTACAGAGTCTGACTTGAATATTGAAATATCTCTTGTAGCAAGTTTAGATTTGATTCATTCCAAAAACCAATTAACAAAGGCACTGATCAGTCTGCGCAGATGCCCAGGCTGGTTTAACCTTTTTTGTTCACAAACCCTTAGGACAGGTTTTCTTGTGTCAATGCCCAAGTTATCAAATATCAAATTAAAATCAATTAATCAAAGGGGTATGTGCATTAAGGGGCTGCTTTTGCCACTTTAGAGCCAAAAACTGAATATTGCTTTTCACCAATTTCTTTTGATTGGTTTATTAGAAGAATAACTAAAGTGTAAAATTTTGGCATTTATTTAAATTTTACCGTTGCTATGGTAACAAAAATGGCCACCAAAATAGGCTTAAAACAGAGAAATTGCCATTTTGGACCAAATTTAAGGCTCTTCGAGACTGATTTTTAAGAATTAGCTATCAGCACAGCTAAATACCAAAAATCATTTTAATATGTTGTGTGTCGTGATAATTCTCATCTACTGTTAAACTGTCTCTTTGGTATTTGCTTGTGCTCTATGTTAATTTCTCTGTCGAACCTCTCAATTTTGCTCCAAAATGGTCATTTTTCTATTTTCAGCCTATTTGGGTGGCCATTTTTATGACCATAGCAATGGTAAAAGTCAAAGCAATTTGAGACTTTTACGCTTTGGTTATTGTTCTAATAAACTAATAAGAACAAACTGGTAAAAAACAACTTTTATATTTTAGCCTCAAAGGGGGGCCAAAAAAGCCCCTTAATACACGTAGCTCTTTTTATTTTAACTCACTACATTTTATGTGGCTACAGGATTCATTTTGCGATTAAATAGTATTGAGCACTATTAATGTAGTTAAGATAACAATGTTTTAAACAACTGGGCCTTCACAACAGATTGATCTAACTTTTCACTGTATATACATTGTGAGCATCCTTGCTAATTGATACAATCAATTTCTTCTGAAGGACAATCTCTGCATGCAATATAATCCTTAAATAAGGAACAATCATGCAATGTGCTTCTATAAAAGAAGCAAGTGTACTTTAACCTTTATCCTGCCAAGATTATTTCCCTGAAAATGTTGTCTGCTTATTATGTCTGCTGTATAAATTCAGATGCACTACAGAATACTTTTACCATGGAAGCAAATACTATGAGCCCTGATTAGACTGTCCCTGAAGGAGCAGTCTCATCTGGGTCCATATTATTTGCAATATAGGCTATCAAAGTACATATTAAACTAATAAGAAAGCAGATGCCAACAATTGTTGTGACTGGCGGAAAAAGGGTTAACCCTTCAAGCCCCACCTATAATTTGCAGCAGACGACAATTTCAAATTTTGCTGCTTTTTCAAAAATAACCAATAAGGCATGATATTTCATGAGAATCGTCTGCTGGCAGACGATTCTCATGTAATATCATACCTTATTTTTGTCGAAAATTGGGAAAAATGTCTGCTGCAGTCGTGATTGGCACTTTAAGGGTTAACCCTTGATATGCTGACTACTTTCTGATCTCTTTCATGATTTATATGGAAAATAAGACTTTATATTTCATGTGAATCAACTGCCAGCAGATGAGTGAATCATCTGCCATGAAATGTCAAGTTTAATCCTTTGTATTCTGATACTAAGATTAACCCATGAAGCACCAATCACGACTGCAGCAGATGACAAATTTTGTGACATCTTACCTAATTTTCGAAAGAAATAAGGAATGACATTTCATGAGAATCGTCTGCCAGCAGATGATTCTCATGAAATATCTTCCCTTGTTTGTTATTTTTGAAAAAGCGGCAATTTTTGAAATTTTCGTCTGCTGCAAATTATAGGTGGCACTTTAAGGGTTAAAGGAACAGAAGTGCATCATAATTTAGAAAAATCTTTAATATGTGACCCCTTAAAGTACACAATGGGCAGTCCCATACATATTGTATCAATATGTATGGGAAAATCCATTAGAATACAAAGGGTTAACACATTTACCCTTCTATATAGTGGGGCTAGATGTTAAAAGTGAAGGCTTGTGTCTAAGCCTTTGACTGTCATCTTTAGGTAAGCACCATTTGAACATGAGTGGACAAATCCATATGAGCCGCAACATGAGATTTCCAACAAAGTGGTATGTGCGACAAGCAAATCCTCAGATCAGACTGCGCATACGCGCAGTCTGATCAGAGCCTTTGCTTGTGGCTTGAATAATCTATGAGTGTTAAGCTAGTGACTGAACACCATTCGGAGTTTCTAAGCTTAAAAGGAGGCTGCACAGGCTCGTATGTGTCTACACCTGTCAAAATGCCACATTGTTGGAAATCACGTGTCGCGGCTCATGAATACTTACACAATATTAAGAACAGAATCTCGGAGTTTTACAGAGTGAAGGCACCGTCTCCACTGTGACACTGAGGAATGAACAAATAAACTGAAAGAAATAAAAAAAAAAATGGTGGCATTTTATCATTTATAAGCAGGAAAAAATTCATGCTCAGTTCAGTTGAGCATGAAAAAGTTTTATAACCTTAAGACCATGAAAGGATCAATACAACAATATTTTTAACCAGAATCAGAACACTAAGACAGCATTTAGGCGAGAACAATTCGAATAATTAAAACATTTGCAATAAAAATATAACAATTAGTTAAAACTACAAGTAGATAAATTACCTGAACTGTTTCAAGAGACTTTGATATTTATCGCATTGACAGGCAGCAAACTCTCAGATGAGCCAGCACGTATAGTATACACAGTCTGGCCGGAGCCTTTGCTTCTCCCATGCATAAAGTATGAAAGTAGAGAAAGGCTCAGACTAAAAGTTAGACCTTTAGCTGGGCTTGATACTTCAGAATGAATGTTTGAAGTAGACTTTGTGCATAAGAGATAAACCTTTACATTATAGAGACACTTTTTGACACTTTTGCAAACAGAGCAGACCCAGATCAGGCAGCTATAAGAGCTGCCTGATCAGGGTCTACTCTGTTTGCTTAGGGAAATATGATTAGATATGATCCTACACAACCGGACCTGACAAGTAGTTTCTTTGTTCTATGTACAAACATGAAAGTTTATTTAATGAATTATTCATAGTGGGTGGAGATTAGCATGTATATTCATGAGGGAAAGTCTTGTATGGTGGCTTGTATACTGCTATTATATTCCAGACAGGCTACATTACTCAAAAGTTTAATAACTGATATTGCTGCAGATGTTGCTTCCCTTCCTACTACTGTTTTACTTACAACATGCAGTAGAACATAAAACTTCTGCAATTTAAGATTGAAATTCCCATTTTGGGGTTGCACTGGTGATGAAAATTAATTAAACTGTGAAGCCCTTAAAGATCCACACAGTTTTTGTTCATACAATGCATACATATCAAAAATGGATTCTAATACACTTGCTTTTGGAACCCAATGTCTGATTGGATAACGTCAAAAAAAATGTGACAGTATATCCTGTGATATACTGTCAGAAATAGTTTGACATCATATAAGTGACATCACATTTCATTGGATGATATGCGGCTTTATGTGGCTTGCAATGCTCCAATTGGAGACGAAATTGAAGAAGTGCATTAGAGTGGGGATAACAAAATTCAAAATATTCATTTGGGGAGGTATATTGTCGGATATACGGTCGTAAATCACGTTTTGCAGCTCCGCTTGCGTGTTGCTGTAAAACTAAATTTTCGACCGTATATCCAACTATATACCTTCCCAAAATTAAAATTTGAATAGAGTTATCTCCTAATTGCACCACTTGATTGGCTAGAGATAAAAAAGTTGATATATCACTCACAACTCAAAAAGATCTCAGTGTGCCCTTACTAGGTAGACTTTAATAGATATGCAAGTTCTGAAAATTTTGAATTTTAATGAAAGATTACGTAACTCAGTGTGCCCTTGTATGTGCATGTGTGCTTATTAGGTAGACTATGGTATTAAATATGTTTTTCAGACAGGTCCCCAGATAAAGTGCATAACTAAAATTAAAATTTTCATATTTCTCAACCAAAACCTATGTTGTGGGTACTCAAAAGAACGGTCTCAATAAGACAGTTGTTTTGAGCACCTAAAACAAATGTTTAAACTTATAGATAAGAAAATACTGACAATTTTACGCTGAAATCTTTTGTATAAATGAACCTTTTTTGATTTTGTTTTATTTGATTCTTTATCTTTTCAGTTATTGCGGGATGGGCCTTCTCGGGTTGAACCAGTACTAAGCATGGATTAATGTGTCTTGCTCAAGAACACAAGGCAGTGATGCCGGTGAGGATTGAACCCACGGTCCTTCGGTCTCGAGTCAAGCGCTCAACCACTGAGCCACTGTGCTCCCATTTATATGGACCTATGTCATACCTTCCACTCTGCGCACCTATCCACATCGTGGGTAACACGCTACTCATCTTCTCCACTTCCTCGTCCTGAAGATTACTCCCCGACGCCGCTGAACTGATACCATCTTTGACCAATTCTGATGGCTCCTTCAAGATCCGCCTCTCTGGGGTCCTTCCAGGCTCTGGGGTGCCCCGCCCTGACGTGGCTGGTGAACCCTTGGCCTTGAACACTGTGGGATTTAATGTATCTCCTGAAGACAAAAACGGAATAAAAACTATTTAAAATGATTAGATAAAGTGACATAGAAAATCCTCTAAATTACTGTCTAACAATCTCATCTGAAGTCATCCTCTGTGACAAAGACCTGGCCGCATAGCGCAGTCGGTAACGTGTCTGACTACTGATGCACGTCTGACTGCATACCAAGGGGTTGTGAGTTTGATCCCGGCCCAGTCCCATACTTTCGTGGAGATTGATCATGAAATAGTTTCTACTGTCATTCTCCTCCCTTCCGCTGAATCATTCAAGAAGGGTTGTTGTCAGTTACAAGCGAAAGTATGCGCACAAATTACTGGTTAACCGCTTGTTCAAGCTTGCCCAGGAAAAAGTGTGGTTAGGTGAACTGACTGTCCCCCCATAACCATAGCTGTTGACTGGGACGTAAAGCAACAAAACAAATAAACAAACAAAACAAACTGTGACAAATAATAAACAAGCTCAGATGTAAATGGCACTAAATGTACTAACAGCCTTACTATCATTAAGCAAAATATAATCTTTTGTTATATGATATGAGGGCAAAAATAAGAAAATTAAAGAGAAAACACTGAAAAAATCAACTAAAAATCAAATTACAGCAATTTTATGTAAATTAAATATGAAGAAAGAAGAATTTTTATGCTAATCATTTTTTTTTATATAAATCTAATAATTGAACCTTATTATGTATATGCAAGGTTAAATATATGCAGCAAACATAGAATCCAGACAACATTTTCAGGACAAAAAACATAAATGGGATAAACGTTGCACTGAACATGCCAGCTTTTTGCCTATTCATGAAAATACACAAAATGATAACTAGTGTAAAACCTGTGTAAAACGGCCACTCCAAAGTAGACAAAACAAAGATATTAATGACACATGAAGGTCGGCAAATGAAGGTCAAAAGTATAGCAGAAAGCTCCCCCTGGAGCATTCTGCAATACTTTTGACCTGCATTAAGCGATAATTGGTAATGAAAACCAATTTTCGCTTTTTCAGTGTGGCCGTTTTACACAGGTTTTACTGAAGTTAAAGAGAAGAAAAATGCTGCTCTGCATGCAGGATATAAAACAAACATAAAATTTAAAAGAATTTTTTTTTTTTTTATTTGGTATGGGGTGTATAGGAATGCGATACAGAATAATTTCCTAGGAAACAAGTTTTAGACAAGTAATATTAGCAGTTTCTTTGTTTCTATGCATCTTGTTTGTTGCCATGGTTACAAACCTGCATAAGCTACGGATATTTCTGGCCGAAATGAGAAAGCAGACAAGACAAATCAAAGAATTCTCACAACTGAAATCTTGAGATATCATTTTCCTCTGGATTTAAAATGGGATATAAAGTTTTAATTGTTTGATATCTTACAAATTTTTTGTAGTGCTATTGTTGCCATGGTTACATGGCATAGCAGGAGTCGTTCATTTGATTCTGAATAAAAATCTTATTTCAAAATTGTTCTACTTTAGTCTCTTTGAAAAAGTATGTTTTTTACAGAATTGTCAATTCAAATGGTTTTTATGGAATATTTCTGGTTGCCATGGAAACGTCAGCAAATAAACGATCCATGATACCTGTCATCAGATGGAAATTCAATTTTATAAGTGTTCCAAACTAGAATTAATTCTGAAGAGCAGCTCATCCTATTCCGTTTTATTCATATACTTTTAAAAACAATGTCTTCCGATATAAGGTCAGGAGTCTTTCCTATACTGTCATAGTTGATTTAACTGTCCTAGAGGGTGATGCTCTATGTTTGGTTAGAGCAGTCTTGAACCCATCTGGACATGTAGCATCGGTGAGGAAGATAGGCAGTTGATTCCACTGGCAATGAGCTTACTCAAGGCAACTAGTTCCAGCATAAGATGGATTAATAAGAAAAGAAGTAAGAATATGTTAATGTCCAAATGAGGACAAGGCAATGTTTATTTTGAAATAATTGTTTGAGAAATTATTTAAAAGGGACATGCTCTTTAATGCATCACAAATTTTTCATGCTCAACTGAGACCATGCAAATATTATAGAATGTATTAGACCTGTTGAGCAAATGGAGCCCTGGGAAATTCTCTTCTCATAAGACTGTATAGAACCCTGTGAGAATCTTTTGTCGCTTAGATCACTAAAGCTACCACTCTCAGATCTACCATCTATAGGTGTATGGAAAATAATGGCAAATAAAAATATGAAACTTTGCAACAGAAATAAACATACCATATTCTCCTTGATAAGTGCAAACTACTCTTTACTCTTATTGTGCTGAACTTGGATATACGTGTATTCTGTTTTTGAAATCAGTGTAGATCCATATGAGCTGGCTTCTCAGAAACCAGCTCATATGGCTCTACACTGTTTTCAGGATGGGATATACATGTATTTGGTTTCAGCGGGATAAGTTTTCAGCATAAAATTTGGCAAAGACTACAGCACAGGTAGGAAACTTCATAAATTTAAACAGAGCCACCGGCTCTGTATATGGAGGCTGAAAAAATTGCCGAAAAATAAAAATACTTCTTTTATCGTGTAAAATAGCGAAAAAAAGGAGAATGTAGTGCTCCACTCTGATCTTTTAATTTCTTATCTAAGCTGATGTGAGCTGCAAATTGTGTAAGGTTTTATCTGATATGCTGTTGTCTTGAGGTAAACAACCTTCATGTACCTCACGACAAACAGGGTTCAGATAAAACCTTACACAATTTGCAGCTCGCATCAGCTTAGATAAGAAATTAAAAGATCAGAGTGGAGCACTACATTCTTCCTTTTTCTTTATTTTACACGATAAGAGTACCAAATGGAAAACTTACAGTTTTAGGCAATTTTTTTCAGCCTGGATATACAGAACCGGAAAAACCCTCATAAGATTTCCTTTTCAGAGTCACGGCTCAGTTTATGAAGTTTCCTAAATGTGACAGTCTCATGGCTGTTCCAGTAATAAGGTTTCATAAAACCTTTAACATTCACAGTGGCAAAAACATTATGGAGGTTTTGCTGCTTTAAATGCAATAAGGTCTGCTGGTCTACCAAATACATTGTATGTAAAAGCATGTAGCACACACTTATATATATGGGCGTTACATGTACAGTGTATAAAAAAATTATATTCTATGTGACAAAAAAGCAGCAGTGTAAAGAAAAAACAAACACATATAATCTAAAGACTATTTACAAACTATATTTTCAGTGGAGACATAGCCACAATAAATGATTACAATTATAAAATTCTCCTTAACCCTTTATTTTCTAATGAATTCTTCCTTTTGATTTGATACAATGAAAAAAAGTCAATAAGCAATGCTTATTAGATACCCCCGCACAGTAAGGGTCAATGAAAAAGATGAATATAACACAAAATTATTCACACCTGAAAGCTCTATATATCAGAGCTGATATCGGAAAAATAGTCTAAGTTCTCATAGATGTCATTTTATAAAAAAAATATTTTTTTCCCAACCAAACTCTTTCATGCTTATGTTCAATGTGTCTACATTGTATTGGCAAAGTATCAAATTGCTCCATCAAAAGCTGTGGTTGAGGTTGATCGGCCCATGAAGGCACCATCTATGCATATACAAAAGCCTTATTAGGGAAAAATTGTCTAAGTTCTCACAGCTGTCATTTTGTCAAAAATTATTTTTTCTGAACCAAAGTCCTTCATGCATATGTCCAATGTGTCTACATTGTATAGGAAAGTATCATATTGTTCCATCAAAAGCTGTGGTAGGAGTTGATCGGCCCATGATGGCACCATCACCGCATATACAAAAGCCTTATTAGGGAAAAATTGTCTAAGTTCTCACAGCTGTAATTTTGTCAAAAATTATTTTTTCTGAATCAAACTCCTTCATGCATATGTCCAATGTGTCTACATTGTATAGGAAAAGTATCAAATCATTCCATCAAAAGCTGTGGCAGAAGTTGATCGGCCCATGAAGGCACCATCAATGCATATACAAAAGCCCTATTAGGGAAAAATTGTCTAAGTTCTCACAGCTGTAATTTTGTCAAAAATTATTTTTTATGAATCAAACTCCTTTATGCATATGTCCAATGTGTGTACATTGTATAGGAAAAGTATCAAATTGTTCCATCTAAAGCTGTGGTAGGAGTTGATCGGCCCGTGTATGGACTATAATAGCATAAGCATAAAACCCTATATAAAAGCCATTTAGAACTACAAAGGGAAATAACTCTAATAGAATTGGCCCCTAGCCCTTAATTTTTTGTTTAAAGTATTTGTCTTGCATATATGAACATGTTTGCAAGGTTTGATGAAAATCCAGCAATGACTCTTCAAGATATTAAGGAAACAAAACGTTACGGACGGACGTACGTACGGACGCACGCACGGACAACGTGAAAACAGTATACCCCACCACAAACAAAGTTTGCTGGGGGTATAAATACACTTGGGATGGTCTATTGTATATACCAAGGGGTCACAGGTTATAATTTCCAAATAAAATAGTAAAATCTTTCTTTGGAGATTTTTTTTTTGTTGTTTTGTTTTAGACAACACTGTAGACCCTGATGAAATGCTGTGGATATTGATGAATACTCAGTCCAAAATTTAAAGCTCAAGCCCTGCTTAATGGAGCTTTTTACACATATAAGCATAACATGAGATTTCCAACAATGTCGTATGTGCGACCAGCAAAGCCTCATCAGATCAGCCTGCACATACACGCAGTCTGATCAGAGCCTTTGCTGGTCGCTTGAATATTCTATAAGTGTTAAGCTACTGCCTGAACATCATTTGGAGTTTCTAAGCTTAAAAGGAGGCTGCACAGGCTCATCTGAGTCTACACTTTTCAAAATGCCACATCGTTGGAAATCACATGTCACAGCTCATATGTGATAAGTACCAAAATCTTATGTACTAACCCGTATTAGCTCATGACATGGGCAGTTTAGGCCGCCAGCTTCAGCTTCCATACATGATACATGTAACTATAAAGCTCAGGAAAACTTATCTTTCTATAACAAGGGAAATATGAGCAGCGTATGCGCAGGCTAGTCTGAGCCTTTGCTGGTCGCACATACCACATTCTAATGCGCTTGCTTTTGTAACGTGAGTTCTGATTGGATAACGTCAAAAATTTGCGTCAGTATGTCATTTATTATGTCACATTTCGTTAGATGACGTGCGGCATTGAGCGTCTTGCAATGCTCCAATTTGAGAGGAAACTGCGGAAGTGCACTAGAATAGGGATAAACCTATTCAAAATTTTTGTTTAGGGGGGTATATCATCGGATATACATTTAGAAATCACGTTTTACATCTCCGCCCATGCATTGCTGTAAAACTAAATTTCCGACCGTATATCCGACAATATACCTCCCAAATGAAAATTATAAATACAGTTATCCCCTAATTGTTGGAAATCTTATGTCACTGCTCATATGGGCATAATCAGTCCTGAGCAGTGGCTCTTACCTGATTGGCTTCCTAGTGCATCTTTGACTGCATCAGCTATACTGCCTCTGTCTGGAGAGGTATCTGTAACATACACAAACAAAACAATTTATTATATACATATAAGTGAAACGACTTTAGAACTGTCTGTTTTCTGGCCATCTGATACAGAAAGCCGGATCAACAAACTAAGGTTTTCTGAATCCATATCACTATCCTTTAAAACAAGGCCAACATCGGTTACCATCTTTTGCGGGGACGTTATGTAAAGTAAATTTCAAGCATGGAACCAGAGACGAAAACATGATGATGTAACTTTATATATTATATGACGTGAATATGACGTGACAAAATGTAATGGCAAACATTCCCGCAATTTTTCTGGATTAAAGACCAAAACAATTTGTACAATCAAAATAATGTCAGAAAAAGGTATATGATAAACATATTATTATAAAGGTAACTTGATCTTGTGTACAGTATCATGTCTCGTGAATGAGGTCATACCATTGGATCACCCGCAATGCTTCGCGTCTCAGGTGATCTGATGGTGTGACCTCAACCACTCGACGTGATACATTACGCCCAATCAAGTTACTTTTATAATAATGTGTATATATAATTAATTATTCTAACATCCCTGCCTGCATGTTTCTCCATAAATTCTTATATTTCTAGCCATGCTTTATCTAGGGCAATTGAACACAGTTAGGTAGATGATGTCATGTTTTACCTCAACTCATGCATGATAACGTAATACTTTAAACAACAGATTCATGTACTTTTTTGAAGGGGTGGAATATATAAATTCAAGACAAATTTTGACTTTATCAAGGTACTAAAGTAATAAAATTATGTGTTAGAAATGAAACTAGAGGCCCAAATGGACCAAAATCGCTCACCATAGATATTGGAACTGAACAATTTTACCAAATCTGTACCTCTGTTTTGCCATGATGCCTCCCACAAGTTTCAGTTCAATCAGCCATATCATTCAGGAGGAGATTTTGCTTATGGATTTCGAGATGGCAGCCTTGGATATGGGAAAAGAAGGACTTTAGCAAATCAGAATCACCATTTTGCCAAAATGCCTCCCACCAAGTTTTGGTTCAATCCAAATATTGGGTTTGAGTCGATTCTTTCGTCCCAATCAACAATTTTTCAGTCATGTTGGGGCATTTTCTTGTTTAAATAATCTGGCAAGTATAGAAGTATTGAAAATTTCCATTTTGTCTAAAAAGTGCATGTATAGCAAAAAGAACAATTGCAACTCACCTCTAGATTTCGGAGGTGTATTGGGATGTGAGGATGGATTGCTGCTAGCAGTCACATGCTCCCCAGTGGCACATTGTACAAATGACACACCTCCTATACCGCTGTCTTCATTGGTTGACGAAGTACTAGCAGTCACGTCAGGCTCCGGGTAATGGGGGTAAGATTCTGCCTTCAGGATATCATCATCTACTGGATAATCAGATTCCAGGGCACCTAATAATAGCAAAACCATACTTTAGGCTTTAAACATTTGTATACTGATGAATTCTTCCTTATGATATGGTACAATAAATTTGGGATGGTCCACTGTATATATCTAGGGGTGTCAGGTTATAATTAAACAAGACAAACCTGTGCAAATGATCTTAAAGCTTGCAATCTGGAACATTTGTTAAGATCAAATATACAAAATTATTCACACCTGAAAGCTCTATATATCAAAGCTTATATCAGAAAAATAGTCTAAGTTCTCATAGGTGTCATTTTATTAAAATGTATTTTTTCCCAACCAACTCCTTCATGTATATGTTCAATGTGCTATATTGTATAGGCAACATATCTAATTGCTCCATCAAAAGCTGTGGTAGAAGTTGATCGGCCCATGAAGGCACCATCCATGCAAATACAAAAGACTTGTAAGGGGAAAATTGTCTAAGTTCTAACAGCTGTCATTTTGTCAAAAATTATTTTTTCCAAACCTAACTCCTTCATGGATATGTTCAATATGTCTACATTGTAGCTGCAAAGTATCAAAGTGCTCAATCAAAAGCTGTGGTAGGAGTTGATCGGCCCATTAAGGCACCATCCATGCATATACAAAAGCCATATAACTGACAAATTATCTAAGTTCTCATAGCTGTCATTTTGTCAAAAACTAATTCTTTTCAACCAGACTCCTTCATGCATATGTTCAATGTGTCTATATTGTATAGGCAAAGTATCAAATTGCTCCACTAAAAGCTGTAGTAGGAGTTGATCGGCCCATTAAGGCACCATCTATGCATATACAAAAGCCTTATTAGGGAAAAATTTTCTAAGTTCTCACAGCTGTCATTTTGTCAAAAATTATTTTTTCTGAATCAAACTCCTTCATACATATGTTCAATGTGTCTATATTGTATAGGCAAAGTATCAAATTGCTCCATCAAAAGCTGTGGTTGGAGTTGATCGGCCCGTGTATGGACTATAATAGCATAAGCATAAAACCCTATATAAAAGCCATTTAGAACTACAAAGGGAAATAACTCTAAGAAATTGGCCCCTAGCCTTTACTTTTTTGTTTAAAGTATTTGTCTTGCATATATGAACATGTTTGCAAGGCTTGATGAAAATCCAGCAATGACTCTTCAAGATATTAAGGAAACAAAATGTGACAGACGCATGGATGGACGGACTGACAATGTGAAAACAGTATACCCACCACAAACAAAGTTTGCGGGGGGTTTACTAAACTCAGAACCACTCCTGAAAACAAACATTCCCCACTCACACTGACTAAGGTACAGCTGTTCATGCTTCTCAGCTCGTTAGTGCGCGTCACGCATATATCACGAGTGAGATTTGTGGACCCCAATTGGGGCGTAGTAACGGGACTGACATGTACAGATAATCAATATAACTATGTCTACTACAGGTTTTATACTTTTACTCACCAGAAACACTTGCTATACATAGTACAGGAGATTTTGAGACCCTGAATGTTTCTAGAATATCCCCTGGGTTATTGGCATCTATCACAGAAGCTCGACTCTCAGTGTGGGTACTGGTACAGATCCAGACAAAGGAGGACAGCCGCTCTTTCTCTCTACCCTTTATATTCCTATCATGATCCTGGAAGAAAATGAAATACCGATAGTTGAGAAATAAGAAAATTATTTGCATTAACATCCTTTATTACATATTTGGAACACTATTTGTCGTGATAACCTAAAGTTTGCATATGGGATACACTGGTTATCTGCCTGCCATGCTGATAACTGGAAGTCATGTATTTTGAACAGAGAGAGGTTATCATGCCTGCAACACGACATTGTTCATTGGATGATGATGTCAGATGTAAACAAGTAACAAGACGCCACACAATGTGTATGTCAAAGTTTTTTTTTTACTTGCATTTTTGCAAACCTAATGCTAACAAGTAGCCCAATGCACAACAATCCCTCACCTGGGAGTCAGCATAATGTTTGGAGACACCATAACTTATGATGCTTAAAGGCAGGTAACTCTGAACTTGAGACAGTGATCAGGAATATATTCAAACACTCAAGATATTATGCCAATTCTGGTGTTCTGCAAGTATTAAAAAGACCTTAATAAAACTTGCGGAGGAAACCTTTTGAAACTTTATTTTTCAGATGCTCAAAGGCAGATAACTCCATAGTCAGTGATGAGATCTGACCAAAATTCAAACTCATCCATGCACAGACGGACGGACGGATGCCGGCTCCATTTCCATCCTATAAGCTCACAGAGAGCCTCAGGTGAGCTAATAAACAGTAAATCAGAAAATGTGATAAACAGATTATAACACATGGTTTCAGTTATAGCCCTTGACTATTATCAGCCCTCGAGCTAAAGCTTTTAAGCTGATAATGGGGTCTCTGGTTGATACTTCGGGTGATAACCAAAACTCTGTGTGATAATCTATAATTATCTGGAGGTCTAGTGGTTATAATGAATACAGTTAAACCTGTGTAAAACCATGACAAATGGTAGCTTAATGAAGGACAAAAGTATTGCAGAATGCTCCCCTTGGAGCATTCTGCAATACTTTTGACCTGCATTAAGCGATAATTGGTCTTGAAAACCAATTTTTGGTCTTTTTAGAGTGGCCCTTTTACACAAGTTTTACTGAAGACATAGATTCGGGCTCCATCTGATTTGTTCTTAATATATCTCTGGCTGGAGGTCAGTCATTAAAGTGAATAAATCAAGAGCGCAAAGAATGAATGATTTATCCACTTTTGACTGACCGACAGTGATATATTAAGAACAAATCACTGCCAGTGCATATTTATTTTGATTCTATCACACAAAAAGATTAAAAATATGAACAAAACCTTCATAATCTATAACGATTCTGCCATCTTTAACAGACTTTCAAAATTTCCGCAACTCTTGTTTAGACTGAAACACTATTTTTACGTACATTTTGAACGTTCAGTAGTTGCAAAAACACTGTTACGCCGTCTATTGTCAATGATACAATGCTGTATGAGATAGATGACATCATGAAAATCAAACTGGCGACTGAATGATGTCACTCCGGCCCGTGCCCAGTCCGTGCATTGATTTATCAACCAATAAATCACTGAGTTTAACCATTGGCTAATATAGGCGAGGTGTGTTAGAATGTACAATAAATTACCTGAAGTTCATCATCGAGTTTGTCCACGTCATCTTTCCCATCTCCTTTCTTGTTGATTTCTGACTCTGGTGGATTCTCATAGAAGACACTGGCCCCAACAATTGACCCACCATCTTTAGTCTTACCTCCTGTCAGGTCCACACCTGCCGCACACCAAATCTGGAAAAGATATGATATAGTACTTATCAAGACATGAATTAAATTTTAACCCTTAAAGCGCCTAGAAAAAAATGTATCTGAAAATGTCGTCTGCTGAAGTCGTATGCTGCAAATAATTGCCTAGCATTACTGACGAATTAAGAATAGAAGCAAACAGCGTGGACCCAGAACAGACTGCTCCTATAGGAGCAGTCTGATCTGGGTCCACACTGTTTGCCATAGAGGCTTCCTAAACATTTCAGCAGACGAGAAAAGCAGACGACTTTTGTTGCGATTGGCACATTAAGGGTTAATCTCATTTCAGTACAAGGTTATGCTAAAAGCAGTAATGCACTGTTGAAAAGGACTTTCTTTTTTGCCATAAATTACAGAATTTACTTTTGAAAGCATGAATAATCAGTAATTGGTATCAGAAACCAATTAAGTGCTGAAAAGAAAAGACATTTATTCCGTTTTGACGTCAACAGTGTTTAAGTCTTCTTTTTAGAGCTTAACAGATATCTGAGTTTCCGTAAAGCTGCCGCAAATACTGAATATACCACAGATTTTAGTTTTCTTAACAAATAATTTCTATTTTTGTTACAAGAGCTGCTATTTCAAAATCATAAATTACAGCCGTTTCACTAATGACTTCCATTGCAAATGTTGCAGTAATTCAAATTCCTAACAAACTTCAAGAGCCCTAAACTTGATTATAGTGCACTTGCTAATTTAACACAAACATCTGATTGGCCAATGTTAGAAATTTGTGACAGTGTATCCTATGATATACTGTCTGAAAGAATTTATATCATTAGTAACATCATATTTCCCTGGATGATGCTCTGCTTTATATAGCTTGCCAAGAAGTTCATTAGATTTGGGATAACTTTGACCTGCATTAAGCGATAATTGGTCTTGAAAACCAATTTTTGTCTTTTTTAGAATGGCCATCTGGTACTTGATTGTATCGTTTCCTGATCTTTGCCCTCTTTCTTACTATTATTTAAAAAAAAAATCAGTTTGGGGAGGTTCATTGTCAGTTTTACAGTTGCAAATAACTTCTTACAGCTCCGCTGATGCATCACCATAAAACCGAATTTGTGACAGTAATTCTGACTATATACCTCCCCAAATGTTAACTTTCATTGGCGAAGCTGCCATTACGCAGTTACGCACGTGCGTAATAAAAATAGTAACATTCAAGGGAGGTCACCTAATGTGGCAAAAGAGATTTTCCATACCATAAGGAACTGCTCTTAAAGGAAAGAATTCGCTCCCTCTGGGAGCGAATTCTTTCCTTTAAGAGAAGTTCCCATTTTGAAAAGGGACGCAAAGGGAAGAGAATCACTGCTTGATCCAGTAGTCTCCCTTTGATGTGTGTAACTTTTTCAGCGTTCTGGCTATGCCATTGACTTTGAATACAGTTGTCTTCTAATTCTCTCTCACCTTAAGTCCCTGATCTGACTCCAGTAATGGTCTACAATATATAGGCACAGGCACTGACACAGAACTTCTCAATGCTGCAGCGTTAGGTATCTGTGGCTGAAACTTGGCAGGCAGGCTCCACCCATAGGCCTGCATTCTTCCGTCATCCTTCTTCACATGGGCTCTCACTTGCTTGTATTGCTCTTTTCTTTCTTTTTCTCTCTCCTTCTTTGCTTTCTCTGAGGTACTATAATAATGAAATGAAAACTTAAGCACTTTGTCAAATCAAATATACATGTATTTACTCACTGAGCCCTTAAAGGGCCAAGAAAAAAATGCATCTGAAAATGTTGTCTGCTGAAGTTGTTTGCTGCAAATAATTGCCTAGCATCACTGATGAATTTAGTATAGAAGCAAACAGCATGGACCCAGAACAGACTGCTCCTAGGAGCAGTCTGGTCTGGATCGACACTATTTGGCATAGAGGCTTCTTAAACATTTCAGCAGACGAGAAAAGCAGACCACTTTGTTGGGATTGGAGCTTTAAGGGTAAGAAGTGTAAATAATAAATTTACAGAGCTAAGTTGATTCAGCTTATCATTCAACTAAATGGCATTAAATTTTTTGAAATGTATCAAGAAGTGTGTGTGTGTGGGGGGGGGGGGGGGAGGGGGGCTTTTGATTGATATTGGGTTGGAAGAGGATTTTTTCAGCTGATGTCCCCGGAGACAGAATGGGATTCAAAGATTTCTTTAGCCCTGGTCTGGACCATAATCAGACAGTGTGATAGGAAAGGGAGCAGTTCTTGTTTGTTTTGATGCCTTACATCCATTCCCAGTCATTGATTTTTTCTTCAGTAATGTCGGGACAACTTCCAGTCTTCCTGGGTTGAACCAGTACTACTCGGCCGATAAAATGTCTTGCTCAAGGATATAACACAATGACTCTGCTGGCTGTGCATCTTGTACTAGCAACCATTCGATCTCCAGTCTAATGCTCAACCAACTGAGCCAGTGGGCTCAGCATAGGGAGCAGTCTGAACTGGGTTCACTTTGCAGGCCTCTGGTTAAGAGTGTGTAACAAAAATTTAATTTTCTTATTTCTCAACCAAAACATATGTTGTTGGTACTCAAAAGAACCGTCTCATTGAGACCGTTATTTTTGAGCACCCTAAACATATGTTTAAATTGATGGGTAAGAAAATATTCACAGACCCCAAGGTTATAATCCTGCTCAAAAATTTATCCTGCTCATAAATGTTAAAAAATGTTAACAATTGTTGGCATTTTAACATTTACAAGCATGATAAATACAACATCTGAGAGACGTAAAGCAGGAAACTTCTTCATTTGTCGTTTTTTTTTATAGTTTTTATGTGCAGTTGAAATTCTATGCTCAGTTGAGTTGAGCATGAAAAAAGTTTTATAACCTTGGGGCCTGAATGCTCCATAGGAGCAGTCTGATCTGCGTCCATATTATTTGAAATTTTGGCTTTTAAAGTGTATAAGCAGATAAGTGAGCAGACAATGATTGTCGTGAATGGTAGGAGAATGGTTAAATACATAGGCGAATCCAGAGGGGGGGACAGGGGGTCCAGACCCCCCCCCCCCCCCCCCCCCCCCACAAAAAAAAAAAAAAATCACAACAATATAGGGTTTCCTAGCAATATTGATCCGGATCCCCTAAAAATCACAAAGCTACAAAGCCAGCATTCAATGGTGTGCCATTATCTGCCCGCCAGCAAAACTCCATTTTAATGGTGTTTCGCTCGCAGGCCGATGATGGCCCACTTTTAGTGGCATTTCGATCCTCTCTCCATCCCCTCAAAAAAAAAAACATGTCAGTATTGGACCCCTTCTGACAAAATTCTCTGGATCTGCGCATGAAATAATATCTGACAGCATAATAAATAAGAAATAAACATACTTAGGTTGTGCTACTATGGGTTCTCCGAGTGATCGGTTTCTGTAAAAGCGAAAACACAAACATGCATCACGTCTACTACAACATAAATTACAACAAAATCAAGCATCACACAACACACAACAAATAACTACAACATTTGAAGGAGCAAGAAAAATCTATTGATCTGAATGAAAAAAAAATTGAAAATCATTTTCTTTGGGGAAAAATGAGTTAACCTCCAATGGGAATGTTGTGGTTAATCACAGATGCAATTGTCTTTGTATTTACTTATATTGTGGCTGGTCACTCAGGAAGTCTTTGCACCCAATGTAAATCTTTAATAAATGACTGTACATCCATGCAGGCTTGTTGCTTCCGCTCTAGATGTTCCCTAAGTAACTTACATGTGGGAAACTAGATTTTGAGCAGCCTAAGAAAATGATATATAACCTATATTCAGTTTGATCTTTTGTGTTCTTTGCATTTTTAAAAGATGTTACTTGTCACTAATTTTCATGCAATATTAGTTAATTTTGCTGCTTTTAGAATGAGACATTTTCAGCTATGAGATTTATCTTCTACATCCTGAAATATCTACATGGTGAAGTTTTGGAGTTTTGAACAAAAAAAATTTGTATAAGACAAATATAATGAAAAACTTTTTAATTACTATCTTTTTGCCATGAAAGAAAGTACAATAAAATGAAAGCAACTGATTTCAATTACAAAAAAATATTTTCGTAGAAATATGTGCACTCCCTTATTTTTAAATTTAAAATCCTGTTGCATAACTTCACTTCCCTATCTACCATGTCCCCAAATTTCAGAACAATCCATCAAGTGGTTACCAAAACTTGGCCAGACAAAATTTGGATGGAAAGAAAAAGAAGAAGAAGAGGAAGAATAGTAATAATAAGAAGAAACGGAGCAAAACAATAAGTCTCCCCACTTTGTTTTGGAGACTTAATAATTTTAACAAAAGAAAACATTGTCAACCAAAGACAAAAATGATGCAATTTGGTTACTGCTGAAATAAAATAAAATCATGCTATAACACACACTTTAGCAAGCCTATGAAATGATTTTGATACTTGTCACAGTCACATGGGAGAAAGTTAAAAATTTCCAAATTCCTGAACTTTAGAAATTCAAATTTTAAACTTGCATGATGCCTACAAAAACGAATCATTTCATGTTAAAATGGTTAATTGTGTTTAGATAATCTGAATCAGAGAAGCTATTATAACCTCCCTAATTCAGCATTTTGAGGCTGACTTTCTATGGAAAATCAGCCTCAAAATCCTGAATTCTGGATTAATTCTGAAAACTTTCACCCATGAAGTCAACAAGCGAAGGCTGAGATGAGCCTGTAACATCTGTGTGGTCCTGTTACAGCCTTGGCTGCTTACACATATAAATAGAGGATCTTACATGAATGCTCCCCTTGTTGCAGATATAGAGGATCTTACATGAATGCTCATGTTTTATTGAATTTATTAAACGAGTTGAGGAAAAGAGATAAAATGCAAGGCTTGCCGAGCATTTTATCACATTTTCACAACAAGTTTAATAAATTCAATAATACAGAAGCACCAATGTTAGATTCTATTTATCACATGACATAAAAATTAATTAAAAATCACATTTTTGGCATAAAAACATCAAGATTTTGTTATATTTTCTGCAACCTTATGATGGACGTCATTACGTAACGTAATGAAATCTGTAAACCACTAGTGGTTTATCGATTTTATTGCATGACGTTATATCACTCCAAGATGCGACGTCATGTGATAAAGTAGGGAATTCGATAAAAGATCTTTGATTCATAAAAGGCATTATAGAAGTTATATACAGCAAACAGTCCAGATCAAGGAGCAGTCTACAGCATGGATTTGCACTGTTTGCCTTTTAGAGAACATTTACTACAAACATAAAAAAGAATTAAACAGAACATCTACAACTCTACAATACCAACAAAGTATACTGACATACTTTAAAAAGGCAACACTAACTCGCCTTTATATCTTTCAAAAGACAGTTTAATTTAGACTTCCTTTGCTTCGATTGTGTCATCATGAGTTAGCCTCTTGAGCTAACACTTAAGTTTTGATTACACAACTTCTGATGATGTTACTGCTTTGTATGAATTTAGTCAAACAAAACATTTCTTATGCAGAGGAGATTTTAAGTCATTAAATGAAAGGGTGCAAGCATATTAATGTCAAATAAGCAAACATGCTGTATCACAGACCTGCCAATCAATGAGACCAATTCCTCCATGACTAACAAAGTCCATGACACAAATTTAATGCTTCACGTGTTTCTCTATTTAAAGAAGTAGGAAATATTTCAGTGATAAAATTTTGTCACATGAATTAGGATGTTACATTATAATGCATCAAATTCATTTTGATTGGACAAGTTTTTCATGTAACACTCTTTAACATACAATCAAAATGATTGTTTTGCATTCTTTTTCAAGGCATAAATTAATGCTTCTATCCAAGTGTTGCATTTTTAAAATCAGTCAATATATACAATAGTACAGTAAAACGCGTGTAAAACAGCCTCCTTCAAAAAGACCAAAAATTGGTTTTCAAGACCAATTATCCCTTAATGCAGATCAAAAGTATTGCAGAATGCTCCAAGGGGGAGCATTCTGCATTACTTTGGACCTTCAGTAAGCTACCATTTGTCATTAACATCTTTGTTTTGTCTATTTTGTCTGTGGTCGTTTTACACAGGTTTTACAGTATTTATCCTAAATATTCAGAAACAAGCAGACAGTCATGCAGACAGTCATGCTCCCATAAGCATACATTAAGTTTACACTAAATGAACTTCTGATTTCCAGCAAATCCAATGTTTTTCACTATTTATAATATTTGAGCCGTGACATGTGATTTCCAACAATGTGGCATTTTGACAAGTGTAGCCTCTTTTTAAGCTTAGAAACTCCAAATGGTGTTCAGTCAGTATATATATAGCTTAACAGTCATAGAATATTCAAGCGACTAGCAAAGGCTCTGAACAGACTGCGGGTATGCGCAGGCTGGTCTGCGCCTTTGCTGGTCGCACATACCACATTGTTGGAAATCTCATGTCTTGGCTCATATGGATTCATGTGGATGGAAAACATAGTCGACTCTAATCAGCCTACTTCTGATAAAGCTAGCTGATTCTTGATCTACATTGTATACAGGACGTAAGTTAAGAGTGCGTAACAGAAAAATAATTTTCTTATTTCTCAACCAAAACATATGTTGTGGGTACTCAAAAGAACCCTCTCAATGAGATGGTTCTTTTGAGCACCCAAAATAAGTTCTAAAAAGTATGGGTAAGAAAATATTTACAATTTTACGCTGAAAAATTTTGAATATCTAAACCGGTGGTATAAAATTTTGAAAAAGTTATACACATAGTGCGCTTATTATAATTTGAATACAGTAAGACTAGTTTATACCCTGATGAGGCGAGTGTAAGGTACTGTGTCGCTCAGGCCTAAGGCCAGAATTTTTTTATCAGTTGATTTATGAACCCTTCTACTGTAAATTTCCGGAAAATAGAAAAAAAAATCATTTCTAAATCGTCGACTCTAAATATTATTTATTTCGTTGAAAAAAAAAATAATATATTTTTGAGGTTCTGTCTCTGTAGTTTTGAGAGTGACACTGTTAAAAGTGATTGTCCTATCCAGATCTTAAGGAAAATTATGAAATACATCAACTGATATAAAAATTCTGGCCAAAATTGATCTATTAAGATCAGTGTGACAGTAAAATGTTATAATCATCAAGAAAACTTACAAGTCATCCTGGAGGAAATCATAGGCCTTCGACTTGTCCCCTAGGTTATACTTGCCCCTCTGGACCTGATTGGGGTCTCCAACTGGCTGAACATTAGTGGTAGGGGCATTGTACTTCACCATGGCAACAGGAAGGGGCTTCCCTTTGCTAGGCTTGTTGGGAGAACTGCTGAACAGGTTGCTGAAACTATAAAAAGCAAAACAGTTTTTACATATTTTGGTTAAATGAGACCTATTATTCTTATATAAAATTAGGGAATAACGGGGTTAGAGCAACCCTTTTCAGCCCTATCTTTGTATGGTACATGTAGCAATCATGAAATGTTGTAAAGTGGGACAAGTACAGCTGCACAATATAGCTACACAAGATTAGTTGCTAATACGAGACAAGCTACGCAATGTTTAATAGCATATTTAAAATTAGTGGATAATGTCATTTTATTCATTTGTGGCATTGGCATAAGCAGCAGCAATTCAAAACTTCAAATGCTTATTATGAGCTTCTATATTACTTGTGAATTGTTATGCATTTTCTCAGATAGAATGGAATGAAAAAATGGACAATTGGTGCTCAGTGCCGACAGGCAAATCCCAAACCTCTGGTCCACAGTGAGTGTTCCAGTGAAGATCAGCAAGATTCCTTTTCCGCTGGAAAGGTGGACCCTTGGGTTGGAATTTTTCTGTCTTCATTCAACATCAAATAGGCAGGTCATAGATGTGGTCCCCGGAGACGGTTGCTGAAGCTGGAGTGCCACTATTGCAGACAATGATGTAGCCTAGGATTTGGTTCATGAAGCTGGTAAGCTAGCTGCTATTGGAACCTTCATAAGGAGCTGCCTTACCTCATTTTGGAGGCGGCTCTTTGAGCTCATAATAGCAGTCTGATCTAAGTTCACTTTGTAATTTTAAGGGTGAACCCTCATCCTGCCAAAATGTTCTGTCCTGATGAAAATGCTGTCTGCTTTTTATGTCTCCTGCATATATTCAAATGTACTTAAGAATACTTTTTATCATGGAAGCAAACATTATGAACCCTGATCAGCCTGGTCCTAAGGGAATGAAGAAAGATGTCACATTTGTAATCTGCTTCAATCGTGATATGGGTCTAAAGTCTATAATGGTTGTCTGAGAGCAAATGCATGTACAATGACTTCCCTGTAAAAGCAAGAGTTTCAAGCACACATTTTTTAAGCAGGCTCTGGGATATACATGATACAATGTTAGTTAGTTAGTAAAAGTATAGTCATACAAAAACCCTTTTCTCTGTTGCAAAGATAGGCTTAAACTCAGATTGCAAAATGAACTTGACATTATTCTGTAAATGTGATTTATGGAAAATTTCCTGTCTCAGTAATTCTGTTTTTGATTGGGATATAAAGAACAAGAAATATCTTTAAAAAAGATATTCGGCGGCTCTCAAATACTGACGATAAACGCAACCAAATTCGCTGGTTTAGACGAGGGCGCAACACCCTTGGGCCCTTATAGTGCAACGAGAGGATTTACATGGTAGTAGCACGACTGATATGCCAATAGTCGGTCGGTTGAAAATGTCCGATAAACAAACAATTTTAACACAATTTACTCGAAAAAAACGTTGATTTTTTCTTTGATATTTTCCGACTTGAAAAGAAGATTTTTCATCCAAACATAGGAGAAAAGAAACGTTTTGGCATTGGGAATATAACCGTATAACGGCCAAAAAAGACTATTGTCGAAATATATGAAACAGACTATTATAATCATGTCCAGATATGGGAATTGGAAAAGTTACAAATATTTTATTTAAATAACGTAATATTACTGTAAAGTCCTTTCGAATTTAGTGGGTTATTTTATAATGCACTTCTTTACTGTGTGCAAGGCATGTAAACAATGATAGTGACAGCAATTTACAAATACTGTACATCGGGGGTTGACCTATATTCGAGACGAGGTCGTTAATACATTTGCATTTTTAGACCAAGTGCACAGACTGGTTCTCTGCCATTTACATGTATGTTTTCAAGTTTAGTTTCATGTTTAATAAGATTGTAAGGACATTCTGAGTATCAACCAATGATAGCATCTTTTTCCAGTCGGTGTGATGAATATTACAATTTAAAAATGCTTCTGATTGGTGAATAATTTAGAGCTAAAGCGATATTAGAACGGCGGCCTTTTGGCCGCCGTAAAAATGCCAATCTCTGGTTGAAAAATAGTAAATGTGATTCATGGAAAATTTCCTGTCTCAGTAATTCTGTTTTTGATTGGGATATAAAGAAAAATGCCAATCTCTGGTTGAAAAATAGTGTCCACTGAAGATTGGTTAAAAATCTTTGGGGATTCCATTATGAAGCCATATTTTCTACAACATCCACACTAAACCATTCTAGTCACCGAAACCTTACCAGACTTACCCTAAAATTTGAACAAGTCTTTTTTAATACCTGATTACATACATGTCAGAACCGCACACAGTTAACAGGTCTCTAGGTCATTAAAGAGCATGCAATTAAAAATTATTATTTCTTATTTCTCAATCAAAGCATATGTTTTGGGTACTCAAAAGAACCATCTCAATGAGATGGTTCTTTTGAGCACCCAAAACAAATGTTAAAACTGATAGAAAAGAAAATACATGTATTCTCAATTTTAAGATGAAAAAGTTTGTTTATTTGGGCCTATGACAGTATAATTACTCTGATCTGGGCTCAAACTTTTTGATGAGGCCTGTCCAATTGCTTAGGGTAACTATGGAAACATTTAAGTCTATTTGATCTAAGCTTTGTGGAACAGCAAAAGTCTTAATCAAGCTGCGACTGGGGATAGATCAAGCCAAGACTTTTGGGCAGGCCTGGACCTTAAAGTAATATTTATAACTTACAACTTTTTCCCTTAACCCTTTAATTTTCCATAAAGTGCCAAACACAATAAAAGTTGTCTGCTTTTGTTGTCTGTGTTGTCTAATAAAATATTCTTGTTCAAAAAGAGGCCTATGTCATAGGGAGCGCAGTGGCTCACTGGTAGAGTGCTTGACTCGAGACCAAGGGGCCGCGAGTTTGAGCCTCACCGGCGTCACTATGTTGTGGTCCTTGAGCAAGACACATTTATACTAGCTTAGTACTGGTTCAACCCAGGAAGACCAGTCCCTGTTTAACTGAAAGATTGTTGATGGGACGTAAAGAATCAAATCAAACAAACAAACAAACAAACGCCTATGTCATTTTGAGAGATCAATGACGAATTACCTAAAATATATTTTTGATTCTTGAAGAATTGGGCTTTAACTTAGCAAAAAGTGCAGACTATTATTTGGGTCTGTATATGAGTTTCTATTCTAACATAGGTTAACCCTTATCTCACCAATATTTTTTTGTCCTGAAAACATTGTCTGCTTTTTATGTCTGCTGCAGTATATTCAAATGCACTCCCTTGGGAGCAGTCTGATCTGGGTCCATATTGTTTGCAATATAGGCTCTATTTCCGTTTAGGCATCAGTTTACCTTTTCTTGATGTAACTCCAATTTTAGTTTTGACGAACTAATTAATATACATTTTTTTATTTATTATAGGGTAGAATTTTCAAATTTACACGTACATGTTTGTTGAGTTTCTGTCCTGTCATGAAGATTTTATCATATGAGCAAACATTGTAAACCCTGATGAGATGTCATATGTTGTGCAGCATACTATCTGGCTCTACACACAGGTGTTTGTATCATATATATAGCTTAGTCTTTATTAAATGTGTTTAAATAAAAAAAATTATAGAAAATATTTATTTTACAGAAAATATCCCTTACATAAATTATAAACATATATAATATATAGATATACTCCTTCCACGTCCTCTAAGTAAAGTTCAATGCATTTACTGTTAGAGTCACCCCACAAAGCGTTTTGTGGAAGTATAGACTATATGAAAAAAAATATTTTGAAAATACCCCTTACATATGTAAGGGGTATTTTCTAAATATTTTTTTCATTTTCTATATGGCAATATTTTTTTATTTAAACACAATTCATAAAGCCTAAGCTATGATACGAACATACTTTCTGGTTCTACACTCAATGCATGTACCAAAAGCTGAAATGTATTGCTCTTCTGAGTAGCCCTCAGTTCACTCATATAAGCAAGAAGCACTTTTAGGACCTTATAAGCCATATGTAAAAAAAGCAAACCTGTATTAATATTACTCCAAACATTCCTCTCAGCTATGGAGGTTATCTCTTATCTTTAACCGTTTTGCATTCAGAGTTTTGGCCTGTCTGAGTGTGAAAGTGTATAAAGTTGTCTGTGGCAACTATATATACCTTCTATGTTTTATAATTAAGAAAAAGATCAGCTCTAGCAGTGAACTGTTGTGTAATAATTCACTGTTTGGAGGTCATTTGTAAAGAAGATCAAATCACGAGCATGCAGCGTAATTTTGTGATTCATCTTCGTACAACTGACCGACAAACAGTGAATCATTTTTCAACAATTCATGCACTAGAGCAGATCTATTTTGATTCGTACACAATAAATGAAGAAAACACATTTGAAGTCTTCAGCTTCTTCTAACTTGAAGAAATCCTGCAATAGTTGGACTGTTTCGCATATGTTTACATGTATTTGTAACATCTTTCAAGCGTTAAAACGATGTTACACTGTCTAACGCCATGCCTGACGTCATTTTGCCGTAGCAATTGGTGTCAGCTAGCATGCGCTTTCCTAACTGTTTCAAACTGTGACTCTTTTGTTTCATATAATACAATTTTTAGCAATTATTGGCTATATATAAGCAAGCCGTGTGAATGAATTAGTCATATGTGGTAGTAATGTCAGTACTCTTTTAAAACACTTAAGTATAGCTGTCATTGGCAACTAGCATGGTCTGCTTTGCTGTCTGCTGTTGTGTCATGGAAGACTCAAAAGGAAAATAGCATGGACCCAGATCAGACTGAAGGAGCAGTCGGTTCTGACCTTCTGGGTCCACACTATTTGCATGGAAGTTAAATTAATCTGTTGTTAAAGTGAAAATTTTCAGCAGATGACATCAGCACATAACATTTTCAGCTGTTAATCTTAGCCATTTACATTTACAAACGTGACCTCATGAGATTTTGGTCATTGCTTGTATAGTATGGAAGCTGATGAGAATTCTGACAAGATATCTGGCCCTTTTGTTCAGCAGATCATGCTAGTGTAAGGAGGTACTTTATGTAAATGTGATACAACCAGGCAACCACCAATTTAGCATTTCATTCCAATGGAAAATCTATACAGATAAACTGTCAATAATATAAAATTGGCTATCTATTATTGTAATCAACTACTCAAAAACTTGTTCATTTCTACATGCTCAATACACTGAAACATTAAAAAGTAGTTGAGAAGTTTGTGATAAAAAAGTTTATGGAGAACACTCATTTATTGAATTGACATATGTTGTAGGTGCACATTGAAATTGCCTCAATGAGGCAATTCCAATGTGTACCAACAACATATGTTACTGAAATTAAGGAAACCTATTTTGAAATATAAATCTACACTAAACAAGTATCATGTCCATTGGATCTGCCTCTTTTAAACATCTCAAACTGCCAATCAGTATTAAAATATCTGCTATACTGCAAATTGTTTATATTTGCATGACAGCTACATCTCCAAATTTGAGTTTGTGAACTACTCCTTTGCTAACCTGGTTGTTACCTGGTTGTAAGTGCCACATGGGCTGGTCCATTCTTCTTTCAAACCGTCAATAGTTGTTACTCTATCAAATGTGTTATTTTTATCTACAGTGATAGTGTAAAAGGGGACAGCAACATTGACAGCAGGTGAATCTGAAATGTGAGCCCTCATTAAACCATGCAATCTGCAGCATTTAACCAGATTAAAACCGGATATTAAATGAGAGAGTTATACTGTAAATTCTGAAATTTTTTTGAGACTTTTATTTTCGCGAATAATGTTAAAACACATATTTGCAACGTTGAAAGTTCGCGATAAGGGCGTGATTTACCTATATCAGTAAACGACAGAGTGATTTCGCCAATTCGTGAGGCTTTTATTTTCACGAAACTTCGCATATGATATGCGAAATTTTGCGAAAATAAGTCTCACAAAAATTTCCGAAAATTGAAAACTTAAAATTCTAATGTCTAATAAGCCAATGGTGGCTGCCATTTTGAATATCTAATTAACTTCCTGCCATTAAAATCCCCAATATTTTTTTGCTTACTGTACAGATTTTTATCTTTCAAAATAAACTATTTTCAACAGAAGAATCAATAAGTTAAAGTGTATGTTCATGCTTTTTAACAGTTTACTTTATTCACAAATAAAGATTTCGTTATGGACTAATTTTATTTTCATGATCATTTATCCATCTGGTTAGTTAATTACATAAGCTTTTATAGCCGTTTATCTAGTCTTCTGGGAACAGCAATCTTACAGCTATTGGCACACATTAACCTGAGTTAACCTCAATATGCTGGTCTGCCAAATGATTGAAGCGGCACCTTTCAGTCAATTTCTTTATTTCAATATTAGATAATGGGTATTCCGTTTTAATAACAATCAACAGCCAAATCAATGCAAATTAAAATGTAACAACTGTCAAACGAAAATTTATTTTGTTTTTCAATAAGTTTCATTTGATTTTATTCTGTCTTTTTGTTAGCAAAATGAAGAAAATTGTTATAAAATATGTCGTCTGCTATAGTAATAATTATTGTGTTTTAAGACTTAAATTTTAGAATTAATTATTAAATATGGGCCAAGTATCAAAATATACTCATCAATGCACACACTGCTAAAAGCATTACTCTGAAACATTGTTATTTTTTGCCTTTTGACTGATTATAATTCTGCTTTGGTAGTGTGTAAGCAGGTGGAAGTGATTCCAGTTTTCTTGTGTAGAGATCATTGACCTGAGAATGACCAGACTCCCATTAAGAAGCAAAAGTGATTAATTACAGGCTAATAGAAGGGCATTCACAAACATTTAATGAGGAATTATTCCTGCCATACTGTAATCTCTATAATAAACACATTTGAAAAAAGTGTGAATTATCCCTTTAAAATGAATAGCAGAAAACTATTAAGTTATTCTATTTGATGCTATGTGACATAACACAGCCTAAAATGGCTGCCCTCCACAACGTTCAATTCTTTAATTACTTTACTTATCTGTTTTGGGGGGTTATTTTTCATTCAATTCTGATCGAATTTGCTGCAGATTACATGGTTGCATTTCGAGTCTGAGTAATCTGCGAGTTGCGAGTTGCGAGTTGCAAGTTGCGAGTTGCGAGTTGCGAGTTGCAAGTTGCGAGTTGCGAGTTACACCTTCAAGGCTTGCAAGTTGCAATAGAGTCTGAGTAATCTGCGAGTTGCGAGTTGCGAGTTGCAAGTTGCGAGTTGCGAGTTGCGAGTTGCAAGTTGCGAGTTGCGAGTTACACCTTCAAGGCTTGCAAGTTGCAATATATACACTTAAGATATCTAGCTTCAAAACAGAAATGGAAAACAAAATCTGTAATGTTAAATAGCTTTGGATCTTCATGATTGAAATTGGAGCATGCAAGGTGAAAGGTAAACTAAGTTCAATGCCCAGCAATGATTACAATGTAACATCTGTGCTTATGAGAGATACTTCTGCTCAGATGTCCCATGGGAGTTTGTGTCAGAAATTAATGGTCATTAAGCTTTCTAAAATGGGGGTTAGTGTCCGTTAGTTTTAAACACTGACCCTGATTTGTCTTGCAACTGGACTCACTTGCATAATACTGTCATTAACATTTTGCCTGCTAATGGCGACTTTTGCTCTTTGCTTATAACCTTTGCAAATAGTCTGGGCCCAGTCCAGCACCATCAGAACGTCGGTCCTGATCTGGATCTTAATCGTTTGACATTCTGATAATGTTCCTGAAAGTTTTTAAGAAGTTATTTTGAAAAAAAGCCACCAAAAGCATGGAAAAGGTTATCCTGCATGTGAAGAGTTAAAGCAGCGTCATAACCTAATAGAACAGTAAAATGCCTGTTGATGCTATCATTTAGACACCCATTGTGCAAATTAAAAAAAATGGCAATCTGGATCTAAGATGCCAGCATCGGAAAACCTGATAAGCCCACAGCTACCCTAGACTGGTATCAGACCAGTAAATAGAAAAATAGTAAAATATGTGCACATACATAAACAAGCATTTACATCTCTGAAGAAAAAAATCACTGACTGTCTTATTTACTGGTCTGGGGAATTACGCTGGAGCATGAAATTGCCTAACGGTCTCTAAAGCTGGAAATTTTCATCCCATCCAGTGAGGTCATTGTTAATAATCCTTGACTAATCAGAAATATACAGTAGCAGCAGAATGTTTCAAGGTTTATGGCTTTGTGGTCAGTTGATTTGACTATTAGTCAAGTTTGGGGTTTTGAAATTTCTTGAACCAACTTCGTTAGAAATGCTCTAGACTGGCTCCAGTCTGAAACATTGATATGCCTAAAAAATCTTCATATATGTATTTAAATTTAGCTCTTTTAATTAACTCTTGCCCTACTGAACCTTATAATACCCTCTTTAACTACTACTTGATAGTGTAGATCCAGATCAGCCGGCTACAGTTCTCCATGTAGCATCAGATTCAAATGTTTTAATTGAAATCATGCAACTGACCTAACTGGAAAATAGAAGTGAACATGTGATTTCAATATATAAAGGAGGATATCTGATATAGCATTGTTTTAGACTGGATTATAGTCTAGAAGGTTCTATTCAATCATAGGGGCATTTACAATCGCCAAAAACTATATTTTTGATCAAAATTACACATATCGGCGATGCAATATATCTGTATTCTGCATGCATCGTTTTGGCGATAGAAAAACTTGATTTTGGCAATCCAAACAAACTTTGATATAAATATTAAAAGTGCATCTGTGATCACCACCTGCCGTGGAAAGAAATTTCGAAACTGAGTTTTTTCCGGGATATTATTGTATATCTTCAATAATTTCCAAATCTAGAAAAAAGGATACAGTTTGAAGCTTCTCCCCTTAAAAAGATAGGGTCTTGTCGAACTTAATGAACAACATAGATCAAAAGAAATGCGCCAAAGTCATGATACCATGTATTGTTTGTGTGTCTATACAGGACGATAATCCACAAGCTTTAGCCAGTGGATTATCTCCCGCACAGACGCAATAACATACAATAACTATTCTTATTGCACCAGCATGCATTTGCAATTTTTGCAGTATGAGATACTTGATTAAACCTATTTAAGCCTAGCGTCCTTTTTGTAGGACATTGGCAAACAGTGAAAACCCAGATAACATGGCATTTGATCAGATTTTGTACTGTCTGTGCAAAACAGTCAAAACTATTTCACATCCGTTTCGCACACTACTGGTTGGTTAACTTTGAATAATGATACAGAAGCATAAATAAGCATGTTTTCCTTAATTTGACTATATTCATTGGAATAATGTAAAAAGAAGCATGGAATACTATGATATTTTTTCTTTTTACATGGAAATAAAAATTGTAGGTCTGCATAAAAAAATTGGTTCGGCCAGGTCAGTTTAAATCTCATTTTATTGTCCAAATGCATATTTAAGATGTGAATTCTATTTTTGGAAGGTTCATTGAATCATAAATACTTCGGGTCTCTTGCAAAGTAAGGGAAACTCGAAGGGCTTCACGATAACTTTGCAAGAGACCCGAATTATTCATGATTCCATGAAAACTTCCAAAAATTGAATTTATTGCATATATATAATTTTGTTTTAAATAACTAATATATAGAACTTCTTTATAATTTAGGAGACAAAACAATTTTGTATTGAACATTTCATCGTCTTAACTATTTTTGTTGGAGTGTAAAACAGCAGTGTGGACACAAACAGCCAATCGAGCAAACAAGAAGCTTGTTTTGCACGTGCAACTCATGTGTGGCTCGCTGTGAATCACAACACCAGTGTCACTTCTGGGGAATTAATTCAATGTTTGAAGCGAATTGCATGGGCAAGTGAGCTGGGCAGCTGTCAGTCAAATTTGTGTCGTTCATGAGGCTATGAATAGTTGCAAAAATTCTAAATATTAAGGGCTTGCTTTAAAAATGTAAATATATTTAAATCACTTAGATATAGGGGGTGCAATGACTGGAGAGGGGGCATTTATTTAAATAAACAAGGCATTTGCATATTTAACTCAGATAGTGTTCTAGTGGATACTTTGTTGTCTGCTGATAACCTTTGTGAACAGTTTGGATCCAGATCAGAACCGACAGAGCATTGGTCTTGAGACTCCTGATGTGAATCGAAACAATTGGTCTGCTGATAACCTTTGCAAACAGTTTGGATCCAGATCAGAACCGACAGAAAATTGGTCCTGATGTGGATCTAAACTATTTGTCTGCTGATAACCTTTGCAAACAGTTTGGATCCAGATCAGAACTGACAGAACATAAGCCTTGATCTGGATTTAAACTATTTGACAATTTGTTGGTGTTTCTGGAAGGCATGTTTCTGGATGATTTTTTGAAGAAGAAAAAATGTCAGCAGACTACATCAAAAGCATGAGAAATTACCCAGCAAGCAAAGAGTTAACCCATAAAACGCCACCTATAATTTGCAGCAGCTGACGATTCCAAATTTTGTGGCTTTTTCAAAAATAACAATTAAGTTATATTTCATAAGAATCCTTTGCCGGCATGACTGTGATGACACTTCCCAACAGCTGTTTTTTCTAGTATTAAAGGGATATTAAAGCAAGGTCATGACCTAATAGCCACTAGAAGTAATCATTTAGATACCCATTGTGCAATGCCATCTTGAACTAAGATGCCAACTTATTCAGTATCTGAGACAATACCTTAGTTTTTCTTATAAATGGACTCACAACAAAACATTGTGATATAAGTTTTCAGATTTTGATTCCAACAAAACGTTGTGATATAAGTTTTCAGATTTTGAATCCAACATTTTGCAACTCGCAACTCGCAACTTGCAACTCGCAACTCGCAACTCGCAACTTGCAACTCGCAACTCGCAACTCGCACTTTACCTTGTCCCGTTGCAATATATACACTTAAGATATCTAGCTTCAAAACAGAAATGGAAAACAAAATCTGTAATGTTAAATAGCTTTGGATCTTCATGATTGAAATTGGAGCATGCAAGGTGAAAGGTAAACTAAGTTCAATGCCCAGCAATGATTACAATGTAACATCTGTGCTTATGAGAGATACTTCTGCTCAGATGTCCCATGGGAGTTTGTGTCAGAAATTAATGGTCATTAAGCTTTCTAAAATGGGGGTTAGTGTCCGTTAGTTTTAAACACTGACCCTGATTTGTCTTGCAACTGGACTCACTTGCATAATACTGTCATTAACATTTTGCCTGCTAATGGCGACTTTTGCTCTTTGCTTATAACCTTTGCAAATAGTCTGGGCCCAGTCCAGCACCATCAGAACGTCGGTCCTGATCTGGATCTTAATCGTTTGACATTCTGATAATGTTCCTGAAAGTTTTTAAGAAGTTATTTTGAAAAAAAGCCACCAAAAGCATGGAAAAGGTTATCCTGCATGTGAAGAGTTAAAGCAGCGTCATAACCTAATAGAACAGTAAAATGCCTGTTGATGCTATCATTTAGACACCCATTGTGCAAATTAAAAAAAATGGCAATCTGGATCTAAGATGCCAGCATCGGAAAACCTGATAAGCCCACAGCTACCCTAGACTGGTATCAGACCAGTAAATAGAAAAATAGTAAAATATGTGCACATACATAAACATGCATTTACATCTCTGAAGAAAAAAATCACTGACTGTCTTATTTACTGGTCTGGGGAATTACGCTGGAGCATGAAATTGCCTAACGGTCTCTAAAGCTGGAAATTTTCATCCCATCCAGTGAGGTCATTGTTAATAATCCTTGACTAATCAGAAATATACAGTAGCAGCAGAATGTTTCAAGGTTTATGGCTTTGTGGTCAGTTGATTTGACTATTAGTCAAGTTTGGGGTTTTGAAATTTCTTGAACCAACTTCGTTAGAAATGCTCTAGACTGGCTCCAGTCTGAAACATTGATATGCCTAAAAAATCTTCATATATGTATTTAAATTTAGCTCTTTTAATTAACTCTTGCCCTACTGAACCTTATAATACCCTCTTTAACTACTACTTGATAGTGTAGATCCAGATCAGCCGGCTACAGTTCTCCATGTAGCATCAGATTCAAATGTTTTAATTGAAATCATGCAACTGACCTAACTGGAAAATAGAAGTGAACATGTGATTTCAATATATAAAGGAGGATATCTGATATAGCATTGTTTTAGACTGGATTATAGTCTAGAAGGTTCTATTCAATCATAGGGGCATTTACAATCGCCAAAAACTATATTTTTGATCAAAATTACACATATCGGCGATGCAATATATCTGTATTCTGCATGCATCGTTTTGGCGATAGAAAAACTTGATTTTGGCAATCCAAACAAACTTTGATATAAATATTAAAAGTGCATCTGTGATCACCACCTGCCGTGGAAAGAAATTTCGAAACTGAGTTTTTTCCGGGATATTATTGTATATCTTCAATAATTTCCAAATCTAGAAAAAAGGATACAGTTTGAAGCTTCTCCCCTTAAAAAGATAGGGTCTTGTCGAACTTAATGAACAACATAGATCAAAAGAAATGCGCCAAAGTCATGATACCATGTATTGTTTGTGTGTCTATACAGGACGATAATCCACAAGCTTTAGCCAGTGGATTATCTCCCGCACAGACGCAATAACATACAATAACTATTCTTATTGCACCAGCATGCATTTGCAATTTTTGCAGTATGAGATACTTGATTAAACCTATTTAAGCCTAGCGTCCTTTTTGTAGGACATTGGCAAACAGTGAAAACCCAGATAACATGGCATTTGATCAGATTTTGTACTGTCTGTGCAAAACAGTCAAAACTATTTCACATCCGTTTCGCACACTACTGGTTGGTTAACTTTGAATAATGATACAGAAGCATAAATAAGCATGTTTTCCTTAATTTGACTATATTCATTGGAATAATGTAAAAAGAAGCATGGAATACTATGATATTTTTTCTTTTTACATGGAAATAAAAATTGTAGGTCTGCATAAAAAAATTGGTTCGGCCAGGTCAGTTTAAATCTCATTTTATTGTCCAAATGCATATTTAAGATGTGAATTCTATTTTTGGAAGGTTCATTGAATCATAAATACTTCGGGTCTCTTGCAAAGTAAGGGAAACTCGAAGGGCTTCACGATAACTTTGCAAGAGACCCGAATTATTCATGATTCCATGAAAACTTCCAAAAATTGAATTTATTGCATATATATAATTTTGTTTTAAATAACTAATATATAGAACTTCTTTATAATTTAGGAGACAAAACAATTTTGTATTGAACATTTCATCGTCTTAACTATTTTTGTTGGAGTGTAAAACAGCAGTGTGGACACAAACAGCCAATCGAGCAAACAAGAAGCTTGTTTTGCACGTGCAACTCATGTGTGGCTCGCTGTGAATCACAACACCAGTGTCACTTCTGGGGAATTAATTCAATGTTTGAAGCGAATTGCATGGGCAAGTGAGCTGGGCAGCTGTCAGTCAAATTTGTGTCGTTCATGAGGCTATGAATAGTTGCAAAAATTCTAAATATTAAGGGCTTGCTTTAAAAATGTAAATATATTTAAATCACTTAGATATAGGGGGTGCAATGACTGGAGAGGGGGCATTTATTTAAATAAACAAGGCATTTGCATATTTAACTCAGATAGTGTTCTAGTGGATACTTTGTTGTCTGCTGATAACCTTTGTGAACAGTTTGGATCCAGATCAGAACCGACAGAGCATTGGTCTTGAGACTCCTGATGTGAATCGAAACAATTGGTCTGCTGATAACCTTTGCAAACAGTTTGGATCCAGATCAGAACCGACAGAAAATTGGTCCTGATGTGGATCTAAACTATTTGTCTGCTGATAACCTTTGCAAACAGTTTGGATCCAGATCAGAACTGACAGAACATAAGCCTTGATCTGGATTTAAACTATTTGACAATTTGTTGGTGTTTCTGGAAGGCATGTTTCTGGATGATTTTTTGAAGAAGAAAAAATGTCAGCAGACTACATCAAAAGCATGAGAAATTACCCAGCAAGCAAAGAGTTAACCCATAAAACGCCACCTATAATTTGCAGCAGCTGACGATTCCAAATTTTGTGGCTTTTTCAAAAATAACAATTAAGTTATATTTCATAAGAATCCTTTGCCGGCATGACTGTGATGACACTTCCCAACAGCTGTTTTTTCTAGTATTAAAGGGATATTAAAGCAAGGTCATGACCTAATAGCCACTAGAAGTAATCATTTAGATACCCATTGTGCAATGCCATCTTGAACTAAGATGCCAACTTATTCAGTATCTGAGACAATACCTTAGTTTTTCTTATAAATGGACTCACAACAAAACATTGTGATATAAGTTTTCAGATTTTGATTCCAACAAAACGTTGTGATATAAGTTTTCAGATTTTGAATCCAACATTTTGCAACTCGCAACTCGCAACTTGCAACTCGCAACTCGCAACTCGCAACTCGCAACTTGCAACTCGCAACTCGCAACTCGCACTTTACCTTGTCCCGTTGCAATATATACACTTAAGATATCTAGCTTCAAAACAGAAATGGAAAACAAAATCTGTAATGTTAAATAGCTTTGGATCTTCATGATTGAAATTGGAGCATGCAAGGTGAAAGGTAAACTAAGTTCAATGCCCAGCAATGATTACAATGTAACATCTGTGCTTATGAGAGATACTTCTGCTCAGATGTCCCATGGGAGTTTGTGTCAGAAATTAATGGTCATTAAGCTTTCTAAAATGGGGGTTAGTGTCCGTTAGTTTTAAACACTGACCCTGATTTGTCTTGCAACTGGACTCACTTGCATAATACTGTCATTAACATTTTGCCTGCTAATGGCGACTTTTGCTCTTTGCTTATAACCTTTGCAAATAGTCTGGGCCCAGTCCAGCACCATCAGAACGTCGGTCCTGATCTGGATCTTAATCGTTTGACATTCTGATAATGTTCCTGAAAGTTTTTAAGAAGTTATTTTGAAAAAAAGCCACCAAAAGCATGGAAAAGGTTATCCTGCATGTGAAGAGTTAAAGCAGCGTCATAACCTAATAGAACAGTAAAATGCCTGTTGATGCTATCATTTAGACACCCATTGTGCAAATTAAAAAAAATGGCAATCTGGATCTAAGATGCCAGCATCGGAAAACCTGATAAGCCCACAGCTACCCTAGACTGGTATCAGACCAGTAAATAGAAAAATAGTAAAATATGTGCACATACATAAACAAGCATTTACATCTCTGAAGAAAAAAATCACTGACTGTCTTATTTACTGGTCTGGGGAATTACGCTGGAGCATGAAATTGCCTAACGGTCTCTAAAGCTGGAAATTTTCATCCCATCCAGTGAGGTCATTGTTAATAATCCTTGACTAATCAGAAATATACAGTAGCAGCAGAATGTTTCAAGGTTTATGGCTTTGTGGTCAGTTGATTTGACTATTAGTCAAGTTTGGGGTTTTGAAATTTCTTGAACCAACTTCGTTAGAAATGCTCTAGACTGGCTCCAGTCTGAAACATTGATATGCCTAAAAAATCTTCATATATGTATTTAAATTTAGCTCTTTTAATTAACTCTTGCCCTACTGAACCTTATAATACCCTCTTTAACTACTACTTGATAGTGTAGATCCAGATCAGCCGGCTACAGTTCTCCATGTAGCATCAGATTCAAATGTTTTAATTGAAATCATGCAACTGACCTAACTGGAAAATAGAAGTGAACATGTGATTTCAATATATAAAGGAGGATATCTGATATAGCATTGTTTTAGACTGGATTATAGTCTAGAAGGTTCTATTCAATCATAGGGGCATTTACAATCGCCAAAAACTATATTTTTGATCAAAATTACACATATCGGCGATGCAATATATCTGTATTCTGCATGCATCGTTTTGGCGATAGAAAAACTTGATTTTGGCAATCCAAACAAACTTTGATATAAATATTAAAAGTGCATCTGTGATCACCACCTGCCGTGGAAAGAAATTTCGAAACTGAGTTTTTTCCGGGATATTATTGTATATCTTCAATAATTTCCAAATCTAGAAAAAAGGATACAGTTTGAAGCTTCTCCCCTTAAAAAGATAGGGTCTTGTCGAACTTAATGAACAACATAGATCAAAAGAAATGCGCCAAAGTCATGATACCATGTATTGTTTGTGTGTCTATACAGGACGATAATCCACAAGCTTTAGCCAGTGGATTATCTCCCGCACAGACGCAATAACATACAATAACTATTCTTATTGCACCAGCATGCATTTGCAATTTTTGCAGTATGAGATACTTGATTAAACCTATTTAAGCCTAGCGTCCTTTTTGTAGGACATTGGCAAACAGTGAAAACCCAGATAACATGGCATTTGATCAGATTTTGTACTGTCTGTGCAAAACAGTCAAAACTATTTCACATCCGTTTCGCACACTACTGGTTGGTTAACTTTGAATAATGATACAGAAGCATAAATAAGCATGTTTTCCTTAATTTGACTATATTCATTGGAATAATGTAAAAAGAAGCATGGAATACTATGATATTTTTTCTTTTTACATGGAAATAAAAATTGTAGGTCTGCATAAAAAAATTGGTTCGGCCAGGTCAGTTTAAATCTCATTTTATTGTCCAAATGCATATTTAAGATGTGAATTCTATTTTTGGAAGGTTCATTGAATCATAAATACTTCGGGTCTCTTGCAAAGTAAGGGAAACTCGAAGGGCTTCACGATAACTTTGCAAGAGACCCGAATTATTCATGATTCCATGAAAACTTCCAAAAATTGAATTTATTGCATATATATAATTTTGTTTTAAATAACTAATATATAGAACTTCTTTATAATTTAGGAGACAAAACAATTTTGTATTGAACATTTCATCGTCTTAACTATTTTTGTTGGAGTGTAAAACAGCAGTGTGGACACAAACAGCCAATCGAGCAAACAAGAAGCTTGTTTTGCACGTGCAACTCATGTGTGGCTCGCTGTGAATCACAACACCAGTGTCACTTCTGGGGAATTAATTCAATGTTTGAAGCGAATTGCATGGGCAAGTGAGCTGGGCAGCTGTCAGTCAAATTTGTGTCGTTCATGAGGCTATGAATAGTTGCAAAAATTCTAAATATTAAGGGCTTGCTTTAAAAATGTAAATATATTTAAATCACTTAGATATAGGGGGTGCAATGACTGGAGAGGGGGCATTTATTTAAATAAACAAGGCATTTGCATATTTAACTCAGATAGTGTTCTAGTGGATACTTTGTTGTCTGCTGATAACCTTTGTGAACAGTTTGGATCCAGATCAGAACCGACAGAGCATTGGTCTTGAGACTCCTGATGTGAATCGAAACAATTGGTCTGCTGATAACCTTTGCAAACAGTTTGGATCCAGATCAGAACCGACAGAAAATTGGTCCTGATGTGGATCTAAACTATTTGTCTGCTGATAACCTTTGCAAACAGTTTGGATCCAGATCAGAACTGACAGAACATAAGCCTTGATCTGGATTTAAACTATTTGACAATTTGTTGGTGTTTCTGGAAGGCATGTTTCTGGATGATTTTTTGAAGAAGAAAAAATGTCAGCAGACTACATCAAAAGCATGAGAAATTACCCAGCAAGCAAAGAGTTAACCCATAAAACGCCACCTATAATTTGCAGCAGCTGACGATTCCAAATTTTGTGGCTTTTTCAAAAATAACAATTAAGTTATATTTCATAAGAATCCTTTGCCGGCATGACTGTGATGACACTTCCCAACAGCTGTTTTTTCTAGTATTAAAGGGATATTAAAGCAAGGTCATGACCTAATAGCCACTAGAAGTAATCATTTAGATACCCATTGTGCAATGCCATCTTGAACTAAGATGCCAACTTATTCAGTATCTGAGACAATACCTTAGTTTTTCTTATAAATGGACTCACAACAAAACATTGTGATATAAGTTTTCAGATTTTGATTCCAACAAAACGTTGTGATATAAGTTTTCAGATTTTGAATCCAACATTTTGCAACTCGCAACTCGCAACTTGCAACTCGCAACTCGCAACTCGCAACTCGCAACTTGCAACTCGCAACTCGCAACTCGCACTTTACCTTGTCCCGTTGCAATATATACACTTAAGATATCTAGCTTCAAAACAGAAATGGAAAACAAAATCTGTAATGTTAAATAGCTTTGGATCTTCATGATTGAAATTGGAGCATGCAAGGTGAAAGGTAAACTAAGTTCAATGCCCAGCAATGATTACAATGTAACATCTGTGCTTATGAGAGATACTTCTGCTCAGATGTCCCATGGGAGTTTGTGTCAGAAATTAATGGTCATTAAGCTTTCTAAAATGGGGGTTAGTGTCCGTTAGTTTTAAACACTGACCCTGATTTGTCTTGCAACTGGACTCACTTGCATAATACTGTCATTAACATTTTGCCTGCTAATGGCGACTTTTGCTCTTTGCTTATAACCTTTGCAAATAGTCTGGGCCCAGTCCAGCACCATCAGAACGTCGGTCCTGATCTGGATCTTAATCGTTTGACATTCTGATAATGTTCCTGAAAGTTTTTAAGAAGTTATTTTGAAAAAAAGCCACCAAAAGCATGGAAAAGGTTATCCTGCATGTGAAGAGTTAAAGCAGCGTCATAACCTAATAGAACAGTAAAATGCCTGTTGATGCTATCATTTAGACACCCATTGTGCAAATTAAAAAAAATGGCAATCTGGATCTAAGATGCCAGCATCGGAAAACCTGATAAGCCCACAGCTACCCTAGACTGGTATCAGACCAGTAAATAGAAAAATAGTAAAATATGTGCACATACATAAACAAGCATTTACATCTCTGAAGAAAAAAATCACTGACTGTCTTATTTACTGGTCTGGGGAATTACGCTGGAGCATGAAATTGCCTAACGGTCTCTAAAGCTGGAAATTTTCATCCCATCCAGTGAGGTCATTGTTAATAATCCTTGACTAATCAGAAATATACAGTAGCAGCAGAATGTTTCAAGGTTTATGGCTTTGTGGTCAGTTGATTTGACTATTAGTCAAGTTTGGGGTTTTGAAATTTCTTGAACCAACTTCGTTAGAAATGCTCTAGACTGGCTCCAGTCTGAAACATTGATATGCCTAAAAAATCTTCATATATGTATTTAAATTTAGCTCTTTTAATTAACTCTTGCCCTACTGAACCTTATAATACCCTCTTTAACTACTACTTGATAGTGTAGATCCAGATCAGCCGGCTACAGTTCTCCATGTAGCATCAGATTCAAATGTTTTAATTGAAATCATGCAACTGACCTAACTGGAAAATAGAAGTGAACATGTGATTTCAATATATAAAGGAGGATATCTGATATAGCATTGTTTTAGACTGGATTATAGTCTAGAAGGTTCTATTCAATCATAGGGGCATTTACAATCGCCAAAAACTATATTTTTGATCAAAATTACACATATCGGCGATGCAATATATCTGTATTCTGCATGCATCGTTTTGGCGATAGAAAAACTTGATTTTGGCAATCCAAACAAACTTTGATATAAATATTAAAAGTGCATCTGTGATCACCACCTGCCGTGGAAAGAAATTTCGAAACTGAGTTTTTTCCGGGATATTATTGTATATCTTCAATAATTTCCAAATCTAGAAAAAAGGATACAGTTTGAAGCTTCTCCCCTTAAAAAGATAGGGTCTTGTCGAACTTAATGAACAACATAGATCAAAAGAAATGCGCCAAAGTCATGATACCATGTATTGTTTGTGTGTCTATACAGGACGATAATCCACAAGCTTTAGCCAGTGGATTATCTCCCGCACAGACGCAATAACATACAATAACTATTCTTATTGCACCAGCATGCATTTGCAATTTTTGCAGTATGAGATACTTGATTAAACCTATTTAAGCCTAGCGTCCTTTTTGTAGGACATTGGCAAACAGTGAAAACCCAGATAACATGGCATTTGATCAGATTTTGTACTGTCTGTGCAAAACAGTCAAAACTATTTCACATCCGTTTCGCACACTACTGGTTGGTTAACTTTGAATAATGATACAGAAGCATAAATAAGCATGTTTTCCTTAATTTGACTATATTCATTGGAATAATGTAAAAAGAAGCATGGAATACTATGATATTTTTTCTTTTTACATGGAAATAAAAATTGTAGGTCTGCATAAAAAAATTGGTTCGGCCAGGTCAGTTTAAATCTCATTTTATTGTCCAAATGCATATTTAAGATGTGAATTCTATTTTTGGAAGGTTCATTGAATCATAAATACTTCGGGTCTCTTGCAAAGTAAGGGAAACTCGAAGGGCTTCACGATAACTTTGCAAGAGACCCGAATTATTCATGATTCCATGAAAACTTCCAAAAATTGAATTTATTGCATATATATAATTTTGTTTTAAATAACTAATATATAGAACTTCTTTATAATTTAGGAGACAAAACAATTTTGTATTGAACATTTCATCGTCTTAACTATTTTTGTTGGAGTGTAAAACAGCAGTGTGGACACAAACAGCCAATCGAGCAAACAAGAAGCTTGTTTTGCACGTGCAACTCATGTGTGGCTCGCTGTGAATCACAACACCAGTGTCACTTCTGGGGAATTAATTCAATGTTTGAAGCGAATTGCATGGGCAAGTGAGCTGGGCAGCTGTCAGTCAAATTTGTGTCGTTCATGAGGCTATGAATAGTTGCAAAAATTCTAAATATTAAGGGCTTGCTTTAAAAATGTAAATATATTTAAATCACTTAGATATAGGGGGTGCAATGACTGGAGAGGGGGCATTTATTTAAATAAACAAGGCATTTGCATATTTAACTCAGATAGTGTTCTAGTGGATACTTTGTTGTCTGCTGATAACCTTTGTGAACAGTTTGGATCCAGATCAGAACCGACAGAGCATTGGTCTTGAGACTCCTGATGTGAATCGAAACAATTGGTCTGCTGATAACCTTTGCAAACAGTTTGGATCCAGATCAGAACCGACAGAAAATTGGTCCTGATGTGGATCTAAACTATTTGTCTGCTGATAACCTTTGCAAACAGTTTGGATCCAGATCAGAACTGACAGAACATAAGCCTTGATCTGGATTTAAACTATTTGACAATTTGTTGGTGTTTCTGGAAGGCATGTTTCTGGATGATTTTTTGAAGAAGAAAAAATGTCAGCAGACTACATCAAAAGCATGAGAAATTACCCAGCAAGCAAAGAGTTAACCCATAAAACGCCACCTATAATTTGCAGCAGCTGACGATTCCAAATTTTGTGGCTTTTTCAAAAATAACAATTAAGTTATATTTCATAAGAATCCTTTGCCGGCATGACTGTGATGACACTTCCCAACAGCTGTTTTTTCTAGTATTAAAGGGATATTAAAGCAAGGTCATGACCTAATAGCCACTAGAAGTAATCATTTAGATACCCATTGTGCAATGCCATCTTGAACTAAGATGCCAACTTATTCAGTATCTGAGACAATACCTTAGTTTTTCTTATAAATGGACTCACAACAAAACATTGTGATATAAGTTTTCAGATTTTGATTCCAACAAAACGTTGTGATATAAGTTTTCAGATTTTGAATCCAACATTTTGCAACTCGCAACTCGCAACTTGCAACTCGCAACTCGCAACTCGCAACTTGCAACTCGCAACTCGCAACTCGCACTTTACCTTGTCCCTTGCATTTCAAATTCACTCGCTTTCAATGTTGCTGTCCCCTTTCATTGCCATCGACCAGAAGCATTTTATCAAATACTGACCTGTCTGATTTGAGCACTGTGGGTACATGTCACATATTTGTTTACCAAATGCGTCACAAAGTCATGTGATTCCCCCGATTGGCTGATTCAATATTGTTTATCAAGCGCGTCATCACGTGTCACTGAAACGGTTTCAATGAAAATGCCATGCGGAGAATGTTTTCAAAAATGTTTTAGTGCATACAATAAGATCAGTCTATGGCTGAATACCGTAATACCTATCATTGTTATGATTTGGCTACCCAAAATGACTAGATATCTCCATTGAAGGATTATCTAAAGGCATTTAACGCTTGTTACTTTTTAACGTAGGAGTTTGAGTAATGGGTACCGCGTAACAGCACAAACCCGACTTTTCAGTCGTGATGTCCCATAGCAGACAGGTAGATCCGTTTAGTATCGTGACTGCGCAGACAATGTGTCCCCTTTAGTATATCTTTTGGCAAGAGAAGATTTTCAGCTATTTAAACACCACATTTGACTCTTTGCATGCTGGGAAATTTTTATGAGTATTTTTTGCTGTTGGTGTCGGTTATTTTTTTTCAAAATTAACTTTTTCAATTTATCCTTTCAGGAATACCATCTAATCAGTGTCAAACAATTTGGACCCAGATCAGGTCCGACATTTTGTTGATTCTGATCTGGGTTCAAACTGCTTGCAAAGGCTATCAGCAGAAGACAAAAGTGGTCACTGGTGTTAAGAGTTAAAAAAAAGTATGCAGCTGGTATGTGCCAGAAAAATAGTATGGAATCTTCCAATTGCACAGACAATAACCAAAATACTGTATACAGTAGAGTTTGGTCATTTTCAGTGCAATAGACAATGCAATTTATTCATTTTTTATGCCAATAGATATATGATCTTCACAAGGAAATTTCTGGAGTATGCCCACCTGAGCTTTATTAAGCATAAAGTTAATATAACCAATAGTGTGTAAATGAGGTGGCACTGAAATTCAATCTTGTCAATTGAGTTGGTTAGCCTTTATCCTCCAAATAATTTTCTGAACTGAAAATATTTTCTATTTTTTCGCCTGATGCATATATTCAAAAGCACTTCAGATGACTTTAGATCACATAAGCAAACACTATGAACCCTAATCAGACTGCTCCCTTTGGAGCAGTCTGATCTGGGTCCATAGAGTTTGCAATATATATATAGGCCTCAAAAAAGTATAAGCAGACAAGCGAGTAGACAGCAATTGCCGTATTGAATGGCGAGAAAAAGGTTAAAATTCTCAGGAAATTTCAGAAAACACTGCAAGTTTTACTGATTGACAAAACATATGCCAGGAATAGGTTATGTTGGCCAGCATTATAAGTGATTATGAACAAAACAAATTATGCCAGGAATAGGTTTTGTTGACAAAACTTATGCCAAAAACAGGTTATGTTGACCAAAGAAGGCCAATGGTCTATTCCTTCTGTCAATCAGTGAGTAAAACCTGATTTTCCAGCAAATTTTTTTTTCCGAAATTAAATAATAGACTGTTATAAATGAATCCAGTTAATTCAGCCCAAACGTGCCCATAATAGAAACTGTAAATGTTGCAAGAGTTACAACAAATGTGTTTCACATGCTTTATTAATACTTCCTCTCAGGTAACCCAGAAATACCCCTGCTTTGACATTGGGGAGTTAGTGGGGAGTTAGTGTTATTAGTTCTAGCTGTTACTCTAAAATTAGCGATAAAGAAGGCTTGGTAATGACATACCTAGATAAAGAGCTGAAAATATGTAGGAAATATGGTATATATAATTAATGAAGGCTGCAAAATGTTAGCTCATACACTCTGGCTGCAAGCACCGGTCATAATGCACAATATATATGCTCAAAATGCACATATTCCCATACTCATAACACAGGTTTAGATAAACAAAATTTTCAGCGTAAAATTGTAAATATTTTTTTAGCCATCATTTTTAGCATATGTTTTGGGTGCTCAAAAGAACCGTTTTATTGAGACGGTTCTTTTGAGCACCCACAACATATGTTTTGGTTGAGAAATAAGAAAATTAAGACGCTAACAGAAAACCACATCAATTTTTCATGATTTTACACTCAAAGAGTATTTGCCATTATAATCACCATATGTCAATTTGACCACCGCATTTTTCAAGTTAACCACCAAAATAAAATGGATCTGTGCATTGAAATGAAAGCATTTGTTTTCTGTGAAATTACATCTTAAAAGCATAATTCACAAGGCGCATCAGACTGCAATGATACAGGGTCACTGAAAGCTTGCATCTGAAAAAACAGAGCTAATTTACCTGTATTTGCTGAATTTCTACTTTCATTTTTGCCACTGAGCAAGCAGGACACAAGGGATAGCAGTATCACGTTTTATTTTTTTAAATACAATTTTCGGTAGACATACAATGGCTAAAAACTGATAACATGACATTCTTTGATTTTTAAAATATGTCTTGAGACCAGAAAAATCTTACCTGTTACCTCTGTTTTCCCCACGGAAACTAGTGGCAGGACATGCTCAAGTTGACCACAGGAAGTACTTCAAATTTTTTTTACATGGACCACCGCCGGTGGTCAATTTTAAAGTTTACAGGGCGGTCAGTCTGATTACCGCAGGATACCACAGGATACCACCGTATACCGCAGGATCCCTAAAATGCTATAATTGATATAATTTTACTCTATAAAAAGCTCAATATATTTGTTTTGGTGACATTTTATTTTGAAATTTAGCAATCAATACTAAAAACTGCCTGAAAATAGTATGTACGAAAAAGTTTTAATGAGTTCAAACCAGCATTATGCAGCACAGGTAGGCTACCGCAGGATCCCTCAAAGTGCTACTATATAGTTCATTTTCTTCAATGAAAAGCTGGATACATAATTCAAGACATATTTTTTAGATATTTTTCCAAAAAGAATAACTCTTAACTAAAGATATAATGGGGGAACCTATTTTATATTGTCACACATGTGATATTGCATGACAGGATACCGCAGGATTCGTCAAAAAAAATTATTTCAAATATCATCTTAATCAAGGAAAACCTTACATCATGATTTACAGTTATGAAAAAATATATCAAATATAAAAATAGGAAATAATCATATAATTTGTCGAAATTTAGTATTTGAAGTAATAACACCAAATTGCGTTACCCTAGGCTAATGTGACAGGGTGTCTTTTTAATCAGTTGGTTTATTGCATGGCTATTTTTACCAACAAAAACAAGTGAAGATATTTACTGTTATTTATTATAAAATGCCTATTCCATGTAATAATATGGTTAATTCCGTTGAGAACGCTCATATCAAGGGATCCTGCGGTATCCTGTGGTAGCCTGCGGTATCCTGCGGTAATCAGACTGACCCGTTTACAGGGCGAGTAAGTGGGTATAACCTATTAATTAATTCAGCAAGATAAAAGTTCATGCAGATGTACATAACAGATAGAAATTAAATCAAAATGTTCATCATAAATGGGCATCCTGCTGACCTATTAGCTGATCTGAATCTGCATCATTTGTGGCTCCACCTACAGGGTCTGACCTTAACCAACACATAAATTGTGCATAGCTTGACTTCGTGGTAACCTTGCTCAGGGAAAAGAGAGCAATTGCATAAGTAGTTTCATTGTGTGCATGCGCGGATCCAGAAGGTTTTGTCAGAGAGGTCCAACTCTGCAACTCCGACGTTTTTGGTTTTAGTTGATGATGGGAGAGAGGATCCAAATACCACTAAAAGGGGGCCATCATCGGTCCACCAGGGAAATGCCATTTAAATGGCGTTTTGCTTGTGTGCCAATGAGGGCCCAATATTGAATGCTGGCTTGGTAGCTTTGTGGTTTTTCAGGGGATCCGGACCAGTATTGTTAAGGAACCCTATAGCTTGATGATTTTCCAAGGGGGCTCCGGACTCCCTGTCCCCCCCCCCCCCCCCCCCCCACACTCTGGATCTGCACATGTTGGTATATTAAAATTTTGCCATAGAATTTTGTGAACTGTCACATATGATGATTCTCATTATACCAGGAGGTAGAAATCATGTTTTCATTCACTTATAGGCTGGAAAGGCAAGTGGACTCTTCCATCTGTTTTGGATTGGATCATCAATTATATATCTTGAGGGGTCACAGGCCAGAATCTCCAAATTAAGATGTATCTCTCTTAAGATTTCTTTTGTCCCCCGTCTCTTCCGAAAAAAGCTATGGGACATAGTATGAGGCTTCTGTGATGTATAGTGCATGCATGGTCTGTGGTGTGTAGTTTGGTCTCTTATATGCCCATCTCCTCCTACAGTTTTATACCGATTGGTTTAAACTATAGTCATGGTCTGAAGATGTGCATGTGGTTTTATAATAACCCTGAAATTAATTTGTTTGCTTTTTCTATGTTAAGATATTAGTCATTTGTTGGCCATCAATGCTATTATAAAGTATATGGATGGGGGGGGGGGTATCTTATGTACACAGCTCCAATGATTGTTTTGTAACTTTGCATGTGATTTGGTCATGGTCTGAAGATGTTAAGTGCTACTGCATGTGGATGATATTTTTTTAAATATTTTTTCTGGTTCATGAACTTAAATTTTCAGCTCATTCATTTTAAGACTCGTATATTAAAGGACAAACATTAAGTGGCAGCGGGACAATAATTCTCTCTGAATTGGCTTGTTAACTTTGCATACAGTACAGATCCTGATAAAATGCTGCATTCTGCTGCAATCAACTTTGCAACATTATCAAAATGATTTTATTTGGGTTTTTGACCTTGTAGCATTGTTAAAATTGGTTGTATAGCAAAGCAAAGAAACACCTATTTCAAGATTGAGTTTGGAAGAAATGAAGCTTAGAAAGTGGTGTGTTTCTAAAGTTTTTGAGTACAGATAAAGGCCTTAACTAGGTGATGTAGATCAAGATTACGGCTAGTGTTATATATTTACACTTTCTAAGGAAACCTTTAATGAATCTTTGGAATTTCACAACCGTTCATAGCCTCGTGAATGACACAAACTTTGATTGACAGCTGCCAAGCTCACTTGCTTGTGCAATTCGTTTGGAACATCAAATTCATTCGCCACATGTGACACGGGTGTTGTAATTGACAGCGAGCCACACCTGAGTTGCATGTGCAAAACAAGCTTCTTGTTTGCTCCATTGGCTGTCCGTGTTCAAGCTGGCTGTTCCGCTTCTATGATTATATTTTAAATACAAAACTGTTTTAGTTCCTAAATTAAAGATATTTTAGATATTTTAGATATCTATAATAAAATGTAAATATAAGCAATAAATTCAATTTATGGTACGTTCATGGAATCATGAATATTTCGGGTCTCTTGCAAGTTACCGTGAACATGAATACTTCGGGTCTCTTGCAAAGTTAACTTTGCAAGAAACCCGATCCATGAACATTCCGAAAATTGAATTCATTTCTTAATTGAAAACTGAGCAATATATATAGAAATCAGCCAGTATAATGCAGAACAGCCCTTAGAGAAAAATGTATCATACTCAGAGCAGTTCTATACTTACAAATTTATAACCAAAATCAAAATATAACCAAACCATTTCACTAAATATCTAGCCAATGTAGCTCTTTGAGAAAGAATGAGACTTTTTGAACTGTAAAACAAATAATCAAATTTTAACCTAAAGAAGTGACATGGGCAGTTTAAAGGTCTTTTAGTGATCTATAATTTTCAACTGAAATTTAACTGTTTTTCTCATATGACGTCGCGTCTGGGAGTGAAATAAAGCCATGCAATAAAATCTGTAAACCACTCGTGGTTTACAGATTTTCAGGAAATGTTATGATGCCCATAACAACGTTGCGTAAAGATAAATTTATAAAGATTTTGCTCAAGAAATGGGATTTCAAAGTAATCTTAATGTCATATGATAAATAGAATCTAACATTCATGCTCTTGCATTATTGAATTTCTTAAACTTGTTGCGAAAAAGAGATAAAATGCTCGGCAAGTCTCTTCCCCAACTTGTTTAGTAAATTCAATAAAACATGAGCACTCATGTAAGATATGTATGTTGCTTCCTTTAATTCTTTACCTGTCAGTGACACACATTATGGTCTGCTTATAGCCTTTGCAAATGCGTGAACCCAGCTGTGCATCTGTGCAGGACTATAATCACCATCCACCAATATATTTAGTACACTCTCCAGACAATGTGACCATTAAGCTCAATTGCACAGGATAAATTGGGCCTCGACGAGAGAAAACCAGGTTTTGTTAATTGCGAACAACAAAGGTGCAGACCAGCCTGTGCATCTGCAGTCTGATCAGCAACTTTGTTATTTGCTTTCTAGAAAGTATAATTCTACATGCTACATACAAAATTTCAATAATCTAGCTAGTCTTTGCAGTCAAGCTGGCTGAATTGAGTCTTACCTTGTCGCAAAACCCAGACAGGTTTTCATGTATTGAGACCCAATTACGATATTCATTCATTGGCTCAAAAATCACACTAGTGTATATTGAATTTAGCTTTCAGATGAGTTTCTGTCTTCTTGTAAGATTTATTTGAAGAGAAACACACATTCGTGTGTAAATACCTATGCAACTAGCTGTTTGAAGTCATTGTAAAATTAGATCAAATCCATGTTCAAATCATGAAGTTCATGTGGTGTTTGAACATGGGTTTTAACTTGAAAGTCTTATTAAACAGCCCCTGGTTTGCTTGTATGACTTTATTAAAGAAGTCTTGCAGCCTAGAATGGCCAATACTTTTGTTGCTTTTGTTTGCCAAAATGCTGTGATTTGAAATGCCTTCAGATGTTTGAAAGTTTGCAAGCTGACACCATTATGTGTATAAAGATCCAATGTTTAAAATTTGCCATTTTACTGGTGGTTTGGGAGCAATGTCAGTTGGAAAGTCTGACAATCAGGTATGTTTATTTCTTTGCATTAACACTGGGTAATGCCTGGTCTCTGTTCAAACAGCTTTGCAAGCACCGATTTTGTTACCCCAACGCATCATGTTAAAAGGATAATAAGGTCTACAGTGCAACACATTTTGTTGCCTAAATTTGGTTACAAAATGCGGGGATAATGTTGATAAAAATGCAACATTCACAGTTTTTGTAAACCTTTGGTTCAGTTTGTTTTTTTGCTCCTGGTTTATTTTGGGACCTATAGTAAGTTTGTTAGTCATTTTCAATGAGGGCATGTTGGTATGTTCCGTGCGAACATGACCCGTCTGCACATATTTCAAGTAAATGAGTCTGCAGTGTTCCGTCGGTTCAAGACGACTTCATTTCTGTTTGGCTTTTAGTTAGATGTAAAGAATTTGGTTTGTTTCCTGGTTGTGTGAAATTCAGTTCAGTTCACCGTTGGGTTCATGTTAGGCTCCGGGCAGTGTGGGGCTCGGTTCTTGGATTGATTTTGTTTGTGATTCTGCTGTGGTTTAGATCTGTTAGGGGTTAGTTTCTAGAGTCTATTCGAGATGAATCAGTTTGGTTTGTGGTTCACTTCGGTATTTGGTTCAGGTTCTATTTGGATTGAGAACAGTTCTAAGCTTAGTCAGAAAAATATGGTTAAAAAAAACGAGGGTACTGTACATGACATATACACTATCCCCTGGTTCTGTTACCTGGTTACAAAATGCATTAATGGGTAACAGATTGTGTGGTGCCTGTAACGCATTTTGTCAGGGGGTTGCAAAATGGGTTACAATGGACCTGCATTTTGTTACCTTTTTAACACATTTTGTTGCAGATTAACAAAATGCATTGGGGTAACAAATTTGGTGCTTACACAGCTTCCTTGGGAGCCTGCAAGTGTTAATACATAGAAAAGCATGTACGATCCCTATATTTTCAGCCAAATAAATATTTCAGACTTCCATAGTTTGATTCCATACCTAAAAGTACATTTATATGCACTGAGCTCAAAGATATAGAGGATGCAACAGATTTTCATTTTGTGGTCAACTTAATTTTAGATCTAGACTGTCCTATGACCAAATAACATGAAGTGGTGACTACATGTATATTTAACCCTTTTTGAAAACAGGTCCTTTGGCAAACAGAGAAGAACCAGATAAAAAGCCAAAGAAAAAGGTTTTTCATCAGGGTCAACACTGTTTGCTAAGATAAAGACATTAAAACATAATAATTAGAAAATTCTGACCTGTATCATCCTGTAATATATATAATGGACAATCCCACCATTGTTGTATCAATCTATGTAAGAAAATCCATCTGTACAAAAAGGGTTAATCCCTTAAAGCATCTTAAATGTGGTCCTAGATATCAGTGATGCCAGTAAAAACTAAAATTTGCATTTTTACGGGCATCACTCATTTCCAAATCATGCTTTTAGTTTCCACAGACGATTTACAATCTACATAGCATGCAATTGGCCCTATTACAGGCTTCTGTCTTCTTGTAAGATACATGTATATTGGAAGACAACAATACAACCAAATCATATTTTTCAAATCTGAAAAAATAACTATGGAAAATAATTGTTGCATCCCCTGAAAGATGTTTATATAGCAATATAGCACAAGACAACAGTAAAGTGATTATAGCCATATTTGATCCAAAATGAAAAAGTAACACACTTCAAACAATTTCATTTTTTAATTCTCTTTTCTGTAAAACATCACAACCCGGTATTTTCATTGAATGAAATGAATAACAACATTAAAAACAAACATAAAATAACACTTATATCATTAACAAAATACAATTTTGACTAGAAGCTAAATGGAGAATTATGCTGAGACATCAACTTGCTAAAACAGACACAATCTCACATCAGTTTGATGATTCATTATAACTAGCACTTTTATTATCATTAGAACAGAAATATCTGAACTCTTAAACCAGTAACTTCCAATACATTACTAACACAAACTAAAAGAACTTTTAACAACTTCAGTCCGATAATTCATTATTTTTTAAAAGTACAATTTACGATAAAGAAGCCATGGCCAACTGATAATAAAATTTTGTAAGTAATGTTGAATAATTAATATTAGTCCCTCATTTTCCACAAGAACATTGTGGGTACCTGATAGAAAGGAGACAGTAGAACCATCCTGTATATAAATTCAGGACATTAGTTAAGAGTGTGTAACCAAATTTTAATTTTCTTATTTCTCAACCAAAACATATGTTGTGGATACTCAAAAGAACCGTCTCATTGAGACGGTTCTTTTGAGCACCCAAAACATATATTAAAACTGATGGGTAAGAAAATATTTTCATTTTTACGCTGACAATTTTTCTTCATCTAAACCTGTTAGCCTATTATGGTGGATGCTGCTACCTAACATAATAGATAGCTAGGTCCATTTTTCAATTAAGGAGCTTGTGGACAAAACCATTGACCTGTTCAGTGGGGATATTTATCCTAAGTTTTGTGATGAGCCTTCAACTTCTTTCATACCTTGTGTGCATGAGCCCAAAAGTATCTGGAGAGACTGCACTTATGGGGCTTTTATTTGCTTTGATTTTTTGTGGGTTTTTGCTCAGAAGTAACGCCTCATATATGTTTGTTGGATTAATACCGATTCAATTATATTTCTTCCAATTAATTCATCAAGTTTTTAAGAGATATGAGTACCATATCATTTTCTTTTAAAGAGTTGCTGATTTTTACATTATACCACCCTTACCAACTACAGCACGAAATATCTCGTGATGTGCAAGGTCTACGCAGATGTAGGTGGTATAAGATATTTATACCATGTTTGTCCACCTGTACGTGGAGATAATCCACAAGCTTTAGCAAGTGGATTATCTAACATACAGGTGGACAAACATGGTATAACTATTACTTAGGAAACTCACATAGACAACCAATAATGGGTAACAAAAGCCTGCACATCTGCACAGTCTACTCAGAGACTTGGTAGATCAAAAACATGCAGGCCCCCAGGTTATAAAACTTGAGTTAATTCTCAAACTCAAATAAAGCGCAATGATTGGCTGCTTGCGGACACACATGTCCGCAATCAGCCAATCATTGTGCTTTATTTTGAGTTGAGACTGTACTCAAGTTTTATAACCTTGGGGCCTGGCTTGATTGATTCCTACCTGAGACAAGCTTTCGTGTGATGTTTAAAATCAACTGAGATGAACAATTTCTTCAGCCTTATTATTGAGTATACATTATAATACAATTAAAATATAAAAAAATACAGTAATTTTTGGGATCAATATGGATCAAATATGGCTAATAATCACAAGACGAATACAAAAAGCCATGCATAATAAAGGCACGAGTCAATGATTGATAATAACCCTATCGATACTGTTATAATCTTCCATCTAGGTTTGATACAAAAACATTCAGATGGATACTTAAGTTTTAGAGTGAACAAGTCACAATATCCAAATTATAATGTAGTGGCTTTTGCCTTCAGCAACCAGGGCAGTCCACACTGTTTGCTAATGTCCATATTAACAGATTTCCAGTATACATAGGGTTACGGTAATGCATGCATCTAAGGCAGATAACTCTGTTGGCACTGATGAGACCTCGAACAGAAAACTGAAAAAAACTTGAGAAAATTTTGTGAATTATAAAGTATGGACCAATAAGATTCTTTGACAAAAACTTTGATTTGAAACCAAAATGTATGATTAATGGAATTAACCAAAAGAACTATTATTTAGTAAACTTAATCTCACTGCTTGATCTATTTTGATTATTAGTAATTTTTTGAGTTTGATATAAATCTGAGTATGCTACCAGGCCTCTAGACTAGAGTGTGTAATTAAAATAAATTTCCTATTTCTTAACAAAAACATGTTAAGGGTACTCAAAGAACCATTTCAATGAGCATTTCAGCACCAAAACACATGTTTAAACTAAAGAATAGGAAATAAAATCACAAATTTATATTAAAAAAGGCCTATCTGGACCTATGAATACTAATTAACCCTTTATGCAATAATAACGCCTTTTGACGCCTTTGAAATATCGTGTATTTGGAAATATTATGGAAAATGGAGCATTTGCTCTTTTGGAGCAAATGCTCCATTTTCCATAATATTTTCAAACGTATTCAAAACTTTTCTAATTTTTCTTGATTTTTTTTTCAATGATGTCTAAAAATAGACAATGGTGTCATGATCTAAAACTAGCCTATGGAGTATAGAGTTAAGAACATGAACGTGAAATAAACTGCCAAATATTTGATCTCTTATTGATCCCTCACATTTCTAAGAAAATATTTTGAAGCTTTTGTTCCTTGTTGGCTTATATTTATATACTTTTTTTTACTGTGCAGTACTAGGCAAATTCAAGGGAAAATAATCACTTGATTTAAGCATAAACTTGGTCAACATTTTCTACTAGCATATGGCTGATTATTCAACTAAGTGAGTTAAAACATTCAGCGCCACCTGTATACGAACAACAACCCGCTGCTATTTGACATCAGGCTGCAAAAATCATCAGGCTTTTTTGTGGATTCAATGATTTAAATGGGTTTATAATGAAATTGAAAATATCTTTAGGTACAGTTAGGCAGTATGCTTAAATAAGAGAAATGACCTAAAAAACAAAATCAAATATGCTAAGGGGGGAATTAAAACACTATCGGTCATGGTCAGTTCATATTAACCTTGCGGCAAAAAAAATGTATTATAAATTTTTTTGGAATGTCAGAAATTGAGAATATAAATATAAAATTAGAAACAAAAGCATACACAGTAAAACTACAGCAGTATAAACGATATTCACCTTAAAAGAGCTCAATGTGTCAAGAAATTTCATTTTAACTATAATGGGTCGTCACCTTGAAAATTCACTCACTTAAGCAAAGAAATGTTGTACAGACAGCATTATGGCTGCAAATTTTGTTCACCATGACTTCCACATCCAGAATAGACAAAACTTTCATGTCTTTCTTTTTTCATCTGCTGATAACCTTTGCAAATAGTTTGGTCCCAGATCTGGACCAATAGAACGTCGTTCCTAGTCTGGATTCAAACTGTTTGACACTCTGATAGTGTTCCTAAAAATATTTTTTTGAAAAAGTTTATTTTAAAAAAAGAGTCAACAGACAACAAAAGCAGTGAAAATTACCCGCCATTAAAAGATTTAAGGTGAATATGGTATGGATACAGCTCTTCTATTTAACAAAATTATCTTCTTATATGCTCATAAACTATCAACTCCTTAAAATGACCCAGGTGTCAAAAGGTCAAACACACTTAACCTCCCAGCACACATTGTCAAAAGCGCAATCTGACAAAAGCTGTACATGTAAAGTTGTTTTGTCTCTGATTAACATTCTCACTATTTGCACAGAACTCCCCAGCTCAGTATGGCAAAGGCTGCACATGTGCAGTTGGCTAAAATTTTCTCCTGGGTAGCCCTCATTTTTACACCATCTCCACCAAACTCCCCAGCTCAGTATGACAAAGCCTGCTATGGTCAGTTTGTTCCTGGTTAACCCTCCCATTTACACACCCTTGCCATAGCCACCAGACTCCCCAGCTCAGTATGACAAAGGCTGTACATGCACATGTACAGTTGGTTTGTTCCTAATTAACCCTCCCATTTACACACTCACCATACCCACCAAACTCCCCAACTCAGTAAGGAAATGACTGCACATCTACAGTTGGTGTGCTCCTGATTAACCCTCGCTTTTACACTCACACACCCTATTGAACAAACTCCCCAGCACACACTATTAAAAGCACTTCATGGTATACATTTATTGATATGAATCTGACAAGTTTTGTTTTTCTTCTGAGTGCTAACATTCAAAAAAAGTACAAAATGTTTGGATGATTTACTGTTTGTAAAAATGTATGCAATTGAATATTATGGCTGATGAAAATGGGAATTCAATGATCATGAAATACGACAAAATGAAAACAATGGGTACAAACACGAACTCAGATGCATTTTTGATTATAAACCAAGTAAAAAAATTAAATGATACAACCCTTCAATGGTGAACAATTTAACCCTATTGCACACAAAGTGCCCAAAACTCTATGGAGTTTTGGGCACTTTGTGTGCAGTAGGATTAAATATTATCTAACAATATATACTCACTTCCTACCATGAAAATGCCCATTAAAAAATTGCATAAAGGAATGAAGTTAGCACCAAATATAAGAGGTTGATGAATCTTTATAATATCTCCAAAAATCCAATGAACTTATATTCAATAATGTCAATATGGCTTCTACTTTTACTTAAAGCTTATAAACTGCAGCTACCATTAGAACTCTAAGGACGGTATATTATGAGCAATCACTCCCTCTGCTAACATCCAACATTATTCTGAGTCTTTTTAAAGTAAATGGCACTTCAAATAGTAATTGTCTGTAACAATGAGACTTAACACCAGTAATAAATAAACATTTTCCCCAGGAGAAAACACTTAAAAAAAACTATTCCCCCACTTAATCTGTCGGATCGCTTCATCTTTTCTTTGGGCAATATATAGTTATAAAGCCAAACAAATAAATTGTGTATTATGGGGTAACCCAAGCTTACCTAAATTTGCTGCTGAAACCTTTGGCAATTTGTTTATGCAAACAGGTAAAGTTTAACTCTTTGACTTAGAGAAGGTTAGTTTTGCATACAATAAAAACTGCATAAAATGGGCGCTCTCAAAAAGACAAAAAATTGCTCTTCGCTTAATGCAGGTCAAAGTATTGCAGAATGCTCCAAGGGGAGCATTCTGCAATACTTTTGACCTTCATTAAGCTACCATTTGTCATTAAGATCTTTGTTTTGTCTATTTTTGAGTGGCCGTTTCACACAGGGTTTTACTATATTTCTGTCCAAAAAAGGAAGTAATCTTTAGCTGTTCTTACCCTACCTAAACTTGTTAGAACCGTTACTCTAAACATATATGCATTTTGAAGGCAAATGACCTGAATGAAGCAATGATCAGATACTCATGTTTTAGTACCAAATGAACAATATCACAATTTTGGCCGGAATGGAATTGAGCAAACACTTATTTCAAGGATATGCCCTTATAAGGGAATCATCTTAGGTGAGAATGCTTATTTGCTGATGAAAATCTCAATTTTTTGGCTAAATTGCTTTGTTTGTTTGATTTGATTCTTTACGTCCCATCAACAATTTTTCAGTTTTATAGGGATGGGTCTTCCTGGGTTGAACCAGTACTAAGCTAGGATTAATGTGTCTTGCTCAAGGACACAACCCAGTGACACCGGTGAGGCTCCAACCCGGGGCCCCTCTGTCTCTAGTCAAGCACTCTACCACTGAGCCACTGTGCTCCCTATTTGCTAAATTTTATCCTGAAACAAACACAAAATGACAAATCTTTTTTCTCACCATTGATGATTCCCCGTTTCATAAAAGCTGTTATTCTAAACTGTCAAATCTATGTAATGATACATGGCTTCAAAAAATGTTTATTTTGTCACATTAAATGAAAATTCCCATGCAGAAATGTGTCCCTGCATAATGAAATTGTCATTAACATCTCCTGTTACCACAGCTATGCATTTACAGAGAAAAAATATAAAACTTGACAAATTAATGCTTAATTTTACACCATCGGACACTGCTTGATTTTAGGCCAGAATCTTTTTTATTAGTTGATTAACAGGATTTTTTTCTGATTTAGGGTTAGGAGGAACGAAAAAAACAAAAACAAAAAAAACCTCTGAAAATGACCAGTTGCTTGGATGCAAATTCTTTCCTTAAAAGTAAGAAGTTCTAGTTTTGAAAAGGGACGCAATTGAAGAGAATCACTGCTTGATCCAGTATTCTCCCTTTGATGTGTGTAACTTTTTCAACCTTCTGGCTACGCCATTGCGAAGTGTTGTCTACTGTTGTAACTGGCTATCAAAATTTATATTTAATATCATTAGATAGATTTGACTGTAATAAACAAACTAAAACTAATTGATATCTTGTCACTAAATGACCTCCGGCTGACCCTTCTTCTTTGGTGTTGGGGCTGGCGGGTCTGGGGCCACTATATTGCTGAAACTAAAACAGCAATGAGAAAAGTTAGTTTATTTTCTACTGAAAACAAAATATGAGTGAAAGATAACTTTCACAAATAAATTTGCCAGATTGCTTTCTGCATGATCCTTCCTGCGATAGCAAAATATATCAAAATAGTGTTCACCAAGATGAGGTGCCTCAGTATGGAGCATTTCATCGGGGGCCTGTGATGGTTTAATAACTCTAGTTTTCAGAAACGAAATACAGTTAAGCCTGTCTAAAACAGCCACTCTCATAATGACCAAAAAGTGGTTTTCAAGACCAATTATCGCTTAATGCAGGTCAAAAGCATTGCAGAATGCTCCAAGGGGAGCATTCTGCAATACTTTCATCCTTTATTAAGCTACCATTTGTCATTTAGATGTTTGTTTTGTCTATTTTTGAGTGGCCTCTTAAAACAGGTTTTACTGTACAATGTAATTTGACATTGACATCCTTTAAACATACAAACTTAACCCATATAAGCCTAGCAGCCTTTTATGTGACATAGGCAAACACTGCAGAGCCAGATCAGACACTGCAGAATGTGGTGTTTGATCAGGGTGTGCACAGTTTGCTTAACATAATTTTCTATCAAAGAAATAGTAAACAACCTTGAGGATATTTTCAATTCAATGACAATGTGCTGGGAAAAAAAACATGCACGGATCCAGAAAATATTGTCAGAGGGGGTCCAACTCTGAAAAGAGAGGAAGAGAGAATCCAAATAGCACTCGGGCCATTATCGGCCCACCAGTGAAATGCCATTTCAATGGCGTTTCCCTGGCGAGCCGGTGATGGCCCAACATTGTTTGTTTGTTTGTTTGATTTGATTCTTTACGTCCCATCAACAATTTTTCAGTTAAACAGTGACGGGTCTTCCTGGGTTGAACCAGTACTAAGCTAGGATAAATGTGTCTTGCTCAAGGACCACAGCGCAGTGACGGCCGTTAGGCTCAAACCCCGGCCCTTCTGTCTCAAGTCAAGCACCAACATTGAACGCTGGCTTGGTAGCTTTGTGATTTTCAGGGGATCCGGACTAGTATTGCTAAGAAACCCTATATTTTTTGGATTTTTCAGGGGGGGTCTGGACTCAATGTCCCCCCCCCCCCTCTGGATCTGCGCATGACAAAACTAATATAGATAATGTGGAAGGTAAGCACACCAAAGGCAGACAAAAGCACTGATTATCTACTCTAGTTTTGAAAAGTTTTAATGCAAATTATAAGTGACATTTTCAGACCTATTATAAGTGACATTTTCAGCACGTAACTGTTATTTCAAATTTAGTGTAAAAAGGTACAGTGAAAACTCTTTACACTACATTCTTTATAACAGCAAAGTTCTTTACAATGTCAACTGTAATGGCACAAATGTACCAGTTTAGTTAAAATTTGAATACATTATATCAGAAATTCAGTTTAATGTCAAATTATTATGAGGAACAGTGTCGTTGTAAAGAGGGTTGATTGTATCTTTATTTTAGAGGTTGCATTTTATTGAAAAATAAAAGAGTGATTTGACTAAATATTTTATGTACAAATAAGATTGATCAAATACATTTACCCCACCCACTTGTATTAGATGCAATGCTAATATAAAAATTTAATGAATCTCAAAGATGAAAAAAATTACAAGAAAACAATATAGAATCTGTGAGTAATTCTCCCTTGGTTGCACTGTATTTGCCCTAGATATTGTAATGGCCCAGCCGCTAAAGATATTTATTCAATAATCTGAACAAGTCCTAGTGACTGCGTAGCAAAATAGCAATCAGTGCAGATGCTGATCAGACTGCTCTTAAAGAGCAGTCTGATCTGGGTTTAAATTGTTTGCTCAGTCATGTCTGTTCAAAGTAAATATATCAGTTAAGAGTGTGTACCAAAAATTTTACTTTTTTTTTTTATTTCTCAACCAAAACATATGCTATGGGTACTCAAAAGAACCGTCTCAATGAGACATTTCTTTTGAGCACCCAAAACATATGTTAAAACTGATGAGTAAGAAAATATTTACAATTTTACGCTCAAAAATCTTGTTTATCTAAACCTATGTATGTTCAAGATAAATACCAATATCTAGAGTAACGTCATGCAACAGCATTAGAACTTAACTTTTCAACTACATTTTATTGTTATTATCAACAATAGAGAACACAGGAGGACAAGCTGTAATAATGGCATTCTTGGTGCACATCACTTTGTCAAATGATATTTTGTGGACTGACCCACTGGCCGCTTAGCGCAGTCGGTAACGTGTCTGGCAACAGATGTGAGTCTGACTACAGATCCAGGGGTCGCGAGTTCGATCCCAGCCCGGTCCCATACTTTCATGGAGATTGATCATGAAATTATTTCTATGGTCATTCTCCTCCCTTCCGCTAAATCAGTCAAGAAGGGTTGTTGTCAGTTACAAGCAAAAGTAAGTGCACGAGTACTGGTTAACCGCTTGTTCAAGCTTGCCCAGGAAAAAGTGTGGTTAGGTGAACTGACCGTCCCGCCATGACCATAGCTGTCGACTTGGGACGTAAAGCAACAAAACAAACAAAAACTGACCCACTTTGTTGGATTTTCACATCATAGAGGAGATTTGAACAAAATATTTTTCAATACTTTGCAGTAAACCATGTGTTGTAAAATCTGTTAGCTGGATTTATATATTACGTATCTATCAGTTAAACTCAAACAAAGTATTATTTTATTCCATGACTAATGAAATCACTTATTTTGCTGACCTTGTAACATGCAAATGATCTTTTTTTTCCATGCTTTTCTAACTTTCAAGAATATTCATCCATTTTGAGAGGACAAAATCAATGGTGTAGCTAGAGAACCCTGAAAAAGTTACGCACATCAAAGGGAGACTACTGGATTAAGCAGTGGTTCTCTTCAATAGCCCCCTTGTCAAAATGGGAACTTCTCTTAAAGGAAAGAATTTGCTCCCATAGGGCGCAAATTCTTTCCTTTATGAGCAGTTCCTTATGGTATGGAAAATCACTTTTACCACATCAGGTGACCTCTCTTGAATGTTACTTTTTTTATTACACACATGCGTAACTGTGTAATGGGAGCTACGCCAATGATAATCAAGACAATTTTGACAAAGTCCCATATTTGACTAGCTTGCATATGATAAAATGACAACCAAAACGTTTCAGGAAGAGACTATCATAAGAGAGTCATTGGAGAGCTAAGGTTAAATAGATTATCTATATAGGAAATAGTGATAGTTAATGTTTTTGCAGAGAGAAATGAGTAAATATCAGCTAGTGCAACTAGATCCATAGCCTTATTGTTATCTGTGCATTTACTGAGCCAAAAAGAGATATTATGCAACATATCATAATGTTAATGGTACTAATTGTGAAAACACTAAGATTTTGCCATATATACGCAATGTTATTAGGGACGTCATTACATAGCGTTACCAAGATCTGTAAACCACTAGTGGTTTATCGATTTTAATGCATGGCTTTATGTCATATGATAAATAAGCAAAATATCTCTATTTTCATTTTTGATAAAAGGGTACCCATGCATACTACAGATTTACAATTTTGTACAAAAGTTCAAATGAAAATATACACTTTATCATGGACGATGGTCAGTGTTTTGAAGTGAATAAGTACCATTTTCTGTGATTTGGGAACATGCATAGTTGATAAATTTGAAGAGGGACCTCTGGGGTATGATGTTACTAATCTTTAAACTCTCATTATTCATAAATGCTAGGAATGGCTTGCATGCTGGGTAATTTTTCATGATTTTTTTTGCTGACTGCTGTTTTTGTTTGTTTTAAGAATTAACTTTTATTTAAAAAAAAATCAGGAATACTATCAGAACATCAAACAGTTCAGACTCAGATCAGGTCTGACATTTTGATCTGAGTCCAAACTGTTTGCAAAAGCCATCAGTAGACAACACTAGCAAGCAAAAAGTTAAGAGGAATATCTAGAAGCATTTGTTTTAGCATTTCTCCACAAATTCGTATGTTGAGAGTATTAATTCGAAGTTTCTAATAATTACTACTGTAACAACAATAATAATTTTACTAGAGAGACAGTTGAAATGATCAACTTTGGGTGACGATGCCATGCTATCAAACTCCACAATTACACAATATACATTACAGTAAAACCTGTGTCAAACGGCCACTCAAAAAAAGACAAAACAAAAGATCTTAATGACAAAATGGTAGCTTAATGAAGGTCGAAAGCATTGCAGAATGCTCCCCTTGGAGCATTCTGCAATACTTTTGACCTGCATTAAGCTTTAATTGGTCTTGAAAACCAACTTGCATTCTTTTTGAGAGTGGCTGTTTTACACAGGTTTTACTGTACATTACTTACAAGTTCCATATTGAAGATTTCTTCTTGGAAGGGTTGATTTCTGGGTGTTCTCTGGAAGCTCGGATCATTTCTGTCCATCTCACGGCCTCCTGTAACTCCATTAATCTCTCCTTGTACTGATTACGTTCCATCAGCACACGCGCCATCTCTACTCGTGTGAATCGCTTCCTCTGGGCCATTGGAACATCATCCTTAAAACACACAGCATTTTATAGGTCACATCCCAAGAAAACCTGCCTTCCCTAGGGAGTAAGCTTGGGGGCGACTTAGGCGAAATAGTCATCCTAGGGGCCGAAATTTTGCCCTAAATGGGACCCAGAGAGACGTAGGAGTCTCCCTAAATTTTTTTTTTTTTTTTAGGAAGACTCATTTTCATTCTGTGGTGACAATATACAACCACTGCATTGTTTTTCTCCTTTCATTTAATGGCAATAGTATGTGTAATAGCTAATTTGCTTCTAAACTGACAGAAAATGCTCTAATTTTGCACTATAACTGCTCCCTATCTAACTGTCACTTCTCCCTAATTTTCCTGGAGGGAGAAGTCACTTCTCCCTACTGTCAGGGCCCAGCTTGAACCCTGCTTCCCAGAATACTCCAGAGAAGTAAACCTATTTTATTTTATACAAACCAGTGAAACATTGGGAAATACTAGTTAAATGAAATGTAATTTTCAAAACTTATACAGTAAAACCTGTGTAAAACGGACACTCTCAAAATGACCAAAAAATTGCTTTTAAGACCAATTATTGCTTAATGCAGGTCAAAAGTATTGCAGAATGCTCCAAGGGGAGCATTCTGCAATACTTTTGACCTTCATAAAGCTGCCATTCATCAAGATCATTGTTTTGTCTATTTTTGAGTGGCTGTTTTACACAGGTTTTACTGTATTTTAACATGTGAAATATAACCTTTTCTCGCCCATAAACTATATCACTCTTTGGATGACCGCTGCTATCTCCATTGACTTCCCTGAGTCCACTTCAGAATTTTAAATATCCATAACTTTCTTATAAGTGAACAAAAACACAAAATGTGGGAATTTCAATTTCTTAATTGGGTTATAAGGGTATTTTGAGGAAAAATAATGGACTTTGCAAAAAAACAAAAAAACACTTTTGTTAGCTTAGCTCATCATGCTCTGGGTGTTTTCTGTGTGAGATGGCAGACTGAATATGTAACGTCATAAATATGACGTCATGTGTGATGATGTGTAAAGTCATCAGTCAAACATCTGTTATGTGTTAAACTTGTATCTAATATCAAGAAAATTCATATTTTTGGATTAATTATGACATGTATTTCATGTCGTGAAGTGAAAAAATGTATACAGTAAAACCTGTCTTAAGAAGCCACTCAAAAATAGATAAAACATGGATCTTAATGACAAACTGTAGCTTAATGAAGGTCAAAAGTATTTCTGGTCTTTTTGAGAGTGACCATATTAGACAGGTTTTACTGTATATTTCATCTGTGGCTTGTTCACCACTCAGTTGAATTGAGAATATAGGGAGCATGCATGCTTTTCTATACATTAACATCTGCTGGGTCCTAAGAGTGGTGTTGTAACATGGTCCTGAAAGGAGAGCGTTTTAACAAATTCGAAGGGGCCTAGCTGATATTAATGTATCAGAGAATCATTTTTAGTGCTATTATCGCATTAAGCCATTTTGCTGCTTGAAAACTTCAAGTTCAATTTTTGCAGTAGCTATAATGGCAAGCAAAATCATAAAAGATGTACAGTAAAACCTGTCTTAAGCGGCCACTTAAAAAGAAGACCAAAATTGGTTTTCAAGAACGATTATCGCTTAATGCAGGTCCAAAGTATTGCAGAATGCTCCAAGGGGAGCATTCTGCACTACTTTCGACCTTCATTAAGCTACAATTTGTCATTAAGATCTTTGTTTTGTCTATTTTTGAGTGACCTACTTCATGTTTTACTGTATAGGTTTTAAAAAACCCAGCTCCAGAGCAGACTTGTCACAAAATTATTTTCACTTTTATGCATGTTACTTTTGACATCAATTTTTGTCATAGCACCAGAATGCATATATGTAAAGTAAAAATGCTGTGCATTTACAGCATGTGAATTTCCTTGTTAATACATGGACTTGTGCCAGTTAAAACATGACTATTAGTAGCATACCACACAGCTTTTTATGCAATAATGCACAAAAATTACAACCTTGATGCTTGGCTTCAGTGATAGATCTAGATTATTTTGATTCATTTGAAAAGACAAGTAGCCCAATGGGCAACGATCGCTCACCCGAGAGCCAGCATAATGTTTGGAGACAACATAATTGATGATGCTTTAAGGCAGATAACTCTGAACTTGAAACAGTGACCAGGAATTAATTCAAAAACGTAAGATATTATGCTGGTTCTAATTATCTGCAAGTATTAAGAAGATCTGAATAAAAATTGCATTGGACACCTGGTGAAAGTGTAGTTTTCAGATACTCAAGGGCAGCTAACTCCGTAGTCAGTTATGAGATCTGACCGAAATTCAAACTCATCCATACTTTATGTATGTCCTGGTAACCTACAGGGATGAAGAAAATCAAATGAAAAATGAAGGTGTTAGAGTGGTCACAACATTATATAGTTATATTTTAGATGCTCAAGGGCAGCTAACTCTGTAGCGGGTGGATGGGAGTGGCGGAAAATCAAACACATTCAAACTTTTATGGAAGTCCTTGCTACATACAAATGAGGAAGATCCCTTCAAAAATGAAGGTGCTAGAGTGGTCACAACAGATTTTCCATTGTAAGTCTATGCAGATTTTTATGATGCTCAAGGGAAGTTAACTCCACAGTCTTAAGTTGGTTCTACTTAAAATTAAACTCATCCAAGCTTTTATGGTTGTCCTTGTTACCTGAAAGAATGAAGAAGATCCAATCAAAAATGAAGGCGTTAGAGTGGTCACAACATTATCAATCAATTTTTAAGATGTTCAAGGGCAGCTAACTCCATAATAGGTGATGGGATCTTGACTGAATTCAAACTCACCCAAGCTTTAATAGTTGTCCTTCTTATCTGCAAGAATGAATATGATCTATCAAAAAATCAAAGCACTAGAGTGGTCACAACAATTCTCCCATTATAAGTCTATGGGGATTTTTTAAGACGCTCAAGGGCAGCTAACTCCACAGTCGCAGGTCTGATCTGGCCAAATTTTGAACCCATCTAAGCTTTTATTGTTGACCTTGTTACCTGCAAGAATGATGAGATCCAATCAAAAATGAAGGCGCTAGAGTGGTCACAACATTATCCATCAATATTTAAGATGATCAAGGAGAGCTAACTCCATAATAGGTGATGGGATCTTGACTAAATTAAAACTCATCAAAGCTTTAATAGTTGTCCTTATTGTATGCAAGAATGAAGAAGATCCATTCAAAATTGAAAGCACAAGAGTGGTCACAACATTTCTCCCATTATAAGTCTATAGGGATTTTTCCAAACGCTCAAGGGCAGGTAACTCATAAGTTACTGGTCAGATCCTGCTGAATTTCAGACCCATCAGAGATATTATAGGCTTACTTGTTGCCTGCAAGAATGAAGAAAATCCAATCAAAAATGAAGGAGCTAGAGTGGTCACAACATTATTCATTAATTTTTAAGATGCACAAGGGGAGCTAAGTCCAAAATGTGTGATGGGATCTTGACAAAATTCAAACTCATCCAAGCTTTAATAGTTGTTCTTATTGTATGCAAGAATGAGGAAGATCCATTCAAAATTGAAAGAACTAGAGTGGTCACAACATTTCTCCCATTATAAGTCTATGGGGATTTTTCCAAACGCTCAAGGGCAGGTAACTCATAAGTCCCTGGTAAGAACCAGCTGAATTTCAAACCCATTCAAGATATTATGGGTTTACTTGTTGCCTGCAAGAATGAAGAAGATCCAATCAAAAATGAAGGAGCTAGAGTGGTCACAACATTATTCATTAATTTTTCTGACGCTCAAGGGCAGCTAACTCTGAAGTCAGTCATGGAATCTTGCCGAAATTCAAACTCATCCAATCTTTAATAGTTGTCCTTATTGTATGCAAGAATGAGAAAGATCCATTCAAAATTGAAAGCACTAGAGTGGTCACAATATTTCTCCCATTATAAGTCTATGGGGATTTTTCCTAACGCTCAAGGGCAGGTAACTCATAAGTCCCTGGTCCGATCCTGCTGAATTTCAAACCCATCCGAGGTATTATGGGTTTACTTGTTGCCTGCAAGAATGAAGAAGATCCAATCAAAAACGAAGGAGCTAGAGTGGTGACAACATTTTTCATTAATTTTTCTGATGCTCAAGGGCAGCTAACTCCGAAGTCAGTGATGGAATCTTGCCGAAATTCAAACCCATCCAAGCTTTTATGGTTGTTCTTGTCATCTGCAAGAATGAAGAAGATCCATCCAAAAATGAAGGTACTAGAGTGGTCACAACATTTTTCCCATTATAAGTCTATGGGGATTTTTCCAGACGCTCAAGGGCAGCTAACTCGTAAGTCCCTGGTTGGATCCTGCCAAATTTAGAACCCATTCAAGATTTTATGGTTGTCCTTGTTACCTGCAAGAATAAAGAAGAACAAATCAAAAATGAAGGAGCTAGAGTGGTTACAAGATTTTCCCTATTATAACCCTATGGGAGCTATCTGTTGCCATGGAAACCAGAGTTTTGATCCGATCTAGCAGAAAACCTAATGCAGTCAATCCCCCACCCCAATGATGCTTCTGATGAAATTTGATTATGATTGGCCAGCTGGTCTCAAGAGATATTAATGTTTGAAAGTGTGGACGGACGGACGCACGCACGGACGCCGGCTCGAGTCCCATACTATAAGCTCACCCTGAGCTTTTGGCTCTGGTGAGCTAAAAATGCTCTCTTATTAGGATATAAATGGGCCACAACGCGACAAAACCTGACTTCCAGGTTTCCGACAAAGCAAGACTAAATACGTGACAAAACCTGTCTTCTTGGTTTCCAACAAAGCAAGACTAAAGCCAGTCTCCTCAGCTACAGGGACTAGCTAGAAATTTGAAATTTGGCTTGTAACAAGCCAATAGCTAGTTATGATACTTTCCAATAAGCGAATAACAAAGGCGCTGATCAGACTGCGCTGATGCGCAGGCTGTTCTGCGCCTTTGTTGTTCACAACCCCCCGAAGACAGGTTTTCTCGGTAGGAGGCCCGAATATGATACCTCGTTCTCCTGTTCCTGGGCAGCCTGATTCTTCTTTTCTATATCCTCTCTAGTTTTCTTCAATTCATCTTCCAGATCTTTTATTCTACCCTGTAACTTAGTCTTCACAGCTTGCAATGAGTTAATCTCTTCTCTCAAGATTTCTTGTTCACTGTGAAAAAATAACACAAAGACCTAAATTATTAGAAAATATAAGTGGTACCACTGCCTGAGGGCTTTTCCAGATAGATCAAAGACTAATCTTTATGAGGTGATTATGACTTCCTTACAGTGGGCAATAAAGTGGTCTCATGAAGAGTTTATGTTTTTTCTGATAAAATATTGATCTTTATCTCAGTGAAATAAATTGTGTTGTAAACAGGTAAGTCCCCTCTAGAGCCCCCTTTAATCCAGCGAGATACTGAAACTGCCTTTTATCAGTTAATCCTTTAATTATCTCCATTGGACAGGAATATACCCTTGTCCTGCTGAACCTGGTTGCATCTTGTTTGTTTGTGTTGATGCTTTATGTCCCAGCCAACAACAATCTTATAGTCATTTTGAGATGTTTTCCTGTCTTCCTGGGTTGAACCAGTACTAAGCAGAGGACAAAGTGTCTTTCTCGAGGACACAACACAGTGCCTCCAATGAGTTTTGAACAAATCTTGTTTTGAAAACACGGTGGATCCAGATCAGATCTGATCAAGATCGACAACATTTTCAATCACACCAATGAATCCACTGTTGTTCATGAAAGGAGTTCTAGCGATAAGGCGTATATTTTCCCTAGTTGACATGATTGCAAAACCTAAATTTTGAAATTGCCCTTATGTTTTTAAAATTGGTCTGTTCCGGTAGTAAAATTAACATAGAAAGCATCAAAATAGGTTTCAAAGCGATTCATCATTTACAAAACCGTTAAAACTTGCGCCTTCTACTCCCACCCCTCATTTTACGTCTTTAGACTGGGTGCCGTTTAGACGAGAGTTTTAGTAAATCCTTTGCAGGTTCTCAAAAAGTAAAAGTGCTAAAATATTAAGGATATAAGTACCCTTCATTTTCGAAACTTTGCGGTTTTTCCTCTGCGCATGCGTACGAAATATACTTAAAATTGTGACGTTTGTCATTGAAAAGATGAAACTGGCGTCTTTCAGTTTGTTTTTAGATGCTTTGCCCCCCTAGAGCCAAGATGCCCTTTGGACAATTAAATGTCGCTATACAAATACATAACATATGTAAAGGGCGTCTTGGGTCTAGGGGGGCAAAGGGGTTGTATAAGCGAAAGAAGACATCAAATATCTGACAAAAAATAGACCACTTTGCAAGATGGTCGTTTTTATTGTACATCAACTGTATAAATAGTTTTACTGTACATAGCGTGATAGGACGATTGGTTCCCTTGTTTAACGGTATAGTTCCCATATATGTTACTGAATAACAAGTACAGTTGATGATCGAAATAAATTCCCATTCAATAAGAAGTAGAGCTATTACATGCACTAAGGAAATCCCGTTTTAAATATACAAATTCGGGGGCAATGGTGCATCGACGGCCCGTCTATATATATTTGTTTAATGTGCCTAGTTTCTCCAGTCGTCATTTCAACAAAATAAAACGAATGTCTCGTTTAGGGAGATTGCTCGCCTTATCGCTAGAAATTCTTGTACTACTCAACTGGCTGTAACATAGATGGAAATATTTGTTTGTTTGATTTGATTCCTTACGACCCAGTCAACAATTTTTCAGTTATGTTGGGACGGGTCTTCCTGGTTGAACCAGTACTAAGCAAGTATTAATGTGTTTTGCTCAAATACACAACGCAGTGATGGGGGTGAAGCTCGAACCCGCAACCCCTCGATCTCAAGTCAAGCACTCTGCCACTAAGCCACTGCGCTCCCAGGGGATGGAAATATAGTAAGCTTATTTACTCACCAGGTCAAGGGGGTTAAACAATACAACATAACATTTGAACCAAAAGACGACAATGCCAACATTTAATAGGTGTGCACTGGGAAAACACAGATCAGCCTGGAATTCCATCCTTACAAGCGTCACGGTCATGCTTTTAGTGAGAAAAGATCCAGTTTACTACTTTTCTGATCTTTCCTTAACATTCTTGGGACCCATGTATCAAGCAGAGTCCTTGGGCATTCCTCAGATGGGCCTCGATGCATGAAAACATGTCTTCGGGGGTTTGCGAACAACAAAGGTGCAGACCAGCCTGCACATCTGAGCTGTCTGATCAGCGCCTTTGTTATTCGCTAATTGGAAAGTATAACATCTGGACTTGCTACGAGCAAAATTTCAATATTCTAGCTTGTCACTGTAGTTGAGCCAGCTGGTTTGAATCTCACTTTGTTGGAAACCCCGAAGACAGGGTTTTCCCCTTCCATTTAATGACAATAGTATGTGTAATGGCTAATTTGCTTCTAGACTGACAGAAAATGCCGTAATTTTGCGCTATAACTTCTCCCTATCTGACTGTCACTTCTCCCTAACTTTCCTGGAGGGAGAAATCACTTCTCCCTACTGTCAGGGCCCAGCTTGAACCCTGTACATATATCAATACAAAATCTATCTGGATATGCTACATACCTGGAAAGTTCATCAACTTTGGCAATTAAATCATCTTTAACTATATTCAAGGCATTCCTGAAATAGAAACAATGCAGTTTAATGACAACAGAAAAATCAAACAAGAGGGCCCTTGGGCCCTGGATCACTCACCTGAGTCTTGGCACATATGATGTATTGGCCTGTGGCTAAAGAGATATCATTAAAAGATATTTCTATTATTAGCTCTGGTGGCCATGTTGTCCAGCTGAGCTAAACATTCTGATCAATTTTGGTAGAAAACATCATGCAGAATATTTCTGTGAAACAATATTGAATTTGAACAGTGGTTCAAGAGGAAATGATGTTTAAAGACATTTCTTAACTAGAGCTCTGGTGGCCCCTTTCTTCAGTAGAATGGAACCATATGTGTGATTTTGGTAGAGTGCATCATGAGAACAATTCTGTGAATTCAGTTTGAATTTAGACCAGTGGATCAGGAGGAGAGGTTGTTTAAAGACATTTCTAATCTAGAGTTTTGGGGGCATCTTTGTTCGGCGGAGCAGAACCATTTTGTGCAATTTTGGTAGTATGCATCATGAGAATAATTTTGTGAAATTATTTTGAATTTGGACCAGTGCATACCAAAGAAAAGAGATTGTAGTCATAGTAAAGGGTGGTGGAGTTCACGGTTAACAGAGTTATCTAAGGATCACAAGAAGGCAAAACGACTGTTTTCAAAGAGGAAAGATGAAGCAAACAAATGAAAGTTAGTTGAGATTTTAAAGATGTTCAAGGAAGAAGAAGCTTCATCCAAGGAAAGATACCTTGAAGAGTTAGTCTAGCTTATGGACCCTAGAAAACCAGGAGAATTTTGGTGAATAGTTAATCGAGTGAGGAAAAATAGCACAAAGGGGGTAGTTCAACCAATTGTGAGAGAGGATGGGTCAGTTGCTATCACAGATGAGGAAATTTTTCAGGTGATGAAGTTAAGTTATGGGAAAGAATCATTTGACATCAAAACATATGATGAGGAATGGTACTATGAAGTGGAAGAGGAAGTAAAAACTAGAGTAGAAACAGAAGAGGCTTTTATTAAGGAGAAAGATTTAGGAAATGAGTGTGGATATGAGATTAGTGATATTTTTATTGAAGAAGTAGAAGCTGCAGTAGACCAGTCTTCAAGTAACAGTGCCCAAAGTCCTGAAGAACAAGTTTTTAACATATGCTTAAAGAAAGGTGGAGAGGCGGTTATTAAAGGTTTACACTACCTTATTCAGAAAAGTTGGTCAAAAGGAGTATTATTGCCAGAGGCATTTAAACTAGACCCCAAATAATGTTACCCAAACCAGGAAAATCAATTTACAATAGTGTTAGGTACAGTGATTTGTTGCTTAATATATCACTGGCCGGAGGTCAGTCCTTAAAATGAATAAATCATGAGCTCAAAGTGCGAATGATTTATCCACTTATGACTACAGACCAATCACCTTAGAAAGTGTCATAGGAAAGACAATGGAACGAGTTATTTGCAACAGGCTAGTGTGGAAATAAGAGGTTGATGGGGGAATAGCAGAAACTCAGTCTGCCTACCGTAAACAGAAATCAGTTGTGCAAACCGTCCTTAGAATATGCAATTCTCTCTCAAAGGCAAGGAATAAGAAGCAAAGTTCAGTTTTAACTGTCATGGATTATGAGTCTTGTTATGAAATAATTTGGCGGGCAGGATTATTGAAAAAAGCATCTGCAAAAGGGATAGTAGGTAGGCTTTGGTTATATATAAGGAACTTCTTAATGGATAGGAAATACTACATTAAGGTCAATGAGTACAAATCAGAAGTATACACATCCAAAAGGATCAGTAATTAGCCCTTACCTTTGCAATTTATACACAAGTGATGCCATGGAAGGGGATAGAAGGGGAGCATGCTGAATATGCTGATGACAACTGCGTATGGGAGAATGGAAAGATTCTAGTAGTAGAGATTGTGAAAATGAACAAGGATTTGAAGATTGGTTTAAAATGGCACAGAATGTGGAATATGTTAATAGCCCCAGAAAATACTGAGGTAATGATTTTCACACCCGGCAATGAAATTGTGGGGCCTGAAGAGAAGAAAGTAGAATATGATGGAAAAATACTGAAAACAGTTAAATCTAAGAAGATATTAGGTCTTACAGTGGATGACAAGCTACCTTTTCATGAACATATTGAAAATAAGACCAAAAATAGTAAGTGAGTATGATCAGGAAATACCACAATCATAAACCGCAGACAACCCCACGGCACCGCGAGGAAGAGCCGCTCAACCATCACGAGACACCAGGAAGACAAATTAAGCAAAGCATCCAGCTCTCTCTTCCCGATCAAGATGATTGCAATACTAGAATGGACATAAAGTAACGTACAACAAAACATAGTACAATTACAGACTCCCTCAATGGGAGTAACAATAAACAAAATGTCAACAACAACAGAACCACCGCCTTAGAATGGACAGCAGCCTAAGCCACCGAGGGGCTTAATTGCATTTTACTGGTACCAAATCTTCGCCCTAGATTCTGCTGTTGTTAAAGTACAAGAAATGTTCAGCTCGCATGGAGGCCATCTAACTAATGCAATGTATCATCATGGAGAAACACTCTAATCAAATTAACACACCTCTGCTTTCAGTGCCTTAAGGGGTATTGATGAGTTTGTTCAAGGGCAGAGAGGGTGCAGTCAATCAGTGTATATGAGGCTTTACAAAGCATTAGTGTTGCCCATTATGGAGTATGGTACACCAGTAACTGTAGCCGCTATAGAAGAAAGTTGCAAAGAATTAGGACAGGTACACAGATCAGCTATGATAAAGGCATCTGGGTGTTTGAATAGCACAAGCACAGAAGATCTCGAAATACTGACCAACACAGAACCAACAGATTTACAATGCTTATTAGATACCCCCCGCACAGTAAGAGTCATTGAAAAAACTTGGCAAGTTATAGTTCAAACCAGCAGACCTAAGTTTTGAAAAGAAGATTTCAGAAGAATCTGTGCAAACAATAATTATAAGCTCCTTCATGCATATGTTCAATGTGTCTATATTGTATAGGTAAAGTATCAAATTGCTCCATTAAAAGCTGTCTATGCATATACAAAAGCCGTATTAGGGAAAAAATGTCTAAGTTCTCACATCTGTCATTTTGTCAAAAATTATTTTTTCTGCACCAAACTCCTTCATGCATATGTTCAATGTGTCTACATTGTATAAGCAAAGTATCAAATTGCTCCATCAAAAGCTGTGGTAGGAGTTGATCGGCCCATGAAGGCACCATCTATGCATATACAAAAGACCTATTAGGGAAAAATTGTCTAAGTTCTCACTGCTGTCATTTTGTCAAAAATTATTTTTTCTGAACCAAACTCCTTCATGCATATGTTCAATGTGTTTACATTGTATAGGAAAAGTATCAAATTGTTCCATCAAAAGCTGTGGTAGGAGTTGATCGGCCCATGAAAGCACCATCTGAGCATATACAAAAGTCCTATTAGGGAAAAATTGTCTAAGTTATCAGGGAAAAATTGTTTAAGTTCTTCTCACTGCTGTCATTTTGTCAAAAATTATTTTTTCTGAACCAAACTCCTTCATGCATATGTTCAATGTGTCTACATTGTATAAGCAAAGTATCAAATTGATCCATCAAAAGCTGTGGTAGGAGTTGATCGGCCCATGAAGGCACCATCTATGCATATACAAAAGTCCTATTAGGGAAAAATTGTCTAAGTTCTCACTGCTGTCATTTTGTCAAAAATTATTATTTCTGAACCAAACTCCTTCATGCATATGTTCAATGTGTCTAAATTGTATAAGCAAAGTAGCAAATTGCTCCATCAAAAGCTGTGGTAGGAGTTGATCGGCCCATGAAGGCACCATCTATGCATATACAAAAGACCTATTAGGAAAAAATTGTCTAAGTTCTCACTGCTGTCATTTTGTCAAAAATTATTTTTTCTGAACCAAACTCCTTCATGCATATGTTCAATGTGTCTACATTGTATAGGAAAAGTATCAAATTGTTCAATCGAAAGCTGTGGTAGGAGTTGATCTGCCCATGAAGGCACCATCTATGCATATACTAAAGTGATATTAGGAAAAAATTGTCTAAGTTCTCACTGCTGTCAGTTTGTCAAAAATTATTTTTTCTGAACCAAACTCCTTCATGCATATGTTCAATGTGTCAACATTGTATAGGCAAAGTATCAAATTGTTCCATCAAAAGCTGTGGTAGGAGTTGATCGGCCCATGAAGGCACCATCTATGCATATACAAAAGTCCTATTAGGGAAAAATTGTCTAAGTTATCAGGGAAAAATTGTTTAAGTTCTTCTCACTGCTGTCATTTTGTCAAAAATATTTTTTCTGAACCAAACTCCTTCATGCATATGTTCAATGTGTCTACATTGTATAAGCAAAGTATCAAATTGCTCCATCAAAAGCTGTGGTAGGAGTTGATCTGCCCATGAAGGCACCATCTATGCATATACAAAAGTCCTATTAGGGAAATATTGTCTAAGTTCTCACTGCTGTCAGTTTGTCAAAAATTATTGTTTCTGAACCAAACTCCTTCATGCATATGTTCAATGTGTCTACATTGTATAGGCAAAGTATCAAATTGCTCCATCAAAAGCTGTGGTAGGAGTTGATCGGCCCATGAAGGCACCATCTATGCATATACAAAAGTGATATTAGGGAAAAATTGTCTAAGTTCTCAATGCTGTCATTTTGTCAAAAATTATTTTTTCTGAACCAAACTCCTTCATGCATATGTTCAATGTGTCTACATTGTATAGGAAAAGTATCAAATTGTTCCATCAAAAGCTGTGGTAGGAGTTGATCGGCCCATGAAGGCACCATCTATGCATATACACAAGTCCTATTAGGGAAAAATTGTCTAAGTTCTCACTGCTGTCATTTTGTCAAAAATCATTTTTTCTACACCAAACTCCTTCATGCATATGTTCAATGTGTCTACATTGTATAGGAAAAGTATCAAATTGTTCCATCAAAAGCTGTGGTAGGAGTTGATCGACCTGTGTATGGCCTATAATAGCATAAGCAAAATACCCTATATAAAAGCCATTTAGAACTACAAAGGGAAATAACTCTAATAAAATTGGCCCCTTGCCCTTACTTTTTTGTCTGAAGTATTCGTCTTGCATATATGAACATGTTTGCAAGGTTTGATGAAAATCCAGCAATGAATCTTCAAGATATTAAGGAAACAAAACGTTACGGACGGACGCACGGACGGATGCACGGACGGATGGACAGACAATGTGAAAACAGTATACCCCCTACAAACAAAGTTTGCGAATGGTATAATTAAGGCAAGCACAGAAAGTTATCAGGATTGCAGCAAAGCATTAGGAGGATCCATTTAGAGAGGATTTTGAAGAATGGGTTAGGCAGGGCAAGATAGTGGGCAGGAAGCTGACTATTCTTCATCTGCTAATGACTAGGTTCAGCAAATGAAAGGATCTGTTGATTTTGAAGGAATTGAGAAAGAGTTCCGTTATGCGAGGAATGTATGGGATTGATAAAGGAAAGAGGCAAGATAATGGCAGAAGAATTTAGTAATTCCAAAGAAGAGCAGGAGGAGAATATTCGAGAGTTCCTTGTTAAGAGCACAGACATTGATGTCCTGCTTTTCACTGATGGCTCAGCTCTTAACAATCCTGGACCAACGGGGACAGGGGCTGTAGTGTATATTGATGGTTATAACAGTGTTCCAATCCTTAACAAGAAAGCTGTTACCCCCATGGGAAATAACTATACTGGTGAGCTGGTGGGGGGATCCAGATAGGTTTGGAGTTTTTAGCAGACCTAGATTATGTTAAGGACAGACCGATTCATATCCTGACAGACTGCCAACCAGCCATAAAGACAGCATTTGGAGGACAGCTACAAAAATGTAAGATTGAGAAAGTTTTAAGCACCAATGAGAGTATGAGTAAGATCTGTGGTAGAGGGAATGAAGTAAAGGTTCACTGGGTTCCAGGACACAAGGATATTGAAGGTAATGAATTGGCGGATTGTCAGGGGATGGAGGCGGCAGAGGAGATGAGCGGGTTAGATGTTCAAATCTTACCTGTCTTGTTCGACAAGAAGGAGGCTGTTATGGAATTAAAAAAGGAAATGTTAAATAAATGGAAACTAAAATACTTTTGCTCAGAGAAGACTACAAGCATTCAAGACATATACACTGAGGTTGGAAAAAGAAACTGTCATGGGAAAAAGACAGAGGTACTTTTGCAGTAATGAATCAGCTATTAAGTGGACATACCCTTCTTAACAGTCATAGAGCCAAAATGAACAGCAATAAGTCAGAACTCTGTGAGACATGTAGTGAGACTGAGGACACAAACCATTTTCTATTTCATTGCCAGAAATTCACGTAAGAGAGAGAGAACAATTGGAAAACAGAGTGGAAGAAAATTTCAATTGTGCTGGACTTAATGAGGTGGCAAACATTGACCTGGCAGTATTAGTGGGCATGGTAGAAAATGCGGACAGAGATACCCAAAGTGAATTGATTGGAGCTCTGATGGAGTTCATCAAGAAGAGCTCCAAAAGATTCACAAAAAATTAAAAAGAAAACAGCTGACCATTCGCATACGCACAAGTGTAACATGTATAGAGCACAAAGAGTCAATGTACAAGGGAATTTTAAAGAGCACCAAGTGGTCATAGGCAGCGAAGAAGTGCCGTACTAGATCTACAACAACAACAACGACCAGTCGTTCAGGAGGAAATGCTGTTTCAAGAGATTTCTTATCTAGAGCTCTGGCAGCCCTTTTGTTCAGTGGAACTGAACCATTTGTGTAATTTTGGTAGAGGGTATTATGAGGAAAAATTCCGTGAAATTATTTTGAATTTAGACCATTGGTTAATGAGGAAATGCAATTTAAAGATATTTCTTATCTAGAGCTCTGGCAGCCCTTTTGTTAAGTGAAGCGAAATCATTTGTGCAATTTTGATAAGTGGTGTTATGAGGAACAATTCTGTGAAAATATTTTGAATTTGGGCCATTGGTTCAGGCGGAAATGCTGTTTAAAGATATTTGCTATCTAGAGCTCAGGCAGCCCTTATGTTCAGTGGAGCAAATCCATTTGTGTAATTTTGGTAGATAAATATTATGAAAGATAATTCTGTAAAATTATTTTGAATTTAGACCAGTGGTTAAGGAGGAAATGTTGTTTAAAAATATTTCTTATCTAGAGCTCTGGCAGCCCTTTTGTTCAGCAGAGCAGAACTATTTGTGCTATTTTGGTAGAGGGTGTTATGAAGAACAATTCTGTGAAATTATTTTGAATTTCGGCCAGTGGTTCAGGAGGAGATGCTGTTTATAAGATTTTTTATCTGGAGCTCTGGTAGCCCTCCTGTTTGATGGAGTGGAACCATTTGTGCAATTTTGAAAGAGGGCATCATTGGGAACATTCATGTGAAATTGAACCAGTGGTTCAGGAGATGTCTTTCAAAGAAAACATTTAGGGACAGACACACGGACGGACACAGGACAGATGATGGACAAAGACTGATCACAATAGCTCACCTTGAGCCTTCGGCTCAGGTGAGCTAAAAAGTCAAATTACAGTTTAACCATATTAGCCTCAATCACAATTGGTCAGGCTGAATATGGCTGGGCAGATTTTTCTTTTGCTTTGGCAGTCAGTGCTTAATACACTCAATGCACATCTTATTTTTTTAAAAAGTAAAATAAAACTATAATCATATAATTTCATTTATCTAAAACTATATGTCTACTTACTTTGTAGCTAGAAGTTCTGTATTCTCTAATATAAGGTTTTCTAGTTCTTTACCCATACCTGTCAAAGATAAATTACAGTAAAACCTCATTATATCACCCCTCCATAAACCGCCAATCTCGCTTATGGCCATTATTTTCCCATGTCCCGATTTCCACAATGTAAAATTCTCGTGTTAAAGCTCCAAATTCGCTTTACGCCATCTGCCACTCATTTAAAAAAAAAAAAACACATGCCTATTAATGCATTAATTCCCTCATAATTACTGCCACACGAACTTGTATCGGTATCAATAAACTGATCAAAGGTGTCACGGACTAATCATGCGAGAAATCAATGACACTGAAGTTGTACAGATAATTGCAGTGAACAATGCACATTGATGAATTGAAAGGTTTTAACCCAGGTAGTAAAGTTGAGATATTTTTACCTTTGTTTGGTCTTAAAATAAAAACTATTTTCTCATCAACTTGTTTAGTTGTTTATTGTGTAAAGTTTGTCTAAGTTTTAATTATTCTTACTGGTAACATCTGTCTGTGTAGCAGTAACCACTTACATCTACCAAATTACCAATCAGGATAAATGTAGATACCGTTTTTCCATTGTCACAAACAGGAAGCCCCCTAGCTCATTGACTAATAGAGAAATGGTAAACTTTCAAAAATTTGACTTTTTGCGATTTTTAACAATAAATTATGTCACTACAGGAGCGCAAGATTTGAAAGGGACTAACCAGATAACGCTAGCTACCCATAATTCAAAGTGCGAAATGCAAGAGATCTAGATAAGGTATTGTCAGGTCTCGCGAGAATGCTTTTTCTATAATGTTGAAACAATATAGGGGTATTGCAAGACTGTACTTTGACTTTTGTAGGCTTGATATTAAAGCTTTATAATATAAAAAGAGAATACTAGGTGAGCGTCTTTTCATATCAAGTTTACCAGGCAAGGCTTTGAGAATGCTTGTTGACATCGCGTGGCTTGCCGAGCGATTCAACATGCGTTCTCAAAGCCAAGCCTGGTAAACTTGATATCAAAAGACATGAACCTGGTATTCTATTTATCAGTTTACCCATTGTTTCACTCTTCAAACTAACGATTATGACGTATTTTTCGATTTTTGTGTTGATGCAGCATCATTAGAGATGTCATTCAAAAAGTGCAACGTCATCATGACCCGATAAAGGCACATGCTGTGAGATAGATAATGTTTATCAGGCAACACACAACAATGCAGCTAATATGAGAAGTTACTGATAATACAAGTTGTCATTTAAAGAATTGGTATATGAAATTACTTCTGATGGTACTTGTATTTACAATTATGTCGAGGGAGCGCAGTGGCTCAGTGGTAGAGTGCTTGACTCGAGACCGAAGGGTAGCGGGTTCGAGCCTCACCGGCGTCACTGCGTTGTGGTCCTTGAGCAAGACACATTTATCCTAGCTTAGTACTGGTTAAACCCAGGAAGAACCGTCCCGCATAACTGAAAGATTGTTGAGTGGACGTAAAGAATCAAATCAAACAAAAAAAAACAATTATGTCACAAAGGCGAATAACTTTAAGGCAATAATTTTAAAATATTATCTTTTGAGATGTTACATATGTTTCCCTTTGGTGTTCATAGAATTACTGAGATTAAGCACCACAAACAACTGAATACCTAAAATATAACACCTTTGAAATACTATGTATTTGAAAATATTATGGAAATGGAGCATTTGCTCCAAAGGGAGCATATGCTCCAGTTTCCATACTATTTTCAAAAGTATCACCTAAAACCTTTAAAATGATATTTAGTAACTTGATTGCAGCAGCACCAATAAACCTCTGTTGGTGAATGCTATTATTTCTAAAATTTTGAACACCAGTTTTCTGTAAAAAGGCTAAGGCTAGCAGTGCAGATACTCTTAAACATCTTTACAGCTTGCCACTTTGACAATCACTTAGCAAATACTGTACAAGAACCAATCACAAAACTTTGAGAAAAGAGCAGAAATTGGTTGGTGTTCATTTTGGAACTCTTAATGGCAACCCATCTACGTCTGAAAAATCTATCCATGATTGGTGGAGGTTTTGTAACCACGCAATACGATAATTGAGCCACAACATGATATTTCCAACAATGTGGTACGTGTGACCAGCAAAAGCTCAGATCAGCATGCACGTATGCGCAGACTGATCAGAGCCTTTGCTAACCCCTTGAATATTCCATGACTGTTAAGCTACTGACCGAACAGCATTTGGAGTTTCTAAGCTTAAAAGGAGCCTGCTCAGGCTTGTCTGAGTCTATTCATGTCAAAATGCCACATTGTTGGAAATTACATGTTGTGGCTCATATCTTGATTATTTTGGGCCTTGTTGAGTCTCAAAGTCAAAATAAAGCGCAATAATTGACTTCTTGCAGACACGTGTCTGCAAGCAGCCAATCATTGCGCTTTATTTTAAAAACGTAAAATGTAAAAGGTGATATCCAAATGTATATCAGGCGATATACCTCCATAAATGAAATTTTGAATATGGTTATCCCCATTCTAATGCGCTTCTGCAGTTTTGTCTCAAATTTGTGATATGTGACATAATTAAACCATATCTGACAGTATATCTGACAGCAAATATTTACAAAATCAAGTGCATTAGAATTGGAATTAATATTACAGAAAATAGACAAGGTCTTTCCAGCTGGAGATAATTGATATCTTACCGAAGAAGTTGTCACTGACTGTATGTATCAGCACACAGGAGAGGCAGGTTGGGAAAGAGAAGGAAAACAATGTTAGTACAACTATCAACTAGCAACCATAATGCTCATGCAGTAATAAAACACCATCTCAATTTACATAATTAATTAGAATTAGAAGCAGTCAAAAGAAAATCTGAATTTTGCCCAACTCTGTAAATTCTAAAAAAGGTAGTCAAACTGTGAAGACCCAGATGAATTGCTGCAAAACGCAGCATTTCATCAAGGTCTTCACTTTTGTTATCTCGATTTCAAAAACATGAAGGCTAAATCTGCAGGAAACTTTGATGACAAACTATAACAACGATGACTCTCTTGATGGAAGTTCCCCATCATTTTGGACGAAAAATGCAAGAACATGTTGGACAGCAACAACTATTCGCATTTCATGATTTCATGACAACTTTTGCCAATTCTCCAGATAAAATGATGCAATACCCAAGAACCGAGCATGCACATGACTTCTTAGTGATGTCATGAAAACCAGAAAACGCCACTTGACAGATCAATGTTGTCTGATATACACAACATCACAAGATACAACATTAAATAGAGGATCTAACATGAGTGCTCATGTTCTATTGAATTTATTGAATGAGTTGAGGAATGGAGATAAAATGCGAGGCTTGCCAATCATATTATCTCTTTTTCGCAACAAGTTTAATAAATTCAATAATACAGGAGCACATTTATCATATGACATTAAGATTACAGTAGCTTTGAAATCTCATTTCTGGTGTAAAAAATTTACAATTTTGTCATTTATACGCAACATTATTATGGACGTCATAATGTTTCCTGGACATCTGTAAACCACTAGTGGTTTATCGATTTTAATGCATGGCGTTATTTCACTCCTAGAGGTGACGTCATATAATAAACTGGATGTATTATTAACTCTTTTCATGCTTGGTAATTTTTCATGCTTTTGTTGCAATTTTCCTCCGATTACTTTTTTTTTAAATTAACTTTTCAAAAAATTATTTCTGGAACACTATCAAACTGTTTGCAAAGTTTAACAGCAGACAACTAAAGCTGCCGCTAGCAAGGAAAGACTTATTAAAGAGTCTATCAAAAGTCTAAATTGAGATATCATGTGCTCACTGGGCTCTTATCCATGAATACAAATTGCTAGCCTCTACTCTATTCCTAGTCTACCGATGTATTAATATTTGCCACAACCGAGTGTTAATGATCAACTGATTTTTTTAAACACTAATGTACTCAAAATGGCATAACCAAATAGTCCTACCAATTTGAGTTCAGAATGATGTCTATTTTATATTCATTTACAGTTTGTTATCGGGCCCAGAGGTTGTGCTCAACTCAACTGAGCACAAAATTTCAACTGCTCATAAAAACTGAAATACATGTACCAACAAACGAATAAGTTTCTTGCTTTAAGTCTCTCAGGTGTTGTATTTATCATGCTAATAAATGTTAAAATGCCAAAGATTGTTGGCATTTTAACATTTATGAGCAGAATAAATTTCGTGCTCAGCTGAGTTGAGCATGTAACCTCAGGGCCTGGCATCTAAGAGACAGCCATTCCGTTTTATTACTGCATAAAGCACTCAAAAAATAATTACACATTTATCAAAATTACACTCCAAAGAACTGTATTTGACTCAGTAAGTGCATTGTGTGCATATTTTTTTTCTTTTTCAAAATTCTATGCATCCTCATGCCTCTAGATTAGAGTATGCGATCAGACATATGTTGTGAGTACTCATCTAGATTCTTTTTTATAATATGATTCATACTGACTGAAAAAAATTTCCTCGTAATTTCAACCCTCTCATTTACAAAATTTGCCCTGACTTTTTGCTAACATTTCAATAAATAGGAATAATTATCAGGCATATAACTACTGTCACATCTTTTCAATTACTTAATTACTAAAATTCTGACCTTATGACAACTTTCGGCTGTGTGACGGTGTATCATGGCTTCCTGCAGGACATTCAGAACGCACTTGGTACACCCAGTTTTATGCACCCACTTAGACTTTTAGAAAGGAGTTCTGGCTATAGCCCGCCATTATCCTACGCCTGGCTGTATTTAATAAAAATCTGGGTCACTGAAATTCTGACCTTACAACTTTAAAAAAGGTTAATGAATGAAATGATCAACTAACATTTAAATGCTATCCAAATATATTTAATAGCAAGATAAAGATTTGCTACTTTAACCCATTTCACCAAATTTATTTTCCCATCTTTATCAATAGGACAAATCCACTTTCAGTTTTCGGGGTGTTTGGTGGTATTTTCCATTATATTCAAATTTTAATAGAACATTCTGTAAGCAAATAGTGGAGACCCTGATCAGACGCCGCTAAACACGGGGTCTGATCTGGGTCTGCACTGTTTACCTATGTCTCACAAAAAGGACGCTAGGCTTATATGGGTTAATACAAGTAAGTTTAAAAGTAAGAAAAGATCCTACCAGTGGAATGCCTCTCTTGTTCATCTTCACTGTCTGTACAGCACATAAACAAAGGAAAAACACAAAAATCAACATTCAACTAAACAACATGCAAAACTACTTCTTAATCTGTACAGGCTGCCCAAATTTTGACGTTTTTACACAAAAATGTGATTCCAAAGTACCATAAGATCTCTATTACAGGCCTACGCAAAAAATGCCTATTTTTCAAGCAAATTTCCCCAAAAATCGAGCCTTTAAAAATCAGGCTGTCCAAATTTTGACGTTTTTACACAAAAATGTCAGGGTTCATACAGGCAAGTTGGACGTTAAAATTCTACTTTGGAAATGCTACAGTGCATTACTAAAGATTTTAGTTTAAGAAAATTAGTATAAAATTGTGGTGCCTTTAGGTCTCCAAAGACAGTGTTGAAGCCTCCTGTAAATGGTAAAGTAAAATTCAAGGACTTTTCAAGGCCTTTGAGTGTTTTTCAAGCACCTTTCAAGGCATATTTAATTTTCAAGGAATTTTCAAGACAGTCCTCTAAATTAAAGTACTTTTCAAGCCTGTGCGAACCCTGGGATATCTACAGAATCTAACATGTGTGTTTCTGTATTATTTATTAAACATGTTGGAAAACGTGATAAAATGCTTAACAATGCCTCATTTTATCTCTTTTCCTCAGCTTGTTTGATAAATTTAATATTTTAACTGAGCACTCATGCAAGATCCTCTATTTTTTTTTTAGAGGTTATATACTCTTATAAATAAAACTATTGATACCAAAAAAAAGTTTTCTATTGTGTCCTTTCCTGAAAATCTGTAAACCACTAGTGGTTGATCGATTTTAATGCATAGCGTTATTTCACTCTCAGGTGCAACATCATATGATAAAATCTTGTAATACTTGAATAAATTCAACGAACATGCCTGTACAAAGGTATCAAAAATGCAACAAATTTCAAAGTACCATTTTAAATGACCTAGAATGAATACCATTTTAATCAAACTTATAGTATAAACCTTAAATTATATTTCTACAAAATGGCAAAATACTAAAGCAATTTACAAGTATTGACAAAATGTACTTCCGTTCTGCACATGTTACACAATATTTCAAAATTAATATTTCAAAGGTGTCATTTAATAAATTTGTATCATGACTTTGATGCAACTGTGGAGGACATAATTGACTTGAATGTCTGATGAATAAATCAAAAGGTGATTGTTTTATTGGTCATGATACAAATATTTTATTGTACAAATACTCGTGAATATACAATTATTCGCTCTTGTAGGGGGAAACTCGTCTTCCACTCGTCCCGCCTACAAGAGAGAATATTTGAATATACACTCGTAAATTGTACAATAATTTAAAAAGCTAACTAAAAACTTGGCTTTGTTTCATGACTATTAGCTAAAAGGAATAATTCAACTTGAAAGCAGTTAAATGTACATCTTATTATCAATGAGAAAAATAAACTGTTACACATGAAAATAGCCTTTAGGGATTATGACAGCCATAATCTTTGTTTGTTTGTTTGATTTGATTCCATACATCCCCATCAACAATCTTTCAGTTAAACAGGGACAGGTCTTCCTAGGTTGAACCAGTACTATGCTAGGATAAATGTGTCTTGCTCAAGAACCACAACGCAGTGACCCCGGTGAGGTTGAACCTGGGGCCTCTCGGTCTCGAGTCAAGCACTCTACCACTGAGCCACTGCGCTCCCACAGGATTTATCTGTCTTTAGCATGGTGATGGTTAACAAGCCACACCTTGAGAAAAGCTGCGTAAACAAGTTTTCTCATGACTGGGCTGAATGGAAGATTTGGGCCATGCGCGGATACAGAGGGGGGGACAGGGTGTCTGGACCATCCCCCCCCATGGAAAATCACAAAAATAGTTGTCGTTTTTAAGCAATATTGGTTCGGATCCCCTGGAAAATCACAACGCTACCAAGCCAGCATTCCTTGTCGGGCTATCATCGGCCCGCCAGCGAAATGCTATTTAAGTGGCGTTTCGCTGGTGGGCCAGCTTTTAGTGTTATATGGATCCTCTGTCCTCCTCTCATCAACTAAAAAAAAATGTTGTCAGAGTTGGACCACCTCTGACAAAACTTTCTTGATCCGCGCATGTGGGCCCACAGCTTGCAGTTTTTTGAAGGGCAATATTTCATATGTTACAGCTCATTTGGATCAGAATTCAGAAGATAAAAATATTTGAGAACTTGAAAATGATAAAAGACATTGTGCTAGAAGCATCATTGCCGGAACGCTGTGCAGAGAAGTACTGTCACCAAGTAGAGGTTGTGATATTCATTCATAGCCAATAAAGCAGGTACTTGCATACAACGTCAAACTAAACAAACTAAAGAGAATGCACAAAACGCAAGCAATAATTATTTGGATCAATTGTCACAACATAAATAACAGATGCTATCTGCTGTAAGAGATTTCAGAATTCTTCTTAGAATTACAGTAAAACCTGTGTAAAACAGCCACTTAAAAATAGACAAAACACAGATCTTAATGACAAATGGTAGCATAATGAAGGTCAAAAGTATTGCAGAATGCTCCAAGGGGAGCATTCTACAATACTTTTGAACTGCATTAAGCAATAATTGGTCTTGAAAAACAATTTTCGGTCTATTCGAGAGTGGCTGTTTTACACAGGTTTTACTGTATTGTGCATGGAAATTATGTCATTGATTGACTACATCAACAACTAGTCATATTATGTCTCTGAGGTACACAGCAATGTTTGTTTATTTGTTTTGATTCTTTACATCCCAGTCAACACTTTTTCAGTCTTCCTGGGTCTGGTCTTCCTGGGTTGAACCAGTATTAAGCAGAGGATAAAGTGTCTTGCCCTATTTTATGATGGGATCAATATCTACATTAACAAAATCTTAATCTAAATGCTTTTCAAAATTATTGATCACTGTCTGTGCCTCTGTATTGTTAAATAATGGTCTTGTTTTATGAGGCTGTGGTGGAAGCTCATGACATAGGTTTTTTTCCCAAAGAAGTTACTGAAGTACATGTATAAATTAAAGCATTTTATTTCAAGTTATTTTTTGTTTTGTTTGATTTGATTCTTTATGTCCCAGTCAACAATTTTTCAGTTATGTCGGGACAGGTCTTCCTGGGTTGAACCAGCACTAAGCAAGGATAAATGTGTCTTGCTCAAAAACACAATGCAGTGATGGCGGTGAGGCTGAAACCGGCAACCTCTTGGTCATGTCAAACACTCTACCACCGAGCCACTGCGCTCCCAATTTCAAGTTTTGAAGTATATGAAAGTCACATTCTAATGGCTTGATATGCCGCTTATGCTTTTAGGTTCTGACACTTATGCATCAAATAAGATGATATAACAAGGCACAGGTGTTGCCCGCAACACATAAGTCTCCTACCGGTGCAACTTTTTGACTATTTCTGTTACCATAGAAACCACAATTTTCATGCGATGGTGAAAAAAATTGACTTGCATAATCAGCACATTGCCACTGTTCACATACCAAGTTTCATCCAGCTAGCTTGATTAGTTTTTGAGTTATCTCGAGATCCATATGTTTTTGCAACATTTTGACTATTTCCTTTACCATAACAATCACAATTTCCATGCGGTGGCGGAAAAAAATATGTGTATAATCAGCCCATTGCCACCTGTTCACATACCAAATTTCATCAAGTTAACTTAAATAGTTTTAGAGTTATCTCGGGATCCAGATTTCAATGGACAGATGGATATGGACGGATGGACAAATATATTCCCCTCCAGTGCAAACACCGGTAGGGGACTAATTATTTAATTTCTGACACTACAGAAGATGTAACACTAGCAAAGCATTTTTCAAAATTTTTAGACAGAAAGCCTAGTAATAGCAGAAAAGAAGATTCTGGTTAGTAGCTATTAATCACTATGTTATAATAGACCTTTCCAGTCCTTTTAATACAGGACATGCTAAATAACAAGTTGCAATTATATTGTTATGTATTTATGAGAATTAATACAATAAGTCTATGGTGCCCGAAAAAGCAAATATTTTGAGCATAATTTAATTAAAATTTAAATGTAGTTAAAAATATTTTGGTTTTTGGACAAATAGCTACAGACAAAACATGGCCCAGACTAACAGTATAAAAAACAATTTTCTGTATACATGTATTTAAGATTCTGTTTATTATTCTAATGCACATGCTATTGTAATGCAACATCTGATTGGATATTGTTGGAAATTTGCGACAGTATTTCCATGATATACTGTTGGAAATAGTTTTACGTCATTAATTACGTCACTTTTTGTTGGATGAAAAATGAGGCTTTATGAGGCTTGCAACACTCCAATTTGAGACTAAACAAAGATTTTAATGGATTTCAAGTGAAGAAATGCATTAGAATGGGGATGACCATACTCAAAATGTTCATTTGGGGAGGGAAATCACGTTTACGGCTCTGCTCATGCATCACTGTAAAACTAAATTTCCAACTGGATATCCGACGAAAACCTCACTAAATGAACATTTTGAATACAGTTATCCCCTAATTATACTGTTTCAAGATTATTTTGTTGCCTTGAATCACAGGTCTAGAAAACAAAATTTTTGAGTGTAAAATTGTAAATATTTTCTTACCCATCAGTTTTAACATATGTTTTGGGTGCTCAAAAGTACCGTCTCATTGAGACGGTTCTTTTGAGTACCCACAGCATATGTTTTGGTTAAGAAATAAGAAAATTAATTTTCTGGTACGCACTCTTATCTGGAGGCCTGAGTTATCCCCTAATTATACTGTTTAAAGATTATTTGTTGCCTTGAATGTTGGAACAATTTAAAAAGAAACTTAATGATTGTCACAGATAGCATCATGACATTAAACACCATATTAAGTTTTATTACATGCATGGTGGTACAAGTTTTATTACACTTCAGTGGTGTAATAGGATAAAGGATTTTACAGAATTGGTCATTTCATTAACATTTTTAATATTATGGAGAGTTTCATAAAATTCAAATGAAAAGACCTCTAGTATAAGATTCTGTTAATTATAACATCATTTTAAACCAAGAGTTTTAAAGTTGTTTTTAAGAAAACTGTAATATTTTCTTCATTGCAATAGTTCTGGTTTCAGATTTTTTACATTTCTTTCACAGATAACACAATCATCAAGTAGTTTCTTTCAAAAATTAAAGAAGAGAGAGTCTACTATATAAACCATAGAAAGTAAGGGTTTCGGTAATGTAACATGCAGCACAATACATGTACTTAGATTCTCTGCCTGAACACAAGCCTTGCAGAGTGAAACAAGACACATCACAGGACAACAGTAACTCTTTGAATATGGGAAACCCCTAAACGGGTACTTTTACAAACAGTGAAGACCCAGATGAAATGCCACATAATGCTGCATTTCATCAGGGTCTACACTTTTCTTTAAGGTAAAAAAGATCTTCAGACAAAAAAATACAATATTTTCTTTTAATTATAACCTGACACCCCCTAGATATGTACAATGGATTATCCCAAGTTTATCATATCAAACCAGATGGAAGAATCCATTAGTTTACAAGGGGTTAAAGGAGTATGCTTAATACATAAAGATGAATGATGATCTGCTGGTAGAAGACCAAGTCTCCCACCATTTTAAGCCTTGTCCTGCAACACCACAAAGTTTTTTTTAGCCCTTGAAGCGCCAAGAAAAATGCATCTGAAAATGTCATCTGCTGAAGTTGTTTGCTGCAAATAATTGCCTAATATAACTGACAAATTAAGTATAGAAGCAAAAAGCGTGGACGCAAACAGTGTGGCTCCTATAGGAGCAGTCTGATCTGGATCCACACTGTTTGCCATAGAGGCTTCTTAAATATTTCAGCAGACGAGAAAAGCAGACGACTTTTGATGCGATTGGCGTATTACGGGTTAGCAATGAAGTGAGTTTGGAACCCTTGACTTGCAAAGATGAGTTGCAAGATGACATTCATTGCCATGCACATAAAACAATGTAGATCCTGATCAGCTGGCTTCCTAGAAGCCAGCTGATCTGAATCAACACTGTTTTCTCTAAAGAGGATATCTTTGAGTTTTGCAGAACAAGCATGAAGTCTAAATGATATCAGCTGGATAAAACTTGGCATAATTTTCATACAAATGACCTAGGAAGAGACTGGACTTCTGCTCACTGTCCCATGATGTGTCATATAAGATACAAGAATACAATACAATACATCTGTAGTCAGTAAGTTTATAGCTTTAAACATATGGATTCATAGCTTCAATCTTTCTCCAACACATTTGGTATGGTGCCTTAGTACCTATTAAATTTGCCTTCCGAAATAGTCCTAGATAAGACGAATATCCTCACAACAAGTTTTTTTTTATCTTTGAGAAAAAACAATTACAATTGAGTAACAATAGAATCCTCTCTTTGAGGTGATTCTGACATGCAACACAACAAATATTTAACCCTTTACTCCATAGGCTATTTTTAGATCATGACATAATTTTCTATTTTGAGATAACATTAAAAAAAAGATCAAGAAAAATTTAAGTCAAATTTTCAATACTTTTGAAAATATTATGAAAAATGGAGCATTTGCTCAAAAAGAGCAAATGTTCCATTTTCCATAATATTTTCAAACATATGACATTTCAAAGGCGTCAAAAGGTGCCAATGTGGAGTAAAGGGTCAATGTAGAAACTAGATGTATGTTTCTGGCAAAAAGAGTAAATTGCAAAACCATTATATTACACAATTTGCCATTTCAAAGGTCAAAAAGTGCAACCCAAAAATGTATAAAAAGGTGTTCTTTATCAGCCACTCTTCCATATTCCATTATTCACAGGCATAATAAGAAAAATAATTCCATTTGTCAAGTTAAACAAATAGAGGATCTTACATGAGTGCTCATGTTTTATTGAATGAGTTCGGGAAAGAGATAAAATGTGAGGCAAGCCGAGCATTTTATCTCTTTTTCACAACGAGTTTAATAAATTCAATAATACTGGAGCACGAATGTTAGATTCTATTTATCACATGACATCAAATTTACCTAACAATCACATTTTGGCGTGAAATTGTCAAAAATTTTGCCATCTTTTACGCAATGTTATAATGGATGTCATTATGTTACGCGCTTATCTGTAAACCACTAGTGGTTTATCGATTTTATTGCATGGCATTATTTCACTCCCAGCCGCGACTTCATGTGATAATTATCTTTTCAAGGGCTTCTTGAGGCTGTAATGCATTTTCTACAATAGTTGTGGTCACTGATGTGTTATTCTAACAAGCAGAAACATAATTTTAAACACTTCTGAAACAAATGCTACTGAGCACTCAATACATTAGTTGTATGGAGAAAAAATATCTGCAGAATCCATATTGTCCATGGTCTTAGATAAGAATAAAATCCAAATCACTTCTTTCATACTTCTCCAGAAATAAAGTATTTGCTGTGGTACTACAATTAGTTTCAATCTAGCATGACACATGCTACAAATTAGACTTGAGAAAACAAGAACAGGCAAACTGAGGCAATGTCACCCACTAACCAACATCATGTTTTAAAAAACTGCATAATTTCATGATTGGTATACTGAAATTGCAGTCTTGCCGGTGTTTTGTTTCGTTTGATTCTTTACGTCCCATCAACAATCTTTCAGTTATGTAGGGAGGGGTCTTCCTGGGTTGAACCAGTACTAAGCTAGAATTAATGTTCTTGCTCAAGGACACAACGCAGTGACGCTAGTGAGGCTTGAACCCGTGGCCCTTCGGTCTCGAGTCAAGCACTCTACCACTGAGCCATGTGCTCCCAGGGAAAGAATGGGCTGGCCCATTCTTTCCCTATGGAAAACTGACAGTGGTGGAATTCTGGCCCGATACACCGGGACTGAACTTCGTTATTGTTTCATTGTTTGGCCTTGCTTTCTCACATCCAATTAAGAGCAATCATTGTCTCAATTTTAAACTGGTTATCATTGGAAATGTATCAATGATACAGTTTCAATAAGTACTACAACAAATGTCTATTTACATCTCCATATACTATATATATCTTCAGTTTGGTTGAAATAAAAGTTTCTTGTCTAACGCCATGTTGTCTAAAGCTATGATTTAATGTAGATAACAAACTACAAGAGCCACAATAATAGCGTGGCACAACTACGCCATACATGGTTACATGTCTCTCACCTGACGAGGCATAATCTGCTGGGTTAACTGTCCTTCCTTGTAATATATATATCAATAAATCAGTTAGAAATTTGCTATACCGGTAAGTTGTAATTCGAAATTGACTTAATATTGCAAACAAGAAGTAACTTTATATTGCTGATAAAAAGAAAGCTATGCACAAGGTTTAAAAAAAAAGAAGTAAATTTTGTGAAAAAAATGATGAGTTGGATCAATTCCAATAATATGAAAATGTTAATATGAATAATATACTTGTATGTCAATAAAAACCAAACTGTTTATGCATTTACTTTTTATATGCCAATGTCAGGGGTACGCTATTATATGGGAATGTTGATAGAATCTCCCCCCTCACGGATTCTAGATGTCAGTAGGAACAGAAAAACCAAGGCTGCAATATATATATGAAAATATATTTAGCATACAAGGAACATGTACATAAAAACACCCACTCAGTATAACGTTTCAATGGCAAATGCACTGAAGCGTTGCACTGATGGACGAAGGTAAGATATGGATAAATAAGCACATTACTGTTGTCAGGGGTACGCTATTATATGGAGATGTTGATTATAGAATCTCCCCCCTCGCGGATTCTAGATGTCAGTGATAACCAAGGCTGCAATGTATATATGAAAATATATTTAGCATACAAGGAACATGTACACAAAAACACCCACTCAGTATAACGTTTCAATGGCGAATTCACTGAAGCGTTGCACTGATGGACGAAGGTAAGATATGGGTAAATAAGCACATTACTGTGCATAATACTACATTACCTAAGTACATGTTACCGTTTACAAGCAAATGGAATGCATGGGCAAAACCTTAATAGTGGACGATATAGGATATTGGAGTATGGGTAGGATAAGGGTAAGATATCGGAAGGTAAGATACTGGTATATATATAGGATATAGGAATGATATGCGATATTGGGTATAGAGGATATAAGTCACCCTATGACACCAATAAACATTCCCTTTCATGTTCCATGCAAGGAAACAAACATTGGTGTTTAAATATCATGAATGATTGTATCCATATACCAGATATTATGTTGCTTTGTTTGATTTGATTCTTTACGTCCCATCAACAATCTTTCAGTTAAACAGGGACTGGTCTTCCTGGGTTGAACCAGTACTAAGCTAGGATAAATGTGTCTTGCTCAGGGACCACAACGCAGTGACACCGGTGAGGCTCGAACCCGCGGCCCCTCGGTCTCAAGTCAAGCACTCTACCACTGAGCCACTGCGCTCCCAAATATTATGTTGCATAAATGGAAATTTTATATAGTGGTTTTAATCAATTTGACAATCATCTAATTTTATTTAACCCTTAAAGCGCCAAGAAAAAAATGTATCTGAAAATGTCGTCTGCTGCTAATAATTGCCTTACATTATCAAAAATCAAGTATAGAAGCAAACAGCGTGGACCCAGAACAGACTGCTCCTTTAAGAGCAGTCTGATCTGGGTCCACACTGTTTGCCATAAGGGCTTCTTAAACATTCAGCAAACGTGAAAAGCAGACGACTTTTGTTGCAATTGGCGCATTCATTCCCAATCCTACCTGTTATATCAGCACCATAATCTACATCACCTATAAGATCTGCATCCTGCATCGTCAACTCATCAAATATTGAAGTATTGTTTGTTCTGAAATACATTATATTAACCCCTTAAGCGCCACCTATAATTTGCAGCAGACAACAATTTAAATCTTTTTTTTTCAAAAATAAAAAACAAGGCATGATATTTCATGGGAATTGTCTGCTGGCAGACGATTCTCATGAAATATCATACCTTATTTTTTTCTAAATTCTGAAAGATGTAGCACAATTTGTCGTCTGCTGCAGGTGGATTGGCGCATTAAGGGTTAAGCATTTATACTATTATGTTATTAATCTAGCAATTTCGTATTGGCTCAGTTATGGGTCCGAGGTCAGCTGTATTGGTCCGAGGTCGGAGGCTGAGGACCAATACAGCTGACCAATGACCTGTAACTGAGCCAATACGAAATCACTTGATTAATGACATTTTTATTAACATTCAACTGACACAAACTTTTCTGTTTGCTGTACTTTTCGTGTTCTTGTTTATATTTCTCAATAGGAAACTGTCACAGCCCTTTAGGGTGGCAGGTATGAATCTTTCCTAGGCTGTCAAATTACTACTATCATCCCAAACAGAATAATTCCATCTTCATATTCAGAAAGTTCCACATTCAGTTTCAACTCAATCCTACTTATGTTTCTGGAGAAGCTATGAAAAGTTGATGACCGACTGGCAACAGGCCAAGGAAAACGAACAACATACTATAGCAAAAGCTGACTCCAAGTGAGCTAACAACAAGATTATGATCAGACCTTAAAAAACCAAAATTCACCTTATTTTCAAAACTGTAATGATATATAAATCAAAAAACTGGAAAATATGCCATGAGTTCACTGGTTGTATAGTTAAAAGTGTTTAAAATTTTAGATTATTTCACCAACTTTTCTCTGACTTTATGGAATGACTCAGTGAGACTTACTTATGTTTTCTATTATTATTGGTGCTAGCTGCACTCTCTACGGATTCTTCCATTGGTTCTATCTCAGGAGTTGTAGCGACTATGTGAGCAATGGTAGCATCGAGACCTGAAAGACCAAGAACATATGATTCACACAGGCCTTTAGTTAAGAGTGCTCACCCAAATATTTTTTTTTATTTCTCAACCAAAACATATGTTGTGGGTACTCAAAAGAGCCGTCTTAATCAATAATAATGAGACGGTTCTTTTGAGCACCCAAAACGTATGTTAAAACTGATGGGTAAGAAAATATTTACAATTTTACGCTAAAAAAATGTGTTTATCTAATTTAAAACCTATGTTCACATCATAAGAAAAGATTTTTTAATTTGCAAATAACAAAAGGAGCATTTCAGCCTGCACACTGATACAGTCTGATCGGCACCTTTGTCTTTCACTTTCTATAAAGTATGCCATGATCTAAACTTTAAAACTTGCTATGTCCACATTTTAAAATTTCTAAGGAGTCTCTGTAGCTGAATGCATGTAGATAGATTCAAGTGTTAACTGGTGGCTAACCCTGAAGTTAAGTTTTCTCATGACAATGCTCAAATTGAACACATTGCTTTTAATGAACTCATATTTCCTTATAAAAAGGCAGATGTATTCCTAGAAAATTTTCAATACTCCAGGAACCATTTTGAGTACAAAATGCAATATAGTTCAACTTTACAGAAAATTTATAGTGTTTTACCAAACTTTTTTAATAGAATAAATTTTCAAAGTAGACCCACAGTAACGTTGTTAAAAAAAATGAGCCGTGACATGTGATTTCCAAAAATGTGGTATTTTGACAAGTGTAGACTCAGATGAGCTTGTGCAGCTTCCTTTCAAGCTTAGAAACTCCAGATAATGTTCGGTCAGTAGTTTAACAGTCATAGAATAGTCTAGCCACTAGCAAAGGCTCTGATCAGACTGCGCGTATGTGCAGGCTGATCTAAGCCGTTGCTGGTCGCACATACCACAATGTTGGAAATCTCATGTCGCGGCTCTAATGAGATTTCTAAGGGCGCTCATTAGCACTTATCAACAAGAATATTGTATTGAAGATGCAACATATGCATACATGTAAACAATTATTTCATTGCAAATTTGTATTGTATGAAAGACACGCTATGATGAAAGGCAATTTGACAATGAAATCAACTTGGCTGGACAAAGTCTTTTCTGTTTATCATTAACCAGTTAAAGCAGATGAACATGCTGCAATCAAACATGCCATTATATCATTCAGTACTTAATCAAGCTTCATAAAATTATATGTTTCAGTTTTAGAGAAAGCTTTTATATTATTGCATATTTCTGGAAGAGTAATATTTATCACATGACGTCGCGTCTGGGAGTGATATAATGCTATGCAATAAAACTGATAAACCACTAGTGGTTTACAGATTTTCTGGAAAGTTTATTACGTCCATTATATCGTTGCGTATAAGATGGCAAAAACTTGACGTTTACATGCCAAAATTGCAATTTATAATTAATTTAAGCTCATGTGATAAATAAAATCTAACATTCGTGCTCCTGTATGATTGAATTTATTTAACACGTTCGAAAAATAAATAAAATGCTCGGCAAGCCTCACATTTTATCACTTTTCCCCAACTTGTTTAATAGCTTCAATGTAACATGAGCACCCATGTATGATCCTTTATTTAGTGTTCTGTTTTATTATCATTTATTTATACAAGCCCTAGAATCTCTGTCAATTCAGTTGAACCTCACTAAATCAACTATCTGAAGTTAAATTAAACATGAAATGAGAAATAGAGAATACTGTAAATTCGGAAATTTCCGCGAGAATTTTATTTTCGCGAATTGCGTTAAAACACATATTTGCGATGTCAATAAGTCGCGACTAGGGCATGATTTACCTATATCAGTAAACGACAGAGTGATTTCGTCATTTTGCAAGGATTTTATTTTCACAAAACTTTGAATATGTGAAATTTGCGAAAATAAAAACCTCGCAAAAATTTCCGAATTTAGAGTACTAGGTGAGGGTCTTTTGATATCAAATTAACCAGGCTAGGCTTTGAGAAAGCTTGCTTACATCGCAAGACTTGCCGAGCAATTCAACATGCATTCTCGAAGCTGGGCCTGGTAAACTTGATATCAAAAGACGCGAACCTGGTATTCTATTTATCAGCTTATCAAATTGATTCCTTCTTCAAACTAGCAAATATGACGTAATGATTGATATTTTGTGTCGATTCAGCGTCATTGGCGACGTCAATCAAAAAGTGCAACGTCATCATGACCTGATAAAGGCAGATGGCGTGAGATAGACAACGTTAATCAGGCAACGTGCAACGCTGCATTTAATATGAATGGTAACTGATAACATTCAATAACTAATACATGTATCATAAAAGATAAAACATCATGAGACAGTAATTCAAAACAAAATTGTTAGCTATCAAATTCAAAGGTTAAAGTTGATTTAATGGCACTTTTTATAGCAAAAACAAAAGGATGTTCTTTCTTCTTTGCGCTGAATAGAATCTTATATTTTTGTGTCGTAACTTTTTTAATAAATGATCCTTTTAATGATACAAAATGTAATTAGGGTCTCGAAGCGACAAAACCTGTTTCCGGGGTTTCCGACAAAATGAGACTCAAACCAGTTTCCTCAGCCACAGAGACTAGCTAGAAAAATGAAATTTTACCTGTGGCAAGGTTAGATATGACACTTTCCAAAAAGCGAATAGCGAATGCGCTGATCAGACTGGCTGGTCGCATCTTTGTTGTTTGCAAACCCCTGAAGACTGGTTTTCTGGTGTTGAGGCCCATTTAAGGGTGATGAAAAAAAATCATTTTCAAAAGATATTGTGCTTATTAAGCTAACCATGAGTTGAATAACTGGTCCCAGACATATTTATTTTTAACTCAACAAAATTAGTTTAAAACTCAACTGACAAATGTTGAACTTACCATGAAAGGAGATCCATGGAAGAATGAAAGATAAATAGAAAAAGTGAGAGCGAGCATGATAGATAATGCTTATGACAGCATCCATTTTATGTTTTTTGAAGCAATACTTTGGGATCATAACATGAGATAACAATATACCATATTCAACCTAGTAGGCACACAGGCTCTTATAAAGGCACTTGTAATTACTTTATTATTGGTTACACTAATATAGTCTATGTAAATTTTAATATCCGGTCAATTTAGTAGTTAGTTTCATTACTGGCCCGAGGTTATTAAACGTTTTTCATACTCAATTCAGCTGAGCACGAAATTTATCCTGCTCACAAATGTTGAAATGCCAACAATTGTTGGCGTTTTAACATTTATTAGCATGATAAATACAACATCTAAGAGAATTAAAACAAGACACTTCTTTATTTGTCAATATTTTAGTTTTTTTATGAGCAGTTGAAATTTCATGCTCAGTTGAGCATAAAATAGTTTTATAACTTCAGGGCCTGGTATTAACATGGATTTATCGATTTGATGAAAAAGTGCAGAAGCCAGCTGATCTGGATCTGCATTGATTTAAAATAGGTTATAGAGTTTCAAAAAAATTATTTACTGTGAATTATGGAAAAAAATATGTCAACTGTGCGCTGATTAGGTAAAATATAGTATGGTAAATGTTTAAATAATTTTAAAACTACTCTCTTACTGTCATCAACACAATTGGCCAGTTCATGAGTATTTGGTACTTATCATATTGTCAACCAACAAGGCTCAGGCAAGCCTGTACAAATGTGCAGACTCGCCAGAACCTTCACTGCTCATAGTATACACTAAGTATGGATGTAGTTGAAGTTGAAAACTTCAGTCAAAAATTAGACATTCAGCCGCTGGATATGTCAACATGGGGTGTATATTGAAGGCTTTTGCGCATATGAAATAAGGCCAGAATTTTTGTATTAGTTGATTTACGGGGAAAACAATCAGATTTAGGGTTGAGGATAAAAAAAGAAAAAAATACTCTGAAAATGACCAGTTGACTGGTCATTTTCAGAGCTTTTTTTTTAAATATCTCCAGAAAAACAGTAAAACTTAGTAAGGCAAACCAACAGCCTGTATTAAATCTTTAAATATTTCATCTATTTCATCATTTTCCTAAAAATCTGGACAGGACAATCACTTTTAACAGGGTCACTCTCAAAAATACACAGACAGAACCCCAAAAATATACAGTGCCTTTTCCAGCTATTTTGGGAAAAGGCCCCTGGCTTGAATTGGGAAAAAATATTTGACATTTGGGTTATTTTGGGAATTTTCTAGAAGTGTAAACTGTTAAACAGTGAAAAAAACACTAAACATGAGCATGGCTTTATTCATGTGTATATGAAGAGTTAAATCAATGTAAACTGGTCAAAATAAGTTAAGCCCCACCTGAAATTTTGGGTAGGTTCAATTCTGATGGAGAAAAATGAGTCTGTAAAGTAAAATAAATAAATATTATGATTTGTTATTGTGGAGAGAATACCTGTATGTCACTAGAGAGCAAATTCTCATGTATTTCGATACATATCATGCTTCAACACTCGCTCCAATCAGCCAGATTTTTGCAAGATTTAATCTTATAAAAATTACAGCAAAGCATGCAAGTAAGCACACTTTTCACGCTCAAACTCGGGTGTACATGTAGCGACACCATCATTGAAGTTAGTCAATTGAAGAAAAGCTGCACTGTTCCATCTAAAAGCACTGAAAATTGCGTTTCAAAAATGGTTATTTTTAGACAGAGAATGACTCCACAGGTAGGTTTAAGAGCCATAGGAATGATTCAGGACGGATTATCACACCGGCAAGTTGCTGTTACTCTGAATCGTGACCAAAGAATCATTGACCGTCTTTGGGATCGGTATATTCAGACAGGAATGACCACAGACAGGCTGCGTTCTGGGAGACCCCGTGTGATGTCTGCAAGAGATGACCAGTACATCGTAACTTGTGCACTGCGCCAACGTGCACTGAATTCTAGACGTTTACGTGAACAGTTCAGAGCTGGAACTAACATTAATGTGTCAGACCAGACAATACGTAATCGTTTGCACGCGAGGAAGTTGAGAGCACATCGTCCCGTGGTACGTCAGCCTCTGAATAGGCAACACAGAATCGCCCGACAACACTGGGCAATGGTTCATCGTGGTTGGACTCGTGCAGAATGGCGTATGGTTATGTTTAGTGACGAGTCCAGGTACAACGTTGATCACCATGATGGAAGAATGCGTGTTTGGAGACGGCCTCAGTGAGCGATATACCCCACCATGCATTGCATCACATGACAGATGGGGCAGTGGCTCAGTAATGGTCTGGGCCGGTATTTGGTGTACAGGGAGAAGGGATCTGATTGTTGTGAATGGCAATATGAACTGGCAATGGTATTTGAATGACATCATTGTTCCAATTGTTGTGCCCAATCTCCAAAGAATTGGTAATGGAGCGGTCTTCCAAGAAGATAATGCCCGTCCACACCGCGCTAGAGGCGGTCAAGATTACTTCAGGCAACATGGTATTCAGAGGATGGAATGGCCGGCGAGGTCACCAGATATGAATCCCATAGAACATCTGTGGGATTTGCTAGAAGGCCATGTACATGGTCTTCTACAGGTACCACAGACTGCTGCTGACCTGCGCCAAGCGGTGATTCATGAATGGCGCAATATTCCCCAGGCAGACATTAGTAACCTTATTAACAGCATGCGCAGACGATGCACTGAGCTTCTCTGTGAAAATGGCGGACATAACCATTATTAGCGTGCTTTTGAACTGAACTGTGATATTAGGCCAAGCAATGGAGGCATTTGTGGACTTTTAGAAATGAGGGTACCTGTGTTCGAAGCATCGTCAAGTAATCAACTGTCCTTCAGTCGGGGTGAATATTTACGGAGAATATGTAGGAATAAATAGTGGATCTTACATGAGTGCTCATGTTTTATTGAATTTATTAAACGAGTTGGGGAAAAGAGATAAAATGCGAGGCTTGCCGAGCATTTTATCTCTTTTTCGCAACGAGTTAAATAAATTCAATAATACAAGAGCACGAATGTTAGATTCTATTTATCATATGACATTAAGTCATTTCTGCCGTAAAAACGTTATAATTTTGTTATAATGTACACAACGTTGTTATGGACGTCATAACGTTTCCCGTTAATCTATAAACCACTAGTGGTTTATCGATTTTATTGCATGGCGTTATTACACTCCCAGACACGACGTCATATGATAAATGAAATTTATTGTTATGAAATTTCAATTATATAAATTCACTAGTTTTTGAATTACATTGTTTTTTGTAAGTGGGGCTTTACTTATTTTGACCAGTTTATTATATCTTATTACTCTCACAAATGTCCTGTTGTATTTTTTTGGGGGGAACAATTTCAGAATTTTCAATTTCAATAGCATCATCATTTGAACTTAGATCGCTACTTGCTGTTCTTGATTTATTTTTAGCTTCAGATTGGGATTTTTTGGGGGAAATTGGGAAAAAAGGAGGATATTTTGGATTGGGAATGGGGCCTTTTTTGGGGCCCCTGGTGATAGATAGAAATGGCCCTGATATATTATTTTTTTCAATGAAACAAATAATATTTAGAGTCGGCGGATAAAATATAAAAATAATTTTAGAAATTAATTTTTTTTTTCTACTTTCCGGAAAATTACAGTATGAGGGTTTGTAAATCAACTAATAAAAAAATCTGGCCTAAATAACACAATATCATGTGCTGGATCAAATGGTAAATTATCTGTATTTTGAATCATTGATGTTTTGGCAAAAATCACAGCAACTGCCAATTGATTTAGAAAATGAACTTTGATTCATTTTACTTGGTTATATAAAACAATGAAAAATGCATGAGTTTATGATGAACTTACCAGGCATTAGGTCCTCTTCATATGTAAACTGTGGTGAGTGCGGGCTAATTGGTGAGATGGGTGAAATTACAGCCCCAGATTTTTCTAACTCATCATTATCATTTGAGTCATCGGTCTTTGGTAAAGAAATGGAAGGAGTTTCAATTGTTAATTTTTTATCAGACTCTTTACTTCTAGTTCTTTCTATCACAGAACTCCCAGTGCTGTCTTTGATGATATTTTCAGTCCTATCAACTGAGGCACCCTGATCTGCTTCCAATTCTTTAGTGTCACTTTGGGTATCAACACTGACACCGGAGTCTGACTTATTTTCTGAATCATTCACAGTCTTTATATCACCTTTATCACAAGTTATTTGAGTTTCATTGTCAACTGATGTTACTGTTTTACAAGAAACTTCATCAGTTGAAGTTTGAGTTTTGACTAGGGGTTTGTCAGGGTGACCTTCTTTCTCCACTACTGTTTCTGAGAAAATAAACAAAATGCAACAGAAAATATAAATGCAACACAAAAACATAGAATAATCCAGAGATTTTCCTAGCCTTTTCAAAATGGACCTGCAGATTCAAGTTCAGATAAACTGGTTCAACAAATTGGTATACTTAGTGCTTTATAATCTTTATAAGTATAAATAACATGCCCTGAATCTGCTTTAACCCAGAAGCATGCAAACATGTTCTGCTAAAGTGTTTTTTTCTTCAAAAATCTATATCTTTTTTTATTTTGATTTTGTTTGTTTGATTTGATTCTCTATGTCCCATCAAAAATCTTTCAGTTAAACAGGGACGGGTCTTCCTCGGTTGAACCAGTACTAAGCTAGGATAAATGTGTCTTGCTCAAGGACCACAACGCAGTGACGCCGATGAGGCTCAAACCCACTGCCTCTCGGTCTCGAGTCAAGCACTCTACCACTGAGCCATTGCGCTCCCTATATATCTTTTCAATTTGGGAATTGACACATAACTCAGTCACAGGTTTGGTCAAGGAAAATCTCTATCAACAACGAACAATAAACAGCAAATGCTAAATATAATACTAGAAAACACACTGCATACCCTCCAGTTATTGATAAGGGGAAAAATACAGCCAGATTGAGTAATTTGTTTCCTATTTTCTCTAGTAATTTGTTCATGAATGACAGTTTGTACCCAGCTTTCAGAATGCTTAAGTGTAATTACACATAGACTAAAAGACTACTTTATCTGTTTCCCAACTCAAATGCTCTGGCATAACAGAATCACATGTGAAATGTTGTCTGCTATTGCTCCAGGCCTTTAGTTAAGAGTGCGCAACGAAAATTATTTATTTATTTCTCAACCAAAACATATGTTGTGGGTACTCAAAAGAACTGTCTCAATGAGACGGTTCTTTTGAGCACCCAAACATATGTTAAAATTAATGGGTAAGAAAATATTAACAATTTTACACTGAAATTTTTTGTTTATCTAAACCTGTGTGCTCACAACTGTTTTTGAATGCATCAGACTGGTGGGTATAGTGTGGAAGAGAACACAACAAAACATGCTACAAATAAAGTCTTAACACCATATTCAACCTTACAAACACACTGTGTGCACTGTGCAAAACTTTTCTTCTTCATAATTCTAGCCCTCTTTAGGAAACAGTGCAAATCCAGATCATCAAATCCTTATTCAGTGTTAGATTTGTTAGATTTGATTCTTTACGTCCCATCAACAATCTTTCAGTTATAAAGGGACGGATCTTCCTGGGTTGAACCAGTACTAAGCTAGGATTAATGTTCATGCTCAAGGACACAACGCAGTGACCCCGGTGAGGCTCTAACCCGCGGCCCCTCTGTCTCGAGTCAAGCACTCTACCACTGAGCTCCCTATCCTTATTCAGTGTGGATTCTAATCAGCTGGCTTCTGATGAAGCCAGCTGATCAGAATATACACTGATTTCAATCCACACTATGAATCTGTACTAGTACATGTATTACGTAGTTCATGAATCTATTGAAACTGAACCACTAGACTGCCTGGGTATTACGTCATATATTGTAAACAGCTCATAAAATAATCAGTGTGCACTTAAAGGAGCATGTGTGCTTATAAGGTTAACTACAGGGTGTACAATATAATTGAGCCATGACATGTGATTTCCAACAATGTGGCATTTTGACAAGTGTAGACTCAGACGAGCCTGTGCAGCCTCCTTTTAATCTTTAAAACTCCAAAAGCTGTTCAGTCAGTTGCTTAACAGTCATAGAATATTCAAGTGACCAACAAAGGCTCTGATCAGACTGCGCTTATGGGCAGGCTGATCTGAGGCTTTACTGGTCGCACATACCACATTGTTGGAAGTCTCATGTCGCGGCTCATAGTGCTGATTTTAAAACAATTAGCTATAACAACTAGGAATTTCATCGAAAATTAAACCACATTATGTTATGGTATGAGTTAAGCATCAATAACACGGGTGGTAAACCTAGGAACTACCACGAAATTGTGTAAACGTAATTTTGTTCCCAAGCCACATCCGGGACACGTCGTGGTAGTTTCCAGGCCGAAAATTGGATAAAGAAAGGTTGGTGTCACTTTCATTTTTGTTTTATTTTACAACTAAGAACGAACAATGGTAAAATCCGACAATGTGGTTCCGTGTAAATATGTTTCAGCGTCCCCTCTAGCCTAAAATTGTGTTTGAAAGGTTATTTTCTGTCTTTAGATTCGTGTTTCTCCACTGAGCATCGGACCCAACTTTCCCCAAAGTTCGAAGAATTTTAGCCCATATCTGTCAAATTAAATGGAATTTGACATCATTTGACGATGGAAATGATAAAAAGACCCTGAATAAACATTACTACACAGAAAAAAAATCTGAGCATTTACTTGTAAACGATTCATGCCCCGTTCGTCCTGTGTGGTAGTTTCCAGCTCATCGTGGTAGTTAAAATGCTATCGTGGTAGTTTCCAAGACTTTGTAGGATATGTTTCTGAAGTGTTACAAAACATTATAGTGGTTGTTTGTTTCGCGTGATAACCCTCGAACTCGTCAATTAATTACCACGGTAAACAAATAAATCACATTTCAACACCATGAAGAAGCTAAGCTGAGGACTCAAGCAAGAGATTCAATGGGAGATCATGCCCTGGACTGCCAAACAACACATCTGGAAATCTAAAGCAAAAGAAGGTCATCAGTTGAGCCATGGTGGTCCAAGCGACAGGCAAAAAAGAAAGATATAAAAATTGTGTCACTTGCTACGTTAAAATTGTTACATGTTCAGTCAACTTTAAGATAAAATGGCAGGCTAAGACTACTGGCCCAAAGTATCGCTAGTACTTGCGCTTCAGGAAAAAAAGGGAAATATCCTCGAGTTGGGACACTCTTTATATACATGTGAGTGTAACGATAAACGGGGCATGTTTTTTGATAATTAAAAAGCATTTTTATTATTAACAAAATATGTGAATATCCCTTCTTTTCATTCTTCTCATCATTTCAATAGCCCACTAAAATTAAAATTCAGGCAGTCGACATTTGTTTTCTGACAAAAGATTGTTTGAAAAGGTCTTCGTATGAATAAGAGGGGTATTCAAGGTTTGGCCCACATACCCTGTCTTTATAAAAATGAAGTAGCCCCTGAATAGTGAACATCTGCTGATGCGAACTACTACTAAATTCCTACAAAGTCTTGGAAACTACCACAATAGCATTTTAACTACCACGATGAGCTGGAAACTACCACACAGGACGAACGGGGCATGAATTGTTTACCAGTCAATGCTCAGATTTTTTTCTGTGTAGGAATGCTTATTCAAGGCCTTTTTTTATCATTTCCATTGTCAAATAATATCAAATTCCATTTCATTTGACAGATATGGGCTAAAATTCTTCGAACTTTGGGGAAAGTTGGTCCGATGCTCATTGGGGAAACATGAATCTAAAGACAGAAAATAACTTTTCAAACACAAATTTGGGCTAGAGGGGACGCTGAGACATATTTACACGGAACCACATTGTCTGATTTCACCATTGTTCGTTCTTAGTTGTAAAATAAAACAAAAATGAAAGTGACACCAACCTTTCTTTATCCAATTTTCGGCCTGGAAACTACCACGACATGTCCCGGATATGGCTTGGTAACAAAATTACGCTAACACAATTTCGTGGTAGTTCCTAGGTTTACCATCCGTGAATAAGATGGGATTTTCTCTTCAAAAACAGTAACAATGTTTTCTGGATTGTTTTTGAAAGGTGATCCTACATTTCACTCAATTGAATATGATTTTCATCATTGCACTAAACGATATATTCCTTTTATGAAGGCTTCAGACAATCTGCACTTTAACGATGCATTAATATACATAAATACAGTCACATGTATCAGCCTGTAGCAGGGTAGACAAGCCAAAAAAGGCAACACCTATCAGTCCACATGCAGGCGCATGATTTGTTGCAATCTTACAATTAAAGCACATATTCTCCTCCCATTATAATTGAGTGGGAAAATTAATACAATGTCAGGTCCCCAGGTAAGAGTGTAACTGAACATTATTTTGCATATTTCTAAACCAAAACATATGTTGTGGGTACTCAAAAGAACCGTCTCGATGAGACGTATCTTTTGAGTACCCCAAACACATGTTTAAACTGATGGGTAAGAAAATCATAGCAGTTTTATACTGAATTTGTTTGCTTAACTGGCCCTATACAGTGTATGCCATATTCATACCTTATTTTAAAACAATCAAAATCATGAGTAACCATTACCATGGGTTCACAGACTAAACAGAAAACTGTGTGGATCCTGATCAGCCTGCTTCTTTAGAAACAGGCTGATCTGGATCTACACTGTTTTCAATAGGAGATATTTTGATTTGTTTGTGTTGATGCTTTGCCTACCAGTCAGCAATTTTTCAGTCATGTTGGGATGATTTCCTGTCTTCCTGGGTTGAACCAGTACTAAACAGAGGAACAAGAGCAGGATATATCTAGCACCATTCCAACAAGGTTTTAACATACACATCATACATATACATAAATGAGTATGGTTTTGACCCATGCCCGATCTTGCAGTATAAATGTTTATGGGTATAAGTAGCAATTGCAAGTTGAAGATAAAACATGAACAAAAGCAAAAGCTAATGTCTTCAAATAAATCTGCCACAAACAACATTGAACTAATAATGAGCTGCCTCCAGCAAAACTTTGGCTACATGTATACAAACAATGAGATCCCGATCAGCCTGCAAATTTACTTTCTGGTAATCGCAACAAAACCTGTCTTCGCGGTTTCCTACAAATCTAGACTCAAACCAGTCTCCTCAGCTACAGAGACTAGCTAGAATATTGAAATTTCGCTTGAAGCAAGTTTAGATATGATACTTTCTGGTAAGCAAATAACAAAGGTGCTGATCAGTCTGCACATCCGCGCAGACTGGTCTGCGTCTTCGTTGTTCGCAAACCCCCGAAGACAGGTTTTGTCGCGACGAGGCAAATATCATACCTTCTTAGAGTTTCAGATAAGCACAAACTCGCGAGCATAACTGTAATTTTTTTCTTTTCTTTTAGATTAACTATATTTTGGGCACACAAATGAACTCTGTCTCACTGAGATGGTTCTTTTGAGTACCCGAAATATATTTTTGGTTGAGATATATATAAATTCCAAATTAGCCATGTTATCTGAAAGCGTGCTAATAACCCTTTGTATGGAAATGGTTTCATCCTTCTGGTTTGATACATCAAATTTGGGAAAGTCCATTGTACATATTGAGGGGTGTCAGGTTATACTTTTGTCAGAAGATCTTTTTAACTTTTACAAATACTTCTGAAAAAATTCAAGAAAAATATAAGTAATCTTTTGAATACTTTTGAAAATATTATGGAAAATGGAGGATACTCCATTTTCCATAATATTGTCAAATACATGCTTTTTCAAAGGTGTCAAAATGCGTTATTATGGAGTAAAGCTTTAATTTCAGCATTATGCTGCATTTCTCCTGGGTCTTCACTGTTTGCAAAAGTACTCATTTAGGGTTTTTAGTGTTTCCCATAAAGAGGAATAGCAGGGGGGAGCACCCTGCTGCCCTAAAGCTCCCCCTCCTGCCCTAAAGCTCCCCCCTCCTGCCCTTATTTTCATTTTAATATAAAAAATAGTTAATTTTAATTTTACTGTATAAAATAACTTTTTGTTATCACAATGACTCCTATGCTCTACTAGAAGCTTTTCTAACCTTTTACCAGACATAAAATCCTTTATCTGACTCACATTCGAAAAGTCTGTTCTAACAAAAGTGCCTTTTTGGGTGAATTTCACGCATCAAAAGTGCCCTTTTTCTTGCCAGCACCCTGCCCTTTTTTCAGGCTGTGGTAAACACTAGTTTTCCCGAATATGTATAAAACAGTTCCATGTCATTAGCTGCAATGAGTGTACAGACAGATCTGGGATCTAGTGTTTGCAATCTATCAATAGGCATAATTTTGCTGACTCAACATAATTACTCACTTGTTCCGGTTCCCGATTCCTTCACATCTATCCTGTCAGTATTCTGCTCCTTATCACTAGTTTTAAGCTCTACCACCACCTTCCTGCCACGATTTGAGTTGATGTCGGGAGATTCTAAGTCACTGAGTTCACTTTTTAAGCTTACATTAGAGTCTTTACCACTCCTAGGAGACATCATGTCAAAACTACTGGCATCTGGGGGACTCCCCGATGATTTCATGTGAGAACTCCCCATGAGATTTACCATGTTCACCGGTTTGAGATTTGGCAAGTTAAACCCTCTGAAATACATGTAGTAGCATAATGTACCCAGGGATTTTCCTAGGCCTGATTTGAGGCAGAATATCGGCCCCTTCCAAATTCAAAGTTGAGCAAAAACTTCCCAAAATGTTGTATATAATTCTCAATTTCATAGATCTGCAGTTTGGCAAAAATTTCATAAAAATCCGAACAAAAATAGCAAAGTTACCGATGCATGAAAATTTGCATAAAAATGTGAATGAAAACATGTTTTCATTCACATTTTTATGCAAATATTTATGAGTTTTTTTGATGGGTAATTAAAGCAATAAACATGTTACAGCTTTACATCGCTAATTTTTTATAGTTTTAATCCATTTAAAATGGCTGTGCAGTTCTTTCAGACTGCATCAAATTTTCCCAATTTTGATGGTCCAAATGCTTTTTTTCCCAAATTCAACAGGCTCTGGCCCCGACTTTAGAAAGGTAAGAAAATGATTTAATTCCCATGTGTACCATATTTGAACTAATAGGTACACATGCTTACAAGCTCACAACGAAACATGACAGGATAGAGATGAGAAATGAGCTGTTAATCTTATTTACTCCCTTTTTTAAATTCCAATTTCATTTCTTTTGTGTAACTCATTAGTCCATTATGATATTCTTACAGGATTTGCATATTCCTAAAAAGATTTTAAAGCAACAAGCTTTTTGATTAATGAGGGTCTGGATGGGGGGGGGGGGGTCTGGTATTCACTATTCATTAAAAATTTAGCCCATTATTCATCTCATTAAAATTTTGGATGATTCATTAAAATAAGACCAATTATTCATTAAAAGTATGAAAGGTGACAAAAATATCTGATTATTCACTATTCATTATTTTTTTCTACAATTCACTATAAAAATATATTCATTAATTTTTAGGCCCTCATTATTCACTAATCATTATTTTTTTGGCTAATTATTCACTATTCATTATAAAAAAGGGCCATTATTCACTAATCATTATACCCCATCCAGACCCTCATTAATGTTGTAATAAACTTCATTGTCCTTTATAAAACCTTCTTTAGAACTTAGCAAATCATTTTTGATAGTTGTTACAGTTAAATGAAGTGTTATATAATTGACTATTTGACAGCAACTAACATCATTTTTACAAGTTTTGTTGTAGGCACAAATTGCAATCTCCTTTATGCAAGGGAATCATTTGAGGACATGCAAGAAATTTCAAGACATTTCCAAGAAAAGTTCCTCTCTTAAAATGATCACTTCATGCAGATGTTCTAATAACTATGAAAGTTAGCTGTTTTCTTCTTCAAATGGAAGAGAGAGAGACAAGGTGAGAAATCACAATGACATTGTAAAGAGTTTAGAAGAGTGTTTCAAAGAGCCAGCCACTTTGCAGGAAGAAAACTTTTGTTGATTCGCAACCAACAAAGCTGTATAACTTTGCATAAGGTAAGGCCTACATGCTCCAGGCTCTGTTATCAAGGTACCAATATGTCACGAAGTGTTCAGCTATATATTACTGCGAGAGCAAACATGCAAATAATCTGGAAAAACGGATCCTTCAGAAATAGAGAGAACCTACAATATAAGAAAACAACAGACTCGGTTTTATTGAGTATGTTCATGAGAACTAATGGAAAGTGCAACAATTCTCACGCTCCCTAGCACTGGCTGAAAAGCAGTTTTCTGCAAGTCTAAAACTGCTGTCAGGAGAACTTGGCAGATAGGGTTAATCATATGAAGTTTCATGCATTTGCTCAGTTTTTAAATGCAAAGGGTGTCATGAAAGAGAGGTAATTTAAACAGTATATGGTGTCTATACATATAAAAATGTCAGATTTATAAACAGATTCTTTAGCAACATGTCCTAACTGCATGTTCAGTAAGAGATGTATATATGGATGCAAGAGTTTTTTTTTATAATCTTACAATTCTACTGGTGATGTTTGCACAGATCTCTGGGTAACATTTACACTGCCCTTCCGACCCTTATCAACACTGTATGTGAAATAAAAAATACATCACTTTGAGTGAATATACGAGGGTCAGTCAAAAATTACTGAGCCCTACCTCATAACATTTGAATTAAGTAAAATGGACAAATATTTGGATGAAATTTCATTGAAGTTATATGTCATCTATTTAATCACCTAATTAATTTCTGTTGGTTGGCTTTTTGTAACGGTTGCTAGGCAATAGAATATGCCCTGTCAGAGGGGTGCGTTCACGCTGCGATACATCTAAATCTAAGTGTTGCTATGGAAACAGTCATGCTAAAGCAAGGCTTTATTCACTGTCGTCTGATACCTTGAACATTTACCTATTCCGTGTCATAGAACAGATACCAACTGAATCCAAATTATAGATACAGCAGTAGTTTGATTTCAGAATTTATCAAATTTTAATATGCCTGAAGTCCTATAATTTATCCCAACCACAATCATATTTACACAATTTTAATAGAAACCATAAAACATTAGCATAACAATGCTTTAACAGTAAGGCATACACATACCAACCCTCAGACATATTAAGTTCCTTAATTTAAATGCACAATTTTGTTTCCATGGCAACACAATCCTCGTGAATTTGAAAATTTGTGAAATTTTGGAGTTTTTTGTTGCTAGGTGAGCATACACTCAATGTTCGCCTAAATATTAGCAAACTTAGTGTAATGAAACGACAATATGATATATGTTATTCAAATAAGTCTCAAATATGCCTTTCACAAAAACTATCAAGCACACAAGCTTTTTAAAGACATACTGTAAATTCCTGGTGGCTGAGATCGTGAACGCATCGATCTGACTGACGATCTTCAGTTGCCTAGCAACCATAAAAGATGCTTCACTAGGGTAATTTTTTAGGGTTAAAACATCTATGACATATTATACTTATAGTACATAATCACATTGGTTGTCTACAATACCAAACTAAAATGTTATGAGGTAGGGCTCAGTTATTTTTGACTAACCCTTGTAAACTAACATCGTCAAAAAAGCCAACATTTTGAGCTAAAAAAGGTGATTATTTTCTTATCCATCAGTCAAAACATATGTTATGGGAGCTCAAAAGAATTGTCTCATTGAGACAGTTCTTTTGATCTCCCACAACATATGTTTTGGTTGGAAAAAAATGCATTTTTAATTTTGTACTCTTATCATGAAGCCATGATATACGAGGGGTGATCAGAAAGTTCACATAACAGTGCTATTAAATCGTATTGCCTTTATCGATTGCAACAAAAATTCACAAATATAAACTACTATTCTTTGCAAGTCGACTTCCATTAATATTTAGAAAATGTGATCAGATGTATGAGCATGTGGCGTTACTTCACTGGAAGCGGCCAATCTGTACCCCTGGGTTGCCTCTCGGGTCTAAAATTCGTAGTTGTGCTTGAAATGATTGTAGTTTTTCACGGAAAGTAATTTTCTATCATTCTATGAACATAATATGTGGGCTTTATGCTATTCTGATGGGTTATGAAGTAGGTCTAAAAGTGTCATTTTTTCAGCATTTTTTTGAATATTAAATAAAATCTTATTTTTTAGTCAGTTTTTTATTGCAATTATTATTAATTTCGACTTTAATAGCAAGATAAGATCTACTGTCGTGAAACAGAATGTTTATCAAAGTATGTAGATAATTTATTTTAAAGAATTTACTAACCAAAACAGGCAATAAGCTCATAGAAGTTTGATGTTTTAACTTTTCGACAGTACTGTTATTCGTTTCGATATGGAAAACAATCCTTTTGATACAAATCCTTGAAAGTTTGCATGGAAGAGCAGTAAACATGTTGTTAAATATACTCAACAGCTGATTGTTAGAAAAAAACTGTCTTGCAAAGTAAGTTCTGGTTTAAAGTAGCACAAAATTACAAAATATTTGTCAGATAAACAATCTAGTATGCAATGATTCTTTCTCAGCAGCAATTTGGGTCTAGAAGCTTTCAATTTTACTGACGATTTACATCGCGTCTTATTTTACACAAAGATGTTCGTGTCATGCATACTTGACTTCCTTTGGAATGACGTCACACAACGTGACAACAACAATGGCTAAAACTTAATTGCTCACTTTTCCAATTAGCATTATATGCAAGGCAATTTTCTACTAACAGAGTGGATGAAGACTTGTTTTAGGCAAAGGTGTCAACTTTTAATTGAAACCTATTGTCTTAAAAATAAATAAAACACTCTACTAAGTGTTTCGTAGCAAAATGATGGGGAAATCAATGTCATTGACCCTGCAAAAGTTGTCAAAACATTCCGAGACCTTCTTTCAAGTTTGTGCGATTACTAATCGGTTATATATCGAAATTCAAGAACCGATTATCGATTAGCATTTTGGCGTAGATTAGCCAGCCCTAGAAAATGGAAAGGTTCTATTCAATCTCAAAAGGTTAGAACTAATAAATACTAACCTAGATCTTGGACTGTTAGCCATGTCTGCTATTCTATCAGTACCCATCAGGATCTTAGCTCTCTCCATGTAGTCCATGTGAGATCTCATCAACTGGTAATAAAACAGTAAAATTCATCAACCCCATTGTGAGAAAACCTGTCTTAGGGTTTACGACCTGGTTTGGCTTATTCAGCTAGATTCTTGCAATGCTGAATGCATAATCATTGATGGTTGTTATACTTTTCAGATAGTTTAGAAATGAATTCAATTTTTGGTCTGTTCATGAAATCATGAATACTTCGGGTCTCTTGCAAAGTTTACTTTGCAAGAGACCCGAAGTATTCATGATTCCACGAACAGACCAAAAATTGAATTTATTGCTTATATCTACATTTTATTATAAATACCAAAAATATAAAATTATTTATATTTTAGGAAACACAACAGTTAAAAACTGTTTTGTATTTAATATGTAATTGTATTAACAGCTTTGTCAGTGTGTTAAACAGAACAGCAAGCATGAACACGGACAGCCAATGGCTTGTTTTGCATGTGTGACTTGGGTGTGACTTGCTGTAAATCACAACACCAGTGTCACTTCTGGCGAATGAGTTTGATGTTCTTAGCATATTGCACAGGGCAAGTGAGTTTGGCAGCTGTCAATCAAATTTGTGTCATTGATGAGGCTATGAATGGTTTCAAAATCTAAAGATTCATTAAAGGCCTGCTTCGAAAATGTAAATATTGTATAATGAAGGTGCCAATGCACAGACTGGTCTGCACCTTTGTGTGTCACATAGAACAAAAGCATGTGGCTCATATTGAGCAACAGGAATCACCTTATAATCAATTAAACTGTTCTCTTTACTTAATCACAGCAGTGGGAGATACACACAGTTTTACCTTTTGTATACTGAAAAACCCATAAATGGGTACTTTGGCAAACAGTTTTGTTAGTTTTTGTTTGATTTGATTCTTTACGTCCCTGTCAACAATTTTTCAGTTATGTTGGGAGGGGTCTTCCTGGGTTGAACCAGTACTAAGCAAGGATTAATGTGTCTTGCTCAAGACAAAACACAGTGATGCCACTGAGGCTCGGACACGCAACCCCTCCATTTCGAGGCAAGCACTCTACCACTGAGCCACTGCGCTCCCTTGGCAAAGAGTGAGGACCTAGATGAAATGATGAAGAAGGTAGCATACTATTCGCTAAGATATTTCAGCACTGTATCATTTCTGAATAGCAGTTAGGCCAGATTTTTTTTAATAGTTGATTACGAGATTTTTTTTTCAGATTTAGGGTCGGGGGGGGGGGGGGGGATGGAAAAAAAAGCTTTGAAAATGACCATTTGACTGGTCATTTTCAGAGCTTTTTTTTTCAAAGCTTTTTTTTTTATTTTCAGAGCTTTTTTTTTTTTTAATATCTCCAGAAAAAACATTAAAACTAGCAAGGTAAACCAACAGTCTGTATTAAATCTTTAAATATTTCATCATTTTTCTAAAAGTCTGGGCAGGAAATCACTTTTAACAGTGTCACTCTCAAATATACACAGACAGAACCTCAAAAATATATTATTTTTTCAACGAAACAAATAATATTAAGAGTCGGTGGATAAAATAATTTTTATTTTTAGGAATTAAATTTCATTTTTTCTCTACTCTCCGGAAATTTACAGAAGGAGGGTTTGTAAATCAACTAATAAAAAAATTCTGGCCTTACAGAGCCTAAACTCAGTGTTGGTCAAAAACAAAAGCTGTGGACTGGACTTGAAATATGCCCAGCTATCTGTTGCACGAAGAGCCTTTCAAAAACTACCCTAATTAAAATAAGAAACCTTTAAACCTTTTAACCCCAATCTTACCTCTGTATATCTTTCATGTAACTTGTTATATTCTTTCTTCAACTCAGATTCTTTCTCTTCCATTCTGGAAACTGTAGAGATAGAAATAAAATAGTGATGTAAATATAGTGATTCTTACATATAAGCCTCATCGCAAAAAAACCTGTCTTCGGGGTTTCTGACAAAGCTACCTCTCAAACCATTCTCCTCAGCTACAGCCACTAGCTAGAAAATTGAAATTTCGCTCAAAGCAAGTCTAGATTTGACACTTTCCAAAACACGAATAACAAAGTCGCTGATCAGACTGCGCGGATGCGCAGGCTGGTCTGCGCCTTTGTTGTTCGCAAATCACCGAAGACAGATTTTCTCGCGTCAAAGCCCATATGAAATTTAATGAAAGAGCCTTCCATGAGTTTAATCAATTTGATATGAAATGATCACTCGTGTAAGTTTCTGTTTATCATATGACCTTTTAAATGCAATTTTATCACCTTCAAAGCTTGTTTATTTCAATGAAATTTGTATTGTTGTCACAAACATCGCCATGACCTTAATTGTTCTCGCCAAAAGTGTAATGTAACTTGTGGTCATAACATTATTTATGACATGACGTTATCTATTGAATAACAGTTACATTATATGATAAATTACAATATTGCAGTTGGGATATAATTGTTAGGGTTCAATTGTTGTTGTGTTAGTGTTTAACGTCCCACCAACAGCTGAGGTCATATGGAGACGGGGCCACAGCTTAAAGTCTCATCAGACAGACTGAAGAAGCCGGGAATCGAACTTGTGATCCCTGGTTTACAAGGCATGTGGTTTATCCACTACACCACAGTGGCTCCGGTTAGGGTTCAAGCTGGGCCCTGACAATATAGTGAAAAATGACAGCATTTTCTGTCAATTTAAAAGCAAATTAGCCATTACACATACTATTGCCATGAAGCTTGCATTTATGTGGTGACTGAATGAAATTTTATATTTTTAGGGAGACTCTCACTTCTCCATGGGTCCCACAGGGCCCCTAGTGCAACTGTTTAGCTCTAGTAGCAGCCGAGCTTATTCCCTGATTGTACAGGTATAAAGCCAATCATCATTTGGGGATGCTCTACACCTTTGTAAGTCACATTGAACAGAAACATGTACTCATAATGTGACTCAAATTGAACAGGAATATTTTCGCCTTATAATCAAATTAATTGTTCTCTTTACTCAGTAACAGCACAGAGTGTCAGTCCTGACCTGGGTCCAAACTGTTTGTAAAGCTTATCAGCAGAGACAAGATGCTGTTAGCAGGTGAAATTGCAACAAAATTTACTATGACGTTACTTACTATGATCTGATGAGTTCTTAGTTTTGAGTTCTAACATTCTGACAATAGATTCTAAACTCTCTGTCTTCTCTTCCGTCACCTTTCTGTCTTCTTCTACAGCATCTTCTATCTCCAGGTATTTCTAAAATATGAGATCGGTCCAGATATACAAAATTGCTAATAAATTTTGTGAGATCTTTCTATCATGTGTATGGACAGTAAGGCTTGATATTTCAGAGGAATCATCCTCTGGCAGATACATTCACATTGTAATTAAAATGTAAATTCAAACATTAATTGGTGACAAAACTTGAAAATGCTATCAGCTGCAACTTCTGGGTGCCATTAAACGGGTCAACTTTATATGAAAATTGTTGCTTGAATGCCAGCAATTTTAACATCACAAATCCCCACACTTTCCAATTGACTGTGATTGAAATTTAATATTTTACCTTTTGACCCCTCCCCAGGGCCCAAGGGGGTGGGGCCAAAAAAATTGCTGTTGCATGCCCATTCATGTGAGTAGCTCATACACCTGTCACCAAATTTAGTTGGATTTCATACAATCGTGTAGAGGAGATTATGATAGCATAACGGACAGATGGATTGACAGACGGACGGAGGCAATCCCAATATCCTCAACACTTTTTCTAAATAAAAAAGAGTGGGGATAAAAATGCTGGAGTGGCCATCGGATGCACATTAATGGATGGACAAGCAAATAGACAGGAAATGGAAACTTGAATAGCTAAATCTCCTGCATTTGACAAGAAAGATAAAAGTGGGGTATGTCGTCACTATCATTGTTTCTACTATTGAACAAGAAGATTCCCACCATGAGGTCATGTTTTGGAACTCAATTTAAGTTAACAAGAGAACTTACAGTTGTTGAAAGTGATATCCATTTTGGGATACCTTACAATGTACATAATAAGTTACATTATAAAATTGCCATAAACAATTTATGGAATACTATATACATGTATGAGCTGTGACACGTGATTTCCAACAATGTGGCATTTTGACATGTGTAGACTGGGACGAGCCTCTGCAGCCTCCTTTAAAGCCAAGAAACTCCAAATGGTGTTCAGTCAGTAGCTTAACAAACAATCTTAATACACTCAAGCGACTAGCAAAGGCTCTGATCAGACTGTGCATATGGGACCGGCAAATCTGAGGATTTGCTGGTCGCACATATCTTATTGTTGGAAATCTCATGCACTGGCTCATTTCATATTAAAGTTAACATATAAATTGCCGAAACTCATGAAAATTATAAATTTCTCCCAGGAAACAAAATTCTACTGTGAATAATTAACATTTCTTGAAACCACATAATATCAATTTTAAAGTTAGTGATACATGTACATGAGGGTCTGGATGGAGGTCCCAAAATTGCTAATTGTTAAAAATTTATTACAACTTGGTTTTCTTTAGCTCTGACTATCTGTTAGTCATAAGCCCTTTTCTTTGTTTCATCATAGTGTGTTAATTTGAATCAATTGTTTCTCTGTGATGATACATTGCATTAGTTACATTGTAGGAAGCCTCCATGAGAGCTAAACAATTATGTGTTATAACAACAACAGAATCTAGGGCGAAGATTTGGCGCCAATAAAATGCATTTAAGCCCCGGTGGCTTAGGCTGCTGTCCCTTCTAAAGAGATGGTGGTTCTGTTGTTTTTGATCTATTGTTTAATGTACTTCCCATTGTTTGTGGGGATCTGAGTTTGTCTTTGTTTTGATATGCATTACTTTGTGTCCTGTCCTTATAATCATCTTGAAGAGGAAGAGAGAGCTGGTTGCTTTGCTTTTATTGTCTTACAGATATCTTGTTACTGTAAATGTTCTGTAACTCTTCCTCACAGTGGCCTGGGTTGGTCAGCAGTGTGTGATTGTGGTGTTTCCTGATCATACTCACTTACTATTTGATAAAGACATTGTCACAAAAATTACTTTATTTTGGGAATTTACTTAATCAACAAATTTTAGGCCATAAAGATCACTTATCTATAAAAACTTAAGCAATAAATCACTAAAAAATAAGGTCATCAATCGCTAAATTGATACAGAGCTCTCACTAACTGACGATTTGCAGTTCTGAACTCCCATTTTTGGTGCTGGGACTCCTATTTTTTGAAGGAGGCTATATTCGTTTGTATTGTGGGACTCCCACTTTTTGGCAAAGAGGGCTCTGGGACTCCTGTTTTCAAAATCCTAGTGAGAGCTCTGTTGATATACTCCATCCAGACCCTCATACATTGAGGGTTAATAATACATGTACATGTATTCACCAAGATAGTAAATTCATGCAGATATTTTAACCCAGACCCTCATACATTGAGGGTTACTAATACATGTATTCACCAAAATAGTAAATTCATGCAGATATTTTTTTAAAATATATTGTATAAATGTACCAGCTACTGCAATAAACCGAACGCATGTTACAACAAATAAAAGAGAAAAAAATCCAGTTCCATTGTTTTACCCATCACAGTGATGATCAATTTGACTTGATAAGTGCAGAGAGTGCAAATAGTACTTTCATTTTGGTTTTGCCATGTAAATTTTATCAGTTAATTATACACTGTACACACATGTGGAACAGGCTGAATGCATACAAAAAAGGAACATATACAAACAGCGTAGACCAAAATGAGACGCCGCGTCTCATCAGGCTCTGAGCTGTTTGCCATGATAAACACACTCTTGGTAATGGTAATAATAATAATAGTCTTTATTTTCAGAGGGTAACACATTTAGCGAAAAAAAGAGAGCTTATCTTTCATGAGGCCCTCTAATGGCAGATTATAAAAATTGTATATGACCAGGCCCTCATTCACTTTGCGTTAATTGGTGGGTGCCTATGAGGATGTGATACATTCTGTCAAAATTGGATCTAGCGAGATTAATATTGGTTCTACGCACACATTTTGTACACATAACATCAAGAATCCATCAGAATTGTGATAGAATCTTCCTATATTTTTGGTCCAAATGTGTACGCAAATGGGTTTGTGCGTATTATAAGTAGCTACGCCCCTGGTCATTGCCTAAAATTCTTTTTTTTTTGTGCAAGGAAACAACCAACCAGCTGGGACCTCTCAAGGCAGCATTCTATCATTGAAGATATTGACAGAGTAAAACATGGCAAAGCCCTTCAGTGCAAATGGTAGAAGACTTTAAGAAAACAAAACCTATATATAGCATGCATATACATGTAGTTTAACTAAGTTGTTATTTATGAAGTGTACAAATCTTAGTATGGAATCTTCACCTTATATTATTTTTATAATATAATAAGAAATGGCTTGTTAGTCACAGGAATTTAATGATGAGTACATAAAAATAGCTGTTCCCATAATTGCATGTATATACAAGTTCAACGTACATAGTGGCTTTTACACACCTGAAAATACAGTTAAAGCTTACAAGATTTCAAGCTTTTTTGAGCCCTTGGGTAGTTTGGATATTCAAAATCAGTGAAAGAATTTAACATTTGTGTCCTCTCATGACAAAAACCATCTAAATGGCATAAGCAAGCATAAGTTGGACTAGCCACCTCCATCTCAATGAAAGGTTCTTTTAAGCACCCTAAACATGTTAAAACTAATGGGTAAGAAACAAATCCCAATTACACAATCAAAAATTTTGCTTATCCTACCTACATATGTTCCCCAAATATGATGAAACAAAATAAATTTTGGAGGGGAAGGGGAGTGGGGAGAGGCAGGGAAGACATTATATTGATAGCCTAAGACAATGAGTTCTTGGCTACATGTACATGTAACTCTAACCAGACTCCATACAGAGGCAATCTGGATAGAGCTTTACAGATTATGTTCCTCATAACACAGGTTTAAATTAGCAAAATTTTTGAACGTAAAATTGTTACTATTTTCTTACCCATCTGTTTTAGCATATGTTTTGGGTGCTCAAAAGAACTGTCTCATTGAGACGGTTCTTTTGAGTACCAACAACGTAGGTTTTGGTTAAGAAATAAGAAAATTGTTTTTGGGTATGCACTCTTAACTAAAGGCCTGCTCATAACCATGCTCAATATCAACAGGATACATCTTTCTTTAACCTTTCCCTTGCTGAATATCTTTAAAGTTATTTACTACACTCCTCCCCAAGTCTCATCCTGTTAGCCTGCGCCATTCCAGTTATAAGCATATTTACAAGCAAAGTGGAAAATAGTGTGGATTCTGATCAGATGACTTCACCAGAAGCCAGCTGATCTGGATCTACTGTGCTTTCAAAAAAGGATAAATCTGTGGTTCAGCAGAATAAGGATTAAGACAGGATGTACTCTTAGTTATCATAATTATTGTTGAAAATAACATCTATCAGTATCATTCTTTAATTATACTGCTTGCAAAAATATAAGCTCTGTCACAGGACAGCGTACATGTAGCTAATGCAGGACTTACACTTTTACTCCTTTATAAATATTTTCATACATGTAGGTCCCAGGTTATGATTTCCGAATGGCACTGTACATAGATTTAGATAAACAAAATTTTTGAGCGTAAAATTGTAAATATTTTCTTACCCATCAATTTAAACATATGTTTTGGGTGCTCAAAAGAACCGTCTAATTGAGACAGTTCTTTTGAGTACCCACAACATATGTTTTGGTTGAGAAATAATAAAATTAAATTTTCGTTATGCACTCCTAACTTAAGTCCTGGGCATTGTACATAATGTATTTCTTTCTCTGTTGATTGTTTTTATCTCAGCAAACAGTGCAGAACCTGATTAGATGATGAATTATGTCACTTTCTGTGGTATCGTCTCTGAGTCAATGTATGCATTTATATTGTGGATTAAAATCACTATTCTTGTTCAAAATGTTATAATATATGCTGCAAAACCCACTAGAAGGAGCTGTTTATAAAAATACCCTAAGGTTGACTCAATGACTTATAGCTATTATAAGTTAAAACACAATCTACATTGAGAAATATACAAGACAGCCTGTACATCTGTGTCCAGAAGATCATCATGGCTAAATTATGGACTGGGCTTCTGAATTTTTCATTGTTGAGAAAATGCCCTTCATCAGGACATGTCCAAGATTTTGAGAAGCATTTTCGTTTGATATTGTTGAAAATACTAGATATATGGACACCTTACATGTAACTCCCCACAATAAAACAACATCTAAAAAAATCAAAATTATGCCGTTATAAAACGTGAACAGTAGTGTTTGTATGGCAAATTGTGTATGCCTGATCAGACTGCACTCTCAAAACATATGTCAAAACTGATGGGTAAGAAAATATTAACAATTTTACACTCAAATTGTTTGTTTATCTTGACCTGTGAGAGCGAGACCTGTATATGTACTTTGGCAATCTAAAGACCCAGATGATATGCCACAGAATGCAGTATTTCATCATTTTAAATTGGGAGACTATATCATTTTTTCATTATGTCCTACATATAGTTTTTCTCCCCATTTTGGGAATATGGCCTGACCCCCAGAATTGGGAATGTTTCATGTCATTTTATAAAAATTTAGGAAAACTGTAGAATATAATCTGACAAATAAAACTAAAAATCAAATATTTGGTTGACTAATAAGCACATTTCAAAAATTAGAACACAAAAATACATTTTGCTTTGGCAAAGTATATGCTAAGATGTCAAAAAATGGTGATGATTTTGTTTTCCTTGAATTGGGAATTTTCTCCTTGAAATTGGGGAAAAACATACTTTTTTCATGTGCTTCTTAATATCTAGTGAACCAAATGTTTATCACAGTGTGAGTTAATTCCCAATTCTGGGGGTCTGGTCATGTTCCCCAAAAATGGTCCGAGCTTACATATGAAAACATTGGAGTTGCTCCCCTCCCCATGGGGTAAACTGCCTAGGAGCAGCCTGCAAAGACATATATATAATGTCTTGCCTAGGAGCAGCCTGTGAGGGAGAGAGGCAGTATATGGAGATAGGAAGTGTAATGATAAATTACCATAGTGATAGAGTTAAGATTTGTTGAAAGCAATGTAAAGCAATTAATAATTATAATATGATGACTGATGTAGCAGTGCTGATTCCCCAGGCTGATTCACTCCCCGGGATTCACTCTAACGCTTTTTTGTTTTTCTTTTTAATATAAAAAAATATGCAACCCCAGAAGAAAAGAGTGGAAAGTTTATGGACCTGCTCGGCAGACTTTCGTAGCTGTTTCTCTCTTTCATACTGGGTAAGCAGTTGTTCGTTATCGTCTCTCAGCAACTCCTGATCTACTTCTGCCTCTTGCTTGTCTGTGTATGCTTGATCTAAGTTTTCAAGAATTCCAACTACGAGCGGCATAAGTTCTTTAACAACATCTTCGTCATATTTCTTTATCATTTTTTCAAATTCAGAGTAGACAGAGGCTGCCAGCTGAGAGACTTTTTCTGACATAACATGCCCCTCTTCTTTCGTACCGTACACGATTTCTGACATGACGGTAGCCATTATTGAAAAGTATTCCAAACCCCAAAAGCTTTTGCCAAGTATTTATTTTACAGTGGTTATACTACGTCATAAATTGACAATATATGGAAATTATTGACAGATTTCCTCTAACCATCCTCCATTTTGTTGTGATAATGATCTGTCTGGTCATGTGACTGCCACGCACATGCGTAATCCAATTTGTTTACATTTTGGAAAATGCCCCACCGCTTGACTCGCTCGTCTTGGAATGCATTTTTAGCTGCAAAGAAATTATGTCGTTTGTCTGTATGCTCACATAACGTGAACAGACGACATAATGCTACGTCCGCCACGTCGTTATCTGGCAAGACTGTCCGGATTGGCTGTGCGTCCGGGTTTTGGGGAGATACAGCGGTGTCAGGTAAATGAAGGGAGGCAACTATAATGTAATTGCAGGGGAGGCAATTTTAGTGATTACCGTACTTTATCAAATAAACGCTCTCACAAAATGGTACCATCAGAAGCTGAACTTTAAAACAAATTTAATGGATCAAACATAATTCTGCCCATTTTATCAAGTACAAGACTGACAATCATTACCAATAGCAAATTCTATAATTTTATTTGTATTAGTTTTTAAGCTAGATTTAAAAAATAACAGAGCCAACTGTCAAAGGGTCTAGGTATCTACTGCAGTGCGAGCCTGCTTTTACAACAATATGGTACTAAGAGTGTAGGTTGTACAAGGTTCCACACTGGAGGCTTATACACAAATTAGAATACTATATGATTAGAGGGTCCACGTCTATGTCTACCCACAGGTGGATCATATTGTGGCTCTGTGTGCACTTGCATAATTAGATATTGGTGACCTTGACCTAATTTTCAAGGTTTTCAGGGTCATATGATATAACATAAATGAAAAAGACTTGTCTGCACTCTATCTTCTGAGCCAAAGACCAGATTTTGGCCAAACTGGCAGATGCATCATTGGGAGGATCTTAATAAATGATAAGATTTTGATGACCATAACCAAATTTTCAAGGTCATTAGGGTCGTATGCCTCTATGAAAAAGCCTTGTTTCCACTCTACCTTCTAAACCAATGGCCAGATTTTGACCAAACTGGCACAGTTACATTATTGGGAAGACCTTAGTTAAATAACAAAAATATGTGATTAGATTATGCTGACCTTGACCTAATTTTCAAGGACACCAGTTCCATATACTATAAAAAAATTGGCACAGAAACATCATTGGGAGGACTTTAATAAATGATTAGACTTTGGTGACCTTGACATAATTTTCAAGGTCACCAGGGTCATACAACTCAAGGAAAAAAGCCTTGGCTGCACTCTATCTTCTGAACCAATGGCCAGTTTTTGACCAAACTGGCGGCACAGATATGTCATTTAGAAAAATTAATAAAAACTTCATAAAGGATTAGATTTTTGGTGACCTTGACCTAATTTTCAAGTTCACCTAAGTCATATAGTTCTATGAAAAAAGCCTTGTCTTTATATTAAATCATTGTACTTTATAGCATGTTATAAATGTATAGCAAAGGCTTATACTGCAGCACGACACAGCACTCAAGACTTTATTTATTTTCCTTTTTTCCAGCTCCACAGTTGATCCATGGAGGGAACTTAGATTTCCTTGTGTTTGATTATCTCTCAGAAATAACCATGTCATTACTCACTGCAGTCAGGCGGAAATCAGAGGTACATTTCAAATCTTAGAATGTCAGTGAAAAATCAGAAAACATACTTTCTTAACCTTTTTCAGACCAATGTGTTTTTCTATAAAGCTACATACAATAAAGTCAGGATCATCCATTGTATATTTTGAGGGGTCACAGGTTATACCGTAAAAATCCTATTAGAGACCCATGCGCTAATAGAGGCCCATCCCCTAGTTTAGACGCCAAAAATGCTGATTTTCAAATAAATTTCCACAAAAATCGAGCCTCTAATAGACACCCACCCACGAATATTGAAATAAAATTGTAACTACCTTATGCAGAAAAGTTTAGAATTTGTTATTACCAACAAATTTTTAGTCCTCCGCTTCCAACTAAAGTCCCTCTAAGGTACATTGTTTATACCCTACTTTCATTTTTTCCTTAAATACCGACGCTAGCAAGTTGTGTACCATGTTAAAACCGTTCCTTTTGCCCGCGAAAGTGCATGTTTAAAGTTTTATCGATACCTAGCGCTGAAACTGTGTCAATAGTCTTCTACCTATAGACTTCGTGACACCAGCATCTCAAGATGGTGACTCTTACCGAAAAATTGGAGCTACAGGATGTTTTAATGACTTTTATCGCACTTGTAGTTTCTAATAAAGGCCCACCCCCAACTCCATGAAAGGTCATGATTCTTATAAAAGCCCGGGCCTCTTATAGAATTTTTAAAGTAATTAAAAAAATATTGTTTTCTTTCTCTGAAGATTTATTTTGTCTTACCAAACAGTGCAGACCCTGATGATATGCCACACCATGTGGCATTTCATCTGGGTCTAATCTGCGTATACAAAAAAAAAACTGTTCAGGGTTTTAGGTCTACAAATGTTTGAATCATCCGTCAAGATTAATATAACGAAAAGTTTAGATTGTTACATATTTCGTAAGGGTCACAGGTTAAAATTTCTGAATTATATTGTACATGAATTTCTGTCACTGAAAAATGTTTACAGCCATATAGACCCTAATTGTGAAAACAAATAAAAGTGTACGACGTTATGGTTCAAGCAAAATATACACTATTCCTGAATCTTGCCTACCCTAAATTAGTTTTTAACCTTTCTCTAATAAAACAATTTTTCTTTTTCTTTAGTAATTAAGCCTCTCATCCCTGTGGACCAACTAGAATGCCTTGCAAACATTGCAGATCCAGAACCTCATCATGAGATGTTAGCCATCTTATCTGGATCTATACTCATCAGGATCTATACTGTTTTACATGAAAGATCCAAGATCTAATAAGAAGTTTACAATGTAATTCATAAACTTCTTTATCAGTTACCTCTCATATTAACTGTATTGCTGCACGCTGCCTGATAAACATGGTCTATCTCACAGCATGTGCCTTTATCTGCACTTTTTGAATGACGTCGCTAATGACTTTGAATCAACACAAAATCAAAAATTACGCCATAATCCCTAGTTTGAAGAGTGAAACAATGGGTAAACTAATAAATAGAATACCAGGTTCGTGTCTTTTGATATCAAGTTTACCAGGCTCGGCTTTGAGACCACATGTTGAATCGCTCGGCAAGCCTCTCGATGTCAACAAGAATTCTCAAAGCCTTGCCTGGTAAACTTGATATCAAAAGACACTCACCTAGTATTCTCTATATCTGGGCAAGCCTCGCGATGTCAACAAGCATTCTCAAAGCCTTGCCTGGTAAACTTGATATCAAAAGACACTCATCATCTATTATTCTCTATCAAGATTACCATATTTGACCTAATAAACACACTGACTATGCACATACCTTTTTCAAAACTATATCCTTGTTTGAAACATTGTAGATAGAGGTCTATATCAGATAAGCTTGTGGATATAAGGTGAGTATGTACTTACATGGAATGTGTGAATATACAACTGTATGTGAGTATATATTGGCATGCACAGATATAGAGCATAATGTGAGCTTATAAGGAACATTTGCAGGTATATTATGAGTAAATTTCCATATTTCTAGTAAATTAGTCCTACAATTCTGTTTTTAAGACACGAGATGGGTAAATATATAGAGATTTCAATGTCATTGGCTCATTGCATATGGCTATCTTGCAATTGGATTGGTCTTATTTTTCTTCCATGTATTTTCAGGACCAGGGATATGCCCCAGACTTTGTCCAGGTTGCCATGGCACCTTACATTAAAGATATAAAGAAAAAAGGTAAGCCTGATTTAAAATAGTTAAGGTTTACATGTGTACCATAGACTTATTATATATATCACTCAGTCGTAGATGTTGTAGGACCTATGAATCCATACCAACTAATACCATTCCACATCTTATCTTTTGCCGTATTCCAGTCCAGAATTTTAATTTATGCTGGCTCAAACATCTATAACAGAAGAAAAAAAATATTTGAGAGGAATATGAATATTTAGTGAAATAGATAAATATGAGCGAATATGTATATGCAAAAAAAACAACAACAACATCTCATCAGACTTTATAAGTCTAGTGCACCACTGTCGTCTCAGAGAATTTTGTTCAGACTCTAAAATAAAAATTACCGAAAAGGCTTTAACTTTGAATGAATTAAGATGATAAGAATGCTTGAGCTATCAAACAGGGCCTTTTCCAGCTATTTTGGGAAAAGGCCCCTGGCTTGAATTGGGGAAAATATGCGGCATTTTGGGAATTTTTAGAAGTGTAAACTGCTAAAAAATATTTACTATTGTGTGACATTTCGAACCATGAATACAGATGACATTCCGGTGTAGAAAGAGCATAAAAAAACCACCTGAGTGTGCCGAAATGCTATCAAGATCTGTCTGTTACAGCTCGGCTCAGAGAGCAATTCTGGGGCTATTTGTTGATCTTACCCGATGAGATTTATTTTTACCTTCAGATTGGGAATTTTTTCTTTGAAAATTGGGAAAAAAGGAGGATATTTTGGATTGGGAATGGGACCTAATATCGGACCCTGGTGATAGGGAGAAAAGGCCCTGTCAAAGTTCTTCTGTAATTTGAAATGATTTTACACCCCATGTTTTACTGAACCTACAAATATAGCCTTTACTAGTACTGTACATGTATAGATGTAGAAGCAGGGCTCCAGATATGGGTGAGTATTGGAAAATATTTTCTTTATTTCCCATCCAAAACATGTTGTGGGTACTCAAAGGAACCGTCTCAATGAGACGGTTCTTTTGAGCACCCAAAACACATGTTTAAATTGATGGGTAAGAAAATTGTACACACATAAAATTTCCTTATCTGGACCTATGTGGAAGTGAAAATTATCAGCATTTTAATTTCTGCTTTGCTTTATTAAAAATAGGTGTGATGGCAAAGTAAACATTTTTAAGTTTCCTCTGTTTCCCTAATATTGGGTTTGAAAGTAATCTGTAAGGTTTCCTCTGTTTTGCTATGTTTGTTGTTAAAGTAATCAGTAATTTTCCTTAGTTTTGCTTTAACTCTTAAAGAAATCAATGATGTCTCGTCTTCTTAATTAGCTTTAAAAGTAATCAGCAATGTTTCTCCTTTATTAGGTGTAAAGATATTTAGATGCTTTGTATATATAGGTGTATAATCAGTAAGTAATCAGTAATGTTATCTCTGCTTTGCTAAAATTATTAATTGTGAAAGTAATTAGTATGTTCCTCTGCTTAATTAGTTGTAAAGGTATATTCAGATACAGGCCCCCAGATAAGAGTGCGTACTGGAAAACTATTTTCTTTGTTTCTAATCTAGACATATTTTGTGGGTACTCACAAGAACCGTCTCAATGAGACGGTTCTTTTGAGCACCCAAAACACATGTTTAAATTGATGGGTAAGAAAATAATTACAATTTTACGCTCATAAAATTTCCTTATCTGGATCAATGTTCAGATATACGTTTCCTCTGCTTTATTATATGTAAAAGTAATCAGTTACACAGGTTTAGATAAACACAATTTTTGAGCGTATCATTGTAAATATATTCTAACCCATCTGTTTTAACATGTGTTTTGGGTGCTCAAAAGAACCGTCTCATTGAGACGGTTCTTTTGAGTACCCACAACATATGTTTTGGTTGAGAAATAAGAAAATTGATTTTAGTACGCACTCTAAACTTAAGGCCTGCAGTTATGATATCTCTGTTTTGCTTTATTAGGTTTGAAAGGGCTGACCTCTTGGCTCTCGTTTGTGATGTCTAATTGTGAAGTTGTTACTTTCCCATTGGTATCCTGGGTCAGATGTGGTGCTTGATTGTATAGATTCCTGATCTTTGCCTTCTTTCTTACTTTGAAAGTAATCTGCAATATTTTCCCCACTTTACTAGGTGTAAAAGTAATCAGTAATGCCGGAGGTGTGAACCCCTTATCCTGTGCTGCAGCTTTGAAGGAGGTGTGTAATAAAGCCAACACTGACCTCAACATTGCTGTTGTCACTGGTGACGACCTGATGCCACAGGTAAGTAGAAGGAACATGGGTTGACGGTACTAAATACATCATCAGTTCATGTGTACACAAAAGTTTTGGCACACAAATGTGTAATGCAGGGGATGAAATCTTTCAATATTGCACTTGTCCTGCAGGACGAGTGACATACAATTTTCACTTGTCTTGCAAACACATGCAATTGTCCTATAAAAGTGTATTTAGTAAAGAACACAAGGGAGTAATTTGTAATAAGACTTCCATGAGTAATTCTTCCCAAAGCACTCATCCTACAGGATGAGTGCTTTGGGAAGAATTACTCGTCTTTTATAGATTTCACTCGTAATTACGAGCGGACGAGTGGAATTTTTGCCCCCTGTAATGTTGAAAATTCAGCTTCTGCCATTTGTTGAAAGTGATTGCTGTGCATGCTTTAATTATTTTTTTCTGAGAAAATAGGGTTTGGTTATTCAATTACTTGCCACAAAATTTTTCTCTACTGAAAAAATATTTTAACATTTTTTATGCACATGGAGAGTTTTGCAGATTATCATAGGAAAAAGCTACCCCACAGACGGTCAGTTGCTTTGTGCTACAGTGAATGTCCAAAATGCAACACAAGGATATTGTTTTTATTTGATTTTCAAAATATTGAGTCCTTGTGCATGCATGAGCTACTGATGAAAGTTGCCAGAATGCGCTTTGAAAGTGATTTTTCGGCCAAAGTGTTTGTATTGAGGTCTATTGGAAATGAATTGGTACCGTCACCCCACATACATAGCTGTTCATTAACTTTGCATGCTGGGTAATCATGCTTTTGTTGTCGTCTGCTGACTTTTTTCAAAATTAACTTTTTCAAAAAATTCTTTCAGAAACACCATCAGAGTGTCAAATAGTTTGGATCCAGGTCAGGACCGACATTCTGGGTCCAAACTGTTTGCAAAGGTTATCAGCAGACCACAAGTCACCGCTCGCATGGAAAGAATTAAAACCATTACTCAATCCCTTTGTAAAGCAAAAATGATGCCTGGATGATGCTGGGTAATCATGCTTTTGTTGTCGTCTGCTGACTTTTTTCAAAATTAACTTTTTAAAAAAATTCTTTCAGGAACACCATCAGTGTCAAATAGTTGGATCTGTCGGTACTGATCTGGGTCCAAACTGTTTGCAAAGGTAATCGGCAGATGACAAGTCACCACTCGCAAGGAAAGCATTAATACCATTACTCAATCACTGGTAAATCAAAAATAATGCCTGGAATTCAGAAGTACAATAAACATATCTACACTGGTTTCAAGTCAGAAGCCAGTGGATCAGGATTCACACTTTTTCATCAACACAATGAATTCATTTCAATAATGCAAGTGACTTTTTAAGGTTTTATATGAATTTTGTTAGTTTTGCATATAACATCAGATTTTTGCATTTGTTCCAATCAGTAAGCAAGTTTACCAATGAATTTTCAAGATGCACAAACAGGTGTAAACAGAGTTTATCACCTATCAAAGGAAGCAAAATAGCATTTTAAGCTTCATTTGTTGTTTTTATTGGAGTTAGAAATACACGTCGGTACCAATATCTATTGACAGACGACATGCCAAACAACATTAATGAGGTGTGTCACATTGTCGAGGCATTTAGTGACGTTAGTAATGTTTTCCGCGTCATTCAATGATGTGCAAATGTCGTACACACTTAATATTGAATTTATTATAATTCAACATGATATTTCGGCTAAATTGCTCAATAAAGCAGCTTAATTGTTAAAATTTGAAGTCACTTGGATGGGATAAGCAGGTCATATGCAGGTCACATGGATGCGATAAAAAAATTCCCCACATGGTCTTGCCTATGGAACAGCTTGTCTTGAGCAATAAGGTGTTAGAAAATGGCATCTTCAGGCAGACAGTCAAGACTATGATGATGATCTGACTGGGAAGCTGCCTGGGCTGATCTGGGGCTGCAACTTTTCACATTTTGCTAAAGTGTTGGCTACAACAAATTCTGAACCAGGTAAGCCCTGAACCAACATTTTGTTTGCGAACAAAAGGACGAAAGTGTTCGGAATTTGAGAACATTTACCTTATCTTGATGGTTTTCAGATGAAACAGCTACAAGAGGCTGGAGTTAAGGAGATGTATTCTGGTGCTGTGATGCCTAGTACAGTGAATAGTATGACAGCTTATCTTGGGTAAAATACTATTCTTAAGCGGCCACTCAAAAATAGACAAAACAAAGATCTAAACGACCAATGGTAGCTTAATGAAGGTCGAAAGTATTGCAGAATGCTCCCCTTGGAGCATTCTGCAATACTTTTGACCGCATTCAGCAATAATTAGTCTTGAAAACCAATTTTTGGTCTTTTTGAGAGTGGCCGTTTTACACAGGTTTTACTGTAGTTTAAAACCTTGATTCTAGATATGATGTTTCCTTTCTGACAGCAAATATGGCTATAAAATTGTTCTAATTCCTTCAGGAAATATTTGGGGTACACCATACTCTTTTATGCAATCATTGATTACCCAGAAATACATGTGTGACAAAGAAAAAATAGGTCTCACTGCATTTTATCTAATTTTCATGAAGCTTGGTCTTTTTGTGTCTCCTAGGAAGCATGGCAGATACATAGGGATCATGTTGGCGGTGGAACATTTTTGGTTTCAGATCATTAACTTTTGAAGGGGTGCATCAATTTCATTAAAAGTTTGCAGAAGGGTAAAGCATTGTAAAATGCAGACCAAGTTCGAATTTGGAGATCATCATTCTGCAAAATTTTGGCTGAATTATGGCCCTTTTTGACTTAGGTTTTGCCAGGCGTACAATCCGATTAGAACTCAATGTTAAATACTGTAGCTCTCCATTCTTTAAGTCGGGTTTAAGCATGTTTACTCCAATATAGAATGATGTACAATATTTTTTTGTTAATTAAATCTATAAGGTTAAATAACCAATATTACATAAAGCAAATTACAAAGCCAAAGATTTCTTTCTTTAAGTTGTTCTACCTATTTGCTTTAAACTATATAAATATTTAAATTGATGGGTAAGGAAATAAATGCAATTTTAGGTGCAAAAACTATCCTTATCTGGACCTATGTTTAACCCTCCAAATTATTCATCATTTATATGATAAGATTCTCATATTTTATTTTACAGCACTTCAGTGCTATTAAAATATATTGTAACTGTACATTTTCATCCATAAGCACCAATTATTGTAACCCCAAACACAGCATTACACAAATGTTTAAAGGAACTTCGCTGTAGTTATTGACAAAGATTAGGAATCAATACAATCAAGCACCACACTCTACCCAGGACACTGTATGGGAAAGCGACAAAAAACACAAGAAAACATCACACACAAGAGAGCCAAGAGGTCAGCCCCTTCCCAAAGCTGCAAGAAACAGACATGGTAGTATGACAAAGACAATAAGATCCACAAAAGAAACATGGCCTTAGAACGGTCAGCGAGAAAATTACTGGAGGGCTTAAACTAGTTTTAAGATACCAACCTTACCCTTGATTTTGATATGGATCAAGACACATAGGTGTTTGGTTTGAATGAAAGATCTTTAACATATCCATAAATCATCCCCATGTACATATAAATCAAGATAAAAAAGGAGATAAAACAAAGATAAGGACTCAAAAGTATATACAACTGAATACCGGAGCAAAAGAAATCCAACAGTCAAACCCCATTGGGCCCTTTCTTTTTCTTTCTATCTTTACTGGTTCGCTCATACATGAGCATTACACCAGGGAGTGCGAATTTGGAAATTTTGATAAAATAAAAAACACAAAACACCAAAAAAACAAAACAACACAAAAAAAAACACAAAAACTTTTGGCTGAATTTTTGTTTAAATAAGGAGTGCCCTAAACACCTCTGTGGACTGGGCATTTGCCACAGAAGGAGGCAGACTATTCCAATGTGGAATAGTTCGGGGGAAAAAGAATTCTTCAGGGCATCACTGTATGTCTGGTGTCTGCGGTATTGAGCACTATGTGATGACCTGGTAGTTTTCAAACTATGAGCAGGGGTCATATACTTGTCTTTTTCAATAGACACTGCTCCACAATGAATCTTGTGAAGGGAAGCAAGGAGGACTGATCCTTACGGGCCTCAAGAGATGGCCTTTCAAGCTCATCAAGCATTTTGCCGACGCTACATGTGTTTCGCCATCTCCTGCAGGTCCAGCGGGCTGCTGTCCTCTGAACTTTCTCAATCTGATTAATCTGAAGTTTCGAGTGAGGGCTCCAAATGGGTGCTGCATACTCTAGTTTAGGCCGAACCAAAGTTTTGTATGCAACTTCCTTTGTACTCCTAGGTGCAAAAGCCAAATTCCTGCGAAGGAAGCCAAGTGTCTTAGTTGCTTTGGAAGAGATTTCAGAGACATGCTGACCCCAATCCATGTTATCTGTAATGGTGATACCAAGGTATTTTGCCGACTGAACATTTTCCAAAGTTTGATTGTGTAGTGAGTAGTCGAAAAGAATTTGTTTGTGATGCTGATGCCGAGTCACTCTCATTGAGTGACATTTGGCTACGTTAAATTTCATTTGCCAATCGGCTTCCCACTGTCCTAAGCTGGTGAGGTCTTCTTGCATGGTCAAACAATCCTGAAGTGAATGTATATCCCTATACAGGACACAATAGTCTGCGAACAGGCGAACAGAAGACCTGATGTTATCCGGCAGATCATTTATGAAGATGAGGAACAGGACCGGACCTAAGACCGATCCCTGGGGCACGCCGGATAGCACTGGGACTGGATCTGAGGCTTGGCCATCTAAAACAACTTGTTGAGTGCGCCCAGAGAGCCATGAGTTGATCCACTTGTGGGTGGATCCTCTAATCCCATAATATTCCAATTTGTGTAATAGCCTCCTGTGTGGAACCTTGTCAAAGGCCTTAGCAAAATCCATTATGATTAGATCTGTCTGTTTGTGCCCACGATTCACAGCCCCATCCAGGTTGCTGATGATGTCGTGCACAAACTGGACCAACTGGGTTTCGCAAGACCTCTGACTTCGGAAACCATGCTGACAGTCAGCAAGTATGCTATCTAAGGCTAGGTGTTTGTTGATGTTGCTGACTAAAATATGCTCTAGGGTTTTGCAGCAGATGCATGTGAGCGACACCGGCCTGTAGTTAGCAGCATCATATTTTTCACCCTTTTTAAAGACCGGAGAAACATTTGCTTGTCGCCACTCATCTGGTACCTCGCCCCGAACTAAAGACTCATTGTAGATGAGTGCCAGTATTGGAGAGATCTCATTGCTACACTCTTTAAGTACTCTGGCATTCAGTCCATCCGGGCCAGAGGCTTTATGAACATTTAGTCCGTCCAACAGTTTGGTGACCCATTTCGGGTCAACTGTTATGTCCCCCATGGAGGAGAACGGACTAGCCCCTTTCGAGGGCGGGTCAGAGTCGTCTTCACGTCTGAAGGCTGATTGGAATTGCCTATTACAAATGTTGGCTTTTTCCTTAGAATCTGTCTTAAGAATTCCGTTTTCTCTGAGTGATGTGATCCCATACGCGTCTTTTTCAAGTGATTTGACAAATGACCAAAACTTTTTAATCTTTCCAGGCTTGGGAGTGTCGGGATCTGAGCTATCGTTCTCGAACGTAAATATATTGGAAACGTATTTCCAATAGGCATCTCTCAGTACCTTCTGAACATGTGCTCTGAACCGCTTGTAATGAATCTTGACATCAGGGTCCTTTGATTTGCGAGCACGAAGGTAAATCTTATGTCTCTTTTTTACAGGCCGTTTGATCGTTGCATGGATCCATGGCACAGAGTATTTTGTTTTGGTCATTTTTGATGGGATAAACCTTTCTACACCCTCTACAAAGCCTGTTTTGAATTTGACCCACATGTCATTAACTGACATGTGACTGTGGTCTTCAGAAAGGTACGCGTCCTTAAATTGGGCCATGTGGTCTTTAAGGCCGACCATGTCTGCACGTTTATAGAGATAGATCTTGCGTGATGCCTGTTTTATTCTTTTAGCCTCAATGTCATACTCAACAACAGCCGCAGCATCAGGCCCCAACCATCTCATCTATAGATAAGACTTAAAACACATTTTAATTTTATGACTGACTTACTCGTTTTGTATGTGTTTACAGTGCTGGTCCAATCAGTAGAGCTCTAGATCTGGGTGCAGACATTGTTGTCACAGGTAGATGTGTTGACAGTGCCCTTGTCTTGGCCCCTTTAATACATAAGGTAAGGATTGTGTGAAAATCAGAATGCAGCATTTCCATAGGACTAGACAAACACAAATTTTGAGCGTAATTTTTTGAATATTTTCTTATCCATTATAAGTTCTTACATATGTTTTTGTGCTCAAATGAACCATCTCATTGAGATGGTTCTTTTGAGTACCCACAACATATGCTTTGGTTTAGAATTTCTGAAATAAGAAATGTTGTTATATCAAATTGAAGGGTTGACTAATGTGCAAGCAGAAATTCCTACCTTACACACATCTCTGACCTCTAGAATGGGGTTTAAAGTTAAAATATTTTACTTGTGCAGTTTCCTTTTGTTTTGTTGAGAAATTGGATAATACTTTTCAATTACACACTTTAATCTGGACAGGGCTTTTTCCAGCAATTTTGGGAAAAGGCTCCAGGCCAAAATCGGGAAAAAATGATGGACTTAAAATCAAAATTGGGAGAAATTACGGAAACGGCTTAGAACATAACAAGAGTAGCAAAATATATCCCCAAAGTCAAGTTATTTTAGATTGTATTATGCCAAGCATACCACTTAAGCACAAGATAGGACATTGTTTCTCATAAGTAGTAGTGGTCTCTAAAAAAAAAACAAAAAAAAAATGTTTACTTTTCATGGGAAGACAGACATGGTACATGTATTGGGAAAAAGGCGGCTATTTTCGATTGAGAATGGGGTCGAAATTCGGCTCCAAGAGAAGGGCAGAAATCCCCTGCTGAAGGAGACTAAAATAGACCTCTAGCCTCACTGGATAGTTGCCTAAACATGCTTAACCCATTACCTCACAGAGACCCCTTTTAATGCTTTTGCAAACAGAGCAGACCCAGATCAGGCAGGTCTTGCAAGAGCTGCCTGATTAGGGTCTACTCTGTTTGTTTATAGAAATATGATATATAATCCTACACGGGTGGACTTGACAAGTAGTTTCTTTGTTTTATGTACAAACATGAAAGTGTTTTTAAGAAATAGATCAGCTCCAGCAGTGAATTGTTGTTAATAATTCACTGTTTGGAACTCAGTTGTAAAGAAGATCACATCAGGAGCGAGTAGTGCAAGTGATTTATCTTCGTACAACTGAACGACAAACAGTGAATTATTACTCAACAAAAAATGCTGATCTATTTCGATTCTAACGCACAATAAAAGACGAAAACACATTTGAAGTCATCACCTTCTTCCAACTTTCCGCCATTGCACTGAAGAACTCCTGCCGATATTTAGACTACATCGCATAGGTTTACATGTATTTGTAACGTCTTTCAAATGACATTACACCGTTTAACGCTCCAGTTACAAATGACGCCAGCTATCACACACTTTAGCTGTGAATTATTGTTTGATATATCACCTTTTAACCTTGGCTCTAAAGGCGATGTGTGTTAGAATTATATAATTATTGTTCATAGTGGGTCAGCCTAGCATGAATATTCATGAAGGAAAGAGTTAAAGAATAATTTTATCATCTCATTGGCTGGTATATTTTGTCTTTCAGTTGAAATGGAATCCTGATGACTTTGACAAACTGTCAGCTGGAAGGTTAGTAGATTTGATATATCATTCTCTCTTTCTTGACTGATGGAATACTCCATCCAGTTGAAGCCATACAATTAACATGATCCATAATAGTTTTGATGTGCTATGCCATGCTGTCAATGTTAATGATTATGCGATTCCAGTTCAGCAATGGCAGGGGCGGATCCAGGATTTCTTGATATGTGGTTCAAATTTACAAAGGTGGGTTTGATTTGTTAATGGTACCTGATTGTTATCCCCCGACAAAGTTGGAGGGATACAGTTTTGGCTTATGTGAATGACTATGGGATTCCAGTCCAGCAATGGCAGGGGCAGATCCAGGATTTCTTGATAGGGGGTTCAAATTTACAAAGGTGGGTTTGATTTGTTAATGGTACCTGATTATTATCCCCCGACAAAGTCGGAGGGATTTAGTTATAACCCCTGCAAACTTTGTTTGTAGGGGGTATACTGTTTTCACGTTGTCCGTCCGTCCGTCCGTCCGTAACGCTTTGTTTCCTTAATAACTCAAAGAGTCATTGCTGGATTTTCATCAAACCTTGCAAACATGTTCATATATGCAAGACAAATACTTTAGACAAAAAAGTAAGGGCTAGGGGCCAATTCTATTAGAGTTATTTCCCTTTGTAGTCTTAAATGGCTTTTAATATAGTGCTTTATGCTTATGCTATTATAGGCCATACACGGGCCAATCAACTCCTACCACAGCTTTTGATGGAACAATTTGATACCTTTCCTATACAATGTAGACGTTGTCCGTCCGTCCGTCCGTCCGTCCGTAACGCTTTGTTTCCTTAATAACTCAAAGAGTCATTGCTGGATTTTCATCAAACCTTGCAAACATGTTCATATATGCAAGACAAATACTTTAGACAAAAAAGTAAGGGCTAGGGGCCAATTCTATTAGAGTTATTTCCCTTTGTAGTCTTAAATGGCTTTTAATATAGTGCTTTATGCTTATGCTATTATAGGCCATACACGGGCTAATCAACTCCTACCACAGCTTTTGATGGAACAATTTGATACCTTTCCTATACAATGTAGACACATTGAACATATGCATGAAGGAGTTTAGTTCAGAAAAAATAATTTTTGACAAAATGACAGCTGTGAGAACTTAAGCAATTTTTCCCTAATAAGGTGTTTGTATATGCATAGACGGTGCCTTTATGGGCCGATCAACTCCTACCACAGCTTTTTATGGAGCAATTTGATACTTTGCCTATACAATGTAGACACATTGAACATATGCATGAAGGAGTTTATAATTTTTGTTTGCACAGATTCTACTGAAATCTTTGTCTTCTTGTTCGAACTATAACTTGCCAAGTTTTTTCACTGACTCTTACTGTGCGGGGGGTATCTAATAAGCATTGCTTATTGACTTTTTTCATTTTGGCTGCATCCATTCCGTCCGTCCACACTTTTTGTCCGCCGGGGATCCATATCTCAGTACCTATTTGTCAGATTTGATGCATTCTTGGTATAAGTGATAACTACCATGGACTCTCAATATCCTGTAAGTTTCGTCAAAATCGACCCCTTAACACTTGAGTTGTTGCCCTTGTCCTCGTCAAAATCAACCTCTTAACACTTAAGTTATTGCCCTTGTCTTAGTATAGGCAATTATACTGCAAAACCTATATTAGCTTTTTTGTGTAATTATCTCCACATTTCCTTAAAGCATTTATATTTAACAACTTTTCACTATAGACCATGATTGCCCAGTGCCTGTAGATAAGTATGGCAGTGTCAAAGTTTTACCCCACCCCTTTGACCCCACCTAATGGGTTGAAGGTCAGATATTTAAATTTTGCAATAACTAAGGCAGTTGTCAATATTTTGCTGAAATTTTGCATGCAAGCAGAGGAGCAATAGTAATGAAGCATATCGAACAAGATTTTAGTCTGAAGGCCTGGGTCCAATCCCCTTGGGTGGAGCCAGGCCAAAATTGAATGTTTTGGGAATATGGTCATGTTGCATATCAAATTAAAGCTGACGACCCATGCAGCAACATGATAGCAAATATTTGCCCACAGAAGAAGTGGATCTTCAGAGAAAGGAATACAATATTTTGGGGAAATTTAATGTGACCCCTCAATATTTACAGTGGAGCATCCTGACTTTATTATATGTAGCTTTATGGAAAATTCCATTGATCTGAAAAGAGCTATAAAAGTATTCACCCGATATTGAAATGCATAATGTTTTTTGCAGAGTGGTTCACAAACTACCGTTCTGCTGATTTCAGTTTGGCTGGTCACCTGGTAGAGTGTGGTGCTCAGGTCACTGGAGGTATCTTTACAGACTGGCACAGGGTACCAGACTGGGTGACATGCATAATGGTTTTGCAGAGTGTTTCACAAACTACCATACTTCTAATTTCACAAACTATTTATAATTTCAGTTTGGCTGGTCACCTGGTAGAGTGTGGTGCTCAGGTCACTGGAGGTATCTTTACGGACTGGCACAGGGTACCAGACTGGGTGACATACATAATGGTTTTGAAGAGTGTTTCACAAACTACCGTACTTCTAATTTCAGTTTGGCTGGTCACCTGGTAGAGTGTGGTGCTCAGGTCACTGGAGGTATCTTTACAGACTGGCACAGGGTACCAGACTGGTGAGTTCCTTATAAACCATAAAGCGCCACCTATACTTTGTAGCAGATGACAGTTTCAAATTTTGCCGCTTTTCAAAAATAACAAATAAGGCATGATATTTCATGAGAATCGCCTGCTGGCAGACGATTCTCATGAAATATCATACCTTATTTTTTTTTTCAAACATTAAGAAAGATGTAGCAAAATTTGTCGTCTGCTGCAGTGGTGATTGGCGCTTTAAGAGTTAAAATCTTAGCCAAGATTGACCCTTTGTATACTACTGACCCCTTAATACATTCTTTGGCAAGCAGTGAAGACCCAGAGTGGATACCAGAAAATTATTTTTCTTATTTCTCAACCAAAGTATATGTTGTGGGTACTCAAAAGAACAGTCTCGATGAGATGGTTCTTTTGAGCACACCGGAACATAGGTTTAAACTGATGGGTAAGAAAATAATCACAGTGTTACACTAAATTTTTTGGCTTAACTGGCCCTATGGAAGACCCAGTTGAAGTGCTGTGGAACACAGCATTTTATCAGGGTCAACACTGTTTGCTAAGATAAAAATGATCTTCAGAGAAAAAAATCATTTGGAAATTGGTAAATGAAAAAGGTTAATGTATAGAGGATCTTACATGAGTGCTCATGTTTTACTGAATTTATTAAACAAGTTGAGGAAACAAGATAAAATGCGAGGCTTGCCGAGCATTTTATCTCTTTTTTGCAACAATTTTAATAAATTCAATAATACAGGAGCACGAATGTTAGATTCCATGCCCAGATCCAGGACTTTTTTAAGGGGGTGTCCAGGCCCAACAGCCAGAAAACAGTCTGGAAAATGTTGGGTTTTTTTTAGTCCTCAACTTATTTTAAAGTTTACAGAGGAGGTCCAATGGTGTTATTACAGTGACAACTATACTTTTCCAAGGATCCAGAGGGGGTCAAACAATTTCCAGGGGGAGTCCAACTTTTTCCAGGGGGGATTTCTATAGAAACCCATATAACTTGTGATTTTCCTGGGGGGTTGGGGGTCCGGACCCCCTATCCCCCTCCTCTAGATCCTCACATTAAAATTATTTTGAATTAATGTTTTTGGCATAAAAACGTAAGGGTTTTGTTAAAAGCGTCATTCCATAACATTTCCCGAAAATCTATAAACAACGTGTGGTTTATTGATTTTATTTCATGGGGTTATTTCACTCCCAGGCGCGACGTCATGTGATAAATTTATCTAACTACTGTAAAACATTTATATTTGGTGGATATTTATACCCCCCATAAACTTTGGTTGGATTGAACATATGCATGAAGGAGTTTGGTTCAGAAAAAATAATTTTTGACAAAATGACAGCTGTGAGAACTTAGACAATTTTTCCCTAATAAGGTGTTTGTATATGCATAGATGGTGCCTTCATGGGCCAATCAACTCCTACCACAGCTTTTGATGGAGCAATTTGATACTTTGTCGATACAATGTTGACACATTGAACATATGCATGAAGGAGTTTGGTTCAGAAAAAATAGTTTTTGAACAAATGACAGCAGTGAGAACTTAGACAATTCTCCCTAATAAGGCTTTTGTGTATGCATAGATGGTGCCTTTATGGGTCGATCAACTCCTACTACAGCTGTTGATTGAGCAATTTGATACCTTGCCTATACAATGTTGACACATTGAACATATGCATGAAGGAGTTTGGTTCAGAAAAACTAATTTTTGAACAAATGACAGCTATGAGTACTTAGACAATTTTTCCCTAATAAGGTGTTTGTATATGCATAGATGGTGCCTTCATGGGCCGATCAACTCCTATCAGAGCTTTTGATGGAGCAATTTAATACTTTGCTGATACAATGTAGACAGGTTGAACATATGCATGTAGGAGTTTTGTTTAGAAAAAATAATTTTTGACAAAATGACAGCTGTGAGAACTTAGACAATTTTGCCCTAATTAGGCTTTTGTATATGCATAGATGGTGCCTTCATGGGCCGATCAACTCCTACCACAGCTTTTGAGGGAACAATTTGATACTTTGCCGATACAATGAAGACACATTGAACATATCCATGAAGGAGTTTGGTTCACAAAAAATAATTTTCACATTATGACAGCTGTGAGAACTTAGACAATTTTTCCCTAATAAGGTGTTTGTATATGCATAGATGGTGCCTTCATGGGCCGATCAAGTCCTATCAAATCTTTTGATGGAGCAATTTGATACTTTGCAGATACAATGTAGACACATTGAACATATGCATGAAGGAGTTTGGTTTAGAAAAAATAATTTTTGACAAAATGACAGCCGTGAGAATTTAGACAATTTTTCCCTAATTAGGCTTTTGTATATGCATAAATGGTGCCTTCAATGCCAATCAACTTCTACCCCAGCTTTTGATGGAACAATTTGATACTTTGCCGATACAATGTAGACACATTGAACATATCTATGAAGGAGTTTGGTTCACAAAATATTTTTTTGACAAAATTACAGCTGTGAGAACTTAGACAATTTTTCCCTAATAAGGTGTTTGTATATGCATAGATGGTGCCTTCATGGGCCAATCAACTCCTACCACAGCTTTTGATGGAGCAATTTGATACTTTGTCGATACAATGTTGACACATTGAACATATGCATGAAGAAGTTTGGTTCAGAAAAAATAATTTTTGAACAAATGACAGCAGTGAGAACTTAGACAATTCTCCCTAATAAGGCTTTTGTGTATGCATAGATGGTGCCTTTATGGGTCGATCAACTCCTACTACAGCTGTTGATTGAGCAATTTGATACCTTGCCTATACAATGTTGACACATTGAACATATGCATGAAGGAGTTTGGTACAGAAAAACTAATTTTTGAACAAATGACAGCTATGAGTACTTAGACAAGTTTTCCCTAATAAGGTGTTTGTTTATGCATAGATGGTGCCTTCATGGGCCGATCAACTCCTATCAGAGCTTTTGATTGAGCAATTTAATACTTTGCTGATACAATGTAGACACGTTGAACATATGCATGTAGGAGTTTTGTTTAGAAAAAATAATTTTTGACAAAATGACAGCTGTGAGAACTTAGACAATTTTGCCCTAATTAGGCTTTTGTATATGCATAGATGGTGCCTTCATGGGCCGATCAACTCCTACCACAGCTTTTGAGGGAACAATTTGATACTTTGCCGATACAATGAAGACACATTGAACATATCCATGAAGGAGTTTGGTTCACAAAAAATAATTTTCACAAAATGACAGCTGTGAGAACTTAGACAATTTTTCCCTAATAAGGTGTTTGTATATGCATAGATGGTGCCTTCATGGGCCGATCAAGTCCTATCAAATCTTTTGATGGAGCAATTTGATACTTTGCAGATACAATGTAGACACATTGAACATATGCATGAAGGAGTTTGGTTTAGAAAAAATAATTTTTGACAAAATGACAGCCGTGAGAATTTAGACAATTTTTCCCTAATTAGGCTTTTGTATATGCATAGATGGTGCCTTCAATGCCAATCAACTTCTACCACAGCTTTTGATGGAACAATTTGATACTTTGCCGATACAATGTAGACACATTGAACATATCTATGAAGGAGTTTGGTTCACAAAATATTTTTTTGACAAAATTACAGCTGTGAGAACTTAGACAATTTTTCCCTAATAAGGTGTTTGTATATGCATAGATGGTGCCTTCATGGGCCAATCAACTCCTACCACAGCTTTTGATGGAGCAATTTGATACTTTGCCTATTCAATACAGACACATTGAACAGATGCATGAAGGAGTCTGGTTGAAAAAAAAAAAAAATTGACAAAATGACAGCTGTGAGAACTTAGACGACTATTCCCTTATATGGCTTTTGTATATGCATTGATAGTGCCTTTATGGGCCGATCAACTCCTACCACAGCTTTTTAATTTGATAATTTGTCAATACAGTGTAGACACATGGAACATATGCATGAAGGAGTTTATAACTTTTGTTGAACTTAGACAATTATTCCCTTATATGGCTTTTGTATATGCATGGATAGTGCCTTTATGGGCTGATCAACTCCTACCACAGCTTTTGATGGAGCAATTTGATACTTTGCTGATACAATGTAGACACATTGAACATATGCATGAAGGAGTGTATAATTTTTGTTTGCACAGATTCTACTGAAATCTTCTTTTCAAAACTAAGGTCTGCTGGTTTGAACTATTACTTGCCAAGTTTTTTCACTGACTCTTACTGTGCTGGGGGTATCTAATAAGCATTGCTTATTGACTTTTTTCATTTAATTTGGCGCTGTTGGCAGTAAAAATAGAAATCATAGAAATATGAGACCACGAAATACTGTTTGGAATTCAGTTACACAATAAGCAATAAATGGAGACATCCCCTTAGTATGTTGGTATCCGTATCATTAAAAAAAATCTTTGAACAGTAGAGTATGTTTTAACGTAGGGGGAACCACATCTTAAAAGGACTACTAATAAAGGAAAGAATATGCTCCCTTTGAGAGTAAAAATAACTTTAAAGGACATTAAATTGAGAAACTGCCAAAATTAAACTAAGCCAATTTGTCAGTCTTTTAAAATTGTCAAAATTTGATGCCGTAAATATTAAGTGGTTTACAGCCCTGATAAGACTAGTATTCCCATTAAAAATGAACCCAAATATGTAATATTGTCATTGGTAGTCCAAATATATCAGGCCCAGAGGTTATAAAACTTTTTTCATGCTCAACTCAACTGAGCACAAAATTTCAACTGCTCATAAAAACTAAAATATCGGCAAATGAAGAAGTTTCTTGCTCTAAGTCTCTCAGATGTTGTATTTATCATGCTAATAAATGTTAAAATGCCAACAATTGTTGGCATTTTAACATTTATGAGCAGGATAAATTTGGTGCTCAGTTGATTTGAGCATGGAAAAAGTTTTATAACATCGGGCCTGATTCATCTGGACTACCAATGACAATATGACATGTTTGGGTTCATTAGCAAACGGTGAAGACCCAGATAAAATGCCACAGAATGTGGCATTTTATCTGAGTCAAAGAAAAACGATCTTCAGAGAAAGATTACCACCTGTAACACCTCTGACAATATTTTGACTTTTTTGTATCAAACTTCTTTGCTGTCCATTCTAAGATGGTGATTCTTTTGCTGTTTACAGTGAAACCTGAGTAAAATGGCCACTCAAAAATGGACAAAACAAAGATTTTAATGACAAACAGTAGTTTAATGAAGGTCAAAAGTATTGCAGAATGCTCCTGTTGGAGCATTCGGCAATACTTTTGACCTGCATTAAGTGATAATTGGTCTTAAAGACCAATTTCAGGTCTTTTTGAGAGTGGCAGTTTTACACAGGTTTTACCTTACTTTAATTGTAATCTTGCTGTCCTGTGGTTGTCTGTATTCTGTTTCTCTTTCTCGTGATGCCATGGGTTGGACTATAAGAATCCATCATGAGTGTGAGGGTGGGATAGAAAAATCTGTCCCAAGGATCACTGATTGGCATCACAGGGCTTGCGGAGTGATGACAAACGGTGATCACAAGGGACGCATTCTTCTAACCTATCCTCACACGAATAATGGATTCTTTTTCATGCTCACTACTAAATACCTCATTTTATATTGGAAAAACATGAAAAAGACTTCCAGAAAATCCTGAATATGCTGCGATGTGACATGGTGGCGTAATTTTAACATTACAATGACGTCACGGAACAATGTGTGGCCACCGTGCGGCCGACATGCGGCTGTTTGTTTTTTATCTTTCCCACAGGCTGGTATGGTTATGTGGGATTATCTCACATGGGTAAAAACAACTGAAATCCCGACCTGGTGCGAGAATTTGGTGGTCTGTGATCATGGTATTTTCTAGCCACACTCACTTGTGTGGTCTAAAAATTGCTAATTATACCCCCGGTACGAAGTATATAGGGGGTATATAGTTTTTGCTTTTTCTGTAATTATGTTTGTCTGTCTGTCTGTAAACTTTTTTTTCCGTCAAAGATTTCTCAGCAACTACTTGGGTTAGGATTCTGAAATTTGGTACAAAGCTTGATAGTGATGAGTTGTATCGTGTAACAAAAGAACAGCCACATATTGCTTATCAGTCCTTTTATTTGTTCATTTTTCTTTCTCTCCAATGGAAATTTCTGTCACAGATTTCTCAGCTCCTATTGGAGCCAGTGTTTTCAAATTTTGTGTACACCTTCAGGAAGGCAAAGTGTACTGAGTAAATGGAAATTAAGATGCTAATCCTCATTTTGCCTTCTTTTTTTTTTTTTTTCCTTCTTTCTCTCTTATATAATACATATGGACATTTTTTTCTGTCAAAGATTTCTCAGCAACCACTTGATTTAGGATTCTGAAATTTGGTACAAAGCTTAATAGTGATGAGTTGTATTGTGTAACAAAAGAACAGCCACATATTGCTTATCAGTCCCTTTATTTGTTCATTTTTCTTTCTCTCCAATGGAAATTTCTGTCACAGATTAATCAGCTCAGATTTCTCAGCTCCTATTGGAGCCAGTGTTTTCAAATTTTGTGTACACCTTCAGGAGGGCAAAGTGTACTGTGTAAATGGAAATTAAGATGCTAATCCTCATTTACCTTCTTTTTTCAATTTTTCATTTTTTCCTTCTTTCTCTCTTATATATATAATACATATAGACATTTTTTCTGTCAAAGATTTCTCAGCAACTACTTGAGTTAGAATTCTGAAATATGGTATAAAGCTTGATAGTGATTAGTTGTATTGTGTAACAATAGAACAGCCACATATTGCTTATCAGTCCCTTTATTTATTTTTCTTTCTCTCCAATGAAAATTTCTGTCGCAGATCTCTCCGCTCCTATTGGAGCCAGTGTTTTCAAATTTAGTGTACACCTTCAGGTAGGCTAAGTGTATAGTGTAAATGAAAATAAAGATGATAAAGCTCAATTTTTCCTTCTGTCACTCCTATATAACACATATGGACGTTTTTTGTTTTCTCAGCAACTCCTTGATTTAGGATTATGAAATTTTGTGTACACTTTCAGGTAGGCAAAGTGTATTGTGTAAATGAAAATTAAGGTGCTAACCCTCATTTTGCCTTCTTTTTTCAAATTTTCAATTTTTCCTTCTGTCACTCTTATATAACACATATGGACATTTTTCATCAAAGTTTTCTCAGAAACTACTTGATTTAGGATTATGAAATCTTTGACAATTTTGTCTTTTCTCTGAAAGTGTTACAACCTCTGATGGCTACCGCCGGGGGTATGTGAGCTTTGCTCACTTCTTGCTATATTTAATTATTTACTGGTATTACAGGTCCAACATAGGGTTTCCCATAGTTGAGTGTAGTTCAGATGGAGATTTCATTGTTACTAAACCTCCGAAGACCGGTGGCTTGGTTTCTACGGCAACAGTTAGTGAACAGCTACTGTATGAGATTGGTGATCCTAGCCAGTATATACTACCTGATGTTGTCTGTGACTTCACAGGTGTGAAATTAACAAAAATAGAAGGTATGTATTTGTGCCTTTTAGCACATTAGGCCAAGAAAAAAATAAATGTGGTTCAGGTTACCCGGCCTACCCTTTAATTTTACCCCCTTCCCTAAACTTTTTTCTCCAAATTCTGAATTTGGAAGAGAATAGCAGAACAAAATAATTTTGTTCTGCTATTCTCTTCCAACTTCAGAATTTGGAGAAAAAATACATATCAAAATGACCAACAAATTTCTATGCATTCAGCCTTTGGTATTGGAAGTAAAAGGATTAAAATAAGGTTATATCATCAAAAATAGATCCTTCTTTTTCAGTTTTGTTTTATTTGATACATTTCTAAGCAGGTCTGAATATTCCAAGAAAAAAAGTTAAAAAAAAAAGTATCCTACCTATCTACCCTAATTTTTTTCAGGGTGTATTCTGAGCCACACATATTTTTTTATTTGGCCTTATGAAATCATCATTTTTCTTTAAAGATATAAACATTGTAGTTAGATTTGTCGTATGATGTTATTGTTAATCAACAACTAACATTTTTTCATAAACAAGGCAACAGTTAGTGAACAGCTTCTGTATGAAATCGGTGATCCTAGCCAGTATATACTACCTGATGTTGTCTGTGATTTCACAGGTGTGAAATTAACAGAAATAGAAGATATGTATCTATACCTTTTAGCACATTATGAAAACATCATTTCTTTAAAGATACATGTATATAGATAGAAGGCAAATCCTTTTTGCCGTAGGATGTTATTGTTAATCAATAGTTAACCTTTTTCATAAACTGAATATTCTAACACTGCTGGCCTATATAGCTTATGGTTAAATTCAGTGATTTATTGGTTGATAAATCACTGCACGGACTGGGCACAGACTGATGTGACGTCATTCGGTCGCCAGTTTGATTTTCATGACGTCATCTGTTACGTACATCGTTGTAACATTGACAATAGACGGCGTAACGTCATTTTTACAACTAATGTACATTCAAAACGTACATAAAAATATGCGTTTTAGTCCAAACAAGAACTATGGGAAATTGTAACGCTCTCTTCAAGATTGCGGAATCCTTATAGACTTTGAAGTTTTCGTTCATATTTTTAATCTTTGTGTGTGTTAGAATCGAAATATATTCCCACTGGCAGTGATTTATTGCTTGATATATCACTGTCTGTCGGTCAGTTGTCAGTTTATAAATCTCTCACACTACACCCTCGCGATTTATCCACTTAAACGACTGACCTCCAGCCAGTGATATATTAAGCAACAAATCTCTGGGAGCGGGAATATATTCCAAAAACATTCTTGCCTAAGTAAGTACAGTAAAACCTGTGTAAAACAGCCTTTCAAAAATAGACAAAACAAAGATCTTACTGACAAATGGTAGCTTAATGATGGTAGAAAGTATTGCAGAATGCGGGAGCATTCTGCAATACTTTTGATCTGCATTAAGTGATAATTGGTCTTGAAAACCAATTTTTGGTCTTTTTGAGAGTGGCAGTTTTACACAGGTTTTACTGTATGTAGATATAGCTGTTTGAAGCAATATTGTCAAATGAATAAAAATCCATGATCAAATCTTGAGAATCAAATGCTGTTCCAGGCCTTCAGTCAAGAGTGTCTAACAGAAAAATAGTTTACTTATTTCTCAACCAAAACATATGGTGTGGGTACGCAAAAGAACTGTCTCAATGAGACGGTTCTTTTGAGCACCCAAAACATATGCTAAATATTATGGGTAAGAAGATATTAACAATTTTATGCTGATTTTTTTTTGCTTATCTAACCTGTGTTTGAAACAACTTCTGAAGTCAAGTGTTAATGCAATAGAACAAACGTGTGATTGTTGTCCTTGCATTTAGCTAATTTCACCAAAATCATGGCACTAAAACACAGATAAACATTTAATACAGTTCCTGAGAGAGTATCTGTGTGCATGAGAGGTCCAGAGAAAAATATTGCATAAATGATTAGAGGCATATTTGAGATGCAAGAAAATCGAGGGTGATTGGCTTGAATCATGGTGCGGTCCGAGAAATCCAAGATGGCTGCCAACATGGTGGCCGATTTTATCAAAAATAAGTATTTATATTAAAAAATAAACTGCTACAACATGCTTCTTGTTTGTTTTGGACTCAAAAATCATGTCAGAGTTGGACCCCTTTGACAAAACTTTCTGGATCTGCGCATGATACAAGCTTGTAGTGTATATACTAGCTGTGCAATGAAGAAAATCATGCTGATCAGACTGAAGGAATGCACAGGCTGATCTTAATCATTATTTTTCTAATACTACAATAAAACCTGTCTTAAGCAGCCACTCAAAAAGAAGACCAAAAATTAGTGTTCAAGACCGATTATCGCTTAATGCAGGTCAAAAGTATTGCAGAATGCTCCAAGAGAGCATTCTGCAATACTTTCGACCATCATTAAGCTATCATTTGTCTTTAAGACCTTTGTTTTGTCTATTTTTGAGTGGCTGCTTAACACAGGTTTTATTGTTTATAGACTAGTTTTCTTTAGATATTGCCCAATCATCATATGCAATGATTAACTGCAGGTAAAGCTGGTGAATCAGTCTTGGTAACAGGAGCCAAGGGGAAGCCACCTACCTCAGATTATAAAGTAAGTTACATCCTACAGTTAGGCCAAATTAAAAAATAAGTGTGTTTCGGGTAACAGGTCTGAAAATTTTAGGTAGGGTAGGCACACATATTATTCTTTTTTTATAATATAATTTTATGCATTTTGAAAGGCATTTCGCCTTTCAAAATGCATAAAATTATTTTTTCCCAGAAAACCTGATTTTTTTTAGGTTTCACTAGTAAATTTAGGTAGGGTGGGTTACCCTAAACACAATTATTTTTTTATTTGGCCTTAATTGCTTTTTGTTGGTATTTGTTTATATTTGATGGTCATTTTATTGTGGCGCTATTGGTTGTCAAGGAAAAAATTGCCAAAATCAAAGACTGCCAATGAAGTCAAAGAGTTCTTGAGAAGAAGAACAAACTGACACATTTTATTCAGTATACATCTCTAGTTTTATAAGGGGCAATACAGCATATGTCAAGCAGTCAAGGACATGAAAAAGTAAATTTACTTCTTCATAAATTAAAAATAGCATTATTAAACAATTTAGCATGCATTGTAATTGATTGACAGCTTTACCTGTGAGTAATTTGATAAGAATAGAACTGAATTGTATACATAAACCGGTGAAAATCAATGTTTATGACTTGCAAATCATCATGTAAAACTCACTTTCTTAAGATTACAGGGCTTCATCAGAAACAACAGATTTTTATTTAGAAATCAAAAGACAGCCAAAATTTAAATCCCTCAAAAGGACTTAACATAAAAATGCCAAATTTTGCTGCCCTTAAGTTTAACTGTTTTACAGTAGTATGAAATTTTATGGAATTTTATGGAAATTGGTCTAAAAAGGGTCAAAAATTGGCTTTATGAAAGGTTGGTTTGTTTTGTTTGTTTGCTTGCTTTACGTCCCAAGTCAACAGCTAAGGTCATGGTGGGACAGTCAGTTCACCTAACCACACTTTTTCCTGGGCATGCTTGAACAAGCAGTTAACCAGTAATTTGTGCACATAACTTTGCATGTAACCCTTCTTGAATGAATCAGCGGAAGGGAGGAGAATAACCGTAAAAATTATTTCATGATCAATCTCCACGACAGTATGGGACTGGGCCAGGATCAAACTTGCGACCCCTGGATCTGCAGTCAGACACGCATCTGTAGCCAGACACGTTACCGACTGCGCTACGCAGCCCGGCTTATGAAAGGTTGGCTCCAGTTATCTGTTTTCAGGTCAGTGCCACATTCTCAGATGGCTATAGAGTAACTGCTGTCGCCTGTGTTGGAGGACCAAGATCAAAAGATAAAGCTTTGAGAACAGCAGAGGAAATATTGAAGAGGTATGGTATATATACAGTGAACTTGTACTGACTCACATTATTCAACCTAATTTGCACACATGCTTCTATAAGTGTGACTCTATGGGTTAAAACTATATTCTTGCATAGGAATTCTTTACGCGAAGCTGTTTGAAGCCGCAAAATCTATGTTCAAATTATGAGATTTACGTGCTGTTTGAACATGGCTTTTTACTTGACAAAGCCTATCTGGGCCCTGATTTGTTTGCATGGCGTTACACAGAAAAGCGTTGTGGCCTTGACTGATCATTTGGCCAATGCTTTTGTTCGCGAAAATGTTGCACGCTTCTATGATGTTGTTGGCGAGGTTATGACGTTCGTAAGTTTGATGCTGACACCATTTTGTTTAGAGAAATCCAGTGTAAGAAAATGGAGTTTTAATGTTTAAGCCATGTTTTCAGTGTGGTTTTAGGTTGAAATCAGGTAAAATATGCAAGAATAGTGATCACACATGTTTGTTTCATTGCATTAACACTTGCCGGGTCCCTGGGACAATGATTGAACACGAGGCCTAACGGCCTCGTGTTCAAACAGCTTCCTCGGGACCCAGCAAATGTAAATGCATGAAAAAAATGTGTGATCCGTATATTAGAAGTCAGTTGATCTGGATCTACAATGTGTGCACCTGTGGTTTACCAGGCAGAGTTTATGACGTAAGACTAAAGATTGACATTCTGTTTGTTGAATGATGGGGGCTGTGCCCGCACACCCCTGCTTCCATATTATGTAAGGGTTATTTAATCATTTGTAGGCCGTGTTGTTTCGGATCCCAATATGGTAGCAACCCCTAAACAACAAATTGAATGCGCCCGGTAAACCAGAGACTATCCCTACAATGTTTTCAAAAGAAGATATAGAATTTTGAAAAAAAAAAGTTATGAGCACAGTGACCTATCTGGGTGAACATGGAAAGAATACACATGTTGAAACTTCATAATCAGGGTTCGCACAGGCTTGATTTTAGGGCTTTCTTGAAAAGTCCTTGAAAATTAAATATGCCTTGAAAAGTACTGGAAAATCATGCGAAGGCCTTGAAAAGTCCTTGGATTCTTCTTTTTTCTGTAGGAATTACCACTGTTGATACAGATCTAAATCAGAATAAAACTGTTGTGCCTTTATTTGGTGCAGCAAAAGCTGCACCAAATAAAGGCACAACAATTTTATACTTATTTTCTCGTACTAGTTTCTCCATGATCTCAGTCTAGAATTTCTGAAGTAGAATTTTAACCCTTCAATCAGGATTTTTCATAGATTTTAAAGTCCTTGAAAACTGCAGGATAGTCTTAAGAAGTCCTTGAGAAGTCTTTGAATTTTACTCAAACTTGCCTGTATGAACCCTGATAATGAACCAATGTGTTAATCTGTGGGAGTATATCTGTAGAATGGGTGTATCAAGAACAGACTGTATTTGATAGCAAATAATGAAAACAAAAGATGTTTTGGATATATATTCTAGGCAGACCCACTCTTTTAAACTCAAACAAGATCCAGATAAGAAAATTTTATGAGCGTAAGAGTGTAATTATTTTCTTGCCCATCAATTTAAACGTGTTTTGGGTGCTCAAAAGAACCATCTCAATGAGATGGTTCTTTTGAGCACCCACAACATATGTTTTGGATGAGAAATAAAGAAAATAGTTTTCCAACATGCACTCTTATCGTGAGGCCTGTCAAAATACTGATACCTCTATCACTCTATTCCTATGAATCTTTTGTTAACAAGAGTTATTTTTAATTCCTAGATGTAGGAAGATCTTTAAGATGCTCAAGATGGATGATTTCTCTAATGTGAATATTGAAGTACTTGGATCAGAACACAACTATGGACCAATGTCAAAATTACCTCAGGTACTAGCACATCAGTGCATTGAAGGAAGCACTTGACTGTTACTGTGCAGTCCCTTTATAAGGCTATGTTTGTGGTCCATTGAAATGTATAGTGTTATATGATTGTCAATCATTGGGTTATATACACTCATTGGCCATTAGTGAGATCCCAAATCAGCTTACAAGAAATTGACAAAAATATGGTCTGAAACAATGGTATTTTCTAGCCATTTAAGACAATTTCTATAATAATGTAGCATTCTTAAGTTGAAAAATAACAAATAATGGTATGTTCAAAATTTCAGTTAATTTGCATTCCTCGTTTCCAAATTATTAAAATTTTAAATGTAATTAATTTTTTCAAATGAAGCAGCATTTGCCATTATGGGAACTCACCAATGGCCACTGAGTGTATAAAGGGACAATTTTACAAAGAAATTATAGGAAAATGACCATTTTATGGCCATTTTTCTATAATTCCTTTGTAAATTTTCATGGTAAAAATTTGGAAGCCACAACATGACCATGTTATATCCAATCCATGTTATAAAGAGGTGTTAAGGATTGAAATTCATATTTTAAGCTTGCAGTGGATGATGAAAAACATTAGCTATTTTAATGTCTGTGAAGCCCAAAGGGCTTCTCGGAAACCTCAAAATAGCTAATGTTTTTCATCATCCAGTGCAAGCTTAAAATATGAATTTCAATCATTTATTTTCATTCTATATTATCAATCAAATTTACTTAATTATCTTCCACCCAACCTGTCAGTTATCCTTATAAAATGAATTATTTCATTTGCAACGGAGGTGTTGGAACAGTCAGGGAATGAAACTCGTGATTATAACGTCGTGGAGATATGTGAATGATGTCACGCAAATGTCGGTAAACAATGAATGTTATTGGCCGATGTTGACGTTACTCTGCCTAGTGGCGCAGTCTAGATCACATGACATTTCAATGTTTTGCATCAAGAAATGCAAGCAGCCAGAAATGTTGGTTTCATCTAAGGCAACTACACTGAGAATGTAAATATTTATAAAGGGACTACACTGTATCATGTTGTTTACTTCCCAATTTTTATGAAGTTTAATCTAAACGTATCTGACCTATATTTCATGGTTTATTCATTTTGTCTTATATCTGGAAAACCATCTGAATGTCATTCTTTCAGATGATGATACATTGTGATGCAACTTCTGACCTGTATGTCCTATATTTCATGATCAAGTAAATTGGAGGATATTCAAATTTTTGGAATGAATATGCCATTTATTTCATCGAGTGAAGCGAAAATGCATATTTCATGAGTGGCAAATCCACAAATGAAATAAACTTTTTCTCGCTTCACGAGGTGAAATAAATGGCATATTCATTCCAAAAATTTGAATTTTCTTTTTATTATATACAATTTTTCCGGTGACATATTTTTGCGCTAAATGATGTCATACACGTTCACACATTACATCATATTAATGATGACCTTGCATAATGTGCAATGTCGGCCAAAACTGAGACCATAGGAGCAGGAGTAGAAAAAGTGAAAATTTCAGCAAACCCGACAATTTAATTACCAAAATTTTCCTTGTGATCTAACTAAGAAAGTGAATACCCACACTTTGTGTTTTTGTCCACTAATAAGAAAGTTACAGGCGTTAGAAATTCTGAAGTGGGCTCAAAGAGGTCATGGAGAAATCATAGGACATCCAATTTCACCCGTGAAATATAACTTCTATTTTCACGGCTGTGAAATACACCTTTTTATATTTTCACGGCTGTGAAATACAGCTTTTTTAAAATATGCATTATATTTAATAAATATTTTCCTGTATTTCATTACTTTGTATATAATAAAAGTGGGTATAATGTATCAGGCTGACTAAACGCTCAACATTGTAAAATCTTATGTAGATTTTCTGGCACATTGGATTCAGGTGAGCGAGCTTTACCCTTTTGAGCTGCTTGTTTTGTAATTCCAAGACCTGGCAAAAATGTTGTCAAAGAATATGTTAGAAGTCAGTTTTAGCATTTACCAGTCTTAACCACATATGAGCCTGCATGTGAGATTTTGGTACTAATCACATATGCATAGACACCCATTAACCCATTTAAGTTGAATGGAATTTCCCACTATTATCAATTGGACCGGTCCATTTCCGTTTTAAGGGTTGTACGGTTGTAGTTTTCATTTTTATTCAAATTTCAATTGAATATTATGTAAGCAAACAGTGGAGACGCTGATCAGATGACACATTCTGGGTCACCACAAAAAGGGCGCTAGGCTTATATGGGTTAAACATGCATACACATCTATCTAGTTGGGCTAGAAACCTTAATTTAAGCCCGAGTCTTCATCTATGTCCCTTTTTTGTGTGCAAGCAGTAAAGACAATGATAAGGCAGCTTGGATGCACATGCTCATATGAGCCTTCACCGCTTGCCTATGCAATAAATCCCATTGTTCTTCTCCAAACAATTTTCAGTGAATTCAAACTAATAATATACCTTATACATGTATTTGGAATTTTTACAATCATATAAATGTTTTAAAGTATAATGTTATAACAGTTTTTAAAATGTATGTTTCTTTAAGGGCGGCAGAGAAGCAGTGTTATGGCTAGCTGCTCATCATAAGGACAAGAATGCTCTGGGTATTCTGTCTCGAGAAATAGCTCCAGCTGGAACTGGCATGGGTAAGTCATCCAATTGGTTTGGTAAAACGGTCACAGGTTTAGATAAACAAACATTTTGAGCATAAACTTGTAAATATTTTCTTTCCTATCACAGGGTGGATAGTCACATAGTTTTTGCTTGGATACACTGTACGGATGTTCAAATACACTGTATGGACATTCTGATCGAATTTAAGTAGATTTCTCTATGTTTTCTCATCTATACCCAGAAAGTTATACACCATTTTCCAGCCCAAATTTTTCCCGATCAAAAGGCTATCAGGATATCCCCTTTAAGCTTCTTACTTTGAGTACAGACTCTGTCTCAAATAAAATAATTGTTGTCTGTACAGCTTATTTCTATAATTCAGGCCCAATCTTCGCAGCTAAAACAGTTGTGACAGAGTCTGTACTCAAAGTAAAAAGCTTTATGAGGATATCCTGACATCGTTAGATCGGGAAAAATGTTGGCTGGATAAGGGTGTATAACTTTCTGGGTAAAGATGAAAAAAACACAGAAAATCTCTACTTACTTTTGCTTAAAACATCGTTGTGTAAAGAAGTCGGACATTTTTCCGTACAGTGTATCCTAACAGAAACCATGTGACTACCCACCCTGTATCAGTTTTAACATATGTTTTGGGTCCTCAAAAGAACCGTCTCATTTAGACTGTTCATTTGAGTACCCACAACATATGTTTTGGTTGAGAAATAAGAAAATTATTTTGTTGGCCTGACAATGTAGTCTGACTAGGGGTGAAATGGACATATTAGCCCCTTGCTAAACCTGTATAAATCCTTTTTTGATAACAGTGTGGATTCAGATAAGCCATCATATCAGGATAAACACTGTTTGCCACCCTGCTAAGCTTGTAAGTACATATGATCCTGCAAGTGAACTTGCTCTTATTATTCCAATCCACAGGATTGTGTGTACAATCTCCTTCGAATTGATTCCTGATCTTTGCACCCTTACTTACTTTGATAGACATTAGGTAGAAGTGTAGTACATAAAAATACCATAAAGGGTTATTCCTCATTTTCTTTGGTTTTCCTGTCAATTCAATCACATAATTTCAGTTTTTACAATGGATGCACAAGCAGCATGGAAAACAATGTGGATCTAAATCTACACTAAATGTACAGTAAAACCTGTCTTAAGCGGCTACTCAAAAAGAAGACAATGTACTGTTTGTTAAACCGATTTTCGCTTAATGCAGATCAAAAGTATTGCAGAATGCTCCAAGGGGAGCATTCTGCAATACTTTCAACCTTCATTAAGCTACCATTTGTCTTTAAGACTTTGTATGTCTATTTTTGTGTGGCCGCTTAAGACAGGTTTTACTATAGTATCAAAGAGGGTAATATCTAAGTTCAGAAGGACAAGGGTTGAGTTGTTTTGACGTGATTGTTATAGTTGTCTATATCTAGCTTGATGTCAGTTGCTACAACAAGGTCTTATAAGCACCATGTCTCTTGAACTACAGTGGATTCTGGCTGATGTTATGTAATATCATTCGGGCATGGCAGTGAACTGGATAGATGGCTTTGAAATATTATTTAATATCATGGTAATTTTTTGTTTGGTTGGTTTGATGCTTAACATCCCATTCAACAGCTATGGTCATGTCGGGATGGTCAGTTCACCTAATCACCCTTTTTTCCTGGGCAAGCTTGACTAAGCGGTTAACCAGTTCTTCGTGCACATACATGTAGTTTCCCTTGTAACTGACATCAACCCTTTTTGAATCAGCGGAAGCAATGACAATGGCGGTAAAAATTATTTCATGATCAATCTCGACAAAAGTATGGGACCAGCGTGATCGAACTCGCGACCCCTGGATCTGCAGACAGACACGTTACTGACTGCTCTACGCGGCCCGGTAATATCATGGTGATAACGGATGACAATTTAAAGCTCATATAAAAACATGTGATTTTTGTATGTCCATATCAAACTGCTCTTTGGTGAGTATATTTAGCAGTTTGATCATGGGCTTCACTGCCATTCTGACAACCCAAAGTTGTGAGGATAACTAGATGAGATCAATGTTGTTAATTTACAACCACGCTACTACCAGGCTAGCAAAGTAGTAGTTCAAGAACTCAAATTTGGAGATGTAGCTGTCATGCAAATATAAACAATTTGCAGTATAGTGACAGATATTTTAATGCTGATTGGCAGTTTGAGTTGTTTAAAAGACACAAAGAGAATGGACATGGTACTTGGTATAAATGTAAATATCAAAATAGTTTTTCTTATTTTTAGTAACATATGTTGTAGGAACACATTGGAATTGTCTCACAGGGGCAATTCCAATGTGTCCCTACAACATATGTCTTTTCAATAAATGAGCTGTTCAACATAAGCTTTTTAAATCCAGGTTCTCAACTACTTTCATAATTTCAGTGAAATGAGCTAATAGAAATGAACAAGTTTTCATGTAGTTTGTCATGCACCTGGATGACAATAATAGACTATCTATTTTATGCTTTTGACAGCTTATCTCCAGATGTTTTATTGGAGTGTATTGCTAAATTGGTAGTTGGGTGGTTAAAAGAGCATCCCCTTTGCTGGATTTTGAAGGGGTTCTCGGTCAAAATTTCTTTAATGTGATGTTTTTCTGTCCCTAAAGAATGTTTTTATTTTAGCAAACAGTGCAGATCCTGATGAAATGCCGCCTTATGCGGCAATTCATCTGGGTCCTCACTGTTTGCCAAAACACCTGTTTGCCGGTATCCAGAATGAAAAGTGTTAAGGATTAAAATAGATATATATTTATTTGCTTGAATTGTTTTTGTGAAATAAAAGGTTCTCAGAATGTCTGCTATTCTTTTTCAGCTCCAGGACTTACAGGGATAGTAGGTGGAAGACCAAGAGTGTAAGTGACTCAAATGATTGTTATACCTAGTTCTAACACACCTCACCTATAGAGCCAACGCTAAAAAAGTGTGATATATCAAACAATAATTCACAGTTTTGAAAACGCGATGAAAGTGTGTGCTAGCTGACATCCTTTGTTACTGGAAAATGACATCGTACATGCCGTTAGACGGTATAACGTCCTTTTTACGCTTGAAATAAGTAACAAATACATGTAAACGTATGCGACGTAGTCTAAGTTTTGGCGGGATTCTTCAGTACAATAGCAGAAAGTTGGAAGACGCTGAAGACATCAAATATGGTTTCCTTGTTTATTGTGTGTTAGAATAAAAATAGATGAGCTCTAGTACGTGAATTGTTGGGCAATAGTTTACTGTTTGTCGGTCAGTTGTGTACAGAAAAATCACTTGCGCTGAGCACTCGTGATTTGATCTTCTTTACAACTGACCTCCAAACAGTGAATAATTACTCAACAATTTACTGCTAGAGCTGATCTATTTCTTAAATATAGGTTGTTATAGGATAGAGCTCTGGTATATTAGGATGAGCCAGCTTATAGAAAATGGTAGTTATTTCGTATGGGTAAAATCATATATTCATGTATATGTCCATCTAATTGAAGGGTCGGTGGAGGTACATATTGCTTTTGATACTGGATCCTGTTGGCCTCAGCTTCGGCTCTATCTTTTGAACCAGGGGGCAAATTATGACTTGGCGGTACTTCTTTTGTGGATCATTTGTGTTATTTATGTCTTGTGTTTGTCATGCTTTCGTGTCTGTTCATTGCTGCCTTGTGGTCACCTGCTGGGAAAGGGCTGACCTCTTGGCTCTCATTTGTGATGTCTGTATAGAACCATTGCTGGAAGAGGGAAAAGAGGTTTTCATATTTTAATGACTGTGACCTAGTTTTCAACATCTTACCAGCATCATCTTTTTTGGTGAATATCTCAATTTTTCACCAAAAAAGTGTGTGTGCTCCCCATCTCTTGAACAGAAAGATGGAAATCTGACCAAACTTAATGTATTAGATCTGTAGCATTGTGACAAAATTAAGAGTTCATTAGATTTTGGTGACACTGACCTAATTTTCAAGGTCACTAACCTAAAAAGACTGAAAATTAGCCATGTCTGCTCTCTCCCCTCTCCTTAATCAATAGGTGGATTTTCACCAAGCTTGCATATAAACAGAAGCGGTACATAGATGGAAAAAATGAATCGATTTTGTTATACCCCCCACAAACTTTGTTTGTGGTGGGGTATACTGTTTTCACGTTGTCCGTGCGTGAGTCCGTGCGTGCGTGTGTCCGTGCGTCCGTCCTTAACGTTTTGTTTTTTTAATAACTTGAAGAGTCATTGCTGGATTTTCATCAAACCTTGCAAATATGTTGTATGCAAGACAAATACTTTAGACAAAAAAGTAAGGGCTAGGGGCCAATTCTATTAGAGTTATTTCCCTTTGTAGTTCTAAATGGCTTTTAATATAGGGTTTTATGCTTATGCTATTATAGGCCATACACGGGCTGATCAACTCCTACCACAGCTTTTGATGGAACAATTTGATACTTTGCCTATACAATGTAGACACATTAAACATATGCATGAAGGAGTTTGGTTCAGAAAAAATAATTTTTGACAAAATGACAGCTGTGAGAACTTAGACATTTTTCCCTAATAGGGATTTTGTATATGCATAGATGGTGCCTTCATGGGCCGATCAACTCCTACCACAGCTTTTGATGGAGCAATTTGATACTTTTCTTATACAATGTAGACACATTGAACATATGCATGAAGGAGTTTGGTTCAGAAAAAATAATTTTTGACAAAATTACAGCTGTGAGAACTATGACAATTTTTCCCTAGTAGGGCTTTTGTATATGCATAGATGGTGCCTTCATGGGCCGATCAACTCCTACTACAGCTTTAGATGGAACAATTTGATACTTTGCCTATACAATGTAGACACATTGAACATATGCATGAAGGAGTTGGGTTCAGAAAAAATAATTTTTGACAAAATTACAGCTATGAGAACTATTTTTCCCTAATAAGGCTTTTGAATATGCATAGATGGTGCCTTCTGAATCTTACTGTGCAGGGTTTTTCACTGAATCTTACTGTGCGGGGGGTATCTCATAAGCATTGCTTATTGACTTTTTTCATTTGCCTTGACTTTCTCATGAAGGGTTGCCCCATCACCACCAATCATATGAAATTTTCTACAGCTATCACAAAATGACAATTATAATATTAACATAGAAGTATCGGGTCAGTTAACCCTTCACCTGCTATGAGCCCCCTCTGGATCAGCTATATAGGGAGCGCAGTGGCTCAGTGGTAGAGTGCTTGACTCGAGACCAAGAGGCTGCAGGTTGGAGCCTCACCAGCGTCACTGCATTGTGGTCCTTTAGCAAGACACATTTATCCTAGCTTCGTATTGGTTCAACCCAGGAAGATCCGTCCCTGTTTAACTGAAAGATTGTTGATGGGATGTAAACAATCAAATCAAACAAACAAATGGATCAGCAATATGATAACTGCATGGGTGAAATTTTTCATGATTAATCCTGAATTCAGGGTTTTGAGGCTGACTTTCCATAGACAGTCAGCCTCAAAATGCTGAATTAGGGAGATTGTAATAGCTTCTCTGATTCGTTTTCAGATTATCTAAACACATTTAACCATTTAACCGTGAAATTATTAATTTTTGTAGACATCTTGCAAGTTTAAAAATTTGAATTTCTAAAGTTCAGTATTTTGGAAATTTTGAACAATCACCCATGTAACTGACCATTGTGATAACTTGAAAATTGTTGAAAACAAAGTTACGCCCAAATCCAACAACAGAAACTAAAGAAAAATAATAAATTCTGCAAAATTAACATCCGCAACTCTGGTTTATATGGATATTTTATGGAAGCATTGAGATATCCTTCTGTTTGGTTCATGTCCATATATTTACATTTTCAAAGCAAGCCTTTAATGAATCTTTAGATTTTTGCAACTGTTCATAGCCTCATGAATGACATAAATTTGATTGACAGCTGCCAAGCTCACTTGCCTTTGCAATAAGCTTTGAACATGGAATTTATTCGCAAGAAGTGACACTGGTGTTGTGATTGACAGCGAGCAACACCTGAGTTGCACATGCAAAACAAGCTTCTCGTTTGCTCCATTGGCTGTCTGTGTTCTCACTGACTATTTCAGTTTTCCGTTTTACACTCCAGCAGAAAAGTTAATACAATTACATATTAAATACAAAAACTGTTTTGTTTCCTAAGTTATAAATAATTTCTATATTTTAGATATTTATAATAAAATGTAAATATAAGCAATGAATTCAACTTTTGGAATGCTCATGGAATCATGCATACTGTGGGTCTTTTGCAAAGTTATGAAGCCCTTTGATTCCATGAATATTCCAAAAGTCAAATTCATTTCTTAAGTATTGTATGTTTGTTATATATTTGTAACAGGTCCCCTGTGTTGAAGTTGTTCTCATTCTTACAACCCAAAGATACTATGAAGGTAAAAATCATCTACAGTAAAACATGTCTTAAGCGGCCACTCAAAAAGAAGACCAAAAATTGGTTTTCAAGACCGATTATCGCTTAATGCAGGTCAAAAGTATTGCAGAATGCTCCAAGAGAGTTTTCTGCAATACTTTCGACCTTCATTAAGCTACCATTTGTCTCTACGATCTTTGTTTTGTCTATTTTTGAGTGGCCGCTTAAAGCTGCATAGTCTGTAACTTTTGATCTTCTAATTTAAAAATTAATGTTTTTATTTTTCAAGAACACAGTAAAAATACTCAAATTCGGGTAAACATTTTACCATTTTCGTAAATCTTAACAAGTTATCACTATCAAAACAACTGCATTTATGTTAAAATTCAATGGTCTAGAATTATTGGAGGGACGCAAATAATTACCAACAAAAGAAAAAAACACCTATTTGATAAGATAATTCACTTTTCCATGCAGTTTTCAGCTGAACTGAACATTTTTATAGTGAAAACATAGCTTAATTCTACTTTTACAAATGATTTAAAAAGAAAATAAAATTTTTCGAAAAATGTTCATAGTTACAGAGTATGCAGCTTTAAGACAGGTTTTACTGTATTAGATTATGAGTGATGTACTAAAATTAACTCTTTGCCTACTAGTGCCATCTGCTTATAGTTTGGACCCTGATCAGTTCCAACAAAACGTTGGTTCTAATCTAGATACAAATTGATTGAAACTCTGAAGGTATTCATGAAAGAATTTTTCAAAAAAGATGAATTTGAAAAAAAATCAGCAGGCAACAAAAAAAACATGCAAAATTACTCAGCAGGCAAAGAGTTAAGAAAACTTTACTCAATAAGAATACTAAAAACAATGCATATAGCTGTTCCAAGCCATTGTCACATGAGACTAAGCTAAATCCATGTTCAATTCAGGAATCTCACATGCTGTTTGAAAATCCAAAAACTGCCCAAGATTTGTCTGCATGACAACACAAGATGGCGTTGTGGCTGGGAATTGACCATTTTGCTGTTGTTGTTTCTTCACAAAAAAAATGTACATGTCAATAACTTTTTTACCTTCAAAAGTTTGCAAGCACATGCCATTTTATATAGGGATCTGATGTCTGTAGAAAAATTTCCACTCTAGCGCTTACTACCACGCAACTACCAGCTTAGCAAAAGTATAGTTTATGAAATCAAATTTGGTGATATAGCTGTCATGTAAATATAAACAATTTGCCATATAGTGACAGGTATTTTAATACTGATTGCCAGTTTGAGATGTTTAAAAGACAGAGGAAAGACAAAGGACATGATACTTGTTTAGTGTATATTTCAAAATAGGTTTCCTTAATTTCAGTAACATATGTTGCTGGTACACACTGGAATTGCCTCATAGAGATTGTTACACATCATTTTTTGCTCATTTGTATGAGTTATGGTCCTTGATTTACTCCGCTCAATATCTGGACAGATTTTGACCAAACTTTATATAACTTTTTTATACTGATAAGATCTAGGTTGGGATTATTAGCTGTCATATTTCGCAAATTTGTAAGAGAGTTATGGCCCTTGATTGATGTCAGAATTACATTACCACTCAATATCCTGAGAGACTCTGACCTTTTTCTGCATGCAAAGCACTGCTGGGGGGCTATAGTCAGATTCACTGAAAATTCTAGTTTGAATCTTATCATCCTTTTTCCAGACTATTCAAAAATGTTTGTTTTAATATTCTGTTTCTAAATATTTGTCTAAACGACCATCCACCTTCAACAGTTAAGATGCCTAAAATGAATCAAAAGCAATGAAAGTGTTAAAAAAGTAAGTTCTCTCAGTGCCAACACTATCAAGGATCAGATTTTCAGTCGCTCAATAGTTGTCTTCTAGAACAGAAGAATATTGTTTATCGCTTGTCTAAGCACTAAAATCTGAGTGACATGCAGGCTTTTACAACTGGCCTCGAGGTTATAAAACTTTTTTCATGCTCAACTCAACTGAGCTTGGAATTTATCCTGCTCATTAATGTTAAATGCCAACAATTGTTGGCATTTTAACATTTATTAGCAGGATAAATACAACACCCAAGCAAAATCTATATTTTTTAGCATTTTATTTTTTATAAGCAGTTGAAATTTCATGCTCAGTTTGGTTGAGCATGAAAACAGTTTTATAACCTTTGGGCCTGGTCTATGAGACAGAAATGAAGAATATCAGCCTAAAGGTAAGATGTGACGTTTTGACCTCTAGAACACAGATGGGGCAGCTTGCAGGACCTAATATCTACCATAGTTCTGCCTCTACCTTATAATGAATTATTTAATTCCAGATAGATATTCACATGAATGGTGAGTGGATTGAGACATATACCCCACCTACTGTTCCTACAGACAAGCTGGGTGCCAGCAAAAGAGACTCTGTGGACACAGCTGAGACTCTGCCGAGTGGAACTAATACCTACAGATTAGAAGATTTAGCTTATACAAGAAGTGGAGATAAGGGAAACCATGCAAATATAGGTATTATTAAGTTATTGAGTCACTGTAAAGGCGGCACCTCATAAACGAGTAATTAGGACTGATCTACCTTAGACATAGGTAAAAGCTGAAAATGAGGCGCGGTTTTATTAAGCTATTGGGTCACTGTAAAGGCAGCACCTATTGAATGCGTAATTAGGGCTCATCTACCTTAGACATAGGAAAAAGCTGAAAATGAGGCGTGATTTTATTCCAAAGTCACTGTATCATCTTGCACCATAACACCTCAGTACAGACACAAAACATATTTAACCCTTAAAATGCCAACAAATTAACTCCATCCGAAAATGTCTGTTTATTGGTTAACATAATTATAGAGGTAAACTGTGTGGACCCAGATCAGATTGCTCCTACAGGAATAGGTCTGATCTGGATCTACACTGTCGAAGAGGCTTCAAAAACATTTCTGCAGACGATGAAATTGTTGTGATTGGCACTTTAAGGGTTGATAAATATGAGTTCAGTGTATATACAGTCACGATTTTCATGAAATGCACGCATGTTTGCGAGGCTCAAACAACTTATTAACTATAAACAAATTATAAGTATAACCTGATTTTCCTTCTTTAGCAGATGAAATAGCCAAACCACGCTGAGATGTTCCAAAATAAGGTCAAAAACTTAGATCAAGCTTAAAACATAGATCTAGATTTCTAAGTCAGGGGTGTGCAAATACCATGCCCAACCTGGTCCCATTTCATTCAGGACGAGTTAGAAATTTCTATTTCCTTGTCCTGGGACAAGTATGAAGAAAGTAAATGCAATTCTGCATTTCATATTTGATTAATTATATGCATGTTGTTTGAAATAATACTCCTTACAGTGTGGATCCTGATCAGCTGGCTTCTCAAGAAGCCAGCTGGTCTGGATCTACACTGTCCTCAATTGAGTTTATTTCTAGTTTCATACTGTTTTCAAAAGAGTTTATATCTGTAAGATTTTGTACCATTTTGTTGCCGAAAGAAATCGCACAATGATCGTAAACAATGTAAACAAATACACCCTAGCTTGTAGTCACCTACGATACCTGAAAAATTGTATGGAAAATCATACAACTTCCATGGCAAATGTAACCGAGGCGTAAACTAGATGACAAATCTTGATCAAATGTTATGTGTATCATTATTTTACTTAAGGATTTACTGCATAAAGTTTTATGATAGATCAGTTCAAAACTGCAATTACCATGACAACAAAAAAGTGACATAGACTTATAGTGGGCAAAATGTTATCAGCAGTACATGTATGAATGCCTTAGTATCAGATAATGAGAAAGTTTTCCCTATACTTTTACTTCTATTTTGTCCATTCTTAGTCTACATGACCTTTTTTGCAATTGTAACCACAGTTTTAAACTGATGTGTCCCAAACCTTAATGCAGTCAATCCCCCTGCCTAACAATGTTTAAAACAAATTGATTATGGTTGGCTAGCTGGTTTTGGAACTGTTCATTCCTTTAAAAAATAGTCCAATTCTCAAATTATGTGTAAAGTTTTAAAAAGCATACTTGATTGAAATCATACACACTTAAATAATGAAAAGTTAAGAAAAAAGACTGCAAATGTTTTTCACACAGGCAATAAGTTAAGATAGTCCAAGGAAGGTAACATGATATTGTCTAGTTTAAAAGATATTTTTCCTCTCGGGGTACAATATACATGTATTTCTGTCAATTTTTTACAGCAAATATTTTTGTTTTGCTAATTTCAGGTGTAGTGGCTCGTCATCCAGCCATCTTGCCATACCTTAAACAAGCTCTAACTGAAGATGCAGTACACAAATACTTTGCTCATTTCATGGATGGAGAAACCAGTCCAACTGGAAAAGCTGTTCAAAGGTTTAAAATAATCTCCCTAACCTTTTTCATTTACATAGATTTTCCATACATATTGATACAATAAGCATAGATTTGTCAATTTGTATTGACAAAATTTCTAAATTTTTATATACGAGTTCTAACAATGTGGCATTTTGACAAGTGTAGACTCAGACGAGCCTGTGCAGCCTCCTTTTAAGCTTAAAAACTCCAAATGATGTTGCATCAGTAGCTTAACAGTCATTCAATATTCAAGCGACTAGCAAAGGCTCTGATCAGACTGCCTGTATGCACATGCTGATCTGAGGCTTTGTTGGTCGCACATACCACATTGTTTGAAATCTCATGTCGCGGCTCATATGTCTTTCTCTGAAGACAGCATTTATCTTAGCAAACTGAAGACCCTGATGAAATGCTGCATTATGCAGTATTTCATCAGGGTCTTCACACCTGTTTACTGGTATCCACAATGAAAAGGGCTAAATCAGCCATTTCACTAGAGTGGGGTTTGTTCCCAGAAAACACTTAACCCTTTACCTCATAGTGACACCTTTTAACGCTTTTGGAAACAGAGCAGACCCAAATCAGGCAGCTCTTGTAAGAGCTGGCTGATTAGGGTCTACTCTGTTTGCTTATGGAAACATGATATAGCTTATCCTACACTAGTGAACCTGACAAGTATTTCTTTGTCCTATGTACCAACATGAAAGTTTGATTATATGTATAATTATTCATAGTGGGTGGAGCCTAGCATGAATATTTATGAAGAAAAGGGTTAAACCAACCTTCATAGAAAAACTTTGAATTCTAAGTTATGGATGGGCAGTCTGATCTTGCCTTTAAATTGGTTGTTTGTTTACATTATATGATGCACAACAAGACTTTTAAAACATTTTATGGGGAATTTTCATTATTATTAAGGGAAAGTCTTGCAAAATTTTGTGACTTCTCTGAGCCAGCTCATATCAACCTGCCAATGTTTTTTTGTCCTAAAAATATTATCTGCTTAATATGCTACGGTATAAGTGCACTTCCGACTAGATTTTATCATGGAAGCAAACACTATGAGCCATGATCAGACATTTAAACCCACTGGCTAGCTGCATATGCATCTAAACAGAAACTTAACACATAGAAAAGCATTATTTTCTAATGACACAGCTTCAGTGTTTGGACCAACCCATTAGATTTATTAATATAGAGATCAAACAGGTTTTTCTTTGCATTATCATCTGCTGGACCCCTTGGGTGGTGTTGAAACCGGAGCCTGAAAGGGGGTCTAGCGGATGTTAGTGCATCAGAAAACCATGTTTGATCGTTATTATTGCATTAAGTAATTTTATCACTTGAAAACTTTGGAAAAACGCTTCGAAAAGTTAATTTTTGTATTACTATAATGGTGTGCAAAAGTATGAAGGATTCTTAGGTTTGAAAACGTCTGTTCCAGAGCAAAGACTTACGTCATCCTAACATCACTAAATTACGTTCATTTCTATGCACCACGTAACTGTTGATGACATAAATTTTTTGACTGCCTAAAGTATGTATACGTAAAGTACAAAAGCCGTGCATCAACAGAACGTGAATTGCCTGATTAATACATGGGTTTTTGCCGGTTAAAACATGGCTGTTAATAGCGTGTGACATGGCTTTTTATGCAATAATAGTAAAATTGTATATGCTTAAAGAAATTTCTTTAATTTGTAAGCAGTTATCCAATGTGGCTCAATGTCTTGGTCTGAAACTTCGTGATGTTTACCAAAATCTCATCTTCATCTGCAGTGCTTGTTTAACATGTACGTCATAGTTTGTGAAAATAAGTGTAAACAGTGTTATATATTTCCTGTTTTTTTTTCAGGTTTGATGTTCCCGGAATCAGTGCAATGAACTTCATGTTATATAACTCTCTAGGAGGAGGTGGTATAGCTTCTCTACGTAGTGATCCTCAGGTACACTTTTATTCTCAATATCCATATCCACTGAGGGCTTTTTAAGGCACTTTTTAAATTTGGCCCAGTGGTTTGAAGAAGGCTTAAATTTAGCGAAGCAAAACAATGTTTTGCTTCGCTCAATGTAAGCCTTTTCCAAACCACTCCCAAGTATCCTTATACTTGATACTATCTAATGAAATCCAATGGATGTTTGGCCCAGTCATTGTTTTGCTTCGCTCAATGTAAGCCTTCTCCCAACCACTCCCAAGTATCCTTATACTATGATACTATCTAATGAAATCCAATGGATGTGAAGTAAATCCTTCAAAGGTACCAGCAAAGTTTGATTTCATGCAAAATTATCAAATTGTTGTCTAGTAAAAGAGTACTGTATATAGGTGGTTTGATTCTTGTCAGATGAGATTTCAACCCATACTTGTCTCATGACCGCAAAAATACATTAATTAACTATTTTACTTCAGCAAGTACATGAAAAAAATTCACAAAAATGAACTGTGCACCAATCCAAGACTCAGACCAACCTGCACAACAACCCAGTCAGATCAGATGATAACTGTTTGTTCAGCATGGTGCTATGGACTCCTATTTTTTATGGACATTGCAAATACTGATCAGACTGGGCAACTGCCCAAGCTGACCCGAGTCCATGCTAGACACACAGATCATTTTGTTGGCTAAGACACTCTTTGAGTCATATATGAGCCGCAGCATGAGATTTCCAACAATTTGACATTTTGACAAGTGTAGACTCAGACGAGCCTATGCAGCCTCCTTTTGAGCTTAGAACCAAAAAATGTTCGGTCAGTAGCTTAACACTCATAGAATATTCAAGCAACCAGCAAAGGCTCTGATCAGACTGCATGTATGCGCAGGCTGATCTGAGCCTTTACTGGTCGCACATACCACATTGTTGGAGATCTCATGCACTGGCTCATATACCATTTATATAATCATTAGTTCATCGAATAATAGTAGAACAATATCAGAAATCTGTATAGTACCAAAAAGATTTGCTTAAATGTTCTGTTATATCTAAACCAATTGCAGTTTTCTTTCCTCATGTCATAAGCATGCTTTAACATTAAAGTATTTTAATTACAGGGTAAAGCCTATGGTCAGATGCTATTAGACTTCGAGATTAGCAACATGCCAGATATATCGGAGTTGACAAAAGGGAGATAATGTTATTGTCAGAAGGGCAATACTACCCATAAATAAATCTTATAACTTATCAATGCAATGACAATAAAATAACAGGTCAGACAATCATGTCTACTACTACATAGTGAGTTGAGTACCTTAGTCAAGTCTCAAATATTATAAGAAATGAAGTTCATCTTTGGAAGGTTCATGAAAGGACAAAGTTAAACTGAAAGGATGAATGGCATGGTTCAGTTAAAAGTTAAACTGAAAGGATGAACGCCATTGGTTCAATTCAAAGTTTAACTGAAAGGATGAACACCATGTGTTCAATGGCATTCAGTTCAAAGTTAAACTGAAAGGATGAACGCCGTGGATTCAGTTCAAAGTTAAACTGAAAGGATGAACACCATCGGTTCAATGGTGTTCAGTTCAAAGTTAAACTGAAAGGATGAATGCCATGGATTCAATTCAAAGTTAAACTGAAAGGATGAACACCATGGGTTCAATGGCGTTCAGTTCAAAGTTAAACTGAAAGGATGAACGCCATTGGTTCAATTCAATGTTTAACTTTGAACTGAACCAATGGCGTTCATCCTTTCATGAACATCCAAAAAACAAAATTCATCTCTTTTATTCACATTTTTATAATAAATATCTAGTAATATAGAATTTATTTATACTTTAGAATATAAAATAATTTAATAATAACTGTTAAATCATATTGAGTTTTGGTGGATTATAAAATGGAACAGCAGAATACCCAACTTCTATTCAGACAGCTAATGAATCGGTCAAGAGGTTTGTTTTGCTTGTGTGAATCAGGTGTGGCTCGCGGTCAATCACATCTATATTGTCATTTTTGGGGACGAGTCCACTGTTTGAAGGGCATTTCATGTACAAGTCAGCTCAGTTCATATCAGTTATATTTCTGTTGGTCATGCGGTTTTGAATGGTTGCAAAAATCTAAAGATTCATTAAAGGTTTGCTTTGAGAATGGAAACTTATGACAATGAATAACGGACTATATGGCAACAACTGAGAATTAGCTACTGAGAAGTTAAGTGACATCTAGGAAGTGAGGATTCTGGATTTGATGTACCTTATGCACCCTAAAAATTCCAACATCCCAACTCCTCACATGTGTACAGTAAAACCTGTGTAAAACGGCCACTCAAAAATAGACAAAACAAAGATCTAAATGACAAATGGGAACTTAATGAAGGTCGAAAGTATTGCAGAATGCTCCCCTTGGATCATTCTGTAATACTTTTGACCTGCATTAAGCGGTAATTGATCTTGAAAACTAATTTTCTGTCTTTTTGAGTGGGCGTTTTACTCAGGCTTTACTGTAGTTTCTACCTTTCAGATCCTTACAGACTATGCCTATTGTTGACCTTAGAATTGGAACAAATCATTTTCAACAAGCATAGCATAGATGTTACGACAGCATCCCTCCATACTTGAATTATAGGGGTGTGGGGGCAATAGCCCACTCACTAACATAACAACACAATAACTTTCTAGGGATCACTAAGGTTGAAGTGTTCCCCTCTATTACTTGTCCTAAAATTTGAACTTGTCCATTTTACAACCTGATGTGTGAAAATAGTGATTGGCTGTAAAACAGTGTGAACCTTGATCAGACCTGTCTTTTAGGACCAATCTGATTTGGGTTTAAACTGTCTTCTCAGTCTTATTGGTACAAATATAAGATTATACAATGTATATGGTAATTCTGAATTATTTTATGCAAAACTACTAACACAAAACATTTTCCAGCTCATATGAAATAGAGGCTCATGGATTACTAAATTTATTAAACAAGTTGGGAGAATAAGATAAAATGTGAGCCTTGTCAAGCATTTCATCACTTTTTTGTAACTTGTTTAATAGATTAAATAAGACAGAGGTACGAATGTTAGATTCTATTTATCATATGACATTAAAATTAATTTGAAATCACATTTTTGGAGTGAAAATGTTAAGATTTTGTCATTATGCTTGCAACATTGTTTTGGACATGTCTAATCATACTTTGTCATGTTGATGTACAGCGTCAACCAATGAAATGTGAAGTTTTCTTCATCTGTCTATTCAGAGTATATTTAACTAATAGGTGGCAGCTTCCTATGTATTGAGGATGGTAGAGAATGTTTCTTTGATATACAGTAAAACCTGTCTTAAGCAACCACTCAAAAATGGACAAAACAAAGATCTTAAAGACAAATGGTAGCTTAATGAAGGACGAAAGTACTGCAGAATACTCTCTTTGAGCGTTCTGCAATACTTGTGACCTGCATAAAGTGATAATCGGTCTTAAAAACCAATTTTTTGTCTTCTTTTTGAGTTGCTGCTTAAGACAGGTTTTACTGTACTATTCATATTTATGCAGTGAATGTATGTGGCCTTGACCTTTGAAACTTATTTATAGTCATTGTCTCATTTGGTTTGTGAGAATAATGACTTTGGCTTCAAAAGTACTCAAAAAATCAACTTTTCAAAAAAAAAATCCCGTTTAAATGCACTAGGAAAAAAAATTCACCTTGACCTTAAGTAGGTCAAGGTTAACTTTGGACCATCATTTTAACAAACTTGGTAGGCCCCACATCCCCAATGCTACATACCAAGTCCCAAGGTAATCGGCCTTCTGGTTCTGGAGACGAAGATTTTAAAAGGTTTTTACCATATATGGACGTGGCAGCCATCTTGGTCATGTGACCAAAATATGTTGCATAAGTTTTGGCTAAGTTATCATAAGGAATCTTCACATGAAATTTAAGTTCAATTGGGCCAATGATTTGTGAGAAAACTATGTTTTAATATATTGATGGGACTCCAATATGAGTGACCTAAGCTGAAAGGTCAAAGCTCAACCTTGACCTTTGGAACTAATTTATAGCCATTGTCTCATTAGGTTAAACATATCAAGTGAGAATAATGACTAACTTAAAGGCTTCCACAGTTTCAAAAAAAAAATCAACTTTTCAGAAATTTTCCCATTTAAATGCATTAATAAGCATTTGACCATGACCCCAAGCAGATCAAAGTCAACTTAGGATCATCATTTGAACAAACTTGATAGGCTGACAACCCTAATGCTACATACCAAGCCTTAAGGTTATCAGCCTTCTGGTTCTGGAGAAGATTTTTTAAAGGGTTTAAACCATATGGCGGCCATCTTGGTCATGTGACCAAACTTTCATTCCCGCGTCCAAAGGAGTCTCCATATGAAATTTGAATTTAATTGGCCCAGTGGTTTCAGAGGAGAAGATGTTTGAAATTGTGGACGGACGGACGACAGATGGACGCCGGAGTGACTGGTATACTATTAGCTCACCCATGTTGGGATTCATTCAAATAATAGTTTTGAATAATAAAATTGCTCGTCTTATATCTCAAAAAAGGTACAGTGTTGGTGTCCAATTGCAGCCACTCATTGAGCACTGCAAGAACTGCGGTCTATATTTGGGGTCCATAGGAATGGACTGTGTTATAAATGAACCATGTTATAAAGTGACTATTTTTACTAAGACATCATTTTCCTATAATTCCTTTGTAAAATTTGGTTTTAAAAAAAATTGGGAGCCACATGACATTATAAATCCAAATCCATGTTAAAATGGTTGTGTTATAAAGGACTTCACTTTACTTTCACGCGGAAAACAGAAAACCATTGCCTATTTTGATTGTTAATAACATGCCCTTTTCTCAGTTTCTTTTGAAGCTGTGATAAGATAATTTTATAGACTGTAATAATCTAATTATATTCCTGAAGTATTATTTATTATTTGACCTACAAATAAAAAACAAAGTGATCGAATTAAAAGCTTAAATGAAGCATCAGAATTTACTTGTCAGTGGACATGACAATTTAATTACTGTAAAGCTGTTTTATAAATTTTATAGCATTGAAAACGATTTATTTCATGGACAGTTAGCTGAGATCATTATTCACCCGATAAATGAACTGGTGACTACTGCATACATTTAACCAGGAATTTTCCTAGCTATTTACAACCACACAACAACCATGTTAGCAAATAGGTAGTTCATGAAATTGAATTTGGAGATATAGCTGTCATATAAATAAAATCAGTTTGTGGTAATAGTTGACAGGCAATTTAATGCCGAGTGGCAAAAACTGTTCATTTTGCCTGATAAAAGTTGTCCATCTCACGGCATGTGCCTTTATCAGGTCATGATAACATTGCACTTTTAAAATCACATCACTTATGGTGCTGGATCAACACAAAAATTGAAAATTACGTCATAATCTCTAGTTTGTCGAGGCAAACAATGGGTAAACTTATAAATAGAATACCAGGTTCATGTCTTTTGATATCAAGTTCATCAGGCTCAGCTTTGAGAACGCATGTTGAATTGCTCGGCAAGCCTCGCGATGTCAACAAGCGTCCTAAGCCTTGCCTGGTAAACTTGATATCAACAGACACTCACCTCTAGTATTCTCTATATATGAACAACATCTTGGTTGTGTAACCAGGACTATGTTTCCCCATCCAAAGAAGTCTCAAAATGAAATTGGAGTCAAGTTGGCCCTGTGTTTTCACAGATGTTCCAACCATTCTGAAGTTGGGGCCAAAGGCCTGTTGAATTAGGGAAAACAGCAATTTAACCATCCAATTTGGGAAAACTTGATGAAGCCAGGGATGAAGCCTTATTTAAAGTAAATGACCAGACCAATCATCAATGTAAAAACATAACATCGTATTGGCCTTTAAAATTACTTGTGAAAATTTGAATCAAAATATGAATGTAAACATCTGTAACCACTAATGTTGGTCCAAAGTTCATCAAAATTTAGAACTAAGAAATTGGGAATGTTATGCACCTTTTTGGGAAAACTATGCTCATTTTTGAATTGTGAAGGGGCTGATATTCAGCCTTAAATTGGGCATATGAAAATCATTGGAAAATATTGATGAGGGGACAGACGCCAGAGCCATTGGTATATCATTAGTCCACACATGAGTCTTCCACTCAGGTGTCAGAGCTTATAAAATTTTGCAAGTTTATTCTAAAATTATTTTCTCCTTTTGGACCTGTCAAGATCATTATCCCCTTAGCTTCCTTGATGTTGGGTGCATAGAGGATATGTGATCATGTATTACTGAATTTATTAAACAAGTTGCGGAAGAGAAAAAATGTGAGGCAAGCCGATCATTTTATCCATTTGTCATGAGTTTAATAAATTGTTCAATAATACACAAGCATGAATGTTAGATCCTATTTATCATATGACATTAGAATTATTTTGAAATCACATTTTTGGTGTAAGAAAGTAAGATTTTGTCATTTTGTATGCAATGTTATGCCAATGGACATTGTTACATAACATTACAAAACATGCAAGTCACTAATTGTTTATCAATTTTAATACACTCCCAGATGTGATGCCATGTGATAAATAAAGATACAACACTTATCTAGTTAATCAAATGTGGAATCTAGGGCAAAGGTTTGGTACCAGTAAAATGCATTTAAGCCCACCAGTGGCTTAGGCTGCAGTCCAATCTAAGGCGGTGGTTCTGTTGTTGTTGATTCGTTGTTGATTGTTACTCCCATTGTGGGATTCTGTAGTTGTCCTATGTTTTGTTGTATGTTACTTTATGTCCATTCTAGTTTTGCAATCATCTTGATGGGGAAGAGAGCTGGTTGCTTTACTTAGTTTGTCTTCCTGTTGTCTGGTGATGTTGTGTGGCTCTTCCTAGCAGTGCCATGGGTTTGTCTGCAGTTTGTGATTGTGGTATTTCTTAATCATACTCACCATTTTTTTTTATATCAGATAAAACAAGGTAAAAGAGATGCAGTTTGTCTCATTCTCTATTTTCTGTACATTTATGCTAAAATTAAAAAAATACTGATGCAACAACACACTTCAAACATGATATCAATCTTTTAAAGTAGTTTTGGAGAAGTATCTTGGTGATAATTACCCATGTAAATGCTCTAAAATAACCAACATTTTTCTCTTACCATCCTTTGTTTTCACTTACTTGTATGGATTCATTAGATAAATCATCCTCGGTAACCAGGGCGTGACCCCCATTCCGTACCCACTGCATTGTGATGAATGCAGTGGGTACGGAATGGATAACCCCCTGGGTTACCGAGGATGTAGATAAATAAAACATTGTGGATCCTGATCAGCTGGCTTCAACAGAAGCCAGCTGATCTGGATCTACTCTGTTTTCAAAAGAGGGTACCAATCTTTCATAAAGTTATGAGCTCATTGTGCTTGTTAGATTGAATATGATAATTAATATGTAGTAAAACCTGTCTTAAGAGGTAACTCAAAAAGAAGTCCAAAATTGGTTTTCAGACAGATTATCGCTTAATGCAGGTCAAAAGTATTGCAGAATGCTCCAAGGGGAGCATTCTGCAATACTTTCTATCTTCATTAAGCTACCATTTGCCATTAAGACCTTGGTTTTGTCTATTTTTGAGTTGCCGCTTAAGACAGGTTTTACTGTATTGTACATCTGTCTCAGATGACTATACATGTATCAATAAACAGTGCATATACTGATCATAGGATACCACATTTTGTTGCATTGCTCTGGGGCTTGTCTATATTGTTTGTCAAAGTACCCATTTACGAGACTTCAAACAAGAAAGAGTAAAGTCAAGTGTTGCTCAATATAATGGTTTGTTCATTAATAAGTGATGTCGTAAACTGACAACACATCTAGTCCTCTTCTCTAAATCTCATAATTTCAAATATATGTTGACATTATGGCTTGCTTGTTGGAACAGATTGTAGACAGAATTCTCTTATATCACTAGTCAAACTTGTCTATTATCACTGGCACTGAAAATATAAAATAAAAATTAATTCTTTCCTTGCTAGCGGAGGCTTTTGTCGTCTGCTGGTAACCTTTGCAAACAGTTTGTACCCACAATGTCGGTCCTGATATGGATCCAAACCATTTGAATTTTGACACTGATAGTGTTCCTGATTTGGGGGGGGGGGGGGGGGGGGGGGTAAAGCTAATCTTCAAAAAAGTCACCAGACAACATCAAAAAGCATGAAAAATTACCCAGCATGCATAGAGTCAATCAAAAACCTACCATATTCAACATATTAAGTACATATGCTCCAGTTTGTGAACACTGACTGTTCTATAGGTTGTTTACACAATACTGTGACAATAGATATGAATCTCTAAATCCAGGCAATTTCATTATTAAGGATGAAAAATAGTGGGTTCTGATCTGCTGGCTTCAAAAGAAGCCAGCAGATCTGGATCCACATTGCTTTCAAAAGAGGATACATACTTTTTATTTCATGAGGATATTTCTCTGGATATTTAAGAAAAAATATAGTAAAATCAGCAAACGGAACCCCCAAGTTTATACATTTGATCCCCCTTGCCTGAAATCCTGGATCTGCCCTTGGAGTATGGAAATTTAGTTCAATAAACATACAAGTAAATGGCATTAAGAATGGTAACTTTGTATCTCTAACAGTTTCTCTGGTCAACGAAATACTATCAGCAGATTTTCTGTGGAGCTTGATCATGCACTCCCAAAAGACTGCACTGGTTGTGTTTTTAAGGGACACGGTATTGTCCAATAGACAAATCACAGAAATCCTGCGATCCCACGCTCCAGGCATGACACTGTAATAAATAATATGAAGTTAAGGCACGTACTGCCTAGATATGGACATGAGCATTTGTCAGATCTGTAACCATAACACAATCTACTGGGTTAATAAGTAAGTAAGTATTTTTCATGGTAGACATTTTATCTATGTGAAGTAAATTCAAAATGTAACTAGTCACAGGAAACGAGAAACGAAATTTTAGCACAAAATTCATTGCATAGTTTGGAAGTTGTCGAAAAGAGTAAAGAAGTGTCTACAGGTACGGGCCTGTATCCATAGACTCTGAGTCAAGAGGTATGGTCCCGTACCTGTAGACAGTCCACTGAGGATTGGCTACCAGGTACGGCTCTAAAATTTCAGCTTTATGTAGGAACAGTTATTTTATCGTTTGAGACATCTAATCCAACCAAAAATTGTGTTGAAGATTCACATCTATTTGATTAAAAAATTGATTGCCATCTTGAAAAAGGAACCGGCGATCAATTGAATGGGTGAATACTAGGGCTGCTGCGAGTATCCGAGTACTCGGATATTCGCGGATCTGAATATAAAATCGAGTATGAATATTCGTCACTGCCGAAATCGTTGGATCGCGATCTTTTTTTTTTTTTTTGGCCTTTTTTGTTACTGAAACAAGAAGTTTTTCACAAAATGGTCCATTGAAATTTTTCACTATGACTACGGTTCTAATTGACAATGTCTCTTATTCAAATACCTTTGTTTCTTGCAGGTTAGTGATATCCTTTATCGGTAATTAAAATCCTCAAAGTATTCCAAAATCCGCTGGTAATACATATATTCCAATCTATTTTGTTTAAACACACACACAACAACAACATCGGTACAAAAAAAAGTAAAATGTACTAATAACAGAGCCAAAAATATCATCAAATGTCAATTACCAAATAAATTTCAAACTGTTCTTTTTTTCTTTGAACTTGCCAACAAGGCGACAGCTGATTAGGCCTACGTGACCCAGGTCATGTTGTCTATGTGTGAACTTCAGGACAAAGGAAAAGGGCCTTATACTGAAATCAGCACACTTCTGTCAGAGTTCATAAAGGTACAAAGTGTGTTGCATGCCTTGACAGTCGTGAGTGGAAATGTAGTCTTATCTTCTTTGATATCTAGCTGTGTACATGTGGTACTTCTGGTTTGACAGAAAGGGCTGATTTACTAAGTAAATAGACCCTACAATAGATGTTTCATCATACTTTTTTTATTAACCAGTGACTCGCAGTTCGATCTGTGAATCGTAACTCATGAATCGTGGATCAGATCGGATCGCCACTTACCTAACGATCCACAGCCCTAGTGAATACAATAATTGTTGGGTGTCTCGTGTGAATAAACTGCCAAAACCAATTAATAGGTTTCTTTTATTGCCTACTAATTGCTTGTCTACAGTGTGCAAACAACTTTTGTCTTCTTTTATAATCCATGCAGTCAAACGTTAACATTAATTGGGCCTTGACACGAGAAAAACTGTCTTCATTTGTTTGCGAACAACAAAGGTGCAGACCAGCCTGCGCATTCGCGCAGTCTGATCAGTGCCTTTGTTTTTTACTTATTGGAAAGAATCATATCTAGACTTGCTATAAAGATAAAGAAGCCTTATTCAACGTCGCTTATAATGTAACAGACAACATTAGCTCATGAGCTATTCTGTGACATAACAAATATATCTTTAACAGATACTTACCTGTCTTTATCTCCCTAGCACAACCCCTTTTATGCGAGCGTCAGCAAGGGAGCTGCTAGTACCATTTTTTACACCTTTGGTATAGTGCCGCCGCGGGATTCGATCCCACGACCTCCCGCTCCGAAAGCGGACGCTCTACCAACTGAGCTATCGAGGCTATGAATGAAATTCCAATTTTCTAGCTAGTATCTGCAGCTGAACAGGCTGGTTTGAATATCAATTAGTGGGAAACCCCAAAGACAGGTTTTCTTGCCTCATGGCCCAATTAATAGCGCATTCAAACATTAAATATTCAATCCATATAATCTTTTCCACATATTCTTTCTATGTAATCAGTTCAAAATGGCTCACAAAGTCCATGTAAGACAACAATTTGACAATTTTTTTGCCTTTGAGAATGCAAAATTAGCTACCAGAATACTGTGAGTGTTTAGTTTTACACTCAAGCATTGTGATGGATGGAAACAGCCCAACGTTGGCTGCCCAACAAGTCGCTCAACGCTGACATAAGGTACAGTGAATTCACCTACCAAAATAATTTAAATAAATGTTGTATTCATGGCTGAAAGAATTTCAAAGCAAGAAGAAATGAAAAGAGAGAAACACAGGCAAAGTTCTGTTTACAACTTACTACGTTCCGGTCCATGTGTGCACAATGTGCAGGCTATATATTTGCTACCAGCAAATATTTTTTTGTAAATATGAGTGATAGTCGTAAGATAAGTATACCATTTTTACTACAACTTACATCAGCTACAATGGCGACAGAAATAAGTGAAAAACTGCAACACAATTTTTTGTTGGATTAGATATCTCAAACAGTAAAATAACTGTACCTACATATAGCTGAAATCCTAGAGCCCTAGCCAATCCTCAGTGGTTTGTCTACAGGTACAGATCCGTGTTCCTAAGAGCTTCCAAAGAGTAAATTATGTTTGTACATGCTAATCTATACGCATACACAAGTCTCTCACTCCTGTACATGTTAATCAAGACCCGGACATGAGAGTAAATTATGTCTAATATGTTTTAATCTATCGGCTCATTACTGTATTACTTATTACTACTCCCTTCTATACATATATCTCCCGTCTGTATCAATTTCATAAGCAGGTAAGAATAATACATGTAGACTTAATTGCATAGTGGCTCAGTAGTATCTAGTGCTTGACTGGGGGTGGGGGCACTGTGTAGGGGGTTGCACTGTGTAGTGTCCTTAAGCAAAGGCACTTTATCCTATGCTTAGTACTGGTTCAACCCAGGAAGACCCATCTCGGCACGACAGAAAAATTGTTGACTGGGACGTAAAGAATCAAACCAACCAAACAACAGAGTTTATTCATTCTTGAAATATTTCAAGTAAGCCAGGTGGTCAGATTCAGTGTTTGTCAGTATGTGGGATTTCCTGGCCGGGTCTTCCTATTTACCGACAACAACCGTCAACAACTGACAACAACCGTCAACAACCGACAACAAACCGACAACAACTGTCAACAAAGTTGACAACTACCGACAACAAGTTTTTAAGAGATATTTCCAGATAAAACGAGATGTGTATGCCCCAAAGGTTTATATAAAGGCTAGGCTATAGGGAAGATTAGACCCTGACGATTTTCATAATACGTTCTCTATATCAGTTGTTGTTGTTGTTTTTTAGCTGATATAAATTGTGGCAAAAATGCCTTAAATGTTAAAGCAAAAGTTCATAAGATGAAATTATTTATTAATCAGTCAAACTCAATCATAATCAAAGCCGTGTCAGGTAAGCACAAAATTGGCTTGGACATCCTCAATCAGAGCGAGACATAAAAAGATTGGCTTGTGATCATTAAAACCTGCTGCTGGTATTTAATTTGATTGCAACGACGCTTCTGATTAACACTATGCATTATTTTGAATTAAAGAATTTATTCCTGGCAGTGATTTATTTATTTATTTATTTTTAATTCTGCATATTTACACACTGTTTTAATAACTTTTATTAAACATGTGCGTCTTTTAATAATCAGCTCAAAATGGTTAACAATAAACGCACATGCATTCTGCAAAGGCTCAGACTGCAATGTCTTGTCAGAGTGTTGATTTATATACAGGTCTAGACTTCTACCCCCCATAAATATAGTGTCCAAAAAGACTTAACCCCCACTAGATAGCTGGCACACCCACCCATCCTTACATGCGTCCACCCATTCCACCAGGGGTGTCCATCCATGATCAGCATTGCAGGGGCGGTTCCAGGATTTCTGGAAAGGGGGTTCATATGTATAAAGGGGTGGGGGTTCGCTTTGCTGATTTTGTCTCATGGGACATGGAGGGGGTTCGAGCGCACCCATGAACCCCTACGGATCCGCCACTGCATTGGAAGATGAACTAGAAAAAATATGCTGTGGAGACTTTTTTTATTCTTAAAGATTTACAATAGGATCATGTTGGATGGGATTACAGTCAAAACGTCCCCAAGTCAAAATGTCCCCTAGTCAAAACGTCCCCGAATTGGTCAAAACGTCCCCAAAAATTGGTCAAAACGTCCCCATGGTATAAAATGTTGGTCAAAACGTCCCCAAAATTATTTTTTATTATATATTCTATGTAATTTTCGGCATGATCTGGGATGTTGGAATGAAACTGTTTTAGATAAAGTGTTTTTATCAAGATTCCATTCCGTATTTCAGTAAAATAGCATTAAGAATGCTATTTTCCAACAATCCTTCTATACACGATCCTTCAAACATTACAGTATTAAATTTATATTTTCACTAGCTTTTTATGATTTGCTTTGTGGTAATTATCAGACAATCGCTATGATTGTAAGTTTGGAGTAGAACTTTATTCAATTTCGAGCAAATATATGCATAAAGTTTAAATCTAAATCTAGGTCTACGCAGTATATAAATCTCCTTTCCAACAGGCGCAAAATTTGCCTAGGGGAAATGCGTTTGGATAATTAACAAAATTGATAATAGGTGATTAACTCTATTAAAACAGTAGTCTGGTACATGTATAATTGAACTGTTTGATAAAGACGTGTGAAAAACCTGCAGATCAGAAATGATAACAGTGACTCCTCAATTAGGAAACTTTATTAAGAAACTTCCTTAAGCGATATCCAATACATAGGATATATACACAATGTGTCATATCGCATGCAAAAGAAAAACAATATTTTGTATCTGTTGTGTATTGTTGTGCATTGTGTACCTGTGGTATCCCATACGTCGGATGGGTGGAGGCATGCATTTACTTACAGATGGATAAATGTATAAACTGCTATTTATTATGTACGTACGTACATATGTTCGTACGTACGTATGCATATATGTCTTCCTGTTCACGGGTTTTCGGTGTAGTATCTTGTATGAATCTTACACAGTACAGTGTATTAGAATACAATTACCTGGTAAACGAATACATTTGTTTGATAAGAAAAAAGGAGAAGGTTAAATTAGATTCTTATTGGTGGGGGCTAAATTACAATGTCATATTCGATAAAGATATATTTAAACAAATTTAAAGTTGATATCTCATCCCTTCCCCGAAGATCACTTTATTTGTTACTCTTGTCATACGCACCTGTGCAGTTTGATCTGGGCCTTTCTACAAATTTTCTATCAAGCAAATTTGGATATTATATACGTTGTATAGAGCGAATAACAACGGCGAGGATCAGACTGCCTGAATGCGCAGCCTGGTCTGCGCCTTTGTTGTTCGCATGCAACTAAGTTAGGGTTTCTTGTAACATGCTCGCCTGTTGTGAGTAAATGTATGTGTATCTAATAAAAAAAGTGAAATTTAGAAAATAGTGTACGTTTTTATACATGCTATGTTTGTGTTGTTATGTCAGTTCATGTCGTCCTAGTGATGTTCGGTCTACCGTGACTAATTATTCTTGCACTTTATTAACGGGTCATACGGAACCAAAGTCAGTGTATAGTATTAACTCTTTGCATGCTGGTGTCTTATCCTGATAACATTTGCAAGTGGCTTATACCCAGATCAGACCTGACATAATGTGGGATTATCTGGACATTATGACGGCATTTCCGAAACAGTCCTATAAAACTTATTTTGAAAAAGAAAAAGAAAAGCGGACAACAAAAAACGCTAAAAACTATTATCCTTTAATATTGATTAATATAGCATTATGCACATAAAATATTAGTACCATACACTAAAACAAGCTTTTCTTTGTGAGAATCCCATATTTCTTCGAAAAATCTCCTTTGAAAAATGGGGACGTTTTATGGGGACGGTTTAACCAATCTTTTTTTCGTGTTTGGGGACGTTTTGACCAATTCGGGGACGTTTTGACTAGGGGGCGTTTTGACTTGGGGACGTTTTGACTTGCACCCGTTGGATGTTAATATATATCAATATGATCATTAATAATACATGCCAGAAGAGTTCTTTGCCGACCTTATGAATAAGTTACTAGGCAAGAATCCGGGTCATTTCGCCCCAGATCCAGTTCGCCCCCTAGACGTTTCGCCCCAGCGGCGTTTCGCCCCAGGTCGTTTCGCCCCTGGTCGTTTCGCCCCCTTAGTCGTTTCGCCCCTGGCCGATTCGCCCCAAGAAGAAATATCAACCTATTCGCCCCAAGCAGAAGTATCAACCTATTTTGTTGAAATCTATGTGAATAGTTAGTGCAAATATATTTGTAATGCTTTACACCAGTAGTAATGTAGATTAACAGTTAAAATCTTCAACGCTTTTGGCTTGATAAAGATTATGTGCCCGTTTTTTTTTCGCATAAAGCTATTGTGGCCAGTTCATGAGAATTTAATACTTTTTGCATATGCGATAACACCTAAAGTAATATCAATAATATTACTTCTCATGACAAAGATGTTTTCTGATATATTCAGCTTGGCTATATAAAGTTAGGTCTAATTTGTGGCCTAAGTCTCCGTTTTAATCCATACGTTTTATATGCGATCAACATGTGCTCAGTAGATCAGTCTATGTTATTCGGCAATAAACTTGTATCAAATGCTCATGTTATGGTTTAGTTACTAATTTCTGCCAGGTAGAATTTCCCAGGGGTAGGTTATTGTTTATTGTTTTGAGGTCTGAAAGTTCTGAGTTCTCGTCATGTAGACCATTTTAACTATTGCGCATTCCGTTTATCGAACAATCCGTTTTCCCCATTCTAAAGATAATGCAAACATTTTTGAAATCAATAACATTCATTTCATCTAACGTCTCTGCAACGTAAAGCAATATTATATCTTGCAATTATGACAAACTATACAGAAGACATTTGTAGAATCTTACACATGGCAAAAGTGTTTCCGCGCAGTCGGTAACGTGTCTGGCTACAGATGCGTGTCTGACTGCAGATCCAGGGGTCGCGAGTTCGATCAAATTTTGTTGCATCTTTAACCCCTTACCTCATAGAGACACCTTTTAATGCTTTTGCAAACATAGCAGACCCAGATCAGGCAGCTCTTGTAATGTCAGGGTCTACTCTGTTTGCTATTTGAATATGATATATGATAATATCTGATCCCACACAACTGGACAGGACAAGTAATTTCTTTGTACTATGTATCAACATGAAAATATTCGTAGTCGGTGGAACTCATGAAGTAAAGGGTAACGATGCCAATTCAGGCTTGATACTCCATGTCAGATGATTCACATGTTAAACCGGGCCGCGTAGCACAGTCGGTAACGTGTCTGGCTACAGATGCGTGTCTGACTGCAGATCCAGGGGTCGCGAGTTTGATCCCGGCCCAGTCCCATACTTTCGTGGAGATTGAGCATGAAATGATTTCTACGGTCATTCTCCTCCCTTCCGCTGATTCATTCAAGAAGGGTTTTTTGTCAGTTACAAGCGAAAGTATGTGCACGAATTACTGGTTAACCGCTTGTTCAAGCCTGCCCAGGAAAAAGTGTGGTAAGGTGAACTGACCGTCCCGCGATGACCATAGCTGTTGACTTGGGACGTAAAGCAACAAAACAAACAAACAAAAGTGTTTCCATGTCTCTTTCCAATAACGATAATTATACATGAAATAATGACAAGATAACACTTTTCATCAGTTTAATTCACTAATTGCAAACAATCAAACATCACAGACAACAACTCGAAGCAATATATAACAATTAGGCCGTCTATCCTTTGACCTACGTTGGTCATTAATTTCGACAAGACTGCAAATATTTTACTTATTTATATTAGGATCGTATATTCCTGCCCTCCAAGATCAACGTCATTGCAATCGAAAGCATCCGGATAAGCAGTTTAAAACATGCGTCAAACGTCGCTGATCAAAGGATTAAACCATTTAATGAACTCATTACTTAGCCCATTGCCCGCCCACTTCCCAGTAGGCATGTAAAATCGTGCCACTATCGGCCCGCCAGCGAAATGCCATTCGAATGGCGTTTCAACGGCGGGCCGATAGTGGCACAAGATTGGATGCTGGCGTGATTCCTATGTTTCAGCCAATGCGTGGTATATTTTCCGTACCTAACACTTTTTGAGATTATAACTTGGGTGGAAATTGAAGTCCGAAATGTTGATACGGATGACGACATATCGCATATTGCCAAACGTCATGGCTGTCTACACTGCCTGTCATGATATACATAAAATTACTGAAATACTTTATTTAAAGGCATATATTTTGTGATATATGGAATCATTAGTGAATTTACTGATAAGGGACAGTTTCAGTATCACACAAACTTAAAGGGGCCTCAAGAGGGGACTTACCTGTATACAGCACAATTTCTTTCACTAAGATAAAGATCAATATTTTATCAGAAAATACCTAATCCCTTCATGGGACCACTTTATTGCCCCCCTGTAAGGAAGTCATAATCACCTAACAAAGATTAGCCTTTGATCTGTCCAGTATGACCCCCTGGAGAGAATCATAATGAGTGGTACCAGTATTATTGCTAAATTTTCTATGTCTTTAAACACTAGCGGATCATGATAAACATTGTAGATACGGAGGACATACCGCACAAACGTACGTTCACCGACGAAGTCAAAGCACGTCACCGACATATCGAAGTTTAATTGATCAATAAAATTTTAATTGCAGCTGATTGATTGGTGTGTGTTTTCGACACCCTAATCTTAATCCCATTAATGACTTACAGATTAAAGATTATCCGGCCGCACACTTACTTTAATTAGAGACAATTAACGTCCAATTACTTTAACTGGTTGATCAGTCCCTTTTCTTAATGCGATGAACAGAGCGCTGCCACCATGCGTATTGGCGCAAGAGTGAAGGAATTATAAAATTATTTATTAGTAGGCCTAATTTTTTAAGGATTGCATTTTGTTATCGAGGTTTATCCTAGTCATGCTTATTACATTTATGCACTACACTCCTCCCAAACTTTTTTCATGGACACCTGCACCCTCGAGCCTGCATAATTTAATTATAGCAGTGTGAATCCTAATCAGATGGCTTTTGATATACAAAAAGAGATAGATCTGGGTTCTACAAGGCTTAATTGCTATCATTATTACTGAAGCGTGTTCATTGTTAAAATAAATTATAACTGAAGCGTGTTCATCGTTAAAATTAAATTATTATCATATTTTAATAATGCTTAAAATATCTTGATGAAGTGTATAACATATTAAAGGGGTTAAAGAATAGAGGGGCGAAACGACTAGGGTAAAAAAATAAAGTGGGGCGAAACGACTAGGGTGTAGGGGCGAAACGTCTAGGCATCAAATTTGGGGCGAAACGACCAGGGGCGAAACGACTAGGGGCGAACTGGTCTTGGGGCGAAACGACTTGTTACCCATCCGAGAATAGAGGGGCGAAACGACTAGGGTAAAAAAATAAAGTGGGGCGAAACGACTAGGGTGTAGGGGCGAAACGTCTAGGCATCAAATTTGGGGCGAAACGACCAGGGGCGAAACGACTAGGGGCGAACTGGTCTTGGGGCGAAACGACTTGTTACCCTAGGCAAGACAACACTTGTTGTCGGTTGATCTGGGTTGTTGATGGTTGTTGTCCGTTAATGTAGGTTTGTTGTCGGTTGTTGTCGGTAAATAGGAAGGACGTCCTGGCAATACCCAAACACTTTTTTGTAGTCACATTCATATTATATTTGGGGTCAATAATATTGTTTTTGGTATCAACTTACATAGTTTTAACAAAAGAGCATGTTAATAATGGATATTTGGACGTCTTGGTGTGTCCTGGGGTGTCCTAGGGTATTAAGACTGACCGGGGTGGGTGGGGGTATCGGTACGCATTAGAGAACAAACAAATCGGTTATTTCCGAAATTTAGATCTGTCCGAAAGGAGAATACAGACCATGACACTGAGCGCGTGCAACGGTTCGGTTGTTGTCTTTCGGAGCTCCAGCTAAAATTGATTTTAAAAAATTATTTCTAAGTTATTTGGGAAGTATTTTATATAAATTTGATATCAAAATGTTGGAAAATTGCTCAGAAATATTCCTGGAAAGTTTTTGTATGTGAAAGAATTCGCAGAAAGAAGAAATTCACTCTGACAGATTTTTGACAGTTGCGGGTCACATGACCAGTGTGTTGTTTTGAAATTGTGAAACAGACTATAAGATGTGTAAAAATAGATTGGGATATTCCTTCCAATGGTGAAGAGATGGTAAAAGTGTGGGAGAGATTACAGAAGACATCTCATTTGATTTTTTGGACAAACTGAGGTAGGATCTTTCATTTTTATACATCCATCCTCATAGCAACGGGGTTGCTAGGCACAGTAAACAACAAGAAAACATTTTGAAGATACTCCCATAGATTGTTTTTTTGCTATTTTGACATCATTAAAATTGACAATCTAGTTTGAAAAGTAGTTGACAGCATGAAAACCCTTATTGTTAACTTAAATTTATTGAAAAATCTGATTAACAGCTATGCCAATTAGACGTTGCCAACGTTTAGCTGAGAAAAAGCAAAAGAAAACTGCACTAGTATCACATGAGATTAAAACTGCTAACTCTTCCACGGCAAATGTAGTGAAAGGAAAAGAAATTGGTCAAACTGAAACACAAAGTTCACTTTGCATTGCATGCAAATCAGAGAGCCCGAAAATTAAAAGATTTACAGAAGAACCGTGGATCCAGTGTGATGTTTGTAAAGGTTGGTGGCACCTGGAATGTGCATGTTTGACTCCAGAAAGTGTAGCATTGATAAATAAAAAGAAGCTTTATTTCCCGTGTGCTCTTTGCTTCGTGAAAAATCTTCAATGTACAGGTGCTATCACACAAAATGAATGCAGCAAAAATGCATTAATTGACAATGAACTTAATTTAGAACAAACAAATTCTAAATTTAGAAGTAGTACCCCAAAAAATAATAAACCTATAAAAACAGTATCATTTAGTGACCAGGTCATTATAATTGATAACATAGAAAACCCAGCAAACTTCTCAAACTCAAAAAAGATTTCAGAAAAATTAAAGTCAAGTGAAATAGAAACAGTTGAATTTGCTTACCCATTAGTCAAAGGTGGGGTAGCACTTCACTTCAAAGATTCCCAGAACGCACAAAGAGCTCTTGACCATTGGCCTGGGCAAGTGTTTGGAGAGAAAGAAACTGTCCACAGACCAAGAGGACAGAGTGGAATTACGGTTGGTTACATGAAAAACATTGATCCAAGGTACTCAAAGAATTTTATATTAAAATTGCTTGAGGAGAGTGGTTGCAAGGTAAGGGATGTAAAGAGGTGTTTCCACAGAGGTACAGGAAAACCCATGCCAGTTGTCAAGATATTTCACAACTCATATGAGGATTTAACTTACACAATAAATACAGATTTTGCAGTAAAATTAAATGGTAAAAAAACATATGTTGAAGCAGAAAGACAGAGGAAGGTCGTTAGGTGCTACAATTGCATGCGGTTTGGGCATATTGGTTCTAGCTGCCTATTTACTACTCAATGTGAAAATTGTGGGGGTGATCATACAGACCAAGGATGTTCGAATAAACCGAAATGCTTCAATTGTGGGGGACAACACAAAGCTTCATCTAGTACTTGCCCAGTCTTTCTATCAAAACTCAAAGAAAATCAACTTCAGAACATTTTATAAAAGAAACATGAAGCTTTTATCACTAAATTGTCAATCTTACAATACAGCCAAAAAAGACATTTATAATATTGTTGACACATACAATTTTGATATTTTATGTTTATCAGAAACTTGGGAAACGGAAAAAGAGAAAGTTAATTTTAAAAATTGGACAATACACTCAAAAGCTAGAAAATCAGATAATCATGGGGGAATGGCCGTCATATGTAAACCTTCACAGAATTTCATTTCACAGAGAATTACAGAGTATGAAACGGAAGATGTAGAAGCATTGTTTATTCATATTAGACCAGAAAAACTACAGAGTTTTTTGTTAGTAGTGTCTTATATCCCTCCGACAAAAGCAGACAAATTGAATGCATTTTTAGAAATGGTAAAAAAAGCAGAAGAAAAGTATAAAAATGTGATATGTACAGGTGACTTAAATTCAAAAAGTTTTTTCTGGGGTAACAAGGAGAAAAATACAGAGGGTGTTATACTAGAAAATTTTATCATGAACACTGATTTCATTTGTGTAAATGATGGCGCTCCGACGAGGAGAAATGCTAGTAGTGTCATTGATTTATTCCTAGTAAAGCCACAAGTTTTCAGGAAAATAAAATGCTGTACTACTCTAACGCATGAGTGTGTTCGCTCAGATCATATACCAGTAATGCTTGACATAGAAGATGAGATTATACAGCAGTCAGTTGAAGAAGAGAAATATTTAGTAAAGAAGACAGATTGGGTAAAGTGGAAAGCTATGACAGAAGAAAAATTTAGTGAATGGAATGAAATCCATGGGCATGAAGATTTAGAAACTATGTATAGCTCATTTACTGAAGTATTAGTAGGGTGTATAGAGGAATGTGTCCCCAAGAAAATGGTGAGTTTATCTGACAAAAAATCAAATCCCCATTGGATGAATGAAGAAGTTAAATTAAAAAAGACTGAATTAAACAGGGCAAAGAAGTTATTTAAACGGCGAGGAACGCCTAATAACTTTGAACAGTTAAAAGAGTTAGAAGAGTCATTTTTCTTTGAATGTGATGAGGCTAAAAGTAAATGGATAGATGAGACATGTAAGAAAATAGAGATGCACACACGCCCAAAGGATAGATGGAGAGAGTTTAAAAAATTAACTTCATACAATAAAGAACATGTACATGAGGATGTTTTGCCTCTGTTGGATGATGGTAAACCTGTGTTCGGTACAGCAGAAAAATGTAAATTGATGAAAGATATATTTTTTGGGGGAAAGCACATGATAGGTGAGGAGTTAGATGAGGAATTTAAATGTGAAATAGACCAAAAAGTTGAAGATATACATAGAAGTTTAGAGTCCGAAACAGGTGATGAATTTCTTAATGAGAAAATAAGGGAGGAAGAGACAGAAGCTGCAATACAACTACTTCACACAGACAAAGCCCCGGGACCAGATAACATTTATGGAGAATTACTTCAGGAAGGTAGTCAAGCACTTACAAGAGCAATTAATACTTTATTTAATAAGTCATGGAGTGAGAAAAAAGTGCCCCAAGATTGGAAATTAGCCAAGGTCAAGTTTTTGAGAAAGCCAGGAAAGCCAAGTTATCATAATGCTGGGTCCTACAGACCAATTAGTCTGACTAGTATACTTGGAAAATGCTTAGAAAGAATAGTTTTTACTAGACTCTACTCCTTTGTTGAGCATCACAGAATCCTTGATCCAGAACAAGAAGGGTTTAGGAGATTCCATGGAACTAGTATGGCTCTGTTGAGATTGGTACAGAATATCATACAAGGATTCAACGACGGCCATGTGACGGTAGGAGTATTTATAGATATGGAGAAAGCATTTGATTCAGTGTGGAGGAACGGATTGTTGGCTAAATTGCATGATATGGGAATCACTGGGAAGATATGGGGGTGGCTCCAAAGCTTCTTGGAATCAAGACATGCTTTCTGTTACATGAAGGGATCAGACAACAGCAAATTTTGTACTATGTTGGGTTTGCCTCAAGGTTCAGTTCTCTCTCCTCTTCTGTTCAACTTATTCATAAAGGACATTTATGCATTAGTAGAAGGAAAGAAAGTTAAGTTTGCGGATGATGGTACAATTTGGCAGACAGGATCAGATGCAAAACTCTTAGTGGAAGCCCTGGAGAGAGACCTGGTGAAGATAACAGATTGGACAAAAAATTGGAGAATGAAATTAAACATAGAAAAGACTGAATTTTGCTTGTTTAACAGAAAAATGGATAATGAAATATCCAGCATTACTATAAAAATGGGTGGAAAAGACGTTAAGAGAACAGACTCACCAAAACTGCTTGGAGTCATCCTGGATGAGAAGTTAAGTTTTCAAAAACATATTGATGCAATAGAAAGGAAAGCCACTAAGGCAGCTGCTTCACTGGCAATAGTAGGAAGGTCAGAACAGATAAGTGCTGAAAATATGCTTAATCTGTATAAAAGTATTGTTCTTCCCCACCTGGAATATGGATCCACAGTATGGCAGATTGGGAATTGTGAACAACTAGATAAAATCCAAAGAAAGTGTTTAGCTTTGTGTTTGGGAACTCCTGCTACTTCAGGAATAGAAGCACTGGAAGTGGAGGCTGGAATTATGCCATTAGATCTGAGGAGAGAAGAGCTTGCAGTTAGAGAACTTGTTAAAATCATGGCGAAGGATCAAAATGAAGAAATTGCAAAGTGCTTTGATGCATGGAAATACCAGATGGAGGAAAATACAGAAAAGTTTTTGTCTCCCTTTAACAAGGCCTTTATGCAGTTGACAGATGTAATCTCAAATACAGGCTTAGACATCAGATCAGTTGAGCCAGAAGCTTCATACCTTCAATGTCTGGCACCTTCTATTCAACGTCCAGAATACTGGAATAATCTTGGCTCATCTAAATCAAGAAACAAATTACAAGAGGAAGAAGCAAGAAAAATCATTGAAGGACAGATGCGATCAGCGGAAAAAGATGTAATCTATGGGTTCACTGATGGTTCCTGCAGGGGAAATCCAGGTCCATGTGGAGCAGGGGCATGCTTGTTTCTTCCGAATGAAGAGAGGGTTGATCTTAAGCAACCTGTATCCACAAGATCATCAATCCTTCTAGGTGAATTAATAGCCATCAAGATTGCACTTGAAAGCATCAAGCTAGAAATGGAAAAACTACTGGTCAAAAAGGTAATGCTCTTTTCGGATTCACAATCGGCAGTGGGGATCCTTACTCTCGGATGGGAAAATAAATCACACACATCTGTAGTATTTGAAATTAAACAAATCATGGACATCCTGAAAAGACAAAATGTGGAAATAGATATTAATTGGACACCAGGCCATGCAGAAATTACAGGGAATGAAATAGCGGACAGGCTGGCGAAAGAAGCAGCAGTTGATGCCGAGAACATGCCAGAAGTGTGCACACCTCTCACTTCTATTGACATCAAAAGGGCAGTGAAGGACTCTTGTACAGTTAAATGGCAAAACAGATGGGAAGCTTCACAGGCAGGTAGACACATGTATGATTTGCATCCTACAGTGAAAGCAAAAAAGAAAGCAGCAAATAGCATCCCAACCCAGCGAATAACATCACAGCTGAGAACAGGTTACTGTTATCTAAATGGGTATATGCACACAGTAGGTCTGAAAGATTCACCTCTCTGCACTTGTGGGGAGCCTGAAAGTGTGAAACACTACATAGAAGACTGTGAGCAGCATGTAGAGATTAGAGAAAGGTTGATGTCAAAACTGTTCTTTACCATTGGCAGTAGTGAGTGGTCTTGCAAGATGTTTCTTGAGGTGAAAGCAGAAGATGACTTACAGGAATGCAGAGAAATCTTGAATGAAATCTTCGAAGAGTATATTTTAAGTACAAAAAGATTCAAAACTCAATAATTTTTTTTTTTTTTTTTTTTTTTTTTTTTTTTAATCAACAACCGAACCTGACTCACACGGCTTACAAATATACCGGAGAGTTTTTACTACAAAGTTTTACCGAAGAGCCCAATTACCAGAGTGATACTTCGGCCAAATGGCTGCTAACAACAACAACAACACCTTTACTTACATGCTCTAAAAATTGCACAGGTTACTACAAATGCAACGAATGTCATTCTGCAAATAGTTTTTGCTTGTTTCTTTTCCTCTTCGCTCTCTGCACCTGGTTGTGGTGGCAAACGCAGCATAATTGCTTGATTTTAGCCTAAATTTTAGCGTAACAGGTGCTCGTCTTTCATTAAACTCCCCAACAGAGTTCTGACACTCCCCAGCATTGGAAAGCCAAAAAGTGAGTATGATCAGGAAATACCACAATCACAGACCAACCCATGGCACCGTGAGGACGAGGCACAGAACATCCACAGCAACAAGACATCCGTAAGACAACAAAAGCAAAGCAACCAGCTTTCTCATCCTCCCCAAGATGAATGCAAAACCAGAATGGATACAAAGCAACGCATAAACAATGGGAAGCACATTAAACAATATTTAGATCAACAACAACATAACCAAAAATAGTGAGTATGATCAGGAAATACCACAATCACAAACCGCAGACAAATCCATGGCACCGCTAGGAAGAGCCACACAACCATCACAAGACACCCGGAAGACAAACTAAACTAAGCAACCAGCTCTCTCTTCCCCATCAAGGTGATTGCAAAACTAGTAACGAACAACAAAACATAGAACAATTACAGACTCCCACAATGGGAGTAACAATAAAAAAAAAATCAATAGCATCAGAACCACCGCTACACTAGAAAGCAGTGGATTAACCGGAAAAGCACTAGGTTTTATATTAAAACGACCTTCTCTGTATAGTATTATTATAGAAATTGATCTAATAAAAAATAAACTTGTATGTATTGAAATCGAAAGTGGTGCATTTTTGACCGAAATCAGCAAGTGGAATGCAGCTGAATAACGGGAAATACGCTTTATAGATTATGAAGATATAGATCTACATGTAGCATGGTCGACGGATTGATTAAAACGATACACTCTGGACAATATTGGTATATAGAAGGTGCTCTAATAAAAAACGAAATTTTGTCACCCATGGGAAGCAAATGGGTGGTAGTGGGAAATTGCAGAGAGGTGGAGTTAGTCATTGCTTTGATGGTGGTTCCTGGCACTTCTAAAAAAAAGACTGACTGCCAATGATACAGAGTATCCAAAAGATAGTTCCCATGGATTCTATCCCTTGGATTGGTTAGTTGGTTGTAGCTAAGCGCCAATTACATGACTGTAGTCAGTAATCTCTCGGTATTGGTTCTCGCTGTATCTTTTCTTAGTAGAATTTACACACAAGTATTCGAGTTTAGGTGGTGAGCTAAGAATCCTGAATAGAGTTACCAAACATAATGGTTCTTTCTCGAATCCAGAGCAGCCTCTTTAAGCCGATTTATTTTCCTGTAAAACATGGCAGAGCTTGTGATCTGAAAGGGTAAATTGAGACACATAGAGATTTCGGCATCCACTTAAAAAGTAGAATGCACTTCTGACAGCTCCATGTCCAAATGTCCATATTCGCAAACGTTCATACTTCTTCAATTCAGCTTGTCTGTTGTGGACTCCCATCCTGTCGGGTAGACCTGTCTCTGCATTTTTGAGAGTTTCATAAAAAACCTGCAGTGTTTTCTTCTTCGGGCACGCCGGCTACCCCGCCATCGAAGCAGGCTGTGACCGCCTTGTTGGTATTGTGCCAGTATGTTGGTTGTTGTAGATAGTAAGCCCTATATTTATCACATTTTTATGCTTCCATAAGCGGCACCATATTGTCGCCGCATTGCCCATTATCCTTCCATCCGTCTCGCAAATCTTGTCCACACAAATTTTCAGCAACTCGAGCGTAGATGCGCACATTGTCTGCGCATGGTTTATTTTCTGAAGATCGATCAGTCTGCTATGGCGCATCACATGCCGCCAGTGGACTATGCACTACTCAAACCCCTGCCGCAATAAAGTAACACGTGGAAAATGGCTATAAATAATCCGTCTGCCCCTTTAAAATTTGATTATAGTAATTAGCAGGGACGTATGATTTTAGTTTTAAAAGGTTGTAGGTGTCTCTTCGTGGAAGAAGGGTCATTATGCCTCAAATGTGCCGCTACCCAGGTCACGAACACACATGGATAAAGGCCAAAAAACAAAGTGACCTTCTCATTATATTTTTCATCAGGAAAAGGGCTTGTCACATATGTACACCATTGTGCCCTTTATTCCGTAAAAGCAGATATTCAGCATATTATGGTTGTAGTAAAAACTACTTTGTTTCGTTTTTGATGTATATAGATTTAGTGTTTTGCTTTTTCGCCCCAGAAAAACAATATTCTGGAACAGTATAACGTTTTCGGACCCAGGGGTCCTTCTTCAGTACCTTAGCAAAAAAATCAAAACACTGTTGTGTGATTTTGCTAAAATCTATTTGTATTTTGTGTCTTATTTGACCGATTTTCGTCGCACAGGGCGCAAATAATCGTCGTGCGAAACGCTAATAAACGTCGTATGGAATGCACATTGTCATCGCACAAGGCGTGGATTGTCCTATGAGTTTGACAGTTTGTTACTGTGCTTTTAAACTATGTTTTATAGAGTCTGTTGGGTTGGTTACCAAGCTGTGTAGACTCTTGTAGAGTTTTAGGAGGTGGCAGGTGTCTCTTCATGGAAGAGCTATGTGTAGACTCTGCTGTTTATTATAGAGTCTGGTGGGTTTGTTTACCACGCTATGTGTAGACTGCTGTTTATTATAGACTCTGGTGGGTTGTTTACCACGCTATGTGTAGACTCTGCTGTTTATCATAGAGTCAGTGGGTTGTTTACCACGCTATGTGTAGACTCTGTTCACTTAGAGTTTGACCGGTTGGTTACGGTGTTCCAGAATATTGTTTTTCTGGGGCGAAAAAGCAAAACACTAAATCTATATACAACAAAAACGAAACTAAGTAGTTTTTACTACAACCATAATATGCTGAATATCTGCTTTTACGGAAAAAAGGGCACAATGGTGTACCATATGTGACAAGCCCTTTTCCTGATGAAAAATATAGTGAGTTCACTTTGTTTTTGGCCTTTATCCATGTGTGTTCGTGACCTGGGTAGCGGCACATTTGAGGCATAATGACCCTTCTTCCATGAAGAGACACCTACAACCTTTTAAAACGGTAAGGGCTAGGTTCACGAAGGGGTGAAATCGGCCCTGCCATAGAAATGCATACTGACTTAAAATATGTTTATATGGTTTATTTCATTGGGAAAAATCGAAATTTTATCTGCCTAGTGCTTAAATTGTGAAAACTATGGGTTTCTAAAGACAAGGACCCTCTGTTAATTTTGCGCAAAAAGTTACGTCATTTACATTGCAATGTAACGCCAAAGACGTCGCTAAGTTTGGTTAACAAATTTATGTTAAACAAGTGTGTATTGCACCCAAATGTGTGCCAAAATGTATCATAAACCTCGATAAACAGTCTATCATGGCGATACGCCCGCCAACCCTCTGAAATGAGCATGTTTTTTGGGGCTTTATGTCCATGTAATTTTCATCAATTTTAGTCATATCACGGTAGCGGTCAATGTATCCTATACCGCTGCTTTACAAACGGTGTATCAGTATCAAGTACTTACTTAATAGTCTCATCAGAATCAGTAGAGAAAGAAAATAATTTCAACAAAATTGTACAAGGGTTCAAACTCATGGCTCATGAACCCCCCCCCCCCCACCCGGTCACCCTCAAGACTAGTCCATAGAAGTCAGACTATAAATAGAACTCTGCCGACCACGCTTCGCGGGTCCGAGAAAAAGTGTATTAAAACTGTATGCACACAATATTACTGATGCGATGGATAACATAATCGTAACGCATTTTATGTAATTGAATGCAGAGTGGTCATTTTTCGGTAGTCTCGTGATTTTCAGACAGGAGCTTGTCATTCTGACTGATCTTAAATACCCGTGCTTATATATATAGGATATAGTTGAGTTTCCCGGACGCGGTAACTTATTGTAGAGTGATGCTGTAATATTTTACCCTTAAAGCGCCAAGAAAAAAAATGCATCTGAAAATGTTGTCTGCTGAAGTCATCTGCTGCAAATAATTTCCTAGCAGTACTGACGAATTTAGTATAGAAGCAAACAGTGTGGACCCAGAACAGAGTGTTCCTATAGGAGCAGTCTTATCTGGGTCCACACTGTTTTCCATAGAGGCTTCTTAAACATTTCAGCAGACATGAAAGCAGACGACTTTTGTTGCGATTGGCGCATTAAGGGTTAAGTCAGCTCAGAAGATATTTATGTTTTTATCATTGGCGACCAGCGCAGGTGCAAAGTAGATTGAGCTTTCGAACAGACTAGCCAGAACCTTCCCTGATACTGCCCGCTCAAATTAAAGACAGCGCAGTAGTTTCATGGGCATTTCGTTTTTGATAAAGTCCCAGAAAGAACGTTCAAGCTAACCACTATCGGCCAACGGCGAAAGGTAATTGCATATTGCTGGGCCGATGGTAAGCTGCTATTTTTGATTCTCCCCGCCTCGCTAAAGTGGGGCAGGCTTGTCAAAATATGATAATGGGACTTACACTAAGCATTTACACAAAACGAACATTTTTGATGGACGGAATTAAATAGTGATAACAGTAAAACCTTGTTTGTCATGAGTCATATCAACAATCTTTCAATTATGTAGGGACGGGTCTTACTGGGTAAAACCATTACTAAGCTAGGATTAATGTGTCTTGCTCAAGGAACAACGCTGTAGCGCCGGTGAGGCTTGAACCCACGGACACTCGGTCTCGTGTCAAGCACTATACCACGACAGTAAATCTCAATTTCTCAATCCTGAAAATAAGTTATTATGCGAAATGAAAAAAAAATCCAGCTGCTATTCTTTCGCAATAACGTTTTTATCTTCAATTTAGCAAAATGTGTTAACTATAAAGCTGTAGAGAAGACTTTCTGCCAACTTCTCCTAAAGGTCTGGTGTTTGTTACACAGACAGATTTTGTGTACAGTAAAACCTCAAAACTTCGAGCTCCGATTTTTCGAAATACTGGCTAATTCGAAATAAATTTGGGACAGACTGATTCAAAGTATAGGACCTATTCATGATCTATTTTGATAACTTTCTATAATAATATATGTTCTGGGTGCGTAAAAGAAACGTCTCCCTGAGACGTTTCTTTTATGCACACAAAACATATATTTGATAAGAAAAAAATAATCATTATAATTTCTGGGGGCTATATATCTTTTATTTCTACCTACCTGTAATTCGAATTTTCGATAATTTCGAAATAAAACCTCTAGCCCCTAGGACTTCGAATTAACGAGATTCAACTGTTTTTAGATAAAAAATTTGCAATTAATTGAATTCGTTTAACATTTCAAAGTTTGTTTTATTGACAGGTAAAATTCGTATGGGCGTGTCAGAAAGAGGTATTATCAAAAAAAAAATCGTGAACGATGAAAATCCTGTTATTCAAAGGTTGTGTATAACATGAAAGTGATAAAACTGCCATTTGCATGCCCAGAATTTTCCGTGCACGCACAGAATCAACGTCAGACAGGCTCATATGTACGAACAAAGTTTGGGTTTTTGCACAACGTGCCATTTTCCTTTGCAGTTGTTCTAAAATTTACGGTTCCGAGATGATCCCACTAGCTTAACGCACGTGCGAATCCCCACTAGCTTAACGCACGAGCAAATCAGGCGCGATTTCCAATATATTTGAACAAGCCATATAATACATCGCTTTAACAAGTGAATTGTGGCGGTACAATGTAACATTTTGATTGACATCTTCGACTTGTTATATTTGTGCTTTGCTTAAAATACTCAGAGTGCATCTATGCACAGATGTAACATCACCATCTTGGACGTTGGAACTGTTTTGAGAAGTTGGCAGGGATGTTTCTGAATACTTTTCATCGGTATAAGGATTTCGAAAAAATGACGTGGTAAAAATCATCGCAAAAGCAGGTCTAAAACATTTCAGGTGGAGTTTAATTGTTAGTATAATTCAAACTTCTAAGTTATACATGGATCTTTTTTTTTTCAAAACGATGTGCCTGACTCCTGAAATCATGATAAATCCTAAATTATATCACCTTCCTATATTCTCCCCATGCAAATACAAGTGTGACAAAGTATAAAAAAATTCCGTTCACCCCACAGATTGCTCGTACTGATGTTTCAAAGATGCAAAATAATCAGACTATACCACATTGTATTTTTCCATTTAAACGGGTTAATAACGGTCAATGAAATACTGCAGTTTGAGGCAGTTAATGTAATATACCTGTATAAAATACACATTACCTGGATTAGTTCATATTTTTGTTTACAACAATTCTCATCTATCTTTGAATCAACTGTACGTCTTGCCGAACGTTTGTTTGTTTGTTTGTTTGTTTGATTTGATTCTTTACGTCCCATCAACAATCTTTCAGTTAAACAGGGACGGGTCTACCTGGGTTGAACCAGTTCTAAGCTACGATAAATGTGCCTTGCTCAAGGACCACAACGCAGTGACACCGGTGAGGCTCGAACCCGCGGCCCCTCGGTCTCGAGTCAAGCACTACACCATTGAGCCACTGCACTCCCTGTCTTGCCGAACGTATGTGAAACATGCGTCATTACCGATTATTGACCAAAAAATCCCCAGTTCTTAACACTACATGCAGCTTACACATGGGGTACACGGGGATAATGAGGGACATAAACATAGTAGAGCTATCACCTAATCGCGAATGCCCAATGCGATTTTTCTTTCAAAATGGTCTCCAACTGTGTCATATCTAAAGAAACGCATGCATTTTGGCGGTCGATTAAGTTATTTTTGCAATAGGAAAATCAGTGCAATACAGACTAAACTAAACTCATGATTAAGACATGAAACACGATCAGGATCAGTCATGCACGGACCCGGAGAGGAGGTGGGGGTAACAGGTGGCCCGAACTCACCTTGAAAATCACAAGTTCTATAGGGAATAAGCAATTGAGTTCGACCCCCACCCCTGGAAAATGTTGGACCCCCTTTGGAACCAAAGTAACATTTTAGTGAGTGAAGGCATGTCAAATATGCTTGGCGTAAGTATATACTGGACAGTGGAAGATTTCTGAAATAAAATGACCAGTACATGTGTTTGTTTTTTTGTTTTCAGCTATCAGATAAACCTCAAAGCTTGCAATAATATATAAACTAGCATTTTAAGAGAAACGAGAGAAAAAAAGGAAAGAAAAAAAGTTGACCTCGCTGAGGATTGAACCCATGACCCGTTGCAAAACACAGGACAATTCCTGGACTTATAGTGCTGCAGCAAAGCAGTAAAAAGTGAGCTAGTTTTCGAGATGGTGGTCCCCACAGGGTAACAAGCAGCAACATACATCAAATTGAAGCTAAGAGTCTCCCGAATTAAGAAATGCATGATGCCACCTCGGTATGTCGGGGCGTAAAATTTTACGAGTCATTAAAAAAAGGCACCCTTACAAATAAATAACTTTACTAATAAAACTTTATTTAAACCAGAGATCAAAAACATTGCTAAAATTGGTATAATATGAACACTAAATGATACAGAAGGATGCTAGAAATATTTTGCATCAAACATGAGATGCAAACAAGTCCATATACACCGACAGTGAAAGTTCATTAGGTACATTAGTCACGAAAACCCATGATTTTCAAGAATTCTTTTTGACACATGATCCCCCTTAGGTATAAATGTATTGAAAACAAGTTTAAATGTTATCAATGACATCTGGAAAGCAAACAGTGCAAACTGTCACTACCATTTATTGAGGTGAAAATTTTATGGCCCACCAAAAAAGGGTACCCATACAAGTAATAACTTTACTGATGAAAATCAATTCAAACCAATGATCAAAAGCATTGCTGAAGTTGGCATAATATGAACACTCATTGATACATAAGGGTACTAAAATTATTATTAATCGTATGTAAGGTTCACATAAGTCCAAATACACCGATGGTGAAAGGTCTTTAAGTGCATTAGTCACGAAAACACATAATTTTGTAGAATATTTTCTGGCAAATGATCTCTTTTGGTATAAATGCATTAAATACAAGTTAAAATGTTAACAACTGACACCTGGTAAGCAAAAGGTGCATGATGCCTCTTCCATATGTAGGGTCAAAAACGTTTATGGACTTTTAAAGAACGGTTCCCATGAAATAAATAACTTTACTGATAAAAATCCATTTAAACCAATGATCAAAACTATGGTTCAAGTTTGTATAATATGAACGCTAAATGACAAAAACGTTCCAACTGTTGCATAAAGTATATCAACGTGTGTCAGGCAAGTATTAAACTATTTCTTTTCTGTTAAGAGATATCATATTTCATTGACCTGATGACAGTTCATCAAGTCCATTTTCCACAAAAACACATGGCATACATGTATATTATACTTTATGAATGTCAGACGTTTGTCAACAATTCACAGTGACATACTCAGTTAATATATATGACATTTGAATGACTAATTCCAATAAAACGAGCCAAAGTTTATGTGTCATGGTGCAACGCACTCACTGATCTATCAGATTCAGCGTCCGTTTGGCAAAAACCTTCACAAGACAAAATAGAGGAAATATTCTGACAATTTTCCTTCCCATGGCACTGCTTCATTGCACAAACACAAGGGTGTACAAAGCTGTTCATAACAGAAAGAAGAGCATACTCACAATGGAAAATTTACATAATAGATCATTCAACAACTTGTGTGGTGTAGCGGTCTGGCTCATCATTAGCGGTTCTGCCATTCTGCCATGTGCTTCCTCGTAGGATTCATATCTAAACTCTGCAGTTGCAAGACAATCCACAAGTCTTCAAGATAAGTACATGTAACTGATAAAAACAACTCATAGCATGCAGTGTTAAGCTGTTATCTGTTCGATGGTAGCGTTTTGGTGGTACTCTCTTCATCGCTTCCTCACATCTGATTTCATTAAGTGAATTGCATTGCTTTTTATCATACAGTAACTCTACAAATTAAGTGCAGGCAAGTTGCTCACATAGTTGTTGAAAGATTTCAGTACTCTGCACATCACTTTATGTGCTAACTTCTTTCCTGTTCCATAAATTTTGTTGCTCTGTGGACTTGTGAAAGAGCTCATGCACAAGAATAAAATGTTTCAAGTCGACCTGTGTTTCTGTTCATCACAAAAACGAATATCTAACTCGCAAAAATATTTGGCCTGTGATGTAACAGGAAAACCAACAGGTAAGTGAGTATGACCAGGAAATGCCACAACTACATACGACAGACCAACCCATGGCACAACCAGGAAGATCCTAAGAACACTAGCGACACAAAATTCAGAACACAAAAACGCACCAAGCTCTTCTCCCCAGCGAGATGAAACCGAACTTGAAATAACAAACAGCTACTGCAAAACAAAACAAGCATATAACAATAAGCCCCCACAAACAATGGGAGCGACAACAAACAATGAATAAACAAAAGCAGAACACCTGCCTTAGAACAGACTATAGACAAAGTCATTGGGGAACTTAAATAAATTTTACTGACTAAATCTTCAATCTATATTCTGCTGTTTTAAAAACACCAAGCTCGCATAGAGGCTTCCTAACTTATGTAATGTATCACCAAGGGGAAACAACAAAGTCAATTAACAACACTGTGTCACCATCTGAACTGTTTACAATGATCTTATTGGCACCATTTTTTGATGCAATCGCTGCATGGAGGATCATTAATTTTGTGTTTCTGATTCTTCCCAGTTTAATTGCAGGGGTAGATCTTCTGTGTTATGCTTTGTAATGGCAAAGGCCTTACCATTCAGTCCGCCACTGAGGTATACAGTTCCTCCATTCAGTACTTCATCTGCATTTTCTATATCACCTGTATATACGTGTAGTTAGTGTAGTATGCTACAATTCACTTTGTTTTTTTCCCTTGCTTAAAAGCCTTAAATTCTTCATTTTTTTGGTATAGGGATTTCAGCTTGGATATACATTTTATGGGATGTATTTGTATCGCCAATTTCTACCTGTCTGAAGTTCGAGGCTGTTCTCTTTGTACCTGTTGACTACTTTAAATTTGAGTAAAAACTGATGCAGACTGTACTGAAACAATTTTATTTTCCTGTTAACTTTCTAGCTTGTGCGTGTAGTCAAAAATATCATGCAATGATTGGTCAAACAGGAATAGGCACTTGTTCAAAAAGAGTTATTTGCAAAAAGTCTTGGTGCCTTGAAACCGGTTTGAGCCCTCCAGTAAAATATTTTTACTGGCCGTTCCAAGGCGGTACTTCTTCTTAGGATCATTTTTTGTGTCTTGTATTTCTCATGCTTATGCATCTGTTCATTGCTGCCTTATGGTCACCTGATGGGAAAGGGCTGACCTCTTGGCTCTTGTTGGTGATGTTTATTGTATTTTTGTTACTTTCCCATGTGGTATCCTTGGTCAGGTGTGGTACTTGATTGTATCATTTCCTGATCTTTGCATCCTTTTTACTTTAAATACATTACTTCTCCACTGATTGTTGCTCTGTTACTCTAATTGGATGCGGACTGTCTTTTGCATTTCTGTCATTACTTTAATGTCAGACTTGGGAAGTGAGTCGTAGTAGCTTTTTAGTAGCATGTTGTTTTCTGATGGTATCAAATGCCACTTCTTGAAGTTTATTGTTACTTGACTGCCTTTGTCTAAGGTTTATCATATACTTTCTTTGATTACAGATGTTGTCACTACACCAGACACAAAGTTAAATTTATGATCAGATGGATTGTTATTGTCGAATGGATCTATAAATATTCCTTCAAACATACGAGTCTTTCTTTTCACATCATTATCAAACCTCTTCCACATTGCACGTGTGTCTGAATGATAAATGCTTACTCCTTGTTTATGTCTTTTTCTGGCAACTAAACACATTATTATGAAATGTCAAAGAGTACTTGGGTCTTTGAAGAAACCACATTGCTTAGGCGTTTCCCTTTGCCGTCAGTCCTGTTAATCCACATGTTCTTATAATTTTGAAACAAACAAACAATCATTTAATCAATGATTGAAGTCATTTGTTGTTTCATTGTTTCATTTAAAGAATCAGGCAATATTTTGAAATATAACCAGTTTGTAGCAAACAACAGTGAGATATATGTGCAGTTTTAGCAACAAAACCCATGCCTGTTTCAATGGGAGCATAACTAGGAAGAGGAAATCATCCCAACAACTAGACTGTAGAAGAGGTAGATCTTCCTTCTTGAATGTCTTGTAACAGAATATCAGGATAGTTTAGCCTTTGTATCGCTCCACCATTTGAAGTGGACAGGACATTCATGATTTGTCTACAAGTTTGAATGCTGGGAACACCCTGTCAGTATTTTTCTGTTAGAATATGCTATGCACTGCTAAGTCTGATATTAATGTTAACATTGTATTTACAATTTTACAAAGCTCTAGCAGAATGTTTGTTTCATTAAGACAACCATCATATCTTGAAGATGGGGAATGTAGATCATTTAATTTAATAATAATTGTTGGTCGACAATTTAAATTACAGAAAAACCAATACAAATGGTCAGAATAATCTAATAGCAAAACAAAATTGATCAACCAATCAATCAATCAATTAATTAATCAATAATTCAGTCAAAAAACCAATAACGTTTTCCTTTTATAATACTTATTGACTCATTTGCACACAATCAGTGTTATTTATATGGAAAAGTTGCTAAAATCCAGAGTAAAATTTGTTGCTTTTTCACAACTATGTTTCGGTATTCTTTTTATTTCCAAGTGAACTATAACCTACAGTGACGATTATTTACAAGCCAATTGAATAAAATGCTTTGTTGAATGGCCAGTTTTTATTTATGACATGTATTAAGGTAAACAAATCAACAGTTTCATCAATATTTTACAATGTCATATGTTTTCGTGACTTTTGTACTTGTTGACCTTTTTCCTGACTGTAGTCAGGAAAAGTTTACATGGAACTGACGTTTTATTAATAAATATTATCATTTCTGTTTATTGTTGTATCAAACTGTCCATTATCACGAATATACTGCAGCACATTTAATGAATTTATCAGAAAGGGCTTTAGACTAGGGTACTAGGCGTTCCCTCTGTTGAAGGGCCGTAAAAAAATTTCGCCCTCAGTCCTGACAGTGGCATCATGCAATTTTGAACTCACAAGGCTATGAGCTTTAATTTGGTATATGTTGCTGCTTGTTACCCTGTGGGGACCAGTATGTGTCACAATATGGTAGGTCTGCTGCAGCACTATTAACCGCACGACCACGTAGATGCTTTGATTAAATGCAGCGCACTTAAAAGTATATATTTTTAAATACGAACAAAACAACAATAGGCTTTTAGAAATATACAAAAAATAAACAAGCTGACACACATTAATTGTAAAAATATGACCCCGTGTATTTTTCTAATAGTGATTTATGAATGAATTCACATCCCGTTAACCAAAGAAGGTAGTATATACCTGCGAAAGCAGACAAAAACTAACGGTAGCACGACGAACGTCTCATACTGAATATAAATTTCGGACGTAACATTATTTCGGAATCGGCATTGTTTGCATTGAAAAATGTGAGAAAGTAGGCGTATTTTCGGCTTTTAAAATAGTCCAGCCCTGCTTTCATGAGATAATGTAGTCATATCTGTATATTTGAAGCCTTAGAACATGTATAAATGGCCTGAAAAGACCAAACACAGACAAAATATCCAAACGTGATCGTTTAGGTTACGTTATATTACATTATGAAGCCATAATTTCGACACCTTGAATTTTTGGTCATGGGTTCTCAATGTTAATTTGCACAGCTAAGCCAAAAATTGTGGTGTCGAAATAATGGCCTCATGTTTTGTTATGGATATATTTACACTAAATCCCCACAATTTCAGCCATTTTGGGGAAACTGGGGGTCATAATATGGATTTTTGCAGTATAAGGGAAGCATCCAAGAAATTGTTTGGTATGTATTTGAAGAGAGGGAAGATCGTCTTCTTCAGAAATAATGTCATTTATATTATATTCATACATTTCTAAAATAGGATTTTACAGGGCCGATTTTACCACTTCGTGAACTTAGCCCTTTTATGATCCATGTAATTAGCCACAGAATGATAAGGCAAAGAACAATAACAGCCACACGGCACCAAGAAGACAATAAAAGTAATTGCAAAACTAACACAAAGTACAGCATAACAAAACAAGGACCCATCACGAACAATGGGGGCAACAATAAACAACGAATAAACAACAACAGAACAGACAGCAGCCGAAACCACCAGTCGAGGCTGGGAATTGAACCTAATCAATTAACATACTGTGATGGAGCGAAGAAAAAGGCTTTCAACTCACATACTGCAAGACCTAAAAAACAGTTGGGCCATGCTGGGCCCAGCCATAGACAAACATCAGGCCGGAGATATATCCTAAAAGTGGGATATAGCATGGTTATTATTCGACAGTCTGCATGACTGTTTTATAAACCCAAACACTGTTTAATGCTATGGTTCCCCTCTTTAACTGATATAAGCATAGCGTCCTTTTTGTGTGACAAAGGCAAATAGTGCAGACCCAGATCGGACGACGCAGAACGCGGCATCTGATCAGGGTCTCCACTATGTGCTTATAGAATGTTCTATCAAATTTTGGGAAAAAAATGAAAAATACCACCCAACATCCCTAAAATTGGAAATGGACTCGTCCTTCTGATAAGGGTATGCTCGTCAATTCGGCTTAAATGGGTTAATTGCACGACGGTGAGTAATGCCTCAAACTCATTGACATCCCTGGCATAAAGCCTTCATCGGCGGGTCAGTGCCTGGTGTTCGACGGCCTTTGGCTTCAACTGGAGTATTTCTTTTAACTCTAATTGTATGTGAGTTGAGAATCATTTTCTTTGTTTCATCACATTATGTCGAACGATTTGATTGTTCCCGTGATGATACATGGGATAATTTAGGAAGCCTACACGAGAGCTAAACAAATTTTGTGGTTTGACAACAGCAGAATCTAGGGCCCCGGAAGATTTGGCCAGTAAAATTAATTTAAGCCCACACCCCCCAGAGGCTTCGGCTGCTGTCCGTTCAAGCGCCAGTAGTTCTGTTGTACAGTTGTTGGTTTATTTTGGCTCCCATTTTTTGTGGGGTTTGGTCCTTGTTTTGTTGTGCAGTAAAGTAGCTTCTAGTTTTGTAATCGTCTCGCTGGGAAAGAGAGGACTGGATGCTTTTACTTACTGTAATTGCCTTTGATATCATGTCACTGTTAGTTTTTCTACAGGTGTCTCTTCCCCACGGTGCCGTGGGTTGGTCTGCAGTGTGTGATTGTGGCATTTCCTGGTCATACTCACTTACTTCCTGATCCACCGTCGTGCAATTGAAGAGGAAACCAAAGCTATAAACTGTGATTGTGTTTATATAACCAGGCATGCAGACGTCGCATAACATCCATGCTATATCACACTCTATGATCCTTTTAAACTGATCATGAAAAGAAGGCTTTCCAATGATTCTTTTGAATTTTTGTGATTAGCCGAACGATGTTGAGTATGACAAATAAGTTTGACTAGGAAATTTTCTTCCAATATAGATGGAACACCGAATAGATGGACCACCGAGTGAATACAATACGTCCCAGGGGCGTAGCTAGTCTAAAATCCAAACGCACATGCATGCAGAAAAGGAAGATATACAAACAGTGTAGACCGAGATGCGTCTCATCAGGGTCTGTGCTGTTTGCCAAGATAAACACACTCTTGGTAATGGTAGATTATAAAAATTGTATATTATCAGGCCTTCATTCACTGACAAATCATCAAAGGAGGCCTATGAGGAGGTGCTACCAACATCATCACAAATTCTTTCAAAATTGAATATTGGTTCTAAGCACACGTTTTGTACACATAACATAAATAATCTATTAGAATTGTGATAGAATCTTCCCATATTTTGGTCCAAATGTGCGAACAAAAGCGCTTTTGCATATACGTAGCTACGCCCTGCGTCCAGGAAATGACTCTTAGTTTGGTGATGTAGTTCTTTGTGTCCTCTAGTTTGGCAATCATCTTGCTGAGGAAGAGTAATCGGATTGATTTGCTTATTGCCTAAATATGTCTCTATCTTGGTGCATTTGTAGTCTGTGAGGGACTGGATGGGGTATATGGGTTAGCGGTATTTGGCCACATTTTATATTGATTAGAGATCTGCACTGTTAATCTATATCTTTTTTAAGAAATTTTGACCAACAACCCCTTAAAATGCAAAATGCAGGGTTCCCACAGAAATTCAAAAGCACAATTCCATGATTTTCCATGATTTTTCCATCATCAACAATGTAATTTCCATGACTATTTAATGCACAGCCTCCAACTTCCCCTTTTAGCAGCATCTTCCCAAGGCTGAGCACATATACAGAATGCAGCAACAAGAGAATGCTTGTAGACCATGCATGCACTTTGAAATAATAAAAACTTGAAACCACCAGTAGCCAGAAAACTAAGCTGTCCGACAGCTAGTTTTCTGGCTACTGGTGGTTTCACCAAATTATTTCCTAAAATTCCATGATTTTTCAATGATTATTCAGGTTTTTAGCTCACCTGAGCCGAAGGCTCCGAGGTGAGCTATTAGTATACCAATGACTCCGGCGTCCGTCGTCCGTCCGTCCGTCCGTCAACATTTTCAAACATCTTCTCCTCTGAAACCACTGGGCCAATTGAACTCAAATTTCATATGGACACTTCTTAGGATGGGGGAACGAAAGTTTGTTCAAATGTTCCTGGTCACATGACCAAGATGGCCGCCATGCCCATATATGGTAAAAACCCTTTAAAAATCTTCTTCTCCAGAACCAGAAGGCCAATGACCTTGGGACTTGGTATGTAGCATCATGGATGTGGGGCCTACCAAGTTTGTTCAAACAATGATCCTAGGTTGACCTTGACCTACTTAACGTCAAGGTCAAATTTGCTTCCTAATAGATTTAAATGGGAATTTTTTTGAAAAGTTGATTTTTTGAATACTGTTAAAGCCAAAGTGATTATTCTTACTTGATATGTTGAAACTAATGAGACAATGGCTATAAATAAGTTTCAAAGGTCAAGGTTGAACTTTGCCCTTTCAGCCAAGGTCGCTCTTATTGTGGTCCCATCAATATATTAAAACATAGTTTCCTCACAAACCATTGGCCCAATTGAGCTTAAATTTCATATGAAGACTCCTTATGATAAGTCAGCCAAAATTTGTACAAAATATTTTGGTCACATGACAAAGATGGCCGCCACGCCCATATATGGTAAAAACCTTTTAAAAATCTTCTTCTCCAGAACCAGAAGGCCAGTGACCTTGAAACTTTGTATGTAGTATTGGGGATGTGGGGCCTACCAAGTTTGTTCAAATGATGATCCTAGGATGACTTTGACCTACTTAACGTCAAGGTCAAGTTTGCTTCCTAATGCATTTGAATGGAAAATTGAATTGAAAAGTTGACTTTTTTAATACTGTGGAAGCCAAAGTCATTATTCTCACTTGATATGTTCAATCTAGTGGCTATAAATAAGTTTCAAAGGTCAAGGTTGATCTTTGACCTTTCAGCAAAGGTGGCTTATATTGGAGTCCCATCAACATATTAAAACATAGTTTTCTCAGACAATTCTTGGCCAATTGAAACCAAATTATGACAACTCCTTATGATTGGTTAGCCAAAACTTATACAAATTGTTATGGTCACATGACTAACATGGCCACCATGCCCATATATGGTAAAAACTCTTTAAATCTCTTCTTCTCTGGAACCAAAAGGCCATTGGCTTTGGGACTTGGTATGTAGGATTTGGGATGTGGGCCCTACCAGGTTAGCACAAATGATGAATCTAGGTTGACCTTGACTTACTTGATGGCAAGGTCAAATTTGATTCCTTATGCATTTATATTGAGAAAATCTTAAAATGTTCATTTTCTATAACTGAGCCGAATTCATTAAAGTTAAACCTATTGAGACAATGGTTAATTAAGTACCAAATGTCAAGCTGACCTGTGACCTTTTATCCAAGGCCACTCATTTGGACTGCCACATACCTATCTAAACATCTTGTTCTCAGAAATCACTGGGCTGTTTGATGGATTATTCATTAGATTGTTTAGGTCACTTGACCAAAATGTATATGGTATAAACAAAATTTGTTCCATTATAAGCTGTAGTTAACCTTGACCTATTTTAACATTATTAAGAAGATCAGGTGAGCGCCTCAGCACCTTCAGGTCCTCTAGTTTCAAATTCCATGACTTTTCCATGCATGGAACTTTCTTTAGTGATTTTCCAGGTTTTCCATGATTTCCAGAGCTTGTGGGAACCCTGAAAATGGACAATCACATATTCTTTGTATCAATATGTATGGGATAATCCACCAGGATGAATAAATAATATGGAAACTTTGCCCACTTAGCTGTAGGAAGACGGCACATCTGCCAATCTTTTGATCAACTTTCTTTCAGATCAATAATTTGGGATTGATCCCTACCTTCAAAAAGATATCGACAGATTAGAAAAAAGTCCAGCCCAAACTGCACGATTGTTCAATGGGAATAAGCGACAGATCTTCTTCCTTCAGAGGAATCAAACCAGTTTCACAGATAGCCCGTTATGCCTACATGAAATCCATATATGAAATTTTGAAGAATTTGTGTGATATACGACTAAGTAAGAGTGTCCACAAGTACAAATAGACAGGTAGTGGCCATTTTAGCAGCCATCTGGTTATGGTTCATTGGACAAAACCCATATTCAAACTTGAATGAGTTTGAAAAATAATCTATATATAAAATTTGGAAGAAAACAAGTTAAAAATGACCAAGAGTGTCCACAAAACACAAACTGACGGCCATTTTGGATAGCGTTCATTGGAAAATCCATATTCCAACATTAGCGAGAGTTTCATGAGCAAACGATTTACTGTATCATCAATGTTCTTGAGTAAGTTTTCTGTTATACCGAACTTGAGTCTTAATTTCCAAAATCAGCCATGTTAGTGTGTTCACACAGTGACTCCTCCCAACAAAGATCTTGGGAAGAAACACCCCAGACACCCTATACCCCCTTAGGTGGCGAGTGGTAGATGATGTAAATCTATTATTAACTCTTTACCTCATAGAGTTGCCTTTTAACATTTTTGCAAACAGAGCAGGCCCAAGTCAGGAAGCTCTTGTAAGAGCTGCCTGATCAGGGTCTACTCTGTTTGCTTATGGAAATATGATATATCTGATGCTACACTAGTGGACCTGACCAGTAATCTCTTTGTTCTATGTACCAGCATGAAAGTTTATTTATATAATTATTCATAGTGGGTGGAGCCTAGCGTGAATATTCATGAAGGTTGGTTGGTTGATTTGATTCACTCAACAATCTTTCAGTTATGCGGGACGGTTCTTCCTGGGTTTAACCAGTACTAAGCTAGGATAAATGTGTCTTGCTCAAGGACCACAACGCAGTGACGCCGGTGAGGCTCGAACCCGCTACCCTTCGGTCTCGAGTCAAGCACTCTACCACTGAGCCACTGCGCTCCCATATTCATGAAGGAAAGGGTTGATAAAGATTCACATGAAATTCAAAAAAGAGGGTATTCACCATATCTACATTAATTGCTGGTTCCCTGTCTACAGGTGGTCAGTAATGTAAATACAGAACCTCCTCCCCCCATTTACAGGTATGGGGGTACTGGTTACCTGTTTTTCCATTACTGACCACCTGTAAAGAGGCAACCAGCAATTAATGTATATATGGTCAATAAAAAATTGAAAAAGTTAGGTGTAGTTATTATGTTGGATACTGTACACTGCAATAGGTTGAGGGTGTAAGAGAAATGTTTAAGAACAAATATACATTTTTGTCTTTATTTTCAAACAAGGATGAGATCTAAACAATATAGGAGCCAGAACAAGAGATATTGTGGTACTTATAGCAAAGACGATCAGTGAAGGCTCAGATCAGACGACTACCGATGACTCAGATGAGACCGACTACCTGAGCCTTGACTGCCTGCATACACAAAGTATGTATGTAGATGATCGTTTATACAATGTACCTAGCCCCAATGGATAGTTGGACATGCTTGTTTAAGGTGTTTTTCTTGCATACCGTATTCCTCCTAATACGTGCATGGTTAACATAAGTTGTTTTTACAAATTCTAGACCTCTAATAGAAAACAGAGTAGATCTAGATCAGCTGGCTTCATCAGAAGCCAGCTGATCAGGATCTACACTGTTTTCATCCACATGATGGATCTATATTGACTATGAAACTTCAACATAAGATTGACTGAAAACTAGAAGTTCATATAGCATAAACAGCACAGCAAGTTCGAAAAATGTTCAAAATTTTTTAACCCTAGTTGTCTGCCAAAAATGCCTAAACAAACAGAGCAGAGTCTGACCAGGGTCTTCTCTATTTGCCATTCTGACAAGTATTTTTGTGAATTCCAGTCCTGATAACCAACATTTTATTTGAGAACAGAGTGAGAAGTGTTTGAAATTTTAGAATTTTTACTGTACTCAGTGTGAGCTTACAGGAGTATATTTACATTTTCGAAGCAATCCTTTAATGAATCTTTAGATTTTTGCAACCGTTCATAGCCTCATGGATTGCACAAATTTGATTGACAGCTGCCAAGCTCATTTGGCGGTGCAATGCGCTTCGAACATTGAACTCATTCGCCAGAAGTGATACTGGTGTTGTGATTGACAGTGAGCCACATCCGAGTCGCACATGCAAAACCAGCCTCTTTTTTGCTCCATTGGCTGTCCCTGTTCAAGCTGGCTGTTATGCTTTTCCATTTTACACTCCGACTAAACCTTTAATATGATTGTTTTTAAATACAAATCTGTTTTTAACTCCTAAATTGAAAATATTTTTATATTTTAGTTATTTATAATAAAATGTAAATATAAGCAATAAATTCAATTTTTGGAATGTTCATGGAGTTATTCCAAAAATTGATTTCCTTACTTAAATGTGAATGTTTTAGGTCAAATACTGTAAACCTATGCAATAAGCACCATAATCACATGGGCTGGACCATATTACAACTTTCTATCTTGGATTCAAATGTTAGTTCAAACACAAACATAAAGGGCAATACTGCCCGACAAATACAAAATTAATACAAAGTCAAACCAATGATAATGTGTGTTTGTTACATTTGTTTGACCATTTTTATGGATGGCACATGCTTGAATTATACTCAAAATATTATCAGGATTTCCAATATACATCTTTTTTTATCTTTACGCAAACAGTCAAAAAGAGGATTTAAGACCTATCTTAAACAAGTGATCAAGAATGAGGATTAATCTCCCAATTTTTAATTTGAAGGTGAGGTGAACATGGCATAACTATGTTCAAAGAAGTACCAAGTAAATACAACCCTTTTACTACAGTTAGAATAATCATCCAACTTAAAACAATATGCTTTCACTGGGTAATCCATTATATATATAAGGGGTCATAGGTAACACATTTCACATTAAATAGTTTATCTGCTCGAAGCTGCTTTTTAATATTACAAATAGAGTAGACCCAGATGAGCTACTGTCTTCTGTGGCATTTTATCTGGGTTTACACTTTTTGAAAACGTACATGTTATCCTTTAATGACCTTTCTTTGAAAAAAAGACTAAATAGTGGGAAAATGAAATATCAAACATATCCTAAAGTATCACATAAAAAGATTGGTACTTTTCAAGATTGAGACAGAGTTAGCCAAATCATATATGGTTTTGTTTGATTTGATTCTTTATGTCCCATCAACAATCTTTCAGTTAAACAGGGACAGGTCTTCCTTGGTTGAACCAGTACTAAGCAAGGATAAATGTGTCTTTCTCAAGGACCACAACGCAGTGACGCCGGTGATCATATATGGTAAAACATGTCTTAGGGGGCCACACAAAGAGAACACTAAAATTATTTTTTCAATACCAATTATCGCTTAATGCAGATCAAAAGTATCGCAGAATGCTCTAAGAGAGCATTCTGCAATACTTTCGACCTGCATTAAGCTACCATCTATCTTTAAGATGCTTTGTTTTGCTTATTTTTGAGTGGCGGCTTAAGACAGGTTTAACTGTATGGTAAATACTCTTATATATTGAAGACTAATCTCATAATGTTCTTGCCTTAAAATAAACTTTGCAGAATAACAAACAGTGAAGGTCATGATCAAACTGTTCCTTTTGGGTCATTCTAATCTGGGTCTGTAATGTTTTTTCTATGCTTTACTCTGTCAGACAATGATTTTTTATGATGAACTCCAGGATCAGAAGTAAGGCTCTGAAGCAGGGTCACAACACAATCGTAAATTTGCGATTTTTTTCTTATCCATTAGTTTCGAAATGTGTTTTGGTGCTCAAAAGAACCGTCTCATCAAGACGGTTCTTTTGAGTACCCACAAAGCATATTTTAGCTGAGAAATAAGAAAAATAATTTTCAGTTGCGTCAGAAAATGAAAAGGCATTACAAAGCAAAATATTTCATATAAAAAGCAGATAATGGCAAAAACCAAAACAAAAAGCTTAACAGCTGTAAGAGCTTGTCATATACATGTGTACAGCTTTAGCAGAAAAAATGTTAACATAAAATTTAAATAACCATAGAGGATATTTTGCAATACAATTCCGTGCATTCTGACTTAGAAAATATTTTGAACACACTACTTGACTAAAACATACACATAAACAGTAAAGTCCCCAGATCAGGGCCCTGTTGCGTGCTATCCTCGTAAGCATCTTGTGACTAAGACCTGTTAGCCAAAATATTGTTAGCTGCTTTCAATTTGAAAACAATTTTGACAGCACTAAACTTTCAGGGAAAATAAAAGTTTGATATTTCATTTAAATTACTGCTAGACACATCACATGAAATATCAAGCCTCATTTGATTTCTTAAAGCGGGACAAAATCTTAAAGGACAAAATCTGAAAATTACGCTGGATATATATTTTGGTGGGCTTTATGAGATACTGGATAAGATTTTTCATTTTTGATTTAGTATTGTTCATTATTATTTCAGTCCAACACCCCATTATCAGAAAATCTGCATTTCTAAACTTCTATGCTTAGACAGTCTTCATCACAAACTGACCGGTGAAAATGTTACAGTACTGTAAATTCTATACACAGTTTAGGAAAAGCAATTGAAAATCTACAGAATCTTTGATTTTTAAGCAAACACTAAGTTGATTTGATTCTTTACGCCCCAGTCAACAAATTTTCAGTTATGTTGGGATGGGTACACCTGGGTTGAACCAGTGCTAAGCAAGAATAAATGTGTCTTGATAAAAGACACAATGCAGTGTCTCGGTCTCGAGTCAAGTACTCTACCACTGCATTTCTAAACTTCTATGCTTAGACAGTCTTCATCACAAACTGACGGGTGAAAATGTTACAGTACTGTAAATTCTATACACAGTTTAGAAAAAACAATGGACATTCTAAAAAATCTTTGATTTTTAAGCAAACATTTGTTTGATTTGATTCTTTACGTCCCAGTCTACATTTTTCAAATATGTTGGAACGGGTCTTCCTGGGTTGAACCAGTGCTAAGCAAGGATTAATGTGTCTTGCTCAAGGATACAGCGCAGTGACCACAGTGAGGCTTGAACCCCCTCAGTCTTGAGTCTAGCACTCTTCCAGAGCCACTGCTCTACCTTTTAAGCAAACACAAAATTAACATTTTGACACTACAATAACAAGCAAAAATTGTCAACAAATTGCCAAACTGTTGTTGTTATGACTCTAATGACTATAACCAAATGTGTCAAACTAACAGAATTATTGGAAGGGTCTATTATTTTCTCTAAAAAATATGAAAATTATAATTCTGGATACCTCTTATCCACAAGCATTAACAGAAATTATAATTTTAGCATATGAGGCACATATGCCCCAAAAAGCTTGAAATCAAATCATGCATTAAACTAATGAACCTACATAAGATAGAACAAACCCTGTTTAAGCTTGAATTTAAGGTTCTTTTGGTCGTCCATTAACCTATCTCATTGCGTAGTTTTAAGTTTCTTAACAATTTCTGCAGTTCTATTCCGTTCATACTACAGCTGATGACAAATGTGTAATCTCTTTCTGTCATCATGTATCAATTCAAGTAAGACTTAATATTTTACACAATTCACATAAAATATCAAGACTTAATCTGAAAACTAATCAGAGGAGAAGCTATTATAATCTGCCTAATTCAGCATTTTGAGGCTGGCCTCAAAATCCTGAACGGAGGATTAATCTTGAAAACTTTCACCCATGCTATATTAATAATGAAATTGCATCATATTACATGATAGCGCATTCATAACTCATAAAATACTGTGATTGCATGCATGCAAATTAGGGTGAATATGGTAATAAATTCATTGGTCCAGATAAGCAAAAATTTTGAGAGTAAAATTTTGATTTTTTTTTCTTATCCATCAGTTCAAACATGTGTTTTGGGTACTCAAAAGAACCAACTCATTGAGACTGTTCTTTTGAGAACCCACAACATGTTTCGATTTAGAAATACAGCAAAACCTGTCTTAAGCGGTCACTCAAAAAGAAGACCAAAATTGGTTTTAAAGACCGATAATCGCTTAATGCAGGTCAAAGGGAGCATTCTGCAATATTTTTGACCTTCATACAGCCACCATTTGTCATTAAGATATTTGTTTTGTTTATTTTTGAGTGGCTGTTTAAGACCAGTTTAACTGTAAGAAAAATAATTTTCAATTATACATTCTTATCCGGGGTCTGTTAAATTGTATCATAAATTCACAACACTCTCTTTACAAATACTGTAAGTATTACAGAATTCATGCGGTGTATTTACAGTAAAACCTGTGTAAAAACGGCCACTCAAAAAAGACCAAAAATTGGTTTTCAAGACTAATTATCGTTTAATGCAGGACAGAAGTATTGCAGAATGCTCCAAGGGGAGCATTCTGCAATACTTTTGACCTCCATTAAGCTGTTTTTGGTGATTGGATCTTTGTTTTGTATATTTTTGAGTGGCTGTTTTACACAGGTTTTACTGAATATACAAAAATGAATATTAAGTTATCAATCACATGCCATAAAGTCTCCAATGCCCCTTTTTATGTAAACTAAAACATTAACCGTTTGTATTCTGATGGATTTTCCCATACATACTGATACAATAAGTATGGGACTGCCCATTGTGTACTTTAAGGGGTCTCGGGTAGAATTTTCTAAATCATGTCCTGAAGATTGTTTTAATCACAGCAAACAGTGCAGAGCTTGACGAAATGCAGCATTATGCTGCATTTCATCTGGGTCTTCAATGTCAAAGTACCCATTTTGGGGTTTCCAGTATACAAAGGGTTAATGTATAACCCCTGATAAGGTTATCAAGCCGGCATTTCATCACATGAGATTGGTAACCTATTGAGCACAATTAACACAGTAAAACCTGTCTTAAGCAGCCACTCAAAAAGAAGACCAAAAATTGGTTTTCAAGACCGATTATCCCTTTATGTAGGTAAAAAGTATTGCAGAATGCTCCAAGAGAGATTTCTGCAATACTTTCGACCTTCATTAAGCTACCATTTGTCTTTAAGACCTTTGTTTTGTCTATTTCTGAGTGGCCGCTTAAGAAAGGTTTTACTGTAATATTTAATTCACTACATTATTACAGTAAATGGTTTAAGATTTCAAACCCTAAAGTTGACCGACAAAAAGGCCAAGACAAAGTAGACCAAGATCAGACTGCTCCAGAATCAGCTTATTAGGCCCTTCAACTAGGATCTGTTCTGACCATCATTTTGTGACCTGCTGACCATAATTTTAGTTGCCAATGTTATGGCCAATCACTCTCACCTTGGTTTTACCTAAGCATAGTAGGTTTCACAAAGCTTTGAGTTTATATCAAAATTTCTGAAAACTGTCAGTCAACTCTTTGGCCCAGTTGTTAGAGCACTGCACTTGTAACTGTATGATCAGCCAAGGTGTGGGAATATTTCAGCTATGCTATCATGGGTGAAAGTTCAAAATTTCCAAAATTCTGAGCTTCAGAAATTCAAATTTTAAAACCTGCAGGATGCATACAAAAATGAATAATTTCACGTTTAAATGGTTAATTTTGTTTAAATCAGCTGAAAACTAATCAGAGAAGCTATCAAAATCTGCCTAATTCAGCATTTTGAGGCTGACTTTCTATGGAAAGTCAGCCTCAAAATCCTGAATTCAGGTTTAATCCTGAAAACTTTCAACCATGTGTTATATACTTGTGGCTTTCGTGTCAGAAGAGAAAGAGTTCAGGGATCAAGTTTTAGAAATTTAAGCACTTGCTAAAAATAGCAAGTGAGTATTTTGCTCACATGCTAAAGGCCCTGATCAACTTGCTTATTCACTTAAAATGAAGTTATAACTATTTCATTACAAATTACATCACAAATTAGAAAATTGAATAAATTCATTTAGCATTCAGGTAAACATACACCATATAGATTGAATGACCACTATTTATCATTTTCATCTTTCTGAACAAATATTTAGGTCTCTGCAAACAGTGTGGATCCAGATCAGCCAGCTTTTAGAAGCTGGCTGATCGGGATCTACACTGTTTGCCATACAACTTATCCTGTTTTGCATAGTTTGGTTGATATGAAAATGACTTGTTTTCACTTGCTAAAAGTAGCAAGTGATGGCAATTTCTCTACTTGTTTTTTGTAGAAAACTACTAGCATTTAGCAGGTGCTAAATTTGATCCCTGGAGTTCAAAACATTAGAACATTTACCATACAGACCAAGTCATGAGGAACTCTGTCTTTGTTTTATGTGAACAACAACGGTGCTGACCAGCCTGCACATCTGCGCAGTCTGATCAGCGCCTTTGTTATTTGCTTTTTTGGAAAGTAACCTATGTAAACTTGCTACAAGCAAAGTTTCAATTTTGTAGCTAGTTTCTGTAGCTGAGGAGACTGATTTTAGTGTCGCTTTGTCGGTATCCCGAAGACAGAATTTGTCGCGTCACTGCCCATATGGACCAAGTCACAGGCTTTCCAGCAGCATCTTTGAAAAAACTAGGAGAAAACTAGGAAAATTATTTACAAAAAACTAGGAAAAAACTAGGAAAACCTAGGAAGTTTGAGGCAAAAACTAGGAGTCATTTGATGACCTTTTTTACTTTTTCCTACTGAATTACCACGGTAACCATACACATAAGACTGTTAAGCTTACTAAGTTTTATTTTGCAGTCAACAGGCCCCCTAGCAGACTCTCGTGAAGTTAAAAAGGTTCTTTTATAAAGGCTATTTTAGGCACACTAAATCAATAAAGATCGTTTCACTGAAATGCTAATAGAAATCGAAAGAGCGAATTAACATTAATTTTTCTAGCATTTGGATGGATCCTGGTTTTTTAAACTAGGCTTTGATTGATAAATAATGGTATGTTAGGGGCATAGCAAACCTTTGGCCAACAAATTCTTAGCCAACTAATCACAAAATACCGTAGTAGACCCCCCCATTTTTTTTTTTTCACACTCCCTGGATTGTATAACACATTTTAACTAGTCTTGTGGTGAGCAGTATGTTGGATTGAAAAATGAAAATACACTAGTCTGAAAGGGGGGTACGGGGGTCCTCCCCCGGAAAATTTTGAAAACCAAGATAGCAGGAGAAGCCATCTCTGGTCATTTTGCAGGGGTAATTTTACCTTCAGTAAATGAGGATTTTCAGAGTACCTTGCTCATATTTATTGCATGCTCCTTTTAAATATAAGATATAAACAGATAGGCATATGTCTGTATTAGACTTTTGTGTAAGATATCACTGTTAAGATTAGTTACATTAGAATAATGTAATCCATTATTATTTGACAGCCCAGTTATTGCTGTTGGTAGCATGTCTAGCCTAATGTTCAGGAGTTTTGTTGGTACGATTCTCAGATACAGTACATTTTTTCACTAATTGTCAGTTACTGGTGAAAAGATGAGAACTGAGAACTCCTGCCAAAGAAAAGTATGGGATCAACTAGTCATTCTGAGATGCCCTCATCTGTTTATCATCATGGATGCTGCCTTATATGAAACCTCAGAACAAATGACCATCAGACCACTACAGAGTCCATTTTACATTAAGACAAGAGGTAGACACTTATAATGGTCTAAGGATGAATACATGCATGATGTCACCAACATTACAGTTTGAACATATTTATATATAATTATAGTCTATTTCAATATGTTCAAACTCAGGAAAAGGTTTATCAATCAAAATAAAGGTCTTTATAGGCTTTTAAAGGGTGTTCAGCCTAATTAAAGATTTTAAAGGATTTCAACTAAATTAAAGGTTTGTAATGGTTCCACTAGGGGGCCTGAGTCAATTTTAGTCATCAAAAAGTTACCCAAGAGTCAAGACTATGCACCCACCAGTGACACCAGACCACATAAAGAACACCAAATATTGTCAGCTCAACACCCTGAAGGTCTTATCCTCAAACATTATCGCCAAAACACATTAAAAGACAGTTTTACCTTATCAAAAAAGTGCCAAATTTATGAAAAAATATAGCAAGAAGTGAGCAAAGCTCACATACCCCCGGCGGTAGCCATCAGAGGTTGTAACACTTTCAGAGAAAATACAAAATTGTCAAAGATTTCATAATCCTAAATCAAGTAGTTTCTGAGAAAACTTTGATGAAAAATGTCCATATGTGTTATATAAGAGTGACAGAAGGAAAAATTTGAAAAAAGAAGGCAAAATGAGGATTAGCACCTTAGTTTTCATTTACACAATACACTTCTCCTACCTGAAAGTACACAAATAATTTCATAATCCTATATCAAGTAGTTGCTGAGAAAACTCTGACAAAAAAACGTCCATATGTGTTGTATAGGAGTGACAGAAGGAAAAACTGAAAAAGAAGCCAAAATGAGCTTTAGCATCTTTATTTTCATTTACACAATACACTTAGCCTACTTGAAGGTGTACACTAAATTTGAAAACACTGGCTCCAATAGGAGCCGAGAGATCTGCGACAGAAATTTTCATTGGAGAGAAAGAAAAATGAATAAATAAAGAGACTGATAAGCAATATGTGGCTGTTCTTTTGTTACACAATACAACTAATCACTATCAAGCTTTGTACCAAGTTTCAGAATCCTAACTTAAGTAGTTGCTGAGAAATCTTTGACAGAAAAAATGTCTATATGTATTATATAAGAGTGAAAGAATGAAAAAATGAAAATTTGAAAAAAGAAGGCAAAATGAGGATAAGCATCTAAATTTCCATTTACACAGTACACTTTGCCTTCCTGAAGGTGTACACAAAATTTGAAAACAATGGCTCCAATAGGAGCTGAGAAATCTGTGACAGAAATTTCCATTGGAGAGAAAGAAAAATGAACAAATAAAGGGACTGATAAGCAATATGTGGCTGTTCTTTTGTTACACAATACAACTCATCACTTTCAAGCTTTGTACCAAATTTCAGAATCCTAACCCAAGTAGTTGCTGAGAAATCTTTGACGAAAGTTTTTTCCATTGGAGAGAAAGAAAAATGAACAAATAAAGGGACTGATAAGCAATATGTGGCTGTTCTTTTGTTACACAATACAACTCATCACTATCAAGCCTTGTACCAAATTTCAGAATCCTAACCCAAGTAGTTGCTGAGAAATCTTTGACGAAAAAAAAAGTTTACAGACAAACAGACAAACAGACAAACACACAAACATAATTACAGAAAAGGCAAAAACTATATACCCCCTATATACTTCGTACCGGGGGTATAACTAGGAATACTAGGAGGTTTTAGACAAAACTAGGAAAAACTAGGAGCACATTTAAAAAACTAGGAAAAAGTAGGAAAACTAGGAACGCTGGAAAGCCTGAAGTCATGGCATGGGGAACTCTGTCTTTGTTTTATGTGAACAACTGAGGTGCTGACAAGCCAGCAGATCTGTTCAGTCTGATCAGCATCTTGGTTATTCACTTTCAGGAAAGTATAACTAAACATGATACAGTAAAACCTGCCTTAAGCGGCCACTCAAAAATAGACAAAACGAAGATCTTAATAACAAATGGTAGCTTAATGAAGGTCGAAAGTATTGCAGAATGCTCCCTTGGAGAATTCTGCAATATTTTGACCTGCATTATGCGATAATCGGTCTTGAAAAAAAAATTGGTCTTCTTTTTGAGTGGCTGCTGTGTTTAGCGGTCACCTCGGTATAAAGGCTAACCTCTGAATAAAAGCAAAGTGCCTGAATCTCAAGGTCAGCTACTAGTCTCTCTACAAATTAGATTGGGTGCTCAGTGGTAGAGTGCTTGGCTCGAGACCAAGGATTCGAGCCTCACCGGCGCACTGCGTTGTGGTCCTTGAGCAAGACACATTTATCCTAGCTTAGTACTGGTTCAACCCAGGAAGACCCTTCCCTGTTTAACTGAAAGACTGTTGATGGGGTGTAAAGAATTAAATCAAACAAATGAGATGACAGAAGTTCCCATGACAAGGCTTATAAATATTTTATATATCTATTTTTAAACAAAAAAAACAACACTATGAGAAAAAGGGCCTACAATTAGCATATGACAGCACCCAGTGGATCAAGAGTATAACAAGAATCCATGATTAGTCCATGTAAGATAGTGAATTCTCATCCATGGGGTTGGAACATCTGTCCAGGTATGAGGCTTACCACGAATTCTCTACCTTACCTGGACTTGCTCATGTCAGATTGATTAGTTTCCTCCATCCTGGTAATCTTACTTCAATTTTTAACTCAGTGCAGATACAGGGGACAAAAATTCCACTTGTCAGCTCGCAATTATGAGTGAAATCTGGAAAGGACGAGTAATTCTTCCCAAAGCACTCACATGTAGGACGAGTGCTTTGGGAAGAATTACTCAAGGAAGTCATATTACATATTACTCCCTTATGTTCTTTATTGCATACAAAGACACATGCATGTGTTTGCAGCACAAGTGAAAATTGTAAGTCACTCGTCCTGCAGGACAAGTGCAATATTGAAATATTTTTGTCCCCTGAGATTCATTTTTTTCAGAAGCATATTTATCAGGCATAAAAGATGGATCTATACGGTTTTCATCTTGAAAATAACCTGAAAATTTTTATGTGAATTACAATACAAAATGAAAAAGAAAATGCCTCGGCTCAATGTCAACTTGATAACAAATACAATTCAATGAAAAATAACTTTTAGCTTCAGACAAGTGGTATTTAGTCATTTTGGCTCAATTCCATTTTATATAAGTGTGTAATATTTGTACAAATAAGGAACTTTGATCTGCCCATGTCAAAAAGCTGTCATGTTTTTACATCAGCTAAAAGTTTTCCTTCTTAGGACAAAAGTAGAAATTTGTCTGCTTGATACTGCCACTAAGCCTACTTGAGATTACCTTCTAGCCAAACTGTGTTAATGTGTAGGCTGCCATATGCAAATGAGACCCTTTCCTCACAAAGTGGTGTCGCTATAGTTTACCCTGGATTTACTTTACAACACTTTCATAAGATCTCCAGATAAATGTCAGTGCCAAAATTGCAGGTTCAAAGGAAATACACAGGTTTAGATAAACAAAAATTCTCAACATAAAATTGTAAATATTTTCTTACCCATAATTTTTAGCATATGTTTTGGGTGCTCAAAAGAACTGTCTCATTGAGACGGTTCTTTTGAGTATCCACAACAAATGTTTTGGTTGAAAAATAAGAAAGTTATCTTTCTATTAGGCACTGGGAATATTAACGACAGTGCTTTAAAACGTGGATAATTCTATTGAAAATTGCTCTTTGGTAAATCCTCATTAGGCTTGACAAACAAATTGATGTTAAAAAAGAAATTTCAGGCCAATAAATTAGCAACTCCAAAAGACAGCATCCAAAAAGTTTCAAAAGCCAAGCTGTCACCGGCCCCAAGGTTATTAAACTTTTTTCATGCTCAACTCAACTGAGCACGAAATTTCAACTGCTCGTAAAAACTAAAATACCGACAAATGAAGAGGTTTCTTGCTTTAAGTCTCTCAGATGCTGTATTTATCAGGCTAATAAATGTTAAAATGCAATGGTTGGCATTTTAACATTTATGAGCAGGATAAATTTTGTGCTCAGCTGAGTTGAGCATGAAAAGTTTTATAACCTCACAGTCCCCTTATAACACATCTCCTAATACAACACGGATTTGGATATACACGGTCATGTTGTGAGTGAGTGTGTTTGTGTCTAACGTCCCATCAACAGCTAAGGTCATATGGAGACAGGGCCGAGGCTTAGAGTCTGGAGGAGCCGGGGATCGAACTCGGACCCCTGGGTACAAGGTGAGTGGTTCATCCACTAACCCACGCCTGCTCCTACACTCATGTTGTGGCTCCCATTTTTTTTTACCAGGGCATTTTACAAAGGAATTATAGTTTTTTTTGTTTTGTTTGTTTGAATCTTTACGTCCCATCAACAATCTTTCAGTTATATAGGGACGGATCTTCCTGGGTTGAACAAGTACTAAGCTAGGATTAATGTTCTTGCTCAAGGACACAACACAGTGACGCCGGTGAGGCTCGAACCCACAGCCCCTCGGTCTCGACTCAAGCACTCTACCTCTGAGCCACTGCGCTACCAAAGGAATTATAGGAAAACGACCATTTCCATGAGATAACATTTACCCATTTGTAATATTGCCCCTTTATAAAAGGATTCACTTATAACATTGTCATTCCTATGGACCCAATGGACTGCACTGTAGATACAATCATTTTGGGAAATTTGAAGTTCATTACATACCGTAAAAAGACATTGCACCATAATCAAGGGCAGTAACTCAAGTGTTAATGAGTCAATCTGACAAAACTTATAGGATATTGACAAACCATATAGGACATTTATACCAAGAATGCATCAAAATTGACCAATGGATACAGATAAATGGTTAAAGATCAATGGATGGGAAAACGCCAAACTTTTACTCCTCTTATTTGGCGGGGGATACCAAAAAGACCTTTGGGCCCAGCACTCATAATCTGGGAATATGCCGAGTTTAATCAGTAGACACTGTCTGCATGGAAAATGAGAGCCAGGCTATACTATGAAGTGCATCTAGCAAAAAAATTCTGACCAGATGGACTCCACCTGTGGTTTTGTCATATACAACCTTAATAGCAAAAAATTCTGTGAGACCAGACTGGTTGCACCTGTGGTTTTGTCATGTACTACCTTAATTATTAGTGTAGGCCGCTGTGTAAATCCGTGTGCATTTTTTGGTAAAAGTGTCAAACATATATTTTCTTGTAGCAAAATGTATCCTGATTAAGAAAAAAGATGTTTACATTTTTCCTTGGCGTTTTAACGTCACTGTGACGTCACAAAGTGACGTACCCATTTTCAGCTTATTTAAGGCTTGAAAGTCGAGTGTTATGAATTCCAGCAGGCATAAACATGAACTGTTTGATCAGTTGTGGTAATTTTACTGGCGGCATGTTGATTTCGGAGCATAGACGCTGACTCTGGATTTTAAAGAGGTTACATTAGCTTCAAAATGATGTCTGTACATGGAAAAGTGACGTCAGTACCAAAATGAAAATTCTGTGACAGTGAAAGCTCAAATAGCTAGGACCTCCTCTCTACACAGCAGGGAAATATTGTTTACTAATTTTCTGAAACTACATTATGTATGATGCGAAATGACATACACTAGCTCTCTGACCTATATTTAGAAAGGGATGTTAACTATGTTACCCTATTATAGTTTTAAATCCTATTTTGCAAATACCAAGCTATACCTAATTATTATCTATCCACATGATTTTTGCCTTAGAACATTTTTAAAGGAAAGAAACAGCCGGTATGAATTCAAACAATACACCACTATGATGGTACATGTTATATATGTTACTTTAAATGTATAACTGTTTAATGCATTACTATCACTAGACATTGGACTACCAAAATACCTCCTAGGAGAGTTTTGTATACTATAATTGTCTAAAGCCATATTCTACAAGCCACACAATAATGTGTGTTAACTCTTTAGCGGTTAGGGCGATACCACAAAATAGCAAAATTGTCTACATTACTGTAAAATAACTGGAAATCTTATCTAATAACTCCTTATTCTTACATGCCAATATAACCTTTAATTGTAAGTAAATTGCAAGCAATATGATGTTATCAAAGTAGAAGGATCTGTTATTACTGTGATATACGTTACTGTCTTTTAAATACATTTTTAAATTACAAAGGAACACTATTTAACTTTACATTACTAGTGGGCTATTTATTGCCATTTAACTGCCATTAATTGTCATTAAAGGAAACTACTAACAACACATGGATGAATATCAGAATGAAATTTGAACCTTATTCACATTCAACGATATGTTTAAGTCTTTGCGTTTTATCAAATATGTAAACAACATTTTATTTTCTTAAATGCTTATTAAATTATATCTTTCATCTCACTGACACTGATATATTTGCCTCTTTTATGCGTGGAATGATATATAAAAGACGCATATTATGTCATCAAACATATCAGAAGAAATGTGTTATGCTCCCCAGGAAAATTATTGTTGTTGTTTCACTACATTAACATGTTAACTTATTGTGTAGGTTATAGACATTGTTTTATGTTTGATACTGAATAAAATAAATTGTATTATATTGTATCATATTTTAGATAACACAATGATATAAGCATGCACTAGCTAATTAGTAAGATTTATCACATATTGTCTAAGCCAGCTATTAATTACAACTATACTTATTAAAGCCATTAAAAACGCAACTGGTACAAGTGTTATTTTTCCTATAAATATCAGCTTGATACACTTTGTCTTTGTACTAACAGGCGTTCCTAACGTACGAGAACGCTTTACCAAAACTTGAGCTCAATTGCACACATCTGCCAAAAATTTTGGTGAAAAATGACAAATTCATCAAAATTTTTGGCAACCATCTTTAATCTTGAAATTTTATTCAATTTCAGCAAGAAAGTACTGCGTTTCACTCAAACTAACAAAAATACGGAAAAAAACACAAAATTCACTTTGCGGGAAGGACCTAAAATTTATGTTTTAATTTCATTTTTTCGTGAAATTTCCCCAAAATTTGAGAAATCACTAAAACTTCAATTAAACTGAATCATTTAAAAAATTGCATATGTAAGTTGTAAGGTCATGGCCTATGGTTATCATTTATCACAATATTTACCGCCGAAAGTGTCGCATTTTCGTTAACTTCCGGTTTTCATGCTGAAATTTTGATGACCATTTTGAAGGTCAAAACTTCAAGACAAAAAAATCTGTTGCGTGTGCAAAGAAAGTAGAGCAATATTGAAAGTTTCCGTAAGTTTGAACCCAAAAGATCTATTCATAATGAGGATCTGATATCCAGATTAATAAGGTGATTTTGCAGTTTTTGTGTCGAAGTTCGGGTTATGTCCCTTTATAAAAAAATACAGCCTGGTTTATCTGCACTGCTTTATCTGCACCAAAAGAGTATTGGCTTGATATCCCGACCATAGGTTTATGCTTTTATTTTATTAGAATGATAATATAGCATTAAATCTCGAGTGAGGTTATACTGTAAAAGTTGCGTTTTTACTGCCGTTAAGTATACTATGCTGATACCATTCAGGAATAAAACTTTTCAGAATTTGTAATTGTAGGTCAATTCAAGCATATGTCAAAATCGAGAATTGAGAATTTAAAACAGTCCTTTATCCCATCTTTTGAAAAATTAAACTGAAATGATTTAAAGGTTTAAGGACTTTTGCCCAAAGTAATGACACAAGCCAAGCCTATCCCTATGGTTATAACTGCTTTATATCAAAACGGTGTACAGTATGGTGATAAAAGAATACCATTTTAGATGGTTAAATGCATAACAAGAGAATTTTAAGGACATGTCTTAACATCTGTTCTGTCTTGTAAACAGAACAACATTTGTTCTAATGGTTCATTTTAGACATACATTTGAAAGAGATATGTTTATTACTTAGAAAAGCCCCCAGGCATTCTTAGTATTACATGTATATTGTAGCCATTACTAAAATAGCTGACTCACTATAAATTATTGCTTTTAATAAATTATTTGTGTTGCATTATTCTATCAATTAGACCCATTGGTCTTACAGCGGAATATTGTTGCAGATAATATCAATTTGATATTTAGCATGTCCATGTTTACATTATTGTTGATATAAAATTGCGGCCTATTATTATTTGCATAGTTCAAATCAAAAGTAAGCCTGTGCATATGTGTTGGTAGACTTGCCAGAGCCTTCGCTGCTAGTATACACAAAGTAGAATGTAGGTTGAAGACCAAATTTTATTACGCTAGCCTCTCTGCATCATCATGAGCGATTAAACAATGCATTTGCTAATCCAAATATTTATTTATGAATTACAGTGAAAGAGTAAAACTATTTTTCATCTAAAAGCACCATGATTTATACTTGGGCTACTGTCAAAGAACATCTCTGAAATATAGCATTCAATATTTTGTAAACTTACCATGCACACATATTACACAATTGACAATAATGCACTGCTTAATCAACCTCTGAGATTTATAATGATATCCTGTTCATTTAAATGAAATGATTTCTTTAAGAGATACTTGAATAAAAGTATGAATGCCAAATTAGATATGCATAAGTTCATGTACATTTTTAAACTTTGCATGTGCGACTATCATTGGTGACAATGTTGATACTGAGAAGGGTGTCATCTAAATGATGAACAGTTAGCATTGTGCATGCTCCTTTTGAATCTATATCCTGGCAAGTTAACAACTCATTCTAATCTTAAGTACACATATACATGTTAAACATTGTTATTAATGATTACATTTATCATGTTTGCGAGGTTCCTGTAATATTTTGCCAACGTTCTGTTTAGTGAAAATTAATATCAGGTATATAAACTTTTATTGCTCAAACTAAAACAGATCTAATCTCTTGACTGCATATTTTTAATATTTTACATTTCTACCCATCATTCTAAAAAACCATTGTAAATTCTTCTTTACAATAAATTGAATGTCATCTGTTAAAATTTGGCCGGATAGAATTTTAGCTGAAAAGTCTGTATTTAAATTGGTATTGTAGTTACAGCTGACCTATATATAAATATGACCATACCTAATGTGGCCTTAAAGTAAAACTCACCACCATAGCTAACTTTCTCTATTTCCAGGGAAATGTTTTTCATCAATAAAGCAGTTCTTTAGATATTTTCGGTTGAGCAAGTGATCCAAGGTACTTACTTAATGTGATGGACAGTTTTGTTGATTGCACAACGAAAGCTCTGCTGAATATAAACTAAAGTTAATTTCAAAGCTTCTGTAATGCGTCACCATATGCATTCACAGCTAAAAGTCAGAATACAAATTGAATTCGAGACAGTAACTTTAAACAATAACTAATTACATACACTTTAAATACCTGAAGAGAAGTAACTCAATTAAACTCAGAAATCTTCATAAAAATATTACAAAACTCTAAACTTATCATAATATATTAGCATTTCTGGCTCAATTATATATCTGCTTTGTTAACATTTTGAATAAACATATGGCAATAGAATATATTTTGTACAGTAACATTATGTTATTTTAACAAACTTGACAGAAAATTGAAATGTATCCTTTAAGTGCTGTTACTTGAGTGCTATTATTTCCTTTGTTTATGAAATTTAAAATCTATAATTAATGGCAAATCATTTCTTTGTAGATGTTAAAAGTTCAAATATATACTACTTTGCAAATGTGCATGGATAATTAGTAGGAACTTAATAAATCCTGATAAATCCTTTTTTCAGACAGACTGGTATCTTGATAACTATTTAACAAGCACAGCCAATTTTAAGATGAGATAAAATATCCTATGATGTATAATATACGGAATAAAGCAATGTATATGCAGTCTTGAAAGTTGTAATATAAGTTTCATGATGCTATACAAACAAAAACAACACCAGTATTTTACACCAGAAACGAAGTTAAACCTAGCTTTTTCACTCTTGCTTATTAACAGAATGCTCATATATGGTGGTTGAAGGTTTTCAGTGAAGGTTTTCAGATTGAATTTCGTGCTGAATTAAATAATGAACTTTGTGTTAGGGTCATCATATTAACAGTTTATAACTCTTAAAGTATCTGTGATACTAACAAACTGTTTGCAGCTATATAATGGTCTATCACTTGTTTTTAGAAGATGTATTTAAAGCCTGAAAGTTAACCGGGAACTTATCAAAGAAAACTATTTACAATAATTTCAGTGATTTTAAAGGGAGTATCTTAAAATGTAACATAAAGGACATTACGATGGGCCCATATAACTTTTATAAACATAAATATATGTAAGGAATGAATTTTCTTCTATATTCCATGAATGTTTGTCCAATTTAAATAATTCAAGTATTACCTTAACAACCTTAATTTCATTTATTTTGTTTAAAGGAATGTAGGGTAACGTAGTTAACATGCTGTGGCAGCTAAACTCCCCAACCATCAGACAGCTAGCTTGTTTCAAAAAGCTTAGCCAGGAACATACAGTTATGCTAATTTTAGTCGGAGGCACATGAGAATTTCCAGAATTATTTTTTTTTGTACACAATGAGTTTTTTTCCAGCATATTGACGTCAAATCGACGTCAATTTCACGTAAAATTGAAGTCCATATTGAATCAAATTTTCATTTTAGTGTTTCTACAGACGTTTTCAACCATTTCAATGCAACAAACATAAAAAATAAGATTATTTCAGGTGTGTAAATAACCCCACCACATATAAGTTCTTCGATGCAGGTGAAACGACGGTTCCCCATTTTGTGACGTCACTGTGACGTTAATACTGCAAGAAAAAATTGTAAACATCTTTTTTCTTACACTGCATATATTTCTCTAGTTGAAAATCGATAAGAATCACTTTTACCAAAAAGTGCACACGGGAGCCCAAATTTCGACACAGGGGCCTACACTATATGTTGCATTATCTACCTGGAGTTCTTATGAAATGTTGACATACTGACCTTCTGAGCAATTACATGTTATATGAGTATCTTGATAAATTTGCAACATGATTCACACACTTTAAGTTTCATGATTAACTCTTAGCCCGCCAGTCATGACTTTTGTCGTCTGCTCCTCTCATCTGCTTATGTTCTTAGTTAGCCTATAATGCAAACAATATGGACCCAGATCAGACTGCTCCTTTGGGAGCAGTCTGATCTGGATCCATAGTGTTTGCTTCCATGATAAAATCTATTCTGAAATGCACCTGAGTATTTGCAGCAGACGTGAAAAAAGCAGACATTTTTCAGGACAAAAAAAATAGTGGCGGGATAAAGGTTAATACACTTTAAATTCATACAAACTGTTAATGAAAATGAAAAATACTGCTTTGCACATTATAATTCAAATACATGTACTCAAATCCTAGACAACAAAAAAAATACATTGTACTTTCAAAAAAGTATCAATTTGTTGCAAAAAAGTCTTTAAGTCTTACAGAATATAGTAAAATTCAAGCACTTTTCATTAATTTTATAGCACTTTTCTTCAAATTTTTCATTTCCAGTACCGGTAAATTTTCAAGAAAGCCCTAAACTTTCAAGTATTTACAAACCCGTGTGAACCCTCAATGCACAACATTTAGGGTAAAATTCAGGGGAAGTTAATCAAAGTTACAGAAATAGCCATGCTTCTTGGGTGGCATGATATTTCAGAGAAAGTTCTATTTGAGCACACACAACATATATTAATTATGTTTTGGCTTGGGAATAAAAATAATAATTCAAGATTACTCCCTCTTAGGCCAAATAAAAAAATAAGTGTGTTTCCGGTAACAGGTCTGAAAATTTCAGTAAGGGATTTCGCCTTTCAAAATGCATAAAATCATATATTTTTCCAGAAAACCTGAAAAAAAAATCTAGGATTCACCAGTATATTTAGGTAGGGTGGAGTTACCCTAAACACAAGTATTTTTGTTTCTTTGGCCTTATGATCAACCAGGAACCGGTGAAAGAAGCCTAAGAATCAATGTGGATGAACATTTACAGATATACTTATTAACTCGTTGCATCCTGGCATGCTTTTTTGTCATCTGCTAAATTTTTTCGAAATCAACTTTTTTCAAAAATTCTTTCAGGAATACCATCAGAGTGTCAAACAGTTTGAATCCAGATCAGGCCCAACATTTTTGTTGTGCCTGGTTTGGGTACAAACTGTTTGCAAAGGTTATCAGCAGACGACACTAGGAGACAAAGAGTTGAAAGTAATAATTTAGTGTCAGGGGACAAAAATATTTCAATAATGCACTTGTCCTGCAGGATGAGTGTCATACAATTTTCACTCATCCTTCAAACATATGCACTTGTCCTTTAAAAGCGTATGCAATAGAGAACATAAGGGAGTAATATGTAATCTCGCTTATAAAGTTCCTTATATCACTGCTAAAATGATATTTACTCAGTTAGTTTCAGAAAGTTCTGCATCCCATATAATGACAACAGTCAATACTCAGAAAATGCTAGTTTCACTCTCAGGTTTTTCACCCTCACGCTCGAATAATTCTTCCCAAAGCACTCGTCCTATAGGATGAGTAATTTGGGAAAAATTACTCGTCCATACAAGATTTCACTCGTATTTACGAGCAGACAAGTGGAATATTTGTGCCCTGAGTGTGAAAAATCTTTGGTCTAAATATATGTTTTGGGTGCTCAAAAGAACTGTCTCTTTGAGACGGTTCTTTATCTTATTTCACCACCGAAACATAGTTTGTCGTTACTCAAAAGAACAGCCTCAACCGTTCTTTTGAGTACCCACAACCTATGTTTTAGTGGAGAAATAAGAAAATGTATTTATGATCACACACTCTTATCTGGAGCACTGACTAATTAATACGGAACTGGTTGCCTGGGAATCAATGTGAATGGATATCTGTTGTTTGCTGCACCTCTCAGTGCACGAGAAAATAGTCTGTACCCGTTGTCGTTGAAAGATGAGAAGACAAGCCTATCACATGGGTACATGACTGAAGAGATACGAGACAGATTCTCCATTGTGTGTTCTTCTGATAGCCTCCGCCATGATCATCGATATATCCATACACTGAAACAAAGATGAAACACAAACTGATCACATGGGTACATGACTGAAGAGATACGAGACAGATTCTCCATTGTGTGTTCTTCTGATAGCCTCCGCCATGATCATCGATATATCCATACACTGAAACAAAACAAAAGCACAAACTGATTACATGGGTACATGACTGAAGAGATACGAGACAGATTCTCCATTGTGTGTTCTTCTGATAGCCTCCGCCATGATCATCGATATATCCATACACTGAAACAAAAACAACAAGAAATGTCACAAACACGTGACGAATGCCCCCCAAAGGAGTTGGTCTATTATAAGAAGCATTTGAGGGAAGTTAGCTGTAATATAGCACGAAAAACCTAGAAATGAGGCCAGAAGTCAATGTCAAGGTCAAAGTGACTCAAAATGGTATGCACCACTCCGCCATCCCAAGAGGAATCACCACCACAAATTTGGGATACCTACATCAAATAATATAGGAGATATGCTCTGGACACAATAATTCTTAAAACTAGGTCAGAGATCAAGGTCACAGTGACCCCAAAATGGTTTGTGACACTCAGGCATCCCAAGATGCAGTTACATACCAAATTTGGAATTTCTATTTCAAAGAATATAGGAGATATACACCAGTTTCTAGAAACTAGGTCAGAGGTCAAGTTCAAGGTCAGAGTGACTTAATTATGCTACGCAACACTTCGTCATCCCAAGATGCATCCACACACCAAATTTGAGATTCCTACCTCAAATTATATAAGAGATATGCTCTGGACATGATTATTCTAAAAACTAGGTCAGAGGTCAAGGTCACAGTGACCTGAAAATGGTACATGATACTCCGCTATCTCAAGATGCATCCACACACCAAATTTGGAATTCCTAACTCAAAGAATATGAGATATGCTCCGGACACAATAATTCTTAAAACTAGGTCAGAGGTCAAGGTCACAGTGACCAAAAAATGGTATGTGACACCATGTCATCCTAAGATGCATTTACACACCAAATTTGCAAATTTGGAATTCCTATCTCAAATAATATAGGAGATATGCACCAGACTCAAAGCAGTTTCTAGAAACTAGGTCAGAGGTCAAGTTCAAGGTCACAGTGACCCAATTATGGTACGCGACACTTCGTCATCCCAAGATGCATCTGCAAACCAAATTTGAGGTTCCTACCTCAAATAATATAAGAGATATGCTCCGGACACGATTATTCTAAAAACTAGGTCAGAGGTCAAGGTCACAGTGACCCAAAAATGGTACGCGACACTCCGCCATCCCAAGATGTATCCACACACCAAATTTGGAATTCCTACCTCAAAGAATATAGGAGATATGGACCGGACACGAAAGCGGGACGGACTGACGGACGGACGGACTGACGGACGGAGGGACAGAGTGATTAATATATGCCTCCCAAAGTTCCTTTGGGGGCATAAAAAGACAAACTAGAATCACTTAGTAAATTAATTAATTTTTTGAACAATTGGGTATGTAACCCACTCCTTTTTTCATTCATTTGGGTGTTGCAAATGTTAATTGGTTTTCTTATAAATATTTATTTGGATATTTTGGTTTTCCAATTGGGTATTTTTGTAAATGTTAAAAATTTACTTATCAATTGATACAGTTTGTGTCTTATTGTTGTTATGAACATAACTTGTTGCAAAACTGACTTTGTTCTCTCAGATCATATTGAATAAATGCTGTAAACCAGTCAGTTGGCTGCACATTAGCCACTCTGAGCTAAAACTGAACTGCAGACATCAAAGTGATAAAATCTGGTACCCATGACTATTTGTTTTTTAGTATACTGTATTTCTTTTGCTTTTTGTTACCCTACAGAATCAATTTTAATGGCTTTTTTAGAAAATTTATTTGGGTAAATATGCAAATACGCACACTAATTAAGGTACTGATCTCAGTCGATGTCACAAAATCGCAAATTCTGATGCTTTCCACAACTTTTGACCCATTGCCAGCCCCCGCTGAGGCCAGGACCAAAATAAATGTGCTCGTGCACACCCCACTTGTTTGAACAGGTCACTTAACATATTTCGTTGGGTTTCGTTCTTAGAGGATCTTACATGAGTGCTAAGGTTTTATTGAATTTATGAAACGAGTTGAGGAAAAGAGATAAAATGCAAGGCTTGCCCAGCATTTTATCTCTTTATCGCAATGAGTTTAGTAACTTCAATAATACAAGAGCACGAATGTTAGATTCTATTTATCATGACATAAAGATTACTTTGATCATTTCTGCCGTAAAAACGTTATAATTTTTTGTTGTACAGTTGCATAGCTCCAGATAAGGATTGGAAGCAATTGGGTATTTACCCACCTCTTTTTGGCCTAATGGGTATTTCAAATTTTAAATTGCGTATTTCAAGTTTTTGTATTGGGTATCCATCTGAAAGCAAATAAGCAATGAAACCGGGCCTGCGCTAGTTTCTCCTGATTTTTTTGGTTTACTTTTGGTTTCACTTTCAGAAACCCACTGCCAATACTGCTTTAGTACACCTGAGACTGCTATTTCCAATTTATTTCGAAAATCCAACGTATTTATCAAGTCATCTATGATTCTTCAAACCTTCAACGCGGTATTAAAGTTGAGTTACTACTGTACGAAACGATATTATTTGATTGCTGTTTCGCCCATGTTTCGCCATTGTTATCGTAAAGTGAGATGAATGTCGTTATTGTGTAAATATTGGGTACCGCTAAACAGCAATAAGAATGATCCTGGACTGGTTTACAATTTAATATACTAGATTTGGCACCATGCTTTTTTTCATTTGTACCCGACAATTACCAGTGTTGTATACAAAAACGGCAATCACAAAGCGTTATACGCTATGAAAAAGTTCAGAATTGAGTATCAAGAATTTTTATTGCGTTTTTGTACGCACAGAAAATAATTTAATTGCATTTTTGGGTCCAAGCAATTGCGTAAATACACAATACGCAGCCTTATCTGGGGCTATGAGTTGTATGTACACAACATTATTATGAACGTCATAACATTTCCGGAAAATCTGTAAACCACTCGTGGTTTATTGATTTTATTGGGTGGCGTTTTTTCACTCTCAGACCATTGTCATGTGATAAAATGATTTAAAAGATAGTATAATGGACAGACATTAGGTTTCACCAGTAAATTTAGGTCAGGTCATGTTACCCTTAACACAAGTATTTTTTCTTTGGCCTAAACCACCAACTTGACATACCTGTATTTTTGGCGCTTGTTTCATCCTTTCATTCTGAGGGATAGTGTTAGTGACGACAACAGCTTCAAACATAGAGTTATTGATACGAGATATAGCAGGCCCTGAGAGAATACCATGTGTACAGATGGAGTAAACTTTCACTGCTCCTGCTTCTAACAACCTGCAAAACACACAAAAGCTTCAAACATAGAGTTATTGATAGGAGATAGATATAGCCGGACCTGAGAGAATACCATGTGTACAGATTGAGTAAACTTTCACTGCTCCTGCTTCTAACAACCTGGAAAACACACACAGCAGCTTCAAACATAGAGTTATTGATGCGAGATATAGCTGGACCCGAGAGGATACCATGGGTACAGATGGAGTAAACTTTCACTGCTCCTGCTTCTAACAACCTGGAAAACACACACAGCAGCTTCAAACATACAGTTATTGATGCGAGATATAGCGGGACCTGAGAGAATACCATGGGTACAGATGGAGTAAACTTTCACTGCACCTGCTTCTAACAACCTGGAAAACACACACAGCAGCTTCAAACATAGAGTTATTGATACGAGATATAGCCGGACCCGAGAGAATACCATGGGTACAGATAGAGTAAACTTTCACTGCTCCTGCTTCTAACAACCTGTAATATACAGTCAAATCTTGGTTTTCCAAAGGTTGATTATCCGAAACTACTGGATTTTTCGAAGAAGACGGACGGTCGCGACTTTTTTCTCTATTATTTACTGCAATAAAACTACCCATTTTTCCAATTTCAATTTTACAAAAAATTCAATTTTTCGAAGAGATTCGTCGGTCTGGATTAAGGAAATTGCTAATAAATTACCCTTCATGATTCAATGTCCTAATTGCCAATAGTAATGTCACTCATGGTGATCATGATTTCTTTATTTGGGTGAGATGATTTACACACCTGAGTGATTTGGCAGACAAAATTTTGCAAACAGGTAATTGACACCAGATTAACATTCACACTTTTACATGTGAGTCTATGGTGTCCTTAATTAAGGTCATCTGCAATGATGGTCTTGTTTGAGGTTTTCGAATGGCTAATTTGCGGGCATAAATGGGCTTAAAATGATTTTAATTTGTTGGTCTCTCATCCTTTGATTTATTCTTGACCACTGTTTACATCAAGCGAACACATAATGGTTATGAAATGGGTTACAACAAAAATAACAATTTCGATATAGGACAAATTTCACGGACATGTATTTTGGGTGCTCAAAAGAACTGTCTCATGGAACCATTTCTTTTGAATGCATAAAACACAATTTTCCGGTTGAGTGAAAACAATCAAAGTAAGAAAGAGGGCAAAGATCAGGAATCAATACAATCAAGCACCACACGGGACCCAGGATACCAAATGGGAAAGTGACAACTTCACAATTAGATATCACATACGAGAACCATGAGGACAGCCCTTTCCCAGCAGGTGACCACATGGCATCAATAAACAGATGCGCATGAAAGCATAACTAAAACAAGAGAAACAAAACAGGCTATCGGAGGCTGTACCTATGCGACCGTTTTTTCGAGCAAAAAATGGCGGACTTTGGAGGATGCACCACATCAGAGGGAGACATTTGCGCGGTAAATACATATTTTGTCTCTTTGATTTAACAGATTGAATGCGCATTCCGCTTCCAATATAGATTTTTTCTATAAATGATTCTTAATTTTCGTTTAGACATGTTTTATTTTGCTGTTATGAATAAAAATTCTGCTGAAACGGCTGATGCTCAGTAAAATTTGCCTGGGTTTGGGTCATTGAATACATATTTTTGTCATGATAAGATGGTTTTTATTTCATATTTTCTTCATGTTAAAACCTTGACAATAAGAGAAAAATAAATATATCCCAAACATTTTGCTATTTATAAACTTAACTCCAGTTTTATGATTATTTCCAGACTGTACGCACAACAAAAGTTCCACATACGGAGCGTATAAAATGTAGCGTTTTTCGAGTTGAGGTGGATGCGTATTTCGAGTTATGCAACGCTTCTGGATGAGTATTCTGAGCATGATTTCTGTACGGGTAGTTCGAGTAGTAAAGCCTTTGGCGACTGAGTCATAACATGACTATCTAGAGAGGCAGTCAGACAGACGGACAAACAAACAGCAAACAATGCTGCTTCTACTGTTTTAAGCAGAATAGGGGCAATTCACTGACAAGATAGTTCACTAACAGAATAGATATCAGTTCACTGACAAATTTATATTGTAATTTTATGAAATGTCCCAATTCTTATTCATTTATTGATGATATAATAAACAAAGGCCTGATATAAAGTCAATTAAGACACATATTAGCTATTGCACCTCGATTTCATTGGACATACACATGGCTTATGTGTATAAAGCCACCATTACATTGTCTGTGCAAAAATATGTTTATATCATCAAACATAAAATCTTACCCATTGAAGGTATAAAAAAAACATGGTGTGCCTACAATCAATCTGCTTTGGTATTTTAATGAAATGCTTGTCATCGTTGACAAACTACATCTAAAATAAGATATATATCTAGCTATGGGATGACATCAGTCTAGCACCATGTATCCTTCAAATGTTTGCCTATTATCAATTAATCAGGTAAACAAAACAAAAACATTTATTAAAATCAGAAACTGATCTTGGTGCCTAGAAATGTTGTAGAAGGCTAGTCATAACTCTTTATGTTAGTCACCCATTGTTGATGATCCAGTAGTTAAATGCAACAGTAAACATATTCTCTAATTGTCAGGGAAAATGTTCTATAAATCTTCTATACTGGCAATGATCACATTCAATCATTATTCTCACTAAAGTAGTTCTACTTATTACATCAAATCTAGCCTGGCTCCCAGCTGTCAAACATTTGTTTAGAAAAACATGCATATCTTTACATAACGTTCAATCTTCAAATGGCCACGTTTGTGTTCTGAGCACAAGAAGAGAAGTAACTGTTACAAGTAAAACAAGAATAGGTTATAGGATATGATATCTATTGGCAAATATGGAACATATGATGGGATTCAGTCTACATCAAATCATCCATTATTATTTATACCATTCATCAACTAGTGTCCAGCCATATGTCATTGAGCATAATACAAATGTGTTGATGAACTGTCTTCAAAAGTATCAAGGAACTGGCTTCAATTCTGTCGGTAGTATCTGAGACTCAAAATTTGCTATTTTTATTGAGGAGCTAAATATTTGAAAATTCAATTCACAGAAGTTTCATGCCTGAAAAGGTAGACTTCATAAAGAGTTAAAACTAGCCTTCTGCAACATTTCTTGGCACGTGGTATGGTCAAATTACGGAAGCAGATTTTCAGGGGCAGGTGTTTTATACAACTACCCCATGGTTTACCATTAAAACAAAATTGGGACATTTAAAAGTAGTATCCAGATGGTATTCAGGTGATATATACAGTATTTCTTTACTGCCAGCAGCTCGTTTGGGGTTTTAACAAGTATCAAAATAAATTGTTTGCTTCCAGAAACAGACCTTTATGTTATTCATGTCATTTACGTTAAATGTGCAACTACACCTTACAAAACCATTTATGTTTATTTGTTCCATTTGATAATCTTCATAAAAAGTATTTAGATTTTAAGTACCATGTTCCTAGTAGACAATTAACTTATATTTCAAAACTGCAAATGGCTCGTTTCTATCACACATACTTTAAGAATTATAGGCTGTTGAATACTATGACAACAAATAAAACGTTAATTAAGGAAAGAACCTTTTTTTACTTAGAAATTAAGCATGTACACTTTACAAAACCATAAATGAGCATTCTACAGATAAATGAGAGTAATAAGCTATAACTAACATAGTTTCTGGTGTAAAATATCATTTGCATGCTTGTATGTCAATATGCAACATACATTCCCGACTTTAAGTCCTGTGTTTGCTATGCATTTGAGCGCGTCTGTTTATATGTGCTTTGTGGTCACCTGCTGGGAAAGGGCTGACCTCTTGGCTCTCGTTTGTGGTGTCTAACTGTGAGTTTGTCACTTTCCCATTGGTATCCTGGGTCAGGTGTGGTACTTGTTTTTATCGATTCCTGATCTTTGCACCCTTACTTACTTTAAGAATAACTATATATATATTGCTTAATACCTTATATTTTATGTCATATAATACTTTATTCATCTCAAAATTGTTTATTTAAGAGTTGAATGAATGACAAGATTGTCCTAAAATAATTTTGTTTGTTTGTTTTGGTGCTTTACGTCCCAAGTCAACAGCTATGGTCATTGCGGGACGGTCAGTTCACTTAACCACACTTTTTCCTGGGCAGGCTTGAACAAGCGGTTAACCAGTAATTTGTGCACATACTTTCGCTTGTAACTGACAACAATCCTTCTTGAATGAATCAGCGGAATGAAGGAGAATGACCGTAGAAATTATTTCATGATCAATCTCCACGAAAGTATGGGACCGGGCCGGGATCGAACTCGCGACCCCTGGATCTGCAGTCAGACACGCATCTGTAGCCAGACACGTTACCGACTGCGCTATGCGGCCCGGTGTCCTAAAATAATTATCATTTTTTATCAAGAACTTATATTTATACACACTTACATTTCTGAAAAAGTAAATATTTGAATGTTATATATCCACAACATATTTATTTTGATTTGTCTAAAGTTAAAGATTTTAAAACTCATAAACAAAGATAATGATAGCACTTTAGTAATAGTAGCAAGATACATTTTCATTTTCTGTGAAATTTATCAAAGTAACATATATAACCGTATAAAATAGATCGTAAAGTCCTTTGTTTGTCCAAATTGTTGTCAAAGACAGTATTTAATTGGATCTGAAAGCTTAGATATTTGTTATATTTATCTGAAAAAAGTTAATTAAAATGTAAGAAATCTAATCAGTTATTTAAAACAAACTGTGTACCCAGTTTTTTTTGCTATTCACAATATACAAACATAATCCCTAACATGAAACAAGCTAGTTCCTTGTATATCTATTTTAAATATGATAAGACGACTGCAAATTACTAAAGTTTTTATGCAGGTGGTAGCATACAATTTAACTTTGCTTACATTCCAGATAGAATCAATCATCTAAGAGCTGGTAGAATAAAATTTGATACATGTAACATTAGATATCATGCATAATAAGTGTATGTTATCAGTTAATTTTGAAAGAGACAGTCTCAAAATAACATTGTATACTGACATCTTTATGCATTAGCAGCTATGACACATTACTTGTTTTAGCTGATTTTAGTTTATTTTCAGAATAACTAAAGGAAGCGTTTATCACACCAACTTTGTTCTTCAGATCATTTACTTATCTGATAACACTTTATAAGATATTCTATTCCCTAACTTGCATTCTTTCTTCACCAAACTGAATATGCTTTGGATATAAAGTGATTATGATCATAGGGATAGGCATGTCATGTGCCATGCATGGGACAGAAACCATTAAAAATCAATTTCTTTTTCTATGACAAGGATTTATTTTGCTTTAATGTTTCATTTCTTTTCATTTCTCAATTTCGACCTACATTTTTAAAGAGATATGGATTAGCTTTTGTCCCCAAATGTTATCAATATAGCTAATATGCTATAATTATATGTATTTTGGTGGCTTACACAATGCGCGTTGGATCTTACTAAGTAACTACAATCGTTTAAAATCAATTTTGCTTTTTATCTAAATTGGGCTGTAGTCAGTGATAAATGCATTGTATATATCATTCCTTATATAAAATAAAAAAGATGCAAACATTGCAGAGAGATGAAAGAATATCATATCAGGGTAACACAGTAAATTTTACTATTGCAGGTCAACTCTTAAACTGAGAAAGAGCAAACATTTATTTTTGGGTTAATAATATGTGGTTTTAGAAAATCACAGTCTACAACTTCCTTCTAAGTGTTTTGGCAGCTCATGGTCTAATGATAATACTGCATGAAATAGTAATGCATTTGAAAATAAGTAACGTATATAACTGTTATATCATATAGTTTATTGTTAAGTTGCATACTGAATGTTTTCTGCATTTAATTAAATGCTTTTAAGACAAGCTTTATGTCGATATATAAGAATTAAGTATAGGTAACAGATACAAAATATTGTGACAGAAAATGTACACTGCAGTTCATATGACTCTTTGAGTAATACATGCTTTCTTGGGATGTCAGTTCAAATGTGATTTTGTTACATGTCAAACACCAAAACATACCATAAGAATAAAGCTAAAAATTAATGTAAAATATGTTTTTTTATTTGATAAATTATGAAATAGAAAAAAATACATGTTTTTCAAATTAGGATACCATTATACTATCGAGGTGGTGTAAAATATCCCTTCCATAATGCATTTTTGCGCCTGATATGTCTTTTGACTAAATATTTTATATTGTTTTACTGTCTTATGTCAGTGCATCGATATAAAACACACATTTAAAGGGAAATATTTTTTTGAAAGAACAGCAAAGGCGAACTTCATGCATGTTTTCTCACATTATCTTATTACCATTATGCAACATAGGGTACATATAAAGATTGCGTTCTACAGAAAATTTGCTACTGCAATTTGACAGTACAAAATATCTAGCAATGTCATAGAAGACATCAGAATTGTGTTTTTGCAGTCAAACCTGATCTGGCAGATAAGTTGTGCCAGTTCAAATACTAAGTCTTATATACAGAAATCAGCTCCTGGTCTATTTATGACATAAAATGTTAGAATTATATCATAATACCAACAATTGCATGGTTGAATTTCGACACTCATGCTTGCTTAATTTCAAAAAGTAGCATAGATTAAATGAAAATAGTGTGACCCTGCCTGTTGACTTAACGCCAAACAGCTATAAAAAGCATGTGGGTATGATCAGGAAATATCACAATCACATCAACAGCACATTAAGGAACAGCCACAGACATAACAGTCACAAGGCACTGGGAAGACAAACAAAGTAAAGCGACCAGCTCTCTCTTCCCCATCAAGATGATTGCAAAACTATTAAGGACACAAAACAATGCACAACAAAGCATGGACACAAGGGACCACAGAATGGGAGCAACAATTAACAATAAATCAGCAGAAATAGAACCATCCCCTTAGAACAGACTGTAGCATAAGCCACTGCAGTGGGGGCTAAGATATATTTTCCTGGCACCCAATCTTTGCCCTAAATTATATTGTATAATTGTTGTTAAAACAAAAACTGTGTAGATGACATGGAGGTTTTCAAACTATTGCAATGTATCAACACAGAGAAACAATCAAATCAAATTGACATACTCTGTAGAAATAAAGAAAAAGTCCCAGGACTCAAAGATAGACTTGGCTAAAGAAATGTTGCCAGCCTAATGTGAGTAGACATCATGCTTGGTCCATTTAGCTCTATTTTTTCCATCAAAGGTCTGTTCAGAATACCCGTTCAATAATTTTGGTCTCAAAATACGCATACAGTAGCTTTATATTGCTAGAAATACTCATACAATGGAATGTTAACCTTGCTCGAAAAACGTTACAGTATAAAAGGAAAAAACAGTGTGGCGTACAGTTATTAAAATGATCGAGACATACAAAATAAACTAAAATGAGATAAATGGTGCGAATAACCATACATATATAGTTTTAAATTACGGATATATCAGGTATTTACTTTGTGATTTCAAATGAAATCATTTGAAAACAGTCTCGTAAATCGGTGTATGTAGCGGTGTTTCACTGAGCAGAGAGAAAATACACTTGTTTTCGTGGCAAATGTCGGATTTTGGGACAAACCTCGAACTAATTCTACATATGAGAACAATTCCAATCCATTATCTAGTACTGGCTAGTATTTGGATAACTGAAACAAAGCTTATTGAAGAGTAAAAGCCGTTATTCTCCAGACTGTGGGTATTCTTGTCTTCATTTTCCGCCATTTTTTGCTCGAAAAAACGGTCGCATAGGTACAGCCTCCGATAGCCTGCAAAAACAAGATTTCAGCAGAATCTGTGCAAATAATCTTAAAGCTTGCAATCAGGATCATTTGCTAAGATCAATGAAAAAAAAAGTCATAAAGCAATGCTTATAAGATACCCCCTGCACAGTAAGGATAAGTGAAAAACTTACATTTTGGCAAGTGATAGTTCAAACCAGCAGACCTTAGTTTTGAAAACAAGATTTCAGTAAAATCTGTGCAAATCAAATGATCTTGAAATCTGGAACATTTGTTAAGGGCTATTCCAGAAAAAAATACCGGGGGTGGGGGGGGGGGGGGGGGGATTGGATCTAGGGAGGAGGTTTAGTCTACCCCATTCTTGTTTTCTCTCCCTGTGTCTGTCTATCTATAGGAGGCCAGTGATTCTAAATATTTCTTTTTTCTTTTTTTAGGTCTTGCGTTCAATGCATATTTTAATAGTTATTTTGTTTATTTCATTTTAATGTCTTTTTGTTCCTATTCAATTTTTTTAGGAAAAATGGTCATTTATATTGATAAACTGTCTTAAAATTACCCGTGAGCTCATTAAAAATTATAGCAATTATCATTTACTGGTCAATTGACTTAGAATAAAGTTGTCTCATAAAGTGTCAACGAGTTGTCTCACAATCAGTCGCCGAATTGTCTTGTCCCCCCCCCCCCCCAACCACCACCCCCATCTTCTTTCCTTAAAACGATCTAATGTCTTGCTGTGACATTTAATTTGGACAGCAAATTTGGAACCAAAGACCGGCATTGATGTAAGCAAAAATGTGGTGTTCAATGTCTGAATTCGCCCGCCGAGTTTGGACAATCTCCGTCGCCTACACCCCCTGAGTCCAGATGAGGCTCCGCGAACAAGCCGTTGGGGAGTTAATTGCAGAGATGCGCATGTGTACTTGCAACTGTCTGATATAAACATCTGCTTTGCCACGAAAAAGACCAAACATCTGTATTTTTACCTTGGTTTCGTCTTCTCTAAAGGATAAAATGCATTTTACGTGTCACACCCGAAATTTCACCAATGGAAGGGAGTGGATGGGCCTTAGGAAAATTGAATTCTATGGGTAGTTGATGTACCAACCTTTCTAGTTACATGGGTGGTTGGTGTCTGAGGAAATTGAATTCCATGGGTGGTTGGGTAAAAAAAAAGTGCCGTCTCCCCTCCCCCCCCCCCCCTCATGCATAAGTTCAATGTGTCTACTTTGTATTGGCAAAGTATCAAATTGCTCCATCAAAAGCTGTTGTAGGAGGTGATCGGCCCATGAAGGCACTATGCATATACAAAAGTCTTAATAGGGAAAAATTGTCGAAGTTCTCACTGCTGTCATTTTGTCAAAAATCATTTATTCTTAACCAAACTCCTTCATGCATATGTTCAATGTGTCTACATTGTATAGGTAAAGTATCAAATTGCTCCATCAAAAGCTGTTGTAGCAGTTGATCGGCCCATGACGGCACTATGCATATACAAAAGTCTTAATAGGGAAAAATTGTCGAAGTTCTCATAGCTGTCATTTTGTCAAATATTAATTTTTTCAACCAGACTCCTTCATGCATATGTTCAATGTGTCTAAATTGTATTGGCAAAGTATCAAATTGCTCCATCAAAAGCTGTGGTAGGAGTTGATCGGCTCATGAAGGCACCATCTATGCATATACAAAAGCCTTAATAGTGAAAAATTGACTAATGCTCACAGCTGTCATTTTGTCAAAAATCATTTTTTCTTAACCAAACTCCTTCATGCATATGTTCAATATGTCTACATTGTATAGGCAAAGTATCAAATTGCTCCATCAAAAGCTGTTGTATGAGTTGATCGGCCCATGAAGGCACTATTTATGCATATACAAAAGCCATATAAGGGAAAAATTGTCTAAGTTCTCATATCTGTCATTTTGTGAAATATTGCTTTTTTTCAACCAGACTCCTTCATGCATATGTTTAATGTGTCTACATTGTATAGGCAAAGTATCAAATTGCTCCATCAAAAGCTGTGGTAGGAGTTGATCGGCACATGAAGGCACCATCTATGCATAAACAAAAGCACTAAATAGGGAAAAATTGTCTAAGTTCTCACAGCTGTCATTCTATCAAAAAATATTTTTTCTGAACTATACTCCTTCATGCATATGTTCAATGTGTCTACATTGTATAGGAAAAGTATCAAAGCGCTCCATTAAAGGCTGTGGTAGGAGTTCATCGGCCCATGAAGGCACCAAAAATGCACATACAAAAGCCCTATGTGTCTACATTGTATAGGCAAAGTATCAAAGTTTTCCTCCAAAAGCTGTGGTGGGAGTTGATCAGCCCGTGTATGGACTATAATAGCATTAGCATAAAATCCTATATAAAAAGCTATTTAGAACTACAAAGGGAAATAACTTTACTAGAACTGGCCCCTAGCTCTTACTTTTTTGCTTAAAGTATTTGTCTTGTATATATGAACATGTTTGCAAGGTTTGATGAAAATCCAGCAATGACTTCAAGATATTAAGGAAACAAAATGTTATGGACGGACGCACACACGGACAACATGAAAACAGTATACCCACCACAAAGCTTGGGGGGAGGGGGGTATAAACATAGAATTATTGATGGGAGATTTAGCAGGACCTGTGAAAATCCCAGGAGTACAGATGGAGTAGTTTCACTGCTCCTGTGCTTGGTCCTTGTTTTGTTATTCAATACTTTATGTCCTTCTAGTTTCGCAATCATCTTGATGGGGAAGAGAGAGGTGGTTGCTCTTCCTGATGTCTTGTGACTGTTAGTGTTCTGTGGCTCTTCTTCACGGTGCTGTGTGTTGGTTTGCAGTGTGTGATTCTGGTATTTCCTGATCATACTTGCTTGCTTTTTTGATTTACTTTTCAATGTTGTGACAGACGTTTCAAGATGTATCAGCTGTCTTGTCTATCAGCTTAGATACATGTAGCTTGTCTTTAACATCACCAACATCAATAGTTTAACCCAGTATGACATAACCTGATTGTTGGACATTAAATACATACAGGGATTTTTTAGTTGTGGGCCCCATACCCAATGGAATTTAGGTGCCTTTTTCCCAATTTTGAAAAAAAATCCCAATCTTTTTTTTTTGAAAATTGGGATTTCCATTCAGTCAATACACACACAAGCTACATGGTGACATTTACCTTCAATTTTAATGGCAATAGCATGTGTAATAGCTAATTTATTTTTTATTGACCAAAAATGACTTAATTGTGCAGTATAACAAATTTCCCAATTTCGGGTTTTACCACGCTAATTTTCCTAATCTAAAAGGCCCTAGGGCCCTTTCTCCAAATTGCAAAAAAAAATCCCTGACATATACCACAAACAAAGTAAGTAAGGGTGCAAAGATCAGGAATCGATACAATCAAGTACCACACCTGACCCAGGATACCAATGGGAAAGTCAACTTACTTTTCAGCAGCGTGACAGACAGTTCCGCATGTGTCAGCCATATCATCTACCAACACAGCAATCTTATCTTTAACATCACCGACTAGAACCATAGACGCTACTTCATTAGCCTTCTTTCTCTCCTTGTGAATCAGGGCAAAGTCAACATTTAGACGATCTGCTATTGAGGTTACCCTACAATGATATATGGAGCAGGGGCGTAGCCAGAGGCTTTATCATGTGTAAGCCCATCAAATAAAATGTAGAATTAAGAGAATATCAGACCTAGTTACTTTATTATAAATTTAGTGAATAAAAAAAGGCGTGTAGCACTTTCATTAGGTGCAGTACGGTACCTTATGAAAGTATATGTGGACCAATTTTAACAGTTATGAAACATTTAAGTGACACTTTTAATTAAAGCTTGTATATCAGGAAGAACCACTCCAAACATCACGATACTTGGACTTATATGGATTAATTACATCCATTGACCTCATGATGTCCTGATACAAGCACTAAATATGGAAACCATATAGATATAATTAATATAATGACCTGGGGTGGTGGTCTTGATAAAACCTTGCTAGGCCGAACAATATTTCTAGACACTGCAGATTCAGATCAGCTGGCTTCTAGTGAGGTCATCTGATCAGGTCTGCACTGTTTATATTTCAATTCGAAGCGTATACTGTTTTTCTGGTTTTAAAAGAACAATAATTGGGTAGAATTGAAATTAGTTGAGGTTATTCGGCATGGCAATGGTTGGAATATGTTTGAGAGATGTTCATGCCTCCGTTGTCTGAGTGACCGGAAGGAACAGACATCACATGGACCAATGGAATGATTCCTTTTGCCTGATTTCACAACCCGAACCAAATGGATTGGTTGAAATTACTTATCAGCAATATTGCATGCTGGGAAGGCGAGAACTTTAAAACTTAAGATCTCGTCTCTCTTGGGCAGATTTGGGCTTGACTTAGAGAGTGAATTTGGCAAAGGGTTTCGGCATCGGGTTTTAAAAAATTATTATTAAATTAAATAAATTATCGCTCCAGTTTAGGACTTGTAAAATAAATTGTCAAAATTGAGGTTTTTATTTTATTGACTTGAAAAAAAAGAAGAACACAACGCGAAGGAACAGTATTACAGGCGCTGATCAGACTGCACAGATGCGCAGGCTGGTCTGCGCCTTTGTTGTTTGCAAGCAACAAAGTCAGTATTTTTTGCATCAAGGCTCATAATGATGTTGAAGCACAGGCTTTTTGGCCTCCGCCTGGCTACCGGCCTGTGGAGTAAAGTGATTAACCCTTCATTTACTGGAAACTTGATTACAGATTTTGCGGCAAACACTGAAGACCCTGATGAAATGCTGCATAATGCAGCATTTCATCAGGGTCTGCACTGTTTACTAAGAAAAAAACATAACTACAGGGACTGAAATGTATCATAGTTTGGAAATTCTTTGTAGTGACACCTTGGAAATTTTAACCGGTTTTGTTTGATTTAATTCTTAACGTCCCAGTCAACATTTTTCCAGTCATGTTGGGACTGGTCTTCCTGGGTTGAACCAGTACTAAGCAGAGGATAAAGGGTCTTGCTCAAGGACACAATGCAGTGCCTCAGGTGAGGCTAAATAATTACATAAAGAATCAAATCAAACAAACAAACAAAAATCACCAGTGGCACTGTTTTGTATCCTTGCGCAAAAAACTTTATGCTCACTGCTTAGAACTCAGGGTGGGTAGTCACATGGTTTTTGCTTGAATACATTGTACGGATGTTCAAATACACTGTTCGGACATTCTGATCGAATGTAGGAAGATTTCTCTATGTTTTCTCATCTATACCCAGAAAGTTATACACCATTTTCCAGCCCACATTTTCCCCTATCAAACGCTACCAGGATAGCATCTTTAAGCTTTTTACTTTGAGTACTAACTCTGTCACAAATGTTGTCCGTACAGCTTATTTCCAAATTCAGGCCCGATCTTCGCCGCTAAAAAATTTGTGACAGAGTCTGTACTCAAAGAAAGAAGCTTTATGAGGATATCCTGGCATCGTTAGATCGGGAAAAATGGGGGCTGGAAAATGGTGTATAACTTTCTGTGTAAAGATGAAAAAAAAACACGCAGAAATATCTACTTACTTTTGCTTAAAACATCTGTGTGGAAAGAAGTCAGCCATTTTTCCGTACAGTGTATCCTAACAGAAACCACGTGACTACCCACCCTGGAACTGGTGCAACCCAATGCAAACTTGTTGACATTAATCAAACCATGTGATTGTCACAGGTTAAAATTTGAGGAGCATTGTGGCTCAGTGGTAGTGCTTGACTCGAGATAGATGGGGGTTGCGGGTTTGAGCCTAGCCTGAGCCACTTTGGGATTATAGTCCATTGTACATATAAAGGGATTACAGGTTAGAATTTCCAAATTAAGATTATCTCAGCCCCTGATGATTGTTTTATCTTTAACATATAGTGGAAACAAGATGAAATCAGGCCTTTAGTTAAGAGTGGTATAAAAATAAAATAATTCTCAACCAAAACATGTTGTGGGTACTCAAAAGAATTGTCTCAATGAGACGGTTCTTTAGAGCATCCAAAACATATGTTAAAACTGATGGGTAAGAAAATTTTTACATTTTTACTCTTATTTTTGTTGTTTATCTAAACCTGTTTGAAATGGCTCCTGCAGAATTTCATCTGGTTCTTCACTGCTTGTCATAATAGACAGGCTTAAGTGAAAGTAAAATTTTGATATATTGGGTTCAGATACTCAAAGTTTTATGTTAACTATTTGCATGCTGGGTAATTTTTCATGCTTTTGTTGCCGTCTTCTGACTTTTTTTTTTTAATTACCTTTTTCATAATATTCTTTCAGGAACACTATCAGTGTCAAAAAGTTTGGATCCAGATCTTGGACCGACCTGGGTCCAAGCTGGTTTCAAAGGTTATCAGCTGACGACAAAAGTCACCACTGGCAAGGAAAGTGATTTGCAGGAGTTTACACATCGAGGGTGATAACACATGCAAGTATGCAAACAAATACTGATGCACAGCTACTGATGCAAGTTGAACTTGCTGATTTTTCATTCAAACCAATTTTATGGCTTTTTATACTGCCAGATCACACAAAACAAAAAGTCTAAAATTCAAGTACTTTTCAAGGCATTGAATTGGTTTTAAAATATTTTTAGAAGCAAACTTCACTTTCAAAGACTCTTCAAGACAGCTCTTCATATTCAAGAACCTTTCAAGTTTGTGTAAACTCTGTTATGTTCCTTTTTGACATGTTGATGTCAGAGTATATTTCCCTTAACTACTAAAACGAACAGGAAAAACACAAACAACAACAATAAATATTAGGCTTATCAGATCAAATACGGTACAGTAAAACCTGCGTAAAACTGCCATTCTCAAAGACCAAAAATTGTTTTTCAAGACTAATTATTTTTGAGTGGCCCTTTTACACAGGTTTTACAGTAAAACCTGTGTAAAATGGCCATTCTCAAAGACCAAAAATTGTTTTTCAAGACTAATTATCGCTTAATGCAGGTTAAAAGTATTGCAGAATGCTCCGACGGGAGCATTCTGCAATACTTTCGACCTTGATTAAGCTACCATTTGTCATAAAGATCTTTCTATGTTTTGTCTATATTTGAGTGGCCATTTTACACAGGTTTTACAGTAAAACCTGTGTAAACGGCCACTCTCAAAAAGACCAAAAATTGGTTTCCAAGACTAAATATCGCTTAATGCAGGTCAAAAGTATTGTAGAATGCTCCAAGGAGTACTCTGCACCGTCGTTAAGCTACCATTTGTCATTAAGATCCTTTTTTTGTCCATTTTTAGTGGCCGTTTTACACAGGTTTTACTGTATGTACCTTTTAGCACCACCAGCATCAGGGGAGACAATACAGGAGTTCCTCCATTCTGGTATATTGTCTTTTATCCATTTCAACACGGCTGGCTCAGCATACAAGTTATCTACTGGTATATCAAAGAAGCCCTGAAAATATCACAGGGATATCATAGAAAAACTCGAAAAAACACGCCAAGGATATCATAGACACCCTGAAAATATCACAAAGATATCATAGATACCCTGAAATTATCACAAAGATATCATAGGCATAGACTTCCTAAAAATACCACAAGGATATCACAGACACCCCAAAATATCATAGTCATCCTGAAATAACCACAATGATATCATCGACCCCTGAATATATCACAAAGGATATCATAGACACACCAAAAATACCACAAGGATATCACAGACTCCCTGAAAGTATCACGAAGATATCATAGGCACACCAAAAGTACCACCAGGATATCATAGATATCCCCACACATACATTTCAGCTCTTGTCCCAATAAACAAACATTTTGAATGTAAACTGTGATTTCTGTTTAATCCATGAGTTTAGCATACGTTTTGGGTGCTCAAAAGAACCACATCATTGGAATGGTTCTTTTGTGTACCATAACATATTATATTCTGCATGACAATAAGAGAGTTAACTTTTGATTTCACAGTATTATCTTGATGCCTGTATATAATGTATGCATACAATTTTAAGATAGAAAGTTGTATACCTGAATCTGTGAGGCATGAAGATCCATTGTAATGATATGATCTGCCCCTGCTGTTGATAACATATTGGCGACAAGCTTGGCGGATATTGGTGCACGACTCTGAAATAGATGAATCCACACAATAAAAGGATATCTTAACCCTTATTGCGCCAATCGCAACAAAAGTCGTCTGCTTTTCTAGTCTGCTGAAATGTTTAAGAAGCCTCTATTCTATACTTAATTAGTCAGTAATGTTAGGCAATTATTTGCAGCAGACAACTTCAGCAGACGACATTTTCAGATGCATTTTTTTCTTGGCACTTTAAGAGCTAACAATGGCCCATGCCAGTTTGTATACAGTCAATAAAAGGATTTTCCAACATTAACAAAGGCCAGAGCTCTCACTAAGATTTTGAAAACAGGAGTTCAGGACTCCTATCTGGCAAAAAGTAGAAGTCCCTGGACTCCCACTGGAAAAAGTGGGAGTCCCACTGGAAAAAATGGGAGTCCCACCAATTTGTGCATACTGTATATCTTTCCCATTTTCACCAGAAGTGATACATTTGAATAATTTTTAGATGGACTGATTTTTAGCTAGAACCTAGAACTATGGGGAGCTCTAAAACATATGCTAAAATCTATGGGTAAGAATTTTTTTTAAATTTTACCCTGAAAATATTCGTTTATCTAAACCTGTAACACCTCACCAGTGACCTCAGGCAGTCAAAATGACCTCATGGGTCCAGATACGGATTTTTAGCGTAAAATTGAGACAATTCTTTTGAGTGCCCACATCATATATTTAAGTCACTGAGACGGTTCTTTTGAGTACCCACAATATATGTCTTTAGGTTAAGAAATTTTCAATTTCACACTCCGACCTTGACATACATTTATCTTGAAATAGGCACTTGCCCTGCATCATGTTAATTCAGCTAAATTTTCACTTGCCCTGCAGCTTGAGGCACTGGTAAATGCAAGCAGATGAGTGGATTTTTTGAGCCCTGACACACTCATCTGGAGGTCTGGACCTGCTCCAATTTTAGGACTAGCATGGTAAGAAGTAAAGATATCCAAATATTTAGACAAAGTATGGTAGTCTAGAACTATGGGGAGCACTAAAACAGAAATGTCAATATATGGACCTTTTTGTGATTTGGTTTGTTTGATTCTTTACATCCCAGTCAATAATTTTTTAGTCTTGTCAGTACCGGTCTTCAGCGTTGAACCAGTGCTAAGTAGCAAATAAAATGCCTTTCAAAATGCTATACATTATTTTTCCAGAAAAAAAATATGTGTGCCTACCCAACCTAAAATTACTGTTACCCGAAACACTTTAATTTTTTTATTTGGCCCAAGTTGTCATGTGCACCCTTTGAAGAGTTAGACTCAGAACAACATCAACACAATCTGATCAGTCTTCCATGGGTGCTCTATCGGTAGCCAGGACTCCAATGTTTTCATCGACTCTGATCAGACTGTGGGGATGTACTGAGTGATTTGAATCTTCGCTGTTTCTTTTTGTTTGTTTGATTTAATTCTTTACATCCAAGTAAACAATTTTACAGATATGTCAGGACATGTCTTCTTTGGGGAGCACCGTGGCAGAGTGCTTGACTTGAGACAGACGGCCGCGGGTTCGAGCCTCACCCGTGTCACTTGTGTCCTTGAGCAAGACACATTTATCCTTGCTTAGTACTGGTTCAACCCAGGAAGACCTGTCCCGACATAACTGAAGAGTTGACTGGGATGTAAAGTACAAATCAAACAAACAAAACATGTCTTCCCGGGTTGAACCAGTACTAAGCAAGGATAAATGTGTTGCAATCATGATTGGCAACTTTGCTTTTCTCTTTAATTGCACGCTGGTGGGTCGGACTTCAGACTCTAGGACTGTTCCAACTTAACAACTTATCTATTGATGAGATGGTAGGGGCCTGATGCTTTGGCAGTTGTCAGGCCCACCAGGGTTTACCTGTTGGATTTCAATTGCTTCGGTATTCAGTTTTATTTAATGTTGAGTCCTTATCTTTGCTTTATCTCCTTTTTATATCTTGATTTATATGTTCTAGGAGATGATGCAGTGAAAAGTTAGGGGCCTTTCATGCAAACCAAATATCTATGTGTCTTGATCCACATCTGAACTAAAAATGAGGTTGGTGCACTGTTAAACCCGTTTAAGCCCTCCAGTAAAATATTTTTACTGACCATTCCAAGGTGGTGCTTCTTTTGTGGATCATTTATGTTATTTCTAACTTGATTTGTTATGCTTTCATGCATGTCTGTTTGTTGATGCCTTGTGGTCACCTGCTGGGAAAGGGCCCACCACTTGGCTCTCGTTTGTGATGTCTAATTGTGATGTTGTCACTTTCCCATTGGTATCCTGGGTCAGGTGTGGTGCTTGATTGTAGAGAATCCTGATCTTTGCCCTCTTTCTTTTTTTTTGCTCAAGGACACAACATAGTGACGCCAATTAGGCTCTAACCCACAACCCCTGGATTTGGCAGTGTTCTGCCAAGGCTGCGTTTTTCGTGCCAATGACGCTTTAATTTCTAGTCTGACGCAATTTAAAATTGTCTCGTGGGTCATCTGACACTGAAATTTGCAGCTGGTGGGTCAAAATTGTCATCTTCCAAAAGTAACTTGATGTTTTCTTATGGAATTCCCAACCCAATGAAACAAAATCTTTGATTGGTGCTTGGGTTATCTCGCAAGAATTGAATGAGTCCCATTTATTATTGTCTGCGCAGGAGCGATACTAAAGAATCGGCCTGTCTGCTAAGGCACATCACGACTGAAAAGTCGGCTTTGTGTCAATATGGGGTGTGCATTACCCAAAACACTACGTTAAAAAAGTAACAAGCACTGAATTGCTATAAATAATTCGTTTATGGATACATCAAGAAGCCTTTGGTAGCTTAACAATAACAATGTTTGGTATTACAGTATTTAGCAAAACAATTATAAGGTTTTCTACGCTAAAACATTTTTGGGTCAAAAAAGTGGTTTCAGTGACTTGTGATGACACAGATTGATTGCAAGTTTGAATCGACCAATCGTGTGGATCACATGATTTGGTGACGCATTCGGTAAACAAATAGGTCACCTGTACCCACAATTCTAAAATCAGACAGGTTAGCTTACCGGCGGAGACAATGTCTCATTTATCTCTCGCTACTGACTGGTACGCTTGTTATGTTATCGGATCGATTTTATTTGGTGCAATAAAACGAAACCAGTCACACACTAAATCAACCAATGAAATACATCGTCACAAAGCGTGTGTCTATTATTTCTTTGTCAACAAAGATGGCGACAACTGGGATAAGCCTTGTGCGCGGACAATTCTTAGTTTCTTTTCCATGCAGCCTATGAAGAATTAAATCTAATTCAGATCGTGACCTATATCCACCCACTGCAAATGAGGATCAAAGCACTGAGAGCATAGATGGGGTCTAAAAAGCTCACCAGAGTCCCCCCTGATGAAATTGCATCTGTAAGTTCGTCTGAAAAATCATTTTTCTGTTATGTTAGCAGCTTCAGCTTCACTATACCAGTGTCAGATACAAAGTATCCTTGTAAGAAAAAAACATAGAGCAAACAATTTTCAGGCTATTTGTAAAATTCGTGCATCAGGATCAGTCAGCATGCATTCATAGACAATTATGATAATTAGAGGTGAAATTAAAGTATTATTGTGTTTTCCATAGTTTTTTTTGGCTCTAAGTCGTTATCGGGTGTTATGTCCCACTATTCTTGGAAATGTCCCCACTTTTTCAAAGGTGGTGGGACAGGGACATTGTGTCCAATTTTGAAATTTCTTGGCATAACACTGATTAGGCCAAACACTCTACCACTGAGCCACTGCACTCCCTGAATCATCGCTGAACACACATGCCAACATGTACCTTACGCAAGATGTCAGCTCATATAATCACCTTGTCTTTTTTATCTTGTCTTGCATAAGGAAAACATGGGATAACAGCTGTAACTCTGCAAGCGGAGGCAATCTTGCATGCGTTGATCATGATCAGTAGCTCCATCAGCATGTCGTTAACTTCAGCAGAACCAGTCTGTACGATGTAAACATCCTCTCCACGTACTGACTCGCCAATTTCAACGCTTGAAGATAAAAAGATGAAACATTTTTTCTTTTGCGTACCCACATTATTAGTTTTGGATGAGAAATAAGAAAGTCAATTTTTTGGTAAGCACTCTTAACTAAAGGCCTGATTCAGGTCACATGAAATTTAAAAATATGGATGTTTTTTTTTTTATCTTGTCAAAAGTTATATTGTACAATTACACAGGGAAAGATGGGGAAACAATATGTTTGAACAGGGATATCCCCTAAAAATTAAGGGCCGGGGGCGAAAACTAGGTATGATTGAGTATTTACTTTTAGGCCTAAGAGTTGTTGCCACCCACTTCTTGAGTTTTCTGTCTTTCCCCCACTTTCTGTTGGCTGGGGGTGAAAGAAATAGCTTTATGTGTATAGTGTAGGGGAACTTCTGACTGCCCTATAGATTTGTTTTGAGGGTGTTCACTTAAGTCATATTTTTTAGGCATTTTTTTTTTAAATAATGGTTGTTGCAGTGTTAATCCTAGCCCAAAATGATGATGGGCCCTTAAAATGGGCCAATGGCCCATATCCCATTCAAATACATGCAAATTTCCAAATTTTAATGGGCCATTTGAAATTTTTATGGGCCCTTTGCAATATTTGATGGGGCCAAGAATCCTTATTATCCACATTAGAGAATAATTGACATGAGATTTGAATAGCTTGTATATGGGGCCCAGCCAAAAATAAAGTCCATTTTAGCAAAATATTAATAGTTTTCTCACGAAATGGATTGGGCCGATCCTAGGATGAACCCTGGTTGTTGTAGCTTGTAACACAAAGCTCTCTGCTGCCAAATTGGTTGGCTGGGTGTTGTGATGGAATCTGATTGCCACTTAGGCAGACTCATAGATTTATCAATTTCTTGACTTCTTTGATTTGTTTGATTTGTTTGATTTGATTCTTTACGTCCACTCAACAATCTTTCAGTTATGCGGGACGGTTCTTCCTGGGTTTAACCAGTACTAAGCTAGGATAAATGTGTCTTGCTCAAGGACCGCAACGCATTGACGCCAGTGAGGCTCGAACCAGCTACCCTTCGGTCTCGAGTCAAGCACTCTACCACTGAGCCACTGCGCTCCCTTCTTGACTTCACTTGTAAACAGTTGCAAGTGGACAAAATAGCCACACATCAGGTACACCAGCATAGCCAACATAGAGGATCTTACATGAGTGCTCATGTTTTATTGAATTTATTAAAGGAGTTGGGGATAATAGATAAAATGCGAGGCTTGCCGAGCATTTTATCTCTTTTCTGCAACGAGTTTAATAAATTCAATAATACAAGAGCACGAATGTTAGATTCTATTTATCATATGACAAATACTTTGAAATCTCATTTCTGGCGGAAAAACATTATGATTTTGTCATCATGTAGGCAACGTTGTAATGGACGTCATAACGTTTCCCGTAAATCGATAAACCACTAGTGGTTTACAGATTTTATTGCATGGCGTTATTTCACTCCCAGACGCGACGTCATATGATAAATCATTATACACGCCAACAGGAAGAACTTATGCCATGTGCTTTTAAATATGTGTCCAGCAAATATTAAGATGTGCCTTTACATCACTGATCAAACTGTATGAATATAGCCCCAAGCAAGGAGTGAGCTCGATAAAAATAGAACTTAACAGAGGCTTTTGAAATGGATAAAAAACTTTGTTTTCTCATCGTAATTTCTGTTCAATTTCCGTGAAAAACTGATACGTTTTGGGCTTGTGTATCCATAAGTATCGCTGGCTTTCATAACCAGGTTCATCGATGAATTGTCCCAGCCCTAGTAACTACAAGGTAGCTAGATGGGACAAGATCTAAGGATTGAAAATGCATTCTGCAAAACTTTCCAAATTCTTCTGACTTTCATAAAACGTCATTGGCCAGATTTTGCAACTTCAACTGTTTTTTTTTTTTCTGTGAAGTAAAAAAAATGCGAATATCTTTCTAAGCATCAAAGAAAATGAGCTTCTTAGAAGTTGTGGCCTCGTTGTCTCTTATGCTCTGCTGATCTAAGAACACAAAAAAGAAAAGAAAATCAAGAGCTCATCCACATCGATAACAACAATGAAAATAGAGGTTAAGTGTAAATTGAGGGACCATATTTACTGACAAAATATTGTCTCCTTTTTATCGCCCTACTTTCACAAGGTCTCCTCAGCTAGTACATATTTTCGGGTCACCACTGGCCCACCAGCTATACACCATCTCAATGGGATATCGCTGGTGGGCCATGGGTGGTCCGACGTTGTGTCTTAGGTCAGCAGGTAACTTTTCTTTTATTTCAGACGAAACATACGATTTGGGAGTTAAAAAGATCTGTCTCTATGAGGGTCCAACCTAGGTTTTGATTGTTTTCACTCGACCGGAAAATTGTGTTTTAGGCATTCAAAAGAAATGGTTCCATGAGACAGTTCTTTTGGGTACCCAAAATACATGTCCGTTAAATTCATCCTTTATCACAATACAGGTCAACCTCGCAATCTCAAAGTCAAAGGGAATGGCAAAAATATTTCGAGTTATCCGAAGTTCGACATAAGCAAATGTAACGTCACCCCAATATGATGTACATGATCAATTTCTCCAAGACATACTTGCAGTACACGTTTAGTCAAACTGTTCCTACTGAAAACCGGATTGAAATGAAGGCAAAAAAAATCATTTTAGTTCGTTTTATTTCCACTTTAATTACGTGTGGACCGCCATAACACCACAGCCTTAGCGAGGGATAAACAATATTGCGGAAACGGTGATTTTTTTTAAACACTGGTAATGAATAGGGAAATGATGAAAACAGGCTTTAATTATTGAAATTTCCGATTTTTTTTTCAAAAGAATAAACAAACATAAAAACCAAATCAAGTTGTATAAGTAAAGACTGTCGAAAATATCATCAAAGGACACCAATAAACAACATTAAGATTTGAATGGCACCGCTAATTTTCTGATGTTCAAATCAAGCACGCCTTTGTTGTTATGCATTGTCAAGGTCAATCCATGCAATTATTTATCAATGAACAATGGCCGCCTCAACGCTATAACTAATTGGCGATTACCCGCAACAATGGATTATACTGGACTGAATTAAAGGCTATTGTTCGATGTCCGAAGGTTAATTACTTTGTTTGACATTCATATGCATATTGTTTAATTTTTTGACCAACACAAAATTTACTTCGACACAAGTAGTTGTAAAGAAGTGGAAAACTAATTTTCGGGAATGAAAAATCACTTCGGCATAGCCAAGATTTCGTGATAACCGAGTTCGACATAAACAGGTTTGAAATACAAAGCAATATAGGGGAAATGCTCGGGAATGGATGATCACTTCGACATATGCCATGTATTCGAGATAAGCAAGTTTGACATAGCGAGGTTGACCTGTATTTAATTATGTTGTAACCCGTTTCATAACCATTATCTTTAGTGTTTCCCCAAGCCCCCCAAAAGGGCATGGTAAAGTTTCCAAGAAAAGGGCACTTTGAGCTTGCAACAACAGGCTAAGAGGGCACTTTTGAATGCGCAGTGACAGGCTCAGAGGGCACTTTTAAGTCCAAGTTCACTATTGAATGAGGTATTGTCATATACAAATTTATGTCCCTTAGCATAATGCAGCTGTTATCTGTCCTTTTAAATGCAAAATATACTACTTTTTTAATTATTTTTTAGATTTGGGACTCCTATTTGAGCACACACTCATTATATTATCATTTTTTTCAACTCTTAAAATTTATCAGAAGCACATTTTTATGGGAAACATTTTTTTTTCAATTGCCAAGATCACTTACCAGATGGCCTTTCTTTCCATTACTTGGTTTGACAATCTTACTTGTACAGTTCAGATTCACACTTCATTTTAAATAATTGCTAATTGGGGCATTGTCATCAAAGTGATGTGTCAAAATTGCCTCAGGTAATTACAGTGACCTTTGTAAAAGGATTAACACAGAGTAAAATATTGTAACAGCAGGTGTCTTCCCAGCTACTTCAGGCTTCAAACTGAAAAAAACTGTAACTTCCTTAGTTTTTGTCAGATTTTCATGATTTTTTTTACCAAAATGTAGGGCATTTAATGTTGTTTAAGAAAAATGACATGGTGCTGGGAAAAAGGGCATGGCGCTAGAGAAAAGGGGCATGGCGTGACACCATGCTAAAACTTGCTAGGGGAAACACTAATCTTCCGATAGGTAGGTGTGTTGGCTTAATGTAAACAGTGGTCAAGAATAAATCAAAGGATGAGAGACAATAGAATTGAAATCAATTAAAGCCCATTTTTGTCCGATAATTAGCCTTTTAAAAACATCAAACATGACCATCATTGCAGATGACCTTTATTAAGGACACGGTCACACCATTTGCTCACTTCACAGTTCATGACGGGTCCATTGAAACACCCCAAACCTCCACCAAACCACTTCCAAACACACTCATACCACATGTTTAAACAACTTTACACGCATTTTATACTTTGTTATTACCATGCCAGGGTCAAAAACCAAATAAAAGTGCCTAACTGCATGATCTATACTGGAAAAAAAGTAATGGTTTGACAATAAGCGATGGTCCCTAGACCACATATTACTACGCCAGAACATCCTGAATATCCACATACTGTATGCCAAACCACTTTAAAACTCATTTTAAACTTTTTTACCACCACACAATGCATCAAACCAAATAAGTATTGTTCATACTGGAGAGAAACCAACCACTTAATTGAACTCAATCTTGTTTCACATAGACCTATTAGAATCTGGGAAATTATACTACCATGCCCACGCAATGGTAATGTAATAGCTAGTATAGTTAATAACTTCAAATGTTTGTAAATTATTTGACAGCACCAGACAGCACATTAATGAAAGAATTGCTGGCGTGAAGCGAAAAAGGGGGAATATAAAGGTTGTGGTTGTCTTGGTCCGGAGAGAGTGTAGGGGGTAGGGGAGGTGTAAGGTGTACTTGTATATCCCGAGAGGTTGGACTAATGTGGTTTGGGGTGGTTTGATGGCGGTTTGGGGTGGTTTGATTGCGGTTTGGAGGTTTTGTTTGTTTTGTTGCTTTACGTCCCAAGTCAACAGCTATGGTCATTGCGGGACGGTCAGTTCACCTAACCACACTTTTTCCTGGGCAGGCTTGAACAAGCGGTTAACCAGTAATTCGTGCACATACTTTCGCTTGTAACTGACAACAACCCTTCTTGAATGAATCAGCGGAAGGGAGGAGAATGACAGTAGAAATCATTTCATGATCAATCTCCACGACAGTATGGGACCGGACCGGGATCGAACTCGCGACCCCTGGATCTGCAGTCAGACACGCATCTGTAGCCAGACACGTAACCGACTGTGCTACGCGGCCCGGCACGGTTTGGAGGTGGTTTGGGGTGATTTGGTGTAGGTTTGGGGTGGTTTGGGGTGTTTCAATGGATCGGCTCATCACATAATAGTTTGAATGTTAATCCAGTGTCAATTACTTGTTTGCAAAATTTGTCTGCCAAAGTCACTCAGGGGTGCAAATCAGTCTCCCAAACAAAGAAATCATGATCACCATGTGTGACATTATTATTGCAATTAGGTCTTTGAATCTTGAAGAGTAATTTAATGGCAATTTCCTTATTCTCTTTGAAAAATTGATTTTTTCAGAAAATCAAAATTCTAAAAACCGCTTTATTGCAATAGATAATGGAGAAAAGTCGGAACTGTCCGTCGTCTTTTGAAAAATCCAACAGTTTCGGATAATTGACGTTCGGATAACTAAGATTCGACTTTAGATGGTTGTGTGCACCGCGTCATCCATATATTTTCCAAGTCAAGGTTGAGCCATCTTTGGCTGGACAAGGCGTCCAGCCGGGGCCCTGCGTAAAATTCACCAATTTAGCACCGTATATACCAGCGCCCTAGATAAGCTTTCGGGTCAATTGGGTATTTCTGCGACCTGGTTATCCTGAAATGCTGCTTGCAAAAACAAATGCGTATTTTCATATTTTTTTTTACGCCACGTTTTTGTCTGTGATTACACGTTTTCTTATTGCATGAAGCCGTCGGGAAAGTGATTGCATATTTATTCTCTCCCATCGTCTGCCATTCTAAAGTATCAAACTAGCAGATTTTATTGTACCTGAAGCAAATCCACTGTAGTCATACCACTACGGCAATTTGGGTCTCGTCACTTATTTCGGTGTTAAGGTAACTTTCTCATCATGTTCAATTTCTTCAGTTAATCACAGATAAACGCCCCAAAATGCTTGGGTTCTGATTATTTTTTGTTCATCAAATTCACATTGTATCTTTTAGCTTTAAAATTATATGAAAACTTTAACGTTTGATGTCTAGGCATGAAATAGCTAATTACGGTTTCGTCATCGAGGACAATTAATCAATGATGAGACCGTATTATTATGACGAAACCGTAATTGACATTTTTTAATATAACTCATGGTGAAAAACACATTTAAAATCTGATTATGTCTCCGTTTTGGCAAAACAACACAGAGGTTGTTAACTAGACGATGCAATCTCGAAGCAATCATATTAGAAAGTTCTCATTTTTGTCGGCCTTTATTTGAAGGTAATTTTACTATAACACCGGAGTGGGTGACGAGACCCAAATTGCCGTAGTGGAATGACTACAGTGAAATCTCATCCCCTTGTTGACATCCGAGCCTGTACACTTTGCAAAGTTTCACTTTCATCATAAGGTTTTTCCGCGAAATACTGGGCTGGGCACCGATATTTTATTCATAAACTGGAGTTATATTGCACGCTCGCTAGTAAAAAACAAGTAGCCCAATGGGCAACGATCGCTCACCATGGAGCCAGCATAATGTTTGGAGACACCATAATTTTCAATGCTCAAAGGCAGAAACTCTGAACTTGAAACAGTGACCAGGAATTAATTCAAAAACATAAGATATTATGCCGGTTCTAGTTATCTGCAAGTATTAAACAGATCTGAATAAAAATTGCATTGGAAACCTGGTGAAAGTGTAGTTTTCAGATACTCAAGGGCAGCTAACTCCGTACTCAGTCATGGGATCTGACCGAAATTCAAACTCATCCATACTTTTATATATGTCCTGCTAACCTACAGGGATTAAGAAAATCAAATGAAAAATGAAGGTGCTAGAGTGGTCACAACATTATATAGTTATATTTTAGATGCTCAAGGGCAGCTAACTCTGTAGCTGGTGGATGGGTGTGGCAGAAAATCAAACTCATTCAAACTTTTATGGAAGTCCTTGTTACCTACAAATGAGGAAGATCTATTCAAAAATGAAGGTGCTAGAGTGGTCACAACATATCTCCCATTGCAAGTCTATGCAGATTTTTTATGATGCTCAAGGGAAGTTAACTCCACAGTCTAAAGTTGGTTCTACTTTAAATTAAACTCATCCAAGCTTTTATGGTTGTCCTTGTTACCTGCAGGAATGAAGAAGATCCAATCAAAAATGAAGGAGCTAGAGTGGTCACAACATTATTCATTAATTTTTAAGATGCTCAAGGGGAGCTAACTCCAAAATAAAAATATGTGATGGGATCTTGACGAAATTCAAACCCATCCAAGCTTTAATAGTAGTCCTTATTGTATGCAAGAATGAAGAAGGTCCATTCAAAATTGAAAGCACTAGAGTGGTTGCAATATTTCTCCCATTATAAGTCTATAGGGATTTTTCCAAACGCTCAAGAGCAGGTAACTCATAAGCCCCTTGTTGGATCCTTCTGAATTTCTAACCCATCCAAGATATTATGGGTTTACTTGTTGCCTGCAAGAATGAAGAAGATCCAATAAAAAATGAATGAGCTAGATTGGTCACAACATTATTCATTATTTTTTAAGATGTTCAAGGGGAGCTAACTCCAAAGTGTGTGATGGGATCTTGCCGAAATTCAAACTCATCAAAGCTTTAATAGTTTTTCTTATTGTATGCAAGAATGAGGAAGATCCATTCAAAATTGAAAGAACAAGAGTGGCCACAACACTTCTCCCATTATAAGTCTATGGGGATTTTTTCCAAATCCTCAAGGGCAGCTAACTCATAAGAATTTTGTCGGATCCTGCAGAATTTCAAACTCATCCAAGCTTTTATGTTTGTCCTTGTTAGATGAAAGAATGAAGAAGATGTAGACGCTAGAGCAGTCACAACATTATCCATCAATTTTTAAGATGCCCAAGGGGAGCTAACTCCAAAATAGGTGATGGGATCTTGAGATAATTCAAACTCATCCAAGCTTTAATAGTTGTCACAACATTTCTCCCATTATAAGTCTATGGGATTTTTTCAGATGCTCAAGGGCAGGTAACTCATAAATCCCAGGTCGGTTCCTGCTGAATTTCGAACCCATCCAAGATATTATGGGTTTGCTTGTTGCCTGCAAGAATGAAGAAGATCCAATCAAAAATGAAGGAGCTAGAGTGGTCACAACATTATTCATTAATTTTTATGATGCTCAAGGGCAGCCAACTCCAAAATAGGTGATGGGATCTTGACAAAATTCAAACTCATTCAAGCTTTAATAGTTGTCCTAATTGTATGCAAGAATGAAGAAGATCCATTCAAAATTGAAAGCACTAGTGTGGTTGCAATATTTCTCCCATTATAGGTCTATAGGGATTTTTCCAAATGCTCAAGGGCAGGTAACTCATAAGCCTCTGGTTGGATCCTGCTGAATTTCAAACCCATCTGAGATATTATGGGTTTACTTGTTGCCTGCAAGAATGAAGATGATCCAATCAAAAATGAAGGAGCCAGAGCGGTCACAACATTATTCATTAATTTTTCTGTTGCTTAAAGGTCTTGTGAACCTTCAAAAAAACTTTTTTTAAACTCATATTGATTGAAAAGCCAGTAATGAGAGAAACAGAATGTCGAAAGCCCCATCAACAAATTCAAAATGGTTACCAAGTTATGAAGGTTTCAATATTTAATTTGATGAAAATATGCGAGAGGCTCTCATATGACGTCATTTGAGCTTTTTTAAATATTAAATTTAATATATTTCATTTATTTTAACATTATTTATTATTTTATTTGCTGAAAATGATTCAATATGATAAAATACAACATTTGCATTTAAAAGCTTAATTGTGCTGTTTTTAATTGCTTAGAAATCACACTACATAAAATATGACATTTTGAAAAAATCATCTCAAAACAATAATGTGGGCGGGGCTTATATGCTAAATTGCATAATTTTAAAACTTTCACAACTTTTGAATCGGTAAGAATTTTAAGATTGGGTTTTCAGCATTTTTGTTTTCTCATCACTGTCATTTAAATCGTGAAAAGTTCCAAAAATGTTTTTGAAGGTTCACAAGACCTTTAAGGGCAGCTAACTCCGAAGTCAGTGATGGAATCTTGCAAGAATTCAAACTCATCCAAGCTTTAATAATTGTCCTTATTGTATGCAAGAATGAGGAAGATCCATTCAAAATTGAAAGCACTAGAGTGGTCACAATATTTCTCCCATTATAAGTCTATGAGGATTTTTCCATACGCTCAAGGGCAGGTAACTCATAAGTACCTGGTCAGATCCTACTGAATTTCAAACCCATCCGAGATATTAAGTGTTTCCTTGTTGCCTGCAAGAATGAAGAAGATCCAATCAAAAATGAAGTAGCTAGAGTGGTCACAACACTATTTATTGATTTTTCTAATGCTCAAGGGCAGCTAACTCCAAAGTCAGAAATGGAATCTTGCCGAAATTCAAACTCATCCAACCTTTAATAGTTGTCCTTATTGTATGCTAGAATGAGGAAGATCCATTTAAAATTGAAAGCATTAGAGAAAATTGAAAGCACAAGTTTTGAAAATGCACAGACTTGTCTCAGCTTTCACTGCTCGCCTGTAAATAAGACAAAATCGGAAGCCTTTGTATATAGTTTTTCTTGTTAGGATTTTAATTGCATATTTACGCAAATACGCTGCTTATCTAGGGTGCTGTATACCCCTATTTTATTTGTAATAGTTTACCGAAGATCATGGTGACAATCTGCTGAAGGCTAAATTCAGGTATCTGGACAAGAGGCACAATCTTTCTGACCAATGTTAAAATAAATACCCCACCCACCAGTGCATGATTGCATCACAACAGACCCTCACCAGCATTCTCCGTTGCTAAACTTCTTTGTCAGCACTCGCCCAGCCTCAATACCAAGACGGTCACATATTTTCTGTGTAAGGTCCGTGTGAGAACTGCCGCTAAATACTTTAATGTTGGGCATTTTGGCATGAATCTCTTGTTTTACTTCGACGATGCGATCAGTAGTGACGGCCATGCAACGTGGGTAAAATCCGAAGCAAAAACAAAACTCCCCAGCTCTCTTGGAATTGCAATTAAAACGTCCCCAAGTCAAGGTTGAGCCACCTTTGGCTGGAAACCAAACAACAACAACAACAACAACAACAACAAGGCGTCCAACCGGGAGCCTGCCTAAAATCACCATTTTAGCACCGTATACACTTATGTGCCAAATTAAAGTTCACAAACTTAAAAAATGCGTAAATTTATGGGAAATTTAGACATTCATTTCTTCTTCATTTCAATTTTATTCATAATATGGACTTGACAAAAACATGAATGGGAAGATATAACAAAGTCTTCAAATATTCACAATATAATTAAGTTGTTCACTGTTTTGCATATTGTTGCTAAGCAACCGATAAAAATAGCTATAAAGCCACTAGTATGCTCATTTTGGTGGTTGCCATGGTTACAAGGAATGAATTGCTGGTGTTATTTTTAATGCTACTCCAATATAACATATTTTTCTATATATTGACCATCAAAAAGTTATTTGCTAGTCTTTCTTTTATAGCTAAACAATATAAAATGCAAAAAATATTAATAAAATCTGTCAAGATTCAAAGTTCCCAAAATGGGGGTGTGGAAGACAAATATTAATAATTACACATGTTTAAAAGCCATATGTACTTCAAATTATACCTAAGACTTTAAAACAAAGATATTTTGTCAATAAAATGTATTTAAAAAGTTAGAATAATTCATTCAAAATGATGTTGTCATGGAAACAAAGATGCAGTATTTTTGATATTCACTCTTATATTCACCCTTTTCGTGATCAATTTTATAAAGAAATGTTGATTTTTTTACTTTGTTATTGATATAGATTGAAATAAAACCACACATAAAGACATCAATAAGTCCTTCATGTTATAGCATTAACTCAAGTAATTATTGAGTGTCTGGTTGCCATGGCAATTGAATAAATGAACTAGATAGGGCAAATTTGGCCATTTTTGTCTTGTTGCTAGGCAACTACCTCCAGGAGGGAGTAAAATTCTCTGAACATTTGTAATGATAGGGAGGATAATGACGTATCCAAACATAAGCCTTATTAATGCTATAAATCTTTTCTTTTAGATTTAAAGTATTATAAGTGTAGAAAATATGCATTATTTTTTGCCTTGAAATTCACTTTGTGAACTTTAATTTGGCACATGACTGTATATACCCCTACGTATTGAGGATAGAGGTCGTCATTTCGAACTCTGTCCTTATCTATGTGTCTAAACTGTGTCTACCAGCAGTAAATGCGACGAGATTGTGCATTAGTGTAGGTTCGTCTGAGCCTTAGTTGCTTGCATCTTTGATAAGTACCAAAGCCTCAATGTGCTGGCTAATCTGGAAAATCAAGGCATCCCAACAATTATTACATAATAGACACATGGAAAACGCATAAAATGACAAAATTCCACATGCTTCTATATTGCCACGAAAATCTTCCTATCGCTTGATGTCATCAAAGTAGCAAATGTTTCTGGTTATATTTAAAGTTTTGCATGCTGCTGTTTCCATGGCAACAGTTAGGCCATAACACCTACAAGGGCTCATAATGAAGAATGGGTCACTTAAATTGCCTATAAAACAATTTGGAAAGTATAAATTCATATGTTTTCATTTGCAATTACTTTATAAAATAAATTACGCTTGTGAATACATTATATTTGTTAGGTGTTTATACTGAGTCAAAAATAACCAACAAGCAACTGGAGACCAGCACACTGGCGTCATATTAGGTTTAACGTTATTCTTGACGTCACGTTCCGAACCGGATTACATATGTTGCTTCAATCCTCCAATTCTTGCATAGATATCTATTCGTATAGCTGTTTACACCCATTGTCGAATGAACGAAAATCCATGTTCAAATCAGAAGATTCACGTGCTGTTTGAACATGGGTATGAACTTGAAAATACTTAAAAATGAGCCCTGCATTATTTGCACGGCGTTATATACGTAACGCATTGCGGACCAGACTGATCATTTCGCCGATGTTTTTGTTCGCGAAAACGTTGCGTACGGTTATGACGTCATGACGTTCGATAGTTCACAGCCGACGCCATTTTGTTTAGAGAAATCCAGTGTAAGAAAATGGACAATTTAATGTTTTAGCAACGTTTTCAGTGCGAATTGAGCTGGAATAAGGTAAAATATGCAAGAATAACGATCACACATGTTTGTTTCATTGCATTAACACTTGCCGGGTCCCTCGGATGATGTTGAACACTCGGCCTATCGGCCTCGTGTTCAAACAGCATCCTCGGGACCCGGCAAATGTTAATGCATGAAAAAACATGTGTGATCCCTATATTATTCGTCATTATTATATAACTAAGTAAAAAGACCGATTTTCATTGGCTTAGAGCGCCCACGTGACCAGCCTATATATTGTCATATTCACTGGCTGGCGCGCGCTTCCCGTTGAATATTAGTTACTAAAATTAGACTCCGTGTGTTTTTCCGTTCCGGTTCTGCTTTTCTAAAGCGTCGCTGGTAATTCTATCGTAGTTGCCATTATGCAACACATCACGCACTGCAGCTGATCTATTTCGATTTTATTGCACGATAAACGACGAAAATAAATTTGAAGTCTTCAGCTTCTTCAAACTTTCCGCCTTTGCACTGAAGAACTTCCGCCAATACTTAGACCACGTTGCATACGTTTACATGTATTTATTACGTCTCTCAAGCGTTAAAACGATGTTACACCGTCTAAGGCCATGAATGACGTCATTTTCCAGTAACAAATGACGTCAGCTATCACACATTTTCCCTGCGCTTTCAACGCTGTGAATTATTGTTTGATATATCACACTATTTTAAAATTGGCTCTGCAGGCGAGGCTTGTTAGAATTCTTGTTAGTAAATGTTGAATGATGACACTCATGCAAAACATATTTAAATAGTAAAAGGGTGGTCTTATCTAGGTTTGCACTGTTTCTGCTAAATACTTGACTGTCCCAAAACTTGTATATGAGTTCAGTATTTTTCCATCTTCACCAGCGAAGGTTTCGTCGTATCTACCTTTCTTAGATTAGACAATCGCAACCCTTGGTAGGACAAGATGGTATTTTTCCAGGTGCAATGATACCTGTACACCTTTCTCTAAATGTTATATAATAAAACAGTTATTGGCTAATGATGCATTGGATATGATGTGATATCGACCAGAGAATACCAATATTGACCTCGGCTTCGCCTCGGTCAATATTGGTATTATTTGGTCGATATCACATCATATCCAATGCCTCATTAGTCAATAATTGTATAATATTGAAGATAACTGCTTCAAATTTTCAGGATACGCTCTTAAGAGATAGTACTTTGCAAGGGCAACATAAGCTAGATTTTGATGAACACCACCATAAGGTACCTTTTGTCATATCCTGGCCCATATGTAAGTTGTCTTATTCAGCAAATTCCTTGACGATCACCCCCCAAAAAAACAGTTCCAAACCTAGATATTTAGCTGAGCATGAAATTTATCCATCTCATAAATGCTAAAATGTCAACAACTGTTGGCATTTTAACATTTATTTATTTAGCATGATAATTTCAACATCTGAGGAACTTATGAGCAGTTGAAATTTCGTGCTCAGTTGAGTTGCGCATGAAAAAAGTTTTATAACCTCGGGACCTGAACTGAAATATCACACTATTTCTAATTTACTGAAAAGACGTAGAATGGCTTCAGTGCAAGTGATACCTTTTTGTGCCTCAATTATTATTGCTGTGGAATTCGCGCAATTGCCTTTAGAAAAATTTGACCAGTTTCCCGGTGCAAAAATAAATAATGACGTCCGATATGAACAGTCTACCAAAGGTCTACAAAACAGCAACATAAGTGACATAGAGCGTAGCAAGAAAGACAGAGCTTGCAAATTGTATGTAACGCCAAGATTGACAGAGAGTTTTTCAACTGAAATTTTGAAGTATAAGTACAATTTTGTTAATCTAAATCTTACATTTTATAATGTATCAGAAGCTGAGTATAAACCAGTGATCATGTATAAAAGGTGGATATGGACTTATAAAGGAGAAAATGGTGGCCATCAGTACTTGTACCCACAAGGAGACTATGTGTATCTTTCCCTCGGACTATCGTGGTCGTACACGCGAACGAAACCACTGCACATTGGTATATTTTCGGCGACAGGAAGTGAGTGTGGTAATCTCGTTGTTGGAAAGAACGCAGACCAAATAATTGGTGACGCTCTGGGTAAAACGACCATAGAAATAGCATCACAGGACGATTTGTACAATTCTAGTTATTGGTGTTACACACGGAGGCTTCACATTCAGTCGGACTTCATATTTGGTGTTTGTGAAAATGCTTTTTGCACAATACAGACAATCGAATATACCTGTTGTAGATACGTCTTAGATTATCTGTCAAAAGAAAGACAAGTAAATTGTAGCAAACAGCATTACCATTTTGGACCGGTCTGGGGGCTCTTACCAATCATTATAGGGAATGTTCTGTTTGCTTATTACCCACTACTACTGACTGCGTTTGTTTGTAGACTTACTGTATCTCCCAGGAAAAGGAGACGAAACCATGCAGTGAGAATGGAAGATGTTGGAGGTGGACTAGAAGAAGCCAACGAGAGCAAACTAATAAGAATGTCAAAACATGGTTCCCCAGTTACATTCTTAGTAACGATCTGTGAACCACTCAGTCACTTAAAAAAAAGAGGGGCCAGTTTTGTCTCGACTGACCAGAATTATGATCATTAATATCCCTTTATTCTTTACCATGTTAAGAGTTTTTCTCGACTATAAATATGCTTATGAATTTGTTAACGCAGCTGTAAACAAAGGTGCATTGGTGGGATTTAGTACTATGTTGGCTGGTTATCAAATGGCTACGCGTTATTTCTTACATTACTTTGGAGGGCCTTTTGTGGCACTGCCGTTGTTGTTTGTTTTTGGGTGTCTTCTTATTGCGGTACCAAGCAACTTAGAAAAGGTGTTTGAAGCAGGTTTTATTGAATTTGGTGGCAAGTCATCATTTTTAATTACATTGAGTGTAGAAAGTAAGGGGAGATTAGCTGGTGTGCGAATGGCAAATGCGGAAGGATACAAGCGACTTGAAAAAACACTTCTATCTCAAGTTCTGATGTTACCGTATGGTAGATTTTGGAAGCAAACTTTCAAGCTCTTCATTACAAAATGTTCTAAGAAGATTGTTCCTCTTTTAAAATTACTTTTTCCTAGCTCATTGTTGGCAGTTTTAGTTGGGTTCCCATTATTACTTCTGTGCATAGGATTTTGTTCCATCGAACTGGTTGTTTCTTGCATTTACTTTGCTTTTCCAGTCGTCAGTTGTTTCTTTATTTTTCTCAAGGCGTATGTTAAAGGTACGCAGGAACTTTTCCTCACAAGACCTGGAATAAAACGATTAGCTGGTAACATTTTTACTGCAACGATAACTTTAAGTTACATCTACGCTTGGTATCTGTATTGTGAGGTATTCTTTGACGCATTTTGGTTCTTGACAATAATAATAATGTTCACCAATACAGGTGTAATTGCTTTTCCCAAACTGTCCTATGGATATTTGATCTTAACTTTCATGGTTATCTATTACATCTTTGAGAGTTTTAAGATTTTCAAGAGAACCTATCAAGATTTGCTTTATATCAGCATTAAATCATGCAAGCATGTTGAGGAAAAACTTGGAAATGAGCAAGAAAACCCATCGATTCTCTCTGACGATAGCCTTCCTATTGACCTGTGGAAGAATATAGTAGATCGGCATTGTCCAAAACGAATACAGGTTGTCCATACATTATTTGGGCCTCGACGCGAGAAAGCCTGTCTTCGGGGGTTTGCGAACAACACAGGCGCAGACCAGCCTGCGCATCCGCACAGTCTGATCAGCGCCTTTGTTATTCGCGTTTAGTATGAAAGTACCATATCTAAGCTTACTACAAGCGAAATTTCATTTTTGTAGCTAGTCTCTGTAGCTGAGCTGGCTGGTTTGAATCTCACTTTGTCGGAAACTCCGAAGACAGGTTTTGTCGCTACGAGGCCCATTTCACCTTTTAGTAATAGTTTTGGTTTTGGGTATATCTATTGAGCTTCTCTTTCGATTTGATAAGTTCCACGATTTGTCATTGATCTCGCATGTATTCACTGTACTGGTTATTTGCGCCCTTCCAAAGGTGGTAAAATCTATGTTTATCAGTCACCCCTAATATTAACTGAAGTGTTTCAACATAACCTAATAAACGTTTCCTTTCTCACGGCATGTTACCTTTATCAGGCATGATGACGTTGACGTTTTTGATTGACGTCGCTAGTGACGCTTAATCAATACAAAAATAAAAAAATACGTCATAATCGCTAGTTTGAAGAGTGTTCAACAATGGGTAAACTGATAAATTGAATACCAGGTTCGAGTCCTTTGAGAACGCTTGTTGAATCGCTCGGCAAGCCTCGCAATGTCACCAAGCATTCTCAAAGCTTGCCCACCCAGGTGAACCGCATGTCTAGATCTCGGAGGGTGTTGGCTATCGGAGGTAAACATTGAGATCATGGATGGATAGGGTCTGTATTTATCCATTTTTATTTCATATGGAAAGTTTCTTGGGGACGAATGCAGCAAACATGTTGCTTCTATATTGAGTGATAAGGACTCTGAATCTGTTAAATACTTTTGAACCATGTCCGTAGGATTCAGGGCGACTTTTCAAACGGCGAATGTGAATTTTTCAATGAAAAAAGGCTAATGGTTTGTTCATAACTGGACTTATATCAACCTTCGACACTAATTGCTTGTGCCGCTACCATTCTAGATCATTCTCCTGCATGGCTTGTAAGTGGCATGTCCAAAACTGGTATTAAAACTTCAAATTTTGAAAATCGCTTACATTGCTATCACGTTGATGGTTAGCAAAATGTTCAGAGGACTTACCTCCGAATAGAACGCTATCCATAAACATGACACCATCGTCATAAAATTGCAAATAAATAAGTGTTGTACACGTCTGTTTGAATTATATTGGACTGATACATTTTAAAGAGAGGTTAAACATTGCAGCGGTAGTTATGAATTAAGAAAAAATAAAATAATACATCTAAATATTAACTGATTAATTCGAAATATTCGTTTAAATCACCGCATTTCCGAATTCAAATGCGATTTAAACTAAAAAAATTCAGTTTAAAATATGCACTGCTTTCAGAATTCTTGTCATTCTATATACTATCGGCTTATATGTTGATTTAATTCCTTAATGTGGTTCACTATGATATAAAACCATCTCAAAGCAGACCACGTGCAGCCCAAAACTCCTTTGTTTACCTCCGATAGCCAACACCCTCCGAGATTAAGACATGCGGTTTACCTGGGTGTTGCCTGGTAGGCTAAACTTGATATCAAAATACACTCACTTAGTATTCTCGTTGTTTGTTTATTTGTTTGTTTGTTTGCTTTGTTGCTTTACGTCCCAAGTCAACAGCTATGGTCATTGCGGGACGGTCAGTTCACCTAACCACACTTTTTCCTGGGCAGGCTTGAACAAGCGGTTAACCAGTAATTTGTGCACATACTTTCGCTTGTAACTGACAAAAACCCTTCTTAAATGAATCAGCGGAAGGGAGGAGAATGACCGTAAAAATTGTTTCATGATCAATCTCCACGAAAGTATGGGACCGGGTCGGGATCGAACTCGCGACCCCTGGATCTGCAGTCAGACACGCATCTGTAGCCAGACACGTTACCGACTGCGCTACGTGGCCCGGTATAAACGCACTAACGTACAGACAGCGGAAGAAGTTGCAAAGGAAGATACAAGCGACCATTCGTGATTATATAGACTGGCTCCAGTCATTAAAACAATTTTTCATCAATGTTTCATATCATATACTTGTAGCAAGTCTTACTCTGATGGCTCTGTTTTAAGACAGAGCTATCAGAGTTAGACTGGCTACAAGTATATGATATGACACATTAATGAACTGTATTAAGGACTGGAGCCAGTCTAGTGATTATATAGACGATGCAGTTGATAATGCAGAAACAGACGTTTATAAAATTCATAATCAAAACGAGTATGAGGAAATTATAGAATAAACAATAAGCGCAAGGAGGAAGGCAAATATCAGGAATCGATGCAATCAAGTACCACACCTGACCCAGGACACCATACGGGAAAGTGACTAAAACACAAGAGAAACATCATACACAAGAGAGCCAAGAGAGCAGCGCTTTCCCAGCAGGTGGCCACAAGGACGAAGACCGTAAAACAAAGACAAAGTCAAAACACAAATGGCAAAAAGATACACAAAAAGCACCACCTTGGAATGGTCAGTAAGAAAATATCTGGAGGGCTTAAACATATTTGACGGTACCAACCTCACCCTTAGTTCTGATGTGGACCAAGACACATAGATATTTGGTTCGCATGAAAGATCCCTAACTTATCGATGTATTATCTTCTAGAATATACAAATCGAGATAAGAAAATGACCCAACAATAGATACAACTGAATACCGGAGCAAAAAAACCCAAAACAATACCTGGTGGTCTTGACCAAAGACACGACATCAGGCCCCAACCCTCTCATCTACAGATTAGTCTTTAAGTAGGAACAGTCATAGAGTCTGAGGTCAGACCAGCCAGTGTGCAATTGAAGAGGAAAGCAAAGTTGCCAACCGTGATTTGGTTGACCACCAAGCATGCAGTCTGTTGCAATACATTAATGTTATAACCAATCTTTTTATAATGAGAAATTATTTTAATAAACCGGCTTAAAAATTATTAGTGCTAACAATTTTCTTTCATTTATACACTACGACACCATAAAACTCTGGTTCCGAAAGTCCCGAAAGGCACTAGAGAGATTTAAGTCAGACATGTGATTTAGATATCAAATCATAGTATCAGCGATAAAAATTAGATTTTTTTTTGGTTGCTAAGTTTATTATACCGATAGCCTTGTTTAAGAAGTTTCTGAGTTGACAGTTTATTGTAAGTGTTGAAGTTAGCAAATATGGCTAGATGCTCTAGCAAATCAAATGAGTTGAGAAATATAAACTCCATAAGATGTAGGGCGACGAACATCACCATCTAAAATGGGAAATTGACAATGACAAATTTAAAATGGTCATGTTTATCGTAAATTTTGGTAGGAACAATAGCATTAGAAATGGTTAAATGCAAGTCCAAAAGTGAGGCTTCAGTATCAGTGGTATTGGCTTAATTAAGTTGAAGCTCTGAAGGGTTTATTTGATTTACCATATTGTCAAAATAAATATTATTTATGCAAAATATCATCCAAATATCTGAATGAAGTGTTAAAAGCAAGTCCCTCTCACAACATTCAAGAATAAATCAGCAACCAGGGGAGCACGATTAGTGCCCATTGGAATCCCTTCAACTTGTGTATACAACTTAGTGCCAAATCGTATAAAATGTTTTCCTACAAAAAGGTCAGCGTATCACATATATTTTGACACAAGACCACGCATGATATTTTTTGGCTATTCCGAAGTGAAAAGCGCGATTCTGTCATTACATTCAAATTAAGGATTGCATAATATTAAGTCAGAACATAGCATTTTGGTACTTTTTGGGGCAACAAAGAATCAATCGAGCCTGTGCAGATGTACAGATTCGACAGAGCCTTCGCTGATCAGACTAATGATGAAGTCTCCCAGAATAATACAACTAGATTGAGACCAATCTTTAATATGAAAATAAATGCACAAAGTTAAAATTATACGGTAAATTCGGAAATTTAGCGAGGGTTTTATTTTCGTGAAACTTCGCAGATGCAAAGTTTCGTGAAAATAACACCGGCGAAATGATGAAATCACTCTGTCGTTTACTGATGCAGGTATAGTCCGACCAGTTAAGAGAGACTGGGCGGTTCTTAGCAAAGACACACCCGTGGACATTTCCATTTAAAAATCGGTAAGACAGATCGTACATGTATTTATTCATCTGTGATACGCTTTACAGCTGTATACCTGTCTACACCTGTTGTAGTTTTGAGCCAATTGTGAGAAGAAGGCATCTCGAATTAATTTGGATAACAAAGAGACTGACTTGTCTAGATATATGCACTCTGACAATGTTTCGAAATTCTAACTATTCAAATTATAATACCGAATAAGAAAATAAAATAATGGTCGCAATGAAAAATTAATATAATAAATTGGTCAGCACACGAGATGATGGTTCTTATTACATCCGCGTGTGGCGAAGGCTCCGACGAGCCTGCATGTACGCATGACCTCGCCAGGGCTTTCGCTTCTCGCAGAAACAAAGTATGTAAGTTGAAAAAGACTCTGAACAACTTTAAGACATCTAGTCTCTCTGGACACGCCAGAATGAGCGATTATAAGAGGCTTTTTCGGAATTGCGATAAGACCAAACCTCATATTTGTATGCCCTTTTCTCATGATCCAGATACTTAACCCTTGTCCCGCTTAATTCTAATTGGTGATATATTATTGTTGTATCAGGCTTAAAAATCAAACCAGTTTTGCCATACAGACATAATTTGAAGAAAGTGCAAACCTACCCATCCCCAAACTTTCACAACATATCCATCCCGGGAAATGAAATGCTGCATGTCCCCAGCAGCATACTAAAGATACGCGTTTACCAGGCATGCTATCGTATAAAGTTGGTCACCCTTGTCGTCTGCGCTTCAGTTGGTTGCATGAGTAAAGCGTACAAAGGCTATTACACCCGATTTACTGTAGACTAGTCTTATTTGACAGTGTATGACAGCGCTCTATCTGACACGCCCAGTCTCTGTTAGCTGGACGCACTTTTTATGCCCCCAAAGGAACTTTGGGAGGCATATAGTAATCGCACTGTCCGTCCGTCCGTCCGTCCGTCCCGCTTTCGTGTCCTGTCCATATCTCCTATATTCTTTGAGGTAGGAATTCCAAATTTGGTGTGTGGATACATCTTGGGATGGCGGAGTGTCGCGTACCATTTTCGGGTCACTGTGACCTTGACCATGACCTCTGACCTATTTTTTTTATAATAATCGTGTCCGGAGCATATCTCTTATATTATTTGAGGTAGGAATCTCAAATTTAGTGTAAGGATGCATCTTGGGATGACGAATTGTCGCGTACCATAATTGGGTCACTGTGACCTTGAACTTGACCTCTGACCCAGTTTCTTGAAAACTGCATTGAGTCTGGTGCATATCTCCTATATTCTTTGAAATAGGAATTCCAAATTTGGTGTGTAAATGCATCTTGGGATGAGGGGGTGTCACATGCCAATTTTGGGTCACTGTGACCTTGACCTCTGACCTAGTTTTAAGAATTATTGTGTCCGGAGCATATCTCTTATATTCTTTGAGTTAGGAATTCCAAATTTGGTGTGTGGATACATCTTGGGATAGCGGAGTGTCATGTTTCATTTTCGGGTCACTGTGACCTTGACCTCTGACCTAGTTTTTAGAAAAATCGTGTCCATAGCATATCTCATATTATTTGAGGTAAGAATCTCAAATTTGGTGTGTGGATGCATCTTGGGATGTAGAAGTGTTGCGTAGCATAATTGGGTCACTGTGACCTTGAACTTGACCTCTGACCTTGTTTCTAGAAACTGCATTTAGTCTGGTGCATATCTCCTATATTCTTTGAGATAGGAATTCCAACTTTGGTGTGTAAATACATCTTGGGATGACGGGGTGTAACATACCATTTTTGGGTCACTGTGACCTTGACCTCTGACCTAGTTTTAAGAATTATTGTGTTCCGAGCATATCTCATATATTCTTTGAGTTAGGAATTCCAATTTTGGTGTGTGGATGAATCTTGGGATAGCGGAGTGTCATGTACCATTTTCGGGTCACTGTGACCTTGACCTCTGACCTAGTTTTTAGAATAATCATGTCCAGAGCATATCTCTTATATTATTTGAGGTAGGAATCTCAAATTTGGTGTGTGGATGCATCTTCGGATGACGAAGTGTCGCTTACCATAATTTAGTCACTGTGACCTTGAACTTGACCTCTGACCTAGTTTCTAGAAACTGTTGCATATCTCCTATATTCTTTGAAATAGGAATTCCAAATTTGGTATGTAAATGCATCTTGGGATGCCTGAGTGTCACACACCATTTTTGGGTCACTGTGACCTTGACCTCTGACCTTGTTTGCAAAAACTATTGTGTCCAGAGCATATCTCCTATATTATTTGATGTAGGAATCCCAAATTTGGGGTGGTGATTCCTCTTGGGATGGCGGAGAGGTGCATACCATTTTGAGTCACTTTGACCTTGACATTGACTTCTGGCCTCATTTCTAGTTTTTTCGTGCTATATTACAGCTATCTTTCCTCAAATGTGTCTTATACTAGACCAATTCCTATGGGGGCATTCGTCACGTGTTTGTGACATTTCTTGTTTTTTATAAATCAGACCCTAGTCGCGAAGTTTTAAAGTCACAAATATGTATCTTAACGCTATTCGTAAAAATAAATTTCTCGAGAAAATTTCCGGATTTACAGTATAATTTTAACTTTGTGCATTTATTTTCATATTTAAACCAACAAATTATAATAAGTATACCCAACAAAATAGAGAAACGCATTTAGTACATTTGGTAAAGTAAAACTCTGACCAATTAAGAATTGCCATTCAAATGTAGGCAATAATTTGAGCTTACATAATGCAGATTTTCCAAGCTCTTAGAGCTCGGACTTATGTCCTGTTTCTAGTCCTGTAGAATATTTTTGAAGGAAGCACATGACTATTATATTTTGTTTCTAGAATGTATGCTAAAGACAAAAATGATTGTTGGCACCCCAGAAATCATGGTAGACGTTATGACGTCATCAATATGATGCCTATCAAAACTTATCTGAAAAGAAATCCTCATCACTCTCCTCGAGAGTTAGACAATGCCTTTCTTAGGTACTAAATTTCAGCGAATAATTTGGTAAACAGCAAGTTGATTGCTTGCAGTCATTTTTATCCAATAGAAAACAAAAGGGGGGGGGGGGGCATTCATTTAACAATTGCTATTTATTAAAACAAGCATGGTCTGTCATGGGACATAATTATTCGCCACTTTTCTATGTCGCCGCTTAAAGCAATGCATTTCTTGAGTTTTACAAAATTTACTGCTGCATAACTGTAGAAGCTACAACCATAAAAAGGACCAAATGGAAGCAAATTATGCAATATGCATGTGCATTTCAACTTTCTGATATATGATGTTTCATACCCGTCTTGATGAAGTTGTGGTTCCGCAGATATGAAAGTTCATTCTAGATTGTATCAAAACAGAACCAAAGAAACGTTGGGCACCAATGCGCAAAGTTCAGCTTCTAACTAAGTCTATCTCTTCCAAAGAGGCACGTGTTGCAATATTAGACAAATTAACAGAGCTAAAAGACAGAGGGTCGTTTGCGATAATGTTGATGTCTGACGCATAGACCCATCTTCAAAAGTGCTTGGATATTATGAAAGCTGTTCGGAGTGCAAAGACCAGTGATTGCTGCGGACGGTACATTGCTATACTGCTCACATAAGAGTAAATTTATGAAGTTACTAGAAAAGGTGGTAAGTGCAGATATTATAAGGCAACCAAACAAATGATGCAGACGTTGACGTTCAATCAACGTACAACCCGAACTGGATTAACCCTCTGCTCCATAATAACGCTTTTTGACGCCTTTGAAGTATCATGTATCTGAAAATATTATCGAAAGTGGAGCATTTGCTACAAAATATTATGGAAAATGGAGCATTTGCTCTTCGGGAGCAAGCAAATGCTCCATTTTCCATAATATTTTTAAAAGTATTCAAAACTTAACTTAATTTTTTCTTGAATTTTTCAATGTTGTCTAAAAATAGAAAATGATGTCATGATCTAAAAAAAGCTTATGGAGTGAAGAGTAAAGACAGTGTAAGCTCTGTCAGCTCATTTTATAGCATGTTAACAGAGAAAAATAAATACAATGCCTATACTAAGGCGGTGAATGTATTAATGTTGATTCAATGTTATTGCTCCTCCCATTTACCCCGGCATCCATTTTAGGTTACCTTGCATACCCCCAAGGACAATTTTTCATGAGTGCCAAATTGTTCATTGGGACCCCCTGGATGGGAGACGAAGGTGTCCTCAGAAAAAATTTGGTTTGGGCTATGTGAAATTGCATGGTTTCTATGGCAACCCATAGCGAATTTGAGAAGGGGGGTCTGCCTACAAAATTACTCATATCTCAGCTGTTGCTTATCCTAGACTGCTAAACTTAATACCAAATGATAGCTTAGACATAGGCCTATTATCACTTTGTTGCATATGCAAATTATCTAATTTGCATATTCATTAATATCTATGAAAACTTTAGAGATGTGGTTCACGAATGGGGGTATACGTACAAGATCAATAATATCTCAGCTGTTTTTAGTCGAAGATTACTAAAATTTGTACTAAAATAAAGCTAAGACATAGGCCTTTTATTTCATGGTCAAATATGCAACGTACCATATTTGCATAATTTGCATATTCATGAATATTAATAAAACGCTAAAAAATAAGGGAAAATCAATACAAATATAAATAGGCTGATTTCATCCCAATGTTGTCATTGTTGCATGTTTTAATATAATCAAAGTTACAATTGGACAGGTCCAATTATCCAGTGGTCCTACATGAATATTATTTCATTTGAATATTCATGAAAATGCGTAAAAACTTTAAAAAAAGGAGGGAAAATCACGTAAAAACTATAAGCCCAGGGGAGGGGTTAAGGTACGATCTATCCTGCATTCCTAGGGCCTTTAAATTTCATGCCAAATTGTTCAGTGGGCCCCTCAGAATGTGAAACGAAGTTCTCCTCAAAAGAAATTTGATATGGGCTACGAGAAAATGCATGGTTTCTATGGCAACCTCTTATATGATTCTTGAGATTGGGGGGTAGGCCTACAAATTCAATCATATCTAGGGTTCTACTTATCCTAGAGCACTAAAATTGAAGTCAAATAAAAGCTTAGATACATGTCTTTCTTCCTGTGGTCAGATTTGTAAATAATCTAATTTGCATATTTATTAATATTACTGAAAACCTACAAATATGAAGTAAAATCATAAAAAAACACAAATTAACATATTTCAGCACAAAAACATCATCAAACAACCATTGTTGCCAGTTTTTATATCCTCAGTGATTCAATTTGATATGTTCTTTCATCCAGTGGTCTATATGAAAATTATCTCATTTGCATATTCATGAATATGAATGGAAACTTTTGTAATGAAAGAAAAAAAAACTTAGAAAAGTTAAGGGATGTTCATATAAAATGACAAATATTTCACCTACCTTGTGTTCCAGTGTATCAAACCTAGTTCTAATTCAATGCTTAGACATTGTACTTTTACCATAAGGTATAATATGAAAAAATATTTATCATGAATATTCGTGTATTTTAATGAAAACAGAAGAAATGATTGAAAAATTGCGGAAAAATCAAGGGGGTGCACTTCCAAAATTACTCATATCTCAGTAGTTAAGCGCCCAATAGTGCTAAACGTGATTTTAAGTCAATGCATAGACACAACATGTTTACCAAAATGATCCAATTTATAACACATCAAATTTTAATTCTCATGAATATTGATGAAAACACGAGAAATTAGAGAAAAATACAGGAACATTAAGGGGGTATACCTACATAGTGATTCATATCTTAGCTTTCAATTGCCCAATAGTAGCAAGCTTGGTACCATATCAAACAACATAATCCTAAGTGATTTTGAGTTAAACAAAAAAGTATAAGATTTATAGCAGCTGAGATATGAGTAATTTTGTAGGTACACTGCTATCAATTTATATACATTTTTTCTTGCATTTTCAAAGTTTTTATTAATATAGACGTTAAACATATTAGTTAATTCTTATATCTTCCCACCAGGTAAAACTGTTATGCATAGACTTAAATTAAGTATATTGTTTGCTACTCTAGGGCAATTAGCAGCTTAGATATTGGTAATTTTGTAGGTATACCCCATTCATTTTTCGGCAATTTTCTCTTTATTCTAATGTTTATATTAATTTTCATGAATATGTAAATGTGACAACTGGCAAATATTACCATTGAGATAATGGACTGTATCATAGCAATAAGTTGGCACCTTCATTTTCGAGCATTTTTCTCAAAATGCTCATGGTTTCATCAATATTCATGAATATTATAATATGACCATTTTAAAAATTGATAATTTGTTAAACATACTATTGTCTAAGCATTAGTTTAAAACCAATTTTAGTACTTTAGGGCACTTAGCAATTGCGACATTGTTAGATTTGTAAGTATCCCCCCCCCCTTGATTTTTCCGCGATTTTTCATTTATTTCTTCTGTTTTAATTAAAATTCATAATTATATATGTTAACTATTTTTCAAAGCTGAACTTAAGATAAAAGTTTTATGTCTAAGCATTGATTTGGCACCGAGTTTGATACACTAGGACGCATAGCAGCTGAGATATTGGTAATTTTATACGTACACCCCTTATTTTTTTAGATTTTATCTCTCATTTTTAAAGTTTTCATTAATATTCATGAATATGGATACTAGATAATTTGCATATCTAACTACCAAATTAAACTGCTATGTCCAGGGATTCGCTTGGTACCATGTTTAGTAATCTAGGATGAGATGCTGTTAAGATATGAGTATTTTTTGTACGTATACCCTCATTGTTTACAGTTGGCATAATGGGTTACCATGGAAACCATGAAATTCAAAAACTCAAAGAACATTTATTTTTGAGGACAATATTTTTTTGCATTAAAGTGGTCCTATTGGACATATTTACGCCCATAATGAAATGTCCTATGTGTTCAATTTAGGTCTGATTACCCCGTTGCAAACTATAGTTTACCCATGGGTTTTTCTCTAATTTTCATTAATATTCATGAATATGCAAATGAGATAATTTTCATCTAGGACCACTGGATGAAAGAACTTATCAAATTGAATCATTGAGGATATTAAAATTGGCAGCAATGGTGGTTTGATGATGTTTTTGTGCTGAAATATGTTCATTTATGTTTTTTTATGATTTTACTTCATTTTTGTAGGTTTTCATTAATATTCATAAACAAGCAAATTAGATTATTTACAAATCTGACCACAGGAAGAAAGACATGTGTCTAAGCTTTTATTTGACTTCAATTTTAGTGTTCTAGGATAAGTAGAACCTTAGATATGATTGACTTTGTAGGCCTACCCCCCCCCCCCCATCTCGAGAATCATATAAGAGGTTGCCATGGAAACCATGCATTTTCACGTAGCCCATACCAAATTTCTTTTGAGGAGAACTTCGTTTCACATTCTGAGGGTCCCACTGAACTATTTGGCATGAATTTAAAAGGCCATAGGAGTACAGGATAAATCGTACCTTAACCCCTCCCCTAGGCGTATAGTTTTTACGTGATTTTCCCTCATTTTTTTAAGTTTTCATGCATTTTCATGAATACTCAAATGAGATAATATACATATAGGACCACTGGATGATTGGACTTGTCCAATTGTAACATTGATTATATTAAAACATGCAACAATGACAATATTGGGATGAAATCAACCTATTTATATTTGTATTGATGTTCCCTTATTTTTTTAGTGTTTTTAATAATATTCATGAATATGCAAATTATGCAAATATGGTACGTTGCAGATTTGACCATGGAATGAAAGGCCTATGTCTTAGCTTTATTTTAGTACAAATTTTAGTAATCTACGACTAAGAGCAGCTGAGATATTATTGATCTTGAACGTATACCCCCATTCGTGAACCACATTTTTAATGTTTTCAAAAATATTTATGAATATGCAAATAAGATAATTTGCATATGCAACAAGGTGATGATAGGCCTATGTCTAAGCCTTAATTTGGTATTTAGTTTAGCAGTCTAGGACAAGTAACAGCTGAGATATGAGTAATTTTGTGGGCACACCCCCCTTCTCAAATTCGCTATGGGTTGCCATAGAAACCATGCAATTTCACATAGCCCAAACCAAAATTTTTCTGAGGACACCTTCGTCTCCCATCCAGGGGATCCCAATGAACAATTTGGCACCCATGAAAAATTGTCCTGGGGGGTGCAAGGTAACCTAAATTGGATGCCGGGGTAATTGTATGTGTTTTATTTGGTCTTGTTTTTTTGATGTAATTCTTGTAACAGGAAAACACACAACCGAAAATAAGACATTCAAGAATGTTTTAAACTTTCAAAATAATTTTTACGTCAAATGATAAATAGGATCTATCTAACTTTCGTGCTCCTGTGTTATTGAATTCATCAAACTCATAGCGAAAAAGCGATAAAATGCTCGACAAGCCTCGCATTCTATCGCTTTTCCCCAACTCGTTCAATAAATTCAGTAAAACATGAGCACTCATTTAAGATACTCTATTTTAAGCTTTCAATAACAAGTGGGTATGACCGGAAAATGCCATAATTACAGATCAAAACACGGCACCACGAGGAAGAGATGCAGAAATAAGACAAAAACATATAGAGAATACTAGGTGAGTGTCTTTTGACATCAAGTTTACCAGGCAAGGCTTTGAGAACGCTTGTTGAGATCGCGAGGCTTGCCGAGCGATTCAACATGCCTTCTCAAAGCCGAGCCTGTAAGAATTGATATCAAAAGACGCGAACTTGGACAGGTATTCTATTTATCAGTTTACCCACTGATTATGACGTAATTATTGATTTTTGTGTCGATTCAACGTTATCGACGACGTTATTAAAAAGTGCAACGTCATGGTGACCTGATAAAGGCACATGCCGTGAGATAGGCAACGTTTATCAAGTCAACGTGCAACAATGCAGTTTATATGAGAGGCAAATGATAAAGACACTAAACATAATTTAACCCATAAAGCGCCAACTATAATTTGCAGCAGACGACAGCTTAAAAATTTGCTGCTTTTCCAAAAATAACAAATAAGGCATGCTATTTCATGAAAATCCTGCTGGCAGACGATTCCCATGAAGTGCCATACCTTATTTTTTTCGAAAATTAGGAAAGATGTCGCAAAATTTGTCGTCTACTGCAGCCGTGATTAGCGCTTAAAGGGCCCGTTTATATAAGCTAAGTAGAAATTCGTTTTGTTTTTGTTCAAAGATATATGCAGTTTAAAATGCAACATCACTCTATCAAAGTCTTTATATTTTTATGCAAACTCTACCAAAATCATAATTGGGCCTCGACGCGAGAAAACCTGTCTTCGGGGGTTTGCAAACAACACAGGCGCAGATCAGCCTGCGCTTCCGCGCAGTCTGATCAGCGCCTTTGTTATTAGCTTTTTAGAAAGTATCATATATTAACTTGCTGCAGGTGAAATTTCAATTTTCTAGCTAGTCTCTGTAGCTGAGGAGACTGGTTTGAAACTCGCTTTGTCGGCACCCCGAAGACAGGTTTTCTCACGATGAGGCCCAATTATATCAAAACTCGTATTACGGAAATGCAACACGATATATAATGCACAATGACATGGACATATCAGGGTACATTTTACATGTATCAGTTACACAACTGGTTTGAAGGTTGAAGCCTTAAACTTTCTGGTTAAACTATTGGGAAGAGTGGAGGTTGAGGTACATCAAATATTTCTTCTATTCTTGTTTATTTATTTAAAAAAAACATTGTTAAGCTCACGACTGGTTACCTTTAATTCTAGCCAAATTTATTTCTGTTCGGCCTTCAAAATCTAATATATATTTTTCTGGATCGGGCAAAATGAATTATTAAGCACCCAAGCTTTTGGGAAATCGTCTTTTCCGTTGTGTTCATTGCTCTCAGTGTGTGTGTGTGTGTGTGTGTGTGTGTGTGTGTGTGTGTGTGTGTGTATGTGTGTGTGTGTGTGTGGGGGGGGGGGGGGTGGGGGTCAAGTTTATTTCTGGTTTGATGATCTAATGCTCTATGCCCTTCCTAGTTGGGCAGTTAGAGAGAACAGGCTTCCAGCGGTTGTGTGTGCAAAGGAACAGGTCACTATTGGCCAACAAGTGAAACGCCATTAAAATGGCGATTCGCTGGCGTGCCAAAAGTGGCCTAAGACTATATGATAGTACTGACTAGGTCTGTGGTTGCTAGTTCGTTGTTTAACTGTTTTCTTATTCACAAAATAATTCACAAAATTTTTTTCTCCCTCATTGCTGGAGGCCTTTAAAGAATTTGACAAAATTAGTTCTGTTCATGTTGACATGCTTAGCTGATTTCACAAGTAAATTCTATCAAGGCCAAAGCATAAAATATGTTCTTATGGACTGTTGATTTTATTTTATCTTGGCAGAATCAGCTAGTTTGTAGCCTTTGAGTGTTCTTTCAGAATAGCTGAAGTAGGCATCAAGATTGAGACCAGACATGGTCTACTCTTGATAAAAAATAGGAGCTGAAAAGTTTGCAATCATTTGACATTAACCACACTATTCATTTTGCCCAGTGACCTGTATTAGTATCTAATATAGGTCACTGTTTTGCTGTGGTTCATATCTCAACTTCTCAAAGGTGTGGAAAATCTTTTGTTAGATCTTTGAATATAACTTACTCATGTGACTCATATGACCCTCTAAATAGCTTAGTACCTGTACACATATATATGTGTGTCAGCTGGATCAAGATTATGACACAAAAATGCATGTTTTTTTTTTAAAAATACACGAAGCTATCGAGGCTCCAAAACAAACATACCTTTGAAAAAAGGACCACAGCAAATATACTTCTAAATGAAGGACAGCAGGTAATAAAAATAAACATTTTAGACATATTTTATGGAACTGCTGAGAGCTGGTCAGCGCTAAATTCTAGGTTGTGGTACAAAGTGTACCCAAAAGAACCAAAGACTTAAAAAAATGTAATATCTTTTGCAATACTAACTTTTGCAACCTTTTACAGTTTTTTCTCTTTGTTTAAGTATAATTTTGCACACCATGCAAAAATATCGTGACCAAACATTTTACATTTGCATTCACATCACAGTTAATTGCAAAAGTGAAAATGAAATAATTACATAAATCCTCAAGTTGACATAAAGGCATAATGTTTTTCAACCATACAAAACTTTGGAGTGTGAAATTGTGAATTGTTTCTTGCCCATTATTTTCAACATGTGTTTCGGGTGCTCAAAAGAACGGTCACATAGAGGCGGTTATTATGAGACGGATCTTTTGAGTACTCACAACATATGTTTTGAATGAGAAATCAGAAAAAAAAAACACAATTACACACTATTAACTAGGGACCTGGCCCCGAGGTTATAAAACTTTTTTCATGTACAACTCAACTGAGCACGAAATTTCAGCTACCCATAAAACTACAATACCGTCAAACTACAATGCTTTAAGTCTCTAAGATGTTGTATTTTATCATGCTAATAAATGTTAAAATGCCAACAAGTGTTGGCATTTTAACATTTATGAGCTGGATAAATTTCGTGCTCATCTGAGTTGAGCATGAAAAAAGTGTTATAACCTCGGGCCCTGGGTCAGCACTGCTCCCGGCCCCTGTGAATATCATCCCATTTTCAGGTTGGTATTATATTTACTGGACGCGAGAAAACCTGTCTTTGTTGCATACGAACAACAACCGCGCAGATCAGCCTACGCATATATGCATAGCCTGATCCGCGCCTTTATTATTTAGCTCTGGAAAGTGTAGTAACTCAACTTGTCACATAGAAAATTTCAAAATATTCATTCATGTCTCTGTAGCTGAGCAGGTTGGTTTGAGTCTTCATGTGCGGAACCAGAGGGAGGCGGGGGGGGCAGGGGGTCCGGACCCCCCTGAAAAATCAAGAACATATAGGATCTCTTAGCAATACTGGTCGGGATTCCCTGAACAATAACAAAGCTACCAAGCCAGCATTCAATGTTGGGCCATCATCGGCCTGCCAGCGAAACAGCGTTTCGCTGGCGGGCCGATGATGGCCCATTTATAGCGGTATTTGGATCCTCTATCCCCTCATCAATTTTAAAAAAATAAATAAATTAAACATGATCAAATTTGGACCCCCTTACAAAACTCTCTGGATCCGCGCATGGTCTTACTGGACCAGAAACCATCAAGACATATTTTCTCCCGACGAGGCCAATATTATACAAGGGCTGACCCATTATTTGACATTCCTTTCCACCAACAGACTGTTCCAGTATGAAGACCGCTCTGTTGACATGCATTTTTACTCTCTGTCTTCTTCTGACGATCAACACCAACATGAGGGCTGAAGCAGGCTTGCTGGGAGGAGCTGTTAAAGGGTCTGACAGATGGATGAAGGCTTTGAAACATGAGATATGTTGCAGAAAGATGGGATGTGAAAGTATATTCAGGTGTAAATATGTGTTCGTCGGTACAAAAGCTCATTGTAAATGTATTTAACCACTTAACTCTTTGTATTCTTTTGTTTGTCGAAGTAAAAGACCTACTGGGCTGTCGCACCCCTAAATGTGAAAATGTAATAATGCCCATTAAATGTGAAAACTTTTAACGCTAAATGTAATAAGGCCCCGTAAATGTGAAAACACTTAGCCGTAAATGTGAAAACAAATATAGGCCTAGGCTACCTAGTTGCGATGGTAAATGTGAAAACTTTTTTTTAATATTCAGAAAACAGTGATAGGCGCTTTTTAATTGAGAGGATCATATGTTAAGACAAACAATCGTGTCAAATACGTTTGCGACACGGGACTTATGTGAATATAATTAGATTAATAATAACTTATGCTTTCAAAATAAATCTGTTCACCACAGCTGAAAACTGTATGGAAAACTGAATTATCTTATAAAACAGGTGTTTTTCTCTTCTTGGTAATTATTAGCATCCTTCCAATAATTCTAGACAGTTAATTTCTAACATAAATGCTTTTGTTTTGTTAAGGTTTACAAAGCTGGTAAAATGTACACCCAAATTTTAGCTTTATTACTGTGTTCTTGAAAATTAGAATTTTTTTCTCTAAACTTAGATCAAAAGTTACAGACTACAGCTTTAAATGTATTCGTCACAAAACAAATCTACTATAGGCTACTATGTCTGTGTCTATGCTGGGTAATGTTTCATGCTTTTGTTGTCGTCTGCTGACTTGTTTAAAAATTAATTCCAAAAAAAAAGGAAATCTGTCAGGAACACTATCAGAGTGTCAAACGGTTTGGACTCAGATCACAGACGTCCGTCCTGATCTGTGGGTACAAACTGTTTGCAAAGGTTTTCAACAGACCGCTCGAAAGGAAAGAGTTAAATTACCCACTCAAGCGCCTACCACGACTGCAGCAGACGATATATTTTGCGACATCTTTCCTACTTTTCGAAAAAAACCCTAAGGTATGATATTTCATACGAATCGTCTGCCAGCAGACGGTTCTCATGAAATATCATGCCTTATTTGTTATTTTTAAGAAAAAGCAGCAAAATTATACATTGTCGTCTGCTGAAAATTATAGGTGGCGCTTTAAGGGTTAACGTAATTTAAAATAACTATTTTTTTCGAGAAATAAAAGATGCAGCATTTTCTTTAATGTGGGTCTACACACAATAAGTGTTCACTTGAAAAAGAAATCATCGGATCTTCAAGCATCTGCTGCATTTTTGTGTCGTTTTAAGGAATATTTAGTCTCTATCTTCAGCCAATGACGAGCAAGTTCCAGAGATATCATACAGCCTTGCTGGACATCCTTATCAGTTGCTCTAGGGCACACATAGAGTTGGGCGTTGGATGCCCAGGAGGGGGGGGGTACTCTGATATTTTCATACATATGTTGGCTCGGGTCATTTTTGGGGGTTTAAAATTTTGAATTTCATTTTTTTGGGGTTTTCAGAAAAATAAATATTTCTTTTGGGTGTGAAGATTTTGTGGATATTTTTTTTTGGGTCATCACAAAATTGGACAGTACTTAGTGGTCATTTTTACACATTTTAGGGTCTTTTCTTAAGGTCAAGGTACAGAATGGGGGATTATTTTTTGTTTGCTAAATTTTCAAATATTTTTGGGTTGCTTGAAATTCCTGATTATTTTTGGCGAACGGTAGATGCTGGGTCCGAGGCTACGTATGAAAAAAATGAGAGTACCCCACATGGGGTTGGATGTTCTGTTAACTGATTTAGCATTAGCGATAGTTATTGCTTTAATTCTTATTCTGCTTTCTGGTTTAAAATTCCATTCGAAGTTGATTGTTTAATTTTTTTTTCTGATTTTCTCGCTATAATCCTTTCCTCGTATATAAAAGAAAGAAAATGCCCCTTCCGTGGTCCCATTCTTTACACTTTACCACTTAATAGTGCTGGTTTAACCCAGGAAAACAGGAAATCGAACAGAAACTTAAAAATCAAGTTGTTAATATGTACAGCATCTTTTGACATATATGTGATCACTTGTATAATTATTATGTTATAATAAGAGAATGCTTTGTATAAGTATTTTTTATAAAGTGACGAGTGGGCGTAGCCCCCTCCCCCCCCCCCCCCCCGAGTCAGTTTATAAAAATTATGAGTAAAAGCATTTTCTAAATGTTTTTTTTATCATTGTCCGACCCGCCTATTAACCAAGCCTGACATATCTAATTGTTTCAGCCCACACCTGCTGTAGATAAGTTAACCCTTGAATTGCCTCCAAAATATCAATTTGAAAATGTTGTCTACTACATTTACTTGCTAACACTAATGACTAATGTAGGTGCATATGCAAACAGTGTAGACGCAGATCAGGCGTCTCATATCAATCTTACCTGCATCTACACTGTTTGACAAAGTTAGTCAATAATGTTAGCAAATTAGCAAGACTTGAGAATGTGACATTTTAGATGCATTTTGATAGCGTTTAAAGGGTTTAATTGTTCACTTGATAACCTCTTATAAAACAAGAAAAAATGTCCACATTATGTTAATTTAGAAGACTGACAGATCTATTTCCTGCTGAAGCTCTCACCGAGTCCACTGGACAAATTTTCACCTGAAAATGGCATCTGTTTAGGTTGTATGCTGCATATTTAACTCATGCAAGTAAAGGCAAACAGTTTGGACCCATTCAGACGGCTCCGGATCTGGATCCACATTGTTTGCCTCTACCCATTTATAAGTCGATAATGTCAGCAAATATTTGCAGCAGAAGGTTTGAGTATAGAAATGTTTTTTTTTTGCCTGTAACTTCATTAGTTTATTTTAATCCTTAAAGCGCTTATCACAGCAAAGTCGTCTGGTTTTATTGGCTGCTGAAATGTTTTAAAAGCCTCTGGGTCAAACAGTGAAGACACAGAATAGACTGCGACTCACATGGACCAACACTGTTTGCCTCTACAATTACATTAGTTAATAATGCTAGCAAATATATAGCATCAGAAGATTTGTAGATGCATATTTGATAGCGTTAAAAGGGTAAACATGGTTCCCTTGAAAACTTCGTTAGATGGCCTCCATGCGAGCTGAACATTTCTTGTACTACATCAACAGCAGAATATAGGGCGAAGATTTGATACCATTAAAATGCATTTAAGCCCCCCGTTGGCTTAGGCTGCTGTCCGTTCTAAGGCGGTGGTTCTGTTGTTGTTGACTTTTTGTTTATTGTTACTCACGATGTGAGAGTCTGTAATTGTTCTATGTTTTGTTGTACGTTACTTATGTCCATTCTAGTATTGCAATCATCTTGATGGGGAAGAGAGAGCTGGTTGCTTTGCTTAATTTGTCTTCCTGGTGTCTCATGACGGTTGAGCGGCTCTTCCTTGCGGTGCCATGGGGTTGTCTGCGGTTTGTGATTGTGGTATTTCCTGATCATACTCACTTACTATTTCTCATATCAGTCTTATCTGCATCTACACTGTTTATCTGCATCTAGACTGCCGCTGATCTGAATCAACCCTGTTTGCCTCTACAATTTACTTTAGTCAATAATGGTAGCGAATATATAGCATCAGAAGACTTGTAGATGCATTTTTGATAGCGCTTAAAGGGTAAACATGGCTACCTTGAAAACTTCTGTCTAGGTCACAAATGAACTCCAACACCATGCTGTTAGTAATATGGCCTCCAGATAGCGCATGCCCTACATTTAGAGACAATACAAGTGAATGGAAATTTTAAGCTCCGCCTACCTCATTAAGAAATCAAGGTCATAATTAATTTAAATATAGCATCAAAACATCAAAGAAAAATATTTAGACCATGATACAACATGTTATTCAACACAGCACATTCAAAATTTGCATTGTTACGTATAAGGCACTATTTTTTGTATTAAATTCGACTTGCCTCCGCTGATACATAGGTGTCATTTTTGATAAGGCTGTCATTTCTGTAGTGATTTGACATATGCTGCTTTATTCCGTGTACACTTTTCAGTTCTTTTCTACAAAGGTTTCGTTTACGAGTGAGCATATTTCTTATGGTGTTGATAACTTGACCTCTTGATAAAAAACGTGAACATACTGTACACCTATGTAAACCCATATATTCTTTGTCTAATAATTTGTTAAAATCATGCGTTTTAATATGCTTAACTAATTTTAAGTGATTGTTAAATGTTATATGGCAAACTCCACACTGGTATATATCACATTGACATCTGTTTTCTTGCACATGACGTTTGAGATTGCGTTCCCCATTATATACTTTGTTACACTTTGCGCACACCAATTTTTCAGCTTTATGCGTCTTTATGTGCCTGCCTACACACTGGTAAATGTATACGTCGATTTGGTGGTATTTACGCGTATTGCCGGTACTTCATAGACCGGAAGTGGTAGATATTAGTGTTAATACTATATAAAAAAAACATGCCATATGCCTAAAGGACTATAGAATTAGATCATTTTTAAGTATTCAGTATGTGCATGGAGATTTATGTAAGCATTTAGGTATAGATTCGAGTACCGATCATCCAGATCGGTACTCGAATCTTTTCCTAAATGCTTACATAAATCGCCATGTGCCTGTCAAATACTTAAAAATGATCTAATTATATAGTCCTTTAGGCATATGGCATGTTTTTCTACATTAGTATTAACGCCAATATCTACCACTTCCGGTCTTTAAGGTACCGGCAATATGCGTAAATACCACCAAATCGACGTATACATTTACCAGTGTGGCCTAGGCTTGAAGGGTATTTAAAAAACACATTACATGTTCCACATTTATATTCCTTTTTATCTGAGGCCAGAATTTTTATATGAGTTGATTTACGGGATTTTTTTTTCAGATCTAGGGTCGGGGGGACGAAAAAAAAATAAATAAAAAGGTCTGAAAATGACCAGTTGACTGGTCGTTTTCAGAGCTTTTTTTTTTTTTTTTTTTTTTTTCTTAATATCTCCAGAAAAACGTGTAAACGTGTGTACGTGTAAAACTCGTAAGGTAAACCAACAGTCAGTATTAAATCTTTAAATATTTCATCATTTTCCTAAAAAGCTGGACACGACAATCACTTCTCTCAAAAATACACAGACAGAACCTCAAAAATATATTATTTTTTTCAACAAAACCGATAATATTTAGAGTAGGCGGAGAAAATATAAAAATAATTTTAGAAATTAAATTTTATTTTATTTCTACTTTCCGGAAAATCACAGTAGGAGGGTTTGTAAATTAACTAAAAAAAATCTGGCCTTAGTGAGACGCACGATGTGTCTGACTATGTCACTCACTAGATACAGTGGAGCATCACCACTTTTTACCCACATGCCATTGCCCATTTTATATTGGCATGGCTACCCTTATGTGTGCTGGATTTCTGCATCAAAGTACTGTCCATTCTGCTTGACATGCATTTAATCTGACTTAATATGGCTGTCGTGTCATTTGTGATTTGACATATGCAACTCTAATCTGCTTCTCATTTTGAAATCTTTTCCGCAAATACCGCATTGGTAAGGCTTTATTGATGAGTGAGTATATTTCATATGACGTCTACAAGATGCCTGCGTAGCAAATGACTTAATACATACTGTACACCGAGGTTTCCCAATATCTTCCTGGTTTGATAATTTGAGATAATCAGCATTGTGTCCTCTCATATGTCGAACTAAATTCCATCGCTTGCTGAGTGTTTTATGGCAAACCCCACATTGGTAAACCTCCTCAGGTTTATTTGGTCTGCATCTATTGTCTTTTACATGACTTTTAAGGTTACGTTCACCTTTAAAGATTTTGTTGCAATTCGCGCACATTAAGTCAACAGCTTTATGTATATATTTGTGTCTGCATAGGTTTGAAGGGCGTTTAAAACACATATTACATGTGTCACATTTATATTTTCTCTCATCTGAGTGAAACGCACGATGTGCAATCATATTGCTGCGTCTTCTGAATCTTTTGTTACATATTTCACATGAGTAAGGTTGATCTCCTGCATGAATTCTCATATGTTGCTTTAGAACGCTATTATTGTAGAAATCCTTTTGGCAAATCTCACATTTAGGGGATCTTTCTCCAGTGTGTATGCGCTCATGATTACGTCTGCGATCAGAAGCAGCAAACTTTTTCTCGCAAAAATGACAAGGAAACGGTTTTTCACCTGAGTGTGATCTCCTATGCACCACATATTTGCTTTTTACTGAATAACTTTTACTACATAAATCACATTTGTATGGTCTTTCGCCAGTATGAATTAATACATGAGTTTTGAGATGACCTGCATTAAGAAATAACTTCCCACAGTAGTCGCATTTGTGAGTTCGTTTCTTCAATGTCTTAGGAAAGTCTACTGTATCTGTTGGTTTATTGAAATATGTTGTTTGCACCTGTGCAATATCTGACGTTTTATTCAAGTCTGTTGTTTCTACTCTAACTGTTGCCATACCTACATTATCTGCTGTTTTGTTAAATTCTTTTGTTTCCACTCTAACTGTTAACACATCTACAATATCTCTTGTTTTGTCCACGTCCTTTGGCTCTACTCTAACTTTGAACAAATCTACAATATCATCTGTTTTGTTCAATTCTGCTGTCTCTACTCTTTCTATTGCCATCTCTGCAATCTCTGCTGGCGTGTTTAAGTATGTTGTTTCTACTCTAGCCGTTGCTTTATTTTTAACTTCTGCTAATTTCTCCAAATCTATTTGTTCTATTCTAACACCGGTCATCTTGGTCATCTCTTGGGAATCTGACATGATCCATGTTCTTGCCAGTCCTGGAAATGCTACATTTGGCTACACTTCTACAACTCCCCTTCTAACCAATTGGGCTTGGTAACAGTCAATAACATCCACATTCACAAAGTTGCAGTCTTGCTCTTGACTTAAGTTATTCATGTCATCTTTTGGTCAGACTGAAAAAGAACAAAATGTTATTGGACTATATGTACATCAGATGTTACACAAAACAACAAATTAACTTAAATCACACTGGTAAATGTATACGTCGATTTGCTGGTATTTGCGCATATTGCCGGTACTTCATAATCCGGAAGTGGTAGATATTGGTAGTATTACTATATAGAAAAACATGTCATATGCCTAAAGGACTATAGAATTAGATCATTTTTAAGTATTGGGCATGCACATGGCGATTTATGCAAGCATTTAGGAATAGATTCGAGTACCGATCTGGATGATCTATTCCTAAATGCTTACATAAATCGCCATACACATACTGAATACTTAAAAATGATTGAAGTCTATAGTCCTTTAGGCATATGGCATGTTTTTCTATATAGTATTAACACCAATATCTACCACTTCCAGTGTTTGAAGTACCGGCAATACGCGTAAATACCACCAAATCGACGTATACATTTACCAGTGTGTTAATGGCATTATTTTTTTGAGAGAACGTATAAATATTGCAACACCCACTGTTCAAGAGGCAGATTATAAGAATATATCATGAGTGTAAGGTAAGGATGCAATCAGAAAACTATGGCTTAATTTGAGAATCAAGCCTCGGATGTATGTGAGGCGTAGTACTATGCATGGAAAAATGCATTTTATTAGCAGGAACTAATGTAAGGAAAAATAATACTGTAGCATCTCTGGTTCAGCTCTATTAAAATCCATTATTCTGTCAACAGATTAAATGAAGTTTATGTTTTTTTCAATAAAATATCGCTAAAGCACATAGCGATATTTTATTGAAAATACTAAACGTCATTTAAGCATCTGGTAGAATGTTGTAACCGTTTGTTTCACTGCAATCAAACTTTTTATTGTATTGGTTTCTGTGACGTCAGCGTCACATTATCAAAGTAGATCCGATGTCTGATTCCACAGAATTGGCAGTTCCGATTGGTGAGGATCTGATAAAAAGAATCGATCATTGGTATTCAGTGGGGACAATAAGAATCCATCGTGATAGAAAAATCCATTTCGAGGATCACTGATTAGCATCACCAGCCTTGCCAAGTGATGACAAACGGTGACAGGAGGGACAGATTTTTCTGTCCCGCCCTCAAACGAATAATGGATTCTTTTTCTTGCTCACCACTAAATACCTCATTTGATATCGGAAAAAAAAACACGAAAAAGACTTCCAGAAAATCCTAAATACGCTGAGATGCGACATGGTGACGTAATTTTAACATTACAATGACGTCGCGGATCAACGTGCGGCCGACGTGCGGCCGACGTGAGGCTGTTCGTTTCTTATCTTTCATACGTACGGTGGTACGGGTATGTGAGATAAATAGAATCCATCATTGGTGTCCAGTGGGGACAGACAAATCCCAACTCGAGGGCCCACTGTTCCAGTGGGAAACGAGGCTTGTCGAGTTTCCCAATGAACGGTGGACCGGATGGTTGGGATTTTTCTGGAACCACTGAACACCAATGATAGATTCTTTTTCTCGTAAACCAGACCGTACGGTACGGTACAGTACAATATCTGTTGGTGACGTCACTGATATCGATGTTTACAGTCAATGACGCGCGCTGTACAAATCAACTTGAAACAGCAAATAAACAGCGCATTAAACAATTAACAAATGGTTATTTCATCAAAATGGATTTACCAGAACTAGCTTATCAGCCACAGTAACTCCAGTAAGTAATTTTGTCGAGGAAAATGTGTTTCTTTTCTACATCGTCAAGGCTCCCCATTCCGGTGCATTCAGTCACTCATAGCCCAACACGTCAAATATGTCAATCGCAATGCACTCAGCATGTTCAAAGCATTGAATAAATGTTTTAATTGTTACTTTATACCACGTTGAAGGCCGACTTAAATTGCTGAAATTTCAACGTTGACATTTTTCCTGACTGTGAACAATTCAACTTCCGCTTTCGAAGGAATACAGTCATGCGCCAACAATGTCGCTTGTGGGTCATCTCGCATTAGTAACCGGTCGTGTGTGGCTTATCTCGTATTAGTTACGCTTATCTCACATGGGAAGCGATGTGGGACAGATTTTTCTGACAGCGAGCTAACATAGGGATCACTCTATCTTTTATGCGTTGGGGTGTGAGAAAGAATTGGAAAAACAACAACGGAAAACCCGATCTGGTGTGTGAGAAAAAAAGAATCCATCTTTGGTGTTCAGTGGGGACAGAAAAATCCCAACCCGAGAGCCCATTGTTCCAGTGGGAAACGAGGCTTGTTGGATCCGAGGGTAGGGATTTTTCTGGAACCACTGAACACCAATGATCGATTCATTTTCTCATATACCACGACCGTACGGTACAGTGCTGTATAATATCTGTTGGTGACGTCACTGATATCGAAGTTTACAGTCAATGACGCGCGCTGTACAAATCAACTTGAAACAGCGAATAAACAGGGCATTAAACAATGAACAAATGGTTATTTCATCAGAATGGATTTACAAGAACTAGCTTATCAGCCACAGTAACTCGAGTAAGTAATTTTGTTGAGGAAAATGTCACAGGGAAATGTGTGTGTGTGTGTGTGTGTGTGTGCGCGCGTGTGTGTGCGTTTTTATTACATCTTCAAGGCTCCCAGTCCCGGTGCATTCAGTCACTCATTGCCCAACAGGTTAAATATGTCAATCGCAATGCACTCAGCATGTTCAAGGCATTGAACAAAGGTTTTTAGCAAAAATGCGCAGTTTTACTTTTAAACCAAGTTGAAGGCCGACTTAAATTGCTGAAATTTCAACATTGAATTTTTTCCTGACTGACAACAATTCAACTTTTGGTTTCGAAGGAACACATGTGCAGTCATGCGCAAAAATGTTGCGTGTGCGTTATCCTGCATTAGCAACCGGCCGCGTGTGGCTTATCTCGTATTTGTTACGCTTATCTCACATGGGTATCGATGTGGGACAGATTTTTACGACAGCGAGCTTACATAGGGATCACTCAATCTTGAATGCGTTGGTATGTGATAAAACAAAACCCCAACCAGAGGGCCCACCATTGCAGTGGGAAACAATGCTTGCTGATCTTCCCACTGAACGGCGCACCCGAGGGTTGGGATTTTTGGGTTGCCAGTAACACCAGTGAAGGATTATTTTTCTCACTAACCATCCAATTTTACAATTGGCGATGTACTGTACAATATAGCTGGTGGCGTCACTGAAGGCGCGCTCTGTAAAAAGCTCATGGGATTGTGCATTGTAGATATTGCGAGGTCAAATGTTTAGAACCATACATTTATTTCATTCCCAGAAGACAGCCTTAGTCTTAGCAAACAGTGAAGACCCTGGTGAAATACAGTGTTCCATGGTATTAATCTGGGTCTTCGCTGTTAACAAGGTATCAAGTATACAAAACGTTTAACTCTTTGCCTACTGGGTAGCTTTGCATGTATTTAGTCGTTTGCTGATTAATCCACCCCCTTGGAAAATTACAAGTCCCTTGTGGTTTCCTTAGAAATACTAGTAAAGACCCGCCTCCGGTCCAACTGCTTCTCGAGGGGGTCCGTGCAGTCCTCTGTGAAATACGTTGATAACTATAAAAAATTTCAGGATCCCCATCCCCACGGAATTTTCTGTATCCAGACTTTGATTTTGAAATTGTCAATTTCCCATTTTTAGATGGTGATGTTCTTCGTTCTACATCCTACGGAGTCTATATCTCTCAACTCATTCGTTTTGCCAGAGCATCTAGCTATGTTGCTGACTTCAACGCTCGCAATAAATTGTTAACTCAGAAACTTCTTAAACAAGGCTATCAGTATCATAAACTTCGCAAAACTTTTTTCAAAATTTTATAGACGATACTATGATTTGATTTCTAAATTCCAAGTTGGACTTGAATCTCTCTTGCGCCACGGACTTTCGGAACCTGATTTCTATGGTGACATGGTGTATAAATTGAAGAAGATTGTTGGCTCTAATAATTTTTCAGCGCAGTTCATTAAAATAATTTCCCATTATAAAAAGATTGGCTATAACATTAATGTATTGCAACAGACTGCATGCTTGGTGGTCAACCCAATCATGGTTGGCAACTTTGCTTTCCTCTTTAATTGCACGCCGGTGGGTCGGACTTCAGACTCTATGATGGTTCCGACTTAAAGACTTATCTATTGATGAGATGGTAAGGGCCTGATGCTTTGGCTGTTTGTCGGGCCCACCGGGGTTTACCTGTTGGATTTCTTATGCTCTGGTATTCAGTTTTATTTACTGTTGAGTCCTTATCTTTGCTTTATCTCCTTGTTATATCTTGATTTATATGTTTAAGGAGATGATGCATTGATAAGTAAGGGGTCTTTCATGCTAACCAAATATCTATGTGTCTTGATCCACATCTGAATTAAAGGTGAGGTTGGCGCGCCGTGAAACCGGTTAAAACCCTCCAGTAAAATATTTTACTGACCGTTCCAAGGCGGTACTTCTTGTGTGGATCTTTTATGTTTTTGTTCTGTCTTGTGTTTGCTATGTCTTTGTGCACGTCTGTTTATATGTGCTTTGTGGTCACCTGCTGGGAAAGGGCTGACCTCTTGGCTCTCGTTTGTGGTGTCTAACTGTGAGTTTGTCACTTTCCCATTGGTATCCTGGGTCAGGCGTGGTACTTGATTGTATCGATTCCTGATCTTTGCACCCTTACTTACTTTGTTCTGTTTTGTGTTTGCTATGTCTTTGTGCGCGTCTGATTATATGTGCTTTGTGTTCACCTGCTGGGAAAGGGCTGACCTCTTGGCTCTCGTTTGTGGTGTCTAACTGTGAGTTTGTCACTTTCCCATTGGTATCCTGGGTCAGGTGTGGTACTTGATTGTATCAATTCCTGATCTTTGCAACCTTACTTACTTTACCAAAGAAATATACCCCCTGGAAATCTTATCAATTGGGCCAAGGTCATCAAAATATTGCCTTTTCTTATTGTCCTCCGAATTATTTATCTGTACCAGTATGATCAAAATCTAGGGTAAAGTCTGGTATATTCGGACAAACAGCTAAATTCGGACAGCGACCTTGTTTGTTTCAAATATTGGAATAAAACATAAATTAACAAAGCAAACAGTGAAAATCCTGATGAGACGGCTCATAAGGAGCCTTGTCATCTGGATTTACACTGTTTGCAAATGTGTGTCCGAATTTACCTGATGTCCGAATTTACCCGACTTTGCCTTAGGCATTGGTTCAGAAGATAGGTAAAGTCGGGTATATTCGTACAGACTGCTAAATTCGGACAAGCACCTTGTTTGATACATAGTTCATTTATTGGAATAAAAAATAAATTAACTAAGCAAACAGTGAAAATCCTGATGAGACGGTTCATAAGGAGCCGTCTCATCTGGATTTCCACTGTTTGCAAATGTGTGTCCGAATTTACCTGATGTCCGAATTTACCCGACTTTACCCTAGGCATTGGTTCAGAAGATATAGAGCAGGCTCAGCATATTCATAGAGTTACTGTATATAGGTTCCTGTTGAGCTTAAATTAGGCCAAGGTCACCAAACTCTAGTTATATTTAAGGTACTCCAGTTGGTGTATCTGTGCACTGCACAAAATATGTCATTTTTTTTGTTCTATTATTTTTAAGATATAAAAACCCCTCTGAGTATTCAATTTTAAAATCAAGTAATTTTTTTTAAAAAAGTCAGTAAGGTGCTGTTTTTTTTATCTAAGCTTTATCCATTGTCGCATACAGGAAGCTCGCTAGCACGAACAAACCTGTCGCCTTTCGCTCGGTGCACACTGGGATTGAACCGCCATTTTTATTAAAATATTTTTATGCAATCACTGCTTGCATGACTCGGGGCTTTACATCCAGAAAGTATTGACTAAAAGAGAAATGATAAACTGTCAAAAATTTAACTTTTTGCTATTTTTAACGTTAAATTCGATCACTACAGCAGCCAAAATTCGCTAGTTATCCATGATGCAAAGGGCGAAATACGAGAGATCTAGATGAGGTATCGTCAGGTCTCGCGAGAATGAAGCTTTATCTGTTTATTTTATCATATAAAACGCAACTTCCTGAACGCATGTCAATCAGTGGAGTACTACCTTAACCACAGTAGTTTTCGCATAAACAAATCTCTTACTTGTTAAATAATTGTCTGCCTTAAACACAGCAGAAGAAAATGGACGGTGTTGTCAGCGTTCGCACATACAAAGCTCAAACTTGTTAAATAAATGCATCGTTCAGCTTGGAGTGCAGTGTCACTTTGCGTAGCCTCCAGTGCCACATTCAAACGGGCTAAGACGTATTCGCCAGTCCCCAACAGTCTGTGCAACGTACCTTAAATGTCTGCAAGGGCTTCTTTCTACACACGGTCACCCACTAAACCAAATTATACTCTTAAAAATAAGACCTACCTTAAGAGAAAATTATCACCATCTCCGAGTTGCATACACACTATCAGTAGAGTTCCCAGACCCTTTATCATGTTTATGTCTGTGTGTGTAATGATCTCAGCAGCGCTACGTCAAAGTGCAGGTCTGGACCCAAGGACTGGCTTGGACGTTTTGGTTAACCCTTTCCTCAATGAATATTCATGCTAGTAAGCTCCGCCCACTATGGATAATTATGTAAATAAAATTTCACGTTTGTCCAATACTTTCTTGGAGATTGATCATGAAATAATATCTACGGCCATCCTCAGCCCTTCCGATGATTCAAGTGCAAGTTTATCGCCTATAGATTCAAAAGTAGGTGTGTACGACCAGATAATGCCACATTCACACACTGCAGACCAAACTTACGGCACCATGAGGAATAGTATTCTATTCCAAGCGACATCATATAATACGTTACCTTAGATGTAAACATTGGATGGTGCAGGGGAATCTCAGGCTAGTGAAGAAGACTAAAGGAACGAAGGATCAGGGTTCGAAACTCACCACCATTCACTTTAGGGTGGTAGTGAGGGTTATAAAAGAACGTTGTCGTGGCACCGAGACGAGAGCAACATCCTGTCCCAATATTTCCTAAAAGCACCTCTGTACCTAGTCCGAGTTTTTCTTTGACGTATTAGTGGCTTTTCTTTATTTTGATATTTGCCACTACTAGTGGCAGAAAAGCCACTTAAACATCAGAGAAGGCTCGGATTACTCTGTACCCAGCGTCTAAACAGCGGCATATAGACCGCACAATAACATGAAATATGCACATCTTTACATCCGGTGAATGAAATGTTTATTGTGTGCATGCGTGCGTGAACTTCCGTTGCAAGCAGCTGAGATTGAGTAATAAATATATATGAGCCAAGATCTGACAGAAGGGACCTTCTGGCAACAAAAGTCAAAAGTGAGATATTTACAGAGAAAGAAAGACCTAGCTATTGTGAACAATTACAGAAAAGAATTTCTAGCGATAAGGCGAGCAATCTCCCTAAACGAGACGTTCGTTTTATTTTGTTGAAATAACGACTGGAGAAACTAGGCACATTCAACAAATATATATAGACGGGCCGTCGATGCACCATTGCCCCCGAATTTGTATATTTAAAACGGGATTTCCTTAATGCATGTAATAAATATACTTTTTATTAAATGAGAATTTATTTCGATCATCAACTGTACTTGTTATTCAGTAACATATATGGGAACTAGACCGTTAAACAAGGGTACCAATCGTCCTATCACGCTATGTACAGTTAAACTATTTATACAGTTGATGTACAATAAAAACGACCATCTTGCAAAGTGGTCTATTTTTTGTCAGACATTTGATGTCTTCTTTCGCTTATACAACCCCTTTGCCCCCCTAGACCCAAGACGCCCTTAACATATGTTATATATTTGTATAGCGACATTTAATTGTCCAAAGGGCATCTTGGGTCTAGCGGGGGGAAAGCATCTAAAAACAAACTGAAAGACGCCAGTTTCGTCTTTTCAATGACATACGTCACAATTTTAAGTATATTTCGTACGCATGCGCAGAAGGAATACCGCAAAGTTTCGAAAATGAAGGGCACTTATATCCTTAATATTTAGCACTTTTACTTTTGGAAAACCTGCAAAGGATTTACTAAAACTCTCGTCTAAGCGGCACCCAGTCTAAAGACGTAAAATGAGGGGTGGGAGTAAAAGGCGCAAGTTTTAAAGGTTTTGTAAATGATGAATCGCTTTGAAACCTATTTTGATGCTTTCTATGTAAATTTTACTACCGGAACAGACCAATTTTAAAAACATTAGGGCAATTTGAAAATTAAGGTTTTGTAAACATGTCAACTACGGAAAATATACGCCTTATCGCTAGATCTCCTTTGAAGAGATTATTTTTACAAATAACAAAGATATGATCGTTTGAACACGTATAGATGATGAGTTTTACAAATGACGTCACTTAACGATGTTGATGACGTTCTGACGTCAACACCATTGTGTCAAATTATGACGCTAGGAGCAATATTTCAAGAATGTATTTCAAGAATGCTCCATGTTCTGTAAATCTGATGCGTATGCATTTGCATGGTTTGCACAAATAGCCCACATATGCTCTTCCCGTGTTTAGATAAGCATTTGAAATGAGGTACCCTGTTTTAAAGGTAATGTATAGTCCATATGCCAAGCTGTTGCCATGGCAACATACATTATACGTATCACTTAATTTTATCAGAACTATTTGCTTCTTTGATTTTATTACATGTTTAGATGCAATTTGACTCTATTGTAAGAACATGCAAAATCATGAAAATCTAGACGTTTTTGAAATTTTGAATACACAAAATCTGCTAAAATGCCCGAAGGACCCTTTTGTCAGATCCGCGCTCATATGTTTATGTTAAGTTTATAGCCAGTCTCTGTAGCTGAGCATGCTGAATGGTTTTGTTTGTTTGTTTGATTTGATTCTTTACGTCCCATCAACAATCTTTCAGTTATAAAGGGACGGGTCTTCCTGGGTCGAACCAGTACTAAGCTAGGATAAATGTGTCTTGCTCAAGAACCACAACGCAGTGACGCCGATGAGGCTCGAACCCGCGACCCTTCGGTTTCGAGTCAAGCACTCTACCACTGAGCCACTGCGCTCCCTACATGCTGAATGGATTATTCACTAAAGTCAGAGGCAGTTCTGTGGACTGTGTGTGGGTCGTTGGCCCTTTCCTTTGTTTCATCTTAAGAGGTTAATTTCATTTATTTGTTTCTCTATGGTGATGTATTGCAGTGGCTGGGAGGCCTCCGTGCGGGCTTGGCGTTTTTGTGCTTCAACGGCGGCGGAATCTAGGGCGAAGATTTGGTACCAGTAAAATGCGTAATTGTTCTATGTTTTGTTGTGCGTTACTTTGTGTCCAATCTAGTTTTGCAATCATTCTGATTGGAAAGAGAGATCTGGTTGCTTTGCTTGGTTTGTCTTCCTGGAATCTTGTGATTGTTGAGTGGCTCTTCCTCACGATGCCACACTGGTTTGTCTGCAGTTTGTGATTGTGGTATTTCCTGATCATACTCACTGTTTTTAATATCGCTGGTTGAGACTCTCCACGAGAAAATCCTGATTTTGTGGCGTTAAACAACAAAAGCACAGTCCAGCCAATGAATCTGCACATTCTGATAAGCTTTGCTGTTCACACAGAAAGAAAATATTCAGTTTAATTTGGTATATGAAACTAGATAAGATAACTAAGATGGACTTACATCACTCACATGTATATGTTATAGAGCATATATTACACTCATGAAGGAATTAAAGTGGGAACAAGCGCAGCGAGTGAACCACTTAATTTCTTTATAATTGTAACCTACTTATAGTTTTCTCCTCCCCTCCCATTGGCAATATCCGCATTGACTTCACAGATTTACTTCATGATTTTACTTAACAGATATTACACATATTGAAAAAAAAATATGCAATTAAGTTGGCAAAAAAATAAATTTCTGTGCAATCCGATTGGTTGTGAAGCACAGGAAGGGGCGGAGTAAACTTTAAGAGTTTAAGGGTGTCATTTTTTAAAGTGTATATACTAGGCCAAAAAAGAAACGCCGCATTTAAAGATTAAAAATATTGTGTGTTAAATGAGAGTAGCAAAATTTCATTTGCTATCTATGCTTCGCCACTATTCCTGCCACACATTATAACTATTGTTTTATTGGGCTCATTCAACCCAAACCAGTGTACTGGCTGATTTTTTATTTTCCAGTTTTTCGCGTGCACATTCATTTTATTTAGATTTACACATGTACTAACTACTGAAATCTCTGGTCGAATATCAAGTTTGCTTGAAAACATTTTCAAACTTTAAAATTAAAGCGTACACATTGCTAATTTACGCTGCAAAGATAGACACATGTTGATCGCGAAAGGGCGATAAGACTGTTACAAGCTACCGTGATGCCATCGGTGATAGCCCAACAATTTCGATGCGATGCAAGGACGATTAAACATCTAAGGAAACATTTCTGAAAATTTGGAACACTGCTAGACCGTGCGCGTTCATGACGTCATCGTGTAATGGCACGACGTCAAGATCGATAAAACCGTAGGTGTAAACTGCTCAATCAATTTCGTCTAGTGACAGTACATGTAGTAGCTAGGACAACCGTAGGGACCGATAATCCAAGAACCAGCACTCAAACTATTCTAAATCGTTCGCGAGGGATTGGTGAAAGACCTCCCATATACAATGTATGTTTTATTTGCGGCGTTTCTTTTTTGGCCTAGTATATGTTGTAGAAATCAAGCTAGATGACAGGTACTGACAACTGCATTAGTTTCCATGATATAAAGCCATGATATGTGAGAATGAGGAAATTAGTAATGCCCCAGAGCAACTGCTGTCGGTATCAATAAATGCATTGTTGAACCGCGAATTTCACATTTCGCAAACACACCATGTGAAGAATTGGTACCAAACGTCACTTTTGGAAAATGTGAAATTTGCGTATGGTCAATTTCGGTAATTTTGGGGGTCTAACATCTGTGCTCAAATTTCACATCTTTCTCATTTTTAACTGTGAAGAATTGGTACGTATTCGTGTCATCTGCAAAGGACTGGTTCGATTTTTGGTAATCAATTTTCACAAATGTGAAGAATCGGTACCAGTTCTTCACCCCTGTGAAGAATTGGTACTCAATTTTCACAAATGTGAAGAATCAGTACCAAATGCTCACAGATGTGAACAAATGGTACCAAATTATCACAGATGTGAAGAGTTGGTACTTAATCTTCACAGATGTCAATGGCAGAATTTGCAATATCTAGTCACGTGTGAAAGATTCTTTTTATCACGTGACTTCGGTTGGATCCAATGTGTTTCCTTTAGCTATTGCTTACAATGAGAGTTAATCGCTTTATTATATTATATCCGCTTTTTTCTATAAGAAAAAAGCATACCCTTGTGAGTGCTTGGTTTAATGTATTGATAACCACCATAGCAGTGTGGGAAGATAAAAGGTCTTTCGTTACTGTCAGGTAACGTCTTACCTCAGACTTATCCCACATTTTACAAGAGCCAATCCGAGGGCAAAAGCCCCCGGTGGCTTAGGCTGCTGTCCGTTCTAAGGCGGTGGTTTTGTTGTTGTAGATTTGTTGTTGATTGTTACTCCTGTTGTGGGAGTCTTAGTTGTTGTATGTTTTGTTGTGCGTTACTTTATGTCTATTCTAGCGTTGCAATCATCTTGATGGGGAAGAGAGAGCTGGTTGCTTTGCTTGATTCGTCTTCCTGGTGTCTCGTGATTTTTGTGTGGCTCTTCCTCGCGGTGCCATGGATTTGTCTGCGATTTGTGATTGTGGTATACCCTGATCATACTCATTTACTATTTTTGAACCTCTCCAGAGGCACCTGGCAAACGTAAAGGCATTGAAAAAGCATGTTTTGGTCATTTAACGAAATATTTCTCAAAATATGAGAAGAATACGCGATTATATTCCGTCACCATTTTACAGTCAGTACGTGGTTGGGCGCTTGAAGTCACTGGTTTAATCTTAATATAAGAGCGAATAACGGACACGCCAATTTTGTGGCCTGGGATGATTATATTTAAGGTCCAAAGCCTAGCCCCTACATGGCATGACAGATTTGGCCATTTCACATTATATGTATAAGTATTGTAGGAGGCTAAGGAAAGAGTTGCTCACTAGGTTGTCCGCTGTACAAGAGGTGTTTCATGTTTGTTTGAACAAATTTGAAAATGCCGCTACTCATTTATTTCTCGTTATATTGGGTAATAATTTATTTCCATGGGTTAATCTGATCTCCAGGAATACGCAGTCATCAAAAGAAAATTCTTAATTTTTATTTTCTGGTTTGAAACAGTCTCTGAAGATGAGTAGTCAAATTTTAAGCGTTTAAAAATGCTGTTTGAAACGAAATGTATTAAATCTTTCTCAAACAATTTCTCTAAAAGATATGAAGTTTTTCTCTTGGAACCATTTATATATTGTACATAGATAATTAAAGTATGTTCTGTTAGAAAGTAAAGCATTCCAGTTTGATATTTAATACATAAAAAGCGACTTGAACATCAAATCTGAGGGTTTACAGTTTGCATAGCAACACTAAATTGTATGCAAAATACTCAAATGCAATATTTGCTGATCAGTTTTGTCGGTAATAGATACTTAAAATATCTAAGAACTTGAGTCGGCTGTGAGTTTTGAGAATTTACTTTTCAAATTTCTCCCAAGACACATTTTATACATGAGATACCCATTTGGGCACTTGATTGGAAGAACTTATCAAGCCCAGTTTCCAAGCAAAACAGGCACATATAGGCTGTTTCTCATTTCAATAATGGACTTGAGTGTGCCTCTAAGCTTAAAAGAAACTTTCACACTTATATATGTGTTTTCTTAGAAGTTACACCCGTTTTAGCTCTTAAAATCCATTAAAAGGGGGTGGGGATGTATTGAGGGCCACCGTGTTATGCCTATGCTTGAAATTGTCATCTTGTCTATTTGGCACTACCAGGGACAAGTCCGTTAAGCATGAAAAAACAAAATTTGCTTGTTTTATTTACATGCAACCGCTAAAAATGAAATTCAAATCTGTTCAAATAAACATGAAACATGTCTCGTATAATACTAATGGTAAATACCTATTTGTAATATGATTGCTTGCTTCCGTTTGACCTTGGCTTCAATTGTGTCGCTTTCTGGTGACTACTTTTATTTTACTTTTTGTGACATTAATTGAATTGAACAGAAAATATAGCATTACATGGAATAAGTTAAAGAGCTGATATGATTTTTGACAGAAACTGATACTTACAAAGTTCGAAGGAACATAGCTCAAAACGTCGATACAAGGTATATCGAACCAACCACTCTACTCTTCGCATATGTTTGAAGCATGATTTTATTCACTCAAATATTACATATTCAAGAGCTACGGTTCAGTGCTCAATACTTGTATGAACTTTTATGAACTTCTTGAACAGTTCCGAAACAATGTTTAAGCCGATGTAAGTTCGTATTACGAAGATCAAAGGGACACAACTCAAAAGTGTAAATAATAGAGTTATGCTAAGGAGTTTTGTCTGTTGCGTTCTGAAAGTTTTAATATTTGTATATACCTTGAGCTTTTGCTGTCTGCATGCCATCTCAAATGAGTTGCTATTTGCACAGAGGCTTGAAATTATGAATTTGAGTGATTTCATGAACAACACCACAAAACTAGTTCATGAAATATTCTACATAACTTTTGAGTGTTTCTCTTCATGATTTTAATGGCAGAGCGGACATTACTTTGTTACAGGTGCCACTGGCCAAATCAATATGTTTCTCAGGGACACTATTCATTATATGGAAACAAGAGGATCTTCGGGCCAGGAGTCGCTCATTGAGAATGACTTTATATAAGGGTATAGCAAAGCATAGCTCCTCTCAAAGCCCAGCTATGATGTTTTATTAATCAGCAGTTTCATTATAAAGCTTTACATGGAAAAGTGTCCATTAATTATGTTGAGAAAAGGCACGGGATGTTGACACTCTGGGCAGGGTCGTTTTTGGTCATGGTCGTATTATGAACAAAGATGGTAGAGGTCTACTAGCTGATGCTACATACCAAATATCAAGGCTCTAGAGCAAGTGATTGCAGACAAGAAGTGTTGTCTTTCTTACTAGGCCTTGCTATTTCAGATAAAAAATAAAGTTTCACCAATATTTACATAGAAAACTGGTTACACCACCTGGCGGTCACATTTTTAAACAGTCAAATAATTTGAACAAAATTGGTAGAGGGTGTCCCACGGACCACATGTGCCTAATTATTTTGAAATCTGACCAAAAGGTTTTGACAAGATTTTAGAGTTTTTCCTTTTGGTTGACAAGGCAACCAGATTTCTACATAAAGTTGAAATCTTTGAACACGTTTGAAAGGGGATCGATCAACCCAGTGAAGATTGGTGAGATTCCACCCAGTGGTTTAGGAGGAAGCTATTATTGACGGACGACGGAAGGACGGATGGGTAGCTGGCAGGACGGACATCCTATGACCACAACGAGAGTTAATAAAGGGATCCACCCTTCAAAGATATATGAAATTGTGGAAAAGCTGAATCTAGCTCTCCTTTAGCTATATACAAACCTCACACTGAGAAAATATTATTTTTGCATATGCCAAAAGGCGCAGATAAGCTCTGTAAATACATAGCTGGATCGGGGCTTATGCTGCACTGATTGAAAATTTTCCTGCACTGACTGAAAAATCTCCAAAGATTCTCAATCTAAAATTAAAAGACTAGTGTTTGTTTTCTGTATCTACATTGACACAAGCTGGCGAATCTGGAGCATGAACTCAAAAGAAACGTTTTCTCGCGACGCGGCTCATATAATTGATTTGCAGTCTTACTCCTGTCCCAGATTTTTCAACTGTAAAACATATGAATTTATCTGTGACCTGTTTGAACCACGTTATAGAATCCTGACATATATGTGAAGCATTGGAATCAAATGCAAAATGCGGCAGACTTGGGGGGGGGGGGGGGATTTTATCGATGTGAAGATTGCGCATGTATGCTACATATAATTTCACTACGTGCGCAAATTTGACAAAATGTGAAATATTGGTATGAAATATGTGACGTATTGGTACCAATTTTCCACGCGCTGCGAATAATTGGTACCGAAAAGTAATTGAGTTTGACTAGAAAATGCCACAATCACACACAGCAGACAAACCCACGACCCCGCGAGGAAGAGACCCAGAATTCTAACAGCCACATGACACCAAGAAGACAATTTGAGTAAAGCAGACAGCTCCCGATGTTCTCATGAGAATAATGGGCTTCGATGCGAGAAAACCTGTCTTCTGAGGTTTGCAAACAACAAAGGCGCAGACCAGTCTGCGCATCCGCGCAGTCTGATCAGCGCCTTTATCATTCGCTTATTGGAAACTAGCATATATTAACTTGCTACAGACAAAATTTCAATTTTCTAGCTAGTCTCTGTAGCTGAGGAGACTAGTATGAATCTTGCTTCGTCAGAAACCCGGAAGTCATGTTTTGTCGCATCGAGACCCAGATAAAAAGGGATGATCCTTAGTATCAGAGGCACCCGCTGCTGGCACTGTCAATATATTGCCTTACCATAACAAAAATATATAAATATGATTAAGGGATGCGGAATCTGAGCGCTTTCCCAGATAATGTTAGATTCTAGGACATTTAGGACATGTCTCCAGGATGAATTTAAACAACCGTGGTAGATGACAACTACGTGTTGCTACATGCCAAATATCAAGGCTCTATACAATAGCTAGGCCTAGGGATTTTACAAGTCCATTTTGTTTTTTCTCCAAAATTAGCCTACATTTAACATGTGGCCCTCGGAGCGGGGTCATTGTTTGCATCAGTGCCATAATGTGAACAAACTTGGCCAAGATCAACTGGTGATGTTTCATGCCAAATGGCAAGGCTCAAGGCCTTTGGGTTCTAGACAAGATAATTTTAAAAGTTTTGAGACCGAATAATAGCTCAGTGAAGGACTGAAACCATTTGAAAAATTATCGAAGAGGGCTATATTCGGTTCAATTTTGCCCAGTTTTGTTAAAATATCTCCAGTTTTTTAGGAGGTGATTTCCTTGAAGCAATTGATGACGACGCACGAGGCATGATGGAGAGCTGACGACGAACATTTAACGCTCACAAAAGCATACCTTGATTGGGAGATGATGTACTTTGACGCAATTGATGACGACGCACGAGGCATGACAGACAGCTGACGACGAACATTTAACGCTCACAAAAGCACACCTTGAGCATATGGCTCAGCTAAGCTTAAAATGCATACTCTCATTGTCTCTAAAAACTTCAGATATATTTCAGTAAACCCAATGACAGAAGTTTTCGTGGTGTCGCCCATTTCAACCCTTTGTATACGGCCCCCCTCCCAAACGGGTACTTTGGCAAACAGTGAAAAGTAAGATGAAATGCAGCATCTGCACTGTTTGCAAGATTAAAACAATCTTCAGGGACAGAAATGCACCATAATTTAGAAGCGTCCACCTGTGACCCCTTAAAATACAAAATGGGCAATCCCTTACTTTTTGTATCAATATACACGTATATGGGAAAATCCACCAGAATACAAAGCATTATTAACCCTTTAAGCACCAATAACGACTGCAGCAGACGACACATTTTGCAACATCTTTCCTAGTTTTCAACAAAAATAAGGTATGATATTTCATGAGAATCGTCTGCCAGCAGACGATTCTCATGAAATATCATGACTTATTTGTTATTTTTGAAAAGCATCAACATTTGAAATTTGACGTCTGCTGTAAATTATAGGTGGCGCTTTAAGGGTTAAAGCATGGCTATCCTTATACGTACTCATGCTATAAGTACTGTCCATTCTGATTGATTAGGCCAGAATTTTTTTTATTAGTTCCTACTGTAATTTTCCAGAAAGTAGAAAAACAATAAAATTTAATTTCTTTATTTTATCCGCCGACTCTAAATATTATTTGTTTTGTTGAAAATAAAATAGATGTGTATTTTTGAGAGTTACACTGTTAACAGTGATTGTTCTATGCAGGAAAATAATGAAATATTTAAAGATATGATACAGACTGCTTGTTTACTTTATTAGTTTAACTAATAGTTCTGGAGATATAAAAAAAGCTCTGAAAGAGGTCATTTTCAGAGGTTTTTTTCCCGCCCCCCCCCCCGACCCTAAATCTGAAAAAAATTACCGTAAATCAAAACTGGCCTTAGCATTTGCTTAGACCTGGCTGTCATTTTAATATGATGATCAGGTCATTTATGGTTTGACATATGCGATTTTAATCCATCTAGGGTTTTCAGTTCTTTTCCACACACACCACATTGGTAAGGTTTTGTTGACGAGTGAACAGTTTTCATATGACGGTTATAATTAAATTTCTTAGCAAACGACCACAAACATACCGTACACCGATATAACCCCTTATCTTCATGGTCTGAAAATTTGTTATTAACAGTATTGTGCGTTTCCATATGTCTAACTAAATTCCAACGCTTGCTAAGTGTTTTATGGCAAACCCCACACTGGTAAATTTTACCCCTTTCTTTTTTCCGCTCTTTATTTCGACATGTATTTCTTTTAACATGATATTTTAGATTGCGTTCACCTTTAAATATTTTACCACAATGCGCACACATTAAATTGACAGCTTCATGTTTACAATTATGTTCGCGTAGGCTTGACGCGTATTTATAACGCACGTCACACTGTTCACATTTATAGTTCCTCTCTAAGACATTTGTGTGACTCAAACGATGTAAATATAGACTGTTATGATGGTTGAATCGTATGTTGCAGATCTCACATAAGTAAGGTGGTACTTCTCCTGTGTGAATTCTCATATGATCCTTAAGGTATGCTTTATTACAAAAATCCTTATGGCAAATCTCACATTTAGGCCGAACTCTCTCGCCCGTGTGTATGCGCTCATGACTACGTCTACGACTCGCTGCAGCAAATGTTTTCCCACAAAAATGACATGGGAATGGTTTTTCACCAGAATGTGATCTCTTATGTAACAGATAAGAGTGTTTGCCAATATAACTTTTATCACATAAATCACATTTGTATGGCCTCTCACCAGTATGAATAAACACATGAGATTTCAGATGACCTGCATTCAAAAATAACTTCCCGCAATAGACACATTTGTGTGTTCGTTTCTTCGGTAGCTTTGGAATGACTATATCTGCTGGTTTGTTCAAGTCTGTTGTTTCTACTCTTGGAATTTGCATCTCTAAAATACCATCTATTTTGTTCGGATATTTTGGTTCTCCTTCAACAGTTGGTATATCTATTATGTCTGCCTTTTTGTTCAAGTCTGTTGTTTCTACTCTTGTTGTTTGCATCTCTAAAATACCATCTATTTTGTTCAGATCTTTTGGTTCTCCTCCAACAGTTGGTATATCTACGCTGCCTGCTTTTTCGTTAAAGTCTGTTGTTTCTACTCTCGCTGTTTGCATCTCTAAAATACTACCTATTTTGTTAAAGTCTAATGATTCTGCTCTAACTGTTGGCATATCTACTATATTTGTTGTTATGTGCAAGTCTGTTGTTTTAACTCTTGTTGTTTGTGCCTCTACAATTTCTGCTGTTATGTTCAAGTCTGTTATTCCTCCTATAACTGTTTGCACTTTTACAATATCTCCTATTTTGTTCACGTCGGTTGTGTTTCCTCTATTAAACATTAACTGAACCTTTATAGTATCGTCTGTTTCGTTTAAGTCTGCTGCCTCTGCTCTTACTTTTGCTATATCTACCATGTCTTCTAATTTGTTCAAGTCTATTGTGTCTACTCGTGTTGTTGTTGTATTTACAATATCTGTTGATTTGTCCAAATCTGCTGTTTCTATTCTAAAATTTGCCATCTCGACCTTATCTGTTGATTCTGAAATAGCACTTGTTCTTGTCAGTCCTTGAGCTGCTACATTTGTCTCCACTTCTACAATTTCCATTCAAACCGTTTTAGTTTGGTACCAGTCAGTAGCCTGTTAGTTTAAGACTTGTTCTTAAGACACGCGTGAGCGGTATCTTGTGGCCAGACTGAAAATAACACAATGTTTTCTAGTATACATCAGAAATAACACAAAACAACATCAAGCATCTGTAATGACATTTTCTTTTGAGAGAAAGCATAAACATTGCATTGTTTCACTATTTGAGAGGCAGATAAAAGGTTTACTGTTTAATGTCTCGAGGTATACTGATATATTTATACATAGTAGAGGACTTTGAAAACACATCACCATATGTTTGCACTTGTCTTGCAAACCGTAATTGCGATTGAAAAGTTACTCGTAGGTTTTAATTTGCAATCCAGAATTGGTATGAATCAGTCGTTTATTTGACTGCACTATCACGCGGCTCTGTTGATGATGTCACTTGGGTAAATACAGCATTCAGCACCTTTCTGCACAGTCCGTTCAAACTTTTTGATTATTCTTATGTTTAAAATCTGGCGTGTATGATACCATGTCAGCAACGCAGTTTATAGACTTTTTCTAATTCAAAGTAATTGATAACTTAAATATTTCGAAAATAAACGTCAAATTTGAACTGATTCATTTGGGTAAAAAGTTTTGATGTAAATCATGGCAGGAGATATGCTGTCATGTGATCCAGGACGTCTTAAAAAATTACGTAAACGTCACTTGCACGATACGAAAGAAACGTGATACAAACGTAATTTATGCATAATTTGTCATTTTTGTATGCGCTTAGCCCCTTCCAACAAAACCGTGCGTGAAAAATCGAAACTTTGAAGGACCCAAGATGTTGAATTTTATTACTAGACTATAGTAATCAGAGTGGGTGGGGTATATCTGTATCTTTAAAGTGGTGTGAATTTGAGCATACCGAACTGTCAATTCTTTTCAAATCGTTCAATGATGAATGTGCAATCGTGAAAGAAGCCCAGGACGCAAATCTGTTGAGTCAGGAATCAAAACTAACGCGTGTTAACTTGCAACTGAATTGGTGTCCTTTAAAATAGACCACCCCTGTCTTAAAATGGATACTTTTCAATATCTTAAAGTAAATTTACAACCATGAATTTTCTAGGACACACTACAAGCTGGTCAGACTATGATATGCAATAGCAATTATCTCGCTGACATTCTCAGGGTTTGTGAAATAAAGGATTTAATCTGGGTGCCCTTAAGTATATTTATATGTACATCTATTTCTGCCTCACACTAGTATTATTGCTTACATACAGCCTTTGATATTGGCAGTTTACTTTAACTATTAGCGGTTAATATGTTGATGATTTTTGTTATAATCTATTTATATTACTAGTAAGGAGTTGACGTCTTTATTGACATGTAACGTCGTATGAATATGAAATTTTGCCCGTTAACATTAAAACATTTGCTTATTTTCGCAGGCGACAATTCATTTCCGCATTTGATATTGATCAACCAAGTTCTGTTACTTTACAAGCTGCATGGCACACAGTAGTGATTCGGAATACCCAGAATCTGAGAGGTTTGCTGTTTTAATTTCAAAACCTGGATCTTCACCATTTGCAATTTGCTAAAAATGCAATTACTAAAGCAGTGTTCATTTTTTACGCTCACGTTATAGTTGGCTGTCCATTTAAACAAAAGAGGCTTATTTTCACTTTTGATGTCAAAATTGAATAGAAGCTGGCATCCACGCTAATTATGTCCCTACACGTGTAATAAAACCGATAGGGGTGAATGCCAAGTCTAAAAATGTCCCTGGGCCTCAGAATTAAGCCAAAGGTCTACTGGGTGCAAAATATCACAAAAATAGACAAACACTCTTTCTTTGTAATCTTCTGACCATATGATGCCCATAGAATTCACTGAAACCATCCATGATGTACCTAAGATTGATGTTGCATTTAATACACAACCTAGACAAGAACTGAGCATATGCACGTGCAAGGCTAAAGGTCATTTCAGTGCAAATTTTGCAAAATCAAAGTATGAAATGTTAATGCTGCATTTTTGTCAGTATCATACCAATCCAACAATACAAACTTATAAAAATGTATGTAAATGGTGTAAAAGCAAATTCAAGCAATGCATAGTAATTTTGATAGTACAACTGCAGGCCTGGTCAGGATTAAAGTCTCTTAAGTGCACAGTTTGCGGAAAAATGCATGGAAAATAGCTTATTTTTGTAATCAGCATACCCAACATGTCCATTAAAACAACATAAGTGAGTATAATGTACGAGTGCAGCAAATATAATCACTGAAATAGGCATCCAATTGTAAACTAGCTGCAAAAACCCCTTTGGGCTTCTTATTGGGCCACGTTAAGAGAAAAAATGCTTAAAACATAGGAACAGCTTAGGCACAGATGAGTTTCTACATCAGTGCTGTCTGACTACTCGTATCACGTATGTTGTACACATATGAACAACTAATCTTCCAGAATCTAGCTAAGCTCTGTAGCTGAGCAGGTCAATCTGAGTCATACCTTAAGTTGGAAACCCCGAAACTAGATTTTCGCTTGACGAGGCTCAATTATGTCATATGCTGTTTAGTTTCGTTTTCTACAACTGCATTTTGCCTGTTTGTAAACCCAATCTTGGTTTATAGCCATTGTTTCCTATTTCATTGCAAGAAGGTGGATAAATCATCAGACTCAATCAAGACCCTGACCTGAAACTTTCATCGGTGGGTTGGTGCCTGATGCTTGTATTTGGCAAGGTCCATCATGGCTTAACTTGAGGTTTTCTTTAGCTCTGACTATCTGCGAATCGTAAGCCCTTTTCTACGTCCATCATTGTGTGTTAATTTGATAAGATTGTTTCTCTGTGATTATGCATTGCATATGTTAGAAGGCCACCATGCGAGTTAAACAATTTTTGTGTTTTAACAACAGCAGTGTCAAGGGCGAGGATTTGGTGCCAGTAAAATGCATGTAAGTCACCGTTGACTTCGGCTGCTATCAGTTCTAATGCTGTGGTTCAGTTGGTGTTGTGAGTCATTGTTTATTGTTGCTCCCATTGCTTGTGGAGGATTTGTGTTTGGTCCTTGTTTTGTTATCCAGTACTTAGTGTCCCTTCTATTTTTGCAATCATGTATTCTTGCTGAGGAAGAGAGAAAGTTGGTTGCTTTTCTTTAAAAGTCTTCCTGCTGTCTTGTGGCTGTGTATGGTGCCGTGTGTTGGTTTGCAGTATTTAATTGTGGTACATGTATTTCCTGGCCAGACTCACTTTTTGGTCATTTCATCTTTTATACAATCAAAATAAATAATCTATTTTGTCTAAGTTGATGAATGCCCATGATAGTTTACTGTTGGCAGTGAACTCAGTGAACTATTTCACGTCGATTATTGCTATAGCGGATCTATTTTATGTAGCAAATGTAGAATCTTCGCCGTCAATGGCATCACATTCACAAGCTGGTGTGCATTTCAGAAATGTTGTCGATCATTTGCATCTCACTCACATGCGTTTTATATTGCATCCGCTGCCAATAAGTTGCATGCGTCTGGGATATCTGGTACGCACTTGCAAATAATTTCTAGTTCATCTGTACCATCTTGCAAGGCAATTATTTCAGTTGTTTCATTTTCTGTATTAATTATTGCATGACTTGCATGAAACCATATCCTAGCTTGAGAGGTTCCCCTGCCCCCTGATGACTATAAATATGGAGCAAATTGCCACAAGAGCAGGCTGTCAAATCCTCTAATGAAGTCCATAACTATTGGACGAAACTAGCAAGGTATGTTGTTGTTTATGTTTTTGCCAGTTAGCTATGCACATCAGGAGTCTGGCCCGCCTTAGTCACTCATCCTTACATAGCTTAGCGTGATAGTTTGGTCATTTGATATGTAAAGCTAATGCATATTGGGTTGAAAGCAACATCTCTAGGTCACATTTTACTATCACAAAAGACTATGCCTGGCAATATCAATACCCTTGGCACCATTTCCTTCAATTCTATTCAACAAACATACAAACTTCTCAGCAGCATGGACATTATCATCCCATCCTACTCCAGCAAAACGAAGGGATACTTAATGAACAGTTTCCAGCATGTTGTCTTGCCTTTGCCCAAAGAAGATGGAATTGCATCCTGCTATAGCTTCTGTATGCAAACTTTTGATCAAAATGCCAGACAATACTGACTGGGGTAGCCGTTTAGCAACAAGATGGGCAGGTATCTATTTCATTACTCTAGCTGTTCCTGGTAGCATCCAAGCCTCAGTATTGCTGTCCCCAAGGTCATACAGTAACAATATAAACATGCGTTGCCAGTCTGTGTAGCAACATTTTACAAGTATTCTTTTATAACCTACTGCTGTTGTATCTTACACATGTAACACTGCTCTGGTGTCCAGATCTTCATCAGTATTTTCAATTCTGCATGTAAGTCTTCAGCTTATCAAGTGTTTCAGCCATCAAAAGTACAGACAAGATATATGCTAAATCAGAGTTATACCCACCCAGTACTATGAACTGATCCAACTTGTAACAAAGTTCGAAGCTTCCAACATATCAAGTAACCAATCACAAGGGCAAACTATCAAGCTAAGGTATGGCTTCAAGCAGATCACGCAACAATGATTCTAGAAAATAACCAACTGAAACTATTGGCTAGTGAGAAGGTACAAATCATAAATAGATCTGCTATACAACAATAAATAGTGTTGTGAAATAATTCACTGTTTGAGATCTGCGATTCTTACAAACATTGAGTTATCACTCAACAACTTACACAAAAGTGCTGATCTACGAGACCTGTTTCATGTATATTTGAACAGATTTGAATTTCACTTTTTTCGGTTGCATATAAATAAAACAAACAAATTATGCGTTTTCATGCATAACGGACGTGTCCCTCGTATTGCCAAATAGACAAGATGGCAATTTAAAGCATAACCATAACACGGCGGCCCTAAACACATCCCCACCCCCATAAACTGATTTCAAGAGCTGAAACTGGTGTATCTTCTAAGAAAATAGGTAAGTAAGCGTGAACTTTTCTTTTAAGTTTAAAGGAACATTCAGTCTGCTATTCAAATGAGAAACAGCCAATGTGTGCCTGTTTTGTTTTGGAAAACTGGGCTTTATAAGTTTTTCCATACAAGTGACCAAATGAGTATCTCATATATAAAATGTGCCTTGGAAGAATTTTGACAAACAAATTCTCAAAACTCACAGCCGACTTAATTTCTTAGATATTTGAGTATCTATCGCTGATAAAATTGCATTTAAGTATTTTGCATACAATTTAGTGTTGCTATGGAAAATGTAAACCCTAAATTTGATGTTCAAGTTGCTTCCAAAAAGTAAATATCCAACTGGAATGCTTTATTTTCTGACAGAACACACTTCAATTTTTTATGTACATTATAGAAAAGGTTCCAAGAGAAAATTTTTAGTTCTTTAAGAGAAATTGTACGAGAAAGATTTAGTACATTTTGTTTCAGACAGCATTTTTAAACGCTTAAAATTTGACAACTCATCTTCAGAGATGGTTTCAAACCAGAAAATAAAAATTAAGAACTGTTTTCTTGATTTCTATGTATTTCTGGAGATCAGACTAACCCATGGAAATCAATTATTACCAAACATAAAGAGAAATAAATGAGTAACTGCATTTTCAAATTTGTTCAAATAAACATGTAACACCTCTTTTATTTTGATTGTAATATGAGCCGCGACATGAGATTTCCAACAATGTGGTATGTGCGACCAGCAAAGCCTCAGATCAGCCCGCGCATACGCGCAGTCTGATCAGAGCCTTTGCTTGTCGCTTGAATATTATGTTAAGCTACTGACCGAGCTTCATTTGGAGTTTCTAAGCTTAAAAGGAGGCTGCAGAGGCTCACCTGAGTCTATCCGTGTCAAAATGTTACATTGTTGGAAATCACATGTCACGGCTCATATAGAGATTAATTATGACCAAAATGCAGCTGTAGAAGACACAATCATGTACCTGTAGTGCTTGCTTGTTCATAACTGTGCCCTGTCAGGAGAAAATTGTTTTCAATCAGACATGTCTCAAACTGACGTGCTAAGGTACAGAGCATAGCTAGAGTCTGGAAGATTAGTACCTAAATCAGCAAACGACAAAAGTGCTAGTCAGACAGCACGAATGTGGAGGCTGATATGCACATTTGCTGTTCTTAAATGCTTAAAGCATAGTTTCTCTTAACGTGGTCCCATAAGCGGCCAAAGAGTTTCTTTGCTGCTAGTTTACAATTGTATACCTTTATTTCCTTCAGAAAAGACCTATATTGCATTCAATTTGCTGCGACCATACGTCCTTCTCACATAAATGCTTTGTTTAATGGATGTGTTAAGCCCCAGTTACACTGTCACGATTTTGACCACGGCAGAGCTACGACTCATCCCGATTTATCAAGTCGTGATGCATCGGCATGAGTCGTAGCAGCACCGTAGATACTTCGGCGCGAATCCTAGTAGTACCGTGGTGATTCGTGAAGACTCCTGGTGATTCGGCAACCTCCACGACAAGGCTACGACGAGTTTAAACCGTTTAAACTCGTCGGGGTGAATCGTGTTGGATTGTGGGCGTGGCCTAAATCGTAGCTCTACCGTAGCGGGATCGGGATCATTCCTAGTGGTACCGTGGTAGTATTCGTGGTCATTCGTGGGCGTTCGTGTGCGTTCGTAGCGAATCGGGTTATCACTGACACAAGATTCAGGTATAAAACATCCCCTTCCCGTAAAAAACAGAGGTATCATTGCTGAAAATCATTTTCAAAAGTGAATTGAGCTCCAACAATGTGGTATGTGAGACCAGCAAAGGCTCAGACCAGCCTGCGTATACGCGCAGTCTGATCAGAGCATTTGCTAGTTGCTTGAATAGTTTATGGCCCTTAGGTAACTGACCGAACATAATTTGGAGTTTCTAAGCTTAAAAGGAGGCTGCACAAGCTCGTCTGAGTCTACACATGCAAAATGCCACATTGTTGGAAATTACATGTCACGTCTCAATTTAGGTGCAGCGCATCATGGATTATGTCCAGAGACTTCAAATTGCGAATTTGCAGCTTGAATTGGAAGTCATCTGATACAACTGGACATGACACTGGACTTGGGACAGGACTGAGCCTAGCCCGTGGGTCCGGTTACTGTTTTGATTTTCCCGCAGCTATTCTTTTTGATGGCATGACTGACTTCGTCAAAGGTTGAAGAGATAATGATATTGGCAAACTGTCGCCCCGGTGGGATTACTCTGATATTTTCATACATACGTAGGCTCTGGTTATTTTGGGGGATTCAAAATTTTGAATTTTAATATATTTGGGTTTTTTTTCAGAAAAATGAATATTTTTTGGGTATTAAGATTTTGTGATTTTTTTTTTTTTTTTTTGCGGGGGGGGGGGGGGGTCATCACAATATTGGACTATATTAAGGGGCCATATCTATGCATTTTAGGGTCTTTTTTAAGGTCAATGTACAGAATGGGGAATACATTTTTAGTTGCCAAAGTTTGGAATTTATTTTTTTTTTTTTTGAGGGGGGGGGGGTCGCTTGAAATTCCTGATATTTTTTTTTTTTGGGGGGGGGTTGAACGGTAGATGCTGGGCCAGAGCCTAAATATGGAAAAAAATGAGAGTAACCCTCCCCCCTAGGACTGTCGCATGACAACCACTAAATCGTGCACATTCGTGGGAGGTCGTGACGCTACCGTAGCGCTACCGGCTTGAATCGTACTAGCACCGTATCGAATCGTGGAGGCATCGTGAGCATTCTTAGCTCCACCGTGGTGAATCGTAGCGCTGCCGTCATGAGTCGTAGTGGATCCGTAGATGAATCGTGCAGACACCGTAGGAGCATCGTGAGACATCGTATTGATGCTGGAATTTCTTTTTTTCCATCCCGACGCATCCCGATGCACCCCGATTTTACCATCTGTCTCAAATCGGGATTAGTCGTGGTGAATCGGGGCTTGAATCGTGACAGTGTAACTGGGGCTTTAGGTACACTGATCACAAAACACGCCTTTTATGTATTTTTTTCACAAACTGTGCACTTAAGTGACCGTTAATCCTAGCCTGGCATGTAGTGACACTATTAACATACCCATGCATAGCCTCTAAACCATTCACATAAAGTTTTATTATAATTATGTATTGCTGGGTTGGTATGATGCTGACAAAAATGCAGCATTAACATTTCACACTTTGATTCCGCAAAATATGCACTTAAACGACCTTTATCCTTGCACGGGCATATGCACAGTTCTTATCTAGGTTTTTATCAAATGCAACACGTAACTTAAATATATTTTGGATAATTTCAGTGTATTTCATGGGTATCATGTGGTCCTAAAATGACATAGAAAGGAGTGTTTGTCTATTTTTGTGTTATTTTGCACTTAGTTGACCTTTGACCTAATTCTGAGACCCAGGGACATTTTCAGACTTGGCATCCACCCCTATCGGTTTTACTACACATATAGGAACCTAATTAGCATGAATGCCAGCTTCTACCACATTTTGCCATCAGAATTTTTTTTTAAATGGACTGCCAACTACCAAACGAAATCGGAATGATGCTGGATGCTGTATATACCAATGTGACGTCATCAGCATAGTCATGTCATGTTGCAGTCAAATTCATGACTGATTTATACTACAGTAAATCCTGTCTTAAGCGGCCACTCAAAAATAGAAAAAAACAAAGGTCTTTAATACAGATGGTACCTAAATGCAGGTCGAAAGTATTGCGGAATGCTCGCAATACTTTTGACCTACCATTAAGCGATAATCGGTCTTGAAAACAATTTTTGGTCTTTTTTGCGTGGCCGCTTAAGACAGGTTTTCCTGTAATTTGATTTTCACATTATAACCTGCCAGTAACATCTCAATCGCATAATACCGTTTGCGAGAAATTATTTCCTTAGTTGCCAATGCCGACGGACCTTAGAAAAACCAAATAGTTCATTGAACAGGGGGGATAATTCTTAAACTTACTCTAGGGGTTGGTGCAAAAAGGACATATACGCACCAAACTGAATTTCGCAAAATGCAGTAAAACCTGTCTTAAGCGGCAACTCAAAAAGACTCCCAAAATGGTTTTCAAGACCGATTATCGCTTAATGCAGGTCAGGAAATGATTCATTTAAGCAGTATTGCTTGTTTTCAAATCCTGTTATTTGCTTATATATTATTGTATTGTTGAAACATGATTTGTACTTTCGAAATAAAAAAATATTGTTTAAACTAATGCAGGTCAAAAGTATTGCAGAATGATCCAAGAGAGCATTCTGCAATACTTTCGACCTGCATTAAGGTACCATATGTCTTTAAGACCTTTGTTTTGTCTTTTTTTAGTGGCCGCTTAAGACAGGATTACTATATTTCTATTATGATTACATATATATAAGATATTTCGCGGTCATGGAAACTGGACGGCCGGGATGGATAAGCAATGGAGGAAAATTGATGCAGTGTCTAGAACAGTTTTACACATGAATATCCCTGATCTAGGCCGTGTCTATCAGCACCCATTTAAGGCATATCGTCAGGCCGGGCATTCAGTTGTAACATGTAACATGTGTAACATGGTTCTGTCATGATTTTACATAAGCATATGTGAGATACATGTAGCAATAGTATCTATAAGAAAAGCAAATGTTTCTTTGTAGTAATTGTAAAGAAATAACAGGAAACTTGTATCTATTTTTTCATGGAATTCTTTTTACACGTAAAGCATCATATATGAATTGAGCAAGGCTTTTGCAATTTTGTTTGGTTTGTGGGCTAAGGATACGCTTGACTGAGCCAGCTCCCTTACCCAAATCATGCACAGTTTTCTAATAAACATTTTCTATTTTTTATGCGCAAGGAATCGCACTTCTTGCAATCTAAAAGGAACTGTTCTTCTGATTGTTATAAGACGATTCTTTTTAATCACACACAATATATGCTTATACTGATGGATGAGAAAAAAATAGCAATTTTACGCACAAAAAGTCTTGTGCTTTTTTAATGATTTAAATATTCTAGAAAAAATCTCTTAATTTTGTTTCTCTTGTTAATATCTTTTGAACAAAAAGGTTTTAGCTTATGCATATCATATTTCCACATATATGTGAAGTAGTGCATTGGCGTAGCTCCCATTACGCAGTTCCGCACGTGCGTAAAAAATAGTCACATAAAAGGGAGGTCGCCTAATGTGGTAAAAGTGATTTTCCAAAGTATAAGGAACTGCTCTTAAAGGAAAGAATTCGCTCCCTCTGGAAGCAAATTCTTTCCTTTAGAGAAGTTCCCATTTCCAAAAGGGACGCCAATGAAGAGAATTTCTGCTTGATCCAGTAGTCTCCCTTTGATGTGCGTAACTTTTCATCGTTCTTGCTACGCCATTGTAGTGTATAGGTATTGCCTCGATTAGTGTAGTGTTGCGTAGTTGGTCATGTAATGGTGCTTTATTTACCCGATTGGAGAGACAGACATGCATGGGCACCTACGTGCCAACATACACACATCGAAGTTAGAAGTAAGAAGTTAGAAGTAAGAAATGGCCCTACCAGGCTTCTTGCATAAGCCTGGTAGGGCCATTTATTATCATTAAATGAAATAAGAAATTGCACTACCGGGCTTTCGTACAATCGTCGTTTAAACAAAGCTCTTCCTTGTTGTTTAGGTGCATGAGCACCTAAACACAATATATAAGGTGAGAATTAGAGCTGTACCATGGAGGAGCATGTGACCAAATGTAACCAATCATGGGACCTCTGTCTAAGATTAAACGGATGTCATTTGTAGATATAGAATAGTCATTCTCTGGTTTCCCAGTCTAACTTGAAATTCTGATTGCATCATGTTCTTCAAAGATTGACCTATGCCGACCTGAGGCGAGTTCAATAATGCGAGTGCTCGCATGTAGTAGCGTAGGTTCATTCGCAAGAGCTCACGCTCGTTGATTGGTACCTATCTTTATTCATAATGTGTAAAGCCTGACACCAGTACAACGAGCGCCCGAGAGCGCTCGCATTATTGAACTTGCCTCTGGTATGACATTTAGCCACTATTAATAAGACAGTTGGTCAGTCAGAAATCCAAAGTAAAAAGGGAGCTTATTAAAGCACAGATAACATGAAATTATACCGTACAAGTTAAACGATGCATGGATTTTGAAGAGGCAAATAGTCAAGTAGATTCTTTATGTGGTGCCTTACCCAGAGATGATTTGCGAATGCATAAATGCATAAAGTCTGACATCTCTAAGGTCATGTACCAGATGAAATGTATGGACCCTTTGCATTTGTTTTGTTTGTTTTTTGTTGCTTTACGTCCCAAGTCAACAGCTATGGTCATTGCGGGACGGTCAGTTCACTTAACCACACTTTTTCCTGGGCAGGCTTGAACAAGCGGTTAACCAGTAATTTGTGCGCAACTGACAACAACCCTTCTTGAATGAATCAGCGGAAGGGAGGAGAATGACCGTAGAAATTATTTCATGATCAATCTCCATGAAAGTATGGGACCGGACCGGGATCGAACTCTCGACCCCTGGATCTGCAGTCAGACACGCATCTGTAGCCAGACACGTTACCGACTGCGCTACGGGCGGACCCTTTGCATGCTAGTCCTACTATTAACCTTTCAGACCCTTATCAGACTAGCAAAATGTTGGTTTTCATCCAAATCCAAACTGTTCGACATACTTATGGTATTGGATGGTACTTTAAGTCTAGACTGGCATCAGTCCTGAAAACAAATTGATACACCAGAAAAAATAAGAGTATCTTTTATTTTTAGTTGGAGGCATTAGACTGGCCCCAGTCAAGACAAAAAAATCCCAATTTTCCATTCAAGCACTCTTACTAAATGATTGCAATCTTTTGAGTGTGCTAACAGATACAATTATAATGACTAATTTGTTCAGTGGAATGGAACAGTTTGTATAATTTTGGTAACAGGCATTTTGAGGATCCTAATATATTTCTCTGAAGTTATTTTAAAACAAAAGTAAATCCTCTTTTAGCTAACCTAGGTGAGGACTTCCTTTATGCGTCTGTTCATATTTGGATTATTTTTTACTTTTAAATGCATGTTAATGTTGTACCTCAAAATGTACCGCAGAGGAACAGATAAGCCGCTTTTAAGGGGTATTTAAGCAATTAAATTTGTGAAAAAAGCAATTGTTTTCAAATGAAGGGGTAACAAAAAGGAATTAAATTTTGGAAAAAGCAATGTTTTTTTTTAAATGAAGGGGTAGCGAAAAGCAATTAAATTTTGGAAAAGCAAAAGAAAAAAACAAACTGATCTAAATATGAATATATCCCATGTTAGCACACTTAGTGTGGTAGCCAGTTCAAGCCTTTCTTTTGTTGTGATATTACTAAGTCTCCTTTGAAGTTTGATACATTAAGCAAGTCATTTGTCCGTTACTGGGTAAAGTATTTGCCCAAAGTACTTAAAGTCACTCAATCTGTATGTTTCTTCCATTACGAAAACTAAGATTATTATTTAAATTATTAACTAAGATTATTAGGTACTTTAATTATAACTTATAAATTTATAAGCAATTTCAAAAATCTATGTGGGGTAAAAAAATATTTTAAGCAATTGTTTTTTGGAAAAAAGCAATTCATAAAAATCGTGTGGGGTAAATACCCAATTGAACTGAAAGCTTATCTGGACCTCTGTACCGTCCGAGAAAATTCAATGGGTAAAATCAAAACATAGAAAATTGATGTGTGGTTTATTGAAAACAAAAACATCAATATTTTTAGGGAGCACACAAAATTTTGGTACTTTATTGTTTGGTAAAACCCTATAAAACCTACCCAGCGGCTTAAAGGTCTAGATTTTGGTCAGACATTTTCTACATGTAGTAGCGTAGGGTCATTCGCAAGAGCTCATGCTCGATAATACAATCTGTACAAACAATCTTTTCAAACACCTATTCTGCCTCGGACCCAGTATAATTGGGTCCGAGATTCTGCTGACTCTAAGATTTGTTAAACAAGACCTATTATAATAATAATAAAAGTAAAGGAATGCTGTCATAAAAACAACCTATTTGCCAAACCTAAACTATTGGCGGCTTTTTAAAAGCAGCCAACTTGTTTAATAAATGCTACTCGTCATGATGTGTATCAGCTGTGTAGCAGACTACACACATACAATCAAAATTAAAACAGCACAGTTTGCTTCGGTTTAATCTGTCTATTTATTGTTGTATTCCTGGAGGAATTTCCCTAAGGCTTTCGCAATAACGTGAGTCACTCTATGCAAGCATCGACCAAACCGAATAAAAAAACAAAAGACGACTTACCGAAAATAAACAAACAAGAAAATTCTCACCACTTTCCTGCTTACACACGTGTTCCTGGTATTGATGCCTGTATGCAGCGCAACTTGAAAGTGCACACCTTGTCTGCAGGCCTGGACTCAAGGATTGGCTTGGACACAGGATCCGATTTAAGCACCCTCTGTCTCGTGAGGATAACTTTCCGTGCTCATTTTTTTTTTGCAATCAGTATGCGTTTTCGTTTACTTTAAGGAACCGATGGTTCATTTAGGAAAATACACAAAAAAGTATTTTTTTTATAACAGTGGAACTATTTCAGATATATAAGTCTTATCTATTGTTTACAAGGCTAAGCTTAAGTGCGTTCATTTTACTCCTTTTCAGATCAATGGAATTTTCCACAATGATACATAAAATAAGGTCTGGATGTCGAGGGGTCACAGGTTATAATTTCATAAAACTATTGTATATCTTTCTCTGAAGATTGGTTAGCGCGTTTTGTGTCATTCTTGGCGCTACTTTAACATTGTAAATCTGATTACGCAGGTTGTTTCTAACAAACATAATATATTCATCAATTTTGAAGAGATATATATATATATATATATATATATATATATATATATATATATATATATATATATATATATATATATATATATATATATATATATATATATATATATACTTAAACGCAAAAGTTTCGCAACTCTTACTAAAATGCTATTTCCTTCTTTTTGAGACAAAACTTTTATTCCATGATATTGTGATTAACAAGTCCAATTATTCGCCATCCAAACAACATGAAAATCAGACCAGTGAGACTTACGATTGCCGATCTGCAACAAGAAAGGTAAGGCAACCCAAATTTGAAAAGTAACAGAGTTACAATACCTTACATTGTATCGAGTCACAGTGTTATACCACCTTACATTTTATTCAGAAAAGGTGTTTAACCATTATCTGTCTTTAAAAGCAGAAGGGCAGGCATATCAAAGCAGGTTATTTTATGCATTTGTTAACGTTGATTACGTCAATGTAAAACCTTCAATATTTGACGTAATTGGCCGTTTAAGCACAACTGAATATCAATAATTGAACTTTTAATGTCACAAGTGAAAGCCTTCAACGCATTGCACAGAAGACAGAAAAATCGCGCGACATAACGGAATAAAATAAATAATTTTGATAAATTGGTTGACGTTAACAAAGAAACGCAGCCACTTTGCGCGTTGATAAACGTAAATTGTTAAACCTTAAAATGTTTTACGTCAGATACGACATCTGGCTATCACATCATACCGTTTGTTTTCAAATCGAGATAACTATCTTTATGCTAGACGTAAATTATTGAAAAACACTGACGTCATTATAACGTCAGAATGAAGAGTATGATCAAAAACCGATCACTGGCAAATCATTCCATATTCAGCAGGGGCATGAATATGATTATATAAATATTCAAACTTGGACCATACTGAAGAAAACACAGATATTAGACGGTTGCGAAACTTTTGCGTTTAAGTATATATATATATATATATATATATATATATATATATATATATATATATATAGTATTAAAAAAGTCCAATAGAATGCACAAATTTTTATTTTATATGGCTAACCGGTTTCATGTTAAAAAACAATTTTCAAAGCCTTTAAACGTTGCGTTTCTTTGTTGAAAGTAAAATGGCGCTACGTTGTCAAGAGCGACGACGTAACGTAACGTCATTTACTTCCTTCCGCTTTATATATATATAAGCAGGATATGTTCTATAGAGGTAGTACTTTGTAGATGTACCGCTACATCCATTATCACGGCCATGAGGCACCTTCTGATAACGTTTCACGCAGCCACGTAAACGCAATACGCAATATATACATATACTCAAACAATAAAGTTATGACCGCTAGACGTTTATGTCTGTCAATTCTAAATGTATGAATGCATTCCATTCAAATATTCGCATTGCAAACATTGATCACTCAGAAATGTTATGCAGCTAAACGAAATTCGTTTGATAATCAGTAGAGCCATAGAAACGCAGCGAACACGAGTACCCTTAAAATCAAGTCACAACATCAATCGCTTTTGTGCCCGTCATAATCCTGAACCGTTCAAGCACATTTAAACACCACTGAACAAACTCTCTCGTAATATGTTTGTTATGCGTGCTTGCTGTATGCATTGCTTTCAAGGCCATAAGTGGCATTAGTCTGAAACATACTTTGACGTCACAAAGCACGGAACACAAGCGTGCGTGAAGACATTCAGAAAATTCATTGTTGGTCCAGCAGTTTGGTAATCGACAGAATCGGACTTTAATTTTTTTCGTCATCACAATCAATTTTACTTTAATTAAGACTAATCAGCATAAAAACAAATGAAAACTCTCTGATGATTTTTCTATAAAGGGTGGGTATAAAATAAAACACGTATTTAGTGATTCTTACCATTAACCGAAATCAGCCATAGTTTTTTGTTTTTCTCTTTTGTGTAATTGTTGTTAACACAAACACACCTAATTAAAACAAAAACAGTGTCTAAATGATGCTCGGTGTTGGAGATTTGGAAGTTTATTTAATTCAAAGAGAGGTAATTTAAGAAAAGGTCGTAAATTAAAGGTTTTGAACTGCGATTTTGTTCGTTTGATAAGCGGACCTGGAATTTTTAGTTGATTTTACATCGCCGGACGTTTCTGGCTGCCATTTATCATAAAATGTGCTACCTTTTCGCTATTGACTTCCTGTTGATAATGGAAAAAGGTGCTTTCATATTAGGTTCAATAACCCTTCCAGATAAGAAGATGAGATCAAATCAGCACCAATTTTCTTGTGTCTGACGTTTGAGAAGCATTTTGGTTTCATTTTTGTTTTAACATCTTTACTGGGTGAAAATGGGCCGTTACTTTTTTGTTTGAGTATATATGCTATAACTATTCGACCTTCTGATCTACACGTATCCCCCTATTCCCTACCCCCTCCCAAAATAATATGTTAGCCTTTACTATGGTGTTATTATTATTTTTATTTAATTTATTCATTGTCTTTTCACAAAGCTGTATGTTTTATGTTTTTTCTCTCTTTTCTGATCTCTTCCCTACTTTGTTTTCCAATACATATTCACCTCTCGACAGGCATAACCTAGTCTAGCTCCTAGACCTTGATGTGTTTGTCAATTTTACTTTACGTTTCATTCATTATAAATTGATTTCATATAGCCAGTCTTATCTCTTTCTCTCTTTGACATCTTTGATATCCACACCTAATCACAAATATTGCTATCATAGAGGAAAGAGGGAGATTAAAGAAATTATTATTTTAAAATGAAATTATCATCTATAAAAAAGAATATGATATCAGACTAGTAGCTAGTCTAGGCATAACCATGCGTGGATCCAGAAAGTTTTTTTTCGGAGGATGTCCAACTTTTGACAACTTTTTATTTTTTTAGTTGATGATTGGATCCAAATGCCATTAATTTCGGGCCATCATCGCCCCGCCAGGGAAACGCCATTTCATCACTGGCGTGCCAATGATGGTCCATAATTGAATGCTGGCTTAGCGGCATTGTGTTTTCACAGGGAATCCGGACCAGTATTGCTAAGAAACCCTATATTTTTGTGATTTTTCAGAGGGGGTCCAGACCCCTGTCCGCCCTCTGGATCCGCGCATGTCTCTTCTCTGTTGAGATGGTAGTAAACAGAGAGGGAAGGGCCTTAGCATTAAAGGCTCCCTCCGCCATTGTCAATGTCAATGCATGCGCCTTATCACAAATTAATAATTTAACAGGATCTGTGGGTTTTATATGATAAGGTCAGAATCTAAGACATGGCTCCAGGAAAAAACTTAAACAAACTTGGTAGATGCTACATTCCAAATATCAAGGTTCTAGGACTGGAGATTTTAGACAAGTCTATTTTGCTTATACTTTTCCCTATATGAGCCTATGTAAAACACGTGACCCTCGGGGCAGGACCATTTTTGGCCCTCAGTGACATTATGTGAACAACTTTGACCAAATATCAAGGCTCTAGGACTCAAGACAAGTTTCAGAGAAGAATATATTTCAAAGTTTTTGAGAATCTTATTCTAGCTCACTTGACCTATTTATGCGAAGGTCTGAAACCTTTGAACAATTATCGAATTATCGAAGAATGCCATATCAGAGTCAATCCTGCCAAGTTTTGTCCAAATAACGCCCGTTATTTAGAAGATGATTTCCTTTAAAACAATTGTCGACGACGCATGATGCATGACGTACAGCTGACAATGGACGCATATGACTCAGCTGAGCTTGAAATCAATATTCTTGCTGTCTCTGTAACTGACCAGATATGTTGAATAAAGCCTGGTCGCACACTCCAAAGACAAAATATCTCATTGCGTCGCCCATTTTATATTGGCAGGTCATCAGAGTATGGCTACCCTTATACTTGTTTGATTTCTGTAGGTACTGTCTATTCTGCTTGACTTGCAATTGCTTTGACTGGCTGTCACTTCTAACATTACTGTCAAGTTATTTGTGCTTTATAATATGCAACTTTAATCCGCATAGATTTTTCAGTTCTTTTCCACAAACACCGCATTGGTAAGGTTTTGTTGGTGAGTGAACATATTTCATATGACGATCACAATTGCATTTCTTTGTAAATGACTTTAAACATATCGTACACCGATATGATCCCTTATCTTCATGGCTAAATAATTTGTCATAAACACCATTGTGCATTTTCATATGTCGAACTAAATTCCAATGGCGGTTACATGTTTTATTGCAAGCGCCACAATGATAAACTTTACCTTGTTCTTGTTCTTTTATTCGGCATCTATTTTCTATTACGTGACGTTTGAGGTTATGTTCGCCTTTAAAGACTTTGTTACAATTCCCGCACAACATTTTTTCAGCTTTATGCGTTTTTTTTATGTCTGCCTAGGGCTGAAATGTATTTAAAACACATATTACATGTTTCACATTTATATTTCCTATCATCTGAGTGAAACGCACGATGTGAATACATATTCTTACGGGTGTTGAATCGTCTATTATCAGTCACCCCTTATATTAACTGAATTGTTTCAACAAAACCTAATAAACGTTTCCTATCTCACAGCATGTAACCTTTATCAGGTCATGATGACTTTGCACGTTTTGAATAATGTTGCTAATGACGCTGAATCAACAGAAAAATAAAAAAATATGTCATACTCGCTAGTTTGATGGGTAAACTGATAAATAGAATACAAGGTTCGCGTCTTTTGATATCAAGTTTACCAGGTTCGGCTTTGAGAATGCATGTTGACTCGCCCAGCAAGCCTCGCGATGTCAACATGCGTTCTCAAAGCTTTGCCTGGTAAACTTGATATCAAAATACACTCACCTAGTATTCTCTATTTACATATTTCACATGAGTAAGGTAGAGGCTCTCCTGTGTGAATTCTCATATGCTCTTTTAGTGTACTCTTATCACAGAAATGAGCCGTGACGTGATTTCCAACAATGTGGCATTTTGACGAGTGTAGACTCAGACGAGCCTGTGCAGCCTTCTTTTAAGCTTAGAAACTCCAAATGATGTTCAGTCAGTAGCTTAACAGTCGAAGAATATATAGGCGACTAGCAAAGGCTCTGATCAGTCTGCGCGTATGCGCAGGCTGGTCTGTGCCTTTGCTGGTCGCACATACCACATTGTTGGAAATCTTATATCACGGCTCAAATCCTTTTGACAAATCTCACATTTAGGAGATCTCTCTCCGGCGTGTATTCGTTCATGTGTTCGTCTTAGACGAGCTGCAGCAAATGTTTTCTCACAGAAATGACAAGGGAATGGTTTTTACCAGAATGTGATCTCTTGTGTACTATATAACGGCATTTGTCAATATAACTTTTATCACATAAATCACATTTGTATGGCCTCTCACCAGTATGAATAAACACATGAGATTTCAGATGACCAGCATTAAGAAATAACTTCCCACAGTAGACACATTTGTGTGTTCGTTTCTTCGGTGGTTTAAGCAAGCCTATCGTATCTACTGTTTTGTTCATGTCTATTGGTTCTCCGAAAACTGTTGACATCTCTAAAACATCTGCTGTTTTATTCATGTCTGTTGGTTCTCCGCTAACTACCATACCTGGTGCTTTGTTCAAGCCTGTTGTTTCTACTATTATCAATGGCATTTCTTTCATATCTGCCATTTTGTTTAAGTCTGTTGTTTCCTGTATTACTGTTGGTTTTTCTTCCATATTTGCTTCTTTGTTCAAGCCTGTTGTTTCTTCTCTAACGGTTGGCATCTCTGTCACATCTGCTATTTTGTTCAAGTTTGTGGTTTCTGACCAGCCCCATTAATGCTACATTTGGCTCCACTTATACAACTCTTCTCCTAATCATTTTGATTTGGTAACAGTCATTAGAATCCTTATGGCTGCAGTCTTGTTCTTAATTAACACGTACCTGTATACCCTGGTAAGACTGAAAAGATCAAAATATAATTATTCAAGGGGTAAGGGTTCGAGCCTCACCAAAGTCACTGATTTGTCATTGAGCAAGACACATTAATCCTTGCTTAGTACTGGTTCAAACCAGGAAGACCCGTCCAAACATAACTGAAAAGTGTTGACTGGGATGTAAAGAATCAAATCAAAGAAACACACAACTGTACTGTTGTTCACAAAAAAACCCAATCGCTGCAATGAAGTTGAGAATTCTAAAATATTTTAGCATATTCATATTTTTCTGAAGAATATTGCTACTGGCATGTTACTGAAGAAAATAGAAAGGACTTTCACCTTGCTAAGCTAACGTGTAGCCGTTTGAGCTATTTCGCCAGTTCTATGTTAAGGCGTTCAATAATCATTATATGGATATTACTTTGTGTGTACGCAGAAAAGCCAAAATTTCAAAAATTTAAGCCAATTTGAAAAGTATTAAAATCGAAACGATCAACATCAACAATTTCGTAAAAGACTTGGTTTTGAAATAACACAGCAAGTCTTCTCCATTTTCCCATTTAACTGGATACTGTATGATTTTGGTATTATAGATACTAAAAACAAAAAAAGTAATTTTACATTTTTTACTACCAAATATATCTATACTCGTTTTGATTTTAACCAAATAAAAATTGCAATGAGCTCCTGGGACATGCCCTTACATAATTAACGAAGCACGATTTAGGCATATTTATCTTCCTTCGACTTACCTGTGCTTAATGAAAGACACAGAATCAGCCTTTCCTTACAAAATCCTAGTATACCTATGATTTGAAAATAATCACACGCTATTTTAAGGGCAATTATTGCCCCATAACACAACTGCCAAACATTTGGTCTTTGGCGTATGGTTGGTTTTTGGCAGTATCTAAAGGCTGGTTAAGATTGAAATTATCTCCCTTTGAATTAAAAACAATAGTAAAGGATCATTGACACTTGCTATGGGTAAATGCCTATGGTTTTCAGTAAAAATAAAAGTTTGTCAATAGTCCCTTTCTTCACCTTGAAGCGACCCTGACCTGAGTACTTGATGGCTGTGAAATCCGTTTTCGATATTAAATGCTTTAAGGATTTAAAATTTTGGGTAGAACAATCAGTTTTGCATTAAGATATATAGAAATCCGAAAACATTTTTTAAAATATCATTCCCCCCCCCCCGTGTGCCAGCAAAAGCTTTTGCATGTATATGTGTTACCATATTTTACACATTGTATGGAAGTGGCTTGCTGGCACAAGGGGGGGGGGGAGCTCAGCAGCTCAAAAACCCAGGGCCTAAGCCCATAAAATGCCTTTTCTACCAAATAAGAAATTAATGAAAGTAATGAAGTTTTCTAGAACCAACCTCCTAAATTGCTTTGTATTCTGTGCTAGTTTAATATAAATTACTTAAAGATTAAAAGTAGAATAAGCAAGGTTTTATGCATTTTTTCATAAGAAAAAATCTCACTGTTATTAAATGACACATTATTTTGCAAACGTCCTGTACTTACCTATTTGCATGCTAGGGAAGTGTTCATGTTTTTATTTTCGTCTGCTGACTTTCTTCAAAATTAAGTTTTTAAAAATAAACCACCCAGGACCAGCATCAGAGTGTCAAACAGTGTGGATCCAGATCAAGACTGACATTCTGTTGGTCTTCATCTGGGTTCAAACTGTTTGCAAAAGGCTATTGGCAGACGACAAAATTATCCACTGGCATGCAAAGAGTTGTAACAGGTAAATACTTTAGTGTTCAATATATTGTCTCATATAGGGATATACAGGCATATGTATACCATAAATATTCGGACACTTTAGATACATTCAACATGCTATGCCCTTTAAACAAAGCAAAAGTAATATTCAAAAGATCTAGTTAAAGTAAGTAAGGTTGCAAAGATCAGGAATCGATACAATCAAGTACCACACCTGACCCAGGATACCAATGGGAAAGTGACAAACTCACAGAAGACACCACAAACGAGAGCCAAGAGGTCAGCCCTTTCCCAGCAGGTGACCACGAAGCACATATAAACAGACGCGCACAAAACATAGCAAACACAAGACAGAACAAAAACATAAAAGATCCACAAAAGAAGTACCGCCTTGGAACGGTCAGTAAAATATTTTAAATCAGTTTTACTTTCCTATGCTAAATGGGACACTTTCATTCCTTCAAAAATATTTATTTCTTTTGTTGAGCTTTCAGTGGTACATGTAGTCAAAAATGTACAGGTAACTTCTAAATTATTTCCCCAAAATTATTTTATTACAAAACATATTTTGTTTTTAAAACAATTTCATCAATAATCGTTATTCGTTAATACTCTGCATATAGTATGTTCAATAGATTTCACCATGCCTACCAAATAAATCAAGAAAACGTGCAGAAGTCACTTTTTAAAGTACTTTTTATTTTCATGAAATTTCAGACCCCTTCCCCTTTCTACCCGCCATAACTCTCGAATGTGTAGGAATTTTGAAAATATTTTGCTAGCTGGCTCTTGCCATTAGATTCACCTATTGCACCGATACTACAGGCACCACACTAGAAGCTTAAAAGTAGCGTTCTGGGTATCAGAAAAATAGGCGTATAAGGCCCAAACCGTCAATGATCCTTTTAGTCCTTTCTAAAAGCCTTTGTGACATTTTATTTCTTTATTCAGTGATTCGTTTTGGATCTCTTCGGGAGTGTTTGACAAGATCATCTGATAAATATTTCCATCGGTTTGGAAGAAAAATGGCCAACATTTTTTTAAAGGAAAAATCCATATATAGCACTGTAAAGTTTACAAACGAAAGGGCCATTGCGCCCTGAGTCACTCGCCTGAGAGCAGCTGTTTATAAAGGTTTAGGATAGCATAGCTACTCTCAAAGTCCAGCAATAAGTTTTGATAGATCAGCAGTTAAGACATTACATGAGCTGTGTCCACAAAATTAACATGATGTAGGACCTTAACTTTTCTTTAAGGTTAAGTAAACCAAGGGACCTCGGTGTTAGGGCAGACCATTCTTATGAAATATCATACCTTATTTTTGTCGTAAATTGGGAAAGACGTTGCAAAATTTGTCGTCTGCTGCAGTTGTGTTTGGCGCTTTAAGGGTTAAACAACAATTCAATAGCATGTTTTTCAGACTGGGATTTTAAAATTGTCCAATTGTCCAAAAGTGATTCTTTTCAGAAAAAGCTGATTTTTCCGCCTTGCATGTTTATTGGGGACCCTGTGCTTGCATTTAAAACCACAAAAGTAAACTGCATTGTGAATAATTTTCATTGCCATTGCTTCCAAACATGATATATTCACTATCAAAACACCTCACATTATCAACACCATATAACACTATCCCTCATTTCGACTATGACCTTTGAACCTTTTACAGCCATTGTCTCATCAGGTTTAACATAACAAGTGAGAATAATGACTTTGGCTTCAATAGTATTCAAAAATCAACTAATGATTTTCCCCCAATTAAAATGCACTGGGAAGCAAATTTGACATTGATATTAAGTAGGTCAAGGTCAACATAGGATTATCATTTGAACAAACTTGGTAGGCCCCACATCCCAAATGTTACATACCAAGTCCCAAGGTCATCTGCCTTCTGTTATGGAGAAGATTTTTAATTACTTTACCACATATGGGCATGTCTACCATCTTGATCATGCAACCAGAACAATTTGTTTAATTTTTGGCTAACCTAAGGAGTCTTCATATGAAAACAAGGTTCAGTTGACCTAGTAGTTTCTGAGAAAACTATGTTTAATATATTGATGGGACTACAATATGAGCGACCTTGACTGAAAGGCCATAGGTCGACCTTGACCTTTGGAACTAAATTATAGCCATTGTAACATTAAGTTTAATCATATCAAGTAAGAATAATGCTTTTGGCTTCAATAGTTTTTATTAAAATCAAGTTTTCAAACATTTACCCAATTTTAAATGCATTAGAACGTAGCTTTGACCTTGACGTTATGTAGGTCAAGGCCAACTTAGGATTATCATTGGAACAAGCCTGGTAAGCCCCACATCTCCAGTGCTACATACAAAGTCCCTTGGTCATCAGCCTTCTGGTTCTGGAGAAGAGTTTCACCATATGTGACCAGGACCATTTGATCAAACTTTCGTTCCCGCATCCTAAGGAGTCTCTATATATGAAAATTGATTTTAATTGGCCCAGTGGTTTCAGAGGAGAAGCTGTTTGAAAATGTTGATGGATGGATGGATGGACGGTCGACGGATGGACAGACGGACGTCAGAGTCATTTAACAAATAAAAAATCAACAACAAACGAGAGGACCTGAAGGTCATGAGGTGCTCAACTGATATCGATTTACACGATCTGCTAAATGATTTTAAAATAAGTCAAGATTAACCTTGGCGTATTATTTTGATTTATTTTGTTTGGCCCACACCCCTTATGGCATTCCCAAGACCCAATGCTAGATGTAAATACAGAAACCCAAGATCATTGGCTTTTTGGTTCCATCGAATATTTAATATATATGGGCATGGTGGCCATTTTGGTCCAGTGACCTGAAACAAATATCATACTTGTATTGGTTTATCTAATGAATACTCCATATGAGATTTGAGTTCAAACAGCCCAGTCAGGTTTCTAAGAAAATGATGTTTTGATATGTTTGTGGCAATCCAAAATGAGCGGCCTTGGATGAAAGTTCAAAGGTAAGCTTGACCTTTGGTACTTATATAAATCTATTGTCTCACTAGGTTAAACATTTCTGGCAAGTATTATGATTTTGGCTTTAACGGTTATCGAAAAATAAAATTTTGAAGATTCTTCAAAATATAAATGCATTCAGAATCTTTGTTGTAAAGCAGGTCAAGTAGAACCCAGAATTTTTAACATTTGTGCAAACCTTTTAGGGCCCATATGCCGAATTCTGAATACTTTGTCCCAAGGCCAATTGCCTTTTGGTTACAGAGAATATGTGGATGTGACTGCTATCTTGGTCATGTGACCATAAACACTTGAAAAAATGTCCTTCCCTCAACTTTAGAAGTCTCCATATGAAATTTGACTTCAATCAGTCCAGTGATTTCTGAGAAAAATATGTTAAGATATGTATGTGACAGTAACGAGCGAACTTATTTGAAAGGTCAAAGGTCAGGTTGATCTTAGGTACTTATCTATAACCAATGTCGCATTAGGTTAAACATATATAGCAAGTATAATGATTTGGGCCTTACAATTTATGGAAATATGAACATTTCAAGATTTTTCCCATATAAATGAATAAGGAATCAAATTGGACCTTGTCGTAAAGTAGCTCAAGGTGAGCCAAGAATCATCATTTGTGCAAACTTGGTAGGGCCCACACCCCGAATGCTACACACTAAGTACCAAGGCCTTTTGGTTCTGGAGAAGAAGATTTTTAAATGGTTTTACCATATATGGGCATGGCGGCCATTTTGGTCATTTGACCGAAGCCATTTGCATAAATTTCCATTTCCCTGCCCTAAAAAGTCAAAGGACCTCGGACAGTTTCCTTTTCAATCTGCCCAAATTTAGACAGCCTGTGGCTAGGATGATGCATAACTGACAACAATAGTGTTATGCTTAAATCAAACCCTTACATTTAGTGCACCTACCAAAATAAAATTATTTTGAAAATATTACATAATTATGCCAGGACTCTAGGGTTTAGGGGGTGGGGTATTTTTTGTGACCAAATTTTATTTCACAGAAAGTCAAAGTTTTGTCGAGTATTCACCTAAATACATGTAAATATTATGTTTGCGGCATAAAACTTGAGACGAAAGTTTGCATAAAATTTGAGTTTAGAAGATTTCATTGTTTCATCTTAAGAAGTGTGCTGTCAATTACTTTTGACTATTACCTGTAATGTTCCAAGTCAACCAGTTTGACTTGTGCACTGAGGTGTATCATATCTGCGTACTGTATTAGTCAAAGTCTAGATAAGCACAGTTTCTGAGCGTAAAATCGTTAATATTTTTTTCACACATCAGATTAAACCTAAAATTCGGTGCTTAAAAGAACCGTCTCATTATGAAATGAGGCTATTAATTACTTAGTAAGCACTCATAACTAAAGCCCTGATAAATGCCATTGCAAATTGATATTTACCTACAGGTTTTTACAAAATAAGGTTCTAATAAGTTTTTAGAAAAATAAAGTGTTTTGAGCATTTCGACATCGTCCCCCCCCCCCCCCCCCCGAGATCAATCATGCTGTTTTATATGATGTGTGAAATGTAAAACTACAATTGTATGCAAAAGGATTAGTTTGGTCACGGGGGGGGGGAGGGAAAGCGCCTCAATAAAACGTTCTCTATTTTCTATATGTTGAATAGCAAACACAGAGTTTTCAACCCATATTTTTCAATTGGTACTTGTCCAATGAGAAAACTGCTTTTGTGGATAAGTCGAGGGTTGAACCTACTATCTTTTTCATAGAAAAAATATAATTTTATTTAAAACTATTCTCTGGCCATTTTATGGGCAATCCTTCATTAAGACTGTCCGAGGTCCTTTGAGTTCAATTGGCCGAATGGTTTCTGAGAAAATATGTCTTGATAAATTAACGGGAATCCAATATGAGTGACCCCAGGTGAAAGGACAACCTTGACCTTTGGAACTTATTTATTGCCTCATTAGGTTAAGCATATCTAGTGATAATAATGACTTTGGCTTCAACAGTTTTAAAAAAAATCATATTTAAAAAAAACCCCATTTAAATGCATTAGGAAGCAAATTTGGCCGTGACGTTTAGTAGATCAGTGTCAAGCTTAGGACAATCAATTGAACAAACTTGATAAGCCCCACATCCCCAATGCTACATGCCAAGCATCAAGACTATCGGCCTTCTGGTTCTGGAGAAGAAGATTTTTAAAGGCATTTTATCATATATGGCCATAGCGTCCATCTTGGTCATGTGATCTGGACCATTTGAACAAACTTTTGTTCCCCCATCCTGAGGAGTCTCCATATGAATTTTGAGTTTAATTGGTCCAGTGGTTTCAAAGGATAAGATGTTTGAAAATGTTGACGGACAGACTGACGGACAGAGGACGGACGCCGGAGTCATTGGTGCACTAATAGCTCAACTCGGGAGACTTTGGCTCAGGTGAGCTAAAAAACACGTGGCTGTGACGTACGGAGCCACCATGTGAACCATTACTTAAGCAGCAGATAAAGTGTCATGCTTTATATATTCTTTATTTTTTTTACTCAAGACAATCATACATAACATGGAATATGAGGTACAAAGATATACAAATTAGAAACAAAAATATACATAATAAAGATAGGTACCAGAACAACAAGCGCCCGCGAGGAAGCGAATTCTTTCCTTAAAGAGCAATTCCTTAAGGTATGGAAAATCACTTTTACCACATTAGGTGAGCTCCCTTGAGTGTTACTATATTCATTACGCACGTGCGTATACTGAGTAATGGGAGCTACGCTAACAACATGGTGCAATATAATCGTACACACCATGTAGTCTGTAACACTGTTGCAAAAGGTAAAAAGAAGTTTTAGACATTTTGTGTTAAAGCATTTTTTAATACTCATTTGACCTCACAGAATGATGCATTGTGGGATAGAATTTTAATGATGCGGTCTTTAATCTTTTGATGCATAAACAATGTTGTTTCATTTCAATTCATTTTTAAAACCTTATCATATGACCTTTATTTTTGTGAACAGTATAATATATATAAAAACACCCTTGCTTTCGAGCTACACAGGATCAGAAACTGATACAGATTCACACAATAGATAAACACAGAGAGATATAATGAATCAACTGAGCCGATAGATGCTGTAAATATTTTGCCTCTAGCGAGATTCGAACCCACGACCATGACATCTCCGCCTAGCACTACACCAGACATCGACGCTACCAATTGCGCCACTGAGGATAAGCAGTGGCGCAGTTGGTAGCGTCGATGTCTGTCTCTCTTATATCTCTCTATATATACTGTTCACAAAAAGTAAGGGAGATTCGAATATCAAAAATAATAACACTTACCAAACTAATACAGCTAATATGAATTAGCCAAGTCATCTCACAGACAATATGAATACAATTTTCTAGGATTAATCTGGTCACGTATTTCTGAGACAATCATATTTAGGCCATGGGTAGCCTTACAATTTTCACACGTGAATATCACGATGACAGATTATGCAATGGCTATCTTTATCAAAACAAAACATCCGTTCTTATTTATTTTTTCAGTTTAGACTTTGTTGTGATCTGTTTATCCTCAATGTCTGGAATACTTAAGAAATAGATCAGCTCCAGCAGTGAATTGTTGAGTAATAATTCACTGTTTGGAGGTCAGTTGTAAAGAAGATCAAATCATGAGCGCGCAGCGCGAGTGATTTATCGTCGTACAACTGACCGACAAACAGTGAATTATTACTCAACAATTCACTGCTGGAGCTGATCTATTTCGATTCTAACACACAATAAACGACAAAAACACATTTGAAGTCATCAGCTTCTTCCAACTTTCCGCCATTGCACTGAAGAACTCCCGCCAATACTTAGGCTACATCGCATACGTTTACATGTAATTGTACCGTCTTTCAAGCGTAAAAATGACGTTACACCGTCTAACGCTATGAATGACGTCATTTTCCAGTGACGTCAGCTATCATACACTTTTGCGGTGAATTATTGTCCGATATATCACAGTGTGCTATCGTTGGCTCTATAGGCGAGGTGTGTTAGAATAGGCTATAATATGTCACTTTTTAATGAATTATGTCATTTTTCACATTTTGTCACCACCGTATCACCTAACTATGGTACACGACAAAAAAAATCTTATATCTTAAATGCATCTATAGCATGCATAATGGAAAGCATGTCGAAATGTTATGATATGTTTTGTGAAATTTGGGTCTTGCCCCTTGTTTCTTTGGCGCGCCCATAAATTATGCAGGAAAACTGGCCTACATATTGCGCGCTCATAAATTATGCAGGAAAACTGGCTTACATAGTACTCTAAGTACAGACAAAATTATATACGCGACAAATTAGGAGTTTTATTTCTAGAGTTTTTATGTCCCAATATCCCCTACTTATTGTGGACAGTATATATCAGTAGCCTAATTTTGGTACCACTGCCGATCACTTTATGACCATACAGTAAAACCTGTGCAAAACCACTCAAAATAGACAAAACACAGATCTTTATGACATATTGTAGCTTAATGAAGGTCGAAGGTATTGCAGAATGCTTCCCTTGGAGCATTCTGTAATACTTTTGACCTCCATCAAGCGATATTTAGTCTTGAAAACCATTTTTTGTATTTTTGAGAATTGACGTTTTACACAGGTTTTACTGGTTTTACACAGGTTTTACTGTACTTAACATGACTATACTAAACAGATCAAAAGTTTGTTCTAATGCAACAGTTATAAACATGTATCTAGTTTTTTTACATTGGCGAAGAAATTGAAACTAATATACACATTAAATGCAATTAACAATTAGCAATTTAAAGGGTTCCTCTAAATGTATATTAGTTTCATTTTTTTTTTCACCAATATGAAAAAATAAATATACTTAAAGCCATTAAAAACGCAACTGGAACAAGTGTTATTTTTCCTATAAATATCAGCTTGATACACTTTGTCTTTGTACTAACAAGCGTCCCTAACGTAGGAGAACGTTTTACCAAAACTTGAGAACAATTGCACACTTCTGCAAAAACTTTTGGTGAAAAATGACAAATTCATCAAATTTTCTGGTAACCATATTAAAACTTGAAATTTTATTCAATTTCAGCGTGCAAGTACTGCGTTTCACTTAAACAATTCAAAAAACGGTTTACAACACAAAATTCACTTTGCTGGAAGGACCTAAAATTTATGTTTTAAATTTAATTTTTCGTGAAATTTCCCCAAAATTTGAGAAATCAATTAAGCTTCAATTTAACTCAATCATTTAAAAAATTGGCATATGTTGGTTGTAAGATCGTAACCTATGGTTATCATTTATTGCAATATTTACCGTCGAAAGTGTCGCATTTTCGTTAACTTCCGGTTTTCATGCTGAAACTTTGATGCCCATTTTGAAGGTCATAACTTCAAGACAAATAAAAAATCTGTTGCGTGTGCATAGACTGTAGAGCAATGTTTGAATCCAAAAGAGCCATTCATAATGAAGATCTGATATCCAGATTAATAAGGTGATTTTGCAGTTTTTGTGTGGAAGTTTGGGTTGTGTCCCTTTTTCAAAAATACAGCCTGGCTTATCTGGACTGCTTTATCTGCACCAAAAGAATATTGACTTGATATCGCGACCATAGGTTTATGCTTTTAATTTATAAGAATGATAAAATAGCATTAAATCTCGAGGTAGGTTATACTGTAAAAGTTGCGTTTTTACTGGCGTTAAGTATATATGTTTATAACTGTTTCAAAACTTGTTTTGAGTAGTATATATGTAAAATATTAATTCCCATGAGGTTCCTGTCACTCTGATGAGCCATTATTGTATACTCAATTTGGTTGGGTAATAACCGCATATTATCACAAATTTAGGTACTGAAGCCCATAGCTAGTGTGTGTAGCTGAGCATTATGCTTGAATATTGACTAGCTGCTAACTCAGATGTACAGTAAAACCTGTATTAAAAGGCCATTCTAAAATATACCAAAGTAGAGGACCTGACGGTCCTGAAGCGCTCACCTGATCTCCTAAATAATGTTAAAATATGTCAAGATCAACTAGGGCTTATAATGAAACATATTTTGATTTATGGGGGTTGTAGCCATTTTGGTCCAGTGACCTAAAACAATCTAATGAACACTCCACCAAACAGCCCAGTGATTTCTGAGGAAAAGGTGTTTAGATAGGTATGTGACAGTCCAAATGAGTGGCCTTGGATAAAAGGTCATAGGTCAGCTTGACATTTGGTACTTATATAAAACCGTTGTCTCATTAGGGTAAACATTTCTTGCAAGTATCATAATTTCGGCCTAAACAGTAATAGAAAAATGAACATTTCAAGATTTTTCCCATATACATGTAAATACATTAGGAATCAAATATGACCTTGCCATAAAGTAGGTCAAGGTCAACATATATTCATCATTTGTTTAAATCTGGTAGGGCCCACATCCCCAATGCTACATACCAAGTCTTAAGGCCATTTGGTTGCAGAGAAGAAGATATTTAAAGGGTTATTACCATATATTGGGCGTGGTGGCCATCTTGGTCATGTGACCAGTACAATTGGTACAATTCTGGCTAACCTATCATAAGGAGTCTTCATATGAAATTTGAGTTCCAATGGCCTAGTGGTTTCTGAGGAAACTGTGTTTTAATGTGTTGATGGGATTCCAATATGAGTGACCTTGGCTGAAAAGTTAAAGGTCAAGCTTGACCTTTGAAACTTATTTATAGCCATTGTCTCATTTGGTTTAACATATCAAGTGAGAATAAGGACTTTGGCTTCAAAAGTTTTCAAAAAGTGAACTTTTTTTTAAAAAAAAAACCCCATTTAAATGCATCAAAAGAAAATTTGACCTTGACGTTAAGTAGGTCAAGGTCAACTTAGGTTCATCATTTCAACAAACTGGGTAGGCCCCACATCCCCAATGCTACATACTAAGTCCCAAGATCATCAGCCTTCTGGTTCTGGAGATGAAGATTTTTAAATAATTTTTACAATATATGGGCAAGGCGGCCATCTTGGTCATGTGACCTAAATTTTTTGCATAAATTTTGGCTAACTTATCATAAGGAGTCTTCACACGAAATTTGAGTTCAATTGGGCCAATTGTTTGTGAGAAAACTATGTTTTAATATATTGATGGGACTCCAACATGAGCGACCTAGGCTGAAAGGTCAAAGGCGAACCTTGACCTTTGGAACTTATTTATAGCCATTGTCTCATTAGGTCAAACATATCCAGTGAGATTAATGACTAAAGCTTCCAAAGTTTTCAAAAAAATCAACTTTTCAGAAATTTTCCCATTTAAATGCATTAGGAAGCAAATTTGACCTTGACGTTAAGTAGGTCAAGGTCAACCTAGGATCATAATTTGAGCAAACTTGTTAGGTCCCACAACCCTTATGCTACATACCAAGTCCCAAGGCCATCGGTCTTCTGGTTCTGGAGAAGAAGATTTTTGAAGGGTTTTTACCATATATGGGTGTGGCGGTCATCTTAGTCATGTGACCAGGACCATTTGAACAAACTTTCGTTCCTCCATCGTAAGGAGTCTCCATATGAAAAATGAGTTCAATTGGCCCAGTAGTTTCAGAGGAGAGGTGTTTGAAAATGTTGACGGACGGACACCGGACACCGGAGTCACTGGTATGCCTTCGGCTCAGGTGAACTACAAATGTTTTTCAAGACTAATTATCGCTTAATGCAGATCAAAAGTATTGTAACATTCTGCAATATTTTCGACCTTCATTAAGATACCATTTGTCAAACAGATCTTTGTTTTGTCTTTTTTGAGTGGCCGTTTTACACAGGTTTTTTGAAGAGACCGTCCAAGGCAACCACTTTCATTGTCAGACGATACATGACAGAAGGCTGACAAGGGACATTAGACGATCACAAAAGCTCACCTTGAGCAAATGGCTCAGCTGAGCTTAAAATCAATTCCCTCGTTGTCTCTGTAACTGACCTGATATATTTGATAAAAGCCTTGTTTCACGCCCAAAAGACAGAATTTCTGTAACTACTGTCTATAGTCAATTTTGCTTGACTCGCATATGCTTTGACCTGGCTATTTTTTTTAATATGACTGCCAATTTATTTGTGATTTGACATATGCATCTTTAATCCATCTAGGCTCTTCAGTTTCTTGTGATTTAGCATATGCGACTTTAACCCACGTAGGTCCTTCAATTCTTTTCCACAAACACCACATTGGTAAGGTTTTGTTGACGAGTGAACATATTTCATATGACGAGTACAATTAGATTTCCTAGTAAACGGCCGTAAACATACAGTGCATCGATATAATTCCTTCTCTTCTTTGTCTAAAAATTTGTTATTAACAGCATTGTGCGCTTTCACATGTCTAACTAAATTTGAGCGATTGCTTTGTGTTTTATGGCAAATCCCGCACTGGTAAATTTGACCAGTTTCCTTTTTTTGACACCTATTGTCTCTTACATGACGTTTGAAATTGCGTTCACCTTTATATATTTTGTTACAATTTGCACACATAAACCTAACAGCCTTATGTATATTAATGTGATCGTGTAGGTCTGAATAGGATTTAAAGCGCTTTTCACAAATGTCACATTTATAATTCCTCTCATCTGAATGACTCCGACGATGTAAATACAAATGGCTGTGCCTGATAAATTGTCGATTACATATCTCACACGAGTAAGATGCCTCGCCTGTGTGAATTCTCATATGCTCCTTTAGGTATGCTTTATCACAGAAATCCTTTTGACAAATCTCACATTTAGGCCTAACTCTCTCTCCAGTGTGTATGCGCTCATGACTACGTCTACGACTAGCTGCAGCAAATGTTTTCTCACAAAAATGACAAGGGAATGGTTTTTCACCAGAATGTGATCTCTTGTGTACTATATAACGACATTTGTCAATATAACTTTTATCACATAAATCACATTTGTATGGCCTCTCACCAGTATGAATAAACACATGAGATTTCAGATGACCTGCATTCAGAAATAACTTCCCACAGTAGACACATTTGTGTGTTCGTTTCTTCGATGGCTTCTTAAAGTCTGCCATACCTGCTGTTTTGTTCTCGTCTGTTTCTAGTATATCTGATGTTTTGTTTAAATAGTTTGTTTCCTCTCTAACCAGCAGCACCTTAACAGTATCGTTAATTTCGTTAAAATCATATGTTTCATCTCTTACTGTTGACATTTCTAGCAAATCTGATGTTTTGTTTAAATATTTTGTTTCTTCTTTAACCAGTTGTACTTCTACAGTATCGTTAATTTCGTTAAAATCATATGTTTCTTCTCTCACTGTTGGCATTTCTACCATATTTACTATATTGTTCAAGTATGGTATTTTGCCTCCTGCTGTTGGTTGTTCTACTGTATCTGTTATTTTGTGCAAGTCACTTGGCTCTTCTCTAATGTTTGTCATATCTGATATTTTATCTTTCAAGTCTCTTGTTTCTATTCTACCTTTTGGCATCACATATTTCTTTTCTTTTTTGTTCAAGTCGACTGTTTCTACGCTAACTGTTGTCAGTCCTACCAGACCAGATGGTTTGCTAAAATCCATTTGTATATCCTTAGCTCTTGTCAGTTCTACCTTATCTGCTGTTTTGTTAAAGTTTGTTGGTTCTTCTTCAAAAGGTTTTATTTCTACCATATCCGTTGTTTTGTTAAGAGCTGCAGTATCTATTCTTGATGTGTTCAGTTCTACCATAGCAGATATTTTGTTCATGTTTGTACTTTCTTCTCTAACTACCGGTATGTCTACAGTATCCACTATTGTTTCCAAGCCTCCTTTTGTTCAAGGCTATTGGTATCACTGCAACGGTTGGTATCTCTTTAAAATTTACATTTTTCAAGCTCTTTTGTAACTGTTGTCATCTCTTCCATATCTGTTTTTGTGTTCAAACCTGATCATATATTCTAATATTTGTCAGTTTTCTTATGTTTGTGGATTCTGATAACTCTTTTCTTGTCAGTCTTGTTGATTCTAAAACTGGTTCCACTTCTACAACGCTTGTCCTTATCAATTTGGTTTGGGTACAGTGAATAACTTCCGCTTAGCTTTCAGGCTTGCTCTTCAGTTGCATATACCAATACCATCTGGCCAGACGAAAAAGAATAAACATTACTGTTAGATAATTATTTGACACTACACAATAACTTTGTTTTATTGAAGAACATATTAATATTTCAACATATCAATGCACGATGTGCAGATAGACAAGTCCAGCATGAGATTTATAGTTTGGCGTCTCGTTTCATGCTGAGATATGTTTATCAACCAGTAGTCTAGATAAAATGGTATATTTATCAGTTATATTTACCCAACAGAATTATAATTCAAACTCACTATTGGGCTGGTTTATCTTCCAAAATTAAGAGTTAACTTTAACCCTCAAAGCGCCAAGAAAAAAAAATGCGTCTGAAAATGTCGTCTGCTGAAGTCGTCTACTGCAAATAATTGCCAAACATAACTAACGAATTAAGTATAGAAGCAAAACGTGTGGACCCAGAACAGACGGCTCCTTTAGGAACAGTCTGATCTCGGTCCACACTGTTTGCCATAGAGGCTTCTTAAATACTTCCGCAGACGAGAAAAGCAGACGACTTTTGTTGCGATTGGCGCATTAAGGGTTAACCCATTCAGTGGTTACTTAAACTGTCGATTGTGTAATGCTTTATGCTTTTGTTTCTGTGTTATTTTGTATTGTTTTTTTTTACAAATAAAATTAGATTTAAACAAATGTTTAATTTTCTTGATTTAGCTATATTTGGAAACTATATACCATACCCCCGTAGAGCTAATCTAATTCTTTCATATCTACATACGAAATTTGACTTCAATATGGTATTATTTTAATGCTTTTATTATGAAATATAATTATTATTTTAATGAAATATTGGTTAATGTTGACAATGTCTTTGTGGTTCTCCTGTTGTTGATTCCTTGTTTTAAGTACATACCATTGTTTACGGGGGCTTTGTGTTGGTTTTTGCTTTGGTATGCAATTTTTTGTGGGACCTTTCTAAAATTGCAATCAACTTGACAAAGAAGAGAAAACTGGTTGCTTTGCTTTTATTGTCTTTCTGATGTCTTGTTACTGTGAGTGTTCTGTGGCTCTTCCTCGTGGTGCGGTGGGTTGGTCTGCAGTGTGTTAGTGGTATTTCCTGATCATACGTACTGACTTTTTATGCACCTTTGGTGTATATATATATAGGCCTTAATGAAATAGATGTGTGGTTCCTGTTGCATACCAACAAAATTAAGGGTAGGTAGGTAGGGAAATTATTAAATTTTGTTATAACATTTAACAAAAAAATAGTGACAAAATCTGAAAAAGTGCCCATTTTAGGTATTTTTCTCCAAAGACCACTTTAATGTTTAGGGTAGGGTTAAAAAAATTAGGGTAGGTAGGCAACAGGAACCTCATATATATTTCATTTAAGCCTTATTATCTAAAAGAACATTAACATAATTATAGGCAGTAGTCACAATTATAAGGAATAAGATTTTATAACTATCTAAACGATCAAGTTTTTATTATTCGCTACTACACAAGTATTTTGGAAACAAGAGGTTCAATGAGCTGAGCGGCTTAAAGATTTACAATTATCAGACTTGAGCTTTACAGTACAATTGCTCTTAACACTTTCAGTTCCCGTTTAATAATGTAATAAGAGTTGGCATTACACTCCGTACAGCCTGATTTCATGTATACAAATGTATATGACCCTGTTGTCTTTTTACTCCAATGTTACGTTGGGTGTCCAAACAAGAATTATCATCTTCTCACCATACAACCATTCTACAAAAATGAACCAACTGCAACACAAAGAGCCGAAAGATAGGTTCTAAGTATACTTGACCTTGACCTCAACCTTTGATTCCATGGTCATAGAGGTCATCTGGCATTCCTTGTCATTTACAATCATAAGGAGTCATTGTGCTAAATATAAATCCCATCCATTCAAAACGATGAAAATTATAGCAGCCGTAAACCTGATTTGAAGTATATTTCACTGAGAACTTTAATTTCAATTTGAAACCTTCGTTGAAGTGTACACATCATCATGATCATAAGCAATCATTGAACCAAATATGAACACCCTGGGTCAACAAATGAAAGTGAAGTTTGCGTTATGCGCCATAACATAGATTTCAAGAATTTAAAATTAAGTTTTTGAGATTGTACTTTGACTCCAAGGTCATAGCGGCGATCTCAATCTTTTGTTGCTAGTCTTATATACCATAGGCAATCATTGTACACTGACCGTTCCAAGGCGGTACTTCTTTTGTGGATCATTTGTGTAATTTTTGTCTTATGTTTGTCATGCTTTCGTGTCGGTTCATTGCTGTCTTGTGGTCACCTGCAGGGAAAGGGCTGACCGCTTGGCTCTCAATTGGGGTGTTAAATTGTGTTTTTGTTACTTTCCCATGTGGTATACTTGTTCAGGTGTGGTACTTGATTGTATCGTTTCTTGATCTTTGCACCCTTTCTTACTGTGGACTGCCTCTCTAGAAAATCACAAAGCTACCAAAAAAACTTAGCCTATCTTCAGGTTCTGTATTAAGACATCTTATAGAAGTGAAAGTTCTATAACTACTGTGTAAGCGGAAAATAGGCATTTTAATTTCATCAAGCCTGGGGTTTTTATGTTAAATACGGTACACTGGGGATCTCTTTTTAGTTGACTAATATTATCGATTGGCTGATAAATAATTCAAATGAATGAGATGATAAAGGCATCTGGGTACAAAGGTTAGCTCAGACAGCTCAGATTTAAGAAAGACATGTTTTAAAGAGAAGAAACCCAAGAAAATCAAAATGTGACTTTATACTTTAATTGAGAAATAGCAAGGGGCCTGGCCCATTGCCTTGCTATTTAGAGATGTTATGTATCATGTTTATCGATGGACATATACAGTTTATTGTTAGTCTTTCTATCAAATGGCTGTAAAATAAAATAGGAAAATCTGATTGGGCTCGCCTCTCACTGACCATTCAAAAATGACAAAAACAAAAACAAAAACAACACACATTAGATGTACAAAAAACCTTAATATATCCAGGTAGGAAAACTTTTTAGCTCTTCCGCGATCCCAGCACTGCTGATTAGAAGAGCTTAATTCCCATGATTTTTCCGGAACTAAATCCCAAGTACTCAAAACTTTACAGTGTGCAGCATTTTTCTAAGATGATTCAACACTTACCGGACTTGAAAAATATGGACAAGGTTTTATGAAGATTCAGTCACACAAGTTTATGTGAACTTCTCTTATTTGATGCTGTTCTCAATGATAAATTGCACCATTTATTTGGACTATCATAAATGAGTGTTTCAAAATTTAGATGCTTCGTTCTGTGGTGGAGGAATAGCTCAATTTGTTCAGACTATCATAAATGGATGCTTCAAATTTTGGATGAGATAAGTGCTCTTCTTTGGATATCCTTTACCTGGACTCAATGAAAACATATAGAACTTTAGAAAAAAACTATACATTGATCCATTGTAACTTATTGGGAACATTTTCACTATTAACGTTTTCATACTTTTATAATGTTCATATTTTGTATGTATATGTATAGTTTCATGTCTATATTTTCATGTACATGTCCTCCATCCTAATATTTCGAGATATTTGGAATTTTCTTTACAAGAAAAGTCTTCATTTCTGATTTTGTTTGTTTGTTTGATTTGATTCTTTACGTCCCATCAACAATCTTTCAGTTAAACAGGGACGAGTCTTTCTGGGTTGAACCAGTACTAAGCTAGGATAAATGTGTCTTGCTCAAGGACCACAACACAGTAACGCCAGTGAGGCTCAAACCTGCGGCCTAATTTCTGATTCAACAATAATGAGAATAATTTACCAGAATCATGAATTTGATTTTGATTTTTATTTGAAAAATATGACCATGTCAAAAGTAAACATTAAGCGAAAAAAATAGTATACCGTATTTACCCTAAATACTTTGACGCTAATAATTATAATTTCATGTAAGATTGAATATTTTATGCACAGAGATGGTATAAAGGGATTTCAGCTTTACTTTGTTTTACATGTCAAAATAATTAGACTGTTACCTGAAAAAAGATTTGTCCAGAGGACTGATCCCCCTCTTCCTATGAACTGAATTTTGGTCCACTTTCCCATCTAAATGTGTCATTCACAGAATAATCACAAGAATACATTTTATGAAAAACAATATGATATTGGTGAGAGTTCAAGACATTAAAAATAAGTAAACCTGGTCAAAATACATGATGCCATTAATGCATTAGACCAATATATTACTTAAGAGGAACACAAGTAATGGTTTATAATGCAGAGGGTGAGTATGCATGGAGAATAATTAAATAAATCATAAGGTGGCACTGCTGTAATTGAATATATACATAAAATCATAAATGACCAAAAGTTGACTTAAATGTCTTGAAACAATATACAATCACTAGCAAAGGGCAAATGGAATGCTGAACATTTCACATTGAATGTATCTATTGTGATCAAATCGAAGAATCGAAGATGAGTGAGATAACAAAGGGACCTGGGCACAAAGGTTCGTCTTGAACAGACAGCTCAGATTTAAGATAGATTTCGAAAGAGTAGGAACTATTTTAAAGTGAAGAAATCCAAGAAAATCATAACCTGACTTTATACTTCAATCGAGAAATTGCAAGGGGCTTGGCTCCTTGCCTTGCTATTTAGAGATTTTATTTATGGATGGACATGTACAGTTATTGTAACTATTTGTATCAAACGGCTGTAAAATAAAATACGAAAATCTGATTGGACTCGCCTCTCAATGACAAATAAAAAACAACAACATCAAATGTACAAAAAACTTAAATATACTACTTTCAACTGGCTCTGCTGATTCTTATTTTATTGCAGAACCATAACTGATTTTGTAGTCAGACTATTTTCGGCAGTTAACTCTTTGTATGCTGGGTTATCTCCAGTTATTACACCCCCTAAGCGAGGAATATATGACCGAACCTTATTTTTGTGCAGGCCCTACAATTCTATTTTCCAATTAGAAAAAATATATACTCAACGTTCCTTAGAATAAGAACGCTCAGCTGAAGTCACTGGGGGCTTAAATAGATTTTACTGTCAAATATTTGCCCTAGAATCTGCTGTTGTCAAATAATTGTTAAGAGTGCGTGGAAGCTTCCTTACTTATCCTATGTATCATCACGGGGAAGCAATCAAATTTATGAACATACTGTGTTGATACAAAGGAAAGGGCTCTCAATTCATAGACAGTCAGAGCTAAAGAAAGAACCCAGTTAAGCCACGGTTGGCCTAGCCAAAGACAAGCATCAGGAACTGACCAACCGATGAAAGTTTCATGCAGGGTCGTCATTGAGCCTGAAGTTAGATCCACCGTGAATTTCATGCATTTCTTAGTACAAAATGACGTTTTTTCATTGTTAAGCATGACAATTGAAATTAAAATTGCCTTACTGAAAAGTAGGCTTGAGCCTAAATTCCACTGTTTTTGTGACTTTCGATTTTGACCCTTTCAAATTGTCTTCCCATATACACGCACGAACAATGCATTGTATAATGACTTTGCCGCCTTTCCTTTGATCTATACTGTTCTTTTATTTCGACAAGATGCTACCTTTTTAAGGGGAGGAGCTTCAATCTGTATTATTTTGTATTTGAAAGTTATTCAAGATATACAATAACTTCTCGAAATAGAGCTCATTCCCCTGAAAACACATAGGGTAGGTGGCGATTGTAAATTCACTTTAATATTTATATCAAATATGTTCTTAAAAGGGTATACTTTGGAAGCAAAGACTACACCGAAGAACTGAAACTAGAGTGTGCATATTTCCTGGGCCAGACTAGCTAGTTTCTGCCATTTAGGCTTCATCAGTGACCCTCTAATAGTTTCAAAGTTCCACAATGAAACCCATGATCCCAAAGGACAAGAAAATAAAATCTACACTATAGTGAAGGGCAGGGAGACGTTCTACCGCCGCCACACAGTCCCAGTCACCAGCTGTAGTGAAGTCAAATATGTTCTTAAAAGGGTATCCTTTGGAAGCAAAGACTGCACCAAAGAACTGAGTTTGTTTTGATTGCGAGATCAAGGTTTTCGGGTCGCCCAAACGATGCTTGCAGAAAGCTGATAAATCGCCATCGATTGCCAAAATTTGTATTTTTACGATCGAAAATATCGTTTAAGGCGATTGGAAATACAAAATTGCAATCTCACCTTATACCATTTTATACTGATGGTGACTTAAGGGGTGTTTAGATTTAGTCGTCCTGACTTAGTCGTACATTACAAATCAGCTCGTGTAAACACTGCTATTACAGAGTCATATATGATTTTAGAGTCAGGACGACATGTAATGGGGGATAGAACTGGTTCTATTTGCCATTACAAAATCATGGCGAATTAGCCAATCAGCTTTGAGGTCGCTGGGGTTAATTGCTTTCGGAGCAAGATAAAAGAGATAACCCTAAACATGCCAGTATTTTGTCCTTAAAATGGTGTCTGCTGCATATATTCTAGTTCACTTCAGATGAGATCTTATCATTGAAGTAAACACTATAAACCCTGACCAGACTGCTTCCAGGGAACAGTCTGATCTGGGTCGATATTCTTCGCCATAACGATTACCTAAGAACATAAGCAGATGAAATAGCAGATGACAAAAGTCGTGACTTGCGGGAATGAGTTTTAACACATGTATTAGCTATAGCAATGCAACAAATGTAGAGCATGATGAGATAGCTCAAGGTGCCCAGCCAGTTTTATTCACTGTTGAAAGAAATCACACATGACATTGTAATGCCGTCTAAACAGAAAAATCATACATGACAAAATCATGTATGATTTTGTCAGGCTGACAAAATCATGCCGTCTAAACAGGCCTTTAAGGGGTGTTTAGACGGCATGATTTTGTCAGCCTGACTTAGTCATACATTACAAATCAGCTCGTGTAAACAATGCTATTACAGAGTCATGAGTGATTTTAATAGCCTGGCTGACAAGTCATGGTGAATAGGGCATGCTCTATTCGCCATGACAAAATCATGGCGAATTAGCTTATCAGCTTTGGGGTCACTGGGGTTGATGCTTTTTAGTTTATAACAGGAGCAAGATAAAAAAATTAGATAACTCTAAACAGTTTATGCCAGTATTTTGTCCTGAAAATGATGTCCTGCTGCATATATTCAAGTGCACTTCAGGCAAGATCTTATCAAGGAAATTAACACTATGAACCCTAACCGTCTGTTCTGGGTACATATTGTTCGCCATTAGACTACCTAAGAACATTGGCAGATGAGAAAGTAGATGACAAAAGCCGTGACTTGCGGGAATGAGTTTTAACACATTTTCTTAACTATAGCAATGAAACGATGTAGAGCATGATGAGATAGCTCAAGGTGACGAGCCAATTTTCTTCACTGTTGAAAGAAATCACACATGATCACACATGACATTGTCATGCCGTCAAACAGAAAAATCGTACATGGACGACTAAATCATGCCGTCTTAACACCCCTTTTAATTAGACTGAGCCCTACATTACAATTAGGTTTATTTGACAGCTTGTATCAGTGGGGTGGAAGAAAAGCCATACAAGAATTGCAGGGATGGGCTAATGGGATGGACCCGGACTGGGACTAGTCCTTAGATATTGCAGTCATGACCTTAGTAATTGGAGTCATGACCTTATTTATTGATGTCATGACCTTAATCAGAGGTCTGGTTCTTAGGTTATTGGTTAGCCTTATAGTGTATGCTACGCAGATTGTTTACATTACGGGCCTATGGTCTGAGCTGAAATTCGCTGTACAGCGAAGAATTTTAAAAAGATGTGATCTGATAAAAGAAAAAGCCTGGCTTGATTGATTATTTGAGTTTGTGTTTTACGTCCCACCAACAGCTTAGGCCAAAAAGAGATGGGGTCCACGGCTTAGAGTTTCATCCGTCAGACTGGAGGAGCAGGGTATCGGCTTGGAGCCCTGGGTACAAGGCGACTGTTTTATCCACTACACCACGTACTGCGCAAATAGTCCCTGTATTGAATCTGCGAAGATTCACCCGAAAACCATTTCCTCCCCTACAAAGTGCACCCCCGGTTGTCATTTCGCCCCACTCGTCGTCTGAGCCTTGCGTGCTCTATTCGCCTTTGCCACAAAAACTAAATTAAAGTTGATGTTGCGTCTTCTATGCTCTTAAGTTTCGCATGATTCGAGCACCGAAGGCTTTGGGGAGACTGCACAAACGTGCAGGATCTGCGCAAATGCGCAGGATCGTCTTAGATGGCCCTATGATAAAAGTTGCAAAATAATAGTAAAGACCCAGAACAGATGTAACAGAATGCAGCGTCTGATTAGGGTCTCCACTATTTGCTTTAATCTAATATTTTTCACTATTAGCCTTCATCTGATATTCTAAAAAATAAATAAATCAACAAATAAATACATACATAAATCCAACAACCAACTAGACTGAGAAATTTCGTTTAAAAGAGACAGATCAGATGTAGCAGAATGCAGCGTCTGATTAGGGTTTCCACTATTTGCTTTCATCTAATATTTTTCACTATTAGCTTTCATCTGATATTCTATAAAAAATAAATAAATAAACAAATAAATAAATAAATCATAATTCCAACAACCAACTAGACTGAGAAATTTCATTCCTTCAAATGGGTTAAACAACTGACAAAACTACAAGAGATAATTCTTCAACATGTGTGCCATGAAGGAACATCATTTACAGAAACATTCTGAAACAGATATCCCATGGGAAATCTGGCCAGAGATTGTGAAACCTTGATTGCCTGTACGAAAACGTACAGCAATACTTTAGCAATACTATAACTGAAAAGTGAACAAGATTCTTGACAGATATGTGATATTTTGTCTTGTTTTCCAGCCATAATGACAGCAATACTACCGCAATAATAATAGGTAAAATATTTAAATTAGCAAGATTTTGTAGGTAGATCAAATTTCATGTAGCAAAAATCTTGCTGAGATTATTGTCAAAAGTATTGCCATAATTTCAGCCGTACTTTTAGCCAAAATACTGCTAGGGATTCTAGCTATAAATAAAGCTGAAATTATTGCTATAATTTATACTTATCTAATTGCTTGTCAAGATCATGAAGATTTATGCTGAAATAATTGCCATAATTATTGCTGAAATTCTGGCCTTAATTTTACCTAACCTGTGTGATATATTGTTTAATTCTCCTCTGGCGATTTCACACTCTACTTCGTTTTGAATCGTCTCACCTTTGAATCGTCTCGTGTTTCATAGAATGGTCTATTCCACATGAGAGGGTTCAATTGTGTACACACTCAACAGAAGTAGAATTCCTGTGGGTTTTTTATGTTCCCTTTGAATCATCTCTTGTTTCATAGACTCGTCTATTCCGCATGAGGGGATTCAATTAGCATGCTCCTGCAAAGAATTACCAAATCGAAGTTGTATTAACTATTTATTTTACTAAACAAAGCTGGATTACTAGCGAAAGCACGCACACATAAACGAACATAGTCTTCGTTCTGCTCAGCTTCATGCTGTGGTATAAAATTCGCGCCCTGTGGGCGCTCGGGGAATGCAGATTCGAAACGTTAGGAATATTTCATAAAAAGATGTTTTCAAAATTTTCTTTCACGAATATGACAAGAGTCAAACAGTTTAGATTCAGACCACGCCATACGTATTGTCGGGCTTGGTCTGGGTCCAAACGGTTTTACAAGGTTGTCAGCAGATGACAAAATTTACTGACAGGTCGAAGAAAGTTAAAATGACACCTAGTCAAGAGAAAACCTGACTTTGTTGCATGCAATAAACAAAGGCATAGGTCCAGCCTACGTATCTGATTGGTCTGATAAGCGCCTTTGTTATTCGCTTTCTGGAAGATATTAAAAATCTAATTTTAACAAGTCAAATTTCCATATTCTAGCTAGTCTCTGTAACTGAGCACTAACATGTACATGTAAGTCTACAGTACTTTGTTGGAAACCTCAAAGACAGATTTTCTTGCGGCGTGGCCCAAATTGTATCAGCTACCAAGTCATATTAGCCGGATAAAATTTACCACTTTTATCAATTGGACCCGTCTATTTCCGTTTTAAGGGTTATTGGGTGGTATTTTTCATTGTAATTCATTTTTAATAGGATACTCTGTACGCAAACAGTGGAGATTCTGATCATTCTGCGGCGTCTGATCTGGTTATGCACTGTTTGCCTATGTCCCATAAAAAGGACACTAGGTTGATACATTCAAACGGGGACTATGATAAAACTAATTGGACCTGTGTTCATTTTGTTGTTTTAGCCTGTCAGAATAAATCACCACTTTCAGATAGGGTTACTGTCAGAAAATTTTGCTCATTGAGAGATATAAAACAAACATCAGTTGTGTTTTGTGCTCATAGGAAGTGCCAGGGGACGGCCCCAGTGAAGACCAAGAACAGTGGTATCACATGGAAACCAAATATATAGAGCTGTATTTCATGATTAAATGGATTACTATACACGGGAAGCTTCATTAATTATTGACCCATTTCAGTCCTAGAGTAATTTCCATCCATATTTATATATAACACGGTCACCAATCCAGCTCCTGCATCGTAAAACGCAATTGGGGGGGGGGACTTCCTTCTATGCAGAAGCGGGACTCGATGCGTGTTCTCTTGTTTTGTTATCAATTACTCACATTTTAAGAGATGTTTCAAACATCAGAGAATGCTATGAGTTAAGATCAAATACATGCAGCCGTTTGCTGTGCTTTGAAATTAGTGTTGATGTGTATGCAGTGTGTGTATTTTCAGGTCGTGTTGTAAATTTTCAGCATAAACATACCTCGTAAACCCGTTTATCAACTTTTTTTTTTATAATTTCTTTATTCGTTTCTACTACTTTGTTATGATTATTACTAAATATGTGTCACCAGTCAATGTTGTTTACTTACCTAAAATAGAACAATAATCGATATACTATGAAGGAGGGGGATTAGCTATGCATAAGGGGGCTAGATATGTGGGGGAGAAATCGTACTATGAAGAAGATGGATCAAGTTGATCACACAGTTTTAGGCACTTGTTGCAGTGTTTGGTCCATGTATCCTAAAAGTATTGCTCTTGGCTTTAACAATACTGCATTACTACGTTCAGAAACAGAAAGGCATTGATTTAAACGTCTCACTTCACCTCATATCATGCTCTTATTACATTACAAGATCTGACATATTATCCCATGTGCAGTCCCCTATTCAGATTGGCCCTCTTTCTTGAGCAAAATGTATACGACTGCCCCTCGTTTTACTTGTTCAGTATGTGAAAGGCCCTTTTACTTGATCAGAGTACAGTCTTTTTTGTCTTCTCTCAAATTAGTAATGGTATTTACATGACTTCTTAGTTACCCCCCCCCCCCCGTTTTGGGGTTTCCAGTATTTATTTCTCCTTTCTCCTTATGATCAAAACCAGCCAGTCGGAGCAGTCACAAGAAACCTAGGCCCCTGTTCTGTTTTTCTTATCCATAACCTAGGGGCGCAGTGGCTAAGTTGGTAGAGCTTTAGACTGGGGATCGAAGGTTTGCTAGTTTGGGTCTCACTGTCAACGTATGGCCTATATTTTAATTGAGTTACTACAGTGAATCACTGCTATTTGACGAGTGACACCATTCATTTCGTAGTTGAAGGCTAAACAGAGGAGGCAGCGGAATATTGGTCAGCAAACTGATTTTCAATGTAATCATTAGCGTAAGTCGTCAGAACGTGGATTTTTATGTAGTAGAAGATCTCCCAGGGCAGGGACTTTTACAAAGGATTTGACAGAGGGACGTGGTATTAATGAATGGCAAAGATCCGGGTTTACAAAAATTTCGATTTCAATAATGATCCCACTCCTTCATAGCTGGTCCATCTTATGCATAATTAGTCCGTCTTCTGCATCGTAGTCTCGTAGATACATCTCATTCATAGTGTATTGTAGTTTTTAAACACAGAGTAAAAAAACTTATCTTATTGTGATATATGTTGATAAATCAAAATTTAAAAATGGTCAAGCTGTATGTTTCAAAAGGGCCCACTTGAAAACCTGATTAATCAATTAGTTCTCTACCAAAAGCAGCATGATAAAAGTTGTCACAATAAAACTACCATTACAAAATAAGTTTTGCACTTGTAAAAATAAAAACTGATAAATGTATTTTTCAAAAAGGACTATGGATGGTGGCGAGATTTCAAACAGTTTTGTGTCAAAATGTCAATTGCATTCCCCTTGAACCGAATTTCGGACAAACTCATCTGACTACAAACGATCGATTGGTACGGCATAGAACTAGATTAATGGCCCATCGAGAAAAGCATTCACCGATTTTTGAAACATTTCTTAAAATGTGAGTAATATTGATAACAAAACAAGAGAACACGCTGTTACTTACACAAATGGAGTCCCGCTTCTGCATAGTAGGAAGTCCCTCTCATTAATTTATTATCACATCATTTTACGATGCAGGAGCTGGATTGGTGGTCGTGATATAAGTATCTCCTTGCATAAAATAGCCTAGTGTCCATTAGGAAGCCATAGAGATAGACTGTTGTTTTAGGCAACTATGAAAATATCCAGAAGATCAAACTGTTGATCGCAAAACAGATTAAAAAAGATCAAACTATAGGTCTGAGCAAATGAGAGTACATCTGGCTAAATGTTGCTTCCACATATACATATATGAGCATGTACCATTGAAACACTAATGTGATAATGTATGTATCAAGTATATATCTCCATTGATTGTGAAATCTTTACACAACAAGTCCCTGGCTTACTGTGTTATGAAAAAAATCCCATGAAACGTCGTTTCGAATGGCTGCAAACATGTCTGATATATGTCTTAGTACTCAATCTCCAGTAGAGGCCAATTGTCTTCGCTTTCTTTTGACCACGACTTTACCAGTATATATCTGTCCACTCAGTGAATCATCTAGAATGTTTTAGTTCGCTTCTAAGGCAATACACAGTTTACCGAGGTTTACACTTATCGACATCAATGCCGTTTTTATCATTCGGAGTATTCGCTGTTCGAAACGTTAGCAATCTTCATTTCTAAAACAAGAAACAGTTTATCGAGTTTGTAAGGAATGCCCTAGCACCTTCTTTAAGAGCAAGTGTTAAAAGTTCTTGAATTCATCTTACTATTCTAAGCACCTGTAATGAAAGTCCCCAAGCCCTTTGCAAGAAAATCCCGGACTATGATCTATACACAGCGTCAAAAGTTAAGCGCCACCCAAACATCTATGCTTCGATCCTGATAAATTTGTTATTTTAACGTTTCTCTAACAACTTTTGTAATGAACACCCGTACTATCGCTACTTTTTATATGTAAAATGGGGGGGGGGGGGGGGGTGTCAGGTTATATTTCTTGTTGTTTCCGGGGGGGGGGGGGGGGGGGGGGGGTCATCATATTTACATTTTGTTAGGATGAGTGGGGGGTATCCAAAAATTGGATGTTGGATCAAAATGGCAACCGCCCCCCCCCCCTTACACTTAAATAATGAGCGGTCCCCAACATGCCATTCATTCTTTAACACCTCTTTGTCAGAGATATACATTCTCGCGAGACCTGACGATACCTCACCTAGATCTCTCGCATTTCGCCCTTTGCATCATGGGTAACTAGCGATATTTGGCTAGTCACGTTCAACTCTCGCACTCCTGTAGTGACAGAATTTATTGTTAAAAAATAGCAAAAAGTAAAATTTTTGACAGTTTATCATTTCTCTTTTAGTCAACATTTTCTGAATGTAAAGCCCTGAGTCATACAAGCAATGATCGCATAATATATTTTCAATAAAAATGGCGGTTCAATCCCAGTGTGCACCGAGCGAAAGGCGACAGGTTAGTCTGTGCTAGCATGCTTCCTGTTTGCGACAATGCAGAGATATATATCTGAAAAATGTTTTTGGTTTTGTAATAAAATGACATGAACACTTTTCATCAACAGTAAATAGGGACATTTTTAGGGGTAGGTGTGCATTTGCTAATTGAATAATTTGCTGGATATTATCAACACTTTATCTTATTTCATACTGTAATTTTTATTATAAAATAAATAATTGAGCCGCGGCACGAGATTTCCAACAATTTGACATTTTGACAAGTGTAGACCCAGACGAGCCTGTGCAGCCTCCTTTTAAGCTTAGAAACTCTAAATGGTGTTCAGTCAGTAGCTTGACAATCATTGAATACTCAAGCGACTAGCAAAGGCTCTGATCAGACTGATATGCTGATCTGAGGCTTTGCTGGTCACACATACCACATTGTTGGAAATCTCATGCACTGGCCCATTAATTAGTTTTCATAATTAGAAATTTTCGGAAAATATTTAAGAGGTGCTTAGCTTTTGACGTCAATACTTAGAAAGTCGAGCTCAACCTGCACATAGCTTCTCCGAGGATTGATCTGCCAATGGCGGTTTTGTCATCTGCTGATAATATTTGAGCCAGTGCATGAGACTTCCAACAATGTGGTATGTGCGACCAGCAAAGCCTCAGATCAGCCTGCGCATACGCGCAATCTGATCAGAGCCTTTGCTAGTCGCTTGGGTATTCTATTGACTGAACACAATTTGGAGTTTCTTAGCTAAAATGAGGCTGCAGAGGCTCATCTGAGTCTACGCTTGTCAAAATGTCAAATTGTTGGAAATCTCATGCCGCGGCTCATTTGCAAACAGTTTCGACCCAGATCAGTTGGATTTGATTTGGATCCTAACCATTTGACACTTTGTTAATGTTCCAGCACGACCCAGGGTTCACGAAATATTTTTTTTATGAAAAACTTGATTTTTTTATAAAAAAAAAAGTCAGCAGACGACAAAATAATTGGAAAAATTCATAGCATGTGAAGCTTCAGAGTGAATAGTATCCAATTCCAGTTAATGAAGAAAATATCCGCTTATTATTCCAGAAACACACACAAAACTAACAATGCCGAATATTTTTTAAACTTCTCTGTGCAAGATTCAAAACTGATTCCTTCACTCATTGGCTAATGTAGAGAAACAAGTGTCAAGTTTATCAGATTTATGTGATCAGATTTATGTGAGAAAAATTCCACACAGAAAGAACATTCCCGCGAGACGGCAGATAAGCATTTATTAAATGCATGCACCTAGTTTGTGTGACCAGCCTGTTAAACGGTTGATGCGGGAAATGATACCTAAAAGAACATGCTTTAGCAGACGACAACTTCGTGATTATAGCAGTATCCTTTTACCGCATAAAATGAACAACCTTTTCTGGAGTCGGAAACAGGGCTATAAACTATGCTTTCTCAGGTTTCTGTATCTGTCAGGCATATAATTCATCGGAAAGACTTAATCGTGATCTCCATAAACCAAAGTATTATGCATGTTTCGGAAGCAGCAAAGACCTTGACGAGCCTGCATAAATTTGCAGACTTGAATTGAATTTGCAATAACACCAACTAACGTTGAGTGTGACTGCGTGCCTAATAACTTTAAGGCCAGGTGGAACAAAGGGCTTTATTGAAACGCACAAATTTCACACTATGAAGAATCGGTACTAATATCTCACCTCTGAGTATCTCACAGCACGTGAAAAATTGGTACCATTAAGTTGGTACCATTAAGTCACGTATTCCGTACCAATATCAAAAATAGGCATGAAGTCAATTGCATATATATATATATCATACATGCGTATTCCTCACATTGGTTGAATACCCCCAAATCCTGCTGCAATTGCATTCACAGTTTGACGTTGCCATCTGTGACAGTTAAGTACCAGTTTTCACATCTCAGATAATTTGGTACCAATTTTTCACATGTTTGGAGATTTGGTATCAGTTCTTCGCACGTTAGAGTTTTTTTATACAAATGATTCCAAAAAGGGACCAATTTAAAAATAGCTAACACCGCTTCAGTCTCACCAGCGGATAGACTGCGAGGGGGCAGTGAAGCAGTCTAACCAGCGGACAGAAGTTCTTAACGACCTAGGTCATTCACTGGAACTTCTAAAATAATCTTCTCCATTTTCGCACTGACTGACATTATTTTCAAAGACATCTTTGTTTGTTTTAAAAATAGATTCGCACTCACGGTGATTTTCTGCTCAATGTACATGTATAACTGGCTAAAATGGATCAATCAGAAACCGCGATGCACCACAGACAGTGATATACTACATGTACATGAAACAAATCTATGTCACAAAAAGATTGAAAATATGAACGATTCCTTCAGAGTCTATAAACATTCTGTCAACTTTAACAGCGCATATCTTGTGCGGACTGAAATGCGTAGTTTTACAAATGTTTTGAACGTCCAGTAGTTGAAAAGAACGACGTTACGCCATCTACAAGGCTGTACGTGATATACATCATCAAGATCAAACTGGAGTCACGCTAGTGCGTGCAGTAATGTTTTTGACCAATCAGCTGCATGTTTTTTTTTCTGTATTGTCCAAGGTGAATTCCATATTGTCCGAGGTAACCCGTATATGTCCGAGGTAGGCTTTATAGGTCCGAGGTAAAATCAAATATAGACTGTAATATGTAAGTAGAAACGTCACCAGTATGACACCGACGCATTTCAATGTATAAAGTGCTATATATTGAGTAGTTAATTAAAAATACACTGTTTACGGTTGTCTCACAATTGTTGCGTCAGGCGACACTTCAAAACAACTCTCGTGGCATGTCTCAGTGCGTAAAATATAGGACCCGTTTTAAGGTGGTCCACAAACTTGGCCAAAGATCGTATGTAGAACCGATAAAGGAAATAAACTCTGTCTTCACGAATCAAACGAAATAGTGTGATGACGCGGTAGGCCTACACGTAAATAAACGCTACGTCAGCGCAGGTGGTCCGGGTTCTCGTTACGTATGCGTAACAAGCATACGATGTATAGATGATCATATAAGCCTATGTCTAGCGACTTCTTAGCCTCCGTTTTGATTTGAAGAATTCACAAACAAGACTTGTGGAGTATTGTCCCCTGTAAATGTTGTTAGACCAATTAATTAAACTTTTTACAGCGGTATTTTTTTCTAAGGCAGGAATGATTATGCTAAGTCAAATTTTATACCTATATTTTTTGGCGATAATATTGACGGCAAAATTATGGCGATAATTATGGTTGGGATTAGTCGTGGATTATGGCGATAATAAATGTATTGTTACTGTACAGCAGGAATATAAAAATACAGCGTGACTATTGTCGAAGTATCGCGAAAATCCGTCGAGGTATTGTCAAACTTTTCGTACGGGAGAGGACATGCCACCAATAAAGCGGTCATTACCCAGTCCGAGTCCGGGTCCCTCCCATCTGTCCATTCCTGCAATTCTAGTATGCTGATTTCCATAGATGAATACTAACATTGGTTAGAATTTGTCTTGAAACACATATGGATGCCAGCAATCAAATGTAAATAAACCCTGCAGAATTGCTGTTATTGGTTATAATGACCTGCTAAACCTTGGGGTTAATAATGTATGTGGCAGAAACACAGCTTCTTATCAGATAACTAGAACTTTCTGAAATGGGTTTTCTAAACCATCAACTTCCTCATACTTGAGGGATCTTTCTTGTTTTAGTTCAATATGCGTAGAGGTGATCTGTTTAGTCATCACTGCGGTCTCATCCATGCTTTAATGGAACCTTCTAGACTAAATCCAGTCTATAAGATGGAAAAACACACAAAAACACAGAAAGAACATATAACCCTCGTCCTCCTAATAAAATTAAAACCACAAATTAACTTCTTTTTTTCAGTCAGTTCAGTTGCGTGATTTCAAATTAATCTGTTGATTCTGAGGCTATATTCTGATCAAATGACATCGTCAGAAGCTAGCTGATCTGGAGCTACACACTTTTAGAATAGTAGTAGTAGTGGTAGTAGTTTATTCACAACTTAAAAGTATAAAGAGGACAACTTTTGGTTCAGCAGGACAAGAGTTAATTAATTAAAAGAGCTAAATAAAAATAAAAAATGAATAATTTTTTTCTGGCTTATCAATGTTTCAGACTGGAGCCAGTCTACAGCATTTGCAAGAAATTTCAGAATCCCAAACGCATAGAAAACACACAACTGATATTTTGGCTGATAGTCTACACAATGCCATAAACCTTGAAACATTCTGCTGCTACTGGGCCATCCTTAAAGATATATTTGTTTGCCGTGCTCCTACCCATCAATTTTAGTTTGGGTAGGTAGGTACTAGGTAGGTAGGTAGGTAGGTCTTTTTTTTATTTTTTTTTTTATATTTTTTAAGAAATTCAGCATACTTTTATGACCTTCTTACTATCGCTTTAAGAGGTCTACAAATGCTGTATACGTATAAGATTTTGTTTGATTTGATTCTTTACGTCCCATCAACAATCTTTCAGTTATAAAGGGACGGGTCTTCCTGGGTTGAACCAGTACTAAGCTAGGATTAATGTTCTTGCTCAAGGACACAACGCAGTGACGCCGGTGAGGCTCGAACCCGCGGCCCTTCGGTCTCGAGTAAAGCACTCTACCACTGAGCCACTGCGCTCCCTATACGTATAAGATAAGAATGCATACAATAACCATGGTAACGGTCTCTGTAACCTTTCTTAAATTAAAGTACAGCTTTTGATGATTTTAAAGAAGGGTTTGTTAACAGAATTAGAGAAGAATTTAAAAACAATCTCAGAAACGCAATATTTTTTGGGGGTAGGGCCTGTTTTGGGTGGGTAGGTAGGAACACGTCAAACTTACATTTTTTTTAAGATCGGCCCTGTAAAATTCTGATTTCGTCAAGGATTATTAACAACGACCTCACTGGATGATATGAACATTCCCAGCTTGGGTGGCTGTAAAACCCCCATTCCACTGGACGGCGATTCCGCTACGATTCGAAATTTTGGTCAAAATGACACAAATCGTAGCAGAAACGAGAAGAGCGCAGTAGAAGCGCAGTAGAAGGGCCAAGTCGTAGTTGAAGCGTATCGGAATCTTCATGATCGCCACCTCACGGCGATTGTTTTGACCTGCTCAAAATTGACGTAGCGACATCGCCGTGACTCGAAGCGCAATGAAAGTGTAGTCACATCGCAGTAAGATCTTCATGAGCGTAGCCGTATTGTGGCGACATCGTGAGCATCGAAGCACAATCGCCGTCACATCGTGGCGAAATCGGCGAGTTATTGATCCGCGATGCAGCTACACTTCTGTTATGCTCTGCGCAATCTTGTTACGCTCTGTACGCTCTCGCTACGACGTCGCTACGACCAACACGCTTCCGCAGCGACTGTGCTATTTAGGCAATGTAAATCTTGGCGCTTCTGCTACGCTCTTGGCGTTCTGGCCTACTCCAGGCCTGGTTCAAGAGCTCTCCTAAAGTTGTTGTCGCTCTTTTAGATTCTAGGACCACTGCCTCTGTGCGGTTCCATTCTCATGTAATTGAAGAACTATCTTCCATCCTCAGTGCTCTTATTAGTCGGTCACAGTGCCCAGATTGTAGCAGTTTGTCTGCGGATAATGATGGACGGACCAAGAACCTTTTGGGCCTCCGCCTCTGTCTTGCCCGGACCTCATCATCCAACATAATAAGTATGTGGTTTATAGCTGAAGCATAGCGACTTGACATTCAACTGAACATAAATCTGTTGAACTTCAGATTTTATATAGAAAGGATACAAAAGCGCAATGAAAGCGTAGCTGCATCGCCTAGGTCGTAGCAAGGTCGCAGCTACATCGCTATCTTCATTGTCGTAGTGGCATCGTAGCAGCAGCGTAACGGAAGCGTAGCAAAAGCGTATTTGAAGCGTACTGGAAGCGTCAAGTCCCCAAATCGTGTGGTTGTCTACGCTTCCGCGGCGATTTGGAATAATTTTTAATTTAGAGAAAATCCGTGATCGCCATGAGCGTAGCGGAATCGCAGTCCAGTGGAATGGGGGGGGGGGGGGGGGGGTATGGCAATTTCATGCTAAAACGTAATCCCTGGACCAGAGTAAAAAATATCAGAGGTGCATATGCTTGCATAATTTACTATTTTTCTACTTACTGGTCTAATACCAGTCTACCCAATACCCAGCTGGCTTTCAGTGTCGGACCATCATCCGTCCCCCAGCGTTTCAGAAAGCGGGCCTATAATGGTCCCCTTTTTATGCAGGGTTTACTGGTGTTCTATGGGTACTTGTTCGGACCCCTTCTCCCCTTTTAAAATCTGTGGATTAATAAAACAAAACAAAACAAAAAAGTCAAATTTAGGACCTGGACCCCTCTGACTAAACATTTTAGATCCGCGCATGTACTTTGAATAAGACCTTATCATGAGGGTCTGGATGGGGGGTCTGGTATTCACTATTCATTAAAAATTTAGCCCATTATTCATCTCATTAAAATTTTGGGTTATTCATTAAAATAAGACCAATTATTCATTAAAAGTAAGAAAGGTGGCAAAGAAATCTGATTATTCACTATTCATTAATTTTTTCTTCAATTCATTAAAAAAATAGGATTATTCATTATTTTTTAGGCTCTCATTATTCACTATTCATTATTTTTTGGCTCATTATTCACTATTCATTATAAAAAAGGGTCATTATTCACTAATCATTATACCCCATCTAGACCCTCTATCATTCTATATCCATGCTTATCTTCTCGCTTAACCTTTAAAGCGCCAATCATGACTGCAGCAGACGACACATTTTGCGTTATCTTTCTAAATTTAAGAAAAGAATAAGGTATGATATTTCACGTGAATTGTCTGTTGGCAGACGATTCACATGAGAAATCAAGCCTTATTTGTTCATTTTTTTAAAACGGCACAAAAATTTGAGCATGTCGTCTGCTGCAAACTATAGGTGGCCTTTTAAGGGTTAATTAGTAAATAATAAACAATTGTAACTATGGAAACTAAGAAGGCCTTCTTTCGGCAAGCTTTTTGTGCTAAGTGAAATTTTAGAAAACATTAAAGGCCTATTTACACGATGAAAGAGTTGTCTTATATACTTTTGTCATACCAAATCGCCATAGAAGACGACGCCCATACAAATCATTTATGTGATTTATTGTCCCTGGAAATAGTTTCAACATGGTGGAAGACGACATTGTTGTTTCTTTATGTATAATTTTAATTACAAATGCTGCTCTAAGAATCAGACAAGACAGAGGCCTAGGACATAGGCTCGGTCATGGATACGCAGACGGGCTCACTATGGTAGGTTTCCGCAACCGGAAACTCTAGATGATAAACACGAGCTTTCGTCGTGTTTACTACACACGCCATTTTCTAAACCACTCCTACGACTAGAGTAAATAAATAGATCAGATATGATCAGGTTTTCATAGCAGCCTAATGGAGTTCTATAAATAGCACAGCCTCTACTAGTTTCAATGTTTCTGAGAAATACTTTTAAGTCTTTAACGGATTGTTGGTTGTGTCAAGTCCTATTTGATAAAATATGCATGTATGTCTTACGCACACCACAGTGGTTCTCTTCAATTTGTGCCACATTTCAAAATTGAGTCTAATCTTAAACTTCCTTTAGGGATGGAATTCTTTCCTTTAAGCGTAGCCCGGGGAAGCCAGTGAAAAGTAGTCCCTAACATGTACATGTGAAACAATAACTCAACATCAGCATGATCAGGCGATGTAAACAATTTTCATTACGCACGTGCGTAGCGTACGCCAGATCTACACCGATGAAAAACATAATAGCTTTAGCAGAATAACTGATCTTTGCAAATAAGACAAACTGACCTACCTAAATCAGCACCGCTTTGATGTTTACACACGAGGTTCCAATATCATAATGTCTGCATGGGTAGTTGGATGTTCCACTTCAAAGGGCGGGTCTGGACTTAAGGTCTGGCTTAAACGGTTCGTAAAAAAATCTTATATATGAGGTGTGTGTGTGTGTGTGTGGGGGGGGGGGGGGTCTTGTATTCTCTCATTATTGATAATGTAGCCCATTGAGCATGTCTTGATAAGTGGACATTTTTCCATTGTTGAAACGGGTATAACGCTGTATGATATTGTTCTTTTATCAGCTGAAGTTTTGGCATTTGCCAATGCAGACACCGGGTCCGAGAATTGTACTATCTAAAAGGATGTTCAGTCAATCAGGGTCGCCAGATAAGAGTGCGTAACAGAAAATTATTTTTCTTATTTCTCAACCAAAACATATGTTGTGGGTACTCAAAAGAACCGTCTCGACGAGACGGTTCTTTTGAGCATCAAAACACATGTTTAAACTAATCGGTAAGAAAATAATCGCAATTTTACGCTAAAAAATGTTGCATATCTGGCCCTATGGCCGCCCTTTATAAAGTAATGCGTTTTAATATTTCCTTGATAGTGGCGACTTTTGTGGTTTGTTAATGATTTTTGCATACACTTTACAAAAACTTTGGGACCCAGAACGTCGGTCCTGATTCAGATCCAAACCGTTTGACAAACCGTTTGTATTCCTGAAGACTTTTTGATAATATTAATTTCGAAAAAAAAGTCAGCAGGCGATAACAAAATCATGGACGATTGTCCAGCATTCAAACAAATAATTGAGCGTGGTCTTTATGAGTTGGGCCTGGTCGCAAGAAAACCTGTCTTCCGGGTTTCCGACAAAGCGAGTTTCAAACCAGTCTCCTCAGCTACATGGACTAGCTAGGAATTTGAAATTTCACCTGTAGCAAGTTTTCATATGATACTTTCAACAAAGCGAATAACAAAGTCGCTGATTAGACTGCGCGGATGCGCAGGCTGGTCGGCGCATGTGGTGTCCGCAAACCCCCGAAGACAGGGTTTCTCGCGACGTGGTCCAATTGATGGTTTGATACAATACAATACAATACAATACAATACAATACAATATATTTATTCAGCATTAAACATATAACAATGTTTATAGCCTACACATTAACATATAATAATGTAGTGAAAACAACAGCAATGTTCTCGAGGAGCATCTAGCGTTTCTTCTGATAATTTTAGTTAATTTATATGCAAGCAGTCCGGATCCAAACCAGGTCCGACAGAGCGTCGGCCCTGATCTGGATCCACACTGTTTGACACACAACGCTTTATAGTGCTGTTTTATAGTTCATAATTTATCACATATTTGCCTTTTAAAACAGATTTGTAAATTGTGAAGTTTGAAAAGGCTGTGAATTAATATCGCAATTACTAAAAGCGAACAACAAGTGCTGTTCACGAGGTAAGGTGGTTGGCAGATGGCTAGCAACGGAAATTTGACGATCACAAAAGCTAACTTTGAGCATATGGCTCAGCTGAGTTTAAAACCAATATTCTAGTAGTCTCCGTAACTAACCAGAAATGTTTCAGTAAAACCTGGCCGCACAGAACTTCTCACGACAGTGACCACTTTATATTGACATGTAATAAGGGCGTGGTTACCTTTATGCGTGTTTGATATCTGTAAGTACTGCCCATTTTCTATTTACCTTGCCTCGCAGTTTCTTTGCCCTGATGATAATTGTGTTTCATATGAAAGATCTTAATAAACCATGCATTTTGATACCAGTTTCATCTAAATCGGTTGAAAAACATAGAAGTTGTAGGCGTTTGAATATTTGCGAATGGACTGTTATGGAAGCGACCATATTGTAGGCTTAGTGACGTCACACAGTCTTATAAAATATGCGTAATCAAAATAAAAGACAAACCATGGATTGATTGCAATTATCTTAAATAAAACATTATCTTTATATATTTTGCTGCATATCTGCTGAAACACAGATGTTGTGATAGTATTGATAACTAAAACTTAAGCAGTTGAAACAATTCTGAAAGCTAATTAAATATTCAAAATGGCGGCTAATTGTTGGCCATATTGAATTCTTTAAATGTCCATAACTTCCCCATTTTTTAACCGATTTTAATGATACTTGTATTTAAATTCATGGTTCATACAGCTCTTTCTAATAAAACATACTTATCATAGGGTTGCTGTCCCCTTTAACATATATATAATATATATATTCATAACAGTAATTTGTGATTTGCCATATGAAACTTTAATCCACACAGGCTTTTCAGTTCTTTTCCACATACACCACATTGGTAAGGTTTTGTTGACGAGTGAACAGTTTTCATGTGACGTTTTAAAGTCGACCGATTGCTTAGTGTTTTATGGCAAATCCCACATTGGTCTACCTGAGCAATTTCTTTTTTTCGACACCTATTCTCTCTTACATGACGTTTGAAATTAAGTTCACCTTTAAATGTTTTGTTACAATTCGTGCACATTAAATTTTCAGCCTGATGCCTTCTTATGTGATCGCGAAGGCTTGAACGGCGTTTAAAACGCTTGTCACAAGTGTCACATTTGTATTTCTTCTCATTAGAGTGAAACACACGATGTGAATACATATTGCTAAGGCTGTTGAATTGTTTGTTACATATCTCACATGAGTAAGGTTGACCTCCTGTATGAATTCTCATATGTTGCTTTAGGTTTCTATTATTAAAGAAATCCTTTTGGCAAATCACACATTTAGGGGATCTTTCTCCAGTGTGTATGCGCTCATGATCTCGTCTACGGCGAGCTTCAGCAAATCGTTTCTCACAAAAATGACAAGGGAATGGTTTTTCACCCGAATGTGATCTCTTATGTACTATTAACCGACATCTGTCAATGAAACTTTTATTACATAAATCGCATTTGTATGGCCTCTCACCAGTATGAATAAACACATGAGATTTCAGATGACCTGTATTAAGAAATAACTTCTCACAGTAGACACATTTGTGTTTTCGTTTCTTCAATGACTTAGACCAGTCTACCATATCTACTGCTTGGTTCATGTCTATTGGTTCTACTGCAACAGTTGACATTTGTACCGTATCTGCTATTTTGTATAAGTATTTTCTTTCTTCCCTAACTAACAACACTTTTACAGAATCGTTAGTTCCGTTAAAGTCAGATGTCTCTTCTCTTACTGTTGGCATTTTTACCGTATCTACCATATTGTTCAAGTCTGGTAATTCTCCTACAACTGTTGGTTGTTCTACTGTATCTGACATTTTATACAAGTCACTTGGCTCTTCTCTAATATAATTCATATCTGATATTTCATTATTCAAAGCTCTTGTTTGTTCTCTACCTTTTTGCATGACACATGTATTGTCTATTTTGTCCAAGTCGTCTGTTTCTACGCTAACTGTTGTCAGTCCTACCACACCAGATGGTTTGCTAAAATCCATTCGTACATCTTTAGCTCTTGTCAATTCTACGTTATCTGCTGTTTTGTTAAAGTTTGTTGGTCTTTCTTCAATAGGTTTTATTTCTACCATATCCGTTGTTTTGATAAGAGCTGGGTTATCTATTCTTGATGTGTTCAGTTCTACCAGAGCAGATGTTTTGTTCATGTTTGTAGTTTCTTCTCTTACTACCAGTGTGTCTACAATGTCCATTTTCATGTCCAAGTCTCCTTATTGGTCTATAACTATTGTCAATTTTTCCATATTTGATTTCGTTCAAGGCTATTGGTTTCACTGCAACTGATGACCTCAAGGTTATTAAACTTTTTTCATGCTCAAATCAACTGAGCAAGAAATTTCAACTGCTCATAAAACTAAAATACCGACAAATAAAGGAGTTGCTAGCTTTAAGTCTCTTAGATGTTGTATTTATCATGCTGATAAATGTTAAAATGCCAACAACTGTTGGCTTTTTAACATTTATGAGCAGGATAAATTTCGTACTTTGCTGAATTGAGCATGAACACAGTTTTATAACCTCGAGGCCTCGTATCTTTTCAAATTCACATTTTTAAGCCTTCTGTTTCTGTTTGAACTGGAGTCATTTCTAACATATCTGTTTATGTGTTCAAATCTGATATTTTTACATTTGAGCCGAGTCATGTGATCTCCAACAATGTGGCATTTTGACATGTGTAGACTTGGACGAGCCTCTGCAGCCTCCTTTTAAGCTTAGAAACTCCAAATGGTGCATAGTCAGTAGCTATATTCATAGAATATTCAAACCACCAGCAAAGGCTCTGATCAGACTGCGCGTATGCGCAGGCTGATCTGAGGCTTTGCTGGTCGCACATGCCACATTGTTGGAAGTCTCATGCACTGGCTCGTATTCTAATATTTGTCAGTTTTCTTATGTTTGTGGATTCTGATAACTCTGTTCTTGTCAGTCTTGTTGATTCTATAATCTGCTACACTTCTACAGCACCTGTCGTTATCTATTTGGTTTGATTACATTTAATAACTTCCTCTTAGCTGCAGGCTTGCTCTTCACTCACATATACCCATCTCATCTGTCCAGACCAAAGAGAACAAAACATTACTTTTATTATACAGAACTGATTAGGCATTACATACTTATTATGTTGGCTTCGTTTTACTGAAGAATATATTAACATTTCAACTTATCAATGCATGATATGCAGATAGTCAAGTCCATTATGAGATGAACAGCTTGACATCTCGATTCATATCTATACCAACCAGTTATCTAAATAAAATGGTACATTTTTGCTCTATACCATCCCAATAGAATAATAAATCATAATAACTATTTTGCCTGTTGATAAGTTTACCTTTAAACGATTAAGTGCTAAAATTGTCAACTGGACATATTAGCCAATCTTTTTATAGTGGGAAATAATTTTAATGAGCTGCGCTGAAAAATTATTAGAGCTAACAATCTTCTTCAATTTATACACCAAGTCACCATAGAATTCAGGTTCAGAAAGCCCTTGGCTAAAGAGAGAATTAAGTCCAATTTGGAATATCGATATCTAAGAAAACACAATTTTAAGATATTTATGGGACTCCAATGAGCAGCCTTGTCTGAAAGGTCAAAGGTCAACCATGATCTTTGGATAATATGTATAGCCATTGTCACATTAGGTTAAACATATCAAGTATATTTCCACAAAACGCTTTGAAGCGCGACTGTAACGGTTAATGCATTGAGTGAATCGAGGGTCATTACTTAGAGGTCGTGGTACTACTGTAAGAATAATGACTTTGGCTTCAACGGTTCTCAAAAAATCATGTTTTCAAAAAAAAATCCCATTTAAATGCATTTGGAAGTAAATTTGACCTTGACATAAAGTAGGTCAAGGTCAACATAGGATCATAATTTGAACAAAAGTAGTAGGCCCTACATACCCAATGCTACCTATGAAGTCCCAATGTCATGGGCCTTTTGGTTCTCGAGGAGTAGATTTTTTAAGTGTTTTTATATATATGAGCATATTGGCCATCTTGGTCATGTGACCAGAACAATTTGTATAAATTTTGGCTAACTTGTCGTAAAGAGTCTTCATATGAAAATTCAGTTCAATTGGCCTAATGGTTTCTGAAAAAAACACACAATATTTTATGATATTAACAACTTATTTATAGCCATTGTCAAATTAGGTTAAACATATCAAGTGAGAATAATGACTTTAACTTTGACGTTGTCACTTTCCCATTGGTATCCTGGGTCAGGTGTGGTGATTGATTGTATCGATTCCTGATCTTTGCCCTCTTTCTTACTATTTCAACAGTTTTCAAAAATCAACTTTTCAAAAATGTTCCCATTTAAATGCATTTGGAAGTAAATTTTACCTTAATATAAAGTAGGTCAAGGTCAACATAGAATCATGATTTGAACAAATTTAGTAGGGCCTACATCCCCAATGCTACATACCAAGTCCCAAGGTCATTGGCCTTCTGGTTCTCGAGAAGAGTTTTAAGAGGTTTTACCATATATGGGCATGTCGCTCATCTTAGTCATGTAACCAGAACAAATTGTATAAATTTTGGCTACCTTGTCTAAAGGAGTCTTCAAATGAAAATCCAGTTCAATTGGCCTAATGGTTTCTGAGAAAACAATGTTTTAAGATAGTAAAATGCATTTGGAAGTAAAAAATATACCTTGACATAAAGGAGATTAAGGTCAACCTTGGTTCATAATATGAACAGACTAAGTAGGCCATACATCACCAATGCTACATACCAAGTCCAATAGTCATGGTCCTTCTGGTTCTCGAGAAGAAGATTTTTAAACTGTTTTTTTACCATATATGGGCGTTGTGGCCATCTTGGTCATGTGACCAGAACCATTTGAACAAACTTTTGTTCCCCCTATATAAGGAGTCTTTACATGAAATTTGAGTTCAATTGGCCCAGTGGTTTCAGAGGAGAAGATGTTTGAAAATGTTGACGGACGACGAACTTCGGAGTCATTGGTATACTAATAGCTCACCTCGGAGCCTTCGACAAACCAAATATCAAGGTTTTAGACAAGTGTATAATATATAAAATTATATTATCATATGACGTTCTTATTATTCAGTGGATAACGTCATGTCATAAAATATGTTAGTTGGCTTGCTGCTTTACGTCCCAGTCAACAGTTATGGTCATGTTGGGACTGTCAGCTCACCTAACCAAACTTACTCCTGGACAAGCTTAACCAAGCAGTTAACCTGTACTTCGTGATCATACTTTCGCTTGTAATTGACAACAACCCTTTTTGATATAGTGGAACGAGGAGAATGACCATAGGAAATATTTCATGATCAATCTTTACTAAAGTATTCGACCGGACTGGGATCGAACTCATGACCCCTTTATTGGAATTCAGTCACGCATAGTAAACTTTGTTATGACCACACTGCACATAACAACGTAACGACGGCGTCATTTACAACAATGCTTTTTTCATTGAACACACACACACACACACACACACACACACACACACACACACACACACACTTTGAAGGCAATAAATTCACATTTAAAAGGGCTTACGATAAACAATATCTAACCCATGGCTCGATTGATAAATTTAATACGAAATGATCGCTCATGTATGATCCTCAATATATGTTTATTTTTCTAATTAAAGAGGGCAAAGATAAGGAATCGTTACAATAAAATACTACACCCGACCTGGGACACCATAAATCAAAGAGACAAAACCTTAAGAAAACATAGCATTCAAGAGAGCCAAGAGGTCAACCATTCCCCAGCATGTAACCAAAAGACCGCAAGGAACAGACAAGACAATATGACAGACACACAAAACATGAATAACAAAAAAGGATCTACAGAAGAAGCACGTACACCTTTGAACGGTCAGTAAAATCTTGGAGGGCTTAATAATGTTTGACGGTACAAACCTCACCCTTATTTCATGTACGTCAAGACAAGTAGATGTTTGGTTTGCATAAAAAATCCCTAACAAATATATGTATCATCATCAAATAAAAAAATAGACAAAACAAACATAAAGCCTCAGTAGTGCAAACAATAGAATACCGGAGTAAAAGAAATACAAAAGTTAAACTCCGATGGGCACGACAACAGACAAACACCAGACCCTAACCCTCTCATATATAGAAATCGAAACCATCATACCCTCAGAGGCCAGACCTGCCATGATTTGGTTGTCCACTGTAAATTTGACTCTTGGAGTGAGACCCTTTTTGGTCTCACCCCCATAATGTGAGAGACTTGGTCACAGTTATGAAGGCGATGCTACATACCAAATAAAAAACAAAGCAAACAAAACAAACAAACAAAATGAATGGTATTTTTAGGGTTGTCCTATACATGTACTATGGTACATAAAACAAATGCTAAATCTCACTTAGAATGGAAGAGTACACGGTGTCAGAGCGGTTGATGCCTGAGGGCAACATTACCAAAGCGTGTCATGGAAACGAGTAAGATATTTGTCAACAGGTATTAGGCGTGATAACTCCAGTTAGTATTGGAATTCCTTCGGTCAGACCAGAATTAGTGGATTACCCAGCCTGAATCTCTTTCTGACCATGTTAGCATTTTGATTTTCGATATTCGGACTTTCACTGTTTTTCATGTTAATATGGTCAAAAAACTTCTGTGGCATTCTGAACATTACAGTATATCAGGTTTTCAATTTCAAAACTCAATTTTAAAGCACGATTTTGAATATCAAAATGTTATTTCAATACTCAAATTTCGATTTTCGATATTTAAATTGTCACTGGTTTTCATGTGGCATTAAAAAAATAACGAAATATCAGGTTTTCAATATAAAAATTCACTTTTAATGCACGAGTTTGTATATCAAACGCTATCTCAATATTCGTATTTCAGTTTTCGATATCTGGACTGTCACTGTTTTTCGTGTTATTATGGTTAAAAACCTACTATGACATTCTTAATAAGCTGAATTTCAGGATTAAAAATTCAAAACTCACTTTTAGTGAACACTGAATTTTAAATCCCAAAATGCTATTTTGATATTTGCATTTCAATTTTCGACTGTTTTTTTTATATTTTAGTTTGGTTTGTTGCATTACATCCCAGTCAACAGCTTTATTCATGTCGGATGGTCAGTTCACCTAACCACACGTTTTCCTGGGTAATCTTGAACAAGCGGTTAACCAGTGCTTGGTGCACATACTTTCGCTTATAACTGACAACAACACTTCTTGAATGAATCAGTGGAAGGGAGGAGAATGACCGCAGAAATTATTTCATGATCAATATTCACAAAAGTATGGGACCCGGAATGAACTCGCGACCACTTGATTTGTAGTCAGATTCACATCTGTAGTCACACAGTTAGGGTCTGCGCTAAGTGGCCCATTCGGACTGTTAATGTTTTTCCAGATGTTATGGTCAAAACACTACTTTCGCATTCACACCGTTACCGAATATCTGGTACACAATATAAAAAATCAACTTTAACCCATAAAGCGCCACCTACAATTTGCAGCAGACGACAATAAAAATTAAATAAATAACAAATAAGGCATGATATTCCTGAGAATCGTCTACTGGCAGACGATTCTCATGAAATATCATCCCTTATTTCTGTCGAAAACTAGGAAAGATGTCGCAATTTTTTTTGTCTGCTGCAGTCGTGATTGGCGCTTTAAGGGTTAATGCACAGTTTCGAATATCAAACTGCTATTTTGATATTTGTATTTTGACTTTTGGTATTTGGACTATTTTTTTATGTTATTATGATCAAAACCTACAAAGTGAGTTTTGATATTGAGAACCTGATATTTGGAAATGATCTAAAAGCTTAAGTAGAATTTAGGGTGACGTTGGAACTGTGAAACTACTCGTAGTTAAAGCACTGCAGTAATTTTCTTACTAACTTTTCCAAGGCGGTGTTTCTTTTGTGGATTTTTTTTTTATTTGTGTTTGTCTTTACCAGACGGTGATGTCTGTTTCCAGTAGCCCTTTGGCAACCTTATGGAAAAGGGCTGACCTCTTGGCTTTCTTGTACGTGATGTCTTCTTGTGTTTTTGTCACTTTCCCATTCGGTGTTCTGGGTCAGATGTGGTACTTGATTGTATCGATTCCTGTTCTTTGCATTTTTTCCTTATTTTGACCATAATAACATGAATAACGGTGATGCCTGAATATCGAAAATCGAAATACGAATTTTGATATACAAAACTGCATAAAAAGTGAGTTTTGATAATGAGAAAATGGTATTCGGCAATGATCCGAATGTCAAAGAAAGTAAGAAAGGTGGCAAAGATCAGGAATTGATACAATCTAGTACCACACCTGGTCCATGTACAGGAATAATGAAAAGTGATTGTACACGCAATCCTGAGGATTGGAATAATAAGAGCATTAAATGAATATACTCTTAAATGAAGCTTTTTACCATAACTTAATAATATGAACAACAGTGATAGTCCTATTATCGAAAATCGGAAGAAAAATATTGAAATGTTATTTTGATATTCGAAATTGCACATTAAAAGTTATTTTTGATGTGAAAAGATAATAATTGGTAACATTCCGAAAGCCAGACTAGGTTTTGACTATAATAATATGAAAAACAGTTACAGTCCGAATGTCGAATATGGAAATTCAAACTAACTTCTGAAATTGAATGTTGAAAATCGAAAAATGAAAATCGAACTAACTTCTGGAATTTGATTTTAAAAATCGAAAATAAAAAAATCAAACAAACTTCTTAATGCTTGGTGTCATTTTTAAAATGAGTGTCATTTGTGATTTGACATATGCAACTTTAATCCACATAGGCTCTTCATTTCATGTCCACAAACACCACATTGGTAAGGTTTTGTTGAAGAATGCACGTATTTCATATGATGTTCACAATTAGACTTCTTTGTAAACGACTTTGAACATACAGTACAGCAATATAATACCTTACCGTCAAGGTCTGATATTTTGTTATTGACAGCATTGTGGGATTTCACATGTCTAACTAAATTCGAGCGGTCTCTAAGTGTTTTAAGGCAAATCCCACACTGGTAAATGTCATCACTTGCTTTTTTTCGACACATATTCTCTCTAACATGACGTTTGAGATTGCGTTCACCTTTAAACGGTTTGTTACAATTTCCTTTAAACGGTTTGTTACAATTTGTACACATCAAATAAACAGCCTTATGCCTGAGCATGTGCTCGTGCAGGCATGAATTGCGCTTAAAACGCTTGCCGCAAGTTTCGCATTTATATTTCCGTTCATCTGAGTGAAACACACGATGTGAATACATATTGCTAAGGCTGTTGAATTGTTTGTTACATATCTCACAAGAGTAGGGCAATTTATCTCCTGTGTGAATTCTCATATGCTCCTTTAGTGTGTTATTATTATAGAAATCTTTTTGGCAAATCTCACATTTAGGTCGGAATCTCTCTCCCATGTGAATGCGTTCATGATTACGTCTACGATGAGCTGCTACAAATGCTTTCTCACAGAAATGACAAGGGAATGGTTTTTCACCAGAGTGTGATCTCTTATGTGCTATAAACCGGCATTTGTCAATATAACTTTTATCACATAAATCACATTTGTATGGCCTCTCACCAGTATGAATAAACACATGAGATTTCAGATGACCTGCATTAAGAAATAACTTCCCACAATAGTCGCATTTGTGTGTACGTTTCTTCAATGGCTTAGGACAGTCTACCATATCTGCTGTTTTGTTCACGTCTATTGGTTCTACTACAACTGTTGACATCTCTGAAAGATCTGCTGTTTTATTCAAGTATGCTTTTGTTTCTAACCTAGCTCTTGACATCGCTGACGTAACTGCTTCTTTGTTCATGGCTTCGGTTTCTACTCTCACTGTTGACATTTCTGCAATATCTACTGTTTTGTTAATGTCTTTTGTTTCTCCCCTAACTAACAACACATTTACAGTACTATTAGTTTCGTTAGAGTCAGTTGTTTCTTCTCTTACTGTTGGCGTTTTTACCATATCTACTATATTGTTATGGTCTAAGGTTTCTGCTCCAATTGTTGACTGTTCTACGGTATCTGCTAATTTGCGTAAGTCACTTGGCTCTTCTCTAATATTAGTCATATTTGTTATTTTTATTATTCAAGGCTTTTATTTTCTATTTTGCTTGAATCGACTACTCTATGCTGTCAGTTCTACCAGACGAGGTGGTTTGTTCAAATCCATTTGTATATACTAAGCTCTAGTCAGTTTTAACATCTCTGCTGTTTTGTTAAAGTTTGAAGGTTTTCACAATACGTTTTTATTTCTACATTATCTGTTGTTTTCTAAAGAGTTGCAGTATCTATTTTCGATGTTTTCAGTTTCTTTAGAGCGGCTATTTTGTTCTTCTCTGACTACTGATAAATCTACAGTATCCACTGTCTTATGCAAATCTTGTCCAAGTCTCCTGTTTCTTCTGTAACTTTTGTCAATTTTATCTTGATTGATTTTTTTTGTCCACAGGGTAATGGTTTCACTAAAACTGTTGGCATTTTGCTTCACTATTTACAATTTTGTTCAAGCCTTCTGTTTACACTTAATTTGTTGCCATCTCCACTATATCTGCTTTTGTGTTCAAGTATGTTGTTTCTATTCTTACATTTGTCAGTTCTTCCATATTTGCAGATTCTGGTACACTTAATTTGTTGCCATCTCCACCACATCTGCTTTTGTGTTCAAGTATGTTGTTTCTATTCTTACATTTGTCAGTTCTTCCATATTTGCAGATTCTGGTAACTCTGTTCTTGTCAGTCACGTTGATTCTTTAACCCGCTCAACTTCTATAACACTTGCCTTAACCCCTTTGGTTTGATTACAGTGAATAACTTCCTCTAAGCTGCAGGCTTGCTCTTCAGTCATATATACCCATACCATCTGGTCAGACCAAAAAGAACAAAATATTGCTGTAAGAGAAATAATCAGGCATTACAAATAATTATATTGACTATTGAAGAATATATCAACATTTTACCGTTTTGATGCACGATGTGCAGGTCCATTGTGAGATTTACAATTTTGGCTGAGATATCTATACCAACCAGTCATCTAGATAAAATGGTAAATTTATCATCTATATTGAATCAGCGGAATCATAATTGAAAATCACTATTGTGCTTGTTTTACCTTTTCAAAAATTAGGAGTTTACCTTCAACTCATTCAGTGGGTTCCAATACTGCTGATTGGACATGCAAAGGCACTCGTGATCACATTTAGCACAAATAAATTGATATCATGCAGCAAGAGAATACAAGTTGTCTTCAATTTTTATTTTTGATCAACTAAAACCTACAGCTTAGCCATGAGTGCCATGTAGCTGACTGTAATAGATCCAAACTGTTTGTATTTTTCCAATGTACGTTCTGAAATCAGTATACCAAAATCTATGCATACCACACATGGGCATTGCAAAGTTAATTTGAATTTCTTTTGTATATTGCTTGCATGCTATTATTCCTGTGTTAATTTATATTAGTTTGTATTTTGTACAAATAAAATAAATTCTAAACAAATGTTTAATTTTCTTGATTTAATTATATTTGTAAACTTTTTACCATACCCCCATAATATAATAATATAAAGCTGATCGTATTCTTCTAAATGAAAGACTTCAATATAGTGCATTATTTATGGAATTATTGTTAAATGTCGACAAAATTCGAAACTGAGCACTCTTTGTGGACCTATACGTAGTTTATATATTTTTACTGTCTTAAATATCATTTACATTATATATGAAGTATATATAATGACTAAGATGTATAACTGTCTGAAAAATCGAATTTTCAACATTCACTGATACACAAGTGCTTTGAAAACAAGGGGCTCAATGAGCTGAGTAGCTTAAAGCTTTACTTTTATCAAAATTGAACTTTAAATCATTATTGTACTTAGCGATTTCAGAGATATTAGGCCTGCTATGAAGTGAATGAGGTAGCTATCAGGAAGACTAAAGATATATGAGGGTCTTTTTATGTTCGTCGAATCGGGATGTATCTCTACAAATAAAGAATTGCGACAAGCAAAGGCTCTGATCAGACTGCGCATATAATACGGTACCATAAATATGTATATTTTGAAAGGTATAGCTTCTGTCTATCAACTGATATAAATTTTACATCATCAGCGCTTAGTAAGGTCTAGTTATTTAGCTTTGAATAGGGAATGGTAAAGGACACTGGTCGAAATCCATGTCATTTCAACCACGCAGCCAGCAGGAAATAAGATGCTGTTAAGTTCCATTCGCAATGGTGATATAAGCATTTGTCAAGCCGATTCTTTTTACACCATTAAAATTAATGATTCAAATGCCAATCGTAGATAAGTGCAACTAAACTATAAGCATGCTGTTTGCTCTTCTATAACAATTTTAAAACACCCATTAAAATACCAAAATAATCACAGTCAAGTGATAGTTATTATATGTGTTAAAATTACGATTATGAACAAATTTTAAATTTTCTTCTGGTTTTGTATAGCAAGTGATATACTCAATCATTCGTCAGAACTTATATTGATGTATCGATTAAAGCCTGTACCTGGCGATTTCGGGTACTGTTATACCCCATGCTATAAAAAGCGGGTGGGGTAAATCAACCTCCCCTAGAAAAAACAGTAACAATCAGGTGTGCATAATTAATGTAGTGATTTCAACACCTGTTAAGATGCACAAAAACAGTTTTAATGTATTTTTAAAATATAGTAACGCTCCATGACGTAATTTATGTACACGGTAAGGGATTTGAGTACCCCTAGACTATTTATTTTGCAGCTCATTTATAATAATACAAGAGTATTAACTTTGTTTTGGAATGAAAGTTACCATAACACTTAACAAGAAAACTTATAATAGTACTTCACCGCTTACATATTAAGCCACTTTCAAAAGCCCGTATCTAACTTCCACTTGTGTCAACTTTTTAAATAAAAGTTTCTATGCATACTGTACAATTTGCTGAGGTTTCGAATAACTCTTCCGTATCCAATAATTGCTGCGTATATAATATAATGGTCATATTATATTGTAGCACTATCCCTGCTAACACAAAAACGTTGTGAAAATGTTTTAAAAACGTTATAGATAACGTAACATAACGTTTTATGGGACGTCCGAATGACGCTTAAATGGCAAGTTTTTTTGTACGGCCTAATAACGTTTTATACAGACGTTATGGAAACGTTATATAATGTTCTTATAACGTTACTGTTTTGTCTTTTGAAAACATTATTGGAACGTTTTCCAAGACATTCTGAGGAAGTTTTATATTTAAATACGCAGGTAGAACCTGCAGAGTCTGCTTATTAAGCAAACATTTAAAACACAATATATCCAACTAAACATGTTAGCGGTACATTAACAACTTAAAAGCAAGTCCAATTTTGTTTTGTAAAGGAAACACTCCTCTAAATTATCTACAAGGCTGTGTCAGTCTTTTTCTCAAAACCACGTGCTTAAATTGGTGGGAAAGAGCAACTGGTGGATTCGGATACAAAACATCTGATAAAGATGGATAAAGTGGAGTGTGTGTACAAAAAGTATTTATCACAATAGCAAATTAAATCAGAATACGAATAATGAATAAAGTTTTGTTTCTTAAAACACATTTTAAAAAATGCGAAACTCAGATATGGTTAGTCAAGAACGTCTTTTGGACGTCAATATGACGTTTGTTTTGGTTTTCTTGTTAAAAAACTATTAATGGTCCCTTTCGTGCAAATAAACTCGTTTCTAAATGATTTAAGACTTTGTTTTAAATATCAGAACATTGTATAAATCATTGTTTAACCTGATGCAGGCTACAACATCATTTTGAGCACGTACACATTACTGACGTGATAATAATGTTATTAAAACGTTGCACTTGAATTACAAAATCTGACATTCGAGAAATTTATATAAACAGTTAAATAGGTCTTTCAAAAGTCGCTTAAACGCTTTTTATCAGATACTTCGATTTTTAAATTACTATAAACATTTATTATGTATTTTAGCACGATTTAAAAGGAACATGCGATTTTTTCTAAATAGTATAAGAAAATTAGTTATCAGAGTAACGTCTTCGAAACGTTATCCAAACGTTAGGTCCGACCTAACCATTTTGGGACCTTTTGCAAACGTTACATTAACGTTCTGTGTTAGCTGGGATATGTCCTTTATCTGCAGCCGAATTTTCAGAAGCTATGTATGGCTATGGACCCATTTTCGTGCAATTGTTACTAACGTTCTGCCAAAGACTACGTCCGTAAATGTCATATTTCTACCATTTTCCAGTGTCTGATATATAGGTATGTCTTTGCCTCTTGTAAGTCATTAAAGTAATGCACTTTGAAATAATTTCAGGATGCATGTATAGATAAAAGCTCAATCTTTCCAAATATATACATGATGTATGCATTTACTTTTGCTATTGTATCAAATCTACCACTATACAAACATAAAAACGTTCCTCGTATGTCATGAAATATGTCTCATTCTCAGTAACAAAACAAAGTATGGTTCATGGGAGAGATCAGATCCACTTCTTAGAAAGTAACTGAGGGGTACAGACATGTCCCCAGGGAATCAATCCCACGACATACCCTTGATGCATCCTATCAGCAGGAACAACACCTATAATTTGCAGCAGACGACAATTTCAAATTTTGCTGTTTTTTTTCCAAAATAAGGTATGATATTTCATGAGAATCGTCTGCTGGAGGGGTACGGACATGTCCCCAGGGAATCCCGCTACCTGTCCTTTGATGCATCCTATCAGCAGGAACAAGAGTAATTGTTAACCCTTAAAGCGCCACCTATTATTTGCAACAGACGACAGTTTCAAATTTTGCTGTTTTTTTTTTCAAAAATAATAAATAAGGTATGATATTTCATGAGAATCGTCTGCTGGAGGGGTACGGACATGTCCCCAGGGGATCCGAGGACTATCCTCTGATGTATCCTATCAGCAGGAACAAGAGTAATTGTTAATCCTTAAAGCGCCACCTATAATTTGCAGCAGACGCCAATCTCAAATTTTGCTGTTTTTTTTTTCTCTAAAATAACAAATAAGGTATGATTTTTTCCTGAGACGATTCTCATGAAATATCATACCTTATTTTTATCGAAAACCAGGAAAGATGTCGCAAAATTTGTCGTCTGCTGTAGTCGTGATTGGCGCTTTAAAGGGTTAAATAGTCGGGAATCTGAATGGTTTCGTGTATTAGTGGAAAGGTGTATATTTATTGGATCCCTTGTTAGTTGCTTGGATGTGTCTTTTCATAAGGCACAAGGCTTTAGTGGATAATTTTCGAACAGTTTCTGAGATCAAGGCATTTACAGTACCTTTGCTACATAGTATAAATTAAACTAATCATCAACCCTAGGGATCGCCGTTTAGCCAATGCGAGATTGGTAGGATTTATGCAGGCGACCACTACAGATAAACCAAAAGCTTTGAAGCATAGCCGTATTTACAATATTGATATGTTGTTCTAGAAAAAAGGGGTTCAGGCATTTATTTACATTTACTATTCAAACTGTATATACAGATGCCATGTACAAGCGTAAAAACGACGTTACCACGTCTTACGCCATGACTGACGTCATTTTGCAGTAACAATTGACGTCAGCTAACGCGAACTTTCCTCGCGCTTTAAAAACTATGACATTATTGTTTATTCTAACACACCTCGCCTATAGAGCCAACGGTAACAAACTGTGATATATCGGACAATAATTCACTGCTAAAGTGTGTGATAGCTGACGTCACTAGAAAATGACGTCACTCATGGCGTTAGACGGTGTAACGTCGTTTTTACGCTTGAAAGACGTTACAATTACATGTAAAGGTATGCGACGTAGTCTAAGAATTGGCGGGAGTTCTTCAGCGCAATGGCGGAAAGTTGGAAGAAGCTGAAGACTTCAAATGTGTTTTCATCGTTTACTGTGTGTTAGAATCGAAATAGATCAGCTCAAGTGCGTGAATTGTTGAGTAATAATTCACTGTTTGTCGGTCAGTTGTACGACGATAAATCACTCGCGCTGCGCGCTCGTGATTTGATCTTCTTTACAACTGACCTCCAAACAGTGAATTATTACTCAACAATTCACTGCTGGAGCTGATCTATTTCTTAAATATAACAGGTTTATTAGCATAGGCTATATAGGCGAGGTGTGTTAGAATTTTAAATTCCACACACTGGCACATAGTATGGCATATAACTACATTGACCTTTGTTTACAAGGTCGTACCAGCAACCAAAGTTCTTTTTTGTCATCTACAAACCATAGACAATCCGTGTCTCAAATATGGTACATATTTGAGACACTGATTGTCTGTGGTTTGTAGATGACAAAAAAGAACTTTGGCTGCTGTACCATATTTGAGAGACTGATTGTCTATGGTTTGTAGATGACAAAAAAGAACTTTGGTTGCTGGTGCTGGTTCTAAACTAACACCTAAAATTATTCAAAGTTTGCATTTCAAGGCATTCAGATTGAAGTTTTATACCTTGATATTTACATCAAAGGACTCAGGCCTCCAGATAAGAGTGCGTATTGGAAAACTATTTGTTCCATTTCTCATCCAAAACATATGCTGTGGGTACACAAACGAACCGTCTCAATGAGACGGTTCTTTTGAGCACCCAAAACACAAATTTACATTTATGGGTAAGAAAATAATTACAATTTTACGCTAAAAAGTCCTTATCTGGACCTATGAAAGGTCATATCAGCATTCTGATACCATCTTGGCATCTACAGACTTTAGGCAAACAGTGAGCAGAATATGAAATGTCTACATTTAAACATATAAGATTTGCTTGCTTTACAAGCCAACCAACAAGAATTTAATATTTTGACCTTGACCTTTGCCTCTAATAATACATGGAATCCTAAATAGTTAGGCAAACGTTGCGTCAAATATGAACATTCACGTCAAAAAGGTAAGAAAAATTGGCATTACAATCCATACAGCCGGATTTCATGTTTATATGGCATTGCTCTTTGACTTCATTGTCACATACGATAAGGTGAAAGTTCAAAATTTCCAGTCTTGAACTTTAAAAAATCAGAATTTGAAACTTGCTGTATGCCTCCAAAATATTATAAGTTCCAAGTTAAATGGTTAAATACCTTTAAATAAACTGAAACTACATCAAAGAAGCTATTAAAATCTGCAGAATTCAGCATTTTGAGACTGACTTACTACAGGAAAGTCAGCCTCAAAATCCTGAATTCAGGAATAATCCTGAAAACTTTCATCCATGCATACGGCGTTTGAAACAATAGTTATCACATACGCACCACGCAGCTAGCACACAACTGCTGGCCACCAACAGACCGCCAGCGTAACGCCATTGAAATGGAGTATTGCTGGCGGGCCGCTCGTGGCCAGACAATGTGCGCAAGCTGGGCATGCACAAACATTCTACAAAAATGAGCCCACTGCATCAAAAATGAAAGAGGGGTTCACGTTACAAGCCCCAAGACAGGTTTTAGTTTACTTGACCTTGAACTCAATCTCTGACACTGAGGTCAAAGAGGTGATCTGACTACACTCCTTGTCATTTACACATTCTAAGCAATCATTATGCTAAATATAAATTTCATCCGTCAAAACATGAAAGAGCATTTCGCGCTAGGAGCCTTAAGCTGTAGTTTACATATTATAGGCAATCATTGTACCAAATATGAACACCCTCCATCAGAAAATGAAAGGGAAGCTTTGACGTTCGATCAAATTTCACCAGTTAATCAAATTAGGAGGTGCTGACATTTAAAGTAATTAATGACGACGCATGGTGGTTGGGGGTCAGCTGACAACGGACATAAGACGATCATAAAACCTCACATTGAGCAAAATAAATATAAAAATAAAGCGCAATGATTGGTTGCTTACAGCCAATCGTTGCACTTTATTTTGAGTTTGAAAATGGAAATCAATATAATCGATCTCTCTGTAGACCCATTCTCACGTAGAATTGCCTATTGCTGTCGCCAGCCTTTCACGATTAATAACTAGTCCATTACATATGTTTACATGTAATTTATGATACTATTCGATAGACTGGCCATTTCTGTTATAAAATTGATGTTTCCAGAACGCTCAGCAATGTTTCAACAAAATATATGACACGAATAATAGCCAAAGGGATCCGAAAATCGCATGTCGCCAGTGGTTAATTCCACCTTAACTGCACATTCTAATACACATTCAGCATGTGAATGAAAAAATGAAACTCATACTTTTGAAAAAATTAGGTGATGGCCTATAGAAAAGACAACAAAATAGTTTATTTTTCAAATTTTTTTGTTTTGTCATTTCATCGTTAGTTTTGTCGCCAAATTCAACAAATTTACGAGTCCAAACAATAAACCCAATCATCACATACTAAATGGATTAAATATAACTTCAATTTGCCATCAGAAGATGTGATGTATATCATATAAACTAATTTTATGCGCTTGATAGTAAAAATACGCAAGAAGCCGCTTTTCATACTTTCCAAATGGAAAATAAGCTTTATAATTTACGAGACCTTTGCTTTTGAGCTTGTAATGTTTCCATTGAACAACGCAGATTAGATATGATCTTCAGAAATAGCAAGTGCTGTATTGTCCTTTACGTTAAGACATAATTTGAAGCATAAAGTTTGATAGTACAGTCCTTATCAGCGATTCTTGGTAAACATATAGTTAAATTTCTCATTTACGAGACCTAACTTACGGGACAAATACAACACTATTTGGTTTAAATTACATCATTTATATTCAATTTAGCTAATTTTACCCTATTTTGTCATTAAGTACAATCCTATGTAGGCATTTCATACGCCATAAGCAGAAAATTTATATATTTTGGAAAAATAGTTTGTGTGTGTAAAGCTATAAAATGGGTAAGTTTTTATCAATAATTATCTAATTATTTGTTGAAAGAGGCATTGCATTTGCTGGCAACACTATCAGGATATCACAGACCGATATATATATATAAGTGCGTCCTGTGAATGGGGTTCAGGCTGACTTTATTTTCTCTTAAAAACAAATCATCTGGTACATTAGACCAAAATGTCCTGAAAATTAGAAATGAAGGGTGCCTCACTTAATCAGGCAAAATGTCTTTTAAAATGCAAAAATGTGTAAAAGCTTATACGTAAGTTAATCGCATATTATATGGCTCACTTTTCTATTGTGAAGTACCTGATGGTAAGAAATACACACATTTAAATGAAACCTTTTATTGGCATTTTAATTATTTGAGTGTCTATGCTCAATTCAGGCATCACTTCCAGTTAGGTATATGCCTGAAACGTCCAGAAACTTTTATCCACACTGCAACACAAACCCTTACCATTAAAACACGTAATAAATAAACGAAATATGGAATCTTTGATGTCATATCTATTTACCTAGGGGTCCCGTTAATTAGTATTTTACACTATTTTCATCCCCTAAATTAGAAATATTATGCTTTACATACAGATTATCGAACATGATTAAATAAAACTGATCAGATGTTGGAAGAATATTCACCAAATAAGAGCTAATGATAACCAAACGTTTTTGCATCTTTTATCTCAGAGACGGTTCTTATGAGCACCAAAAACATATCTGTAAACTGGTGGTTTAAAAAATAATAATATTTTACCCTCAAATAGCGCGCGTATTTGGGCCAATATATTGGTATTAAATCTTTGATATCTGATTAATTTGTGATGAAAAAATATATGTTTTTACGTGATACGATGCCTTCAAAGTAAAGAGGGAGGAAAAGATCAGTCAACTTGTTTAAGTGCTGACATTCAAAACGGCAATATTCCAGACGATGAGCTGACCTTGAGACTATAAAACTCTTTTACAAGCTCAACTGAAAAGCATGAAATTTATCCTGCTCATATATGTTAACTGTCAGCAAATGTTCGCCTTACATAACATCTATAAACGGGATAAATACAACACCTGAGTGTTGGAAAACTGAGAAAAACCTTAATATTCCAGCCTTTTAGTTTCTGATATCAGTTAAAATATCATGCTCATTTGAGCTGAGCAAGAAAAATTTATAACCTCCGGACCAGGACTGACCTATCAGAGATATCAGTATAATTTGGAAAGGTTGGAGGATCTTTATTGTACACAATGACGATTTTATTTTATAAAAACAAGAAATGAGTTTATTATCAGTGGTCAAACATGTGTCATTTCCGAATTTACGAGGCAATATGCTTTTATTGTGTTTTGTTTTAATATTCTGCTTTAGGATTGAGAACAATTACTTCGTTGTACACTCAGAAAGTAGGAATTTTAAATGTATTTGTTTTGCCATCTAAATACAACGCCTATGTCGAACAGTTGTAAGTTTATGATTGATCTTTGGTGAAATGACAGCAACTTGAACGCACTATTAATGTGTCATCTAAGAAGACATTTCAATTGACGTTGGTACGTGTTTTGCATGCAAACTAGAAACAGTCTATGTTTGATTGCATGTAAAAAACCCTTCTACATTATTACCACGTTTAGCGTAGGTTTAAATCAATCTGAAATGAGCGTATATCCTACAGGACTTTCTATTCTAATACACGAGTCTTTTTTCGTTTGCAAAGTAAAAAACATTCCTTGATATATCAAATCAAAATTTGTTTTAGTTATGTTTTCTTTAAACGCAAGGCATGTGTTTATTGAGTCGTGTGTGCTTTGTTTTCGTGTATCTGTCTAGTTATACTAATTTTAAGAAATTGTTCTGAAAATAAGTATTTTTCTTAAAATGGTTGTTCTTTTTATTATTACCATTTTCGGTGTAAATTTGCAGGTATACTTGCAAAACTTATTGATTCATAATGTTTAATGTCAGGTCAAAAACTGGCCACCAAGTTTTTATTTATACAGACTATTGCTGAGCATTCTTTATGTCTTAGGTAATGACACCCACTTTTAAAATTCTTACATTTTTCGCATATACCACCAACCATTTGAATACATAAATACCAAATTTCCAGTGAAATTAAACATTTTCTGTTTTGGAATTGAACCAGACAGGCCCACTATTAATTGATGGTGATGACTATTTAAGCAAAGGTTGAAGTTGAAAAATCGTCATTTCAAAAGTCGATTTGGCAATTCTACGTGAGAATGGGTCTGTAACTGACCCGATATGTTTGATTAAAACCTCACGAAGTCGACCGTAGTATGGGCCTCAACGCGAGAAAACTTGTCTTCGGGGGATTGCGAACAACAAAGGTGCAGACCAACCTGTGCATCCGCGAAGTAAGATCAGCGCCTTTGTTATTCGCTTATTGGAAATAATTATATTTAGACTTGCTATGAGCGAAATATCAATTTACTAGCTAGGCATGCTGAGCAGGCTGGTTTGAATCCCAAAACCCCAAGACAGGTTTTCTCGCGCCGCGATCCGTATATTGAGTCATTGACAGACCATATGGGCATGGTTACCCTTATAGTTATTTGATTTCTGAAAGTACTGCCCATTCTCACTTTGCCTTGCCTCGCATTTGCTATCACCTGACTGTCATTTTTTAACATGATTGTCATTTGTGATGTGACATATGCATCTTTAATCCATCTAGGCCTTTTAGTTCTTTTCCACAAACACCACATTGGTAAGGTTTTGCTGACGAGTGAACAGATTTCATATGACGTGTTAAATTAGATTTCCTATTAAACGATCGTAAACATATAGTACACCAAAATAATCCCTTATTTTCAAGCTCTGATAGTGTGATATTTACAACATTGTGCGCTTTCACATGTCGAACTAAGTTCCAGGGTCTGCTAAGTGTTTTATGGCAAACCCCGCACTTGTAAATTTGACCACTTTCTTTTTTTCGACACCTATTCTCTCTTACATGACGTTTAAAATTAAGTTCACCTTTAAATGTTTTGTTACAATTTGTGCACATTATATTTTCAGCCTTATGCATACTTATGTGATCGCGTAGGCTTGAACTGTGTTTAAAACGCTTGTCACAAGTGTCACATTTGTATTTCCTTTCATCAGAGTGAAACGTACGATGTGAATACATATTGCTAAGGCTGTTGAATCGTTTGTTGCATATCTCACATGAGTAAGGTAGACCTCCTGTGTGAATACTCATATGTTGCTTTAAGGTACTGTTATCACAGAAATCCTTTTGGCAAATCTCACATTTAGGGGATCTTTCTCCAGTGTGTATGCGCTCATGATTACGTCTACGGTCAGCTGCTGCAAATGTTTTCTCACAGAAATGACAAGGGAACGGTTTTTCACCAGAATGTGATCTCTTGTGTACTATATAACGGCATTTGTCAATATAACTTTTATCACATAAATCACATTTGTATGGCCTCTCACCAGTATGAATAAACACATGAGATTTCAGATGACCAGCATTAAGAAATAACTTCCCGCAGTAGACGCACTTGTGTGTTCGTTTCTTCAGTGGCTTAGAAAAGTCTACCGTATCTACACCTTTGTTTACGCTTGTTGATTCTACTACAACTGTTGATACCTCTGAAATATCTGCTGTTTTGTTCAGGTATGTTGTTGCTTCTAACCTAGCTGTGGGCTTCATTGATGTATCTGCTTTTTTGTTCACGTCTGCTGTTTCTACTGTAATTCTTGACATTTCTACCATCTCAGACGTTTTGTTAAAGTCTTTTGTTTCTCCCCTAGCTAACAACGCTTTTGCGGTATCGCTAATTTCGTTAAAAGCAGATGCATCTTCTCTTATTGTTGGTATTTCTACCGTATCTACTATATTGTTCAAGTGAACTGTTTCTTCTGCAACTGTTGGTCGTTCTACTATATCTTTTATTTTGCGCAAGTCAATTGGCTCTTCTCTAATATTAGTCATATATGATATTTTATTATTCAAGTCTCTTGTTTCTACTTTACCTGTTGGCAACATAAATGTATTTTCTATTTTGTTCAAGTCGACTGTTTCTATGCTACCTGTTGTCAGTTCTACCAGACTAGGTGGTTTGTTCGAATCCAGTTGTACAATCTCAGCTCTACTCAGTTCTACCATATCTGCTGTCTTGTTTGTAAGTTCTTCTCTACACGTTTTTAATACTACCTTATCTCTTGTTTTGAAAAGAGTTGCAGTATCTATTCTAGATGTTTTCATTTCAATCATTGTGGCTATTTTGTTAAAGTGTATCGTTTCTTCTGGTATGCCTACTGTATCAGCTGTCTTGTCCAAGTCTCCCATTTCTTCTCTTACTTTTGTCAGGTTTACAAAATTTGAATTTTTGTCCAAGGCTATTGGTTTCACTGTAACTAATGGCATCTCTTCAATAGTTATAATTTTGTCCAAGTCTTCTGTTTCCATTTTATTTGTTGTCGTCTCCAACATATCTGCTATTGTGTTCAAATCCTTTGTTTCTGTTCTAACACTTGTCAGTTCTTCCATATTTGCAGATTTGGTAACTCTACCCCTGCCAATCTTGTTGACTCTATAATAGGCTCCACTTCTACAACACTTGTCATACGCAATATGGTTTGATTCCAGTGAATAACTTCCTTTTAGCTGCAGGCTTGATCTTTAGTCACATATACCCATATTATCTGTTCAGACCGAAAAGAACAAAACATTATTGTTGGAAAATTCATTACACACTAATTATATTGACTTTGTTTAATTGAAGAATATATTAAAATTTCACCTTGTAACTGCACCATATGCACATAGACAAGTCTATTGTGAGATTTAAAGTTTGGCATCTCGATTCATGCAGATATAAAATTTCCAATCAGTTATCTAGATAAAATGGTATACTTAGCATCTATATTCACCCAACAGAATTATGTTGCAAAGTCACTATTGTGCTTGTTCATCTTCTAAAATTAGAAGTTTACCTTTAAACCATTCAGTGGTTACTAAAACTATCAATTGGACAAGCAATGGCAAACCACATCACCTTAAGCACTAAGAAATTGACACCATTCAACAAAATATACAAAAAGTAAGTGAGTATGATAAGGAAATACCACAATCACATACTGCAGGACAACCCATGGCACCGTGAGCAAGAGCCACAGAACATTTATAGTAACAATATATCTGTAAAACAATAAGCTTTCTCTTCGTCTTCAAGATGATTGCAAAACTAGAAAGGACACAAAGTAATGCATAACAAAACAAAGACAAACATAGAACTCCCACAAACAATGGGAAGTACATCAAACAATTAAATATAAGCGCTACAGAAAAATATATAATTTGAAACGTGACATTTTGGTTATTGCCCTGTTTGCAATGTTTTCGAGCAACAGTGAATAGCAAGATATCTCCGTTTATCATATTGTTTATGTATTTATCATTTTCAAGATTATTTGGCAGAATAGAGGAGTTTCCCATTATTGGATTTTACCTATATCACGTGACATCGGCTGGCCAGTCAAGCAATTGGACTACTTCCGGTATAAAGCAACATATACTGACTGTTGATCTCACTTTATAGAACTTCTATATATCGGTTAAAATTTTAATTTAAAGAAATAAAAAAACCCACGGCAATTCTTAATTGAAGAGTCTGACAAGACTGCGTGTTACTAGGGTCATTTATGGTTACATCTGTACACTGTCCACCAAGTGATAAGATACATTTTATTTTGAGCTGGCCCAAATTGCATCCGGTTCTTCAATGAGTGCCCGGGGGGGGGGCTTTGAAAACAATAAAACCTTGCACACATGTCTTTAGAACTTCGGCACGCGTGACCAGTCGCTTTCTTTGAAGTGAATAAGAAGCCCAGCTAGAAGTCTACTTATCATATACATGTAAAAGCCTCTAAAACGCCCACACAAACTTATTCAGCGGGGCTTGAGGCTGAGTCGTCGTCATCTACATCCATAGTGTGTGTGTGTGTGTGTGTGTGTGTGTGTCTGTGTGTGTGCAGTGTAGTTCTACTTGAAAGACCCTGGTGTGTGCGAGCAGCGAAAACCCTCGCGAGTCTGTGCGCAGAGGCTTTTGAGTCTGCTTTAATCTGCGCCGATTTTTATAATAGTTCGAAATCAAAGTATATTTTACACTTATTGCATGTATAGTAAAAAAAAATACGGAAAACTTATGAAAATATTAATTTATCTTTTTTTTTTCGAGAATAAGAAATCTTAAGTTCTTAATAGCTAGACTACAGTGGATTGGAATTTGGTGCGTACTATTAGTGGCCCAAATACATATTGCTGTTTCTTTGAAACATTTAGATGAAATTAGACATCTATAGAAATTATACCACAAAATTCTTCAAGTAACTTAATAGTTAAGATCTGTTAATTGTCCCAAATGACTTACAATGCGAAGCCATGGAAACAAATACTGTAGAAACACTTTTTAAAAGTTTCTTTTAACATTCGGCGTTCATATGTTTACATTAACCAAGAGGGATATGAGTTACCCGGCATTCAGTTTTGGGCGTATATGCGGTTCCAAATTTCAAAACCTATGCCTTTTCGTAACTGGTTATCTACAAATAGGGACCTATTTAAATATTCACTCTTTTCAACTCGAAGTGCTCGGGTTTCAGACATTTCAAAGTGAGCTTTCAGAAGTTTGAGCTAAAAGGAGTTTGGTTGCAAATATAATTGAATCAAAAAGTTATTATTCTCCTCTTATCTTACACTCGGTCCGATTTTTACAAAAATATGTGTTTGAATACACAAAAACAAGTTTTTCGTTGAGACGGTTCTTTTGAGTAACCACGAAACATTGCATATAACGAAATATACCATATTCGGAATCAAATGTTTCATATATTCTATTCGACATATGAGGATGCTTCGATGTACCAGGGTTCGAGCTGTCGAGGTTTTACTCTATTGCTGCAACTTCTAAAAAGTAAGAATAGCGCATTTGCTTCTAGCGCGAAAATGTCCAAATTATTACTTTTACTCAGATGATTTTTGGCTAAAATGAGACGTTTATGAAACAGGCAGACAGTTCCCTATTATTTCCATTGCTGATGAAGGCCTTGGAGATATGTTTCCCCGCGGGTCTACACTCCCTTTTGGAAAAGTTCGCATTTATGGCGATATAAAGACATCCTTTCTCGAAAAAGTTCGCATAAAGACGCATCGATTTCTGTGATATTTTGGACATTCTTGTTGGGAAAGTTAATAAATAGTGTAGACCTGCAGGGAAACCCAAAATCTCATCAGGGCCTTCGTCGGCAGCAGCGGAAATAATTGTGGAAAATATATGCCAGTACGGGTACTACTTGAATTAAAGTCTGCAAGGCTTCGTTCAGCGTATATTAGATAAATTTGAAACAAAATTAACTCTTTTTGTCATCATATGTAATTGTGGTACATATAATTGCCATTTTCCTTTTGTTTGGTGTTTTAACCGTAATGAATATAAGTGAAATGCATGCAAAATTAGTAGTAAGTTATTACAGCTTCATATACCGGAAGTAGTCCAATTGTTGGACTGATCAGCCGATATCACGTGATACAGGTAAAATCTGATAATGGGAAAGGGGTCTATTACGCACCTGTAAATGAAATATATATGTTTTCACCATACCACTTAAAAGTAGTTAAGGCTACATAGGCATATTTGGAGACACATACATTATTGATGAATCTAACTAATGTAAACCTTATTACCCCATTATAAGGCTGTTTCTGTAATTATCTTGAAAGGAACAAAAATGATTTTTGGGGAAATATGAGACGCTCTTTAGATTCACTAAATAAATATACCAAATATATACAGAAATTGCTTGGCGACATTGCAATTTTGGCTATTTGCAAATATTAATCAAAACATATTTTTAAAACAAATACTTTGATTCTATTCAAATTTGTTTTAAATTACCAATCAATGCTTGGGGACTGTAGAATTGTATGATTTGTAGAGAATTCAAGCATATTAAAGCAGGAATAAGAATGGAAGTAGTGGAGGCATGGTATTTTCACATATGAGTCAATTTTGGTGGAATGGCTGGTTAGTAGATATATGCAACAGACGACTTACATGTAATTAGACAACAATTTCAGATGCAGATTTTTGCTAGGCAAAATGGAGATTCAGTATTGCTAAAATGTTCTGTCCAGTAAACACGCATATGTTTTTTACTGCAATTTTTACACTTTCTCGCTTATGCGGCAATTTTGGTCGTCTGCTGATAACCTTTGCAAGCAGATCGGACCCTGACCAGGACCAACAAATTGTCCTGTAATAATTTTTCAACAGTTTATTTTGAAAAAAATCATAAGACCGTATATAAAAGCATAAAAATGCTCGGCATGCAAATATTTTTACCTAGAGTGAGGAAACTCGCTAGACCTGCAGAAATGAGGTATTGAAAAGAGTACACATTTTCTAATATGTATAAGCAAAATTGCGAAAACCAACAAGTAGAGAAGACCCCGATCAGTCTAGGCAATCTGATGAGTATTCGCTGTCTACATGCATAATGCATTAGTCCTTAGTTACCAACTCAGTGCACAGCAAAGACTCAGATTAGAATAGGTGGATACCCTGACTGATCTGAGTCTTTGATGGGTGCGCACGCATTCTGTTAGTTTTGTCATGACATGGCTAAATTGTTGATATTTTAAGAATGGTTTTACTTGTACTTGTTATAAATACGATATCATATTGTTTCAAACAGTGTTCTGAAAGTATGTTGAGTGTTGGCTGACTAGCAGACTGGTTCCCTTATCTTTCTCAAACACCTTTGGACCATGTCATTACCTGCTGTTATAATATACTGCATGGTCAATCAGTCAATTAAGCTGAAGAAGACTCAGGAATGAGTCTGGTTTGTGACCTTATGCAGAAGTGATTTCTTGAAACACGTTAACAAGTATGAATGTTTAATGCCTTCCAACACATTCAGACAAATTATGCTGAATGAAACATCACTACGGCTACAGAGCACGAGCCGAAAGATAAAATCTAACGTCACCGTTATCTCACAAACGAGTGACACCCCTTTTCAGCAACTTAAGGTTTTCATAAACCATAAGATGAGTTACATTATAAGCCTATGATATCTTTGTAAATTGATTCTCTGTTGGATTGAAACATCAGTTACCATTAGAAATTTAATCAAATTTTGGCTACGTTTTGCCGTTATAGATGGAAGCCAATAGTTTAAGCATAACACCCCTATCACATATGTTACATAATCAATAATTTTATAGGCGTATAATGCATGAGAAAGAAGAAAAGTAAGTTAGTAAGGGTGCAAAGATCAGGAATCGATACAATCAAGCACCACACCCGACCCAGGACACCAATGGGAAAGTGACAAACCCACAGCAGACACCACAAACGAGAGCCAAGAGGCCAGCCCCCCCACCCCCCACCAGCAGGTGACCACAAAGCACACACAAACAGACGCGCACAAAGACACAGCAAACACAAGACAGAACAAAAACATAAATGATCCACAAAAGAAGTACCGCCCTGGAACGGTCAGTAAAATATTTTACTGGAGGGCCAACTGCGCCAATCTAACCCCCAACTCAGATGTGGATTAAGACACATAGACACCCGGTATCAATCGAAAATACACATGCTTATCATTTTAGCAACAACTAACAACAGATGTAAATTTTGCTTATTGAACCCCTTTGCAATAGTTGCTCTCACAAAAGAATAATTTAAAGTGATAGTCCGTGGTATATTTTGCCTAAAATCCTGTTCTGACCATTGACATTGAAATTATTCGATACCGCATCAAGATCAGCAAAATAAGATATAAAACATAAGAAATTGCAAATATATTGTGTATAGTATATATATATTTGGCCTTTGATCTTTGACCCAAGTCATATCAGTGATATAAGACCATCGTTACCATATAAAAACCATAGTCACTCTTTGTGTCAAAAATGATCGCACTCAGTTACAAAATGAAACAGGAGTTTGTGTTATGAGCCATAACACAGATACTAGATCATACTGTAAATTTGGAAATTTTCTCGAGAATTTCATTTTCGCGAATAGCGTTAAAAAGACATATTTGCGACGTTGAAAATTCGTGACCAGCGCTGATTTACCTACATCAGTAAACGACAGAGGGATTTCGTTATTTCGCGATGGTCCTATTTTCACGAAACTTTGCATATGCGAAGTTTCGCGAAAATAAAATCTTCGTGAAAATTTCCCATTTACAGTAGTCGTGACCTGAAACTTTCGTTATCATCTAAATACCATAGCCAATAATTGTGCTAAATATAACAAGAGGGACCTAGGGCCCTGGGTCACTCACCGGACAATGACGTTTATAAAAGTATAGGAAAGAAAACTCTCCCCTACGTCCAGCTATGAAACTTGATAGATCAGCAGTTTCATTAAGACTTACATGGAAAAATTCAATACATTATGTTGACAAAATTAACATGCAAGGATTAACCTCAACTTATCTTTATATGGACCTTTAGTAAACATGTTATCTCGATGGTGGGGCCACTTATGGCCCCAGGAACATTATTTGAACAAACCTGGGAGAGGTTAACTAAATGATGCAACATACCTATGCTATATAACATCAATGCCCAGTGGATTCAATTAAGATGTTTAAAAAAAATGTTTTCTCTTTTTAAGCCCATGAAAAACATATGACCCCTTTCTCTTTTTAAGCCCATGAAAAACATATGACCCCAGGACGTGGCCACTTTTGGTCCCAATGGCATTATTTTATCACACTCATCCGGAGTTTTAATCCTATTTATCGGGAAACCTCTAAACGGGACTTTCACAAACAGTGTAGACCCAGATGAACTGCCACATGATGTGGCATTTCATCAGGGTCGACACAGTTCGTAAACTACGAAAAGATCTTCAGACAAAAGAGTCCAATATTTTTTAAAAGTATGACCTGACACCCCTAGATATGTGCAATGGACTATCTAAAGCTTATTGTATCAAACCAGAAGGAAGAATCAACATGTATTAGCATTCAAAGGGATAAGCAATAAATCTTCTAAGAAAAATAAACAGGATAAAGGGAGATAATATTTTCCCACTTATCCATACCATGACCACCCCCACCTGGAAGCCACAAGAAATATAACCTAACCCCCCCCCCCCCCCCCATTTTACATCATAGTGTCAATAGTGTCAAAATGCAATAATCTGTTTTCATAAGGTATGGTAATATGGTTATATGGTACTTTTATTCATTTATTGGCCTGCATGTGTATCTGAGCTAAAATTCTAAATCTTGACAAGTTTTGACCACCATTGAAACATTAGGAATCTTTTCAGTGTGGAACCATTTTGTTTTTATTTACTTTACGTTCCAGTCAACAATTTTTCTGATATGGCGAAATGGGCCTTCCTGAGCTGAACCAGCATTATTGAATTGCATTATAAAGCGTTGCTTTCGTATTCGATCGACCCTTGACGGCCATGCTTAATAACGGATGTGCCGTCCCCTCAGGTGAGCTGTGATTCACTTTAAGTAGGTAGTGAGTTCCGAGTAAGAAAAGCGAGTTTCGAGTAAGAAAAGCGAGTTTCGAGTTAAAAAAGTGAGTTTCGAGTAAGAAAAGTGAGTTTCGAGTAAGAAAAGCGAGTTTCGAGTAAGAAAAGCGAGTTTCGAGTAAGAAAAGTGAGTTTCGAGTAAGAAAAGCGAGTTTCGAGTAAGAAAAGTGAGTTTCGAGTGAGAAAAGAAAGTTTCGAGTAAGGAAAGTGAGTTTCGAGTAAGAAAAGCGAGTTTCGAGTTATAAAAGCGAGTTTCGAGTAAGAAAAGTGAGTTTCGAGTAAGAAAAGCGAGTTTCGAGTAAGAAAAGTGAGTTTCGAGTTATAAAAGTGAGTTTCGAGTAAGAAAAGTGAGTTTCGAGTAAGAAATTTATGACAAAGAAATAAATGCTTGGCGGAAGCCTTTATTTTCTGAATGATTCAGCTTCACAATCTACTTAAAATATAGTTAGTGAGTATGATCAGGAAATACCACATTCACAAACCGCAGACAAACCCATGGCACCGCGAGGAAGAGCCACACAACCATCGCGAGACACCAGGAAGACAAATTAAGCAAAGCAACCAGCTCTCTCATCCCCATCAAGATGATTGCAAAACTAGAATGGACATAAAGTAACGTAAAACAAAACATAGAACAATTACAGACTCCCACAATGGGAATAACAATAAACAAAAAGTCAATAACAACAAAACTGCCGCCCTAGAACGGACAGCAGGAGGCCTAAATGCACCCCACTGGCACCAAATCTTCGCCCTAGGTTCTGCCGTTGTTGAAGTACAAGAAATGGTCAGCTTGCATGGAAGTCTTTATTTTTTGAATGATTCAGCTTCAATCTACTGAAAAAAAGTGAGTATGATCAGGAAATACCACAATCACAAACTGCAAACAAACCTTTGGCACCGCGAGGAAGAGCAACACAATAATCACGAGACACCATGAAGACAAACTAAGCAATTTTTGCAACCAACTCTCTCTTCCCCTTCATGATGATTGCAAAACTAGTATGGACACAAAGTAACGCACAACAAAACATAGAACAACTACAGAATCCCACTATGGGAGCAACAATCAACAACGAGTCATCAAAACAACAGAACCACCGTCTTCGAACGGACAATAGCCTAAGCCACTGGGGTGGGGGGGGGCTTAAATGCATTTTGCTGGTACCAAATCCTCGCCCTTGATTCTCCTGTTGTTGAAGCACAAAGTTTTAAGCTCGCATGGTGGCTTCCTAACTGTTGCAATGAAGCTCGAGCAATGAAGTCAATCGTTTCATAGAAATGGGAACGAGCGTTTTAACACGTCAAGATGACGACTTCTTTATAACCGCGTACGTTAGCTCGAGTCTAACGGGGCAATCACTCCTAACGAGTCACAGATCGCATATGGGTGACGCATACCAGTCTGGATGTGTGCACAGACTATTAAGTCTCCCTATGTGGTATGCTATTTAAAGCACCGCGGCGCCCTGACACAGAACCATAAAATAAACTAATGTATAATGCTTAAGTTCATCGCATATGATGTTGTGAAATGTAACATAAATAAATAAGTAAATAACTTTATTAATTCATGAATTCATGGATCCAATCCGACACGCAGAAGCAGCACATAAAGTTACTTTTTAAGTACCTAGAGTTTCGAAGTCTCGGATTTTAACCCTAAGAGATTGCCCTACCTAGGCAGCGAAAACCGTAGCTGATATGTGACTTTGTTCATCTTGTGACTCGACTGCATCATCATTGGAACGCACGCTGGATCCATATATTTATTTTTGAGAAAATCTTCCAACTACATCATAAACTATCATGTCTATCTTGACACAGTAAAAGTCTTGAGTTGTCTTACAATTACCATGCTCCTGTGGGTGGTGATTGCTAGTGCCACCGGTACTGATCCAATCTTGAACCTGTTTCACTGTATCCAGCCCATAAATGCGTCCCACGAGTCCAATTAATGATGGCATGACAGTTAAATTCCAGAACTTTGTAATGAATAATTACCAAACGTTGTCTTAATGGTAGCGTAAGTCAGTGTCATAATCCAATTAACAGTCCATACTTTTTTTTAATTATAATTCTAAATTACTCTCTTTATTTTATTAAACTTTACTAGATTTGTTAATATATTTTGAATTCTAACGCAGCTCGCCTATAGAGCCAACGGTATCAAACTGTGATATATCGGACAATAATTCACTGCTAAAGTGTGTGATAGCTGACGTCACTGGAAAATGACGTAATTCATGGCGTTAGACGGTGTAACGTCGTTTTACGCTTGAAAGACGTTACAGTTCCATGTAAACGTATGCGACGTAGTCTAAGTATTGGCGGGAGTTCTTTAGTGCAATGGCGGAAAGTTGGAAGAAGCTGAAGACTTCGAATGTGTTTTCGTCGTTTATTGTGTGTTAGAATCGAAATAGATCAGCTCCAGTGCGTGAATTGTTGAGTAATAATTCACTGTTTGCCGGTCAGTTGCACGAAGATAAATCACTCGCGCTGCGCGCTCGTGATTTGATCTTCTTTACAACTGACCTCCAAACAGTGAATTATTACTCAACAATTCACTGCTGAAGCTGATCTATTTCTTAATTAAAAGCTAAGCGTTGTTAGCAACATGACGTGAAAAAGTGGCAAACAAATTCATGTAACTGATAATTTAACCAGATATTTTATTGCTACTGGTAGCAACTCTCTATCTGTCCACAACAGGAGGTATTGCTAGATTTAGCTGAGGAACTACTGATATGATAGCATTGGTACCCGACCCAGAGTCTGACAAACTGTAAGGTTCGAATTACTATGCTCAGCTACAGACACTAGCTAGGATCCTGAAAATTTGCCTGTAGCAAGTGTAGCAACGTTTTGGATATCCATCGTGAGATAAAAGCTGCCAAATAGAGTGTTCCCTGGAAAAGTGAGTTTCGAGTAAGAAAAGTATGTTTCGAGTAAGAAAAGTGAGTTTCGAGTAAGAAAAGCGAGTTTCGAGTAAGAAAAGTGAGTTTCGAGTAAGAAAAGCGAGTTTCGAATAAGAAAAGCGAGTTTCGAGTAAGAAAAGTGAGTTTCGAGTAAGAAAAGTGAGTTTCGAGTAAGAAAAGCGAGTTTCGAGTAAGAAAAGTGAGTTTCGAGTAAGAAAAGTGAGTTTCAAGTAAGAAAGTGAGTTTCGAGTATGAAACTTTTGACAAAAAGAGAAATTGCCAAGACACTCGCGCGCATTTAGTAAGCGGTTTTGGCATAAGTTCCAAAAATCAGAACTTTCCATAGCTTTAAAAGTTTTTACAGCTCATGCTATAGTTCAACACATTACAATGTAATACCACAGCAGCACGAAGGTCATAGTTATCGTCTTTGGTTGTAGATAAAATACTCTTGTATCTACTTTTCTCCATGAGCAAACTAGTTTTCCTAAAATAGGTAGGCCTAAATTTTTAACCATGCGGAAAGTTATTGCAATGAGAATAAAATGACAATGGCGCCATTTATGATACCATGGGATACGATATGAAATACCAATATATTGCATATATATATATATATATATATATATATATATATATATATATATATATATATATATATATATATATATATATATATATATATATATATATATATATATATATATATATATATATATATATATATATATACAAAGTATTACATCAGAAGGCTATGGGCTAGTTGATGAGATTTAGATGATAGGCTGACAGGTGTATAGGAGTGTGGCGAGGATTGGATGGGGTTGTGGGGGACCGCTCTGAGTTCAGATATGCAGATTAGTCTTAGAAAACATTGATCTAAAACATAAATAATAAAAAAACAAGTATATGAATAAATGTGCCGGGCGTTGCAACTTTACTTTAAAGTAGCTAGAGTCAAACGGGGCTACCACTTCTGAACGATTCACAGATCGCATATGTGGGACGCAGACCAGTCTGAATGTGTGCACAGACTGTCAAGATTCTCCCTATGTTGTGTACTGTGGAAATCACCGCGCCCTGACACAGAACCATAAAATAACCAAATGTATAATGCCAAAGTTAATCGTATATGGCGTTGTGAAAAGCAAGTAAATAAATAAATGAATCCCATCAAACACCAAGCTAAGCAGGATATTATCATTTATAGCAAAGAATGCAGACTCAGAATATACCGATTGTACGCGGTTGGCATGATCCGTACCCGCACTGTTTGCATAGGTTTGTCTTAGAGTTACCAAGCGACCGAAAGGATTATTTTAAAGACTTTTTGACAGACGCCACATTTTACTCTAATTGTATGGTCCTGTCTTGACACATATGAAAGTGAATATTTCGACATATCGCGAATTTTCATTAGCGACCAATCTATGCACACAATAAAACAACTGGTAGAGAAATATTTTATCTTCAATAGGGCCCCTATTTGGTAGTAAATGCAGAAAAGCTAATCATTTTAGTAAATGCAAAGATGACCAAAATCAACCAGTCCGGTCTGAGATATAGATATAACGCTTTTCTTACTCGAAACTCACTTTTTCTTATTCGAAACTCACTTTTCTTACTCGAAACTCGCTTTTCTAACTCGAAACTCACTTTTCTTACTCGAAACTCACTTTTCTAACTCGAAACTCGCTTTTCTTACTCGAAACTCACTTTTCTTACTCGAAACTCGCTTTTCTTACTCGAAACTCGCTTTTCTTACTCGAAACTCGCTTTTCTTACTCGAAACTCACTTTTCTTACTCGAAACTCACTTTTCTTACTCGAAACTCGCTACTCGAAAAATAGAACTCCTCAGGTGAGCTAACTATCAAGCGACATCTATTAGTATCATGTGATAACAGAACTTTTCGTGCTAAGTAACAGCTGCATAAAATTTACACGATTTGTCTTACATCCGTGCTTTAAGTTATCAAATATATATCTGAAAATGCCGTCTGCTGAAGTCGTGTGCTGCAAATAATTGTCTTATATTACTGACTAATTGCAAGCTCACTACTGTAGGAAACACTATCTCCTGCATATCTTAGTTCCTTTTACACACGTGGCTCAACTGATGAAATGAAATGTAAATGCGTAAGCTGGCTTTAATTTTTCTGAGAAATACAGTGAACGATTATTGGTTAAAATGCTCAAAGACTCTGAATACTACAGAATACGGCAAGTCATAAGAATGATCTGGTGAGATAAAAAAAAAATTGTAGCAAAGACATGTATAAGCTTCTCTTCAGGTTTGGGACGGCGCTTAAAGGGCTGAATACAGAATATGCTCCGCGTGTATTCGAACCAGCGATATTTCTTGAATGTTTACAATAGTCGTTACGCATGTGCGTACTTGCGTAATGTTTGCATGACCAATAATTATCATGATAACAGAGCTCACATGGTAAAGCCCCATTCTCACTGTGCCGGTGTAGCCACGGTACATCCCGATGCAGGACAGCCGGTATACCGTGATGCACCGGGACACATTTCATAAAAAATAAATTGCGTTCTCACCTTGCCGGCGTTACCCCGGTATAGCCCCGGTCCCCGAGAAAGCAGACGCCGGTTGAGTCCCGGTTCACCACGGAGCACTTACGGTGCAGCACGGTGGAGCCACGGTTCATGCCGGTATACCCCGGTGTTACTCAGGTTGTTTACGGTGATGTCCCGGTAGCTGCCGGTTGTGCCACGGTTACATGCCGGTAGCGCTACGGTTGCGTCCCGGTGTTAGTCTAGACTATAAAACCAGGATAAAAATGTGGAGTAACATAAGTTTTCTTCTGTTTCTATCGCATAACAGTTATGTCTTCAAAGAAAAAAAAAACATCAAACAGACACACATTGGACTGCACAGTCACATACGGTAGATGGAGACTTGAAAATTCAGATTAAGTTACTCTATGTAGCGAAAACAAATGCTTAGTAACCTCGCAGCTCATTTGCATGGATGTTGTCGTATAAGCAGAAGCAGACCTGACCCCGAGGTTATAAAACTTTTTTTCATGCACAACTCAACTGAGCATGAAATTTTTAACTGCTCATAAACTAAAATACCGGCAAATAAAGAAGTTTCTTGCTTTAAGTCTCTCAGGTGTTGTATTTATCATGCTAATAAATGTTAAAATGCTAACAATTGTTGGCATTTATAAAATTTATGAGCAGCATAAATATCGTGCTCAGCTGAGTTGAAAAAAGTTTTATAAGCTCGGAGCCTGTTTTCTTACTACGAGCTTCAAATGTTGTTGATCTGGGCCCAGAACTACAATGCCTCCTTAAAGTTAAGGAAGACTTAAATTTAATTATTGATATTTCAACATGTTACATTAAATGCTTAATAAATTGCCAGGACCAATGCACTACTTGTGGTCAAAGATATCATTGTGATCTATAGATAAAAAAAAGAAACTATTTTGATTTTAGTCAGTTTGAAAACGTTGTTTTTCGCATCCTGAAAATTCAATTCTTAACTTAAGTCTTCCTTAACTTTAAGGTGCCGGTGTCCCAGTTTATCTTGCCCCCTGGACAGGTTGCCCCCCGGGGGGCAAGCCAACCGCGGTTGCCTTGCCCCCCGGGGGGCAAGCTGTCCCGGGATATCTTGCCCCCCACCCTGGTTATCTTCACCCCCGGGGGGCAAGCTGTCCAGGCTGGTTTATCTTGCCCCCCGCCCAACACAAGTAAAAATATATACATGTTATTTTGTTATTTTTCTGTATCATTTTAATGAATTAAGATCCTCCATAAGTCATAAAGTAAGAAATTGGTGCCTGTGGGGTTAATATTGGTAAAACCTTAACATCATCTTGAATAAAAATATCAAGATTTAGTGATTTTAAGCTTAATTATTTTGCTAATACTACTTATTTTAAACTATCTGAATGTGATGATGTATCAATTATAAACATAATTCAAATCAAATTTAGCTGTTTTCTTTGTAGCATTGTTCTGTATGCTTAGTTGCAGGGGTGGGGGGTAAGCTGTCCAGGCCAGTTTATCTTGCCCCCCACCCACCTGGGCATCAAAGTAAAAGTATTGTGCCTATACTACTTATTTTAATCTATCTGATTGTGAAGATGTATCAATCTAAAACATAATTCAGGTCAAATTCAGCTGATTTCTTTGTCAGATTGTTCTGTATACTTAGTTACAGGGGTGGGGGGTAAGCTGTCCAGGCCAGTTTATCTTGCCCCCCACCCACTTGGGTATCAAAGTAAAATTATTTTGCTAATTCTACTTATTTTAATCTATCTGATTGTGAAGATGTATCAATTATAAACATAATTCAAGTCAAATTCAGCTGTTTTCTTTGTCGGATTGTTCTGTATGCTTAGTTGCATGGGTGGGGGGTAAGCTGTCCAGGCCAGTTTATCTTGCCCCCCACCCATCTAAGTATCAAGGTAAAAGTATTGTGCCTATTCTTCTTATTTTAAACTATCTGAATGTGAAGATGTATCAATAATAAACATAATTCAAGTCAAATTCAGCTGTTTTCTTTGTCAGATTGTTCTGTATGCTTAGTTGCAGGGGTGGGGGGTAAGCTGTCCAGGCCAGTTTATCTTGCCCCCAACCCACCTGAGTATCAAAGTAAAATTTTTTTGCTAAGTTTACTTATTTTAAACAATCTGAATGTGATGATATACCAATTATAAACATAATTCAAGTCAAATTCAGCTGTTTTCTTTGTCGCATTGTTCTGTATGCTTAGTTGCAGGGGTGGGGGGTAAGCTGTCCAGGCCAGTTTATCTTGCCCCCCACCCACTTGGGTATCAAAGTAAAATTATTTTGCTAATTCTACTTATTTTAAACTATTTGAATGTGAAGATGTATGAATTATAAACCTAATTCAAGTGAAATTCAGCTGTTTTCTTTGTCGGATTGTTCCGTATACTTAGTTACAGGGGTGGGGGGTAAGCTGTCCAGGTCAGTTTATCTTGCCCCCCCCCCACCTACTTGGGTATCAAAGTAAAATTATTTTGCTAAGTTTTCTCATTTTGAACTATCTGAATGTGAAGATGTATCAATTATAAACATAATCCATGTGAAATTCAGCTGTTTTCTTTGTTGGATTATTCCGTATACTTAGTTACAGGGGTGGGGGGTAAGCTGTCCAGGCCAGTTTATCTTGACCCCCACCCACCTGAGTATCAAAGTAAAATTATTTTGCTAAGTTTTCTCATTTTAAACTATCTGAATAGGATGATGTACCAATTATAAACATAATTCAAGTCAAATTCAGCTGTTTTCTTTGTCGCATTGTTCTGTATGCTTAGTTGCAGGGGTGGGGGGGTAAGCTGTCCAGGCCAGTTTATCTTGACCCCCACCCACCTGAGTATCAAAGTAAAATTATTTTGCTAAATCTACTTATTTCAATCTATCTGATTGTAAAGATGTATCAATCTAAAATATGATTCAAGTCAAATTCAGCATACGGAACAATCCAACAAAGAAAACAGCTGAATTTCACTTGAATTATGTTTATAATTGATACATCATCACATTCAGATAGTTTAAAATGAGAAAACTTAGCAAAATAATTTTACTTTGATACTCAGGTGGGTGGGGGTCAAGATAAACTGGCCTGGACAGCTTACCCCCCACCCCTGTTACTAAGTATACGGAACAATCCTACAAAGAAAACAGCTGAATTTGACTTGAATTATGTTTTAAACTGATACATCTTCACATTCAGATAGTTTAAAATAAGTAGAATTAGCAAAATAATTTTACTTTGATACCCAAGTGGGTGGGGGGCAAGATAAACTGGCCTGGACAGCTTACCCCCCCACCAATGCAACTAAGCATACAGAACAATCTGACAAAGAAAACAGCTGGATTTGACTTGAATGATGTTTATTATTGATACATCTTCACATTCAGATAGTTTAAAATCAGAAGAATAGGCACAATACTTTTACTTTGATACTCAGGTGGGTGGGGGGCAAGATAAACTGGCCTGGACAGCTTACCCCCCACCCATGCAACTAAGCATACAGAACAATCCGACAAAGAAAACAGCTGAATTCGACTTGAATTATGTTTATAATTGATACATCATCACATTCAGATAGTTTAAATGAGAAAACTTAGCAAAATAATTTTACTTTGATACTCAGGTGGGTGGGGGTCAAGATAAACTGGCCTGGACAGCTTACCCCCCACCTCTGAAACTAAGCATACAGAACAATCTGACAAAGAAAACAGCTGAATTTGACTTGAATTATGTTTATAATAGATACATCTTCACATTCAGATAGTTTAAAATAAGTAGAATTAGCAAAATAATTTTACTTTGATACCCAAGTGGGTGGGGGGCAAGATAAACTGGCCTGGACAGCTTTCCCCCCACCCCTGTAACTAAGTATACAGAACAATCCTACAAAGAAAACGGCTGAATTTCACTTGAATTATGTTTATAATTGATACATCATCACATTCAGATAGTTTAAATGAGAAAACTTAGCAAAATAATTTTACTTTGATACTCAGGTGGGTGGGGGTCAAGATAAACTGGCCTGGACAGCTTACCCCCCACCCCTGTTACTAAGTATATGGAACAATCCTACAAAGAAAACAGCTGAATTTGACTTGAATTATGTTTTAAACTGATACATCTTCACATTCAGATAGTTTAAAATAAGTAGAATTAGCAAAATAATTTTACTTTGATACCCAAGTGGGTGGGGGGCAAGATAAACTGGCCTGGACAGCTTACCCCCCCACCAATGCAACTAAGCATACAGAACAATCTGACAAAGAAAACAGCTGGATTTGACTTGAATGATGTTTATTATTGATACATCTTCACATTCAGATAGTTTAAAATAAGTAGAATAAGCACAATACTTTTACTTTGATACTCAGGTGGGTGGGGGGCAAGATAAACTGGCCTGGACAGCTTACCCCCCACCCATGCAACTAAGCATACAGAACAATCTGACAAAGAAAACAGCTGAATTCGACTTGAATTATGTTTATAATTGATACATCATCACATTCAGATAGTTTAAATGAGAAAACTTAGTAAAATAATTTTACTTTGATACTCAGGTGGGTGGGGGTCAAGATAAACTGGCCTGGACAGCTTACCCCCCACCTCTGAAACTAAGCATACAGAACAATCTGACAAAGAAAACAGCTGAATTTGACTTGAATTATGTTTATAATAGATACATCTTCACATTCAGATAGTTTAAAATAAGTAGAATTAGCAAAATAATTTTACTTTGATACCCAAGTGGGTGGGGGGCAAGATAAACTGGCCTGGACAGCTTACCCCCCACCCCTGTAACTAAGCATACAGAACAATCCGACGAAGAAAACAGCTGAATTCGACTTGAATTATGTTTACAATTGATACATCAGCACATTCAGATAGTTTAAAATAAGTAGTATTAGCAAAATAATTAAGCTTAAAATCACTTAATCTTGATATTTTTATTCAAGATGATGTTAAAGTTTTACCAATATTAACCCCACAGGCACCAATTTCTCACTTTAAGACTTGTATAGGACCTGAATTCATTAACATTATACAGAAAAATAACAAAATAACATACATATATTTTTACTTGTGTTGGCGGGGGGCAAGATAAACTGGCCTGGACAGCTTGCCCCCCGGGGGTGAAGATAACCAGGGTGGGGGGCAAGATATCCCGGGACAGCTTGCCCCCCGGGGGGCAAGCTGTCCAGGGGGGCAAGATAAACTGTTACACCGGCATTGTAATTCTTGGTCCAGATTTTCTTGCTTTTTAGTAAAAATATATAAACACTGTGAGCCGCAGCATGTGATTTGCAACAGTGTGGTATCTTGAGAAGTGTAGACTCAGACAAGCCTGTGCAGTCCCCATTCAAACTAAGAAATTCTAAATGTTGTTCGGTCAGTAGCTTAACAGACAAATAATAATCAAGCGACTAATAAAGGCTCTGATCAGACTGCGCCTAGGCGCAGGCTAATCTGAGATTTTGCTGTTGGCACATACCACATTGTTGAAAAATTAGGCAACCAGGGGTCTTCATCGCGCACGGTTTATCACGGTGGAGACCAGGATATTCCCGGAATGCGCCGGTATCGCCCCGACGCCGTCCCGGTGGAGACACGGTGCTCCCGGCGTCGTCCCGGTTTACCACGGTATTTGACAGCCTTCCCGGTTACTCCCGGTGAGTCCCGGTTGTTTTAAACATTTTAAAACAACCGGGGACATAAGCCGGTTCAACACGGTTCATCCCGGATCTCCAAGGTTGTCCACGATGGCGCAACGGTTGTGACACGGTTCATCACGGTTCATCCCGGATCATCAAACCGGGGTGAACCGGCACCTTAAACCGGGACAGTGAGAACGGGGCTTAAGATTTGTCGTCATATAAGACTAAAATTTGTGCCAGTGCATGAGATATCCAACAATTTGGTATGTGCGACCAGCAAAGCCTCAGATCAGCCTGCGCATACGCGCAGTCTGATCAGAGCCTTTGCTAGTCGCTTGAGTATTCTATGATTGCTAAGCTACAGACTGGACTGAACACCATTCGGAGTTTCTAAGCTTAAAATTAGGCTGCAGAGGCTCGTCCAAGTCTACACTTGTCAAAATGTCAAATTGTTGGAAATCTCATGCCACGGCTCTAAAATTAATATTGCCATGTAAGACAAACTGACCTACCTTATGAGCACCGCTTAGATGTTTACACATGAGGTTCCAATAAAATAATGTCTGTATGCCTATGTGTAACTGACTCGTGCTTTTCAAAGTGCGGGCCTGGAGTTAAGGACTGGCTTGAACGGTTTGGTAAAAAGGGTCTGGATGATTGGGGTCTGGTATTCTCTGATCATTGAACATTTAGCCGTTAAAATTTTTGCCTATTCATTAATCATTAAATCCTTAAAGCTCCGACACAAATGCATCTGAAAATGCAGTCTGTTGAGTCGTCTGCTGTAAATAATTGTCTAATACTACTGACTAATTTCCTTAGAGGTATCTTAACTGTTCAGCAGACGATAAACGCACACGACTTTTGTTGTGATAGGCGCTTTAATGGTTAATAAAATACAAATTTCGTGGCTGTGAAGAAAATTTCTGATTCATAATTGATTTATGCTTTATTCTTTTGAAACTTATATTCAGTATTCATTACATTTTTCCGCTATTAAAAATAAATAAATAAAATAATTAAAAAAATCTTAATGTTATCGGATGTCTATATTCTCTAATGATTATTGTTGTGCTGTTTATTTTCAAATTATTAAAAAAATAAGGCCACATTTCCTCCAATCATTAGACCCATACATACTTTCGGTATCTCGATATAGATATGGGTCACATGTTTGCAATTCAAAATGCGCAATTGTTTTTTAATTTTGACAGTTGTTGACAAGAATTTCTCATAGGGTAACCACTTTTTCTAGCAAACTTCTTTTCAGAATTTCACAGTTCAACGGATTCAAGTTAACCCTTAAGAAAAGCGCCTGCAAAACCAGGCATACAGAATTTTTTCTTCACTTGAATAATAGATTGAATGTTCCTCTAAACACAGTTAAATACGCATTTCCATGTAAGATACATTGGTTTTAGCCCTTAAAATTATTTAAACGGGGTGGGGCGTGCATTTTGTGCCGCCGTGTTATGGTTAAGCTATACATTGTCATTTTGTCAATTTGGCCATACCAGGAACGTTCATTATTGTTGAGAAAGCAAAATTTGTTTGTTATTTTTAGAGTGAAATTCACATATGTTCAAATAAACATGAAACAGGTCTCGTAAACATGCACCTCTTCCAAGTATGTTAAAAAGTTTTTAACATATGTACTTGGAAGAGGTCAACTAGGTAATGTTACCTAACAAATATCAAGGCTCTAGGCTTTGAGGTTTCAGAAAAGAAGATTTTATCTTGTCTTTCCAATATAATCATATATAAAACATGTGACCAAGGGGCGGGACCATTTTTGACCCCAGTGGCATTATTTGAACAAACTTGGTAGAGGTCCACTTGGTGATGCTAAATACCAAAGATCAAGGCTGGTTTCAGACAAGAAGATTTTTTTCACATTTTCCCTATATAAGCCTATGTAAAACATGTGACCCCCTGGGCGGGGCCATTTCTGGCCCCAGGTCTATAATTTGAACAAACTTGGTAAAGGTCTACTAGGTGATGCTAAATACCAAATATAAATAGTCTAGGCCTCAGTAAAACAATTGACCCCTGGAGCAGGGTCATTTTTGACCCTAGGAAATAATTTGAACAAACATGGTAGATGTCCACTAGATGACACTACATACCAAATGTCACAGCTCTAGGCCCAGTGGTTTCAGACAAGAAGGTTTTTTTTCATGTTTTCCCTATATAAGCCTATGTAAATCATGTTACCCCCAGGCGGGGCCATTTTTGGCCAAAGGGCTATAATTTGAACAAACTTGGTAAAGGTCCACTAGTTGATGCTACATACCAAATATCAATAGTCTAGGCCTTCTGGTTTCAGACTAGAAGATTTTTTCACATTTTCCCTATATAAGACAATGTAAAACTATTGACCCCCTGGGTGGGACCATTTTGGCCCCGGGGCTATAATGCTAACAATCTTGGTAGAGGCCCACTAAGTGATGCTACATACCAAATATCATGGCTCTAGGCCCTGTGGTTTCAGACAAGATTTTTCACATTTTGCCTATATAAGCCTATGTAAAACATGTGAACCCCAGGACATGCCATTTTCGACCCCAGGGCTATAATTTGAACAAACTGGGTGAGGTTCACTAGGTGATGCTACTTACCAAATATCACGGCTCTAGGCCTTGTGGTTTCAGACAAGAAGATTTTTTCAAGTTTTTCCTATATAAACTTATGTAAAACATTTGATTACGGGGTGGGCCATATGTGGTCCCATTGGGTATAATTTTAACAAACTTAGTAGAGGTCCAATAGGTGATGCTACATACCAAATATCAATAGTCTAGGCCTTCTGTTTTCAGACAAGAAGATTTTTTCACGTTTTCCCTATATAAGCCTATGTAAAACATGTGACCCCTGGGGCGGGGCCATGTTTGGCCCAAGGGCTATAATTTGAACAAACTTGGTAGAGGTCTACAAGATGAAGCTACAAACCAAATATCAATAGTCTAGGTTTTGTGTTTTCAGACAAGAACATTTTTTTAACATTTTCCCTATATAAGCCTATGTAAAACATGTGACCCCCGGGGACGGGACATTTTTAGCCCCAGGGCTATAATTTGAACAAACTTGAAAGAGGTTTACAAGGTGATTCTTAATACCAAATATCAAGAGTCTAGGCTTTCTGGTTTCAGACAAGAAGATTTTGAAAGTTTTCATCTCGAAAATCTATTTTAGCCTCTATGACCTAGATATGCAACAGACCAAAACCATTTAAACAATTTTGGTAGAGGGCCACCAAAGGGTCATTTGTGTGAAATTATTTCAAAATTGGGCCAGGGGTTTAGGAGGAGTTGTCGTTTAAGTCAAACGTTAACGGACGGACGATGGACGGACGGACGGACGATGGACGCAGACCGATCACAAAAGCTCACCTTGTCACTTCGTGACAGGTGAGCTAATAAAGTACGAACTATGAAGTGTGAAGTATGAAATGTGAAGTATAAAGTGTGAACTGAGAACTGCGAAGTATGAAGTACGAACTGTGAAGTATGAAGTACGAACTATGAACTGTGAAGTATGGAGTGTGAACTGTGAAGTATGAGGTGTGAAGTATGAAAGCGAGAACTGTGAAATGTGAACTGTGACGTATTAAGTACCAACTATGAAGTGTGAACTGTGAAGTATGAAGTTTGAAGTGAGAACTGTGAAGTATGAAGTGCGAAGTGTGTAGTCTGACCTGTGAAGTGTGGAATGAGAACTGTGAAGTGAGAACTGTGAAGTGAGAACTGTGATCTGTGAAGTATGAGATGAGAACTGTGAAGTCTGAACTATGAGGTGTGAAGTCACCAACGATCTTTTGTAAAAATGTTTCCCTTTTGCCTAACGACCAGTTTAACTGCAATACAGCTTATGGTTCTGTTCTGTGGCAGATGAGACTAATGGGCATCGTCGCGACAAACCTGTCTTCGGGGTTTCCGACAAAGCGAGTTTCAAACCAGCCTCCTCAGCTACAACGACTAGCTAGAAAGTTGAAATTTCACCTGTAGCAAGTTTACATATGATACTTTCCAGAAAGCGAATAACAAAGGCGCTGATCAGACTGCGCGGGTGCGCAGGCTGGTCTGCGCCTGTGTTGTTCGCAAACCCTTGAAGACAGGTTTTCTCGCGTTGTGGCCCACTTGTTTACGACAAACGTCGGACGGCACAGCATACATGTACGTTAACCCTGATCCGCTCCAGGGGAGCTAAAAAGTTTGAAGATGGACGGTTAGCCCCTTGTTTCTTTGGTATACTTTTCTCGGGGGTAGAAACGGTGAAAGTTCCGTTACTCGTAAAGGGAAAATGGTGAGAACGGGCCGTAGTCATTTTACCGTTATTTTTAACAGTATCTTATTTCGAATGACTGCAAATTTGGACTTTTTCGTGAGGGTTTTTTATAATATTTTCGCGAAGCTTCGTGTATGCGAAGTTTCGTGAAAAAAGCCCTCGCGAAATGGCGAAATCATTCGGTCTTTTACTGATGTAGGTTAATCATGCCCTAGTCGGAAATTTTTAACGTAGCAAATACACTTCCACGACTAGAGTCTGTGCTATTTATAGAACTCCATTAGCACTGTAGGTCAATACCACTACGGCAATTTGGGTCTCGTCACCCACTCCGGTGTTATAGTAAAATTACATTAAAATAAAGGCTGACAAAAATGAGAGCTTTCGAATATGTTTGCTTCGAGATTGCATCCTCTACTTAACAACCTCTGTGTTGTCTTGCCAAACCGGAGATAAAATCAGATTTTAAACGCGTTTTTACAGTTATATTGAAAAAAAATGTCAATTACGGTTTAGTCATAATTTTACGGTTTAGTGATTGATTTATTATCCACGATGACGAAACCGTTATTAAGCTATTTCATGCCTAGACATCAAACGTTAAAATTTTCATATAATTTTAAAGCTTAAAGATACAATGTGAATTTGATAAACGAAAATCAATCGGAACCAAGGCATTTTGGGGCGTTTATTTGTGATTAAATGAAGAATCTGAACATGATGAGAATTTTACCTTAACACCGAAATAAGTGACGAGACCCGAATTGCCGTAGTGGTATGACCACAGTGATTAGGCTGCTATGAAAACCTGATCAGATCTGATCTATTTATTTACTCTGGTCATAGGAGTGAATATGTCTTTTAAAGGGTATTCGCGAAAATAAAATTCTTGCACACCGGATAAGGATATCTGAGACTTTACCCTCAGATAGAAAATATTATCTTACCCATGCTATCTTACCCAGGACGTCAAGTAACATCATCATGTGAAATTGCATCTTAGCATATTCAGGGACTTCTGGAAGCTTATTTTAAAATAAATAATTAGATAATAACAGTGATGAGCAAGAAATAGAATCCATTAGTCGTGTGGGGGTAGGGTAAAAAAAACTACCCTCACACTCAAGATAGATTCTTATATTCTTGCTAAAATTTTCAAACTTATAGTATGTTTTCCACAATAATCGAGATTTTAGTATTCGCCAGCACATAAAGTGTTGAGCCAAACTCGAGTAGTGGAGTAGAGAGGTGGCAGGGTTTACCCTGGCTCAGAATTTGTTGTAGCTAACACTTTAGCTAAATGGAAAAGTTAAAGCCAAATGAAATTGACTTTAGCCAAGGTTTTAGCCAGATAGACTAGAAGTTGTTCTGTATTTAACTATTTGCCCGCTAGCGGCGACTTTTGTTATCTGTTGATAATCTTTGCAAACAGTTTGGAGTTCATTGGACACCCCTGATTAAGAATCAAGATGTTAACACTCGATATCTTGGGTCCCACCCGCCATTTTGGATGGTTTCAAGATGTCCGCCATAAAAAAAGACAAAATGCCTATATAGTGTAATATCAGCCTCATTCCATCTGTTATGCTTACTTTTATAAGCGGACCAGCTATATTTAAGATCCTAAACGCCATTTCTGATATATAAAGCTAAACATAAGTATTCAACATGGCGGCCAATTTGAAATACAAATTTCGGATATTTTCATTAATCTTAATAAGTTTTCATGATATTTTACGATACAATTTATATATGTTGCAAGTTTCAATCATTATTAAATATGGAGATATATTTACTGTCAGCATTTCTTTAGTCATGGAGTTTTTCATTTTTCACAAAGTCATCATCTTCATAATAATGTATATGCTGCATACAAAGTTATCCCACCCATTTAATTAGTAGACACATTTTCCTGTAAGTAAATATAACATCTTTCTTGTTGATATTGAAATGAAGTTTACCTGTTATCTTCAGAATACTCACTTATTGCAGCATACATTTTGAAGGTATATTTGGGTCCTTAAAGTGTAACAAACGTTACATTTTACATCAAATTCAATAAAATAGACATGATGAGACTGAGTACAAAATAGCCTCTTCATAATCGGTACGACATTTTATTTCAATTGGGTCTATACTTTGCAGTTTCTTAATTTGATTCGTCCTTCACAAACACTGCAAGGAGTATTTTTTCTATTTTGTATAAGGTGCCAGTATTTGAACTTTAGACCTAGTAGCACACTGTAAAATGCACATCAGAAAGGCCACTTTAATATAATTATATGCCGCAATGTCCTACATTCGTTTTAACAGGTTAAGCTCAAACCAGCATGCCCAGCTACAGGGACTAGTTAAAACAGTGAAATTTCGGGTCTCGCTAGTAAAGTTATCGAATCAAGCAGAGAATTAATAACGAAAGCGCTGATTAGAGTGCGCCGATGCGAGGCTGTTATGGACCTTTGTTTTTCGCATCCAACAACATATCGTGTTTTCTAGCATATAATGAAGGCATGGCTTTTGCGGTCTTGTTGAATATAAATTAAAGAACACTTTAACAATGGGAAAGAAACTTTAGGAGAATAAAACTGTAATGATACTCTTACCTATCAATTTAAATATGTGTTTTGAGTGCTCAAAAGAACCATCTCAATGAGACGGTTCATTTAGTACCCAAAGCAATGTTTGGCTTTGGCGACATTGATAATGATAAGTTTACATCGGTGTTATTTTGTTAATATTAATGCATGAAAATACAGGGGGTTTCGTAATGTGAAGAACATTAATCAATAAATAAAATAAAAGCTTTTACCTGTATTAAATTCCATTTTTCCTGCATCATGTCACACAAAACATTCAAAAATACTAATAACAGGACATTTGTATTCAATGCTTTATATAGTATATTTTACATGTTTGAAATTAAACAGACAACAGTCTAGTTATATGCATAAAACAGTGGGTGGTGACCACATGCTGTTCTAGGCATGAATGTACTGTCAGAGAGGAAATACATGCTGTGCGTTTATAGCCACTTAATTATCTGGTTTTGGGGTCTCAAGGAAAATGTGGCATTGTGGTTAAGAGTGTATAGTGTACATTTAGCCAATGACTTATATTTGAGCCGCGAAATGTGATTTCCAACAATATGGCATTTTGACAAGTGTAGACTCCGAGGAGCCTGTGCAGCCTCCTTTAAAGCTTAAAAACCCCAAATGGTGTTCAGTCAGTAGCTTAAGGGTCATAGAATATTCAAGCTACTAGCTAAGGCTCTGATCAGAATGCGCGTATGCGCAGGCTGATCTGAGGCTTTGCTGGTCGCACATACCACATTGTTGGAAATCTTATGTCGCGGCTCATTTGTAGCCACTTTACATTTAAGTAGTAAATGGCTAAAATGGCTAATGGCAGGGTGAGCACTGGGTGGGGGTGGGGTGGGAGTGGAGGTTCGACCACAGTATGAGATCAAAGACCAACCCGCGGGACTGTGAGTCGCGAGAACACAACAACACTTACAAAATAGAAATCATACAGCGAAGCAACCGGCTCTTTTCCCGCAGCTGTATAGATGACTGCAAATTTACTTATTGTTTTTGTTGAGTTTGTTGCTTTACGTCCCAGTAAACAGCTATGGTCATGTCGGGATGATCAGTTCACCTTACCACACTTTTTACCTGGGCAAGCTTGAACAAGCGTTTTACCAGTATCTCGTGTACATATGTTTGCTTGTAACTATTTACTTATTGTAAAGAACCTCAAACGCAGCATTGGCGTAGCTCCCATTACGCAGCTACGCATGTGCGTATTAAAAGTAGTAACATTCAAGGGCGGTCACATAATTTGGTAAAAGATAAGACTGCTCTTAAAGGAAAGAATTGGCTCCCTCTTGGTGCAAATTCTTTCCTTTAATAGAAGTTCCCTTTTCGAAAAGGGACGCGAAGAGTAGAACTGCTTGATCCAGTAGTCTCCCTTTGATGTGCGTAATGGCTACGACAATGCCCAGGATCAATCATTACAGCCCCATTTGTTTTGTTTTTATTTGTGTTTGTTTGGTTTGATTCTTCGCGTCCCATCAACAATCTTTCAGTTAAACAGGGACGGGTCTTCCTGGGTTGAACCAGTACTCAGCAAGGATAAATGTGTCTTGCTCAAAGACCACAACGCAGTGACGCCGGTGAGGCGGCTCGAACCCGCCGCCCCTCGGTTTCGAGTCGAGCACTCTACCACTGAGCCACTGCGCTCCCTAGCCCGTTTTGTAATTGGATCAACAACAGCCAGTTGAATAAAAACAGGCGGGCAGGCTTGCAGATTGATACAAGTAGGTGGATGACAGAGAGAGAGAGAGAGAGAGAGAGAGAGAGAGAGAGAGAGAGAGAGAGAGAGAGATCTGAGTCTGCTGATATATCATATGAATGATAAACAAGTTTCTGGTTACAACTTCTGAGGAAAGTCTGCTAATGATGTAATATGATACATGTACATCGGTTTCCCGCCGTGCCTGTAGAAGGCACTCTGCTGAGAAGCAGTATGATAAATATCTACAGATGACAGTCTGCTGAGATGAAACATGATACACCGGTTTGGTGCTCTACTTGCGGTCCAAAGTATAGATAATACCATTTCAAGTGAATTAAAAACAGGCTTATTAGGCTATTATTGTTATAACTATTACGTCATTGAGATGATTTATGCATGATTTATTATTATTATTATTATTATTTTGATACGCATATCCGAATTGAAAAGTTTGTTGTTGTCGTTGTTGCTGTTGTTGTTGTTGTTGTTTTCCATGCGCGGATCCAGCAAATTTTGTCAGAGGTGGTCCACATTTGACGTTTTTATAGTTGATGCGGGATGGGATGATCCAACTACCCGTATATGCGGGCCATCATCGGCCCGCCAGCGAAACGCCCGATTTCATGGCTATTCGCTGGGATGCTGATGATGGCTCGGTAGCTCCGTGATTTTTCAGTGGATCTGGACCAGAATTACTAAGAAACCCTATAATTTTGTGATTTTCAGGAGGGGGGGTACGGACCCCCTGCCCCCCTCTGGATCCGCACATGCTGTCGTTGTTGTTTAACTATTCCCGTTTAGAGCAGTCAGAACTCAAGCACCGTTGCATTTCAAAGCGCATGTCATTAATATTTGGGAAATTAAAAACAAACTTTTCTTGTCTTTTATCAGGTTATGGTGCAAATTCCGATTTTGTCATGGTTATCTATAATGAAATTTATATATTCTCAATATAAATTATTGGCGGTCCCGAAAATTATAAAGCGTTGGTTTCATATTCGGTGACTACAGTACAAGGCTACAAAGTATGGGCAGCACAGCATGACAGACAAACACGAAACATAAATAAAAATAAGGATCCACAAAATAATCACTGCCTTGGAATGGTCAGTTAAAACTACTGGAGGGCTTGGTACCGCCCCATCCTTATTTCTGGTGAGGATAAAGAAGGATAGATGTTTGGTTCGCATGAAAGATCAGTTTCCTATCAACGTACCATTTCCTAGTACATAAGAGGGAGATAAAACAAAGATTGGAGATAAACAGTATATATAACTGAACACCGGAGTAAGAGAAATCCAACAGTTAAAACCCAGTTGGCCTGACCAAAGACACAACATCAGGCCCTTACCCTCTCATCTATAGATAGGTCTTTAAGTCGAAACCGCAATAGAGTCTGAGGTCCGTCGCGCCGGTGTTCAATTAAAGAGGAAATCAAAGCTGCCATCCGTGATTGGGTTGACCACAAAACAATACATAACTGTTAAATTAAATTAAGGGAGCAATTTGTCTTTGGGTAAAATTATCTTGGTATTGATCAATATATAATCACTATCCACATTAATAATAATAATAATGATGAAATTTTTATTATTATTGTTTTTATTATTGTTATTATTCAGTTATGTGGCACCTTCTCCACTGTCTATTTACATTTACACTTGTATGCATAGTTTCAGTATTTAAAAGCCAGTGACAATAATATACTGGCTATATACTAAAAGTGGCATTGTCGCTTCTTTGTAAGCCTGAACATATAGATTGAATACCGAGGACCGAGATCAGTCTACACTCATATAGGGTAATTTCAGCCCTTGGTATTCGCGGGACTAGCTATTGAATATAGTTGTGGCATCAGAGTCCACTGTCACTTTATTTGTTATATGTCTTGTATGTTTTGTAACAGATGGGCCGATTGGCCTAGTGTTTAATAATAAACTTCCAAACTGTTAAAGCTCAGTTTTCTTATAAGGAAAAAGTATCTTAATAATCTGCGTTGAGTATTGTTACGACCAACTGTTCTCTTTATTTATAGACTAAGTCGCCATTAAACATGTTATCATAAAGCTAAAAAGGCTTGGATCTGATAGGATTCCTTTACAACCAAAAAAGAGAGTATGGCCAGAAAATGCTATAATCAAACACTACAGACCAACCCATGGCACCGTGAGGAAGAGACACAGAACACCAGCAGCCAGATTAAATTAGGAAGCTAACTAAGGTAAAGCGAGATGATAGCAGAAAATCCTTATTTAAGCCGTGACATGCGATTTCCAACGATATGGTATGTGCGACCAGCAAAGACTCAGACCAGCCTGCGTATACGCGCAGTCTTATCAGAGCCTTTGCTAGTCGCTTGAACATTTTATGACTGTTAAGCTACTGACTTACTCTTAGCTTAGGATGCTGCACAGGCTCGTCTGAGTCTACACTTGTGGAAATCACATGTTGCGACTCATTTAAAAGAGATTATCCTAAGTAGCCAAGGCAACCAGTGCCATATCCATTTTTAATGCATGCACCTCATCATATGAAAATAATAAATATGTTTGGGGATGGGGATCTTCACACGAAAACACTTTAAAATTCCAAGAAACTGCATAATTCTAAGGCCACGGAACATGACTATAGGATTTTTAAACAAGCTTCTTAGATGACAACTAGGTGATGCTACATACCAAATATCAATGCTCCAGGCATTGGGATCTTAAACAAAGAAAGAAGGCAAAGATCAGGAATCGATACAATCAAGCACCACACCTGTCATGGGAAAGGGACAAAAACACAATAAAACATCATATACCAGAGAGCCAAATGGTCAGGCATTTCCCAACAGGTGACCACTAGCCTGCAATGAACAGACAAGAAAACAAGACAAACACGAAACATAAATAACAAAAATGATCCACAAAAGAAGCACCGCCTTGGAACGGTCAGTAAAAATTACTTTTACTGGAGGGCTTAAACTAGTTTCACAGCGCTAATTCTTTTTTCTTACGGTTTCCTATATTATCCTATATTAAACAAGTCACACTCGAAGCGGGTGAGAGGGACCATTTTTGTCCCATCGCCATAATGTGAACAAGCTAAGTCACAGTCAACTAGGTGATGCTACACGCCAAGCAGTGGCTCAGTGGTAGAGTGTTTGACTCGAGACCGAGGGCTTGTGGGCTCAAGCCTCACCGGCGTCATTGCCTTTTGTCCTTGAGCAAGATACATTTTAAAATGCGTGCTTAGTACTGGTTCAACCCCGGATGACCCCTCCCGACATTACTGAAAAATTGTTTACTTGGACGTAAATAATCAAACCAACCTAGGCCTAAGAGTTTAACACCTGAATATTTTTTTAAATTTTTTTGAGAATCTAATTCTACCGACAGACTGAAACATTTTGAACAATTATCGAATAGGGCCTTCATCAGAATCACACCTTCATAGTTTGGTCATAGTAACACCATTTTGGAGATGATCTCATTTGAAGCAATTGTTGACGACGCACGAGCCATGACGGACATTCAACGACCTCAAAAAGCTCACATTGAGCATTTGGTTTAACTGAGCTTAACATCAGTATTCTCATTGTCTCTGAAAATGACCAAATATGTTTGAGAAAAACCTGGTCGCGCATCCTGAAGAAAGAATTTCTCACGACGTCGTCCGTTTTATTATTTTGGCAGATCGTTACGATATAAATACAGTAAAACATGTCTTAAGTGGCCACTCAAAAAGAACACCAAAGTTGTTTTTTAAATGCAGGTCGCAAATATTGCAAAATGCTCCAAGAGGAGCATTCTGCAACAAATCCGACCTTCATTTAAGGATAATCATTTGGCCAATATGGCGTGGTGGCTAAAATCTGCTGGTGCTTTGAATTTTGAGCTGTAACTAGACCTATGTGCTCTTATGCTCTGATTTTCAGAACTAATCATAAGATTTTACATTATACGAGGGGGGTTAAATATGTGTTGAAAACCCATTCATAATTCCATCCACAAACGCGTTAGGATTTTATGGCATATGCCAAACGAAAGATCAAAGCGTCGCCATTATAATGGTGCATGGAACATTGTTTTATCTTTTCAAATTAAATACGTTACAGACTTTTTTTTTTAAAAACTCATTAATATATACTGCATAAATTTTCCGCCAAATTGTTTAGACTCATTTTAACAACAGTAGAAAGGCATGCTGCATTTTCTTAGACAAACATTTAACATGTATGAATCACATATCCGTAGTTTTCTGACTCATTTCCCCTTTATCTGCTATAACGATACAACGTTTGACCTCTGCTGATTTCTCGTGCAGACAGTTTTATTACGTTACCCCCTCTTCCGTTGACGTCGTTTAAAGCAAAGGACGTAACACTTCAATATGTACGGTTCTTGAAAATCAGAAATGTGGCTTTGTACTAGGAAAGGACAATTTTGATTGTAACGAAGTTTCAATACACACAGTGCGTAGGCAGCAGGCCAGTTAAAATGAAACCAATATCTAGGAGTATCTTATCTGAGTGGTATACAATTTTCGTTTCCTATAATTTTATTGTCTGAAATTAGCCAGTCAGATTATGTACATGTAAATACGTGTAACAATGTCCAAATAATGCATCCGAATGCAAACATCGATGAAACGAGGTATTTTGTCTGATTCATTTCAGTGTAAGCCAGAGATGACATTCTTTAAAGTGATTTTCTTATTTCATATGATATACTTGCGGGTACATTATGAACGAGTTTATATAAGATCGGCTGTATTGCTTGCAAATGATCATCAAAGCGACCAGAAAAAAATGTTACAAATGATTTTCGTACAAATTTTCGCTATGTATTAGTTCACGCAAAAACGACTCTTACAATGGAATGCCAGAAAATGTAGCATCAAGAAGAATTTTAATCAAAATGGCAGCGGCCTCAGTATTTCATAGAATATAAAGCAATATCAAAATTGTTTGCAGGTATAAACACCAATATATGGATATTTACCATACGATGAAGCAGACTGAAAACATCCCTCGTTCATGTAATTATCTGCTTTTGAAAACATTATTTTATTTCATATTGGAGTGTACTATAGTACCCTATCTAGAAAGTGGCTTGTGTAAATAAAATAAGGAGCTGAACAACTGCAATTTTACATTTATTTACCCAAGAAACAGACCTTTTAATAAAAGTAATTATGAAGTGTGTAAATATAAAGCTTTGGGATATACTGGGCTGTTTTCATTACATATTGAACGCCTCTCGTATAGTTTATATTTTAGTTGCTGAATGAAATAAAAACAAGAATTTTACCTTGAAGTTAGCCAATATTTGCCTACCCGCTCTCCCATTTATCTCCATCATGAATTTAAGTTTTTTAAACGAACATGTAGTTTGATATGTAATCTAAAAAATCAAATTTATAAAATTTCCAAAGGCCACTATTCCTGCTGATTCGATAGCACCTAACATTCATAAAATAGCCGACCAGGCGTAATGTTCATGTATATCAAAACCTGTTAACAGGGCTACCAATTCACTTATTTCATAGGAAAATACAAAGAATACCTATTTACTCCAATCGAGATAATTATGCGCAGAAATTCCTATTATGAACAAGCAGAAGCGTTTTTGCGTACACGTAGACACTCCCTCGCCAGCTCACACTTACCATTTACTGTATTGTTGTGCAGGCTGATTTTGGACTAAGAACAAGCACATAAATAGAAACACACAACGTATCGTAACAGTGGTTGTATCTCGCATGGTGGAAATATAAATAATACAGAAACATGGTGATATACAAGAAGCTCACACAAGTAAAATGAAGTAAAATGGGACCTTAGACACAAAATACGGTCCTTGTTCTGTAATGCATCCACTTTTGCAATATATGGCTGAAGAAGAAAGAGCTGCTTATCTCCAATTGTGCAATTGCTGTCGTGCGGCAGCTTTTATTTTGCGCCTCTTCCACAAAGTGTTGTGGATTGGTCTGTTATTGTGGTATTCTGATAAGACTGTGAGGATGTTCATGTAAATAAAATCAAATCAGGGAATGCAGACTCACATATCACAACTTATTTTTCTTATTTCAAAAGAAATCATTAGCTGTGGCTTCTCAAAAGAGCCGTCTCAAGAAGACGATTCACTGGAGCATCAAAAAATGTTTGGACTTATAGATAAGAAAATATTCACAGTTCTACCCTGAAAAAATTGTCTATCTGGACCTATGGTATGTAATATGACAGGGCCTCAAAACTGGAATTAAACCAGCACTATAAAAGCACTGTAAAATTCACAAGCCATATATGAGCCAGCACATGAGATTATGGCACCTATCGCATTATCGAGCAACGAAAGCTCAGCCAAGCCTGTGTATCTCTACCAAATTGTTATGATATAGATGGTGACACAAGATAATACGATGAAACATGCACAAATCGAGACCCGCTTAGCCCTCACGCGTTTTTGTAGTCTTTTTATTCCCCTATGAAGTAAAAATATTAGTAGACGTGTGTGTGTGTGTGTGTGTGTGTGTGTGTGTGTGTGTGTGTAAACATACCTGTATAACTGACATGTATATTATTGCTAATGGCTATCGTATGAGGATTAGGTGCTATCGAATGAGCAAGAATAGTGACATTATAAAATGAATTTTGGAAATCTTATATTCCGTGTTTGCTAGGTTACCTATTACATAAAATGTTCGTGCTAAAAGCTTAGATTTTTGATGAAGATAAATGGGAGAGTGGATAGGCAAAAATTGGCTAACTTCAAGGTAGTATTTGACTACTCTTTTTTTATTTCATTCAGTAACAAAAATATAAACTATATTATGCAACTCTTATGAGTATTTCTGAAATTCGGAGCAAAAGAGCACATTACTTTTGTTACAGCTCAATATTCAAAGCACACGCAGATTTTAGCCACCACGCCATATTGGCCAAATGATTATCCTTAATGCTACAATTTGTCATTCAGATCGTTAATGTGTCTGTTTTTGAGTGACCACTTAAGGCAGGTTCTACTGTGCGTGTTTTGATTTTTGTAAGTACTGTCCAGTCTCATTGTTTGCTTTACTTGCCTCTGATTTGACCTGGCTGTCATTTTTCATACACCTGTAAAGTTTTTTGTGATTTGACATGTGTGACTTTAATCCATCTTTGCTTTTCATTTCTTTCCCACAAACACCACATTGGTAAGGTTTTGTAGATGAGTGAACATATTTCATATGATGATCATAATTGTATTTTTTATGAAACGAGCGTAAACATACAGAGCACTGATATAATCCTTTATCTACATTATCTAATAATATTTTACTACTAGCATTGTGCGCTTTCACATGTGTTACTAAATTCCAACGATTGCTAAATGTTTTATGACATACTCCACACTGGTAAACTTTATCACGTTCATTTTTTCGACATCTATTATCTTTTACGTGACGATTAAAATTACGTTCACCTTTAAAGATTTTGTTACAATTTGTGCACATTAAATTAACAGCCTTATGCATTTTAATGTGATTGTAAATGCCTGTATAAGATTTATAAAACTTGTCACAAATTTCACATTTATGAAATTTCCTCTCATCTGAATGACTCCGACGATGTAAGTACAGACCACTATAGCTATGGAATATTTTATTACATATCTCGCATGAGTAAGGTTGTGTCTCTCCTGTGTGAATTTTCATATGATCCTTAAGGGTACTATTATTGAAGAAATCCTTTTGACAAATCTCACATTTAGGTCGGTATCTCCCTCCTGTGTGTATGCGCTCATGATTACGCCTACGGTCAGCTGCAGCAAATGTTTTCTCACAGAAATGACAAGGGAATGGTTTTTCACCAGAATGTGATCTCTTATGTACTATATATCTGCTTTTTACTAAGTAGCTTTTATCACATAAATCACATTTGTATGGCCTTTCACCAGTGTGTATAAACACATGAGTTTTGAGATGACCTGCATTAAGAAATAACTTCCCGCAGTAGTCACATTTGTGTTTTCGTTTCTTCAGTGGCTTAGGAGAGTCTATCACATCTACTGTATTGTTCACATCTATTGGTTCTACTACAACTGTTGACATCCCTAAAATATCTGCTGTTTTGTTCAATTGTGTTTTTTCTCTTTTAGTTGTTGAAATATCTGAAACATATGCTGTTTTGTTCATGTCTGTAGGTTCTACTACAACTATTGGCATGTCTCCTATATCTGTTATTTTGCTCAGGTTACTTGGTTCTTCACTAACTGTTGCCATGTCTTCAATATCTGCTGTTTTATTATTCAGGCCTTTTGTTTCTGCTCTAACTTTTAGCATCTCTACTGGTTTATATTTTTTGTTCAAATTGACATTTTCTACCTTAGCTGACGACAGCTCTACCATGGCACAAGGTTTGCTTAAATCCAATTGTTCACCCTTAGCTTTGATTGGTTCTACCATATCTGCTGTTTTGTTCAAGCCTGTTGTTGGTTCTTCTCTGGCAGTTTTTACTTCTACCTTATGTGTTGTTTTGTAAAGGTTTGCGGTATCTTTTTTAGATTGCCCAAGTTCAACCATAGTATCTATTTTGTTCAAGTTTGTTATTTCTTCTCTATCTGTAGGCATACCTTCCATGTCAGCTATTTTTCTTTCTTAATTTTGTCTATTCAACGGTTTTTGATTATTGTTCAAGACTATTGGTTTCACTATAACCTTTGGCATATATGCTGTTCATATTATTTATTCTTCTATCCAAGCCTTCTTTTTCTCTTGTAACTGCGATTGTGTGTAACAACATCCTCTGTGCTGAAGTCTTGCTCTTAATTCACACACCCCTGCATCTTCTGTTCAGACCAAAAAGAACAAAATACCATTATTAAAGAATAAATCAGGCATTACAAATAATTTTATTGACTGCTTCATTTTTTATAATAATATATAAATAGTTCACCATGCCAGTGTTATATAGGCAGATAGAAAAGTAGATTCATGTAATTTACATTTGGTGTCTCAAGTCCCACCCGAGGACTAGATAAATGGATACATTTTCATCTGCCCAACAATATTATAATTATCATTACCGTGCTTGTTACCTTCCAAATTAGTGGGTAACTTTAAAACCATTCAGTGCTTCAATTTTTTTTCTTTTCTCAACTAAATCCTGAAACTTAGCAAAAGCTGGGACAAACGGTGTAGATCTCGATTTGCCAGAATCTGAAGCTGGTTGTAATGGATCAACCTGTCATTTAAAGGTAGATTCTGAAAATGGTAAACAAAACTATGTGCATAACACACATGAGCATATGCGAAGTGAATTTGAATTCATTTTGCATTACGCTTGCATGCGAGTATTACTGTGTTGCTTTGTATTTGCTTGTGTTTAGTACAGTTAGAACAAATGCTCAGTTTTCATGACTTCAATATATTTGGAATCTTAAAGGTGAACGTTGATGTATATTTATATCTAAAATATCATTAACGTAAAATTGATTTTATATGCCGTAGCTATAATGACTAAGACTTTAAAACTATCTGGAAGAATGCGTTTTCAAGATTTACCCACACACAAGCATTTGGGAAACAAGTGGCCCAATGAGACTGTACCACTCGCCTGAATTTTAAGTTTTACAACTTCCAGATTTAAGGTGGTATGGGACCCATGTCAAAAGATAACCAAGTTTTTTTAAAAAAAGTAAGAGTTATCTTTGTTTATTGTCTTAAAACTGACAAGTATTGGCGTTCACAAAAAATATCATTTATCAACACATCTGTATGACCAAATATATTTTGACCATCTGGTCCAGTTTCACCCCTCAATGCGTTCCGAGTTATATTCTTTGACTTTTTGCTTCCTGTAAAGGCGGCGCCTCATGAATGCGTAATTAGGACTGGTCAACCTTAGGCATAGGTAAAAGCTGAAAATGAGGCGTGGCTTTATTCAAAAGTAACTTATCATCTTGCGCCATTATCTCAGTATGGGCACAAAACACATTATTTAGTCCTTAAAACGCCAGCAAAATAACTGCATCTGAAAAATGTCAGCTGATTTTATTTTCGAAAAAAATGTACAGTGTGGATCCAGATAAGGACCCTGAGGCAGACTTACATGCACCGTTAATGTACGCTGTACGCGTATGGTTAAAGAATCTGGCAGTCGTTTTATGATGTGGTCATGTTCTCATTGACACAGCGGGAACTCAGTGGGAGTTCGCTCATCTGTGCTTTTAAAGTGTGAAAATAGCTGATAAGCGACTGCTCTCATGAATTTTGTCGCATTTTTCTGTCTGCATTATATTCCTGTATTATATTGTTTAACTTGAAGCGAAGACCGGCGCTGATCAGACTTTTTTGTCAAACCTCGGACCCAGTCATTGTACATTGCTTTCGTTATTGAATTGGGGCAGTGCAATGAATGCTTTTCACAGACTGTGTCAATGCGCAGTGCTAACTGCAGAATCTTGAATGCACAGTGCTAACTGCAGTATCTTGAATGTCAGAACCGTTTAGAGAATATTGCAGCGATATTTTTCTGCAGAATTTTCATCCCGAACACAGTAAGCTAAAATTAAACGCCGAAAATCAGTGTGAGAAAAACAAAACAAAAAACATTAAAAATCAAGTTTAGTTACATGTTCAAGAAAATGCCTGTTCGGGGACAGTGCTAAATAAAGATATGAAAGGTCAATATACAGGTACATCAAAATATCATTGATTCATTGGATTAGACATCATGCGAATGTATAGTACTTGGACATAATTTCCTAGGGAACATACAAAGATTTAGGTTCACCAATTGCTTGGCAGAGCCATAAACTGCAATGTTACCGGTGGTCTGTGCGCCAGGTGTCATCACAATTAAAATAAATGCAAGTTTATAAATAAATAATAAAGTCAACAGGTATAGATTTTTTTTACCTTTTACGCCACCACCTGTGCTGAAAAATGCAACCACCAGCTCGTTGTAGCAACCACCGGTGCGTTTACATTGACCAGTGTGATCACTATAAGTTTTTATCAAAACATAATTTGGTTATGTTTTGAGAAAGAAAATTACTTATTAGCTTTTTTATTAGCGTTGTCATCTGACAAAGTGGTCCCAAAATGTTGTACTGTTTTATACGTTTGGCATAAGTTAGATGTACGCTACATGTAAGCTTTTTATGCATACGTCAACGTACGTTATATGTACAATTCAGCTTACGATAGACGTTCGTTGTGCATAAGTCAAGAACGCTAGTGCTGGGCATACGCTTTTTTCGCTGATACGAGTATAAGTTATGTTACGTCCGGAATAAGTTATGAATAAGTTACTCATAACACAGTATGTAAACTGAAATAAACATCCTGTACCCGTTCCTCCTAGCTCTCGCCTTATAAACATGAATAGCAGGACTCGTGCGTAACCAGTAGTCGAAAAAATGCGTGTATTTAGGTACATGTACATGTTTCGATTTATATTGTTAGCGATACAGACAATACACATTCGCACAAGGTAAGAAAAGCCATTTTATCTATTTTATTCTGTTTTATTCCATGATTTTAACGGTTTCCTCCTTTGCATTTTGCTTTGTTAAAAAACGACTTGCTCACAATCAGAGCCGTTCTATGTCGAAAACGAGCTTAAATGCCAGTTTGCATGGTTTTAGTGGAATTGGCAATCACATGTATACATGATTACATGGTTGTAACTGTAACAGTTACTAAGATCTATGGAAAAATGAATTTGAATAGGTGGGCCCTCGCAATCACAGCTGTACCAACAACTCTCACATCCCGATTTCCGACAGCTGGTTACGCACGAGTGTAGTAATTCATAATGTATAAGGCGAGAGCTAGGAGGAACGAGTGCAGGATGTTTATTTCATTTTACATACTGTGCATAAGTTAGATATACGTTTTATGTTCGTTTCGCGTACGCTTTGCATAAGTCCAGAGAGAGGCTTCGTCTGATTTTAATTGGTTTCAGCGTATGCCGGCGTTCTAGATATATATTGCATACGTCGGCATACGTTGGATAAACGTTATAGTGTTACAGGGCCTTAAGATACGTGATTCTGTTTGGTCTTGTTTGTTATAATTGTTAATGCAGAGAAAGATACATAATAAATTTTCTATTTACATCTCAATAATAATTCTACAGAGAATGTATCCAAGCACGCAAAAACAAAATATATACTCTGTTTCAAATTTTCGGCCTAGCCCCTTTACCCTTAAAACGCTCCGAAAATGCATCTGAAAAAGTTGTCTGCTGAAGTCGTCTGCTGCAAAGATTTGCCTGACATATCTGCCTTGTTGTTGAAGTATAGAAGCAAACAGATTGAGCCCAGATTTGACTGAAGCAGTCTGATCTTGGTCTACACTGTACCTCATATAGATGCTTTTAAAACATTTCAACAGATGACAAAAGTAGACTACTTTTTTTGTGATCGGCACGTAAGGATAAAGTCTGGTTTGGAAAATATTCTGTGTTTATTTTTTATGTTTTTATTTTTTACATTTCAATAAATTTGAATAATATAATATATTAAAAACATAACTTACATTTCTTTTCCAAATGCTAAATAGCCGATACCACCCTAAAACGGGTTCAATCTCAAACAAGTGACAAAAATAGTAAAAGAAAAAGTTTAATTCAGCAATACACATTCGATCAGTACTTAGACATGATTCTAGAACTAACATGTTATGAACTTGTTAAGCCAGATAAAAAATTTGATCTGGGAATTTGATCATAAACAAATAGCAGCTAGTTGATATAACAGCTTTATGCTTCGTCTATGAACTGGCGAAAAAGTATAGAGTGGTTCACTCCTACGAATAGGGTAAATTTTCTCCAATAAAAACAATTTTCTCTCAAAGTCCATAACACATTACCTGTACCGTTATCTCAACAAGCAGAAACATGATAACATCTGGTTATAATTTCTTCACTGGTAAACTGACCAAAATTTTATTGAAGCATAGACTTGATTCCAGAGGTGAATTTGATGTTACATGTTGTAAAACTGTTTTCTGAAGACATTTATTTAGTCAGGACAAAGAAAGCTGGTGGTTAGGAATATACTTTGTATTTGCTATCCCTTACATTGTTCGATTGTTTATTTAACTCTTTAGTTTCGTCTGCTGATAACCTTTGCAAAACAGTTTGGACCCAGATCAGGCCCGACATTGTGAATGCAAACCAGTTGACACTCTGATGGGATTCCTGTATGAAAAATTAATTTTGAAAATAAAAGCGCTGCATGCATGCAACATACCCCGCCATGGGATATTTTCAATGCAAAGAAAATCATTTTGAAACTAGACATGCAAAGTTTGAAGAAAATCGATAAAGAAATGCCAAAGATAGAGAGTGAAAAAACAATTTATAACGTCAATCAAGGCCATAACTCTGTACTTATTTGTCGAAATTTATCCATCTGCAATACCAAGACACTACTTTTCAATATCAACTCTTATACCCAGTTTGAAGAGAACCGGTAAAAACTGTCAAAGATAGAGAGTGAAAACAAATTTCTAACGTCAATCAAGGGCTATAACTTTGTACTATTAGTCAAAATTTACCGATCTGCAATCCGAGAACACTCCTTCACAATATCGACTCTCATACAAAGTTTGAAGAAAATTGGTATAGGAATGCCAAAGATAGAGAGTGAAAACCAATTTCTAACGTAAATCAAGGGCGGCACCTCTGTACTTATTTGCCATAATTTACCCATATGCAATCCCAGGACACTCCTTCCCCAACTCTCATAGCAAGTTTGAAGAAAATTGGTTAAAAATGTTCCCAGCAGAGAGTGGAAACGATGCGCTGACGGACGGATGGACGTACGGACGGACGGACAGACGGACGGACACTCGAACGCAATTTTTTGAATGGATGGTAAAACATGATACCCCACACTTTTTAAAGTGGCTGGGTTTAATAATCAGCAGATGATAAAAAGCTTGTAAACATAATTGCTAAGCCATGCAAAGATTTTATCTCACCCACACTCAAATATGCAACTTTGAACCAAGAAGTTTGCTAGAATGGAAATTAATAGGTAAGATCCCTGTGAAAAATAATGTCAAAATATGATATATACGCAGTTGCAAAGTCTTAAATGAGATACTGTGATATCGGCGTTCGTTTAGTCTGTGGTGCGTGAAACATTTTCTTTAAACAACAACTTCTAAATTATGAACCACTGGTCCTCGATCGATCATTTATGATAATTTCACAGGAATGTTTCCCATAATATCCTCAACCAAAATTGCACGAATGGTTCTCTCCCTGAACCACCACTAATCCAAATTCAAAATAATTTCACAGAACTGTTCCTCATAATGAGCACTACCAAAAAGCACAAATGGTTCTGCTTTGCCATACAAAAAGGTCACCAGAGCTAAAAATAGGAATATCTGTAAAACAACATCTCCCCTGAACCACTTGTCTAAATTCAAAATGTTTTACAGAAATGTTCTTCATATTAGAACGCCTTCTACCAAAATTGCACAAAGCATTACGCAACGCTGAACAAAATGGCCACCAGAGCTAAAATAGAAATGTCTTATACAACATCACTTTGTTTACCACTTACCTAAATTTAGAATAATTTCACCGAAATGTTCGTCATACTGCCCTCTACCAAAATTGCACAATCCATTTTGCTTCGCCGAAAACAAAATAGCCGCCAGAGCTAAAATTAGAACTATACTTAAACCACATCTCCTTAATCACTGACTCAAATGCAAAATAATTTCACAGAAGGCCCTCTCAAAACTGCACAAACCGTTGGGCTACCCAATACAAACTGGCTGCTAGAGATCCAGGGCTAAAACTAAAAATATCTTTATATGACATCTCCTCCTGAGCCACTGGTCCAATTTTAAATAATTTCACAAAAATATTTCTCATATTGCCCTCTACTGAAATAGCATAAATGGTTTAGCTCAATTTAACAAAATGGCTGACAGAGCTAAAAAAACAAATATCTGACAGCAACATCTCTTGAACCCTGGTCCAAAATCTAAATAATTCTACACAAATGATCCTCATATTGCCCAGTTCAAAAATTGCTTAAGTGGTTACGCTCTGCTGAAAAATAGCCACCAGAACTAAAAATAGAAATATATCTTTAAACGGTATTTCTTCATGAGCCACTGGCCCAAATTGATTAAGAATAATTTCACAGAAATGTTCCACAAACTACCCTCTAACAATATAGCACAAACCGGTATGCTCTGCGGAACAAACTGGAAAACCAGAGCGAAAAATAGAATTATCTTTAAAAGAAATCCCCTCCTGATCCACTAGCCTAAATTTTGAATAATTTTAGAGAAATTTTAATCATGCTGCCCTCTTACAAAATAACACAAGTAGTTCTAATCCGCAGAATAAATGTCGGATAGAAACTAAACTTGGCGGGATACATTGGGGATACATGAATATTCAGAGTTGCTAAAATTGTTCCTTTCTGATATTCAAGATGTCAGACCGTCATCCTGAAGATGTAAAGATGACATCTTATATACTGAGCACTTAGTGGTATGCATCCAGGCCACATTGAGATTCAGAATTGCAGTAATTGTTCCATTTTTCTTTCTAAGATGGCCGCCATCGCACCCATCTTGAAATTTGTAAACAATGTGACCTTGTCCTCTCCAAAGTTTAATGTTGGATTGAACAGAAACTTTGTGAGAGGTATATAGTATCAGGGCAGCACAGAGACTCAAAAATACTAAATCCATTCCATTATGATGTCAAAGATGTCAACCATCTTGAAAATCTTCAAACAAAATCGCTCACCAAACGGAATGTTGGATTGAACCGAAATTTGGTGGGAGATATCGTTACAATAGGAAGATTTAGAATAGCAAATGTTGTTCCTCAGTCAGCCATAGCAGTCATCTTGAAATTCTTCAATGAAGTCCTCACCCAAACTATGTTAGATTTGAATGAATTGGCTGGAGGCATCAGAGCAAATTTTTTTTTATATTCTTGTAGCCAAGATGGCCGTAAAATTCTTCAAAACACATCTTCTCCCGAACAATATGTAAGAGACATGGGGGTAACATGGAGATTCAGAATTGCCAAACACCTTTCATTCAGATATCGAAGGTCACAGGCTCTACTGACGGCCATTTCATTTTTTTTTCAAACAACATCTCCAGAACCATATACCGGATTGTACGGGGTCATCAGGGCTACATGTAGATTAAGAATTGCATAAATCATTATATGCTTGTATCCTACATGGCTGCCAAAATGGAAATCTTGGAACTCTCTAACCTACATCCCTCCCGAAATATTATTCACACTACACTGAATTTTGATAGGAGGCAGCGCAGTTACATTCAGAGATTCAGAATTGTTATATGCAAATTGATCTGACAGCCAAGAATGCCACCATGGTGCTAAATAACATGTCATGACCAATCTCATCCAGTTGAGCGATTCTGGTCCACTACGGTATCAATTATATATATGCAAGCGTTAAATGCTCAGACGAGCATATACATACGCAGCCTTGCTAAAGAGCCTTCGCCGTTCAACTGTTCATTTCAATGACTCAGACATTTTGGCCCCACTGGATAGCTTTGCATGCACGCAACAAGTACTATTACATAGGATGGTTCTTCTAATCGTGCATGCTGGATAATTTTGAATGACTTTTTGTAATTTGCTGATTCATTTCAATTTTTAAAACATCATTTGAATATTAAACAGTTTGGATCCAGATCAGCACTAGTGGTTCGTCGTGCCATATCTGCATTCTAACTGTTCGCAAAAGCTATAACATGTATACAGTTCTAACCACAAGCACAGAAATCATCCTTGGCACTAGGAAATGTGGCCCCTGTCAAAAACGAGTATTTATTTATTTAAATTACAGGAAGCTATTGAGGTTGTAAAACCAATAGACCTTTGAAAAAAGGATCACAGCAGAATTATCACTGAGTAAAAAAAGATTTATCTGCATTTTGAAGAATTTGAAAATATACCAGTTGTTTAACATCTTTTCTGGAACTAGTCAGAGCTGAAGTTGGAGCTTATGGTATAAAGTATATAAGCAGACGCGAGCTAATGCATAGCACATGAAACGTAACATTGATTGATAGAATGTGACCAGAAGCAATACTTTTGAAAAATTAAAATGGCAAATAAAGTCTATGAATCTCGTCGGGCACACTGTGTAACGAAAGTGCTGATCAGACTGTGCAGGCTATCCTGTACATTGTTTGTCGCATACAATTAATATATGTTATCTATTGGTGTGGCTCACAATATGATTTGAAGTATTTCGGGTATTAATGGGTTTCAAATATGATTTTCATGATGAGATAAGCATCATTTTCTTTGATCCTAGACAATGTAGACACAAATTAGACCCTGCAGATGTTTGCTAATAAAGAATTACAACAGTCATCCCTAAACTTTAATATGTACAAGTCCAATAGAGAAATATGTGTATGTGTCAAACATATACATTACATGCCTTAATTATGCTGTACATTTTTTTCTAAATAAAGATGTACAGTATCAAAGTACGATTCATATCTATATATTAATGTTGTTTGCAAAATCAATTTAACCCTTAAAAAGATCAGACAATCTTTTCAAATTACATGCAAATATTTGGATCATGCAGTCTGCCCTGGGTCCACATTGTTGGAAGTTTTACTTCCAACGTATAACAACAGACGACACTACAGAAGACTTAACTCAACTATTGCAGTGAACGGGTTGATGAAAGATTTCATTTCAGAAAATAATATTGGCTAGTCTTTACTTTTCAATGCTTCAAACCACAGTTCCCATGTGCATACAATTTGTTCTGACCTCTCACTAACAGTAATATCTGTTCAAGATCAGGAGTGAAAATAAACAGAGGAGAGATTAATAGCTTTCAGTGGCCGATTGGATCTGATCAAAAATTTTACTCTATTCGTAGATCTGGGTTTAGCTTTCTTGTTCCGCCAGATAAAATTGTTTTATCTGAGAATTTGATCGTAAACAAATAGCAGTTAGTACACTCCAGTGTTGTGATTTTAACAGCTTCTTAAATATCTCCAGATGTCAGGAGAGCCAACTGAAAAACTCGCTACAAAAGAAAAAGACGAAATTTTCATTGCAAGCGAATGATTGAAGGGGTTAACCGAATGGAATTTCCCTCTTTTATCAATAAGACCATTGCATTTCCGGTTTGAGGGTTGTTGGGCGGTATTTTTCGTTTTTATTCAAATTTTAATAGAACATTCTGTAAGCAAACAGTGAAGACCCTTGACACTGATTGCCTAAGTCCCATAAAATGGACGCTAGGCTTATATGGGTTTATATTGATGAAGCGAGCGAAACATTGAAAGAACTGCGTATGGACCTTTATCTTGGGCTCGGACCCAATAGACACTGGGTCCGAGTCTTGGGGTACAATACGATCCAACTAAGTTACAGGAATATGCTAGCACCGAATCCCCCCCCCCCCGGAGATTCCCGCTTTAAAGCGCGTGGCTAACCGATGTTATTTATAATAAAACTAGAAAAGAGCCCACGCAAGCGCGGAAATATTTCATGATTGTCAATTTACCTTTATTTTGCATTTAAAAAAGCTGAAACTTGTATCCCCCTTTCATGTGTGTTAATTTTTCACAGCTTTATGAAATCTGAAACTTGTATTGGCGATTCTAGTCGCCGAAATGACCATGGGCCCAAATAGGTATGGGCCGAAATGACCCGAAACCGGCGAGTTTTAATTTTTTTTACAAAAGCTGATACTTGTAAACATGATTATGCTTATATCTTCTCATCTTGAAAATCACTAAAAATCTTCAGCGAGGTGACTTTTACTATATTTGTTTTCCTCCAAACAATGCCAAAAATTGCTCAAATCCAGGTTCTTATTTCTGAACAATGCACTTTTTTAAACAGATTTTATTGATAGCGTCATTGAAACTTAGGATTATTGAGCGTGAGTCAGAGAAAGGTGTCTTGAACTTTCATAACTCTAGTTGCTATCAATGGTAGTAATTAACTATTTTATAGAAGTTCTGTTTGTTTTGTTACTGTTTTGTGAGTCCCCCCCCCCCAAAAGTCTGTACTTGTTTAAAGCTAGTGTCAATTTAAGTTTATACTAAGGTCTGCTGATTATTATAGTTTAGTGTTGTGTTGGTTACTGGTACTGTCCAAAAATAGGGACAATGTCGGAAAAATTAGTCTGCAATTTTTTAAGTGGTAGCTGCCCAAACCAATAAATGAGTGGTTTTCACACTCAAAATGCAAAGAAATACAAATTACAAGGAAATTTTTGTATACCAAATTATCTTCTTCAAAGGCAAACCTGGAAATGTCGTTACTTTTCGTGGTTAAAAAACAAACTTTTTCTCCTTATTTTTCTTCCAACTTCTGATTGGGAATTTTACTGTGCCAATTGGGAAAAAGGAGGTGTTTCGCCTTTGGGAGTGGGGCCGAATTTCGCCCCCCAAAATGGCCTGAAAAGGAACACTGATGCCGAAATGGTTTGGATTGATTGGTGTTTTACGTCCCGGTAAACAATTTTTCAGTCATGTTGAGACGGAGCCACTTCTTCCTGGGTATTATTAGTACTTTGGGAAGGTGAAAGTGCCTTTCTCAAGGACACTACACAGCGGTCGTGGGGTTCGAACTCGGGGCCTCTAGGTCCCGAGTCCGACGCTCTACCACTGAGCCACCGCGCCTCCATATGCCGAAATACACTTCCCTTTTTACGACCATTATAGGCGAAACGGAGCGGTCTGGGGCGAAGTATTTCGCCGATTTGCCCTCAAACTGGAACCCTGCTTGTACCTGAAAGCTAACATATAAAATTTGGGTTTGATTGGCCCATCAATTTCCGAGAAAAGCCAGTTTTAATTTTCATATACGTAAATGACCTTTAGCCAAGGTCAAGAAATGACCTCGGCCTTCAATACTCACAATTCTTCATTATTTCAGTTGGTTTCAGGTCAGAGGCTGAAATATTTGTGAAAAAATCAACAGCTTTCACTTTTTCCTGTAGAAAAGCCTAAGTTAACAAATTTGACCTTGTTGTAAAATTGGTCAAGGTCAACCGTAGGTCATCATTTGAACAAAGTATGATGGGCAGAGTCACCACTGCTACATACCAAGTTTCGTGGAAATTGGTTCACCGGTTCCAGGGAAGAAGATTTTTGAAGGGTTTTTACCATATATGGGCGTGGCGGCCATCTTGGTCATGTGACCCAGATGCAACAAACAAACTTTCGTTCCCCCTACCCAAAGAGGCTCCACATAAAATTTGTCTTTGATTGGTCAAATGGTTTCCGAGAAGAAGATGTTTGAAATTGTTGACGACAACGGACCATGGGCATCCTACCTATAAGCTGACATATGCTGCTAAGGTGAGCTAAAAACAAATTCAACCTCAAGCCCTCACCAGTAGCTTGCACCTGACCGTTCTAAGGTGGTGATTTTGGTGTAGTTCTTACTTCGTTATTTGCATACCTGTCAACTTTTTGAAATCTTAAAGAGTGAGATTGCGCGCGACGCCCTTAAAATGGTTATTTTCTGCTCGCATTTACCGCGCGGACCAATTTTACCAAATTTTTTAGGAGTGAGATTTATTTTTTTCTAAGAACCAAAAAGGGATTATTGGGCCGAAATGACCATGGGCCGAAATGACCCGGAACCGACGATTTTTTTTTTATTTTCTTTTTACAAAAGCTGATACTTGTAAATGCGGTTATGTTTATTTCTTCTCGTCAAGAAAATCACAGAAAAACTTCAGCGAGGCGCCTTTTACTAATAATATTTGATAGCGTCATTGCCTACCGTGATAAAAGTGGTACGACCAAGCCAATCGATGTAAACAGTACATTATGCGCAGCGACCTTGACACTTAGGATTATTAAGCGCGTGTCGAAGAAAGGTGTGATGATTACCGCGACTAATAATCAGTTTTGATAAGGGATTATTTAAAATTACAGCCATATCTTTTTTTCTTTGGCGAGTTTGGCGGCGTTTTCCCCATTGTTGTTTATAATATGGCCGACTTGACACAGCATAATACACATATACATATGACATATACACAAAAATTCGGAACGCTTCGGTCATCTCCATTCAGTTTGTATTGGAAACCCAATCGATCTAAAAATAGTGACGCGTGACCATGAACGTGACATACACTAAATATAGAAACATTCGCCAGAGGGCGCAGTTCTTTTAGAAAACACACTTAATTCCAAAATTCTCTAAATCTATGCTAAATGAAAACTCATCCTAACCGAGATTATCAATGAAAGCAATATCTTAAAGTAACAGTAAAGAAATCAAGCATGAAAATGACCTCGATTTTTCAGTTTATGCGGTAATTCGTTTATTTAGTATTATAGATTACCATTAAACTATATATCACAGAAATGGACGGTTGCAAAAGTAGTATTAGGGAAACCAATTTAACAGTTACACTATAAATGAAACTGGCACTCAGAATGTTTAAATAACTTATAAAATGGCATACCTTTAATAAAGGGCGAAACCCTCTCCACCATTCTCCTGTTTACACACGAGGCCCACATATCTGCATTTGTATCATAGGTCAAGTTAAGCAAAAATTTCAGCGTTAAATTGCGATTATTTTCACACCAATCAGTTTAAACACGTGTTTTGGGTGCTCAAAAGAACCGTCTCATCGAGACGGTTCTTTTGAATACCCACAACATATGTTTTGGTTGAGAACTAAGACAATTAATTTTCAGTTACGCTCTCTTATCTGGGGATCTGTTAACAGTATTGAGTAGCACGTCCTGCAAATACATGTAGCAGACCTGGACTCAATGTCTGGCTTGGATATCTTGGTAAACAAACACCCTCTGCCAGCATCCCAGGAATCATATAAAAACGGGCCTCTTTTGGTTTCGCACACGGGCCACAATTGAGGCACTGGATGGGGGGTCTCAGTATCCCATATCCCATAAAATATTTTGGAAAGAATCCCATATCCCTATAATAAATATGGCAAATATCCCAAAATTCAGAAAGCCTTGTATCCACAATCCCTAAAAGTAATGGAAAGTATCCCTAAAATACCGGAGTCCCGTAGAATGTCCGCAATGCCACTTTTTCAAGAGGATGCTAAGCCATATCCGAAACAATTAGAAAGAACCAATTACATTTGCGATATAAATAAAGTTAGAAAGAGGACAAACGTCAGGAATCAATACAATCAAGCACCACACCTAACCCAGGCTACCAATGGGAAAGTGACAACTTCACAATTTGAAATCACAAACGAGAGCCAAAAGGTCAGCCCTTTCCCAGCAGGTGACCACAAGGCATCGATAATCAGATGCGCGCGAAAGCATAACAAAAAAAAACAAGACAGAAATAACATTAAATTATCCACAAAAGACTCAGTTTTAAACTGATATACCCAAGGACCTCGGGCAATCTTAATGAACTATAGCCCATAAAAATGGCCTGAGAAAAGTTTTAAAGAAAACGATATTTTTCCATGAAAAGGATTGTAGGTTCTGCCCTCAAATTATCCGCAAAAGTGTTTATCCCATAAGACAAGTACCAATTAAAGAATATGGCTTGAGAACTCTGTTTTTGCTATTGAACACATAGAATATAGAAAAAGTTTTACTGAAGTCCTCCTCCTCCCGTGACCGGACTAATCCTGTGATTTGTTACCATTTAACACATGCTTCAAGCGAGTATGTTGCTTGAGCTTTTGAAAGATAAAAATAAAGATAAAGAAGCCTTATTTAACGTCGCTGATAATGTAACAGACAACATTAGCTCACGAGAACAATATCTTTAACAGATACTTACCTGCCTTACTTTATCTTCCTAGCACAACCCCTTTTATGCGAGCGTCAGCATGGGAGCTGCTAGTACCATTTTTTTACACCTTTGGTATGGTGGGCGCGGGATTCGAACCCACGACCTCTCGCTCCGAAAGCGGACGCTCTACCAACTGAGCTATCGAGGCGGTAGAGCACCAGCTTTCGCTTTATCTTTTATCGTTATCTTTACTACGAGAGCCCAAGATGTGTTCACAAACCAAATTTGGGATTCCTAGGATTTATGCTCGTGACACGATTTTTCTAGATCTGATGGCAGTGAAAAAGGTGCGTAACGCTCCATTACCCTAAATGCATTAAGACACGAATTTTGGTATTCCTACCTAAAATAATATAGGAGATATACTCCGGATATGATATGTACACTCAAACACTACGGACACTAAGGATAGGCAGTTTGATTACTATATGCCTCCCTATGGGGGCATAAAACCTGTTTGTCATGACCGTAAAAAGACAGTGCCTGAATTCATAGTAATTCTTTGTGATCAGATGTGAATGACAATGACATTAGAACGTTTACTGATGTAAAGTTCGCTCGCACTCTGTGCCAATCAAGAACGTTTTGACTTTGGGACGTTTTACTTTCGCCAGCTTTTTTGAAAAGCTAACACTTATTGCGTTTATAAAAGCGGCAGGGCAAATTGATGCCTTCTTTGTGAAATTAGCAAACGAGCTTGCCTCGCGCTATATGTAGCCCTACAGATTTCACTCACAGTTTACTTCGCGCTGTAGGTCAACCCATGATATTTGGTACCCCACTCGTTGTTCGGCAGCGAATAAAATATAGCCTGAGCACGGCATAAAGGTTTGGTCAAAACCTGAATTTGATGTGTGTTTTGCATGATGTTTATATCAGCGGCCGGCCATGGCCGACCGCAATAAAAACTTACTAGGAACTAAACTTCTACAAACCTGAAGGTGCATATCAATTTTACAATGGTATGTATCAGGGCTTTTGTTATGATTGTGTACCAAGTAATTAACTGTCTTATTTCTCAACCAAAACATATGTTGTGGGTACTCAAAAGAACCGTCACAATGATGCGGTTCTTTTAAGCACCAAATTAGAGGTTAAATCTGATAGATAAGAAAATATTTACTATTTTAAACTCAAAACTGTGTTTATCTGGACTCTGATGTATACAGTATGTAGGTATGATACACCTCAGTGAACAAGTCACACTGGCTGAACTTTAAACATAACAGGTAATAGTCAAAAGTCATGGGCAATATACTTATTTAGAAGAAACGATGAAATCTACTCAACATGTATTTTATGCAAACACATCAATTTCATCTCAAGTTTTTTATGCCGCAAACATTATATTTCCATGTCTTTAGGCGAATACAAGGCGAAACTTTGAATGTCTGTGAAATAAAATTTGGTCACAAAAATACCCCCACCCCTTAACCTTGATGTCCTGGCATAATTATGCAATATTTTTAAAATATGTTTAGTTTGCTAGGTGCACTAGATGTATAAGGGTTTGATTTAAGCAAAAAAAAAAATGTTGTCAATTATGCATTATCCTAACCACAGGCTGTCAAAATTTATGCAGATTAAATAGGAGACTTCCAAAATAGTAACTGGGTATGATCAGGAAATACCACAATCACAAACCGCAGACAACCCTGTGGCATCGAGAGGAAGAGCCGCTCAACCATCACGAGACACCAGGAAGACAAATAAAGCAAAGCAACCAGCTCTCTCTTCCCCATCAAGATGATTGCAATACTAGAACGGACACAAAGCAACGTACAACAAAACATATAACAATTACAGACTCCAACAATGGGAGTAACAATGAACTAAAATTCAACAACAACAGAACCACCGCCTTAGAACGGACAGCAGCCTAAGCTACGGGGGGGGGGGGGGGGCTTAAATGCATTTTACTGGTACCAAATCTTCGCCCTAGATTCTGCTGTAGTTCCAAGGTCCTTTATTGATCTATTCACTTCATCTGCATTAACTGCTGGTTTCCAGTATAGTAGTAATCACAGACCCTCCCCATAAAACCCGCCACACCTACTAAAATCTAAAATACTATTGCTGGTTACTTGCTTGTCCATCATTGATTATCTGAACACTGGAAGCTATCAGAAAGTGCAGAAATGTTGCATGCAAAAATCTTGAAAGAGAGAGAAAAAAGAAAGTCCCAATATGTAGGCATAAATATACTTAAACGCAAAAAGTTTCGCAACTCATACTAAAATGCTATTTCTTTCTTTTTGAGCCAAGTATTTTACTCCATGATATTGTTATTAACAAGTCCAATGATTTGCCGTCCAAACAACATGACAATCAGACCAGTGAGACTCACACTACCGATCTTCAGCAAGAAATGTAGGGCAACCCAAATTTGAAAAGTCACAGAGTTACAAAACCTTACATTTTATCGAGTCACAGTGTTCAACCACCTTAAATTTTATTCGAAATAGGTGTTTAATACGATGGCCCAAATGGCTCACCTTTTCATTTAAGTGACAATTCACAATTCTGAATTCTGAATTCCGAATTCTGAATTCTGAATTCCGAATTCTGAATTCCGAATTCTGAATTTTGAATCAACTTGATAGACGCTATCATTTACTATATCATACACTTGTGTAAAACGCCAGACAGAGTGAGTACACCCTACCCTCCAGAGGATTGTACTTAAGGGTTTAACACTACATCCAGATATTTGACGATTTTTTAAAAATTAATAATGTTTATTTTGAAAATATGGCTAGTCAAATATACCCTTCAGAGTCCAACTGAATAAAGCTAATACCTCTGATACCGAAGCCGCATTTTAGACTTGCATTTGTCAATTTCTAATGATATTGTTTCTACCAAAATTTATGATAAACGTGACGACTTGGATTTTGAAATTGTCAATTTCCCATTTTTAGATGGTAATGTTCCTCGTTCTACATCCTATGGAGTCTATATTTCTCAACTCATTCGTTTTGCTAGAGCATCTAGCATTGTTGCTGACTTCAACACTCGCAATAAGTTGTTAACTCAGAAACTTCTTAAACAAGGCTATCAGTATCATAAACTTCGCAAAACATTTTCAAAATTTTATAGACGATACTATGATTTGATTTCTAAATTCCAAGTTGGACTTAAATCTCTTATGCGCCAAGGACTTTCGGAACCTGGTTTTTATGGTGATTTGGTGTATAAATTGAAGAAGATTGTTGGCTCTAATATTTTTTCAGCGCAGTTCATTAAAATAATTTCCCATTATAAAAAGATTGGCTATAACATTAATGTAATGCAACAGACTGCATGCTGGTGGTCAACCCAATCACGGTTGGCAACTTCGCTTTCCTCTTTAATTGCACGCCTGTGGGTCGGACTTCAGACTCTATGATGGTTCCGACTTTAAGATTTATCTATTGATGAGATGGTAGGGGCCTGATGCTTAGGCTGTTTGTCAGGCCCACCAGGGTTTACCTGTTGGATTTCTTTTGCTCCGGTATTCAGTTTTATTTACTGTTGAGTCCTTTTCTTTGCTTTATCTCCTTGTTATATCTTGATTTATATGTTTTAGGAGATGATGCATTGATAAGTTAGGGGTCTTTCATGCAAACCAAATATCTATGTGTCTTGATCCACATCTGAATTAAGGGTGAGGTTGGCGCGCCGTTAAACCAGTTTCACAGTATGTAAACTGAAATAAACATCCTGTACCCATTCCTCCTAGCTCTCGCCTTATACATTATGAATTACAGCACTCGTGCGTAACCAGTTGTCGGAAATTGTGATGTGAGAGTTGTTGGTACAGCTGTAATTGCGAGGGCCCGCCTATTAAAATTCATTTTTTCTATAGATCTTAGTAACTGTTACAGCTACAACCATGTAATCATGTATATATGTGACTGCCAATTCCACTCAAACCATGCAAACTGGCATTTAAGCTCGTTTTCGACACAGAACGGCATTGATTGTGAGCAAGTCGTTTTTAAACAAAGCAAAATGCAAAGGAGGAAACCGTTAAAATCATGGAATAAAACGGAATAAAATAGATAAAATGGCTTTTCTTACCTTGTTCGAATGTGTATTGTCTGTATCGCTAACAATATAAATCGAAACGTGTAATTGTACCTAAATACACGCATTTTTCCGACTACTGGTTACGCACGAGTGCTATTATTCATGTTTATAAGGCGAGAGCTAGGAGGAACGGGTACAGGGTGTTTATTTCAGTTTACATACTGTGAGTTTAAGCCCTCCAGTAAAATATTTTACTGACCGTTCCAAGGCGGCGATTCTTTTGTGGATCTTTTATGTTTTTGTTCTGTCTTATGTTTGCAATGTCTTTGTGCGCGTCTGTTTATATGTGTTTTGTGGTCACCTGCTGGGAAAGGGCTGACCTCTTGGCTCTAGTTTGTGATGTCTAACTGTGAGTGTGAAACTTTCCCATTGGTATCCTGGGTCGGGTGTGGTACTTGATTGTATCGACTCCTGATCTTTGCACCATTACTTACTTTTATTCAGTAGAATAGGGGGTACTTTGTGAAGTAGAAGTTCCTTTGTGGAGTTTGGGGTACTCCCTTTTGCACATAGAATAACGCATAATCCATAGAGTACCTCCTGCGCAAGCGCTTTAGCCCTAATGAAGTAGGCACTTTTCTTCAAACGGGCTCTCCCTACCCGACAGAGTATGCTATGGGGAATAGGTGTTACCTGTAGAGTGGTTGTTCTCTGTAGATACTCCATGGGGGTTGAGGTACTCTGTAGAGTAGAGGTTCTTACTAGAGTAGGAGGCACGCAAAGGTGTTTATTGGTTACAAGTGCACCCTAATCTAGAATGGTGATCTGTGCAGCAAGGGTTATAATGTACATAAGAGTTAAACTATAAGATAAGGCCTATATACCATTGGAGGTAGCTTTTGAATGTCAATAATAATTCACAATTCTGAATTCTGAATTCCAAATTATGAATTACTTATTCTGAATTCTGAATTCCGAATTCTGAATTCCGAATTCTGAATTCTGAATTTTGAATAAATTTGATAGACACTTTCATTTACTATATCATACACTTGTGTATAGCGACAGACAGACTGAGTTCAAAATGGCTGTGCAGATTTGATCTTAGGGATGAATAACCATGCTCTGACCGTTGTCATGAGACGATAGCAACTGACAAAGCATGACTCATATTTGAGGGGGTATCATCAATCTCTGACCTTTGTCATGAGATGATGACAACTGACGGAGCATGTTTCATACCTTAGGGATTTATGACCATGCTCTGTCTGTTATCATGAGGCGATGACAACTGACGGAGCATGTTTCATACATGAATGATATATAACCATGCTCTGACCGATGTAATGAGAAGATGACAACTGACGAAGCATGAATCATACTTTAAGGATAAATTACCATGCTCTGATCGTTGTCATGAGACGATGACAACAGATGGAGCATGTATCTTACCTGAGGAATACATTTCCATGCTCAGACCGTTGGCATGAGACGGTGGCAACTGACGGAGAATGTTTCATTCTTGAATGATATTTTACCATGCTCTGACCTTTGTCATAAAACGATGACAACTGAGGGAGCATGATTCAAGCCTAAGGGATATATTACCATGGCCTATCCATTGTCATGATGCGATGACAACTGACGGAGCATGTTTCATACATGAATAATAAATTACCATGGTCTAAGCGTTGTCATGTGACGATGACAACTGACGGAGCATGAATCGTACCTAAGAGATATATTACCATGCTCTGACCGTTGTCATGAGACGATCACAACTGACAGAGTATGTTTCATTCATTAATGATTTATAACCATGCTCTGACCGTTATCATGAGACGATGACAACTGACAGAGCATGGTTCATACACAAGGGATATATCACCATGCTCCGACCATTGTCTTGAGACCATGACAACTGACAGAGCATGTTCATACATGAATGATATATGACCATGCTCTGACCGTTGTCATGAGACGATGACATCTGACGGAGCAAGTTTCATACATCAGGGGGAAATCACCATGTTCTGAACGTTGTCATGAGACGATAACAAATGACCGAGCATCATTTATAACTTAGAGATAGATTACCATGACCTGACTGTTGCCATGAGACGATGGCAACTGACGGAGCATGCTTCATACCTTAGGGATGAATAACCATTCTCTGTCCGTTGTCATAAGACGAAGACAACTGTCTGGCTTGGTTTAATAGATGTATGATATACTATTATGCTCTGACCAAATTCATGAGACGATGACAACTGACGGAGCATGTTTCATAGCTTAGGGATGAATAACCATGCTCTGACCGTCGTCATGAGACGATGACAACTGACGGAGCATTTTTCACTAATGTATGAAAACCTGCTCTGTCAGTTGTCATCTTCTCATGACAACGGTCAGACCATGGTTATTCAACCCTTAGGTATGAAACATACTCTGTCAGTTGACATCGTCTCATAGCAATGGTCAGGGCATGGTAATATATCCCTAAGGTATGATTCATGCTCCGTCAGTTGTCATCGTCTCATGACAACGTTCAGAACATGGTGATATATCATTCATGTATGAACATGCTCCGTCAGTTGTCATCGCCTCATGATAACGGACGGAGCATGGTAAAACATCCCTAAGGTATGAAACATGCTCCGTCAGTTGTCATCGTCTCATGACAAGGGTCAGAGCATGGTAATATATCCCTAAGGTATGAATCAGGCTCCGTCAGTTGTCATCGTCCATGACAACGTTCAGAGCATGGTTATTCATCCCTAAGCTATGAAACATGCTCCGTCAGTTGTCAACGTCTCATGACAACTGTCAGAGCATGGTAATGTATCCCTAAGGTATAAATAATGCTCCGTCAGTTGTGATCGTCTCATGACAACGATCACAGCATGGCAATATATCATTCATCTATGAAACATGCTCCGTCAGTTGTCATTGTCAAATGATGACGAACAGAGCATTGTTAATCATCCTTAATGTACAAAACATGCTCTATCAGTTGTCATCGTCCCAGAACAACGGTCAGAGCATGGTATGTATTCCTGAAGTATTAGTCATGCTCCGTCAGTTGCCACCGTCTCATGCTAACGGTCTGAGCATCGATATGCATTCCTCGGGTACAAAAACATGGTCCATCGGTTGTCACCGTCCCATGACAACGGTCAGAGCATGGTCATGTATTACTCGTGTATGAAACATGCTCCGACAATTGACATCGTCTCATGACAACGGTCAGGGCATGGTTATATATCCCTCAAGTATGTAACATGCTCTGTCAGTCGTCATCGTCTAATGACAACGGACAGAGCATAGTTATTCATCCCTAAGGTATGAAACATGCTATGTTGGTTGTCGTCTCATGACAACGGTCTGAGCATGATCATATATCCCTCAGGTATGAAACATGCTCCGTCGGTTGTCATCGTCTCATGCCAATGGACAGAGCATGGTTATTTATTCCTCAAGTATGATACATGCTCCGTCAGTTGTCATCGTCTCATGACAACAGACGTAGCATGGTTATTCATCCCTTAGGTATGCAACATGCTCCGTCACTTGTAATCGTCCCATGACAACAGTCAGAGCATGGTGATACCCCCTTAAGGTATGAAACATGCTCCGTCAGTTGTCATCATCTCATGACTATGGACAGAGCATGGTTATTGATCCCTAGGGTATGAAACATGCTCCGCCCGTTGTCATCATCTCATGGTATGCAACATGCTCCGTCACTTGTAATCGTCCCATGACAACAGTCAGAGCATGGTGATACCCCCTTAAGGTATGAAACATGCTCCGTCAGTTGTCATCATCTCATGACTATAGACAGAGCATGTTTATTAATCCCTAGGGTATGAAACATGCTCCGTCAGTTGGCTCAGTGCTGACCGTCTCATGACAATGATTAGGCCTAGAACATATTGATATGTTAATGCCCATATAGTTGCTGCCTTTCTATTAAGGGCATTTAGACATGTTTGCAGGCTACTCCTGTATGATATAAGATCGTCTCACATAGTTAAAGAAACTAGTTCTTGTGTTTGTCATCTTCATAAAGGAAATAGCGAGTACGCTGATACATTTACAACTGCGCAGGCTGATCTGAGTCTAAGTGGACGATTGGGGGTTTGCGGCAATTTCAAATTGTAAGAAATTATGTGCGACCATTTACATTAAACATCCATCCCCATTATAAGATCTCTTCATGACCTATTATTTTTTTAACAGAGGTATCTTGTTAAGCGATCTTAATAGACATGGGTTTTTTAGGGGCTGTCTATTTATAACGTCTATTTATAACACCATGCTGGGACAGATGTTATTATCTCCTTCCCTCGGTTGTCACCGTCTCATGTTATTATCTCCTTCCCAAAGATCAAATCTGCACGGCCATTGAACTCAGTCTGTCTGGCGCTTTACACAAGTGTATGATATAGTAAATGAAAGTGTCTATCAAATTTATTCAAAATTCAGAATTCAGAATTGTGAATTGTCACTGAAATGAAAAAGTGAGCCATTTGGGCCATCGTAGTTTAACCATTATCTGTTTTCAAAAGCAAAAGGGCAGACAAATCAAAGCAGCTTGTTTTATGCATTTGTTAACGTTCATTACGTCAACGTAAAGCCTTCAATATTTGACGTAATTGGCCGTTTAAGCACAGCTGAATATCAATAATCGAGTTTTTTAATGTCACCAGTGAAAGCCTTCATTACATTGCATAGTAGACAGAAGTATCGCGCGACATGACGGAATTAAATGAACAATTTTGATAAATTGGTTGACGTTAACAAAGAAACGCAGCAACTTTGAGCGTTGATAAACGTTAATTGTTAAACCTTAAAATGTTTTCCGTCAGATACGACATCTGGCTATCACATCGCAGCGTTTGTTTTGAAATCGAGATAACTATCTTTATGCTGGACGTAAATTGTTGAAAAACACTGACGTCATTATAACGTCAGAATGAAGAGTATGATCAAAATCGATTAATGGTAAATCATTCCACATTGTGCAGGAGCATAACATATGATTATATGAATATTCTAACATGGACCATACTGAAGAAAACATAGATATTAAACGGTTGCAAAACTTTTGCGTTTAAGTATATATTAATAACTTTGGCAATATGCACTATGTGGTTACTTTAATTCTTTGCCTTCAACTATTTATCTGCTGACAGTTGCAAACAGTTCAGATCCAGGTCAGGCCCAACAAAATGCAGGCCTGATTTAGAAGTGAACTGTTTGAGATTCTGATGGTGCTTATGAAAAGTTTTTTTTCCCAAACAAGTGTATTTTGAATAAAATCATGAAAAAACACTTGGCAAAGAGTTAAAACTCTTTAGCATACAACAGGTTTCGCACAACCAAAATTTATGAAAAATGACAAAAAAATCTTATTCATCAATGCAAATAAACGAAAAGTCTTTCCTAAAATGCTCATCAGCTGCAAATTAAAAGTTTCATAAAAGGAAACACTCAAAATTTTCTATTTATTATGTTAACCCTTTCCTTCATGAATATTCATGCTAGACTTCACCCAATATGAATGATTATACAAATATAGAATAAAGACATTTTTGGTGGGTCCACTATAGTAGGATCAGATATATCATATTTCCATAAGAAAACAGAGTAGACCCTGATCAGGCACCTCTAACACGAGCTTCTGATTTAGGCATACTCTGTTTGCAAAAGTGTCATAAGTTGTCTCTATGAGGTAAATGATAAAATAATAATAATAAAAAAAAACATGCCAGATGTTACTGCATAAGTTAATATAAAAATCAGATAAAATTCAATACATGACTGCTGATGTCGATTTTATAGCACTGTTTTTTTTTAACCAAAACATTTTTTTTATCTTGAGGGTTATGTCAGAGGGGTCCACATTTTTTTTAGTTAATGAGTGGATCCAAATACCACTCAAATCGAGCCATCATCGGCCCGCCAGCGAAACGCCATTTAAATGACGTTTCGCTGGCGTGCCGATGATGGTCCAACATAGAATGCTGGCATGGTAGCTTTGTGATTTTTCAGGGGATCCGGACCAGTATTGCTAAGAAGCCACTGAAGCCCTATATTTTTGTGATTATTCAGGGGGGTCTGGACCCCCCACCCTGTAGATCAGCACATGACTCTTATATATGTTTGATTCCTGTACGTAAGTACTGTCCTTCTCATATTTGCTTTGCTTGCATTTGATTTTTACTGGCTATTATTTTAATGTGAAATTTTATGATTTGATAAATGTCTCTTTAAACCGCATAGGCTTTTCAGCTCTTTTCCACAAACACCACATTGGTAAGGTTTTGTAGACGAGTGAAAAGATTTCATATGACGATCACAATTGTATTTTTTAGCAAATGACCGTAAACATACAGTACACTGATATGATCCCTTATCTTTATGGTCTAATACATTTTCACTCACAGCATTGTGCGCTTTCACATGTCTTACTAAATTCCAGCGATTGCTAAGTGTCTTATGACAAACTCCACACTTGTACACATTATCACGTTCATCCGAGTGAAACGCACGATGTGAATACAGACTGCTACTAAAGTAAAATCTTCTATGACATATGTCACATGAGTAAGGTGTCTCTCCTGTGTGAATTCTAATATGCTCCTTAAGATATGCTTTATCAAAGAAATCCTTTTGGCAAATCTCACATTTTGGGCGAAATCTCCCTCCTGTGTGTATGCGCTCATGAATACGTCGACGATGAGCTGCTGCAAATGTTTTCTCACAGAAATGACAAGGAAATGGGTTTTCACCAGAATGTGATCTCTTGTGCACTATATAACGACATTTGTCAATATAACTTTTATCACATAAATCACATTTGTATGGCCTCTCACCAGTATGAATAAACAAATGAGATTTCAGATGACCTGCACTAAGAAATAACTTCCCGCAGTAGTCACATTTGTGTGTTCGTTTCTTCAATAGCTTAGGAATGCCTAAGGTATATGTTTGTTGGTCCATGTCTGTTAGTTCAACTGCTGGCATCTCTAAAATATCTACAGTTTTGTTTAATTCTGGCGTTTCTACGTTAGCTGGTTTGTTCAAGGTTGTTGTTTCTACCATAACTGTTGACGTCTGTGCCATATCCGCTGCTTTGTTCATATATGTTGGTTCCTCTCTAATATTAGTCATATCGATCATATGAGCTACTTTGTACATATCTGTTGGTTCCTCTCTAATATTAGTCATATCGATCATATGAGCTACTTTGTTCATATCTGTTGGTTCCTCTCTAATATAAGTCATATCGATCATATGAGCTACTTTGTACATATCTGTTGGTTCCTCTCTAATATTAGTCATATCGATCATATGAGCTACTTTGTACATATCTGTTGGTTCCTCTTTAATATTAGTCATATCGATCATATGAGCTACTTTGTTCATATCTGTTGGTTCCTCTCTAATATTAGTCATATCGATCATATGAGCTACTTTGTTCATATCTGTTGGTTCCTCTCTAATATTTGTCATATCGATCATATGAGCTACTTTGTTCATATCTGTTGGTTCCTCTCTAATATTTGTCATATCGATCATATGAGCTATTTTGTTCATATCTGTTGGTTCCTCTCTAATATTTGTCATATCGATCATATGAGCTAGTTTGTTCATATCTGTTGGTTCCTCTCTAATATAAGTCACATCTACTCTATCTGCTATTTTATCATTCAAGTCTATTGTTTCGACTCTAACTTTTGGCATCTTTACTATATTTGCTATTTTGATAAAGCCATTGGTTTCTTTCCTAGACAGTGTAAGATCTACCATGGCAAGTGAATTGTTATAATCGATGGGTACATGTTTAGCTGTTGTCACTTCTACTGTATTTGTTGTATTGTTCACGCTTGTTGTTTCTTCTAAAGGAGTTTTTATTTCTATATTGTCTGTTGTAATGTAAAGGTTTGCTGTTTTTATATTTGCAGCTTTTGGTTCTATCATAACATCTATTTTGCTTAAATTTATGACTTCTTCTCCAACTGTTGGTATGCCATTTTTATCATATGACGTCGCGTCTGGGAGTGAAATAACGCCATGCAATAAAATCTGTAAACCACTAGTGGTTTATCGATTTTCGGGAAACGTTATGACGTCCATAACAACGTTGCATACATAATGACAAAATTATAACGTTTTAACGACAGAAATGGGATTTCAAAGTATTTGTCATATGATAAATAGAATCTAACATTCCTGCTCTTGTATTATTGAATTTATTAAACTCGTTGCGAAAAAGAGATAAAATGCTCGGCAAGCCTCGCATTTTATCTATTTTCCTCAACTTGTTTAATAAATTCAATAAAACATGAGCACTCATGTAAGATCCTCTATATATCACCTGTTTCGTTCATGTCTACTGTTTCTTTCATACCTGTACGTAGTTCAACAATATTTTCTTTGTCCAATGCCATTTGTTTCACTATGGTTGTATCACCTTTTCAATATATATCCTTTTGATTTACTTTAACAGTTGTCGTTTCAACCATAGCTGCTATTGTGTTCACATCTGCTGTTTTACCATGTCTGCAGGTACTGGTAACCCTATTCTTGCGAGTCCTGTTGATGCTATATTCGGTTCCATTTCTACATCGCTTGGCCTAATTATCAATATTTGGTAAAAGTCAAAAGCATTCCATTTGCTGCTGTGTTGCTCTTAAGTCAGACTTAAAGGTCTGCATCTCCTGAAAAGAACAAATTGTAATACTTCGAGAATAAATCAATCATGACAAAATATTTTTTTTTACAGAATATTACACCATCCAACCTGATTCATTTAACATAGATGATACATTTAGCACAGATGGCACAGGTCGAGGGCGTTTTTTGAAGAATTTAATTATTGACCTGATTTAAACAGTTTCCGCAAGATTTGATCCAAACCAATGGTGAATTTTACTTAAGTTTTAATAAGTCTACCACCTTCAGAAATTGGGTGGTTCGGGTCAGTCGTTTGATATACGAGAAATCAATTGAAATAGGTGCATTCTTTCAAGGAATTTTTTTTTCCCGAAAAACCTCGCTCAAAGTCACATTAAAATATGCATTCCAAATAGTGCCAAAGAATCATATTGTTTCTTCAGCATTACTTCCAAAAGTAAGTGAGTATGATCCGGAAATAATACAATCACACACTGAAGACCAACCCATGGAACCACGAGAAAGAGTCACACAAGATTAACAGTAACAATACATCATTGTAGTTTCACAATAAAAAAAACTAAAATCATCGCCACCATTTAACAATATCCCACATTTTCATCGAATTATGTTCTTTTTATGGATATGCATTGTATGTGTGTATTTGATTTAATTAATTTTCGTGGGCAGAAATGTTTATGGGCAGAATTGGTCATGGGCCTAAATGGTTATTTGCCGAAATGACCCTCATGACTTTTTGCATAACCCAAGTGTAAAAATCTGACATTTATTTAAATTTTGCCACCATTGCTAATGTAACAAAATGGCCTACAAAATATAATTAAAATAGAGAAATTGCCGTTTTGACCAAATTCTAGGCTTTGGAGAAACGATTGTTTAAGAGTCATATATACCAAAAAACCTTTTAATATGTTGTGTGCCGTGATAACTCTATTCATTTGTTAAAAAATTATTTTTGGTATTTGCTTGTGCTCTATGTTAATTTCTCTGTCAAAAGTCTCAAATGTGTGCCAAAATGGTCACTTTCCTATTTACAGCATATTTATGCAACCCTTTTGGTTACCATAGCAATGGTAAAAGTCAAAATTCGATAAGAAGTTTCTAAATTCTACCACAGACACTCAGAATTTTAGTTAAATACAACATTAGCTTAAAAACTCTTTTGGAACAGGGCATATCAGAACCTATATTTTATGGTGATTAAGTTTATAAATTCAAAAGAATTCTTGGAAAACGTAATTTTAGTGATCAATTCAAAAAAATTATCAAACGTAAAGGTGGGGATATACCTTGGATGTAGTGCGACAGTCTGCTTGCCTGGTTTTAAACACAATCATGGTTTATAGCTATGGTTTCCTCTTTAATTGCACAGCGGTGGGTCAGGCCCCAGACTCAATGATGGCTCTGATGTGAAGCTTTCATCTGCGGGTTGGTGCCTGATGCTTATCTATAGCTGGGTCCATCGTGGCTCAACTTGAGGTTTTCTTTAGCTCTGACTATCTGTGAGTCGTGAGCCTTTTTGTTTCATCATAGGGTGTTAATTTGATTAGAGTATTTCTCCATGATGATACATTGCAATAGTTAGAAAGGCCTACATACCAATTTTTGTACTTCAATAACAGTAGATTCTAGGTTTAAAACATATTGCCCAGCACCCTCTAAATCATGTAACATATTCACCTTCAAAGTATAAAGTTGCAATGTCCTACAGTTCAGAAAGAAAATACATTAATTGACATCTGAGCTTGGTCAAGTTCACATGAAAAGTTTCCCAGTACCCTCTACATCAGTGACCTATGCAGCTGCAAAGTTTGAAGCTGCTATATCTAACGGTTTAGGAAGAGATGCATTTGCATAAAAATACATTATTTGACCTTGACCCTGGGTTTAATGTCACACAAGTTGTTGCCCAGTACGCTCTACTTCATGTGACCTAATCAGGTACAAAGTTTGAAGTTGCTATATCTAACGGTTTAGGAGATGCATTTACAAGAAAATACAGTATTGACCTATGACCATGACCTTAGGGTCAAGGTCACGTTACCCAGTACCCTCTACTTCATGTGACCTAATCAGGTACAAAGTTTGAAGTTGCTATGTCTAACGGTTTTGGAGGTGATGCTTTTACAAGGAAATACAGTATTAACCTATGACCTTGACTTAGGGGTCAAGGTCACATGCAATGTTGCCCAGTACCCTCTACATTATGTGACCCATCTAGGTACAAAGTTTGAAGTTGCTACGTCTAATGGTCTAGGAGGAGATACATTTACAAGAAACGCGACGGACGGACGGACTGACGCACATACATACTCACAGACAGACGACGGACCGACTTTGTTATGAAATAAATATACCCCTTTTCTTAAGAAAAAGCGGGTATAACAAGTGGCTAAACAATACCGTGTTTTGTGTATAAACTGTGCTAAGGGTATCATTTTCGGATTTGTATCTGTGCTTAACGTTATCATACTTTTACTTATAATATGCTAACTTCTTTCTTCAATATCTCGGTAAATCCAGGGAAATGAGGGATGTCGTTGGGCATAATAAAAGGAAAGGGGTTGATCTTTCTCATGCAATAGGTACATTTCTGATAAATTATGTTTAAATGTGATTTTGAGCGAGGTTTTTCGAGAAAAAAATATTTGAAAAAAAAAATGAATTTGATTGCTCATACATCAAAAGGCCGACCAGAGCCAAATTTCGTATGGTGGTAGACTTACCAATAACTAATTGACGTTCGCTATCGGTGTAGAAACTGTTTAAATCAGATCAATACAAACGCCCTCGACCCGCGCCATATATGCTAAACGCACCACCTGTGCTAAACGAATCGGGTTGGACGGTGTGAATATACCAAAATAATATCATATCAACGTTTCACAGGCAGATAAAGAACTCCATCATGAAAGGGGTACGTGCATTAAGGGGCAAATTTGGCCCCCTCTGGAGCCAAAAACTGAAAGTTGCTTTTCACAAATTTCATCCAATTGGTTTAGTAGAAGAATGGTTCAAGTGTAAAATTCTGGCATTTATTTAAATTTAATGATTGCTATGGTACCAAAAATTGCCGCCAAAATAGACTTAAAATAAAAAAAAATAGCCATTTTGGGCTAAATGTAAGGCTTTTTCAGACCGATTTTTTCAGAATTAGATATCAGCACAAGCGAATACAGAAAAAACTTTAAACATATTTTTTGACATGATAGTTCTAACCCTCTGTGAAAATATCTTTTTGGTATTTGCTTATGCTCTTTGTTAATTTCTCTGTCATATGTCTTCAATTTGCTCCAAAATGGTCACTTTCCTATTTTCAGCCTATTTTGGCAGCCATTTTTCTTGCCATAGCAACGGTAAAAATGCATCAATCCCAGACTTTTACACTTGGGCTATTGTTTTAATAAACTAATAAAAAGAAACTTGTGAAAAGCTTTTTTTTTCATTTTTTGGCCTCATAGGGGGCCAAAATAGCCTCTTAATGTACCTACCCCTTTGTTTATTGGTATCTCTATCCCAGTCAACGATCTTGATGAACGAAAACATTTGAATCAGCCCAGCAACATTTTAATTGGTCGAAAACATGCGTGTGTGTACCTTCCAAATTCAACAGTTTATTTTCGGCAGCGTGCAGCCATATTGATACCAATTTCATTATATATTTCAACCAGTCAGGTTAAGACAGAAATTGGCATTTTAGAGTGCCTTCTAACATACATTGGTTTAAAACTAGACTGTCCATACAAATTTTTTTCTGTGTTAGCAATCACTGAAAATTAATGAAACTCTAGGGACAAAGACTGAAAACAACCATAATTCTATACTTTTCTTTTCATTACAGAGAGTAGACTTCTATTTTAGACATTTATTCATTGCAGATGTCACTGTTCAATGGCGTAGCCAGAACGCTGAAAAAGTTACGCACATCAAATGGAGACTACTGGATCAAACAATGACTCGCGTCAATTCTGACCCTTTTCAAAATGGGAACTTCTCTTAAAGGAAAGAATTTGCTCCAAGATGGAGCGAATTCTTTCCTTTGACAGCAGTTCCTTATGGTAAGGAACATCACTTTTACCACATTAGGTGACCTCCTTTGAATGTTACTATTTTTATTATGCTCGTGCGTAACCTGCGAAATGGGTGCTACGCCAATGCTGTTGAATAGAAGAATATTAAATCTTGAAAACTCACCCTTTTTACTAAAACTTTCTTATACTAAGTTAAATCAACAAGGTTAGCTTTGAAAAAAGCTTAGGGCCATCGCATAGCGTATAAAAGTTACTAGACTAAAAAGCGTTTTAGTGTTTTAATTTTGCATTTGCTGAGACCACTCTTTTTCATTTTTTCATGCATTTCAAACTCTGGGTGTTTTTTTGTTTTAGTTAACTATTTGCATGTGCCAAGTTTTGTATAGGTGATCCATTGGAAGCCAAAAAAGGAAATATGCACATTCCAATAAAACCCTTATAGTAGAAGAGTTCATCCAGCATCCCCAAGCAGACATTTTAGCAGTACATGTATGTATCCCTATTCCTAAACCTAAATCTAATTAACGAGGCATGGGCATAAAACCTTGGGGCATATTGAAAACTGATCCGTCTAAATCTGAGAATTACGTCACACTTTGCAGAGAATATCCAAATGCCCCATGTCTCCAGGGTTAATTGTTGTAAAACAAACCTTAGAACTATCGCAAAGAGCATTATTGTAACTAGACAACACTTTTAATAGTTTTAATTTTGCATTTTCTATAGCCACTATAATCACGCATTTCTTTGACTTATGGACTTTTTGAAGTACACACAGATTTAAGGCAGAACCGGAAGTACACCTCTGTGGGGAGTATGAGTACGCCAAGAATATCTGAATTTGCTCATTTGGGGAATTAGGGTTCCGGCTCAGAGGAGTAGATCTCTTTATGACCTTTCATTTTCAGAAGCAAGCTGGTATCCAGGGAAGCGTACTAGCGTATATCACCCAAGGTTAGCTTTTAAAAAAGCTTAGAACCATCGCATAGCGTATAAAACAGGGATGAGATCAGTCAGCCTTTCTCAATCAGGAAAATATGTCGGTTGACTCCAAAATGGAGAAAAGGCGATTTTAAATCACTTATTAAAAGCTTAAAATAACAAAATATCAATAGAAACCAATCAGTTTATGCTTATTTTATATCTAAAATTCAGTTTTAACTTCATTCAAACATAAATTTCAGCAAAAAAACTGACATTACATAAATCATATGCCAGTGCTCTATCAGGAAATCCTGATCAATCCTGAACTTTCTCATCCTGATAAAAGTTACTAGAAAACGTTTTTAATGTTTTAAATTTGCATTTGTTGAGACCACTCTTTTTCATTTTTTCATGCATTTCAAAATCTGAATATTTTTGTTTTAGTTGACTATTTGCATGTACTAAGTTCTGAATCGATGAAGCATATGTAACAGGAAATGTGAATCTACCAGGCAGGGTTTATTGACTATTCGTGACACATTGAAAAGTGCAAGCGTTCATAAACACACCTCACATCCCCTTTCCAACTTGTATCTTATGGAAAATGATCAGGTGTCTGCCGATTTCACTAGTACTTAATTGAAACATTTTGACCAGTTTGGGGACATTTAGATTTGGGGTTACCTTGACTTGGGGTTGTTTTAAGTACACACAGATTTAAGGCAGAACCGGAAGTACAACGCTGTGGGGAGTATGATTTCGTCACGCCAAGAATATCCGAATATTCTCTATTGGGGGAGTTTGGGTTCCGGCTCAAAGGAGTAGATCTCTTTACAACCTTTCGTTTTCAGAGGCAAGCTTGTATCCAGGGAAGCGTACTAGCGTATATCACGATCGCTGACGCGATGGTGAAATAGCTGACGCGATGGTGAAATTGTTTGTCCCAATAATGTTAAAGTGTCATCTGCTAACCTAGTGCGTATTGATATTCAGTTAAGGCAAAAGGGACTATCCCCAGATAATGAAAGGTGTTGTGATTTTGTATCAGTTTAAGTGTTTGCCCCCTGGATATTTTACATGCGTTTTATCATTTGCTGTTGTTTTTAATTTAAATAAACTTTTCCAAAAAGTTTGTTCAGAAATACCATAAGAGTGTCAAACAGTTTGGATTCAGATCAGAACCAATTAGATATTTGACCTGACCTGGATCTAAACTGTTTGCAAATGCAACCAGCAGACGACACTAGGATGCAAGGGTATGAAATAAAAGCACGCTAACATTTTTAGACAGTTATATATTTTAAATAATTTTGTTAAAAATTAAGTCATTATTCGTTGTAGCACCTTATTTTTATTTTCAAAAACTCGTGGACAACTTGTTAAATGTTTACAAAATTGCCGCCAAAAGAAGGGTCAATTGATAAATAGTATGTTCTGAGTTACAGTTAAGCATTTTTTTTTACAGTTTAATCCCTTTATGTTAATAATGATATATTTTTATTTTCATTTATTTTGATGCTCCTTAAGTCACTTACGCTGTCGAACTTAGGATAAACCAATACATGTAACAAACCCTCTAGGATGGAACACACTTGTCGTTGAGATGGTCTTCTTGAGTGGCTATCGAGCTTATATATTAACAAACAGCCATACACATACAATTATTCACAAACTTGAAATGCAGCCAAATCTCTTGTTAAAGATATTTCTTGTAAACTTAGACATGTAATGACACAAACTTAGTACCAATAAATTAGAAAAGTGTCCTACGCGGTTTGCATAGCCCAAGCCATACTCAAACTGTCCTCATATAAAACTATATTTCGGCCGCTGGGCATTCGACTGTAAGGTCTCGAGTAAAGGGGCGAATGCCTACCCAAAATCGTACCTGTTGCTCAAACGCAAAAGGTTCCATTAAAGTTAATCATGTTGAAATTAGATATGTCCTACATTTGGACCTCTATCCCCGCCGCTTGGCATGTACCCAGGAATCTGAAGCAATATGGTGTAAACCGGCCATATGTGGTACCAACAACTGTCCAAATAATAATTTATAATAATGGTTAATGGTTGGCAAGGTATCTGCATCGGTCAGAATATTAGAACAGGATAAAGGTGTTCTAATTCACCTGTAGTTTCAACAAGGGTCATGACCCCCAGCCAGCATCCAATCTCAGACCATTATCACACTGGTAAATGTATACGTCGATTTGCTGGTATTTACGCGTATTTCCGGTACTATATAGACCGGAAGTAGTAGATATTGGTGTTAATACTATATAGAAAAACATGTCATATGCCATAAGAAAAAGGGCAAAGATCAGGAATCGATACAAACAAGCGCTTTTGAAATGAGTTGATCGTTCCCGGTATGCACTATAATAGCATAAGCTTAGTATATAAAGGTCATTTAGAATTTGAAATGGAAATAACTCTAGTAGATTTGATCCGTAGCCCGTATAGTTAAATATCTCACTTGTCCTGAAAGCTCAATGTGAGCTATTGTAATCGGTGTTCGTCCCTCATGCGTCGTCCGTCCGTAAACTTTTCTTTAAACGACAACTCCTCCTGAACCACTCGTGCAAATTTAAAATAACTTCACATGAATGTTCCCTGCAATGCCTTGCAAGTATTGCAGGCGATGCCATTATGGTGGAAGCCTCTAAAATGTACACATCATAAGCAATCATTTTGCTAAATATGAACTCCCTCCATCAAAAGCTGAAAATAATTCCAGTAACCAGACGTAGACAGGTTTTATGCAAATTTGACATTGACCTCAAGGTCACAGCACCGATCTGTAACTTGTTTTAGTCTACACACCAATGACTATCATTGTGTCAAATATGAACACACTCAGTCAAAAAATAAAAAGTGAGTTTGAGACTCTATCCATAGAAAGGTTTTAAATTATATGTAACCTGACCTTTTAATTAAGGATATACTGGTAAATTAATCCTTTGTTGTAATTTAGACACCATAAGAAGCCATTGTGTAAACACGTACACCCTAAATAAGAAAAGAAAGAGTTGTTCACAATTTGAACAATAAGACACATTTCAAGAATATTTGAAGTTGACCATTGACCCTAATAGGGTCATTTTGTATATACCAAGACCTTTGTTGCAATATTCTCACAATATGCAGACCATCTTCTGCAAACTTACCAAAATCGATTCAAATTAGCTGAAATTTCCCATTTTTTCTACATATTTGAAACAGAGAGAACTTGTGACCTTGACCTTCAAATTTAAATTCTAGACACATTTTGGTTTGGTCCCTCGATAGTTGATACATCATTCTTTATAGCCATAATACTTTTTTCCAAACATCAAATTCCTTTCCAATGCTTACTTCATATGAGATAAAAACTGTTCTTCTCTACTTTTGAAAAAAGAGATGCTTTGCCTTAAGTTTATTGAGCAGATTACAATAAATGACTATTTTTAACGTTTTACAACTGTAGCTTTTGTGACCTTGAAAGTTGAAATTGACCTTCAGATTTAAATACTAGGTCCGTTTTTGTTTTGTTGTCAATAGTTGGTACATTATCCTAGTATATAACCTTATATTCCTATTATCTTCAGTAATAATTGCCAAAAATGGTTCAAATTAGCTAAACTTTCATGTTTTTCTACATTTTGGCAAAATATATATTGTCTGAATATGAACTTCAGATATATTTTTTTTGTCCATTTTGGTTTTCCTGTCAATAGAAGACACACTATCCTTTATAACCAGATTACTTATTTTCTTGTCATCTTCTACAATACATAACAAAATTGGTTCAAATTAGATGAAAAATACTTGTTTTCTCCATTTTTGAAAGTAGAGATTTTGTGACCTTAACATTGACCTGCAGATTTTTATCCTTATCCTTATTGGTGTTGCTGTCAATAGTTCATACAGTATCCTTTATAACAATCTTATTTTCTAATCATCTTAAATATTGGTTAAAATTACATGTAGCTAAAAATCCTTGTTTTCTACATTTATCAAATAGAGATTGTGTGACCTTGATTGAATAGAAATTATATTTGCATTTTGGTTTTGCTGTCTATAGGAGATACATTATTCTTGATAGCCATATTAGTTATTGTCTTATCATCTTCTGTTAAAATTATTCATAGGGAATGCAGTTGCTCAGTGGTAGAGTACTTGGCTCGAGACCTAGGGGCTGCAGATTCGAGCCTTACCAGTGTCACTGTGTTGTGTCCTTGAGCAAGACACATTGATCCTTGCTAAGTATCCATCCCAACATAACTGAAAAAAATTCCGATTGGGACATAAAGAATCAAATCAAACAAACAAAACCAGAATGTGTGACCTTGGCGTTCAGATTTAAATTTGTGATCCATTTCGGCTTTTCTGGCAATAGTAGATAAATTTTATTCTATAACCATATATGTTTTTTTTCTTATCATCTTCTGCAATATGTATAGGTTATAGATCATAAATTACAATTATAATGAATTCAGTGGGAACGAGCGTATATTGTTTTCTCCAAACCTTTCCTTTAGAAATGGTCGCATTGAACATTTTGCATATATATTTAATGATTTACTTAATAGCTATTACAAATATTGACAAAATATGTAATTAAATTGGCCAAAAATCTAAATAAACTGATTGGTTGTGAAGCACAGGAAGATGCGGAATAAACCACAATTACTAATATCTAAGTTCAAATTAGCTAAAATTCCCTGTTTTTCTCTAATTTCGAAAATAAATACTTTGTGACCTTGACTTTGACCTTCAGGTATAAATTATTGATCTATATTCATGATATAGGTTTGGAACTTGATTATATCGATTCCTGATCTTTGCCTTCTTGCTTACTTTGCTGTCATTAGTAGATACATTATTCTCTATATCAATATTATTTATTTTCTGATCATCTTCTGCAATACTTAAGAATATTATTCCAAATTAGCTAATAAAATCTTGATTTTCTCCATTTTTGAAAACATCAGTTTGTGACCTTGACCTACAGATTTTAGTTCTTGATCCATTCTGGTTTTTCTGTTAATAGTAGATACCTAAACCTCTATTACCATATTATTTATTTTCTTGTCTTCTTCTGCAATGCATACCAAAATTTGTTCAATTTAGCTAAATATCCATGTTTTTTTTCTACAATTTCGAAAATAGAAATTGTTTCCTTGAACTTAAGATTTAAATTATTGATCCATTTTTGTTTAGCTGTCCATAGAAAATACATCTTCGTCTATAACCATATTATTAATTTTCTTATCATCTTCTGCAATACTTACCAATATTGGTCTAAATTAACTAACAAATTCATGTGTTGGTACAATTTTGAATAGAGATTTAGTGACCTTTACCCTCGGATTTTTATTCTTGATCCATTTTGGTTTTGTTATCAATAGTAGATACGTTATCCTCTATTATCTTACCATTTATTTTCTCAGCATTTACTTCAATACTTACCAAAATTGGTTCAAATAAGCTGGAAATTTATGGGTTTTTTTACATTTCAAAAATAGAGATTTTGTGACCTTGACATTGACCTTAAGGCTTACATTATTGATTCAATTATGCTTTAGCTATCAATGGAATATACATAATTCGCTATAACCATTTTATTAACTTTCTTTGTCAACTTCTGCAATACGTACAAATATTGATTCAAATAAGCTAAAAATCACTGTTTTTCATCATTTTTGAAAAAAAAAATAATCTTAGTGACTTTTACCTTGACCTTTGGATAAAATTCTTAATCCATTTTGGTTTCGCTGTTAATAGTAGATACATTATCCTCTATTACTATATTACCATATCATGTTTTTTTTCATTTTCTGCAATACTAAACCAAAAATGCTTCAAATTTGCTGAAAATCCTTGTTTTTCCTATAATTTCGGAATATAGAGATTTTTTGACCTTGACATTGACCTTCAGATTTAAAGTATTGATCCATTTTGGTTCTGCTGTCAATAGAATTTACATTACTCTCTATAACGATATTTTAAATTTTCTTTTCGACCTTCTGCAATACCTTCCAATATAGATTCAAATCAGCTAAAAATCCCTGTTTTTCTTCATTTATAAAAATATAGATTTCAATACCTTGACCTTGTTTTTCAGATTTAAATTCTCGATCCATTCTGATTTTGCTGTCAATAGAAGATACATTATCCTTTAATACCATAATATTTATTTACTTATCATATTCTGCAACACTTGCTAAAAATTGGTTCAAATTTGATGAAAATCTCTATTTTTTACATTTTTGAAAATAGAGAATATATAACCGTGACTTTGAATTTCATATTTGAATTTCTCCATCCTGTTTATTTTTGCTTTCAATAGTTGATATGTTGCTGTGTAAGTATGATAATTGTTTTAAGGACAGTAGCAAAAAATCAAAACAACTGCTTAATATGTATATTATTTTTACAAAATTGGCATTTTGCCAAATTTCACATTTTAGGGCCCCACGTCTGAAACAGATAATGGTAAAATCCATGTATCATTTTGACGTACCAATTTAGTTCATTCAATGTCAAAAAACAACACTTGCATTAAAAACTATATAATGACAAGAAAACAGAAAAACAATTTGGTAGGCTTGGCAATTTTTCCTGTCAATTCCTGCGCCATTTTGACAGGATCAAATAATCTCCTTTTCCATGGTTACGAACTACAAATCGAAAAATTTCACACCTGTTCTGTAGGTTTTGGTGACATCTGACATCTACACAAAAAATATGAAAATCCCAGACAAAGCGTGACCAACATTTTTTTTATTCTTACAGAGATTCCATGGGAGCACAGTGGCTCAGTGGTAGAGTGCTTGACTCGAGACCAAGCGGCCATGGGTTTGAGCCTCACTGGCGTCACTGCGTTGTGTCATTGAGCAAGACACATTAATCCTAGCTAAGTACTGGTTCAACCCAGGAAGACCCGCCCCTACAAAACTGAATGATTGTTGATCGGACGTAAAGAATCAAATCAAACAAACAAACAAAAACAGAGAATCCATGTTAAGATCGTTGGTGTGTCTTTATTTGAGTGACCGCTTAAGACAGGTGTAACTGTACATGTTATGATTTCTCTAAGTACTATTCATTTTCATTGTTTGCTTGTCTTGCCTCTGATTTGACCTGGCTGTCATTTGTATTATGACTGTCAATTAATTTATGATTTGACATATGCGACTTTAATCCGCGTTTGGTTTTCATTTCTTTTCCACAAACACCACATTGGTAAGGTTTTGTAGATGAGTGAACATTTTTCATATGACTTTCACAACTGTATTTGTTAGTAAACGACCGTAAACATATAGTGCATCGATATAATTCCTTACCTCCATGGTCTAATAATACTTTACTTTTAGCATCGTGCGCTTTCACATGTCTAACTAAATACCAGGGATCGCTAAGTACTTTATGGCAAATCCCACACTGGTAAACTTTATGGCGTTCTTTTTTTCGACACCTATTTTCTCTTACGTGACGTTTAAAATTGCGCTCACCTTTAAAGAGTTTATTACAATTTGCGCACTTTAAATCAACAGCCATGTGCAATTTTATGTGATTCTGTAGGTTGCAATAGTATTTAAAACTCTTGCCACAAGTGTCACATTTATATTTGCTCTCATCTAAGTGATTAACGCGATGTAAATACAGATTATTATAGCTATTGAATATTCTGTTACATATCTCACATGAGTAAGATAATGCCTCTCCCGTGTGAATTCTCATATGATCCTTGAGGGTACCGTTTCTAGAGAAATCCTTTTGGCAAATCTCACATTTAGGCCGAAATCTCCCTCCTGTGTGTATGCGCTCATGAGTTCGTCTACGATCAGCTGCAGCAAATGTTTTCTCACAGAAATGACAAGGGAATGGTTTTTCGCCAGAATGTGATCTCTTGTGTACTATATAACGACATTTGTCAATATAACTTTTATTACATAAATCACATTTGTATGGCCTCTCACCAGTATGAATAAACACATGAGATTTCAGATGACCTGCATTTAGAAATAACTTCCCACAGTAGTCACATTTGTGTTTGCGTTTCTTCAATGGCTTAGAACAGTCTTCCATATTTACCGTTTTGCTCATGTCTATAGGTTCTACTACAACTGTTTGCATCTCTGAAATATCCGCTGTTTTGGTCGAATGTGTTTTATCTCCTCTAGTTGTTGACGAATCTGAAATATCTGATATTCTTGTCAAGTATGTTATTTCTACTACATCTGTTGATATATTGGAAACATCTGCTGTTTTGGTCAAGTGTGTTGGTTCTACTAAAATTATTGGCATGTCTCCTATACCTTCTATTTTGTTCAGGTCTCTTGGTTCTTCCTTAACTGTTGGCATATCTACCATATCTGCTGCTTTATTATTTAGTGATTTTGTTTCTACTCTAACATTTAGCATCTCTCCTGTATTTGCTAGCTTGTTCAAATCATTTTCTACCATAGCTGATTTCAGCTCTACCATAGCATGATGTTTTTTTCAAATCCATTTGTACATCAGTAGCTTTGTTGAGTTCTACTATATCTGTTGTTTTGTTCAAGTTTGTTGTTGGTCCTCCTTTGGCAGTTTGTATTTCTACCTTATGTGTTGTTTTGTAAAGGGTTGCAGTTTCTGTTTTAGATGCCCCAAGTTCAACCATACCATCTATTTTGTTCAAATTTGTTTCTTCTCTTCCTGCAGGCATATCATCCATATCAGTTGCCAATTCTACGGTATTTGAATGATTTTTCCCAAGATTATTGGTTTCACTAAAACTGTTAGCATAGATATTGTTCAATATTTACTCCTCTGCCAAAGCCTTCTGTTTCTCTTTTAACTATTATTGTAACCTCTACCATATCTGCGCTTGTGTTCAAATCTACTATTTCTTTCATATGTGCTGATTCTGACATCCCTGCTATTGCCATCCCTGTTGATGATATATTTGGCTTCACTTCTATAACTCTAGTCTTAATCATTTTTGTTGGTTTACAATTAACAACATCCTCTTTGCTGTAGTCTTGCTCTTAAAGTAAGAAAGAATGCAAAGATCAGAAATCGATACAATCAAATACCACACCTTACCCAAGATACCAACCTGAGGACTAGATGAGCAGATACATGTTTATATACCCAACGTTGATAAGCACTATTGTCCTTGCATACGTTCCAAATTTACTTTAAAACCATTTAGTGCTTCAATTTTAATATTTATCGACTAAATTCTGAAAACCTCAGTGTGTGTTGTGTAGTTACTTGATTTAGGCCTGTTATTGAATGAAAGTCGGCATCCGCCTCCAAATCCCTAAGTTATGGTATAATATTGATTAGTCTTATCAAAAGTAACAATACTATTCAGTGAGACATAAGTTAAGCATCGCCTGAATAGTTTCCTAGAAAACGAAGAAAGCTTTCCAGCCATAAATAAGTTCTTGTTTTATTTATGAAAATAGATAAAGTGGTGACAATTTACAGCAAATTTCGATTCGATTATCATAAAGGCAAACAACCAGGCATGGTAAATGTACACTTACCCCTAAAAATGTCCCTATTCTCTAACCCATTATGGTATTTTCAAAACGCTTAGACATGTAAAGTGTTAGTGTCATAGTGTTTCAATATCAAAGGCAAATTCTGTCTGATAATTTCAGATTCGTCTGATAATATCAGATTCATATCTCTTAAAGAATAAAAGTTATGGATGTGTAATGAATGGCATGTTGGGTTAAGCTGTGGCACTTTTTAAGGTTACACCCCAAAAAAGGGGTTGGTGTATACAGGACACCGTAGAAATTCAACAAAATGACCAAATGGCAATTCTGATATGTTCAGCAGACCAAAGAAAGACTAGGGTAACAAAATATTACAAACTGGTTGTTCTTCTGAAAAAACTTTGTAAACGAAAAGCGTCTCTGAAATAATGTTTTGGTGATGCTTCACTTATGTCTGACTGTATATATTGAGTGAGCGTTTCCTAAAAAGTTTCTGAGATACTAGGACTATAGGTACTTTGCAACATAAAACCATCATATAAATAAATCTCCACCCCCTCCTAGGCATAGCCAGTTTGAAGCCAATTAGCATGAAAGCAAGAATTTTCTTTGAGACCACATCCTGTGTGTGTGTGGGGGGGGGGGGGGGTACTATCATTCTTTCTTCATTTCGTCTGAAAATACAGTAGACCTTCAATGGCTCGAACAGGCTTGGGCCCATTGAAACAAGTTCCAGCCATACAGGGTGGATTATGCTTAAAATGACCTGTAGGGACCATGGTCATAGTTCTAGCCAGCCCAGGTGAATGAGCCATCAGAGATCAAGCCACCGAAGTTCTACTGTATTTTTATCTTTACAAACAGTGTAGACCCTGATGAAAGGAAATGCAGCATTATGCTGCATTTAATCTGGGTCTTTACTGTTTGCAAAAATTACTTCGATTACTTTGCAAGAGACCTGAGGTATTCATGATTCCAATCGATTTGATTTCTTAATTGAACCCCCCCCCCTCGTAACGCCGCTAGCATTGTGTACATGAATGAGGCCCCCAGGGGGGTCTGTGCTCCCTTGATCCATTAAAATAATGCATTAATCTCCCCAAATCCCTGCAAATAATTTCCTCGTCTCCCTAAAAGTATATGCATTCGCTCCCAAAATCCCTAAAAAAAGTTCAGCTTCTCCTCAAATCCCCAAAATATAAGCCAATTCTCCCTAAAATGTATTTATTTTTCTGTAGGATGAAAATCACATACTTAAAACTATGAAGCTATACCAGAGCAACTGACTTGATGATCACTTAATATTTTGTCTTATACATGTAAAGACCGGTCTTTGCCATGGAATACATGGCATATTAAAGCCATGGAATGCATGACATATAATTATTTCAATGAAATGCATTATACATGGCTCTAAGTATGAGGCCATGCTTAAAATGTTGTTGCTGTACATAGTAGAGTAGGCTTGGAGGAATGCTCTGTAGGTTTGATTTTTGTTTAAATTAGAGACATTCCATTCGTTTTTCTTTTTAGGAACAGGGGGCTGATTTTTCCAACAGCTTTAACTAGATTTTTTATCAATTTAGTGAAATCATTTAAAGAGGCTAAGTCTGCAACTGTGAACATTTTTCGGAAAAAAAATCTTTTCAAATCATTTGAAAAAGTAGAATTAAGATATGTTTTCACAATAAATCTGTTCACTATAGCTGAAACTGCACGGAAAAGTTGATTATCATATAAAATAGGTGTGTGTTTTCTATTGTTGGTAGTTATTTGCGTCCCTCCAATAATTATAGACAGTTAATTTTTAACATGAATGCTGTTGTTTTGATACTGATAATTTGTTAAGATTGATGAAATTGGTTAAATGTATACCAGAATTTTAGTTTTTTTGCTGTGTTCTTGAAAAATAGAAACATTATTTCTAAAATTAAAAGATCAAAAAGTTACAGACTATGCAGCTTTAACCAGTTAACACTAAAAAGTATTTTCTACAATTGCTATTAGTGCCTATACGCTTGCTTAACTTCCATTAAATCAAGTAAGTATATATCTGAGAACCATTCTTCAAGGGAAAGAATTACATAACAGGTGCGTAGGTAGCCCTGTAACAAGGAGTAGTTACACTGCTTCTAGGTGGGTCCCCGGGAAAAAATGATAAAAATGGTGTGATCTGGTGCAATCTGGGCATCCCAAAGTATGTTATTACCAACCTAAAAATCAACAATTTTCAGGTATATTAATAAAACAACACCCAAACTTATTACCAACCTAAAATCAACAATTTTCAGGAATATTCATAAATCAACACCTAAACTTAATTGCCATATTTCTCTCTTCGATCAATCTAGATGAGTCAGTTAGTAAAAAAAACAAATACATTTAGAATATACAAGGGGTCTGGGTGGCTAGCCCCTCCTCCCCCCCAGGAGCAGAAGAAATTTTTTAAAAACGCAAACAAAATGGAGGCTTTTCCTTATTTTTTTGCTTTTTGGCAGGGCTCCCTAAATCCCCAAAACTATGAGCTTTCTCCCTAGCTCCCCTTTCATAATAAGCAGTGCTCCCCAGCTCCCTGAAAATAAAAGCCATTCTCCCCAGATCCCCAAAACCCCTGGGGCTCCGTGAATGAAATGAAAACTGATCTTAAAAGAGAAAACAACATATACTTGTTTTTATAACCCCAAGCATACTGTAAATCATTTGTACGTTTAAAGGTAGTACAATTGGGACAAATAGGTCAGACCCAAATCACACTGCCACACTTTCAAAATAACAAATAAGGCAGACGATTCTCGTGTATATCATACCTTCTTTTTTTAAAAAATAAGGAAAGATGTCGCGAAAGAGCTACGTGCATAAAGAAGCTATTTTGGCCCCCTATGAGGCTAAAAAATAATAGTTGCTTTTCACTAATTTCTTCTTTCTTTCTTTCTATCGTTACTGGTTTCGCTAAAACTTGAGCATTACACCTGGGAGTGCGAATTTGGAAATTTTGATAAAATAAAAAACAAAAACAAAAAACAAAACAACACAAAAACACAAAAAACTTTTGGCTGAATTTTTGTTTAGATAAGGAGTGCCCTAAACTCCTCTGTGGACTTGGTATTGGCCACAGAAGGAGACAGACTATTCCAATGTTGAATAGTTCTGGGGGGGGGGGGAGGATTTCTTCAGGGCATCACTGTATGTATGGTGCCTGCGGTATTGAGCACTATGTGATGACCTGGTTGTTTCCAAACTGGGAGCAGGGGTCATATACTTGTCATTTTCAATAGACACTGCTCCACAATGAATCTTGTGAAAGAGAAGCAAGGAGGACTGGTCCCTCTGGGCCTCAAGAGATGGCCATTCAAGCTCATCAAGCATTTCACCGACACTACTCGTGTTTCGCCATCTCCTGCAGGTCCAGCGGGCTACTGTCCTCTGAACTTTCTCAATTTGATTAATCTGAAGTTTCAAGTGAGGGCTCCAAATGGGTGCTGCATACTCTAGTTAAGGCCGAACCAAAGTTTTGTACGCAACTTCCTTAGTACTCCTAGGTGCAAAAGCCAAGTTCCTGCAAAGAAAACCAAGTGTCTAAGTTGCTTTGGAAGAGATTTCTGAGACATGTTGACCCCAATCCATGTTATCAGTAATGGTGATACAAAGATATTTTGCCGACTGAACATTTTCCAAAGTTTGATTGTGCAGTGAGTAGTCGAAGAGAATTTGTTTGTGATGCTGATGCCGAGTCCCTCTCATTGAGTGACATTTGGCTACGTTAAATTTCATTTGCCAATCGGCTTCCCACTGTCCTAGGCTGGTGAGGTCTTCTTGCAAGGTCAAACAATCCTGAAGTGAATGTATATTCCTATACAGGACACAATCGTCTACGAACAGGCGAACAGAAGACCTGATGTTATCCGGCAGATCATTTATGAAGATGAGGAACAGGACCGGACCTAGGACCGATCTCTGGGGCACACCGGATAGCACTGGGACTGGATCTGAGGCTTGGCCATCTAAAACAACTTGTTGAGTGCGCCCAGAGAGCCACGAGTTGATCCACTTGTGGGTGGATCCTCTAATCCCATAATATTCCAATTTGTGTAATAGCCTCCTGTGTGGAACCCTGTCAAAGGCCTTGGCAAAATCCAGTATGATTAAATCTGTCTGTTTGTGCCCACGATTAACAGCCCCATCCAGGTTGCTGATGATGTTGTGCACAAACTGGACCAACTGGGTTTCGCAAGACCTCTGACTTCGGAGTCAGCAAGTATGCTTTCTAAGGCTAAGTGTTTGTTGATGTTGATGACTAAAATATGCTCTAGGGTTTTGCAGCAGATGCATGTGAGCGACACCGGCCTGTAGTTAGCAGCATCGTATTTTTCACCCTAGAAACATTTGCTTGTCGCCACTCATCTGGTACATCGCCCCGAGCTAAAGACTCATTGTAGATGAGTGCCAGTATTGGAGAGACCTCATTGCTACACTCTATAAGCACTCTGGCATTTAGTCCATCCAGGCCAGAGGCTTTATGAACATGTAGTCCGTCCAACAGTTTGGCCACCCCTTTCGGGTCAACTGTTATGTCCCCCATGGAGGAGAACGGACTAGCCCCTTTCGAGGGCGGGTCAGAGTCGTCTTCACGTGTGAAGGCTGATTGGAATTGCCTATTACAAATGTTGGCTTTTTCCTTAGAATCTGTCTTAAGAATTATGTTTTCTCTGAGTGATGTGATCCCATACGCGTCTTTTTAAGTGATTTGATAAATGACCAAAACTTTTTAATCTTTTCAGGCTTAGGAGTGTCGGGATCTGAGCTATCGTTCTCGAACGTAAATATATTGGAAATGTGTTTCCAATAGGCATCTCTCAATACCTTCTGAACATGTGCTCTGAACCGCTTGTAATGAATCTTGACGTCAGGGTCCTTTGATTTGCGAGCACGAAGGTAAAGCTTATGTCTCTTTTTTACAAGCCGTTTGATCGTTGCATCGATCTATGGCACCGAGTATTTTGTTTTGGGCATTTTTGATGGGATAAACCTTTCTACAGCCTCTACAAAGCCTGTTTTGAATTTGACCCACATGTCATTAACTGACATGGGACTGTGGTCTTCAGAAAGGTATGCGTCCTTAAATTGGGCCATGAGGTCTTTAAGGCCGACCATGTCTGCACGTTTATAGAGATAGATCTTGCGTGATGCCTGTTTTATTCTTTTAGCCTTAATGACATACTAAACATATAGAACGTCTTGATCAGCTTTGCCGATCGGGGAATCCCCTTGACTCTATTCACAGGGGATGGGGCGTTGGTAAAAAGCAGGTCAAGAGTTTTATCATTGCGCGTTGGTATGTTTACAATTTGAGTTAGACAGCGCTCTCCTATAATATCCAAAACTTGCTGCTGAGACTGTCTTTTTTGTACCCCGTGAGGTACTTGCATGTGATTCCACTCTATGTCGCCGCAATTATTAGTTGATTAGAATCATAGTCAACGTGTAAAAGTCTGGTTTGATTTGACCCTTACCGTTGCTATGGAAACAAAATAGGCTGACAAAATGGACTGAAATTAGAAAAGTTACGCGTTTGGGGCAAGTTTGAGACGTTTGACGGAGAAATTAACAAGGAGCACATGCAAATATCAAAAATATATTTTAACAGATGATGAAAATTAATACGGCTCACAGCATATTAACTGTTTTTTTTTTTTTGTATTCGCTTGTTCTGATATCTTATTCTTAAAAGATCGGACTCCAAAGCCTTAAATTTGGCCCAAAATTGCAAATTTTCTATTTGAAGCCTATTTTGTCAGCAATTTTTGTTACCATAGCAAAGGTATATTTAAAATAAATGTCACAATTTTACACTTGGGTTATTCGTCTAATAAGCCGAACTTGGTATAAAAGCAGCTTTCAGTTTTTGGCTATTCGCCCCTAAATGCACGTAGCACTTTGTAGTCTGCGACAGTCGTGACTGGAGCTTGAAGGGTTTTCCTGGACAAAATGTATGCATTGTAGAGCCACAATATGCTCTCTATTATTATGTCGGATGTATGTGTTTGTACGCATGTACACACGTCTGCCTACGAGACTGTTTATTTGCATGTTTGTCTGAACATTCTGGTCGAATTTTCTAGACAAAATGTCTATTAAATCGTTATGAATCTAACACCAAATGTGTTGGCCATTTAAATTTCTCTCCTTCCCGTATAAATGGTATAGGATGTTTTCGATCTGTATGTGCATCTGTTTGTCCGTCTGCCTCGTTTACAAGTTCACTAAACATGAACGGGATGGGTAGACGGATAAATGGACAGATGCTTTTTGATTTTGTGTTGCGCAGACGATCAATGAAATAACTAGGCCAATGTATCAACCCAATACAATATGCTTCTAGGGGACTCCAACTTCAAAGATTAATGGTGCTGTCACATATAAACGGATAAAGGTAACGGACGCCGAACGGACAGAAAATTTGCAAAAAATTGTTTATCCGGTGATGAAGTCGTCTCAGTGGCGGTGAATGTCGACGTAGAAGTCGTAAGGAGCGCATACGTACCGAACAAGTAACGAACAAAGAACGGTCAACTAACGTACGTGTAACAGATGTATAACGGACAAAACGAATATGTGCCGTATAAGAAATGGACAAAACGTTCCTTGAACGATCACAGAATGCGCATGAGGTACTCGTCCAGGAATTTCTGTTACCTGTCCTGTAGTTGACCGTTCACAACTTAGGTCGAACGGACATCAACGGATACATACAGGATACCTACAGGATGCCGAACGCATAAGAACCGGACAAACCACATGAGAACCGGACAAACCGCATACCAACGCATGAGTAACGTTCATCCACCGTACATATTTATCCGGTGGCGTCCGTTCGTCCAAAACTTGCCAACGGATAGGACCGGACAAAACGGATATCACCTGACACGGAACGCATCCACCGCATGGGGAACGGACAAGAAACGCATGCAAACGGACGCGAACGGACAGAGAATTTTACTGTCCGTTACGCGTCCGTTAGTGCTATCCGGTAAGGTGTGACAGTAACTTAAGTTTCATCTGACTTATCATTGGCGTAGCTCCCATTACGCAGTTACGTACGTGCGTAATAAAAATAGTAACATTCAAGGGAACTCTAGGCCACCTAATGTGGTAATAGCAGAGGCGTATGATACTACTGTACTGTATCATACACCTCTGAGTTAAAGTGATTCACCGTACCATAAGGAAATGCTCTTAAAGAAAAGAATTCGCTCCCTCTGGGAGCAAATTCTTTCCTTTAAGAGAAGTTCCCATAGAGGGAGCGAATTCACTCCTTTAAGAGCAGTTCTCATTTTGAAAAGGGGCGCAATTGAAGAGAATCACTGCTTGATCCAGTAGTCTCCCTTTGATGTGCGTTGTGGCTACGCCATTACTTATTCAACCTTTATCTGGGAATTTGATCATAAACAAATAGCGTGTGCTTTTAACACAGCTTCATTGCTTCACTGCCCCCTCGTATGAAATACGAGGTCAGTGCAGCAGTCTATAATATCTCCCGCTGTGAGAAACTAGTAAAATGTTCATGTAGACTGGCTCCCGTCGTATGTTCAATATTTGCCAATAGATATCATGTACTATAACCAATTCTTCTTTTTGTAATAGTTACACCCCCCTTATGTCCAGAACGTCAACTTCAGCCATCAGGAGTTATGTAAAGACAAGTGTTTGGCAACTGGGAGCCAGGCTAGTCTACATGTACATATAGCTATGTTCCAAATCCCCTACTTTTACCAATATTCTCTGAGAGTGTCTAACTGTTCACCAAATTAGCCTATCTAGTCAATTTGTCATGCTTTCTGCAGACCACAGTTATTTCCATGAGAAAATGTCTAAATGGGCAGTTTATGGCCAGTTATACAATATGGGTCATGTCATGAGAAAAGGTGTGAACAAAAAAGCTTAGACTAGCCTGCACATCCATACAGTTTGATTGTACCTTGGAAATTCTTTTATGGAAATACTCTGGAAAGTTTTAGCCAATTTAAACGTCTGCTACACACAAAATTTGGACAATTTAGCTATTCTCTTAAGCTGAGCAAGCTGGCCTGCCTGGTTGCAAACAGCTTTGCTCGCGTCAAGGCCCATCACGATGCCAATTTAGTGGTGTTTTGGATTAAGTTTCGTCTCACTGACCGTATACTGAATAGTCCCGATCTGATACTCTGATCAGACTCCAAAGTTTAGAATAATACATGTACGGTTCAAATCATAAAACCAATATGTTCAGTGATTTTGCGAGTGGGACTTTTGTCATGCGTTGTCAAAATTACGTTGCAAACTGTTTGGACCCAGATCAGGTCCCAACAAAACGCGGGGACCTAATTTGGACTCAATCTGTTTGGCTTTCTTCGAAAAAGTTCGAAATCAACAGACCAGTAAATTGTTCGGCATGACTGAAAAAAGTTTGACTTGGACATAGAGCATTAAAAGAAAAAATGCAATGATTATCAATGACACAAGTTTTAATCGTTTTTCTGCTTTGGCAGGGTACAACAAAAATCAGAATTTGGATATGGGCACCTCTAAAATATTAAAAACAAACTCATGCATGTATATGATTCAAACTTGTTACAAATATACACATATTTGACATTAACTTGCACATTGCAACAGGAATTCACTTCAAATTATCAAAGTTTCCTAAGGCTCCGTTTTGTGACCTTGTCATGCTCAATCTATGGATATATTGTACTAGACAGTCTGAACTGCAAACAGATGAACGTAAAAATATTGAGAAGAAGCTCTAGCGATAAGGCGTGTATTCTCCCTAGTTGACATGATTACAAACACCAAATTTTCAAACTGCACTCTTGTTTTTAAAATTGGTGCGGTTCGGCAAGTAATTCAAACAATTTATCATTAGAAAAGCAGTAAAAAAATGCGCTTTCTACTCCCACCCCTCATTTTACGTCTTTCTACTGGGTGCCATTTAGACCAGACTTTGAGTAAATGCTTTGCTAGTTTTCAAAAAGTAAAAATGCTAAACTGTAAAGGATAGAAGCCAAAATATTATATAATTTTAAAATGAACAATAGACCAATGGAATATTATCACACCATCTCGTAAGGCATGCAAGTTGTGGAGCTTATACGGGTCAGTACAGGTTGCTGCCAAAGAATGCCCAAAAAGACAGTTCCCCACATTTGCTCATTAAATGGAGATAAATCAAAAAGGCAGAAAATCAAAAAGGCAGCATGGACGAGTAAGTGACTACCTTGACCTGGCATTTCAGTAGGGATCGCAAGACCAAGAAGTGCCTAAATGAAAGGGAACCGAAACTGAGGGCTAAATGTTATTCATTTATATAGTACATTTAGTAAATAGGGTCCCAACTGTGTCTAACCTGCAGTAGAAATCCCTTCTCCTATTCATAAAGGTCATGACCCCTATTGAACTTTCTTGTGATTGAATATACAATAAAAGTGTCATGGACTCCAAGAATATCTGCTTTAGTGAAGTATTATCCAGCACGTGGCAAAGCCTCGTCACTATTTTGCATACCAGTGGCTGAACAATGTTAAAATAAAATTTGATCAAAATAAACCATGCGGTTCAAGAATAATGAGCATGACCACAACCGGCTGAAATGTTGTTCAGCCAACCCTCGTCCACCAAAGAGGCTGTTACACATGCCAGTTGTTAGATAATGTTGATACGCAATAATGTAAAATTTGATCAAAATATATACTATGCACAATAAGTTTAGCAATGTCTTATGTTTCGCATATATCTCTATTCCTGCATGCGCGGATCCAGAGAATGTTATCAGAGGGGGTCCAATCTCTGACAACGTTTTTATGAGGGGGTGGGTGGACAGAGGATCAAAATAATATTTAAAGTAGGCCATCATCGGCCTACGAGCGAAAAATGGCGTTTCGACTGCGGGCCGATAATGGCTCACCATTGAAAGCTTTGTGATTTTCCGGGGATCTGGACCAGTATCAGAGTGGTGGTCAGTGGTATTGCCAAGAAACCCTTTATTTTGTGATTTTCAAGGTGGGGGGGGGGGGGGGGGTCCGGACCCCCTGTCCCCTCTCTGGATCCATGCCCTGATCGGATAAAAATAATCAGTTGGTGTTACATTAAAAAATATGAAAATGCACTAGATCTATATGTTGTGTCGCAAACTTTTGCGTTTATTAACCCATTTAAGCGGAATAGAAATTCCCACTTTTATCAATTGGACCATTCAACAGTGATTCATTTACAATTTTGGGCTTATGGGTCCTGGGACTCGCTGTTGCCAATATCAATGAGTCCCAACTGCAAACTTATGAGTCCTAAACACTATTTTTAATGACAAGTCTGCAATACGATTGCATCCCGGGACTCGCTGGGACTCGTTGAAATAAAAACTTATGCGCAAAGGATGCAGGATGCGCAGGTAACAAAATCACTGATTCAATATCCATTTTAGAGTTGTTTGGTGGTATTTTTATTTAGATTTTTTATCCAAATTAAAAAAAAAATCTTTAAGCAAACAGTGGAGACCCTGATCTGCGGCGTCTGATTTTGGTCTGCATTATTTTCCAACGTCCCACAAAAAAACGCAAGATTTTTGACTTGGGCGTGACATTTCATTGTGTTCCTTCTTTTTTTCTTCTGCGTAATGGCAGGAGCATAACTACGGGCGGGTAAAAGTCCATTCTTTGGCAATTACAGATTTTTTTGTTTCTCTTATCTTTTCTGGACCGTGATGATGCGGCATTTTTCCTGGAAATTAATCTGTGACAATGCTAGAACTGACGTTTCCCCCTGAAGTTTCCCGCTATAAAGATGTTAATCTTCTATTTTTACAAAAAATACACAGAAATCGACAGTTCCAAAAATTGTATACGGAAACCAATTTTACACTCTATGGCTGTAAATGAAACTGACACTCAGAATATTTAATTAAATGACATACCTTTCTTTCTTTCTTTCTTTCTTTCTTTCTTGAGCTCTCACCATTGATCTGTTGACACACAAGGCCCACATATAACATAACTGCTTGTGTATTTGAGTAGCACTCTCCTGCAAATAGCAGACCTGGACTCAATATGTCTGGCTTGGATGTGTTAACAAGCAAACATCTGGAAGCATATAAAGATCATAAAAGTGAGCCTCTTTTGGCCCGTCAGCAAAACGCCATTTGAATGGCGTTCCGCAGACGGGCCAAAATAGGTCCGGAGACTTATTTTGTCAGCGTCTAGTGAGAATGCAAACATCTCAGGTCAACCTGGCCTAACACATGTATGTAATCGTGTGTATAAAACCTTTTGATTATAAGCTAGTAAAAAATCGAAAGTCAGCATGCGTCACGTCACGTGTCCTTGCAAACCTGAACTCGCAAAGGGGGGTGGGGGTAGACTATGTCCCTGCGCATAAATCGAACACCCAATTTCGCTTCTGGACGCCTGCGCATGACAATCTTAACCTTAAAGCGCCGAGAAAAAATGCATCTGAAAATGTCGTCTGCTGAAGTCGTCTGCTGAAAATAATTGCCTTACATGACCGACGAATTTTATAGAAGCAAACAACGTGGACCCAGAACAGACTGCTCCTATAGGGGCAGTCTGATCTGGGTCCACATTGTTTGCCAGAGAGGCTTCTTAAACATTTCAGCAGACGAGAAAAGCAGACAACTTTTGTTGCGATTGGTGCATTTAGGGTTAAGGCTAATGAACTGATTTTGTTACAAAAACACACAGATTTTAAACAAGAAGCCTTTCCTTTGCAACATATACTTTTTTCACTTCAAGCCAGTCATAGACGCTCTGAGAAAATGAATTGTATGTGTTTGCTATTGTCTTTGCGCAGTCTGCTCGGTTGAGAGATCCTTTAAGTGAGTGACAAAAGAAGTGGTGACCCGTCATGATTTCCTGTTAGTTACAGCAAATGCCGTGATTATTTTACTAAATACCAGCAATTTAATCCCGAACCCATAAAGGCCATCGAAACCGTCATAAATGGTGAAATATCGGCCCTTACTATTGTGTAGACCATGGTACTTTTCCGCAGTTTATTGTGTAGACACAGTTGATTTTTGCCAACTTTGTAACAGTGTAGACACCGTTTGGGTATTGTAAGTAATAATTGCCATGTTTCCTTTATTATTATCATATTTAGGTGGTTCCGAGGCCGAGTGGTTAGTGCATTGAACTACGAAGCTGGCGACCCGGGCTCGATCCCCAGTAGCGGCGGGACTATCGACTGATTATTCAGTACTTTAAGGTAAACTAACAAACACAGATGAGCAGTGTGGATATAATGCAACTGATCAGTATCTTTGTTTATCCCAAGTAAGATCTTACAATCTTTTTGTTTCATAAGAGTCCTGTAATCTTATGTTGTAAAACAACCTGGATCGTGTCGACCCTAAAGACAAGTTTTTTTTTCATGACAAAGCTAATATTTACCTAAGAGACTCACGCCAGGAGTTTGCAAAAGTGGGCGTGTACATTCCCTGTATTTCATGCTGTGGTTTTAGCTTAAGCAGTTTTCAAGTTATAGAGTGGACACGATTTGTGACAGACAGACAGACGGATGCTTGGGGGAAAACAGTATGTCTCCCGACCCTGAAGGGGGAGACTGCATGTCGACTCATGTTGAGTGGTATTTGTATACAGTTTCGTGAATATAGCTTAAATGGTTGTTAAGTTATAGAGCGGACACAACTGTGACAAAATTTTGTGATGGACAAAGTTCCGAGGGAAATAACTCAAAGACTATAAATGACAGAGTTACTGTTCTTGCACTCTGCACGTCGACTCATGCTGATTGATATTTGTATAAAGTTTCGTGAATATAGCTTAAGCGGTTTTCAAGTTATAGAGCGGACACGATTTTGTGATACACAAAGTTCCAAGGGAAATAACTCATAAAGTATAAAAGGCAGAGTTACCATTCTTGCACTCTGCACGTCATCTTATGCTGATTGATATTTGTATAAAGTTTCGTGAATAGAGCTTCAGCGATTTTAAAGTTATAGAGCGGACACGATTTGTGAGACAGACGGACACCCGGGGAAAAACAATATGTCTCCCGACCCTGAAGGGGGGAGACATAATTACAAAGATCAGATAAATATATACTCAGCAAAACAAAATTCGTTTGACTATATTACATTTTAGTTTTTTTTTGTATCTAATAGAAGTACAGATATGCACTTTAGCAAAATGAAAAAGGAAATTTATGGGCTGATTACCATACAGTAATATGCCAAATGTAACAAACTTCTTTACAGAAAGTTCACAAGCAATGCATTTTGCTCTTCTAATTTCTGCTGCAAAGTTAGCCTGATCATAGCTTATATTCTAATTCGGCCACAGACACATTTTCACACCCGTTGATCAGTCGTTGAACCTAATAACGTACCAATGTCCTCAACAAATTGCAAAGATATGACATAGCCTAGGCCAATATGACAACAGACTGGCAGTAAAACATTGACAATTGCTAGAAAAGTAGATGTCGTTCTCAGGTTGGTAAATAACGTGATACGCCATTGGTAATCTCACATTTTAGGATGGTTTTCTGATAGATGAAAGCATTTTTCGTATTTTTTTTATCGATTTCATACACTAAGTGCATAGTACCTTGGCTTTACAGTGGACCATTCTGTCGTTGACCATTTTCAGCTTAAACATGCAGTTCATGTGAAAAGCCATGCAAAGTCTACTGGGGCGATTTGGCAGGAATCACACTTTTGTCAGTACATGTTCATGATGAAAGCTAATCAGCTGATTTATACATTTGTAAAATCTAAGACTTATTTATGCATTTTGGTCATTACCTTTAGTTTTCCTGCGAGTTCGCATAGTATTCCTTAAAGAGGAAAATGGCAATAAAAAACGCTGATACGAATCACACGGTTTGGTAGGAGTCCCACTTGAATCTGTGAAGAATCGCACTCCTTTGTGTAATTAAAAAAATTGCTAGCTCATCTGGAGCTGATCAAGATAATCTGGAAAAGTCAGTTTATGATATGGCAGGTTGTCCGTTATTTAAGAAATAGATCAGCTCCAGCAGTGAATTGTTGAGTAATAATTCACTGTTTGGAGGTCAGTTGTAAAGAAGATTAAATCACGAGCGCGCAGCGCGAGTGATTTATCTTCATACAACTGACCGACAAACAGTTAATTATTACTCAACAATTCACGCAATGGAGCTGATCTATTTCGATTCTAACACACAATAAACGACGAAAACACATTCGAAGTCTTCAGCTTCTTCCAACTTTCCGCCATTGCACTGAAGAACTCCCGCCAATACTTAGACTACGTCGCATACACTTACATGTAATTGTAACGTCTTTCAAGCGTAAAAACGACGTTACACCGTCTAACGGCATGAATGACGTCATTTTTCAGTGACGTCAGCTATCACACACTTTAGCAGTGAATTATTGTCCGATATATCGAAGTTTGTTACCGTTGGCTCTATAGGCGAGGTGTGTTAGAATGATCTGTCAATCAGCCCGTCTCCATCATTAATTAACTTATTATGTTCGACATCTCCCCCAGACGCATAAGTTAAATACAGCTGAAATGATGCGAGGCATCAGGCCAACATGTAGATACAGACTTCTTAAAATATGCAAAATGACTGCCACGGTGGCCATATTTAAATTCTTCAATAGACATCTCACAAATTATATGTAGGATTTAAATGAAACTTGGTTTGGTAGGAAACATTAGGGAAAAATTAAGATTTCGACAGCATGGCAACATGTAAATTCAGAATTGCTCGATTAGATTCCTTGTAAAATACAAGATGACCACAATGGTGGTCTTCCTGAAATTCTTTAAATGATATTTCCTCTCAAGACTTGCGTTAAGGATTGATATGAAACTTGGTAGATAGCACCAAGGTAATAGACCTTCTCTCCCCCCCCCCCCCCAGGAGAATTTTCTTCACTTTGCTTTTCTTAAACTACACTATATAAGACCTAACACATGTAAGTCCTCTGCCAGTTGGAGCATGACCGTGTTACTGGCATTAGCAAGGTTATGAATGGGTTTGTATTTGTGCAGTTTATAGGTAACATGGCTGTCACAGCCATGTTACCCCTAAACTGCGCAAATACAAACCTATTCATAAACTTGCTAATGCCAGTATGCCACAATATTGCAAACTGAATAAAACCAGGAAGTAACTTAAAAACGACTGATAAACATGCTGTCCAGTGCTCAAAAGCTGTATGTTGGGGCGTAAAGTAATCTGTGTGAGATGTTTAAATTGTTCATACAACTATATAGCCAAAGGTATCCATCTCACTGATAAAATGGTAATTCTTGTTTATACAGGAAAAATTTCATACAAGTAAGAGTATGAACAAGTATTTGCAGTATGTGTTAGAACAACCTAACTCTATTATATTGCAGCTATATACATTACTTACTTTTAAATATGCTACTTTTTAGTGCTGTGTTATCTCTAGACCATGGGCTGCCAGCATATATCTGAGAAGGAATTTTATACATTTTGATTTTCTAGAACCCAAATAATATAGGCCACAAAATAATGCAATAGCAGAGTTTAATATGCTAGCCTACACCAAATAATTGAAAATTTATAGTACATATCAAATTGTTTCTTATTCTTACATATTAATATTATATTGTACTAAGTAGCATAATTTAAATCTTTTATGCACCACCCTTTTATTTCTGTTACACCTGTTACATCCGTTAAAAATGTATTTTTTACCCCCATCAGCCTTCAGATAAGTATTTTAAAAATAATCGCTTTATATTACCATTTAAGACTTGATTTCATACTGCTTTGACAACATTTTGGCCACACATAGCACCTTATGATAATATACTTTACTTAAATAGTTTTGTCAGAGCATGGGAATTTATCCTTATTCAGTTATTACCTTAAAGTTCTATTTTTGTATAAATTTTGCAAAATTGGTAAAACTATTTTGTTATTTGCAAAAGGTCGAAAAAGTTATGTCACAAAAGCAAATATACGAACTAATCAGTTCTATTATCTTTATTATATATCTATTTAACACAACAAAACAGTTTTGAAATGAAATAAAAGTCCTATGAAGTATCATTTAGGTTATTAAAGTGTAAGTTCATGATTTTGTACATTTTACTTTAATCAAAAATAAATATTTTATTACATGTATGTGCTCAATTTTCACAGAGAGTGCTTGACTCGAGACCGAGTGGCCGCGGGTTCAAGCCTCAATGGCGTCACTGTGTTGTGGTCCTTGAGCAAGGCACATTTATCCTAGCTTAGTACTGGTTCAACCCCGGAAGACCCATCCCTTTATAACTGAAAGATTGTTGATGGGATGTAAAGAATCAAATCAAACAAAAAATAAAATTTATTCATTGGCTAAATTAAACTTATTCATTGGCTAAATTAATTTTAGCAGTTTTATTGCCTTTATCTAAACATCTGGGAGCAGCCATCTTAAAGCAATTGGCATTAAACAGATACACATTATATGTAACCCAGGCCTCCAGATAAGAGTGTGTATTGGAGTTAAGCAATGGGTCATCCATCAAACTACTAACTGTGAACTCCGTTGCTTAACTTCGTAGAAAAGCCAGACCATTAACCACGTCGCTGTAAAAGCTAGCTCATACAGCGAGGTTGTATTAATGATCTATATAGTTCTCCCCGTCACATTTGCATCAACATTTTTTTCAGTTATGTTGCTATGAGTCTTCCTGTGTTGAACCACTACTAACTAAGCATAGATTAGTAGGTCTTGCTCAAGGACACAACAGGTGACACATGTGAGGCTGTAAACCATTACCACTCAATTGGGATAAATTTTAAAGTACTCAACCCATGCTCTCCCATATTTTATCACATGTTCTAACCTTTTGTTATCGGATGGACTTTCCCCGACATATTGATACAACAAGTATGGGATTGCCCATTGTGTACTTTAAGGGGTCACATGTAGATGTTTCCAAATAATAATGTATTTCTGTCCCTGAAGGTTGTTTTAATTTTAGCAAACAGCACAGACACTGACCAAATGCAGCATGATGCTGCATTTCATCTTGGTCTTCACTGTTTTCCAAAGTACCCATTTAGGGGGTTTCAAGTATACAAAGGGGCTCTTTCATGGTATGGGAAATTAACATGGGAGTCTGCCCACGCTTGGAATTTGATAACATTATGTTTATTATTTGTCTGGGGTATGACTTTTATATTTATGGTGCATTTGAGTTTTTATGCAATTCCATTGCTAATTTATGACGTCATGTATGATATCACTACAATACCTTAGGGTATCCAGTTATAATCATTTCTAAAGTAATTGACATATCATGTAACGGGCGCAGAAATGTTTTATTAGATAACAATATCATTAATAAGTTCGTTGATACTATAAATGGCTTTGTACGTATTAGGATAGCGGCTGGGCATTCATTTTTATGAGATGGTACCCCAATTTTCAACTGTATATTTTGTATTCAGTCAAATTTGGAATTAAACTTTTTACATGTTGCGGTCTTTGTCAAGATACCATTTCAACATATAAACTTTCCACATATGTTAAGAATATGTAGACAAAATTTTATGAAATTAAAGGACCGGTAAAATATTTTTTTAACTTGATGTAAACACATGGCCCTAATTTATTGAAATGTAAAAAATACAATAATTATGTTTCAGTGTAAAACATACTTGAATACTTGCTTAGTTTGAATCACCATGCTAGTACGTTTATTGGTAGAAGTTGATATGTTCAGTGCTTTCCATATCACTGATTGGAAAAAGAAAAAAACAGTATTCTTTGATATTAAGTGCCATGATTCTTATTTAATGAAGTGCTTACACAATATTACCCAAAACGATACAATATGGTGACACCTGACTTACCACATCTAGTTTCGAACGTTAAAACTACATCTAACCAATGTTACACTAAATATGTAACATTATTAAGAATTTTAATTCATACAGAAGAGAAACCTTATGACAAGTCAGTTCATACAGGAGAAGAACCTTATATATATGGTTTTATAATTGTAAGCCTCATTAATAAACCTGGTTCACAAGAATAACCCCCCTGTCAAACCTTTTGGTTAAAATTAACCAGTTGGTCGCAGAGAACTCTTGGCATCAAAGGTATTGCTAAATTAAAGCTTAAATATTCTCTGTTTATTCTGTTTTGTACAACTGATGCTGATTTCCATCAAATGGAAACGTTTATTCTTTGGCTGGCTGAATATTCCAGGCATACAGTTTCGTTTCTGGACCTCACTTATTCATGTAGAACACTGTTCTATGATACTTTTAATATGACTCTGTTACACTTAATCCTGGTCACGGCACCAAAACGTGGTTACTCTAGTTCAGTTGGGATGTAAAAGAAATATTTGGTCTTCTTGTTTTCACACGTTTATTGATAGGAAATTATGTTTCTTAAACAATATCATGCAGGACTTGAGGAAGTGATACACATTGTCTTGGCCCCATAGTGCCATGACAAGGGGGCCATGACCTTTGGCATTTCCGGCCATTGAATCATTTGAAATTGTCTAAACATGTCTTTCTTTAAGAAAAGTGGAAGTAGATTTAAAAACAACCTCCTTCTGTCGAGTTATTCATTCATTTCAACTAAATAATTAATTTTGCTAAAACTGACCTATACCCATAAGAGGTAGGCAATGACAAAGTTACCAGTTTTGGATTTTTGTGAAATTTGGCTCAGATCAGCAGGATATATATGGCATTTTTTGTGATATTATGATATCTTGACAAAGAGTAGAACATATCTATCTTTGGAATTTAATGTTGAATGTTTTGTAAATTTTTGAAAAAAAATATTGAAATTATAAAATCACTTCTTCAGAAATCGTAAACCATAATTTATACAAATGGTTTCCTGGTATTAAAATAATGCCTATGGTATTTTGGATTAAATCTAGATGACAAATCATAGAAATAAACAAAACTGTAGATTTATGACATGGAAATTAAGAGACAGGTGCCACCTCAAAGGTGGAGTATGTCAGGGTTGCTTCCTAAGCCTTATTCTTAACTACGAGGGGCGTTCAATATGTAATGAAAACAGCCCAGTAAATCCCAGTAAATCCCAAAGTTTTATATTTACACGCTTCATAATTACTTTCATTAAAAGGTCTGTTTCTTGGCTAAATAAATATAAAATTGCAGCTGTCCAGCTCTTTACCTAATTTACACAAGCCACTTTCAAGATAGGGTTCTGAAGTACACTGCGATGTGAAATAAAACAATGTTTTCAAAAGCAGATAACTACATGAACGAGGAATGTTTTCAGTCTGCTTCTTCGTGTGGTAAATGTCCATATATTGGTGATTTTAACCTGCAAAATATTTTTATATTGCTTAATATTCTATGAAAAAATGAGGCTTTCATTTGGTTAAAATCCTCCTTGATGCTACATTTTCTGGCATTCCATTGACAGAGTCGTTTTTTGGGTGAACAAATACATGGGGAAAATTTATACGAAAATCATTTGTATCATTTTTCCTGGTCGCTTTGATGTTCATTTGCAAGGAATTTAGCCGATTTTGAAATTTCCATATTTAATCTCACTCATAAAGTACCCGCAAGTACGTCAATTGAAATAAGAAAATCACTTAAAAGAATGCCATCTCTGGCTTACACTGAAATGGATCAGACAAAATACCGCGTTTCATCGATGTTTGCATTAGGATGCATTATTTGGACATTGTTACACGTATTTAGATGTAAACAATCTGGCTGGCTAATTTCAGAAAAAAAAATTATAGGAAACGAAAATGGTATACCACTCAGGTGAGATACCCCTAGATATTGGTTTCAGTTTAACTGGTCTGCTGCCTATGCACTGTATGTATTGAAACTTCGATACAATCAAAATTGTCCTTTCCTGGTACAAAGCCACAGATCTGATTTTCATGAACCGTGAGTATTTTTGTGTTACGTCCATTGCTTTAAATGACGTAAACGTAAGAGGGGGTAGAGCAATAAAACCGTTTGTATGAGAAATCGGTACCGGTCAAAAGTTTGTATTGTTATAGCAGATAAAGGGGAAATGAGTCAGAAAACTATGGATATGTAATTCATGCATGTTAAATGTTTGTTTCAGAAAATATAGCATGCCTTTCTACCTTTGTTGAAATCTGTCTTTACAGTTCGGAGAAAAATATATGCAGTGTATATTAGTGTGCTTTTTAAAAAGTCTGTAACTTATTAAAATTGGTAAGATAAAATAATGTTTCATGTACCATTTTTACGGTGACGCTTTGATCTTTTGTTTGGCATATGATATAACATCCTAACGCGTTTGTGGATGGAGTTATGAATGGGTTTTCATTACATATTGAACCCCCCTCGTATCTAATTCAATAAATACATTTTCATAGTTTGTATATAATGAGTCATTATTATGAAAGAAAATCCATGCGTGGGCACAGATGCAAGTACCCCTTTAGGGTTAAACAAAACCTGAACAAAATCGTTTCAAATTATTTGTTTGATTTGTTTCTTTACATCCCATCAACAATCTTTCAGTTATTAAGTGACGGTTGGTTGAACCAGTACTAAGCTAGGATTAATGTGTCTTGCTCAGGGACACAACGCAGTGACACTGGTGAGGCTCGAGCCTGCGGCCCCTTGGTCTCGAGTCAAGCACTCTACCACTGAGCCACTGTGCTCCCGTTTCAAATTTGACATAAATGCTGTACCATGTACAATAGACATTTGACACTGGCTGATCAGAATACAGTATACATGTCTTAAGCGACCTCTAAAAAAGAAGACCAAAAATTGGTTTTCAAGACCAATTGTCGCTTAATGCAGGTCAAAAGTATTGCAGAATGCTCCAAGAGAGCATTCTGCAATATGTTTGACCTTCATTAAGCTACCATTTGTCTTTAAAACCTTTGTTTTGTCTATTTTTGAGTCTTGGCTTACTGTAACTCGTTGTAAGGTGAGCAGATCAGGCCAATATCTTAAGTTTTGAAAGGATAGCCATGAATAACAACAAAATTAACTTTTAGGTTTTTAATTAGGATACATGTATTGTTATAACAAAATATGGTGCAGCACTTTTATATGCAATCAAAAATTATATGAATAAATACAGCTATAAAAATAATGCAATTTCATATATACACATGAAGTCAAAATTATTGTGAACAAAGGATCAGCCATGAGTGTTCTTGGAAAACCAGCAATAAGGAATTAGCTGATGCAAAGTAATACCCTTTGAAAAAATATATTATCCTTTGGATACTAATCGATTCTTCCTTCTGGCATGAAAAATAAACTTGGGAAAGTCCATTTTTGTATTTATCTAGGTTGAAAGGCTGTAATTTAAGAAGTATTGCCTTTTTATGTCTGAACATCTTTTAACCTCAGCAAATAGTGCAGACCCTGATGAAAGGCCACCACACTAGGAAGCATTTCATTTAGGTCTTCACTGTTTGTAAAGTACCGTTTTAAGGCATTTTCAGTTTTCAAATGGTTAAAGCATTAATTAATTTCAAATACATGAGGTGTTTCATGTTTATTTGAACAAGTTTGAAAATGCCTTTACTCATTTATTTCTTGTTATATTAGGTAATAATTGATTTCCATGGGTTAGTCTGGTCTCCAGGAATACACAGTCATCAAGAAAATAGTTCTTAATCCTTACGTTTCAGGTTTGAAACTGTCTCTGAAGATGAGTAGTCAAAATTTAAGCGTTTAAAAATGCTGTCTGAAACGAAATGTTCTAAATCTTTCTCGAACAATTCTTTAAAAGATATGACGTTTTTTCTCTTGGAACCTTTTATATATTGTACATAGATAATTAAAGTATGTTCTGTTAGAAAATAAAGCATTCCAGTTGGATATTTTCTTTTCGGAAGCGACTTTTACATCAAATTTTAGGGTTTACAGTTTCCATAGCAACACAAAATTGTATGCAAAATACTCAAATGCAATATTTGGTGATCAGTTTTATCGGTAATAGATACTTAAAATATCTAAGAAATTACGTCGGCTGTGAGTTTTGAGAATTTGCTTTTCAAACTTCTTCCAAGACACAATATATACATGAGATACCCATTTGGGCACTTTTAGGGAAGAACTTATTAAGCCCAGTTTCCAAGAAAAAACAGGCACACATAGGCTGTTTCTCATCTTAAAAATAGAATGAGTGTGCCTCTAAACTTAGAAGAAAATTTCACACTTAAATACGTATTTTCTTAGAAGATACACCCGTTTTAGCTCTTCAAATCAGTAAAAGGGGGCGGGGATGTATTTAGGGCCGCTGTGTTATGGCAATGCTATAAATTGCCATCTGGTGTGTTTGGCAATACCAGGGAAACGTCTGTTATGCATGAAAAAGCAAAATTTGTTTGCTTTAATTATATGCAACCGCAAAAAGTGAAATTCAAATCTGTTCAAATAAACATGAAACATGTCTCGTAGCAAGAAAAAGGCTTGGATACATTTTAGCTGAAAACAAAGCTTTTAAAACATTCTCCAAGGGAGACAATTTGGATGAAATGCCAAGTTTTTGTTTCTATCACTAATACTTAAAGTGTATGTTCATGCTTTCTAACATTTTACTTTAATCACAAATAAATATTTCGTTATGTACTGGTTTAATTTTCACAGATCATTTATCCATCTGCTTAGTTAATTACAGAGGCTTTTATAGCTGTTTATCTTACCGTCTGGGAGCAGCCATCTTATAGCCATTGGCATTTAACAGAAACACATTAACCTGAGCTAACCTCAATATGCTGGTCAGTCAAATGATTGAAGCAGCACCTTTCAGTCATCTTTATTTCAATATTGGATAATGGGTATTCCGTTTCAATTACAATCAACAGCCAAATCAATGCAAATTAAAATGTAACAACTGTCTAAAGAAAGTTATTTTGTTTTTTTATTTCATTCTGTCTTTTTGTAACCCAAATGAAGAAAATTGTTACAAAACATGTCGTCTGCTATAGTAATAATTAGTGCTCTAAGACTTAAATTTTAGAAATAATTATTAAATATGGGCCAAGTATCAAAATATACTCGTCAATGCACACACTGCTAAAAGCATTACTCTGACACATTGTTATTTTTTGCCTTTATACTGATTTATAATTCTGTTTTGGTAGTGCGTAAACAGGTGGAAGTGATTCCAGTTTTCTTGTGTAGATATCATTGACCTGAGAATGGCCAGTCTCTCATGGACATACAAAAATGATTAATTACAGGCTAATAGAAGGGCATTCACAAACATTTAATGAGGGATTATTTTTCCTGCCATACTGTAAACTCAATAATAAATGCATTTGAAAAAAAGTGTGAATTTTCCCTTTAAAATGGCATTAAATTTTGTCTATTCAAAATCCAATATAATCAAGGAAAGTTTATGAAGAATATTTAAGAGACTAGCAAAGGCTCAGAGCAGACTGGGCATATGCACAGGCTGGTCTGAACCTTTGCTGGTCCTACATACCACATTGTTGGAAATGTCATGTCACAGCTTATAATATTTGTAGGCTTATATTACTTGACTTTTGGCTTACTGTAAAGGCGGCGCCTCATGAATGCGTAATTAGGACTAGTCAAACTTAGGCATAGGTAAAAGCTAAAAAGGATGCGTGGTTTTATTCAAAGGTAACTGTATCAACTTGTGCCACAACCTCAGTCATGATTTAGTCATTAAAACGCCAGCAAAATAACTGCATCTGAAAATGTCTATTTAACATAAGCAGGGAACAAACATTGTGGACCAAGATCAGACTGCTCCTACAGGAGCAGTCTGATCTGGGTTCACACTGTTTATCTATGAGGCTTCACATAGTTTAGTGGACGACAAAAAACATACATTTTGTGATTACATGCTTTAAGGGTTAATAAATGTGAGTTCGGTGTGTATACGGTTAGGATTTTCATGAAATGCACGCACGTTTGCAGCCCAAAAAGCTTATTAACTTTTTACCAAATTATAAATAGAACCTGATTTCCCTTCCTTAGCAGATGAAATAGCCGAACCACGCCCAGATATGAATATTAAAGTTGCCGCCTTTACAGTAAGCGAAAAGTCAAGTAATACAAGGGGTGTTCAAATGTGAATGTAACTAGTAAACCATGCACCCCATTTGAACACTGTTAATTTATTAGAGCCATTGCGTGTGATTTTCAACAATGTGGCATTTTGACATGTGTAGATTCAGATGAGCCTCGGCAGCCTCCTTTTAAGCTTAGAATCTCCAAATGGTGTTCAGTCAGTAGCTTAACAATCATAGAATACTCAAGCGAATAGCAAAGGCTCTGATCAGACTGCGCGTATGCGCAGGCTGATCTGAGGCTTTGCTGGTCGCACATACTACATTGTTGGAAATCTCATGCACTGGCTCATTACATTTCTGATGATTCCTCAGCTATTTTGTAATAAATTAAAAGGTTTCATTCGGCAAATATCATAAGTTAAATAAGAATTTTATAGCTGCAGGAGTTTCTTTCACATCCTGTAAAACCTCTTTTTGCTGTATTTTTCCTCCAATAGGGACCACAAAAACTATCTCAATTCCTTTATTTTTCGGAAGTGACGTCAAAAATTTAATGGGGCCATTCTTGATGTTGATGTAGTTTCAGTAGATTTAAACATGACAATTTTGAAATTTGATTATTATTTAAAGCATGACATCAGTGAATTAACTGTGTGCTCCAGGGTAGTGAATCTTGCACTTTTTAAGGTGTAAATATAAATATTTAAAGTAGAGTTAGACTTATGAAACTTTACCTGGAAATTGGTATTTTAAATCATATTTACACATATGAAAATGTGAAGACAAAGGTACCTCAAAAAAAAAAGTTATGAAGAAATTCTTGGAGCTTATTGCTCAGCCCTAGTATATGATCTATAACCCATACTTATAAGACACATAAAATGAGAGGTATTGCATTAACAATGGACAAGAAAATACAATAACAGTGAAAAAAATTTACTTGCTAAATTATGAGCAAATAATTCATATATCTTCAAAGTTCAAACCATGAACATGATAACTATGGACTAGGTTTAACATGCAATAACAGTGAAAAAAATCAACTTGGGAATTACAAGCAGTCATGAACTTCAAAATGAATGCCCGAAAAGTGTAAACTACATGTCTTTATAGATAAATAAAAAGATGGAAAATTCCATGCCTAAATTACTTTTTGCTAAAACAGGTGTGGCAAAAGTGTACATCTCTGAAAAGGAAAGACATATACAATGCAGTCCCTTTATAAAACAACTGGTTATAACACAGAATTGGAGACAACACTGATCATTAACTCCCAAATTCTACTATGGAATATATAAAGGAATTATAGGTATAGTTCCTTTGCAAAATTTTCCCTTTATAACATGTTTCACTTACAACATGGTCCATTCCTATTGACCCCAAGCATTGCATTATAAAGGGAAGGCACTAAATGGAGTATATGGTTAAAGCCAACCAGACCCTGAGGTTAAAATACTTTTTTCATGCTAGACTCAGCTGAGCATAAAATTTCAACTCATCATTACAACTAAAATATTGGAACATAAATATTTTTTCCTACTTCATACACTCAGATGGTGTATTCATCCTGCTTTTAAATGTTAAAATACCAACAATTACTGGCATTTTAACATTTAAGAGCAGGATAAATTTCATGCTCACTTGAGTTGAGCATAACAAAGTTTTATAACCTTGAAGTCAAATTTTTAACAAAATAAGACTGAATTGTCTTTCTATTTGGCACTAAATAGATTTCTAACATGTAGCAAAAAGAAAAGTGGCAAGAATTTCCTTATTCTATGCACCAACATGAAAGTTTATTTATATAATTATTCATATTGGGTGGAGCCTAGCATTAATATGTACATATATATCATGAAGGAAATGGTTAAATCAGGACAGTCTGAGATCTAAATCCTGAATTGTGTCTCTTTATCGGCAGTGTCACTGTGTTGTACCCTTGAGCAAGACACTCTAATCATGCTTAGAACTAATTTGACCCAGGAAAACATGGCTGAATATTGTTGATTGTAATGATAACTATAAAGGCAACATCAAAATCTGATTTAAGCCAAACAAAATCAAATTTCAGCTGTAAATGTAATATCTATGAGTGTTCAATCGCAAAATCCTGATTAATCCTGACCTTTTATCATCCCCTGTCAAAAGGCATATTTTTTTTATTTTGGTATTTTATGACTAAGATAGATGATGGTTTTAAGAAAGTGATCAGGAGTGAAAGTTCAAAATAAATGAAATCCTCAATTTTTGAAATTCAAATATTTAAACTTGCCCTACGCTTTAAAAAATAGAAAACAATATTACTTTAAATGGTCAAATATCTTCGGATGAACTGAAAATAAACCAGAGAAGCTATAATTATAGTCAGTTGAATTTAGGATTTTGAGGCTGACTTTCTATGGAAAGTCAGCCTCAACATCCTGAATTCAGGAAAATTCCTGAAAATTTAAACCCATGAATAATTGAAACCATTTAACAAAAGCAACCCATTTTTGCTATGAAAATAAGAAAACATACAGAGCCTTAAATTACTCAAAACACTTATTAAATGCAAAACTAAATGACGCAAGACAGATGAGGATATCAATAGCCCTTAGGCTAAATAAAAAACATAAACATGGGGGGGGGGAGAGAATTTTATGCATTTTGAAAATCTTTTTGCCTTTCAAAATGCATAAAATTAGATTTTTCACACAGAAACTGAAAAAAATCTAGGTTTCACTTGTAAATTTAGGCAGGATAGGGTTATTTTTTTTACTTGGCCTTAGCTATACATAAATAGACCAGCTGATATCAGCTCATCAGCTTTAGGAAGTTATCACATATACCTTGTCATCCCTTAAACATGCTTGCCAAGCTATCTAGTGGGCCTAAAGCCCTAGCTATGGGGCTGAGCCTTCATTGTGTGTTTGATTTTTTTTATATTTGTATTAATACTTTACTTCCCAGTCATTGAAGTGCTAACTGAGCAAGTAGCTATTGGTATTTATTTTCATGTGCAGATCCAGAGGGGAGGGAGGGAGGGGGTCCAGACTCGCCTGGAAAATCGCAAGTCATATGGGTTTCTATAGAAATTAGCATTTGGACGACCCCCCCCCCCCACCCTCCATTGGAAAAAGTTGACCTCCCCCTGGAAAATGTTGGATCCCCTCTGAATCCTTGGAAATCAAAGTATAGTTTTCTCTGTAATAAAACCATTGGACCCCCTCTGTAAACTGTAAAATAAGTTTAGGACTAAAAAAAAACTTTGTCAAGGCTGTTTTCTGGCCATTGCGCCCGGAACTCCCTGATTAAAATTCCTGGATCCGCACATGACTTTACCTACTTAAGCTCTGGTCTAGATAACCTCTTTGCATGCTGGGCACGTTTTATTATGTCATCTGCAGTTTTTCTAAATTCAAATTTTCCAAAAGTTTGGATCAAGATAGGGGTAGAAGTTTTGTTGAGCCTGATCTGGGTACAAACTGTTATCAAAAAGTATCAGTGGCAATAGAGGGAAAATACAATAAATCAAGTTTTTCAAAATGGACAGGGGCAAAATATTTGCCCTAGTTTTTTCTTCAAAGGAATATATCTTTTACAACTACCAGTATAAGAGCTTTTACAGCTTACTGCATATGCCTCTTTGCTTCAAAGTGTCGTTTGCTGAAACTTTTGCAAACAGTTTGGACCCAGATCAGGCCCTACAAAATGTAGGGCCCGATAAGGATCCAATCTGTTTGACACTATGATGGTATTCCTGAAAGTATTTTTCAAAACATTTAATTTTGAAAAAAAGAACAGCAGACGACAAAAAATCATGAAAAAATACCCAGGATGCAAAAGTTAAACTACCATGCTGATGTATCAAGTAAAGCTAATGGTCTGAATTTAGGTATGAGCTTTCATCTATATCCATACTTTGTGTAAGAGAGTAGCCATGGTTCAAGAAAGTCTGCCCATAAGAGCAGACTTACCCTAGCATTCTTTACTCACTGATGCGATAAGAACCAAAATCTCGCACACTCACCAATATAGTCTTCTTGAACATAATTATCCTAAATTCTAACACTGGTCGCCTATATAGCCAATAGATGCATTCAGTGATTTATTAATTGATAAATCACTGCACAGACTGGGCACGGGCCAGTGTGATGTCATTCGGCCACCAGTTTGAATTTCATGGCGCCATCTATCACATAGAGCCTTGTAACATTGGCAATAGACGGCGTAACGTCGTTTTACAGCTAATGTTCGTTCAAAATTATGTAAAAATATGCATTTTAGTCTAAAAAAGCATTGCGGGAAATTCTAACACTCCGTTCAAGATGGCAGAATTGTGATAGACTCTGAAGGTTTCTTACAAATTTACGATCTTTTTGAGTCTTAGAATCTAAATAAATTCATGCTGGCAGTGATTTGTAGCTTAATATATCACTCTATGTCGGTCAGTCGTAAGTGGATAAATGACTCGCAATTCTTGCTCGTGATTTACTTACTTCAACAAATGACCTCCAGCCAGTGATATATTAAGCGACAACAAAAATTTTCTATGGTACCTTCACACAAATAATGGATTCTTTTTCTTGCTCACCACTGTTTTTATTTATTTATTTTAAAATAAGCTTCCAGAAGTCACTGAATAGCTAAGATGCAATTTCACATGATGAAGTTACTTGACGTCCTGGGTAAGATAGCATAGGTAAGATAAAATTTTCTATCCCAGGGTAAAATCTCAGATATCCTTATCCGATGTGCAAGAAAAAATGTTGTTGAACTATTTCAAACAGTATATCACAGGATATGCTCTCAAAAATCTTTGACGTTATGTACATGTATCTTTACAAACTCAAGTAAATTAGAATCTAAGGGGCCACCTAGGGCAATCGGTAACTAGTCTGGCAACAGATGCTAGTCTGACTGCAGATACAGGGGTCGCGAGTTTGATCCCAGCCCGGTCCCATACTTTCGTGAAGATTGATCACGAAATAATTTCTACAGTCATTCTTCTCCGTTCCGCTGAATCATTCAAGAAGGTTTGTTGTCAGTTACAAGCGAAAGTATGTGCATGAAGTACTGGTTAACTGCTTGTTCAAGCTTGCCCACAAAAATGTGTAATTAGGTGAAATGACCGTCCCGCCTTGACCATAGCTGTTGACTTGGGATGTAAAGCAACAAAACAAACAAACAATAGGGGCCAGTTTAGTGTTTACAGTTTGTCACAAAGTAAAACGTTTATAATCTATTTCAATATATTATCTGAGATGGCATATTGTAAAGCTGGACTAGCCCCTTTGATTTGAATTTCAATTCATTGATTTACTTTTACACAACTAAGCAGGGTGGAAAATTGACATGTTTCAATTGAACAATATTTATTGTGATAGAATTTTGAGTCTTAACCTTAACCCTTGAAGATAGGCAAACAGCGCAGACCCAGATCAGAATCCATAAAATATATGTCTGATCATGTTGTCCACTATTTGCTTACAGAAAGTTCTATTGAAATCTGGATAAAACTTTAAAATACCACCCAACAACCCTTAAAACAGAAATGGACTGGTCCTATTGATAACAGTGGGAAATTACATTCGGCTTAAATGGGTTAAGGGAAAACGAAACATGTGGATTGGTATGATACTACTAACAATGATAATCTCAAAGCAAAAATATAATAAAAAATGTTCAAATAATCATTCTTAATGTACATTTACAGTAAATCTTGTGTAAAATGGCCACTCAAAAATAGACCAAAGAAAGATCTTAATGACAAATGGTAGCTTAATGAAGGTCAAAAGTATTGCATAATGCTCCAAGAGAGCATTCTGCAATACTTTTGACCCGCATTAAGTGATAAAAATTGGTCTTGAAAACCAATTTTTTGTCTTTTTGAGAGCGGTGGTTTTACACAGGTTTTACTGTACATAGACTCCTTATATGAAATTAGTACTTTTATTCGTCATCGGTGAGATCTCAGGTATATATTGGCAGCAACACATCCTTGTCAGAGGCTTCCCAATTAAATTATTTCTTGATCAGTGGTTCAATGTCTTTATTATTTATCATGTGGATGGAAAGCAGTGAAAATCTTGATCAGCTGGCTTCTGTGGAAGCCAGCTGATCATAATCTACACTGCTTTCAAAAGAAAGTACATAATTTAAAATATTTATGCACAGTGTGCGCTTATAAGGTCAAATAAGGTCAATATAGAAAATATCAACCAACTACAGTGTTGGTAAAGAAAAAAACCTACATACTGCACATTTCTCCCCGATCGGCGGTCATTTTGGCAGAGTTTTAAGGGAACAAATTTTGTGTTTCAATTAACTTGATTTTGCGACAATATTTCACCACAAAAAAAAAGTACTTTTCTCGGATAAAAAAAGGAAGTTTAATTTTACCTGTTCATATTCAGGCTACAATGATTTTTTTTCAATTGAGAAATGCGGAGACATTTTGCCAAGTCTTTTTCACGCTTTTTCTCTGCGAAATAGACAATTGTAACTGCCAGACTTTTCTCGCAGAAGCGATAAATATGTAGTTTATTTTCTTTACTAGCACTGTATCCATGGTGTAATGTCCTCTTAAAAAGAAACTCTTTCACTTTGGAATCACACATTTCTAGGAGAAAAAATATGACTTCTTTTGGCATTCTTTCTAAGCCTTTTAATCTCAGGATACTCCTCAAATATCACAGCACTGAGTTATAAGACACATTGTGAAATGATTCACTCTTCATCGTGGATCAAATGGGTCTGCTCTGACATATCCTTTAGTTCTTTGGGTCTCTAAAAATGAAAAAGCAATGCATTATAGAAATGAGCCGTGACATGTGATTTCCAACAATGTGGCATTTTGACAAGTGTAGTCACAGACAAAAATGTGCAGACTCCTTTTAAGCTTAGAAACTCATAATGATGTTCAATCAGTAGCTTAACACTCATTGAATATTCAAGCGACTAGCAATGGCTCTGATCAGACTGCGTGTATGTGCAGGCTGGTCTGAGCCCTTGCTGGTCGCACATACCACATTGTTGGAAATCTCATGTCACGGCTCAAATGTGTTTTATTCTAGTAGATTTGATCAATGTACTCACTCAGAAACTCAGTAAACCCGGAAATATTAGCTCTTTCCTGTCTATTGGCAATTTTTGTCTTCTGTTGATAGCCTTTGCAAACAGTTTGGATCCAGATCAGGCCCAACAAAATGCTGGACCTGATCTGGTCCCAGACTGTTTGATACTCTGATAGTATTCCTGAAACACAAGCCCAAGGTTATAAAACTTTTTTATGCTCAACTCAACAGAGCATGAAATTTATCCTGCTCATAAATGTTAAAAATGCCAACAATTGTTGGCATTTTAACATTTATTAGCAGAATAAATACACCACCTGAGAGCTTAAAAGCAAGAAATACCTATCTTTTTCAGCGTTTTAGTTTTTATAAGCGGTTGAAATTTTATGCTCAGTTGAGTTGAGCATGAAAAAAGTTTTGTACCTTCGGGGTCTGGTAAAGAAGGTTTCTCTGCAACAGTGAAGACTGCATCAAAACTTGTAGACATGTATTTAATGTCCATGATATATTCTGGTGACCTTGACCTACTTTTCATGCTGCAGTGACATTGTAATATTTCTATGTGGTAAAATGCATTTCTCTACAGCAGTGATAGCTGATATTGTCGAACCATGCTAAGCGACTAGTAATTGTCCTTGGCCTACTCTGAGACCCGATGATGCACTTGTACTAGGGTATAACTGTTGGATTACTTTTGCTCCAGTATTCAGTTTTATGTACTGGTGAGTCCATATATTTGCTTTATCTCCTTTTTATATTCTGATTTATATGTTTTTTGGAGATAATGCACTGATAAGCTAGAAGTCTTTCATGCAAACCAAACATCTATGTGTCCATATCTGAACTAAGGGTGAGATTGGCGCCGTGAAACCAGTTTAAGCCCTCCAGTAAAATATTTTTACTGACCGTTCCAAGGCGGTACTTCTTTTGTGGATCATTTGTGTTTTTTGTGTCTTGTGTTTCTCATGCTTTTGTGTCTGTTTATTGCTGCCTTGTGGTCACCTGCTGGGAAAGGGCTGATCTCTTGGCTCTTATTGGTGATGTTTATTGTATTTTTGTTACTTTCCCATGTGGTATCATGGGTCAGGTGTGGTACTTGATTGTATCATTTCCTGATCTTTGCCATCTTTCTTACATTGATCTCTATTTCATACTTCATTGACTTTGTCATGTCACTGGTTAGAGAAGCTCATATCTGGACATCTCATTTCTATGAAGTTTTAGCATTACACTTTCATTTCTTAGAACAAATACAAACCTCATGCAGATATGGTGAGAGCAAATTAGACAAGGCTTAAAACAAAAGCTCAGAGATTTTCCTAGGCCTGACTTGGCTTGGGGCCGAATATCGGCCCCTTCCCAATTCAAAAATGAGTAAAAACTTCCAAAATAGTGCATATAATCCAATTTCTTAGTTCTACATCTTGGTGAAAAATTCAGGAAAAACCTAACACATACACATTGCGAAGTTACCATTACATGAAAATTTGCGTAAAATGAGAATGAAAACATGTTTTCATTCATATTTTTATGCAATTTTTTATGAGATTTTATGAAGGGCAATTAAAGCAACAAATGCTAAATACACTGCTAATTTTATTACATGGTCTTTAACCCATTTAAAGTGGCAATCCAGTTCTTTTAGACTGCATCAAATTTTCCCAATTAAATGGTCCAAATGTTTGTTTCCCAAATTTAACAGGCCCCTGGCCCCTACTTCAGAAAGGTAGGAAAATCCCTGAAAGCTAATACATATTGCATGTCACAACAACAAAAAATTGTCAGTAAATGAGGCCAAACAAAATTAAAGTGACTGGAGTGAACGGACGTACATGTTCCCGGCCCTATCTAACTTTGATTTAACTCTTGGCTGAGAAATGTTGTCTTCTGCTGACTATTTGTTCAAAATTAACTTTTTCACAAAATTCTTTAAGGTATATAGTTAAACCTGTCTAAAATTGCCTCTCAAAAATAAACAAAACTCAGATCTGAATGACAAATGGTAGCTAAATGAAGGTCGTAGTATTACAGAATGCTCCCCTTGGAGCATTCTGCAATACTTTGACCTGCATTAAGCGATAAATGATCTTGAAAAACAATTTTAGGTCTTTTTGAGAGTGGCCGTTTTAGACAGGTTTTACTGTACTTTAAGAGTATCAAACTCTTTAGATCCAGATCATGACCAACATTTTGTCCGTCCCAATCCAGGTCCAGACATTTTGCAAAGGTTATCAGAAGACTACAACAGTTGCTGCCCACATGGAAGACTTAGGTACATAAACATTTGCTATAGATTTCTCAAATGCTGTCTTAAGATTGAGCTTTTTGATTCTTCAATTACAATTATTTATACCTTTAAGGCAAGACAGCAACTCTGCCATGCCAGGAAACATGTTAACACATGTCACTGTGGTCATACCACTACGGCAATTTGGGTCTCGTCACTTATTTCGGTGTTAAGGTAACTTTCTCATCATGTTCAATTTCTTCATTTAATCACAGACGCCCCAAAATGCTCGGTTCCGATTGATTTTTGTTCATCAAATATACATTGTATCTTTAGGTTTTAAAATTATATGAAATCTTTAACGTTTGATGTCTAGGCATGAAATAACTAATTACGGTTTCGTCATTGTGGATAATTAATCAAAGACGAAACCGTATAATTATGACTAAACCGTAATCGACAATTTTTTTAATATAACTGTAAAAAAGCACATTTAAATTCTGATTTTATCTCCGTTTTGGCAAGACAACACAGAGGTTGTTAACTAGAGGATGCAATCTCCAAGCAAACATATTCGAAAGTTCTCATTTTTGTCAGCCTTTATTTGATGGTAATTTTACTATAACACCGGAGTGGGTGACGAGACCCAAATTGCCGTAGTAGTATGACTACAGTGACATGTGCAAAGGCACTGATCAGACAGTCTAATAGATAGTTCAATGGCTATATGAGGGACGTTTTTTAAGTTCATAGAATAGTGGATTAAATGAAAACAGCGAAAGTAAATGCATACATCATGTATATATTTGGAAAGATTGAGCTTTTATCTATACATGCAACCTAAAATTATTTCAAAATGCATTACTTTAATGATTTCCAAGAAGCAAAGACATACCAAATATCTGACACTAGAAATATGGTAGAAATATGACATTTATTGACTTAGTCTCTGACAGATAGTTAGTAAAAATTGTATCAAAATGGGTCTATAGCCATACACAGCTTCTGAAAGTTTGGCTACAGATAAAGGACACAAAGTGCTACAATATTACATGACCATTATAGCATATACCAGTACGCAACAATTATTGGATATGGAAGATTTATTTGGAACCTTAGCAAATAGTATAGTAGGCGCATAAACTTTTATTGTAAAAAGTTGACAAAAGTGGAAAATGGATAAAAGCTTTTGAATGTGGCTTAATGTGTTAGCTGTAAAGTACTATTATATTTTTTCTTGTTTATATGGTAGATGGAAGTGTTATGGTAAATTTCATCTCAAAACAAAGTTAATACTTTTGTTTTATTAGAAATGAACTGCAAAATAAATAGCCTAGAGAGTGCTAAAATCCCTTATTTTGTGCATAAATGACGTCATGAAGTGTTACTATATTTAGAAAATACATTAAAACTGTTTTTGTGCCTCTTAACAGGCATTGGAATTACTGAAATAAGAAAATTATGCAGATCTGATTGTTATTGTTTTTTCTACGCGGGGTTGATTTACCCCACCCACTTTTTAAAACATGGGGGTATGACAGTTCCTGAGGTTGCCAGGTACACGCTTTAATCGATACATCAATATAACTGCTGACGAATGATTGAGTATATGATGTGCTATGCAAAACCAGAAGAAATAAAAAAAATGTTCATAATTATAATTTAAACAGATATAATAAATAGCACTTGACTGTGATTATTTTGGTATATTGATGGGTGTTTTAAAATTGTTATAGAAGAGCAAACAACATGTCTATAGTTTTGCTGCACTTTTCTACGATAAGGGTTTGAATAATTAATTTTGATGGTGCAAAAGAAATGACAAATGCTTATATCACCATAGCGAATGGAACTTAACAGTGTCTTATTTCCTAATGACTGCGTGGTTAAAATGACATGGATTTCGGCCAGTGTACTTTACTACGCCTTTTGAAAGCTATATATCTTACAGCTAATGATGTAAAATTTATATCAGTTGATAGACAGAAGCTAGACCTTTCAAAATATATATATTTATGGTACCGTAAATTCTATATTTGTAGAGATACAGCTCGATTCTACGAACATAAAAAATGACCCTCGTATTTGTTGCATACAAATATTTACAGTAAAACCTGTCTAAAGCGGCCACTCAAAAAGAAGACCAAAATTGGCTTTCAAGACCAATTATCGCTTAATGCAGGTCAAAAGTATTGCAGAATGCTCCATGAGAGCATTCTGCAATACTTTTGGCCTTCATTAATCTACCATTTGATGTTAAGACCATTACTTTGTCTATCTTTGAGTTGCAGTTTTAGACAGGTTTTACTGTATTGTCTTAGTAAGACTGATGAAGCTGTCAGGAAATGGGTTTTCTTCAGGCCTGTCTTCACGATGATCATGTAAAGACAATTTCTCTCTTAATCCTTTTCCCACCATTCATGTAATTTGTTGTCTGCTCTCTCATCTGCTTATGTACAGTAAAACCTAAAACATTCGAACTTCAATTTTTCGAAATACTCGCTAATTTAAAATAAATTTGGGACACACTTGATTCAGATAATTGGACCTCTTCATGCTCTATTTTAATAAGTCTCTATAATAACATAAGTGTTGGGTCCATAAAAGAAACCTCTCATTGAGACATTTCTTTTATGCACCCAAAACTTATGTTTGACAGAAAAAGGCTTTTAATAATCATTTTTGGGGGTTATATATTTTTATGTCTACCTCCCTATAATTCAAACTACTGATATTTCTAAATAAAATCTCTAGTCCCGAGGACTTCGAATTATTGAGATTAGACTGTACTTTGGTAGACTATAATGCAAACACTATGGACCCAGATCAGACTGCTCCCATGGGGAGCAGTCTGATCTGGGTTCATAGTGTTTGCTTCTATAAAAAAATAATCTTGAGTGCTTTGAATATATGCACATAGATCCAGATAAGGAAATTTTATGAGCATAAAATTGTATTTATTTTGAATTCTTACCCATCAATTTAAACATGTGTTTTGGGTGCTCAAAAGACAGTTCTTTTGAGTACCCACAATATATGTTAAGGAAATATTTTTCCAACACACACTCTTATCTGGAGGCCTGTATGCAGCAGACGTAATTAGCAAAAAACACGTTTAGGAATAAAAATATATTGGCAGGATAAGGGTTGAACTGGATAACATCCAAGATATTAAAGTTCAAGGAATGTGTGAAAAGTTTGCTGGCAATTTATTTTCAAAATACATCATGCCAGGATCCAGAGGGGATGGGGGACATGGGGTCTGGACCCCCCCCCCCCCTGAAAAATCACAAAAATATAGGGTTTCTTAGCAATACTGGTTCAGACCCCCTGAAAATTTCACAAAGCTACCAAGCCAGCATTTAATGTTGGGCCATCATCCGCGCGCAGGCTTTTCATGGACAGGGCAAGGATGGCCCGCTTATATACTGACCCACACTTCCAACGCAAAAAGTTCAGGAATGTAACTTTAATTAATATACGAGGTCTTGCCGAAATCATTGTACCGCTCAGGGGTAATGGCAGACATATATCTAATCAGGATTAAAAGGGAATGATTGATTGATGGAGTTTTACCTTCATTTTCATAAATAAATTGTTTTAATTTCTGATAAAATTGTGTTACAATTGATGAAAAAATATATGTAATATTTAAGGTTGAAATTGATTTTGCGTTAGAAGTGTGGTTCCATATAGATGCCACCCCTCATAAACTAAAAAAAAAACAAAAAAAACTTCAAAGTTGGTCCCCTTCTGACAAAACCTTCTGGATCCCCGCATGTACATGTAGAAACAATACTCTAACATCAGTTTTTCATTCAAACTAAACAAAACCACAACAAATTAAACCAAACTGCAAAATTAGTGAACTATAACAAAGTAAGGGAACTAATGAAAAACAGAATTATGTCAAAGTACTAACTATTGAATACATTGAATGTGAAGTCCACAATAAATACTTAAAGATATTACTATTAAAATGCCTGTGCCTTTCAAATGCACATTTTTTTTTCAGAAAACCTGAAAAAAAATCTCGGGTTCACCAGTAAATTTAGGTAGGGTCGATTACCCTAAACACAGTTGTTGTTTTTTTTAATTTGACCTTATCTGTTGGCCTGTAAAATCATGTGATTTGTGGACAACACATAAAATGCTATCACCCAATGTTAATAAGGAAATTCAGACTCTATATGTTAGTACCACCACAACACTGACCAGTCTTACCAATCTAGGAGACAGTTGATATGGGCTTATAATCCTCAGCAGCTTGCTACAATAGTATCATGGACCAATCAAAGAGAGATCAATTATAGTACTTGCTGCCTATTTTAACCCTTAAAGTGCAAATAACAACTGCAGCAGACGACAAATTTTTCATCATCTTTCCTGATTTTCGAAAAAAATTAAGTATGATATTTCAGGAGAATAGTCTGCCAGCAGGCGATTCTCATGAAATATCATGCCTTATTTGTTATTTTTGAAAAAGCAGCAAAATTTGAAATTGTCGTCTGCTGCAAATTATAGGTGGCGCTTTAAGGGTTAACATTTAGTATACTAGCATGGGTGAAAGTTCAAAAAATCCAAAATCCTAAATGATAAGTTGGCTTTGGAATAACTGAAAACATATCAGAGCTATTATAATTTGCTTAATTCAGCATTTTAAGGCTGACTTTCTTTGGAAAGTCAGCCTCAAAATGCTGAATTCAGGAATAATCCTGAAAACTTTCACCAAGTACTAGTGACTACTAAATGTGTACCTTGGTAAATAGTGAAGACCCATATGAAATGCTGCATCAGAATATAGGGATTACACATTTTTTTATAGCGTTAACATTTGACGGGTCCCGAGGACATTGTTTGAACACAAGGCCTTTAGGCCGAGTGCTCAAACATCGTCCGAGGGACCGGGGGGCAAGTGTTAATGCAATGAAACAAACATGTGGGATTGTTAATTCTTGCATATTTTACCTGATTCCATCCTAAACCGCACTGAAAACATCGCTTAATTATTAAAATATCCATTTTCTAACACTGGAATTCTCTAAACAAAATGGCGTCAGCGTAAAACTTTCGAACATCATTACGTCGCCACAATGTCATAGACGTATGCAATGTTTTCGCGAACAAAAGCATCGGCAAAATGATCAGTCAAGGCTGCACCGCTTTTTCTGGTAGAGTCATGCAAACACTTCAGGGCTCAGTTTAGGGTTTGTCAAGTTAAAAATCATGTTCAAACAGCACGTGAATCTCATGATTTGAACATGGATTTTTGTTCATTTGACAATGGCTTCAAACAGCTTCACGTAACAAATTCTATGCAAGAATGCAGCATTTCATCTGGCCATGGGTCTTCATTATTTGCAAAAGTACCTGTTTATGAGTTTCCATAAAACAAAGGATAAAGACATAATGATGGTAACATTAGCCATTAATTTAAATTCTAATGTACTTGATTTTGTAACGCGATGTCTGATTGGATAACGTCAAAAATCTACAACAGTATATCCTGCTATATCATCATCATCATCATATCAAAATCGGATTTTTGATTAATGTACAGGTGCAGGGGCATCATCCACATCAGTGGGCCCCCTTCCAGGTAACTGGCTAGCTGCATGCATAGCATATCTCACACCTGATCTCCAGGTGCTCCTTTCTTGAGGGTCAACTGTCGTGAGCTTCCACTCACGGCAGTCTTTCTCCGTCAGTTTCTTCCATGTTAGCTTGGGTCTCCCTGCCCCCGGCCTGCCATCAATCTGTATATCACACGCTGTTCTGACTGCACCATTGGAAGCTCCACGTGCCCAAACCAGCGAAACCTTCTCTCTCTCAAAATGAGGTTGACATCCTCAAGTTCAAACTTTGACAGCAGCTTGCTTGACCTTACCATGGCCACATCCTCTGGCTTGATACTGTAGCTCTGTCTGATCATGGCCCTATCATTGTGATGCAGATTCGTCTTGGACAGTGGCCAAGTTTCACTGGCATGGAGCATGGCACTCTGCACGCAAGAGCTGTATACATGGCCACGGGTCTTGTAAGAGAGGTGGCTGGATGTGAGAACTGGTAGTAGCTCCCTGAACTTCTTCCACGAGTAGTGACCGTTATTTCAAAGCCTCCACCTGCAGAAAGCATGTCACCCAAGTAGCAGAAGGAAGCTATCACCTCCAGCTTATCAGGTCCGACCTGGATTTCACTCTGTGGTCTGCCATCAATAGGACGAGCATTTCCCTTGCACACCTATAATCAGGATTTGGTGCCAGTCGTTGTAGCCATTTCTTATACACCCAAAGTTTCCAGCCATTGCAGTAGATGCTGTTGTTGCCTACTCGTGTATGACAGAGAGTGCATGGGTATTCGCCTGAACTCTGCAAGAGGTCCAAGCCTGTACCACAGATCATGACCTTTGTCTTTCCTGCATTTACACTCAACCCCTTCTTCTCCATGGCTTCTTTCCATATCAAGAGCCTCCTGACACATTCCTCTAGGGAGTCAGCAATGATGACAAGATCATCTGCATATAGGTCCTCTCTAGGGAAGACAAGCACTAAACTCAAATGACAAGGCCTCCAGAACAATGATGAAGAGCAAGGGACTGAGTACTGTCGGAAATAGTTTGACATCATTAATTACGTAACATACTGTTGGATGACGTGCAGCTTTATATGGCTTGCAACGCTCCAATTTTAAACGAAACTGGAGAAGTGCATTAGAATGGGGATAACTATATTCAAAATTTTCATTTGGGGAGGTATATCGTTGGATATACTTTCGGAAATCATGTTTTACGGCTCTACTAGCGCGTCGCCGTAAAACTAAATTTCCTATTGTATATCGGAGGATATACCTCCCCAAATGAAAATTTTGAATACTGTCATCCCCTAATTTAGTAAAATTTTCAAAGGAGTTAAATAACTGGTTTGCATTTGAACCATGTAACGTAGTAACAATAGCTTTCAATAAAACCCTCATGTACCATCCAACTCATTTGCTTTTAATAAGTTAGGTGATGAAAATGAAGAACTGATTACTATTTATCAAAGTATTTTTGGAGTTTTCAATTTTTTCTTATGTCACTTTTATTGTTCACAAGACTAAAATCATTATTTTGTTTTGTTAAGGAACAATATTGCATAAAACTTATTGCCATATGCTATTAACACTTTTGCATTCATCCCAGAACATCCATGTTTTAACAAATATTAAAGTATTTCCACAATCATGATCAAGCTTATTTAGCCCTTTGTATTCTTATGGGTTATTCCACCTGATATGATACGATAAACTAGGGATGGATCATTGTATATATTGAGGGGTCACAGTTTCAAATTTCCAACTAAAATTGAACTTCTTTCTCTCTGTATTTCATCTGGGTCTTCACTGTTTGTCAAAGTACCTGTTTAGGTTTAGCTTCAGGGATTTTTTTTGTGTTCTCAGGGGCCAAAATTCGGCCCCATTTCCAATAAAATGTAGGTGCCTTTTTTTCCCAATTTTGAAAAAAAAAAACAATCTTCAAAAAAATCTTTTTTTAAGATTAGGATTTCCATCCAGTCAACACACACCCAAGCTACATGGTTCCATTCTCCTTCAATTTAATGGCAATAATATGTGTAATAGCTACGGTAATTTGCTTTTTTATTGACCAAAAAGGACATAATTGTTTACTATAACAAATTTCCCAATTTAGGAGTTTGCCACGCTTATTTTTCCAATCTGAAAGGCCCCAGGGCCCCTTTCCAAAATTGCAAAAAAAATCCCTGGGTTTAAGCAACACCGTGAGACAAACTGTCTATAAGCAAAACAATGTATGTAAAAAATTTCCTGACTAATGGTCATCCTGCTTGAGCTAAGCAGCTCACTACCTCTGACAATCACAGATCCAGAGGGGGCAGGGGGTGCAGACCCCCACCCAACTGAAAAATCACAAAAAATATAGGGTTTCTTAGCAAAACTTGTCCAGACCCCCTGCAAAACACAAAGCTACCAAGCAAGCATTCAATGTTGGGCTATCATCGGCACGCCAGCAGAACGCCATTTAAATGGCGTTCTGCTGGCAGACCAATGATGGCCTACTAATAGTGGTATTTGAATCCTCGCTCCCCTCTTCAACTTAAAACAAAAACGTTGTCAAATTTGGACCCCCTCTGACCAAACTTTCTGGATCCGCGCATGTATGAATATACCTTACCTTAGCTAACTGTCTTTTAACAAGAAGAATGAAAATTGTTGCCACTACCAAGAAGGCACCTACTCCTATGGCAGTATAGATACCAACATGTATGAGCTTCATGGGTGTCTGTAGATTAGACTTGAATTCATCTGCTAGTGACTTGTCAACTTTAGCACTCTGTGAATAAATAATATACATTTATTTCATGCCTGTTGTAGTATAGTCAAAACTATTACGCCAAGGTTCTGTTGAAGACCTGGTGCAATAGTCCATAGCACCGAGGGGTAATAGTTTGACTATACTACAAACAGGCATGAAATAACTGTTTCATTACCTTACCCATTTGATGACGTTAACCTGCAGCGAATGTGGAGATGATGCGGTTTTGTTGCAAAATAGAAGATTTTGTCTAACCTGCTCAATTTTGTTTTCAAAGTGTTTCGCTCATTCTAACTAAGAAAGCGAGTACCCACACTTTATGTTTCTGACCATTAACAACAAGGAGTTGAGTGAAGCGGAAAACCAGACCAAGGTATAGTCCCAGTCAATATCCAAAACTATTGCCTGGGCAATCATTCAGTGATTCATGACATGGCAAAAAATAGACAGTTACTCTGTATATAGACGGTTGGGTAATAAGACCAGCTATATTGGTTGGATCCAGATATTTTGCTTCATAGCACATTTACATTAACTTTTTTTGCATGCTGGGTAATTTTTCATGCTCTTGTTGTCCCCTGTTTTTTTTTTATAAAAATTAACTTTTCAAGAACATTCTTTAAGGAACACTATCAGTGTGTAAACAGTTTGCATCCAGATCAGGACTGACATTCAGTCAGTCCTGATCTGGTCCAAACTGTTTGCAAAGATTATAAACTGATGAGGCCTAAAATTAAAAATTGTGTGTTTCAGGTTACCCGACCATGTCTAATTTTTTGCCCCCGACCCTAATTTTTTAAAGCATTTTTATGAGATTTCCAAGGAATTTCCCAGTTCGGCCATATTGTTCCCCCATCTACCCCATGTAAAAACTTAAAAACTATTTTCCTACCTACCATCCCTTTTTTTAAAATATCATGTAACCTGAAACACACATATATTTTTTTTTGCCTGACAAAAGGAAATAGTTAAGTCATACTACCAAATGTAGACATAGGTCTAGTTTTTGATCTAATCCTTTATCTAATTCTGAACTGTATGTGAGCAGTGTTGGCTCTGGTAAGACTGCATGGATGCACAGGCTCATCTGAGCCTTTGCTGCTCACCTATGAAACAAGTAACAAACTCTCATGTGCTGGCCCATGAATATGAGATATCACACTTTTAGATTGGACTTAAAATAGCAAAATGTTATTATAGGGATCACACATGTTTTTTCATGCATTAACATTTGCCGTGTCCCGAGGATGCTGTTTGAACACGAGGCCGATAAACCCGGCAAGTGTAAATGCAATAAAACAAACATGTGTGATCGTTATTCTTGCATATTTAACCTTATTCCAACCCAATTCGCACTGCAAACGCTGCTAAAGCATTAAAATATCCATTTTCTTACACTGTACTTCTCTAAACAAAATGGTGTCGGCTGTGTACTTTTGAACGTCATAACGTCGTCATAACCATACCCAACATTTCCGTGAACATAAACATCGGCAAAATGATCAGTCTGGTCCGCAACACTTTTGGCATATAACATCGTGCAAATAATGCAGGACTCATTTTAAGTATTTTCAAGTTCAGACCCATGTTCAAACAGCTTGTGAATCTCCTGATTTGAACATGGATTTTCGTTCATTTGACAATGCTTGTAAACAGCTACACGAACAGACATCTATGCAAGAATAATTATTCAGTTAAACCTTCTACAGGTTACCAACAGTATAGAGGGAGCGAAGTGGCTCAGTGGTAGAATGCTTGACTCGAGACTGAGGGGCCTCAGGTTCAAGCCTCACCCGCGTCACTGTGTTGTGTTCATGAGCAAGACACATTTATCCTTGCTTAGTACTGGTTCAACCCGGGAAGACCCATCCCAACATAACTGAAAAATTGTTAAATGGGACGCAAAGAATCAAATCAAACAAAAAATGTGCTGGCCCAAGAAAATAAGATATCACACTTTTAGATTGGACTTAAATTAGCAAAATGTTATTAATTATTCAATTAAACCTTTTACAGGTTATATACCAACAGTATAGACCTATACCCAAGGATTAAAAGCATGAGATTTTATCAGGGTCTGCACTATTTGTTTAGATAATACAATTCATAGATCCAGATAAGGAAATTTTTTGAGTGTAAAATTGTAATTATTTCCTTACCCATCAATTTAAACATGAGTTCTGGGTGCTCAAAAGCAATTTATTTTTAGCATTGAGAAGGTTCTTTTGAGTACCCACAACATATGTATTGAATGAGAAATAAATAAAATAGTTTTCCAATATGCACTCTTATCTGAAGGCCTGATACATGTATAAATCTTCAATACGATTACGCTGAATGTTCCAACACTAGTTGCTTGTCAAGAAGGTCAAGATAAACAGTGCAGATCCAGATCAGACTGCTTATGAAGAAGCAGTCTGATCAGGGTCTTCCCTGTTTGCTTTCTGACAAGCTTTTTGTGAATTCAAGCCCTGACAACCAATACTTTATTTGAGAACAGATAGAGAATAGTGTACAAAAACTGTAGAACATTTATCATACACCCTTATGCACAAGCTTTTGTAACCGCAACTTCTGATTGGATAACATCAAAATTTTGCCACAGTATATCCTGGGATATACTGTAGGAAACAGTGTGACATCATTAATTATGTCACATCTCGTTGGATGACGTGTGGTATTATGCGGCTTGCAATGCTCCAACTTGAGATGAAACTGCAGAAGTGCATTAGAATGCGGATAAACATATATGAAAACTTTCATTTGGGGAGGTATATCGTCGGATATACATTCAGAAATCACATGCGTAGCTGCAAAACTAAGTTTCCGACCGTATATCCGACAATTTACCTCCCCAAATGAAAATTTTGAATACAGTTATCCCCTAATTTAGTGCATTTTGCTCAACAGACATAAAAAGTTAAAATTGAAGCTCATTCTATGGCTCTAAAACCTTTTGGTAGGAACACAGGTTTAGATAAACACAATTTTTCAGCATAAAATTGAAAATATTTTCTTACCCATCAGTTTTAACATATGTTTTGGGTGCTCAAAAGAACCGTCTCATTGAGACGGTTCTTTTGAGTACCCACAACATATGTTACGGTTGAGAAATAGGAAAATTGAATTTTCGTTACACACTCTTAACTAAAGTCCTGGGTAGGAAAGACAATATTATACCTTATCTTCTTTGAAATAAAGTGGTGGGTGTGTGGTCAGTGTGTGGTGGGATTGCTACTTACCTACCCAGCTTTAAAACCTCTCAGTAACAGTTGGAAAAGAAAACATTTTAAGCAAATTCAAATTATCCTAAAACTTTACTTATCCTATCATTAGGATATGGTATGGTAAAGTGTTAGAGTGTTTGAATATGTGTTTAGATGTTTGAATATTCATTGGGATGTTTGAATACTTATTAGTATTTGAATACTTATTAGGATGTTTAAATATTTGTTTGGATGTTTGCATATTTATGGCATATATGGTGCCCAGCACAGCTGTTTGCCTACCCTTAGGCAGGAATATTTTTAATAATTGATTTACGGGGGAGAAAGGGTTGGAGGACGAAAAAAAAAATAATAAAGTTCTGAAAATGACCAGCTGACTGGATGGGAGATTTTTTTATTGATTTTTTTAATATCTCTAGAAAAAACAGTAAAACTAGTAAGGTAAACCAACAGTCTGTATTAAATCTTTAAATATTTCATCATTTTTCTAAAAATCTGGACAGGACAATCACTTTTAACAGTGTAACTCTCAAAAATACACAGACAGAACCTCAAAAATATTTTTTTTCATGGAAACAAATAATATTTAGAGTCGGCGGATAAAATATAAAAATGATTTTAGAAATCTATTTTTGTTCTACTTTCCAGAAAATTACAGTAGGAGGGTTTGTAAATCAACTGATAAAAAAATTATAGCCTCAGTCTTACCTCATTAAGCCACATTATAGGTAGAAACACTCTCTTGAGCTTGTCTGTCTGCCTGAAAAAGGTAAGTAGGAAATAGGCAAAATGAAAAAATAAGTGTGTTTCGGGTTACGGGTCTGAAAATTTTAGGTATAGTGAACCTATATATAGTGAACCTATGAATATAGTTCACTTTTTTTTTTAATATTTTTTTTCTGGAAAATAATATAATTTTATGCATTTTGAAAGGCATTTTGCCTTTCAAAATGCATAAAATAATATTTTATTCCAGAAAACCTGAAAAAATTCTAGGTTTCACCAGTAAATTTAGGCAGGGTTGGGTTACCCTAAACACAGGATTTTTTTTTATTTGGCCTAAAGCAAACATTTTCAAAACCACTATTTGATAAACTATTAAGCAGTCTATGTTTCTGGGGTAAAGTAACAAATTTCATATTGCTGCAGCATTTGGTGCAACAGTTTTATTAGCATGGCTGGGATGAAAGCAGTGACAAAGTTTCTCTGTTAAAGTATGTAATCCTGATTACACAATATGTAACTCTTCATCCTTATTTCTTCAGAAGTATAATTATTACAGTAAAAACTGCCTTAAGCCGCCACTCAAAAATAGACAAAACACAGATTTTAATGACAAATGGTAGCTTAATGAAGGTTGAAAGTATTGTAGAATGCTCCCCTTGGAGGGCCCGCTCATGAGATTTTAGTACCATTTGAACAATTATTTAAGAGGGCGATATAAGGATCATTAGTTAAGGAGGAGATAACCTTTGAAGCAATTGTTGACGACAGATGATGCACAACAAACCAGACAAAAGACGGACATCCCAGGATCACAATGGCTCAGGTGAGCTAATAAGGGCCTGCTCATGAGGTTTCAGTACTAAATGAATATGCGTAAAATAAATTCTTAAAACTACTTAGTGGGAGAAGAGGCCTTAAGTTTGGCTTGAGCCTTCATCTACATTTGAGCTGCCACATATGATTTCCAACAATGTGGCATTTTGACAAATTAGACTCAGATGAGCCTGTGCAGCCTCCTTTTAAGCTTAGAAACTCCAAATGCTGTTCGGTCAGTAGCTTAACGGTCAAAGAATATTCAACCAACTAGCAAAGGATCTGATCAGACTGCGCTCATGTGCAGGCTGATCTGAGGCTTCGCTGGCCGCAACTACCACATTGTTGGAAATCTCATGTCGCGGCTCATTTTATTAAGTATGAGCAAACTGCACAATTTCACAGGTTCTTTTAAGCCCTTGCTGCTTACAGGAGCCATGGGTGAAAGGTCAAAATTTCCAAAATCCTGAACTTTAGAAATTCTAATTTTAAAACTTGCAGGATGCCTACAAAAACAAATAATTTCAAGCTTAAATGATTTAATGTGTTTTGGTAATCTGAAAACTTATCAAAGAAGCTATTATAATCTCCCATAATCTCCCTAATTAAGGAATTTGAGGCTGACTTTCTATGGAAAGTCAGCCTCAAAATCCTGAATTCAGGATTAATCCTGCCAGAGTTGGGGTAATTAAAATAGTAATTGTAATTAATTACAATTTAATTACATTTTCTAAAGTAATTGCATGTAATTGTAATTAAGACATTTCTTTAATTACTGTAATTGAATGTAATTAATTACATGGCCAAAAATGGGAGTAATTAACAATTACTTTCAAATACTTTAATTACATGTACTTTTCAGATCAGTTATAAACTTCAGTTACTAAAGATTATCATAGTTACTAAAAATACTGCTAAATGAATTGTTCTTGGCCTTTGTAAATGCATATATCATTTGCTGTACTAGTTAAATGCAACATGAAATAAAAGAGAATTGGGACTAGTCATGCTAGTATCTATTGACATAAAAATAGAATATAGCAATTTTACAGCAGGCACAGACTGTAAAAGTAAGTAATGGTGCAAAGATCAGGAATCGATACAATCAAGTACCACACCTGACCCAGGATACCAATGGGAAAGTGACAAACTCACAGAAGACACCACAAACGAGAGCCAAGAGGTCAGCCCTTTCCCAGCAGGTGACCACAAAGCACATATAAACAGACGCGCACAAAACATAGCAAACACAAGACAGAACAAAAACATAAAAGATCCACAAAAGAAGTACCGCCTTGGAACGGTCAGTAAAATATTTTACTGGAGGGCTTAAACCGGTTTAACGGCGCCAACCTCACCCTTAATTCAGATGTGGATCAAGACACATAGATAAGTTACTTTTACTTTTCCTTTTTTAAGCAAATTATTTATTCTTTGTTAATCTGCTTATAAAAGATATGGCATTGTGACAATCAACCTTTAATAGTTAAGTTACCAAAACAATACAAAAACAAAGAAGGTGTGAAAATCTCAACAATAGTATTTATTCAGACAATAGTGTTGGTTAGTGAATTGACTCCTTGAAGGCATTTTGTTGAATTTTCACATCTAGGATCAACACACTCATATGCTAAGGTGCATGACCCCATCTATCACTACACCATTTAAAGCCCTTAAACTGCTCATTTGCCATTTTCAATAAAAATAATAATAATAATAAAAATAATAATCATAAAATTAATAATCATAAAATGTGAATCAGAAAATTAAATTGAAATTTACTCATACAGTGAACCTGGGGCCCATCATTGTTAATAAAAATAAAATAGCTGTTCCAGTGGTGACTGAACTAGCGACCTCTTGCTTGTCAAGCCAGCATTTCAACAGGCCAGTAATATTTTAGTTTATCACTATCTAATATTCCTTTTGTACTTTTTTGCCAACTTTCAGAACTCATAGGGCCACACAGATTTTTTATCAACACTTTTTGAAAATGGTTATTCTCTGGCATTTAAGCTAGTTTTACAAAATAATTTCCATGGTTTATTGTCCACAGTTGTAAGACTTTTCTCAAGCCAATGTGTATTCCTGAACTTTGTTCTGTGGTTAACAGCTTGTTTGAGAACTTTGGCAATTTATAACCTCCCCCCCCCCTCTACCCAAAACAAAAAATAATAATAGTTTCTGTATTTTCTCTTGTGTGATGATGTCATCAATCACAAAATACAACAACTGATTTTGTACATTTCATTTTGTTTAAGTTGCATCACTTGACAATAACTTGATACAAGAGGAAAAAAAAGATCAACTTAATAGACATATACTGACGGACTTTAATTACGCAACACTAACTTCCCCTTATATCTTCCTAAAGACTGTTGAATGTAAACTTCCTTTGCTGCGATAATGTCATCATGAGTTGGCTTCTTCAGCAAACACTTTAGTTTTAAATGTACAGCCAAACTGGACGACGTTAATTGCTCAGTATGAATTTAGCCATTTAAACATTTCTTAAGTAGAGGAGATTTTAAGCTATTGAATGAAAGGGTACACCCAGATAAACGTCATATACGCAAATAAGCTGTATCGCAGACCTGCCAATTAATATGAGAGTGATTCCCCGATGACTAACAAAGTCCATGATACAAATTTGATGCTTCTAGTGTTTCTTGATTTAAAGAAGTGGGGAATCTTTCATTCATAACATTTGGTCACATGAAACAGTTGACACCTATCTCAAAAAGTTTACATTTTAATGCATTAAATTCATCTTAGTAGAACAAGATTTCCATGTTTCATTTGCAAATGAATGCTCTTTAACATACAATCAAAATTATTGTTCTGCCTTCTTTTTCCAGATATGAATTAAAGCTATTATCCAAGTGTTGCATTTTTAAAGTCCGTCAGTATATATTGAATTTAAAATATCAAGGTTACTCAGACGTTTGATAGATTTTAACTCATTTCAAATATCTCTGAAATTAAAATCTGATGAAGCTCTCTTAGTGGCAGTGAAATGTAATTGTAATGTAAATAATTACATTTGGCAAAGTAATTGTATGTAATTTTAAATTACTTTGCTCAAAAGCCATGTAATTGTAATTGTAATTTAATTGAACTATTTCCAATGTAATTGTATGTAATTAATTACTTTTTCAAAGTAATTGACCCCAAGTCTGAATCCTGGAAACTTTCACCCATGAGGAGCTGGTTAGGTTGTTTACCTATTTGCATGCTGTGTATTTTTTTTATTCTTTTGTAGACGTATACTCACAGTTTTCTAAGTTAACTTTTTAAAAAAAATTCATTCAGGTTCACTATCTGAGTAGGTCATGATCTGGGTCCAAACTGTTTGTAAAGGTTATCAGCAGGCAACAAAAGTCACTGCTAGCAATGAAGTTCCCAAACTTCACTAGTGGAGCCATCCTTAAAGATATATTTGTTTGCCTCGCTCCTACCCATCAATTTCAGTTTGGGTAGGTTGGTAGGTCTTTTTTTTTAGAAATTCAGCAGAAGTATTTGTTTACAGCATTTAGAGAAAAATTACAACAAAACAAAAAAGATTCTCAAAAAGGCAATAAATTTTTTGAGGTAGGGCCTGTTTTGGGTGGGTTGGTAAGAGCACGGCAAACCATTTTTCAAGGTCGGCCTGGCATATTACTTACGATATATGATCAATCTTGCCCAACTGTATATTAACTTGGAGCTTCTTAGCAGCGTTGAGAGCAGCCCCAGTGAACTGTAATAAGGATTTGTGAATTTATAACAAATATCTTCTGTATATACATAGATCAAGATAAGGAAATTTTAAAGTGTAAAATTGTAATTATTTTCTTACCCATCAATTTAAACATGTGTTTTGGATGCTCAAAAGAACCGTCTCTTTGAGACAGTTCTTTAGAGTACCCACAACATATGTTTTGGATGAGAAATAAAGAAAATAGTTTTACAATACATACTCTAATCTGGAGGTCTGTATATATACGCGGAATCAAAAATAAGGGAACCCTTGTATTTCATTTTTTATTTTACCTAAAACACATAAGATATGGTGTCCAAATAAATATGGGGTGTGACCGCCACATGCAGCATCCCATACACAAAACCTGTTGGGCATACTGAAGATGATTTGACGCATCTCTGCTCTCTGAATCTGCTGCCATTCCTCCTGCAGCGCATTACCAATTTCTTGCAGTCTCCTTTCAAGCTTAGAAACTCCAAATGATATTCAGTCAGTAGCTTAACACTCATAGAATATTCAAGCGACTAGCAAAGGCTCTGATCAGACTGCGCGTATGCGCAGGCTGATCTGAAGCTTTGCTGGTCGCATATACCACATTGCTGGAAATCTCATGTCGCGGCTCATATGTTCTGTATACATTTCAGGCACTTTTCTCTTTCTGTTTTCAAATAAACTGGCCAAAATAAGTTATGCCCCAGCTGATTTGTTCCATAGTCTTAATGCAAAATCTTTCATGTTTGTTTTATCCTAACATCTTCCTGACCAAAGATTTTTTGCATACAATTTTCAGCAAAGTAGTAGCAATGTTTCTCCTCATTATGTGCTAGGTTTCACTTATATTGAAAATTTTTCCCTAGCACTTCACACTTTTCAGTAAATGACCCGTTTCGTTCCCTATCATTCCTATAGTAAAATTGGCAAAACTATGGGTACTCCTGGAAAATTAAGCACACATCAAAAGACAATGTTTATTTTCAATTGAATCTTTGCGTAATTACACCTAATATATTGTTGCCTTACTTGATTTGAATTAGCATTTTCAATTTTATAATAAACTACTTAACTTCAGGAATGTAACATTATGTCTATAAAAAATGACATGCATAGGTTTAGATAAACACAATTTTTGAGCGTAAAATTGTAAATATTTTCTAATCCATCAGTTTGAACATATCTTTTGGGTGTTCAAAAGAACCTTCTCATTGAGACGGTTCTTTTGAGTACCTACAAGATATGTTTTAGTTGAGAAATAAGAAAATTATTTTTTTGGTAAGCACTCTTAACTAAAGGCCTGGACATGGAGCTTAACTTATTTTGGCCAGTTTACATAAAGGGAGAAAACGCAGCCAGTGAAATATATAGGATCCCAAGTGGCCTTGGGTGCTGTCCATTCTAAGCCTGGGATTCTGCAGCTGCGTGTTCATTTATTTTTTGTTGCTTTGGGTCAGTTGAAACTAGGCTGTATATAGCTTTAACACACAGGCCTCCAGATAAATGTGCATAACTGGGAATTATTTTTCTTATTTCTCAATCAAAACATATGTTGTGGGTGCTTAAAAGAACCTTTTCAATGAGACTGTTCTTTTGAGCACACAAAACAGATGTTACGATAACTGGGTAAGAAAATAATTGCATTTTTACGCTTAAAAAGTTTGCTTGACTGGACCTATGCACACAGGTTGTTTTGCATTGATATAAAGTCCTAGTTAACTCTTCATACCTGGTCCCAAGATTATAAACCTTTTTTCATATTCACCTCAACTGAGCACGAAATTTCGACTGCTCATAAAAACTAAAATACAGACAAATAAAGAAGTTTCTTGCTCTAAGTCTCTCAGATGTTGTATTTATCATGCTAATAAATGTTAAAATGCCAACAGTTGTTGGCATTTTAACATTTATGAGCAGGATAAATTTCTTGCTCAGCTGAGCTAAGTATGAAACAAGTTTTATAACCTCGGGGCCATGTAACGTTTCATGCTTTTGTTGTCATCTGCTGATTTTTTTCAAAATTAACTTTTCAAAAAATTCTTTCAGTTTCACTATCAGAGTGTCAAACAGTTTGGATCTCCAGATCAGGATCCACATTCAGTCTGTCCTGAACTGGGTCCAAATTGTTTGCAAAGATTATCTGCAAACAAAATTTGAAGGGACCTCTAGCAAGGAAAGGGTAAGGGTCTTGCTTACCAGATTTATTTTTAAAATACCAGACCTTCAGATATGGAAGCGTAAATAAAAATTAACTTTCTTATTTTTTAACCAAAACATATGCACATTTGGGCCTATGAACACCTATAATAGGTGTGCATTTTCCTTTTTAAAGTATAATATCGTTGAGTACCCTGCCTTTGCGCATTCCTTACATCCCCCATGTTTGTTGTTAATCTGTAATATTGTGAGATGTCACATGCATGTGAAAGTTACCTTGGGAATTTTTTTACACAAGCATAAAGATTGTGCAGAGAAAATTATCCAGTCACAACAAGGTATAAATACGTAATTCTAACACACCTCGCCTATAGTGCCAATGCTAAAAAACATGATATATCAAACAATAACTCACAGTTTTGAAAGTGTGAGGAAAGGGCATGTTAGCTGACATCAGTTGTTACTGGAAAATGACGTCATTTATGGCGTTAGACGATGTAACGTCGTTTTTACGCTTGAAAGACACTACAAATGCATGTTAACATATGTGACGTAGTCTAACTATTGGCCGGAGTTCTTCAGTGCAATGGTGGAAAATTGGAAGAAGCTGAAGACTTCAAATGTGTTTTCATCATTTATTGTGTGTACAAATCGAAATATATCAGTTCTAGTGCTTGAATTGTTAAACAAATATTCACTGTTTGTCGGTCAGTTGTCCGAAGATAAATCACTACATGCTTGTGATTTGATCTTCTTTACAACTGACCTCCAAACAGTGAATCATTACACAACAATTCACTGCTAGAGCTGATCTATTTCTTAAATCTAGCATGTTTTACTTCAGGCAGCTTATTTTGCCCAATTTTTCTTAAATTCAAAAAAGTCCCTTCATAATTCACGTGATTTACTAAAATTCCCAAGTCTAGGAAAAACTAAAGCAGATCGTCTGCAATGTTTACATTTCATGAATGACAGTCACATGGTAGCTTTTTGAAATTCAGTGCGGGATCAGTGTGACATCACTCACTGGGCGGAATTCGAAGTAGGAACGGAAAAATGGCACACTACAATTTTACCTCCTTTACGTTGGCTATGATTTTCGAAGAAGGATGTCAGATCTGAGTAGGGATTTATCTGCAGTCAAATGCCAAAAGGATGCATTAGTAAGGTAAGGTAAACATATTTAATTTGTCATGTGTCACTTATTTCATAGTCAGCATCATGGACAAAGCTTAGTGGGGTGCAGTTTGGTCACTCGAGAATACTATAACTCACCGGTTCAACATCAATGAGAGTACTGTGTTCCTCCCTATTTGGATTTACCCCATCAACAGAGTGGATTATAGATGGGTCTGCATCCAAGAAATGTGGCTGAGAAAATACCACTGGAGAACCTATAGCAAACAGAAGAGACATGCACCACATAATAGGAACCAGCACAAACACATACAGTAAAATGGCCACTCTTAAAACGACCAAAAATTGGTTTTCAACACCAATTATTGCTTAATGAAGGTCAAAAGTATTTCTGCAATACTCTTGACCTGTATTAGGCTACCATTTGTCATTAAGATTTTTGTTTTGTCTGTTTTTGAGCGGCCGTTTTAGTGTAAACAATATTTTATTAAAATATAAAGTACATCGAGATATAACAGATACATCATATATACAGTACAATACGTTTGAAAGGGATACAGAAATAAGTCTAAGACTTGTTTGAATCTGCTTCCCTAAAGGAATCATCTAAATAACACAATTTGATTAGCATTCGAATAGTGGCCGTTTTACACAGGTTTACTGTTCCTGTGAAGAGAGACCCATTTTAGATCAATGGAATCTAATTTTTCCATAAAGTTTGATGACGGTCCTCTGTATATATTCAGGGGTCATTGATTATGATTTCCAAATAAAAATATATCTATGCCCCTGAAAACTTGTTTTTTATCTTGGGAGATTGAGCAGATTCACATGAAATGCTGCATTCTGCTGCATTTATCTGTGTCTTCAATGACTGCCAAAGTACTTCCAGCATACTGTTAATTCAGCAATTTTTTGTGAATATTGTTAAAAGACATATTTTTGACGCTTCTCATTTTCAGAACTCAAGCTCCTCCAGTTTTTGTGTTGGATGATGGAAATGTTATGCAGTGTCATCGAATGAGTATATGACTTCATTTGTTGATGTTTGTGACGTCAAAGATACAGTCAACCGTTACGTTGGTTAAATTGTTAATAGGAAAGAGAAAATACCATTTTTGTCTCGAATATGCCCTGCGCTTCATCTCATGAAAGCCTAGGGTCATTTGTGGTCAGGAAAAAAGGGTTCAGGCTAAAGGGATTTATTTCCCTAGAGGATATAAATCTTTCTAGACAAAAGCGAATTAACCATTTTATTTGTTTGATAAATCATGGTATTTTCACTACCGGGCCTCGTAGCGCAGTCGCCAACGTGTCTGGCAACAGATGCGAGTCTGATAGTAGGGTGACTTTCAAGGCTCAGTTGGAGGTGGGGTGGTGACCAAAGTACTACATTGAATGTTATATACCAAAATGTTTGTCATACCCTGAAGTTTTTGAATCTGCCAAGATACAGTGGCCATTGTTGGTGCGGGCTGAGAAATCCAAGATGGCGTCCAAGATGGCCGCCAGAAATAAATGCAAGGGGTTGTGGTATATTATTGGTTGTACTGATTTCATGTATCATAATTCATCAAATTTATGATATTTATTTTTGTAGGGTATGTTTGAGCTTTTTAATGATACATTTAAATATTGTTTGAATTTCAAGGTCAAGGTCAAATTCAAGGTCAAATACGAAAAATAGTGCAAAAACGGCTAGTTTCATAACTATCTTTTGCTATTGTATCAAAGTTTACTTAAATGGGAAGAAATGTAATTTAACAAAGTAAACTAGAATGTATAGGCTTTAAATGAATTAAATAAAAATTAAACTCTGTTGCATTTCCATGGAGAATTTCAAGATGGCGTCTTGAGACCCCTTATCAAAATAATTGAAAAATAGATCTACCATTAATAAAAGCGATTTTTTTTTTCATTTTTATTTCAAACGTAGTCATTAATAGTGTATTTTGCTAAATTATTTTAGCCGAAATTTTCTGTCACCATGAAGTTTATACAACTAACAAAAAATGGAGTTTTTTTTTATTGTTACGTGGAAAATCCAAGATGGCGTCCGAAATAGATGAAAAAGTACTCCCATGTATGAAAATGAAAATGATCCTGAAAAATCTAAATATGTGACTGTAGAAAACAAAAAGAATTAAAAATGACAGTATTAAATATATTTCAGCATTTAAATTCAGTAAATTGATCATCAAATGCTATGGTTTATGTCAAATAATATGTCATACAAGTATTAGCTTTTAAAAAGCCTGACATCATTTGGCACTAAACAAGTTGGGACGTTGTCTAAATGTACATGAGATCCATGTTTCTTTCTTCCTTTCCATGCTGCTTTCTGTAAAGTTCAACTATGACCATAAAGACAGGTTTCTGGTATGGCACATAAATTATCAGGGAAAAAATCTTATCTGTCGTTTTTCCTTTTAAGTGCCCCATTTGTTGAGTTGTTGTCATCCTAGCATGTCTCTCTGTAAGGCCAGTGTTTCGCAAGGTTGGTCGTGAACCCCTTTAGAAGATCCATGCTCCTTGTAAACCAAGTTATGACCCCTTTGTGTGGTAGAACATGGCCATCCTATGTGTGTCGTACCCAGATCCCATGTAAGGTTGGGCGTAGTCCTTGAGCCCTATGTGCCCTTAGTAAAGCTGGTCTCACCCCATTTGAGACAGGTCCTGTCTAACACATATGTGACCAGTCGTTTCCTAAAATATGGTGTGCTGTATCCTCAATAAGATGTATTGTGACCATCATCTTTGGGGTCATGTCATAGTCAACTTTTGAGGTGGATGATGGTCTCTCTGTGAGATGTGTTGTTTTTGTTTGATTTGATTCTTTACGTCCCATCAACAATCTTTCAGTTAAACAGGGACAGGTCTTCCTGGGTTGAACCAGTACTAAGCTAGGATAAATGTGTCTTGCTCAAGGACCACAACGCAGTGACGCTGGTGAGGTCCGAACCCGCGGCCCCTCGGTCTCCAGTCAAGCACTCTACTACTGAGCCACTGCGCTCCCTAAGATGTGTTGTAGTCCACCTGTGAGGCCAGCTTTTCATTTTGTGAGATATGTTGTGGCCATCCTCTTGGAGCAGGTTATTGTATGGATTTCGCTCCCGCTCCACCCCGCCCCTGTGAGTTGAGTCTTGATTTCTAGCAAAGTAAGAGACTAAGAGAGAAAGGAAAGATCAGGAAACAATACAATCAACTACCACACCTGATCTAGGACACCATATGGGAAAATGATAAAAGCACAATGAAACATCACATACAAGAGAGCCAAGAGATCAGCCCTTTCCTAACAGGTGACCACAAGGCTGCAAGAAACAAACATCACAGAAGGAAAAGACATACACAAAAATATATCCACAAAAGAAGCATCGCCTTCCAGGAATGGTCAGGGAATGAAATTACTGGAGGGCTTAAACTAGCTTTATGCAAAGCGACTCGTGCATCCCTGTTAGTGGAACATGCTCATCCGGGAAGTTGGTCAAGGGAGGTTCCCATGAACCAGGTCTTAGTCACTTGTGAAGCAGGTCATTGTCCCAATGAGGCTGGTATTGGGGCGTGGAAATCCTATGAAGTAATGGCTGTAGACATCTCGCGAGGCCTATATGGTCCTAGCTAGTTTAGACATACTGTGGGTTGGGTCTTTTTCACTAATAAGTGTTCCCTCCTAGTTTTGTTGATTACATCCCAATATAAGTTGTGACCCAAGTTAAGAGGGTGATGGACCTCTGCGAGTCGGGTAGATGCCCTTTTTGTAAATATGGCCATGCATTTGTGACAAAGATCATAGACTTATGATGCCAAACATCTCCCTAGTGAGGGCAATCATACCTCCATGTGTTACTCATGCATGCACATATCTGTATTATACCTCTTGTTGTTAACTTTGTTGACCTAGAGTGAATAAATAATTGAATTGATTTGTGAGGCAGGTTCCTGTCCCCTGTAAGATGCATAGTGGTTATCCTCTTGCAGAGGGTCATGGTTTTCATTTTGAGATGAATGTGTGACCAATCATGTGACTGCTAAGTGCTTTAGCCATGCAATGGATGAACATCTTAAATTGATTATACTGAACAAATATATGGATTGATCTAGGTCATTGATGGCAGTGCTTACACTAGCTTCAAAATCAGGAAGCCATGCAACTTCTAAGGCTCATCATCTAGAAGTCAAGCTAAATCATAAATTTGGTTTCCTTCGAAATTGGAAGTCACTGACTTCCTAGCATCCAGTTTTGGAAGTCACATACCAATTTTTCGGAGTCTCTGACACCCAGACTTCTACTTATGCAGGCATTGGGATGGTCAAATGTAGCTGAAATGTACCAAAGGGTCATACAATACGAAACACAAAAACGATCTTTAGCCATGGACATATCCATCTTTGACGATTTCTACTTGAAAATAGAGATACACAGCAGTCGAAGGCTGATTTGTACTAACATGTTAGTACCACCTGTCTGTCTCAAACTTCATCACAAAATCAAAAGGATCATCACATTATAGTAACATATAATAATACCAAGGTCATATTCAAGGTAACTTAATTAGTCAAATTAAGCAAACAATTAGGTTATAAAACAATGAACACCTCCTTTGTTATATTGAATTTGACCTTGTGTAATACATCACATCTTTTTAAAGCATGCATATAAATTTTAAGTTTTGGCATTAGGATCGAGGTTTCATTCATACTTTAATACATTTTCCTGATGAATAAATATCAATAGGTACATAGGCTATTATGGACATATTATTATCCATCAATTAAGTGGCTGCCTGACCATAGACTGCTTAATTGTCTAAGTTCTGTCTCCCGTTGTACTACATGCAGTGTTGGGTAGAACACGGTGTTAAATATTATGCGCTCTAATGCTGGTGATGTTAAGATAGTTGCAAAATTTCGAAAAGACGAAAGCTTGCCTTTTGGAGTAATGCAAGTGTGTGCCAAATGCGTAGGTTTGTTATATGATGATGTAAATTGTGGTTCTGAAACACAAAAAACCGGAAACCTAAGAAACGTCCACCTACAGATGATAGCTTTTTGCAGCAAAAGTTTCGATGCACCAACCAGTTGATGTTTTTATGCACTATAGTAGTTGGGAGACCCACTTGAGCATGTGTATGTCTTTGACAGTGAGTCTGATCTGCTGGTTCCACAGCCCATGAGCCAATTAGTTATGCGGCATGAGCTTCACAATGACCATGTGTACGACTGCACAGATATATGTATAATCTGTATATGTTTGTTGAATGCACAGATGTGCACACAAGCTTCTGCATTCATCTTGATGTGGAAGAGAGAGCTGGTTGTTGTACTTTGTTTGTCTTCCTAGTGTCTCGTGATTGTTGTGTGGCTCTTCCTCTCAGTGCCGTAGGTTTGTCTGAGTTTGTGATTGTGGTATTTCCTGACCATACTCACTATTTCTGAATGCATTGGGTAGCAGTGGCGGCTGATAATGATATTTGCATCAATATATTCACTATAACAGCCCATGTACCCGTTTATATTTAGTTATCAGCAATATTTAGTCATCATTGATTAAAGTCTAAATGAAAACTCATGTTTCGTATATGACTAACTGCATGCATCAAAACGTCATCAAATACATATCATACTCATTCAAGACTTCAAGAAGTCGCAGAGTTTTACAAAAGGTCAAATTCAAGAGAACAAGGGCGTTGGTCATTCATTATTTTATAGCATTATAGTGTGATTGGTTTGACTTACTTGCCTTGATTATGACCTTATGTTATGATTATGTGATGAACTATTCGATTTTGTAATAAAGTTTGAGACAGACAATTGATACTTACATGATTTAAGGGCGATGTATGGGCAAACCAGCCTTTGACTCATTTCATTTTATTTTCTTAAAATATTCATTCGCGTAAAATGATATACATAATGTGTCCATGGCTAAAGGTTGTTGTTCTTCTTCATGCTTGATGACCCTTTGCCATTTGGCTTGCTGGTTTTGTCACATATTTGACAGAATTTTGACATTTACCTAAGAATTTCAATTTGAGGCTTAATTTACAGAATTTAAATGCGGTACTTCATTAAAGACAATTATTTTATACTTTGGTTTCCTACAGTCACATATTCAGATTTTACAGCTTCATTTACAACTTTCTACCTCGGTCTACATTTTCATAAATTTGGGACGCCATTTTGGATTTTCCAGGTAACAATATTCACTACAACTTGACAGTTTTACACAACCACACATTGCAGACCAAACCATGGCACTGTGAGGAAAATCACAGAACACTAACAGTAACAAGACATCAGCATTACAATTGAAGTTAAGCAACTATATAGCTGTCTTTTCCTAATCAAGATGATTGCAGAACTAGAAAAGACACTAAGTAGTGCATACCAAAGCAAAGACTAACCACAGAATTCACACAAACATTGGGAGCAACAAAAGCAATAAAGAACAGAACAAACACCTCAAAATGGACAGCAATCTAAGAAACTTAGAGGCTTAAATGCATTTAACTGGCGTCAACTCTTCGCCCTTTTATTCTGTTGTTATTAAAACACAACATTTGTAAGCTTCCTGTCTTTAAGAGGAAAAGATAGATGGTTGCTTTGCTATCATTTTCTTACAGATGTATTGTAAATATAAATGTTCTGTGGCTCTTCCTCACGGTGCCATGGGTTGGGCTGCAGTATGTGATTGTGGTATTTCCTGATCATACTCACTAACTTTTTTATGCAATGCATTATCACAGAGAAACAATCTAATCAAATTAACACACAATGACAAAATAAAGAAACTGGCCCACTAATCACAGATAGTCAGAACAAAAGAAAACCTTGAGCCAAGGTGGTCCCAGCCAAAGACAACCATCACTAATGAAAGCTCTGTCACTGTCTCTGAGGCCTGACCAACCATCATGCAATTAAAAAGGAATTCATAGCTATACACTCTTATTGAATTTTACAACAGGTATGCAGACTGTCGCATGATATCCACCCTACTTACTTATAACAATTAAATGTCTTTTTAAATGGGTCACCCAACAATTTTTTTGAATTTATAACTAAATCACCATAAAGTACCTGCTCCAGTATGCCCTGTTGCAGAATTGGTGCATTTAGAAATATGCTGACATATAATTCAGCAAGAAAATATTTAATGACCACATTTAAAATAAAATTGAAAACAAAAAACAAATGTTGACAAATAGTATTTTCTAATTATTTTGACATACACATGGTCTCCAGACGCCCTCTTAAAATCTCAGATATAAATATATTTGTTGTAGCTGAGCTTGTTATTGAACTATTTTTCCTATTTTAACTGGTAAAATAACAAAAGACAGCTGTGCAATTAGGTCTTTTCACCAGGTTTGATCTTGACCTTAAAATTGAAATAATATTCAAATTTATCATGAATCCATTTTGGACGCCATCTTGGATTTTCCAGGTAACAACATAAAATACGACCATTTCTTGGTAGTTTTATAAGTTCTATGGTATTAGAAATATGCTGATATATAATTCAGCATGTAATATTATAATGGCCACATTTTAAATGAAAAAACAACAACAAAAAACAAACAGTCAATTTGTTAAAAAAAAAAGTATTTTTCAATTATTTTGATAAGTCTCAAGAAGCCATATTGAAAATCTCCATGGAAATGCTAAAGAGTTTATTTTTCATTCAAAATGGTCAAATTCTATACATTGTAGTATACTTTGCTATACAATACTTCTTTTAAGTGAAATTTGTTGCAAAACCAAAGAGAAATTTCCAATAAGCCTTTTTCACTATTTTTTGTATTTGACCTTGAATTTGACCTTGACCTTGAAATTGTAACCATATTTATATATCACCAAAAAATTCAAATATACACTACAAAAAATATTAATTCGATGATTCAAGATAAATAATACTACAATGGCTACATTTTAAATTCAAATGGAAAAATGCAGTTTAAAGAAATTGTAGATCTGTTTTACGTTATTTTGATAAGGGGTCTCAAGACGCCATCTTGAAAATCTCCATGGAAATGCAACAACAATTAATTTTCATTTAATTTATTTATAGCCTATACATTCTAGTTTACTTTGTTAAATTACATTTCTTCCCATTTAAGTAAACTTTGATACAATAGCAAAAGATAGTTATGAAACTAGCCGTTTTTGCACTATTTTTCGTATTTGACCTTGAATTTGACCTTGACCTTGAAATTCAAACAATATTTAAATGTATCATTAAAAAGTTCAAACATACACTACAAATATAAATATCATAAATTTGATGAATTATGATACATGAAAAAAGTACAACCAATCATATACCACAACCCCTTGCATTTATTTCTGGCGGCCATCTTGGACGCCATCTTGGATTTCTCAGCTCGCACCAACAATGGCCACTGTATCCTGGCAGATTCATAAACTTCAGGGTATGACAATTATTTTGGTATATAACATTCAATGTAGTACTTTGGTCACCACCAACTCTTTGAAATAGGCCACTTATTTGGCCATAGTCACTCCACTATGACTGCAGATCCAGGGGTTGCGAGTTCGATCCCGGCCCGGTCCCATACTTTCGTGGAGATTTATTATGAAATAATTTCTACGGTCATTCTCCTCCCTTCCGCTGAATCATTCAAGAAGGGTTGTTGTCAGTTACAAGCGAAAGTATGTGCACAAAGTACTGATTAACTGCTTGTTCAAGCTTGCCCAGGAAAAAGTGTGGCTAGGTCAACTGACTGTCCCGCAATGACCTTAGCTGTTGACTTGGAACGTAAAGCAACAAACAAACAAACAAACAAACATGGTATTTTCACGTCAAAACATGTAATATATGCCACTGTTATATAAATTATCAGTTTTTACTATAGAAACTTGATGTGTTTCAATCGCTGAGAGTCGTACATTTCATCTAAATTTAACGTGTCGCAATGCGGCTGATCATTGACCAATCACTGGCCCTGGGCTTCATTCCCATTAATACACGGCAGCAGAGGGCTTCATTAATATTGCCATTTAAGCCTGGTGTGCTGGAAAGGAAGGTATATAACAATGATGGTATATCATTCTTTTCTGTATTAACATTTGCCAAGCCCTCGTGTGATAATGTGTTGCAACACATTATCACACTAGGGCTTGGCAAACGTTAATACACGGAAAAGAATGTTTATTCTCTTATTATATCACTCCAAGATGTGACGTATATATTATGATAAAAAATTTACCATCTCTACAGCTCTCGACATTGAGGAGACCAGATTCAAGACAGTTATCATCTGGAGTGCAGAAACCCTTGTTGGCTGCATTATGCTTAGAATCCAGGAAGACCTCAGCCGGTGCATTGAACCTATATAAGGGGATATCACTCAGTGTCACATCTTTTGTGTATGTCACGTAGATTGATCTAAAGAGAAATCAATCAACCATCAATTAAATAACATGTAGCGTTTTCAGAGGAAAACTATGTCACGGAATCAGCAAGTATGCTTACTGCTCTTTATTGTGTCACAATGATACAAGCAGAAATCCATCAAATATTTCAAGGGAGAGCATGCACAAACACAATTTTGATCAAAGTTTGAAATTATAAAGTGCTGTGGTTACCTTGAATATAAGGTTAAGGTTATCAAATCTAATTAATTCATTTCTGTCCTGTGCAAGTTTGTTGGAGACAACCCCATTGTTTCAGATGACAGGGCTCAGAAAAGGCTGATTTTAAAGGGTGTTTTAAGGATGGTGACCTTGAAAATGAGGTGATCTTGAAAATTAGGTCAAGGTCGTCCAAAATCATATCAACTCTTCATTTTGCCACAATGATACAATACATTAAGTTTAGCTAGAATCCATTGTTCAATCAAGAGATATACAAAACCCCATTTTGGCCAGGATTTGCGATTTCAAAGTGCTGGTGTGACCTTGAAAATAAGGTCAAGGTCACCTAAATCTAGTCAACTCTTAACCCTCTCCTAACCATATATCTATGCAAGGTTGTTTAAATTGAACCACTGGTTTCAGAAGATGCACAGAAACCCTATTTTGGACATTTCATAGTGCAGGTGTGAACTTGAAAAATTAGGTCAAGGTCACCAAAATATTAACAACTCTTACCTCCTCCCATCAATGACTCTTTGCAAGTTTGATCAAAATCCATCCACTAGTTCAGAAGATAACACACCAAAAAAATATTGGGGAAATTTCAAAGTGCAGCTCTAACCTTGAAAATGAGGTCAAGGTCACTAAATTCTAATCAACTCATCCCCCCTTGCCAACAATGTATCTGTGGGAGTTTGGTCAAAATCCATCATCTGGTTTGGAAGATAGCACACGGAAAAGAAGCTACGCAGACGCCGACAGGATACGCACCAAAAACAATACCTCTCCCTTCCCTTCGGTTGGGAGGACATAATTAAATTTATATACCGTATAGGTATTTGACCTAATAGGTGTATTGGCACATAATGCTTTCAGAATTCTCTATCCTTTTTTAATCAGTGTAGATCCAGATCAGCTGGCTTCTGATGAAGCCAGCTGATCAGTATCCACAATGTTTTTCTTCCACATGATGAAACTGCATCAAAAATGGCATACATTGTAGTATCACTAGATTGACTGAAAACCCAATGTAATATAGTGTAAATAAGGCCAAATAAAAAAAAAACTGTGTTTAGGATAACCCTACCCTATCTAAATTTACTGGTGAAACCTAGAGAATTTTTTTCAGTTTTTTTGGAAAAATTTAATTTTATGCATTTTGAACGCCTTTCAAAATGCATAAAATTATATTTTTTCCAGAAAAAAAAATAAAAAAAAATATATATATATGTGGCTACCCTACCTAACATTTTCAGACCCCTTACCCGAAACACACTTATCTTTTTTTATTTGGCCTAACCCATAAACATGATAAAGTACTCTACCAGTGTGTGCTTATCGGAGCATGTGGCCTTTTTAGGTCAAATAAGGAAGATCTGTGCAGAGTGATGCAGTGCCTGTCATCATCCTTATAGTTTACTCCGCCTCTTCCTGTGCTTCACAGCCAATCAGTCTGCACAGAAATTTAATTTTTGGCCAACTTAATCACATATTTTGTCAATATTTGTAATATCTATTAGGTAAATTATTAAGTCATTCCGTGAAGTGGTCATTGTGACCATTTCTAAAGGCGCAGTCATGAAAAAAGAGGAGATAACTATAAGTAGCTCATAGATCATATACATATTTCAATTATAATGGAATTAAGTCGTTCACTCGCTGTGCTTGTTCCCACTTCATTCCTTTCTAATTGTAATATATGATCTTTAAACTATACTTACTGTTTGCCCTGTTGAACCAAGATGTGTCCTCTTTTGAATACGATGTATATTCAGATCAGCTGATTTCTCTAAAGCCAAATGATTAGAAATTTAGCCTATGAATCTGTGGTCATAAAAAGATTCAGGTATGTTCACTAGAGAATAATGGAAATTAAACCATTTCATGGTTATTTCCTTGGCTTGCCATAATTGCAAACAATATTGACCCAGATCAGACTTCTCCCTAAGGATAGTGTTTGCATTCATGGTTAATGTATTCTGGGGTGCACTTGAACATATGCAGCGGAAATAATAAGCAAATGGTATTCTCAGATCAATAATATTGGCAAGATAAGGTTTAATATATACAGCAGGGCAATTTCTAATCAGGCATGATATGAGAAACTCTGTATACCAATTAAAACTCTATGTACCACCATTTCAAACTCAATGTAGTAGAATGTACCAATTAAAACACAACAAAACCAACAATATGAGAGTGTGCCAAGTTGAGACTCAGATTTTCTCGCACACCAGATGGGGATTTCCTTGTTTTTACTCATGTGAGATAATTCTATCTCACATAACCGTACCAGTCCGTGGGAAAGAAAAAAACCCGAACAGCCGTGCATCAGCCACATGTCGATCCATGACGTCGTTGTTATGTTATAATGTCACCATGACATATCTCAGCGTATTAAGGATTTTCTGCTTTTTCATGTTTTTCCAATATAAAATGAGGTATTTAGTGGTGAGCAAAAAAAGAATCCATTATTCGTGTGAGGATGGGATAGAAAAATCTGTCCCTCGTTATCACTGTTTGTCATCACTCGGCAAGCCTCGTTATGCCAAACGGTGATCCTTGGGACATATATTTCTATCCAACCCTCACACACATGATGGACTCTTATAAGCCTGCGCATCTGCCCAGTCTGATTAGTGTTCACTGTGTGCTTATTGGGTAACAAAGGATCAGAGCTTTCTTCATGTTGACAGCGAAGACTCTGATCACACTGAGCTGCAATAGGGAAAGTCTGGCACAATTCGAGAATCAAATCAAGCCTCTGATGAACGTAAGGCGCAGTATGCGTAGTACTATGTACGAAAAAGCTCCCTTTTGTTCCCGGGTATTGGCATAAGGAAAATTAGTTCTGTAGCATGTGGGTTCAGCCCTATAAAAATCCATTTTTCTGATTACCCGAAAAGTTTGGTCAGCAGATTAAATGAAGTTTATGTATTTTTTCAATAAATATCGCTTTAGTGACAAGTGCGGATCCAGAGGGGGGGACAGGGGGTCCGGACCCCCCTTGAAAATCACAAGTTATATGGGTTTCTTTAGGGAATAAGCAATTGGACCCCCCCCCCCCTGGAAAAAGTAGGACCCCCCTCCTCGAAAATGTTGGACCCGTCTGGAACCTTGAAAAATGATAGTTTTCTTTGAAATTAACCATTTGACCAGTAAAAGAAGCTGAGGACTAAAAAAGAAAAAAAAAACAAAAACAAAAAACAATGTTGTCAAAGCTTTTTTTGTCAGATTGACCTGGACCCCCCCTGGCGAAAATTCCTGGATCCGCGCATGAGCGATATTTTATTGAAAAAAAAAACATAAACTTCATTTATAGCCATTTGTTTTGTTGCAATCACCCTTGTAATTGTAATGGTATGGTTTCTGTGATGTCAGCGTCACCTTATGTAACATCAGCGCCACGTTATCAAAGTAGATCTTGATGTACATCCGAGGTCTGATTCCACGGAATTGGCCAAGGCAGTTCCAATTGACTGAGCTGATGCCAAGGCTGATCTGAGTCTACTGGTGACTCACAGCCATATTGTTAGTTTTCTCATGTACCCAGGGACCTAGCTACGTATACGCAAAAATGCAATTGCGTACACATTTGGACCAAAAATATGGGAAGATTCTATCACAATTCTGATGGATTCTTGATGTTATATGTCAAATTGTGTGCATAGAACCAATATTAATCTTTGACAGAATTTGTGATGATGTTGGTATCACCCTTTGGTTTGAATTACTCTTTGATGATTTGTCACCAATTAGCGCAAAGTGAATGAGGGCCTGATCAAACACATTTTTTAATAATCTACCATTACCAAGAGGGTATTTATCTTGGTAAACAGCACAGACCCTGATGAGACGCCACAGCTTATGTGGCGTCTCATCTTGGTCTATACTGTTTGTATATGTTGCTTTTTCGCATGCACTCAGCCTGCTCCACAAGTGCATACTTTCAATTTTAGACTAGCTTCGCCCCTGGTACAGGCCTTTAGTTAAGAGTGCGTACCTGAAAAATAATTTTCTTATTTCTCAACCAAAACATATGTTGTGGGTACTCAAAAGAACCGTCTCATTGAGACGGGTCTTTTGAACACCCAAAACATATGCTAAAATGATTGGTAAGAAAAAATTTACAATTTTATGCTGACATTTTTTTGTATCTAAACCTATGCTGGTAGCAGTTCAATTATCTGTTCTCCAGTTTCATTTACCTGCATAAGTCAGAAGAGAAAAGATACAAGACATTGGACCTCTTCATAAAAGGAGGGTAGATTGTTCCATCTGAAAAAGAACTTGTAAATAAAGTTGCTACAAAATAGTAAGTGAGTATGATCAGGAAATACCACAAGCACAAACTGCAGATAAACCCATGGCACTGCAAGGAAGAGCCACACAACCATCACGAGAAAAACAACTAGCTCTCTTCCCCATCAAGGTAATTGCAAAACTAGAATGGACAAAAAGTAATGTACAACAAAACATACATAAATTAAGACTCCCACAACGGGAGTAACAATCAACAATGAATCATCAACAACAGAACCACAACCTTAGAACGGACAGCAGCCTAAGCCACAGGTAATCTTAAATGCATTTTACTGGTACCAAATCTTTGCCCTAGATTTTGCTGTTGTTGAAGTACACAAAAAATATTCAGCTCGCATGGAGGCCTTCTAACTATTACAATTTATCATCATGGTGAAACACTCTAATCAAATTAACACGCTATGATGAAACAAAGAAAAGGGCTTACAACTCAGAGATAGTCTGAGCTAAAGAAAACCTCAAGTTGAGCCACGGTGGGCACAAGTTTGGCACAGGCAAAAAATAAATATTTGTCATTACTATTTCCGAAATCCTAAACTTCAGAGTTCAACTCCTAAAACGTGCAGTATGCCAATAAAATAAGAATACATGTTCAAGGTATTGTGTCTAGTTGATGGTTCAATGTCTTTTTATTCAAAGCATACACCACAGAAGCTATTATAATCAACCCAATTCAGTATTCAGGGATTTTACTTCCTGTCTGGTTGGGGCCAGGGGCCTGTTGCAATTGGGGAAAAAAGCATTTGCACCATCAAAGTTGGGAAAACTTGATGCAGTCTAAAAGAACTGGACCGCAATTTTATATGGATTAAAAACCATGGATATAAGAAATTAGCAGTGTAAAGATGTAACATATTTGTTGCTTTAATTGCCCTTCATAAAAACTCATGAAAATTTGTATAAAAATAAGAATGTTTTCATTCACATTTTTATTCAAATTTTCATGCATCTGTAATTTTGCTATTTTTGTTCGGATTTTCATGAAATTTTCATAAGAAATTGGGAATGATTACACCATTTTGGGAAATTTTTGCTCATTTTTTTAAATTGTGAAAGGGCCCCAAATCAGGCCTAGGAAAACCCCTGGTATTTTAAAGTTAACATTCTATATCTTACTTGATAGGAGCATCAATCAAAGAGTAATATTTCCATCCTAGGAAAACAATTTATAATGTTTCAAAAGTTACTGGTCCGACAAAGAAGCCATTACGCCTTTTTTCCAGTGGTTAATGTGGTTTCTTAACCTATCTTAACCCTTTTTAGCTTCTTGAAATGTTCATGGGTGAAAGTTCAAAATTTCCAAAATCCTGAACTTTCGAAATTTCTATCTTGAAACTTGCAGTATGCCCACTAAATATCCATAATTTCAAGATTAAATGGTCAATTGTCCTTAGACAGACTGAAAATAAATCAGAGAAGCTAATATAATCCCCTTTATTCAGCATTTTGAGGATGACTTTCTTTCATCCTCAAAATCCTGAATTCAGGAATAATCCTGAAAACTTTCACCCATGAATGCTCCATCTGGCTTGATAAACTACAGTTTGGATCAAGGATAGAGGAATTTTCAAAATAATCTGGAAAATTGATCCTTCAGAAATAGAGAGAACCTACAAAATCTGAAAACAGCAGACTCTGCTTCATTGACTCTGTACATGAGAAAGGAAAAGCAGCAGTTTTCATGCATCAACTTGAGCGGTATTCCACTTTATGTCAGATCCCGAGGTTATAAAACTTTTTTCATGCTCAACTCACCTGAGCATAAAATTTCGACTGCTCATTATTATCCTAATATGCTGAAAAACACTGATTTTTTTTTATTTTAAACTCTCAGATATTGTATTTATCCTGCTAATAAATGTTAACATGCCAACAATTGTTGGCATTTTAACATTTATGAGCAGGATAAATTTTGTGCTCAGTTGAGTTGAGCATGAAAAAAGTTTTATAACTTCGAGGCAAGAAGAAACCGATTCAGTACGAAAAATCACCGATCCCACTCTTCCAATGCACACTAATACACTATCCTAAAAATAACACACAAAAGCGGCTTCTCATCGCATATAAACTCTCAACATCAGAAACTCAAGTCTGAAATGTTATTCATTACATCACACAGAGTTCCTGATTTTGCAAAGGAAAAAAATGTGACATACATCTTTTTGTCATCATTTTTTCTCTTTTTTTTCAGTTTAATGAAAAACAAGAATTGCTAATAAACAGTATAATCAGGGGATTTTCTGCCTTTCTCTAGAGGCAGAATTTCCGCCCATTCCCAATCAAAAACAGCCACTTTTTTTCCAGTTCCATGTCTGCTTTTCCCAATTAAGAAAAGTAAAAAAAAATTTTTGTTTACTTTTCTTTTAGAGACCACTACTACTTATGAGAAAAAAATGACCCATATCAGAATGATACTTAAACACTTGTGCTTGGCATAAAACAATCTAAAATAAATTGATTTTTACGATAAATTTTGCTCCAAATTAATGTTTTGTGTCAATTTTTTTTCCAAATTTTGACATTAAGTCGATCATTTTTTCCCAATTTTGGCCAGGGGCCTTTTCTCAAAATTGCTGGATAAAGCCCTGGCTGATAAACAGTATGTAACAGATCATATATTCAGCAGGACAATAATTGAATCTTACCAGTTCCATTCACCATGTTACAAATATCTGTGGTCCAATATGGAAGTAGTCTGTAAGTAATGAAGAAAAGACAATTACACAGGTTTAGATAAACAAAATTTTAGAGCGTAAAATTGTAAATATTTTCTTACCCATCAGTTTTAACATATGTTTTGGGTGCTCAAAAGAGCCGTCTCATTGAGACGGTTCTTTTAAGTACCAAAAACGTATGTTTTGGTTGAGAAATAAGAAAAATATTTTTTAGGGTATGCACTCTTCACTAAAGGCCAGGCCCTGAGGTTATAAAACTTTTTTCATGCTCAACTCAACTGAGCACGAAATTTCAACTGCTCATCAAAACTAAAATACCAACAAAAAAAGAAGTTTCTTGCATTAAGTTTCTCAGATGTATTTATCATGCTAATAAATGTTAAAATGCCAACAACTGTTCAATTTTAACATTTATGAGCAGGATAAATTCCGTGCTCAGCTGAGTTTAAGTATGAAAAAAGTTTTATAACCTCAGGGCCTGATTTATAAGTATGGATTAAAGATTGGCTTTTCCTATTCAAATCCATTCTAAACTATTAAAAACTGAGTTGCTATTTTAATGCAAACCAACTTCAAATTTTTTAACCCTTAAAGCGCCAAGAAAAAAATGCATCTGAAAAATGACATCTGCTGAAGTCCTCTGCTGCAAATAATTGCATAACATTACTGACAAATCTAAGCATAGAAGCAAACAGGGTGGACCCAGATCAGACTGCTCCTATAAGAGCAGTCTGATCTGGGTCCACACTGTTTGTCATAGAGGCTTCTTAAACATTTCAGCAGAAGAGAAAAGCAGACGACTTTTGTTGCGGTTGACGCTTTAAGGGTTAAGTATAATTTGGACTCCAAAAAAAAAATATTATGCTACTTACACTTGTGGTAAACTTGTTCAAGGTTTCAATTTAATTCATTTAAAACTGTAAGAATAGTTAGCAACACAAGTTGCAAATGTTAAAAGTGGCAGTATACAAAGTATGTCTAAGTTCAAGGACAAATAACTTATGAAAACCTCAATCAAGCTGGACAAAAATAGTAATTGCATACCTTATAACATGGTGATGACTTGTACCATGTACTAGGTTTTGTTTTGATTCCTTGAACATTAAAACAGTAGCATGCAACACAAGTTTTTCACTTAAATGTATGTTCATCTTCTTGCTTTACAAGTGTTCTTGAGTCTCCCCCTCTTGGTGCCATAAGCTGGTCTCACAGGTCCAGATAAACAAAATATTTGAGCGCTACGTACAATTGTGTATATTTTCTTATCCCCAAGTTTTAACATATGTTTTGGGTGCTCAAAAGAACCGTTGCATTTAGACAGTTCTTTTGAGTACCCACAACATATGTTTTGGTTGAGAAATAAGAAAATTAAATTTTATTACACATCCTTTTCTAGGGCCTGTGGTCAGCAATTGTGGCATTCTCTGGTCATATTCACTAGTTTTTCTGGGACACAGTTTAATAATATATAGAGGATCTTACATGAGTGCTCATGTTTTATTGAATTTATTAAATGAGTTGAGGAAAAAGAGATAAAATGCGAGGCTTGCCGAGAATTCTATTTCGCAACAAGTTTAATAAATTCAATAATACAGGAGCATGAATGTTCGATTCTGTTTATCACATGACATTAAAATTACTTAAAAATCACATTTTTTGGCTTGAAAACGTCAAGATTTTGCCACTTTTACAACACATTAAATGTTGTTACTAAATCTGTAAACCACTTTTAGTTTAACGATTTTATTGCATGGCGTTATATCACTCCTAGATGCGACATCATGTGATAAAATCAATTAAACTTACTTCATATGATTCCAGTTGTCTATCACTCCAAACCTGCTGGTATCTTTAGTTCCAGTGTAGATATTATACCAGCCATCATCAGAATTGTTGGCCTGTCAAAATATTTACAAATATGTTTACGACCTCTAATGTACATGCATGATATGCTAATTCTTTGAGTTTTGTTTATTTTGATTCTTTACGTCCCAGTCAACAATTTTTCTGCTATGTCTGGACAGGTCTTCCTGGGTTGAACCAATTCTAAGCAATGGATAAAGTGTCTTGCTCAAGGACACAACACAGTGACTCCATCAGCAGTGAGTTTGTTTGATTTGATTCTTTATGTCCAATCAACAATCTTTCTGCTATATAGGGACAGGTCTTCCTGGGTTGAACCAGTACTAAGCTAGGATTAATGTGTCTTGCTCATGGACACAACGCAGTGACGCCGGTGAGGCTCCAACCCGCAGCCCTTTGGTCTCGAGTCAAGCTCTCTACCACTGAGCCACTGCACTCTCTCCACCAGCAGTGAGATTTGAACTAGCAACCCTTTGATCCCCAGTCTAACACTCTATCAACTGAGCAACTGCACCCCACAAGAGACCCAATCGACCAACCCAGAACTGGTTTAAGGAGCTTATTAAATTCTCTTCTAAATTACATAAAAACTTCTGATGCTGTGTTTAGACAAATAATACATTTTTTTTTATTTGATACAATTTTATGTTGCTGGTTTGCGAGATCAGAACTTTCGGAACGACCCTCGTATTGTGGTCTTAAGTATCTATGATAATCTTATGTACAGTAAAACCTGTGTAAAACAGCCACTCAAAAATAGACAAAACAAAGATCTTTACGACAAATGGTAGCTTAATGAAGGCCTAAAGTATTGCAGAATGCTCCCCTTTGAGCATTCTGCAATACTTTTGATCTGCATTAAGCAATAATAAGTCTTGAAAACCAATTTCTTTTTTCTTTTTTTAGAGTGGCTGTTTTCCACAGGTTTTACTGTATCTGAAATTCATAACTGATCTGAAAAGTAATTGAAAGTAATTGTTAATTACTCCCATATCTAAAAGAGCTGCTGTAGCACAGTATAGCTCATCTGTATAATACATTGTCTCTAAACATTTACATTAAAACAGAAACCCAATGGAGCAAAGGAATTTCAAATTCCATTTACTTAACCTCTGGTCTTTGAGTACAGATGAAAAATTTACACCAGGACCTGCCATGGTGCTTTATATTTGTGTAGGATCAATTATTGTCATTTTAAATGCTACACCACAGAGTTTTTTTTGGGCCCATTTTGGTGACCGATATTGAGTCATGTTCCCAATGGCAAAAAGTATGTTTTTTCCCAATTTCAAGCAGAAATTTCCCTATTCAAGGAACAAAAAAAAATCACCATTTTGTGACCTCTTTACTGCACTGTGCTACAGCAGATTGTACATTTTCATTCAAAATGTTGAAATATGCTTATTAGTAAAACAAAATATTTGATTTACTTTGTTCAATTTGATTACATTATATGGTGCTAGTTTTTCTCAATTTTGTATAAAATGATGCAAAAATTCCCAAATCTGGGGGTTGGGTCATGTTCCCAAAGCGGGGAAAAAAACCCTGCACCAGTATATTAAAGAAATAGATACTTTAAATATTCAAAGGGCTATAACTCCAAAAGAAGATAAACCATATTTACAGTTCTTGTTTTCTGTACCCTGGGTTGATGTTGAAAAAATATTGTGTAAATTTTAATGAAGATATCTCAAAAGATTCTTGAGTTACAAAGCTGGACATAAAAAATTAAAATTTAACTCCAGTGCCGACACAGATACTGTGGAGACTGTTTTATACCACCTTTAGCATGAAATAGCTCGTGATGTGCAAGTTCTAGACTGATGTGGGTGGTATAAAATAGTTATACCATGTTTGTCCACCTGTACATAAGATAATTCACTCGCTAAAGCTTGTGGATTATCTCCACGTACAGGGGGACAACTCATGGTATAACTATTACATAACTCTCCTAGTTCATCCTACAAACAGGCTAAAACGAGCAGCGATATGTGATTTCCAAAAATGTGGCATTTTGACAAGTGTAGACTCAGACAAGTCTGTGCAGCCTCCTTTTAATTTTAGAAACTCCAAATGATGCTCGGTCTGTAGCTTAACAGTCATAGAATATTCAAGCGACTAGCAAAGGCTCTGATTAGACTGTGCGTTTGCGCAGGCTGATCTGAGGCTTTGCTGATCGCACATACCACATTGTCGGAAATCTGATGTCACAGCTCAAATGTGAATGTCAGCCAACTTACTGTGGAGAAAATGCCAAAGTCCTCACTAAGGCTGACATTGAAGTGAAACTTGTGTAACAGGTCAATAAACTTGGCAATTAGGGGTTCCTTGTAGCCCCATATCAGATCCTTAACACTGAGGTTCACAAACAGGTCTTCTTTGGCCCACTCCAGCAAAGCTTCAACAAACTCTTGGATGAAGGAGAATTCTCGCTTAACAATATTGGCTACTGTCTGAAAAGAAAATGTCCAAAATTATGAATTTGCTCTGATCCCAAGGTTATAAAACTTTTTAATGCTCAACTTAACTGAGCATGAAATTTCAAAGATTTTGCCATCACTGCCATGGCCGCTATTACATAATTTGTTTGTTTGTTTGTTTTGTTGCTTTACGTCCCAAGTCAACAGCTATGGTCATTGCGGGACGGTCAGTTCACTTAACCACACTTTTTCCTGGGCAGGCTTGAACAAGCGGTTAACCAGTAATACTGCACGTACTTTCGCTTGTAACTGACAACAACCCTTCTTGAATGAATCAGCGGAAGGGAGGAGAATGACCGTAGAAATCATTTCATGATCAATCTCCACAAAAGTATGGGACCGGACAGGGATAGAACTCGCGACCCCTGGATCTGCAGACAGACAGGCATCTGTAGCCAGACACGTTACCGACTGCGCTACGCGGTCCCACACTATTACATAATGTTACTAATTTAACCACTAGTGGTTATTGATTTTAATACATGTATATGGTGCTATATCACATCCTAGTCCCAGATGTGATATCTCTCTCAAAACTCTGTGGACTATGATATGATGCTACACTTGGGTCTTGGGGGCACAATATCTCGATTGATCTCCATTGTTTACCAATGTACCAGCTTTTTCTGTTTCCATCTAACAAGCCAGCGATATAGCAATTAAAAAACTTCTAGAACACATAAACCATAACACAAAAATATTTTTTAGACAAGCAGTTGCAAGTTACACAAGAGAATTTGCCCAAATAAGTTGTCGCCAACCCAGAAAATTTGCTCATAGAAGTTGTCACCAACTAACGTTTCCTACCAACCAAAGTGATCTAAGAGACAGGCTTTAAAGCTGCATAGTCTGTAACTTTGAACATTTTTCAAAAATTTTCTTTTCTTTTTAAATCATTTGTAAAAAAAGAATTCAGTTATGTTTTCACAATAAATATGTTCAGTACAGCTGAAAACTGCATGGAAAAGTGAATTATCTTATAAAAACAGGTGTTTTTTCTCTTGTAAGTAATTATTTGCGTCCATCCAATAATTCTAGACTGTTGATTTTTAACATAAATGCTCTTGTTTTGATTGAGATAATTTGTTAAGATTTACGAAAATGGTAAAATCTTTACGTGAATTTGAGTATTTTTACTGTATTCTTAAAAAGTAGAAACTTTACTTCAAAAATTAAAAGATCAAAAGTTACATACCATGCAGCTTTAAGTTCAGAGTGCGTACCAAAAAATTAATTTTCTTATTTCTCAACAAAAAAACAAGTATGTTGTGGGTACTCAAAGGAACCGTCTCAATGAGACGGTTCTTTTGAGCACCCAAAACATATGTTCAAAATGATGGATTAGAAAATATTTACTATTTTACGCTCAAAAATTTTGTTAATCTTAACCTATGAAGAGACAAAGTGACAACTTGGACACTGATGGTAACACTGCATATCAAGTGGGTACCACAGGTTTAGATAAACAAACATTTTCAGCAAAAATTGTAAATATTTTCTTACCCATCAATTTTAAAATATGTTTTGGGTGCTCAAAAGAACCGTCTCATTGAGACGGTTCTTTTGAGCACCCACAACATATGTTTTGGTTGAGAAATAAGAAAATTAAATTTTCGTTACCCACTCTTATCTGGAGTCCTTGGAGTACTTGTGCACTTTTACTGAAGCCCCCAGATAAAAACAGTATATTTTATCAATAGTATGATAACATATTGATAAATTACATAAAATTAAGCAGGCCTCCAGATAAACAAATATTGGGGCGTAAAAGTGTTTATAATTCCTTGTCACTCAGTTTAAACATTTGTTTTGGGTGCTCAAAAGAAACGTCTCATTGAGACGGTTCTTTTGAGTACCCACAACATATGTTTTGGTTGAGAAGTAAGAAAATTAATTTTTGATTACTGACTCTTATCTGGAGGCCTGACTAAGTTCAAATGAGGACATAACTAGCTAAGACATTCACTGATCAAATGTTTTAACCTTTACAGAGACACTAAAAATTTCATAGAGGACGACACTCAAGCCAGTGACGGATCCAGAGGGGGCTTGGGTTCCTCCCAGCTCCCTGTTTTTAAATATCCTATGAAAAAGAAATAATTTGGTCTCAGTGAGGTCAAATTATTTAATTTTCATGGGATATTTAAGATAAATGAGATCAAATTAGCAAAGCAAACCTCCCCCCTCCCACACTCACACCTTTATACATATGAACCCCCTTTCCAGAAATCCTGGATCCGCCCCTGCAAGCCTAATTACCCAATCCCCAAACCCACAATTTAATAACACTTTCCTTGCAAGCAGCCACTTTTGTCGTCTGCTCATAACCTTTGCAAATTTGGACCCAGATCATAACCGACATAACTTCGGTCCTGATCTGGACACAAACCGTTTGACACTCATATATTTTTCTTGGGAGATTATTTTTTAAAAAGTCAGCAGATGACAACAAAAGCATGAAAAAATTACACAGCATGCAATGTATTCATCATAGTGATCTACTGCTCAGCCTAAACCAGGCCCTAAGGTTATAAAACTTGAGTACAGTCTTAAACTCAAAATAAAGCGCAATGATTGGCTGCTTGCGGACAGGTGTTCAAACACTTTTTGAGATATCATTCCAACAAGATTGTTATTTCATTTCAATCACAGGGGCCTCACTCAAGAATGGGAGATAACTCAGACAGGTCAGCTATATTTTAGGTTCAAATAGGGTAGGTTGTACCTACCATCACAGGAATAACTCAAGAATGGAGATAACTCAGACAGGTCAGCTATATTTTAGGTTCAAATAGGGTATGTTGTACCTACCATCACAGGAATAATTCAAGAATGAGAGATAACTCAGACAGGTCAGTGATATTTTAGGTTCAAATAGGGTAGATTGTACCTACCATCACAGGAATAACTCAAGAATGGAGATAACTCAGACAGGTCAGCTATATTTTAGGTTCAAATAGGATATGTTGTACCTACCATCATTGGAATATTGGCTGTCCAGAATCTGTCTGTCTCAGGGCCCACAGACATCTCTCTTACAAATTTAAACCATCTTATCTCACGGTACGTGACAGTACTGTTGTTGTCATGGAATGTGATGTTGACTTTCTTCCGGTGTTCACTGTAAAAGAAACTTGTTTCATTGCCTTTCTTAAACTTTATCCTTGTTAGCAGCAACTTTTTTCATCTGCTGATATCCTTTGCAAACAGTTTGGAATCAGATCAGGACCAATAAAAAGTTGGTCCTGATCTGGATCCAAACTGTGTGACACTCTGGTGGTTTTCCTGAAAGAATATTTTGAAATAAGTCAGCAGAACACAACAAAAGCATGAATAAATACCCAGTATGCAAAGAGTTAATTCTCCATGAGCAGAGGACACATTTTTTGCTATATCCAACTAATGGTTGTTTGGGCAAATACCATGCAGTATGGCTTGATAAATCATGTGAACTCTTGCTGACAGATGTTTCACATGCATGAGTGAAAGTTCAAAATTTCCAAAATCCTGAACTTTCGAAACTCCAATCTTAAAACTTGCAGTATGTCGAATAAATATTCACAATTTTAAGTTTAAATGGTCAAATGTCCTTAGACAGACTGTAAATAAATCAGAGAAACTAATATGATCTCCCTAATTCAGCATTTTGAGGCTGACTTTCTGTTGAAAGTCAGCCTCATAATCCTGAATTCAGGAATAAGGCCGGAATTTTTTTATTAGTTGATTTACAGGAAAAAAATTTCAGATTTAGAGTCGGAAGGGGGGGGGGGGGGGGGGGGGGGACGAAAAAAAAAAGCTCTGAAAATGATCAGTCGATAATAAAAAAATAAAAAAAGATATTTTTTTCTTTAATTTATTTCAATATCTCGAGAACAAACAGTAAAACTAGTAAGATGTAAAACCAACAGTCAGTATTCAGTTTTAACAGTGTCACTCTATTAAAAAAAACAGACAAAATGGCAATCCTTGTAGATCCTAACCATAATGCTTCTCTAGGAGAAGTCTGATTGGGATCTACAGTGTTTGCAGGTGCAAATCCTGAAAACTTTCACCCATGCACATGATATATCAAGCCTTTTTATTAAAAAAAAATTAAACTATTAGCATTATTGCAACACCATACAGTTAGAAATATTAAGTAACATAACTCTTGCAATACTGATCTTTCAGCCCTCTTTTCCATATCTAACATGCAATGTCTAATGGTTAAGGTAGGTTGCAAATTTGATTCAAATCGGACAAAAGCTATTTAAGTTATTCAACAAAAATCTTTTATGTTGATGGAAATACAGGTTGAAAACAGTATACCCCCTTACAGGGGTATAATTACATGCAGAGTGGGCGCTTTATTGGTTTTAAAATAAACAAACATCATTACCAATCACTTTAACAGGTACATGAATGTAGTTCATAGGGCCAGTTAAGCAAAAAAAATCTGCATAAAATTGCGATTATTTTCTTATCCATCGGTTTAAACATGTGTTTTGGGTGCTCAAAAGAACCCTCTCTGTGAAACGGTTCTTTTGAGCACCCACAACATGTGTTTTGTCAAAGGGGTCCAACTTTGACGTTGGTTTTTTTTGTTGTTTTTTAGTTTATAAGGCGAAGGATGATCTAAATACCACTATAAGCAGGCCATCATTGGCCTGCCAGCGAAACGCCATTTTAATGGTGGCCCAACAGTGATTGTGGTTTTCAGGGGATCCGGGCCAGTATTGCTAAGAAACCCTGTATTTTTGTGATTTTTCAGGGGGGGGGGGGGGTCCGGACCCCCTGTCCCCACCCCCCTCTGGATCCACGCATTGAGAAATAAGAAAATAATTTCCAGTTACAAATGTTGGCACTCTTTATCTGGGGGCCTGATGGTTTGCACTAACCTATATGTATAAGGTCCACTCTGTACAATGCTGGGTTTTTCTGTACCTTCTTGGACTTCCTCCCGGTTAGTCAAGTTCCACATCCAAATTTGGAAGAAAATGGGGACTGGATTCTTCACCCAATTTTTGTATGTTTCACTTGAGTTGAGATTCACTTGCTGTAAGAGATTAATGAATAATTCATTGGCCCAGATAAGTAAACAGAGCTCTAGATAAATGTGTGTAAATGCAAATTAATTTATTTCTAAATCAAAATATATGTTATGGGTACTTAAAAGAACTGGCTCAATGAGACAGCGAAACTCATGTTTAAACTGCTGGATAAGAAAATAATTTTGTGCTAAAAAATTTGGCTTAACCCATCTAAGCTGAATGGAATTTCCAGCTCTTATCAATAGGTCCAGTCCATTTCTGTTTTAAGGGTTGTTAGGTGGCATTTTTTCTTTTTATTCAAATTTCAAACTGAACATTCTGTGAACAAACAGTGGAGAGCCTGATCAGATGCCACATTCTGCATCATCTGATCTGGTTCTGCAGTTTGCTGATGTCCCATAAAAAGGATGCTTGGTTTAAAATGGTTAATATGATAATATCTGGACCTTTGAGCTATCATTTTCAGCATAAATTTATGATTATTTTCCTATCCATCCCTCTAAACATGACTTTTTCCACATAATGATGACCATCTTATGCATGGCTAGATCAAGAGAGGGGGGGGGGGGGGGGGGGGGGGGGGGGGGCGGGACAGAGTGGGAAGTACCGACAACGTTTTTTTTCTAGCCATCAACATTTTTCACATAGGGGGTTGTACGGACCTCCCTCGAGAAAGCTTCTTGAGGGGGTCCATTACAGAATTTCCAAGGTTACACATGTCAATTTGTGATTTTCCAGGGAGTCCAGATCCCCTGTCCCCCTTGGATCCGCCCATGTAAACAGGGTGGAGCGAGAAACTTTCTGACATTATTCAAACACTTAACTTGTTCGTATACCCGTGGGGGGACTCTGATATTTTATAGATACTATATGCAAAATAAATTTAGCAATTGTTTTGTATAGGTGAGCCCATCCACATCAGATTTCAAGGTTTATTTTTTGTCATGAAGATGCAAGTGTTGATCATCTGACAAGAAAAATTTGCTGACATTTCCCTGACATTTCAGCAAATATCCATTTTCCCTGGCACAACATAAACTCCCTGACAATTCCCTGACCTTGAAAAAATTAAAATATCCCTGACATGTATGAACCCTGGATTGTGCGGTGAAGGCATCCGTGTTGTTCCATCCAAAATCGCCACCCTTTTGACCTCATTTATCCACTTTTTCCGTCAGAATCTCAGATATTGTCATTTGTTCAGAAATTAACAAAAGCTTATTTTGGAGTATTTCTCATCAAACATCCTATGGCAGAACAACTGATTTGGCATAATTATTTGGGTGTCAAAACATTAGGGTTAACATTTCACTGACTATCAAAACACATTCATTTTCTGAGTGCCCCGAGTGAGAAAGAGCTTTCACATCATTTGTCCAACAACACCTTTGTTATTTTTCATCAGTTTGTGACCCTTATTATAAATACGATATTTTAACCTCAGAAAAAGTTCAACGCAAAGGTGCCCATTTTATTACTGGCATTTATTCATATACAGAAAGTGTAACATCAATGCTTGATGATCTCCATTGGCCCCCACTACAGCACAGAAGAAAATTTAAACGTCTTGTAACCTTCTATAAAGTAAGCAATAACCTGACACCAGTCCATATTCCAGATTCTGTGGCTACCTCCTCCAACAACACAAGAACCAACAATCTAAGCTACATAGAGCTTCATACTAATCATGAACAGTGCAAAAATAGCTTCCTGCCTCTGATAATTAGAGAATGGAACGCCCTACCACCAGACCTAGTGCATGCGGCATCTGCAGATAAGTTCGCTGCTCGTCTGCAGAATCACACATTCTAGACAGGACAACCACATGTTTTTAGCTGTAAATACAGAGCTTTTAAAGGGGACGGCAGCCCTGATGATCGCTATGTTTTATTTGAAAGATCTTATTAAACCATCAATTTTGATACCAGTTTCATCTTAATTGGTTGAAAAATGTGGAAGTTGTGGGCGTTTGAATATTAGCAAATGGACTGTAATGGATGCGGCCATATTGTAGGCTTAGTGACGTCACTCAGCCTAATTAAATATGCGTAATCAAAATAAAAGACAAACCAATGGATTATTTGCATTAATATTTAACGAAACATTTTCCTTATGTATAAAGCTGCATATCTGCTGAAGTGATAACTGAAAATTAAGGAGTTGAAAAAATTCTGAAAACTAATTAAATATTCAAAATGTTGGCCATATTGAATTCTTGATATGCTCATAACTTGCCCATTTTGCAACCGATTTTGATGATACTTGTATCAAAGTTCATGGTTCATAGAATTCTTTCTGATAAAACATACTTCATTAGGGTTGCTGTCCCCTTTAACCATGTTGATGATGTCACTTGCCCGTGATGCTGATGCACTGGGCAGTATTAAAGTAGAAGTGTCGTGTTTTGACAACCATAGCGCTGTTGTCTCTGTTTAGGTCACATGAGTTTGTCGATCCTGTGACTGATGATGTATGGTTTGGACTCGTCTGTTGTAAAGCTGGACTGGCCCCTGTGGGGTCACCTACACCAACAGTGAACTTTAAACCAACTATCTCATTTGTTGTCTATTGACAAAATTATGTGTCATGCCGAATCTGCATTCTTCGGCAAACAACCTCTGTTTGAGGGCAACGGTCGCCTACGCATTACTTGGCACCCAAACATAAACTTTAAACCATTAATCTCGGTTGTTCAACAACTTGTCTGTTGACAAACTTATACTCAAACCCTTCTTTATCGCGGCATTTGCATATCACATGAATTTTCGGGTACAACGCCACCTAGCGTTTGTTTACATCCAACATATTGGAGGGAGATCTTCAATCTTTAACTCCAGCAAAAAATAAAATAAAAGTCGCGCATTTTGGGCATTCATATCTGTAAACTTACAATTACCATGCAGAAATCATTATTTTGAAAAATAACGGCTACCCCTTCCCATGAAATCCCCGCAGTAAGACCTCTAAAATCCGTTGGTTTATTATTTTGGCAGCCATTATCTGTCGTTTAGATGTCAGGGGTGATTCCAGCCCATTTTAGGTCACGTTACCTCCTTCATTCGAAAATTTCCCAAGGCGCAAAGTATGGAACGCATTTAGCGTATTAAAACGCATTGTATAGTGAAGTTCATTTTCGCGAAAAATACCAACATTTCAGAAACTCAATAAGGCCCAATAAAAAAATATTCCAATAACGAAACCTTTGCAGCGTAAATTCCATGCAATATAAACATAGTGACGTGCTGAATAGGTCAAATTCTACTTATTTCAAGAGCATCTAGCTGTTTAAACAATAGCGTGTATCCTCCAGCAAGCACTTTGCAATTATGAAAAAAAAAAATGTAAAATACGTTAGTTGTATTTCCGGTCAGAGTTTATTATGTTTCAGTTCGCTACAAATGTTTCAAAATCGATTTCTGGCGAGTAACATATGTAGTTAAATAGTTGTAAAAAAATCTAGATGATACGGCTTTCCATACTTTGATATTTTTATTTCAAGTGAATGACGCGATAAAGGAGTCGCCATTGCCACCTGGGAAGAAAGCAACATGACCGCACACAAGCGGAAATTTTAAAATGCTGACAAATTATCAGCAATCTTAATCATTATAGGGCTTCAAAGAAAGGATTTATAAAGCTGCTAAGGTAGAATTAATTTCACTGGTTAAATTTGTGTGTTTGCCTTGTCCCGTTAACAAATAAGTGCCGCGATAAAGGAGGAGTCCATCATTATGGCGTCGGGCCCGATTCGGTAAGTTTACGGACCCTTTACCTCTGTTATTTCATTGTGAATAATGTTGTTGGAGACTGGGATAAATATAAGCCCTGCTGTCAGCAAAACTACTCCGATCACGACCGCTGCAATAGCACAGCAACAACCCTTTTTCATGTTTCCGTCCCAAATTCTGTTTCTGTGAACTTTCACTTTGACCGGAAGTCGTCTTGTGATCATGACAGTTCACCGACAAGATAATTCACCGACACGTTTTTGAAATTGTTCAAAGACAGTTCACCGACACGTTTGAAGACAGTTCACCAACACATCTGCTTTATACTAACTGATCTATGGCCGGAAAATAACAGTGTTAATTTTGAAGAATATCACTTGTGCTTTGAAGTAAAAAGGAGATACATTTGGTAGGGTACCTAGATTTACCGGAAGGACCCGAATTACGGGAAAGACAGCCGAATTACGGGAAAGACCAAAGAATAATAGGGAAACGTTGATGGATGATTATTGACTAATCAATAAATTTATTTTGTTGTTTATAATTTGATAGGAAGGGGAGTGCGCATGCGACAGTGAATGGGGGTCCTGTTTTTCCTGGGACAATTTTAGGATATTTTGGACTTATGAAACACTTTTTGGCTGAGTTTTTACTATTTTCTAAAATTTTATATATTATTCTTGCTTTGTAGGTTGTCAATTTCCAAATAATTTGTTTAATTCAGTAATTTTTCACGTGGACTAAATTCGCGCCAATTTTTGACTTCCCATTTCTGGTCTATTTATCAACATGAAAAATGGCTGACTGAACATCCGGTAAGAAAAAAAACAACACAAAATCTATTCGCATTTAGGTTCTAGCTCATTGGTAAGTTGTCCTTTGCATTTGAGATCTCAAATTATTGTTACGCTTGACCCAAGACCCCTCTACACATCAAAATTTGGAATCAAAACTCCATTATAGCTGGAAAACGAGTCATTTTAAGTTTGACATAATGATGATGGTTGGATGTTTGCTATTTGCAGCACGTCTAGTAAGTTTTTGGCAAAGCAGTGGTGTACACCCAATTGATATTCATGTCGACTATTTTCCTGTGTATTCGACATCAACTTTGATCACAGCAAATCAGATGAATCTTTGTTCAAACATCCCCCACTTGTGTACAGTATATATCCTAAACAAACTTTAAGCAACTCGTTTTAAGGATTTTCATGGCTCCAATCGTTTGACCTACTTATATTTATTTGTTATCCTGTGTGGCAATCCCTGGGACATCGAATTAAATCCAGGTCCAGACTCCTGTAATGGCTTTTCACATTTCCCATGTGGGGTATGTGATGCCGATGTTGGATGGGAGGACCGGGGGATTTGTTGCGATACTTGCAATATCTGGCTCAGGGCATGTCCTCAACTATGTATAGTATCCTGAATAAATCATTGGGTAAAAATATCGTATGGGAATGCATGAAATGTGGAATGCCAAACTTTTCCACATCATTATTTGATACTACAGCTTCTCTAGAAACCCACAATAGATTTGATTCTTTATCTTCACTGTCCGACCCTGAAAGTCTGATACAAGATATAATTGGCCCCCACTGCAGCTTAATCCCCTATAGTACAGGGGCCTATGGAAGCTAAAGGGAAGGCAACCAAGGCTGCCTTAAACCATCCCCTCAGAATTTTGGTTATGAATTGTCTGTCAATAAAGAACAAGAAGGCTAAACTTCATACAATTATCGACTCAGCAAAACCAGACATCATCTTGGGCAATGAGTCCTGGTTAACCCCTGATATCAAAAACTCAGAAATTTTTCCAAAGTCTTTTGATGCAGTTCGGAAAGACAGAGCAAGTGATGCCCATGGTGGTGTCTTTATTGCTTTCAAGCGTGACTTGCTCTGTACTGAAACTCCAGAACTGGACACCAACTGTGAAATTATTTGGTGTAAGATGAACATTATTGGATGCAGGACTTTGTACCTTGGTTCTTTTCATCAGCCCCCTGACAAGATTGATAATGATTACCTTGAGGAGTTTAATTCATTCTTATCTCGGGTTATGTCTAACAGAAATGCATATGTTCTGGTTGGAGGAGATTTTAATTGCGTTGATATAGAGTGGAGTCACATGAAAGTACCTCAGCGGGTACAAAAAAGACAGTCTCAGCAACAACTTTTGGACATTATAGGGGAGCACTGTCTTACTCAAGTCGTAGATATACCAATGCGCAATGATAAAACTCTTGACCTGCTCTTTAAGAATTGCCCATCTCCTGGGAATAGAGTTAAGGGGATAACCCCGATCGGCAAAGCTGATCACGACATTGTGTATGTAGAATATGACAGTAATGCTAAAAGGATAAAACAGGCATCAAGAAAGATCTTTCTCTATAAACGTGCAGATATGGTCGGACTTAAAGACCACATGACCCAATTTAAGGACGCGTACCTTTCTGAAGACCACAGTCACATGGCAGTTAATGACATGTGGGTAAATTCAAAACAGGCTTTGTTGAGGCTGTTGAAAGGTTTATCCCATCAAAAATGACCAAAACAAAATACTCTGTGCCATGGATCGATTTAACGATCAAACGGCTTGTAAAGAAAAGAAATAAGCTTGGGTCAGGTGTGGTACTTGATTGTATCGATTCCTGATCTTTGCACCATTACTTACTTTTACTTACCTTCGTGATCGTAAATCCAAGGACCCTGATGTCAAGATTCATTATAAACGGTTCAGAGCACATGTACAGAAGGTATTGAGAGATGCCTATTGGAAAAACGTTTCCAATATATTCACGTTTGAGAACGACAGCTCAGATCCCTATACTCCTAAGCCTGAAAAGATAAAAAAAAGTTTCGGTCATTTGTCAAATCTCTTAAAAAAGACACGTTTGGGATCGCATCACTCAGAGAAAACGGAATTTTTAAGACAGATACAAAGGAAAAAGCCAATATATGAAATAGGCAGTTTCAATCAGCCTTCACGCGCTAAGGCGAATCTGACCCGCCCTCTAAAGGGGCTAGTCCATTCTCCCCCATCGGTGACATAACAGTTGACCCGAAAGGGGTGGTCAAACTGTTGGACTGACTAAATGTACATGAAGCACCTGGCCCGGATTGGACTGATTGCCAGAGTGCTTAAAGAGTTTAGCAATGAGATCTCTCCAATATTGATTGGCACTTATCTTTAATGAGTCCTTAGCTCGGGGTGATGTACCAGATGAGTGGCGACAAGCTAATGTTTCTCCGGTCTTTAAAAAAGGTGAAAAATATGATGCTGCCAATTACAGACCGATGTCACTCACATGTATCTGCTGCAAAAACCTAGAGCATATATTAGTCAGGAACATCTACACTCTCTTATCCTTAGATAGCATACTTGCTGACTGTCAGCATGGTTTCCGAAGTCAGAGGTCCTGCGAGACCCAGTTGGTCCAGTTTGTGCACGATATCATCAGCGACCTGAATGGCGCTGTGAATCGTGGACACAAGTAGACAGATTTGCTCATAATGGATTTCGCAAAGGCCTTTGATAAGGTACCACACAGGAGGCTTTTACACAAATTGAACTTTTATGGGATAAGAGGGTCCACCCACAAGTGGATCAACTCATGGCTCTCTGGGCGCACTCAACAAGTAGTATTAGATGGTCAAGCCTCAGATCCAGCCCTGGTGTTATCAGGTGTACCCCAAGGATCAGTTTTAGGACCGATCCTGTTCCTTATCTTTATAAACGACCTGCCGGATAACATCAGGTCTTCTGTTCGCCTGTTCGCTGACGACTGCGTCCTGTACAGAAACATACATTCAATTCAGGACTGTTTTATCCTGCAGGAAGACCTCACTAGCTTAGGACAATGGGAAGCCGATTGGCAAATGAAGTTCAATGTTGCCAAATGTCACTGAATGAGAGTGACTCGGCATCAGCATAACAAACAGATTCTCTTCGATTACCCCCTTCACAACCAAACTTTGGAAAACGTTCAGTCAGAAAAATACCTTGGCATAACCATCTCTGATAATATGGATTGGGGTCAACACATTTCAGAAATTTCTTCCAAAGCAACTAAGACACTTGGTTTCCTTCGCAGGAATTTGGCTTTTGCACCTCGGAGTACTAAGGAAGTTGCATACAAAATTTTTGTTCGGCCTTAACTAGAGTATGCAGCACCCATTTCGAGCCCTTACTCAAAACTCCAGATTAATCAGGTAGAGAAAGTTCAGAGGACAGCAGCCCGTTGGACCCGCAGGAGATGGTGTAACACAAGTAGTGTCGGCGAGATGCTTGATGAGCTTGAGTGGCCATCTGTTGAGGCTCGTAGGGATCGGTCCTCCCTGCTTCTCTTTCATAAGATACATTCTGGTGCTGTGTCTATAGAAAAAGACAAGTACCTGACCCCTGCTCGCAATTTGAAATCTACCAGGTCATCACGCAGTGCCCAATATTGTAGATACCAGACATACAGTGATGCCCTGAAGAACTCTTTTTTCCCCCGGACTATTCCACAGTGGAATAGGCTTTCTCCTTCGGTGGCCAATTCCCAGACTGCTGAGGAGTTTAGGGCACTCCTCATTTAGTTAAAAAACACAGCCGAAAGACTTTTTGATTGTGCCAGTAGTATAAGAAAGAAAGAAAAATATATATTTCTTTTTCTATATAGTGGATATTACAGAAAATGGACATTACAGAATAAAAATCTTAAAAGTTTATTTCAAAAATCAAATAATCATATTTTAGTAAATACTTGGAATACTAGATAACTTTGAAAAATATATGAAATGTAAACAATTCACATACTGGTATGTCCACATTGACTAATCATTTACATTGATTGGGTTGTTAGTTCTTGGTGTTAACAAGGGTCCTTTAATTAGGCGGATTGATTCCCCCTTATTGACACGTTGATTGGGATTATTAGTTATCAGTAGGGGTTAACAAGGGTACTTTAAATGGGCCTAATCCAATTAATCATTTCTTTTAATAAACAAGATTCGAAGATTAGTTTAAACATGTTTTATTGCCAAAATATTTACAGCAATGGGGTTGGGTCACAAGTTCTCACAACATTAGTTCCAACCCTTCCCCTACATTCTATATATACACAATAACTTATAAACATGGCTATATATACAAACGCATATGTTAACTTAACAAGTTGTAATCAAATCAAAACAGATAGTAACATAAACAAGACTATATCAGAATAATTAAGTAATTAAATAAATAAATAAATAAGCAAATAAATATAAAGAAATAATAAATAAATGAATAAATAAATAAAATAAATAAATAAGTAAATAAATAAATAAATAAATTTAAAATATATATGAAAGAAGAAAAAATCGAACATCAGAATAATAGATAAATAAATAAGTAAGTAATTAATATTGGATAATTAAAAGAAAAACAAAAACAAAAATAATAAATAAATAGTACGACTGCCAGGAACCCCTTCAACTTGGGAATAGAACAAATTGGCTATAAGTATACTTATTAATATACAAAATATGTTTCAAGGAAACTTCAAGCAAAGAGTCAACTGGTTTTAAAACGCTTAGTAGCATGTATATATCTGTGGACAGCTCTGAACAAGACTATATTGTTTTCCATATTCAAATTAAAATTACCACATAGAATCATATCAATACTTAACGGTTGGAAAACTCTAACTGTGTCATTAAAACGCTGCCTTTCGATTGTAAACTTTCTACAATGAAAGAAGTAGTGGATGGCATCCTCTATCATGCCGCACAAATCACATAAAGGATTATCACAGAGATGGTTTCTAAAAAGGTCATTATTTAGGTTGCTGCAATTATTTTGAAGTCGTGCATGCAATATAGAAATATATCTATTTCCTATTGTAATGTATAAATTATAAAAAGGGCCATTATTCACTAATCATTGTACCCCATCCAGACCCTCATATATGTACCTTGTCACGAGAAATCTGGCTTGGGTGCATTTACTAACAGGAGTGGACCAGAATGCACTGGAATACCTCCATAACCGGAATGGACCTCAAAATTACCACTAAAATACATGTTTTAAGTGTACTTGACAAGAAATTTTGGTTAAGTCTCAGACTAGACTGCCAGCTTATGTGCTAAAGTGTGTGCATGCTGGAGTGTACATCTTGATAAGATTGCTCATATGAGCATCACAGTTGCCATTTGATCAGACTTGTTTTTGCAGAATGTGCATCTTCAATATTAACTGACACATTTTAAATGGGTACACATCAACCATATAACAAACAAATATTGATCTTTATTAGCGAGACATTTGATAAAATAAACAGATTTCAGGGAAGCGAGACAAGAGTCGTGGAAATACCAGTGATTGGACAGGTCATTTTGTCAATTGAAGTGCTTTCCGATTATTCCTGGCTATTTCCCATAGCCATCGATATACACCAATGTCTCGACGATGTCATCGCATCTAAGTCCCCAATGGCTGTGCCTGTTGTCTGTCCTGCAGCAGTGGCACTTTCATCGCTACATTTGCCATTTTTGTTATTCCCTATACGTGTTTGTTTGGTTGGTAGGTTTGTGGTTTATTGTCCCAGTCAATAGCTATGGTCATGTTGAGACGGTCAGTTAATCTAACCACACTTTCTCTGGGCAAGCTTAGACTGTACTCAGTTCACATACGTTTGTTTGTTTGTAACTGACAACATCCTTTCTTGAATCAGTGAAATGAGGAGAATGACCATAGAAAATATTTCATGATCAATCTCCATGAAAGTATGAGTCTTGGCTGGAATCGAACTGACGACCACTTTATCAGCAATCTGACTCGCTACTGACTGTCCATATACCACATGAGTGTGATGGCTACATGTTTAGCACTGGTCTAGAGACGTACTGCTTTTAAAGGTGTCCTTTTTAACTTGGCAATAATCCCATCGAGGACGAAAGAGATTATTGCTCTGCTAATAAGTGTGTGTGTTTTATTAGTGCACATGTTCTTTTGTCTCTCCCATGTTATACCATGCGTTGCATGGTCTGTGATTTGTGATTGTGGAAATCTCAGGTCAAATTCACTTTTTAATTGTCCATAATTCATCTCTTAAAATTATATTGATGTTACTTTTAGGTCCAAATAATCAGTTCGGCCTAAAATATTATTGCGGTCGGTCATGGCTGGCCGCTTATATAAACTTCAATCAAAACATACATCAAATTCAGGTTTTGACCAAACCTTTATGCCGTGCTCAGGCTATATTTTATTCGCTGACGAACAATGAGTGGGGTACCAAATATCATGGGTTGACCTACAGCGCGAAGTAAACTGTCCGTGAAATCTGTAGGGTTACTATAGCGCGAGGTAAGCTCCTTTGCGAATTTAATTTTCACAAAGAAGGCGTCAATTTGCCCTGCCGCTTTTATAAACGCAATAAGTATTAGCTTTTCAAAAAAGCTGGCGAAAGTAAAACGTCCCAAAGTCAAAACGTCATTGATTGGCAAAGAGTGCGAGCGAACTTCACATCAGTAAACGTACCTATACGATTGTCATCCACATCTGATCACATAGAATTACAATGAATTCAGGCACTGTCTCAAGACGGTCATGACAAACAGGTTTTATGCCCCAAAGGGAGGCATATAGTAATCAAACTGCCTGTCCTTAGTGTCCTAAGTGTTTGAGTATTCATATCATAACCGGAGTATACCTCCTATATTATTTTAGGTAGAAATGCCAAAACTCGTGTCTTAATGCATTTAAGGTCATGGGGCGTCACGCACCTTTACCACTGCCATCAAATCTAGAAAAATCGTGTTAGTAGCATAAATCCAAGGAATCCCAAATTTGGTTTGTGAACACATCTTGGGGGTCACGGAGTCTGTACATATACAGTTAAGCGACCACTGTGGCCTTGATTTTCTGGCATCAGTTTTAAGAAAAATGTGCTGTCTAGTGTTGTCAAATGATTTTCCATAAATGTGTCGCATGCTAGATACATTACCATAACATACCATGCATAAGCCGGGTGCTTCAAAAGATCAAGCAACATCCTCGCTTGAAGCATGTGTTAAATGGTAACAAATCACAGTTCAGATGTTAATAATCAGAGCTTAGAATCTACATGTAAAAGCTCTAGAAGTTCAAAATGGAAGCATGCAGTGGGCAAGAATACATACAATGATAGGGCTAAACGACCGCCAGCTTTTTTGAAAAGCTAATACTTGTACAAATTAACCTCATGGACAGAATAATAAACTGTACAAACAGATTACCTCCCTTACACAGATTTTAACGACCAAATCCGTGTGGTTTGTAGCTGTAATGCCAAACACATAACTAAATCTGCTACTTTAAGGTACAAATAATCAGTTCAGTTCAGAATAGTATATGGATTGACTCCATAAACAGAATAATAAGCTGTAGGAAAAGATAGAACACTATAGCACTTAACGCAGAAGGCCATTCTTAGTCTGCAAACTGAAAACTGCCCGTAGATTCCATAATACTGTAAAATCTTCTTAAAATCAATGTCATTTACACTGTCATTTAACACACTGACGTTTGTTTTCACTGCTGCCTGGCAGATAAAAATAGATCTCGGAAAACTGACTCAAGAGGTAGCATGATTTATTCTGTATATTTCACAGGCCAAATGTTTTGAATTAAGAATTTGTTCATTTTATGAGAACAGGCAATTCTTTTGCACATCTCATAGGAGTTTCAGACACTTGAAAAGCATTTGTTGAAATTATCTTTTTTTCAGTGTGCACTACAAACATCTGAACAGACTAAATTTATAAATACAAAGTACAGAAAGAAACGCAAACTTTACATACTATTTGATATCTAGAGTCATTTCAAAGATAAGCATTTCAAACTTGCAGGATACTTAGTTAAACTGTCGCTTATTAGTTTACACAATATTTTATTGAAATATTCTACATTCATGCAATATATACATTGTCAATGGATACAGGATTTGACAGTAAGCTAAAAGTTTATATGGAAGTCATTTCCCGTACTTATTAGTAGCTTGAATTCGATATTGTTTCTGGCACGATAACATCGTGTTTTCTGTCGACCTGCAAGGGTACTCGTGAAAGAGAACGTCACAGACACAATATGTAAAGTGAACTTCTTGTATCCTTTGATTTACAGACTTCCTATGTTGAAACGATATTTTATCATGTTCCCATCGTTCCTCTGATATCCTTATAAAGTTTGTGAGTCACATTGTTTGATTCTGCAAGTACGACGAAATCATTGAAAATAATATAGCCAAAGAATGGTCAACCTGGCATACTGGCAAAATTTGTGTTTTAAGGCAATAATTCTGTCAGTATCGCAGACTGACAATTATTTGGCTATCTTCTTTGCAATGCTTTTGTGAAGAATCTAACAGTGTGACTCAAAAACTTTACTATGATATCAGAGGAACAATGAAAAATGATACTAGAATACACAGTCGATGGGGCGCCATCGCAAATCCCCACGCTAAAGTTTTTGGCCCCCAGCACCCCCAAGTCCCACCTCTGGGGCATGACTCCAGCAACAGAATCAAAATTCTTTTCAATATATTTTCTTTTATTTGTGAGAACACGCACTAAGGTTGGCATAAAAATATTTAAAACTGACATGGTAACTGAAATTTCATGATATTTGACCTTTTGACCTCACCCCAAGGTCACCAGTTTGATCCTATGATGAAAATTTTACTTGCATTCTGTTCTGCTCGTCATCCACGTCGATTTGATTTGCCACATGACCATGTTTAAATAAAAACATTTTTGACCCCCTGGGCACCCCCAGTGCCCCTAAGTCCGACCCCTGGTACATGACCCAGGCGACAGAATGAAAATCCCGTCTGATATGTTTTGTATCTTTCATTTGTGAGAACACACACATTTTTGGTATAAAATCTTTGAAATTGACTTTGTAATTGAAATTAAATGATATTTGACCTTTTGACCCCTCCCAAGGGCCCCAGGGGACGGGCCAAAAAACTTTGCTGTTGCACGCCCCATTCATGTGAGTAACTCACACACCAAATTTGAATGAATTTCATCCAATGGTTTAGGAGGAGATAGCATAACGGACAGACGGACGGACAGACAGACAGACGGACGGACGGACGCGATTACAATATCCCCTTCGCTTTTTTTAAAAAAAAGCCTGGGGATAAGAGCATCTTTCCATATGTGTGAGGGCATAGGAAGTATGTAAATCAAAGGATATGAGAAATTCTCGTTTACTATTGAGTTTGTGACTTTATGCGTATTTTCACTAACTGACCACGACCGGCCGGGCTGGTGCTCAGCAAAGCCTCGTCCATCAAAACAGGATGTTACGCATACCAGTGGTTAGACAATGTTAACATGCATACGTTTAAAATATACCATGTGGTTCAAGAGTTATAAGCATTTCCATCAACTGGTAACGGACCGAGGGACAGACGGACTCACACACTGATTATAGTGCACACCTGCCGGACGTGCAACAGTTCTAAACCCAATCAAAGCTAATTTACAGCTATGGTTTCTCTTTACAGCCAGTGCTTATTATTAGCCTTCATGACGGCTCTGACGTCAGTTCTACATGAACATTACACAAGTTTTGATAAAAAATGAGTTTTTTTATTTCTCATTTATCAGAGGCCTAAAAATTATTCCAGAGGGTGATAATGTGTCCATACAGTGTGAATGACATCAATTTAAAGAATAGTTCGCAGTAATATGGAATCTAGGGCATTTTCCCTGTTTTGGTGGATGCGGACAACAATTGAGTCTATAAGTAGTGTTTTTGCTGTTCAGAATAGTTAAAAAATCTACATATCAAAGCTGAGCATACCTGTATTCATTTAAGCCACGTCGCGAGAAAACCTAATTTTGTTGCATTGCAGACCAGTCTTTGCATCCGCATTGTTCCTTTAACACTGAACAAAACTGGCTTTAATGCAAACTTTCAATGATATAGAAAGTCTCTGTAGATAAGAGGGGGGGGGGGGGGGGGGCAGGGGGTTCGGACCCCCACCCTGGAAAATCACAAAAAAATATAGGTTTCCTTAGCAATACTGATCCGGATCCCGCTTAAAAAACACAAAGCTACCATGTTGGGGCATCATCGGCACTCCAGCGAAATGCCATTTAAATGGCGTTTCGCTGGCGGGTCGATGATGGCCCGCTCATAGTGGTAATTGGATCATTCCTCCCCTCATCAAACTAAAAAAATGTCAAAGTTGGACCCCCTCTGACAAAACTTTCTATATCCGCACACATACCCATTGCAACCCTTCATGGAAAATAGAGATAACACAATCCTAAGACCAAGGAAGTTCGCCACGTTGAACCTATCCAAAAGTGTATCCGTATCTGATAACGTTTTCAATTTTCGAAAAAAAATAAGTTTCAGTTTTGAAGTGGAGTTTGGTCAGGAAAGAGAAACTAATTAAAGGAAAGCCACGTTCCCTTGAAAATTACTGATCTGAACACCAGTGTATTAACAATGATGAATTTGGTATTTTGTTTAGGAATAAGTCTACTTATAAATGGTGAGAATTGCAGTATACTTTGTTTTAAATTTTCGAAAAACAACAACAGCTATGTTTGGGTTGGTCTGGAGGGGGGATATAAGAAAGCGAATTTCTAGGCGACCATATTCTGTTTTGAACACTGGTGTAACGATGATGCATTTAATATTTTGCTTGGGAATAGGTTTTCTTATAAATGGTGAGATATGCAGTTTTAAATATTTATTATTTATTTTCATTTTACAGAGTGTCTTGCTATATGAACATTTCTCATGATTATTTCAACCCATTTATGAACGAGACAGCGGTAATGAGCTAAGATCCAAAATAAGAGATGCCGCTAAATGCAATATGTGGCATCTCATCAGGATCTACACTGTTCGATATCATAAAATGGATTAAATAACTACTCTCCCTTATGCTAAATAATAAACCAAGACCTTCTTTAGATAAAATATACGGATGGGTGGGTCCATTCAACATGAATGGCTAAATACAATGGGGTACATTCTAAAATGAAGTTTGCTAAATTTATTTTTATTGTTTTGACAAATATATGGATGTTGTAATTATAAAATACACATTGTCACTAACCACTTGTGCGAAGTCATGCTTTTTGTTTGAATCTTAGGGGGTTGTGTCTTTCAATATATCTGGTAATAGTTTAAAACATCTGCTTACTGGACATTTTGTGACAATTTAAGGAGTCTTTCTAGGCACAACGTGGTAGTATAGATCTGTAATCCGGACAAAAGTGGTCTGGAAAGTATATTAATGGACTAAAAAATCACATAGTCCTCCATTTATACGTCCAGTGATTAACCTTTAAAACGCCAGCAAAAAAAAACTCATCTGAAAATTCCATCTGCTTTTGTCGTCTGCTGCAGACTTTAACAAATTTAAGTATACAGACAAACAGTTTGGACCCAGATCGTACTGTTCTTATCTGGCCTGGGTCTACACTGCTTCTAAAACATTTCAGCAGACGACAAAAGCAGACGACTTTTTGTGATTGGCGCTTTAAGGGTTAGATAAATAATGTCCCATCCCCCATGCTCGCATGTTTGTAGGTGTGGTAGAGACGAGTGAATGCTGCGTCTCCTACTACGTCTCCTGTTGTTACGGGGATTAAAAAATATCTATATTAGCATGTTTGTAGGTGTGTTAGAGGCGAGTGAATGCTGCGTCTTCTACTACGTCTCCTGCTGCTGGCGGGGATTAAAAAATATCTATATTAGCATGTTTGTAGGTGTGTTAGAGCGAGTGAATGCTGCGTCTTCTACTACGTCTCCTGCTGCTGGCGGGGATTAAAAAATATCTATATTGTCATGTTTGTAGGTGTGGTAGAGGCGAGTGAATGCTGCGTCTCCTACTACGTCTCCTGATGTTGGCGGGGATTATAAACTATCTATATTGTCATGTTTGTAGGTGTGGTAGAGGCGAGTGAATGCTGCGTCTCCTACTACGTCTCCTGATGTTGGCGGGGATTATAAACTATCTATATTGACATGTTTGTAGGTGTGGTAGAGGCGAGTGAATGCTGCGTCACCTACTACGTCTCCTGATGTTGGCAGGGATTATAAACTATCTATATTGACATGTTTGTAGGTGTGGTAGAGGCGAGTGAATGCTGCGTCACCTACTACGTCTCCTGATGTTGGCAGGAATTATAAACTATCTATATTGACATGTTTGTAGGTGTGGTAGAGGCGAGTGAATGCTGCGTCTCCTACTACGTCTCCTGATGTTGGCAGGAATTATAAACTATCTATATTGACATGTTTGTAGGTGTGGTAGAGGCGAGTGAATGCTGCGTCTCCTACTACGTCTCCTGATGTTGCGGGGATTAAAAAATATCTATATTGGCATGTTTGTAGGTGTGTTAGAGGCGAGTGAATGCTGTAGACTTCGAGCTAAAAAAGGTCCTCCCCCCCTAGGGAATTTCGCAGACATATCCTATCTTGAAGAAAATTTCAAGCCGCATCTTTTAAGAGATGTTTGCACTCTGTGCTCCGGGGCGTTAGTCTCTGACAGCCTGTTACATATGTTACTCTAACAAACTAAGGAAAAAATCAAAATGAAAGTTTGAGCTACAGAAAGAAGACATTAAACCATCTAATTATTCAAATTTCTTATGTAGTTTGCAAGCTGGATGCCTAAGCTACATTAAAGCAGCATTTTTTAACAAAATTACAGCCTTCAATGGTGTTATATGCGTTACATAGATTAAATTTCCCTTTGAAAGTTGAAATCTTGACTAACATCATTCATTTTAAAGACGATTTGTGCATTTTTACAAGTGTTTTTAATCTTAGTTTACTAAAATACTCATTTGACTAATAGAAAAGACAAAGTTTGCTTTTCTATCTCAAAAACATTGTTTTATATGAGCTATTAAACAACCCTACTCCCAACTTTAAGTATCCAATTCTGGTATCTATTATTGAAGAAAAATATATGAAAATATTTGACGCTTGTGGATTCTTACATTTTTGGCGCTGTCTTTCTAATGCAATAAAGAATCATACATTTGCAAGTTTTACATCAGGATCAGAGCACTTTTTAAAGTATATAACATATGTTACTTGGCATAATGAATAAGCTAGGAAATTTTCTTGGAAGTAAGAGATGATATTTCAGAAAAATACCGTTTTTCACATGTTTTCCTATTAATCTCTAGCCTCTGGTGCCTTAGTCTTAGTAATTACAGTCATTGCTGATAACAAGCCCTTGGAATTGTGTTACCTATGTTATATATAACCTTTTTAATCACATATTTCCTAATGCCTATAATATTAAAATATATAGACATATAGATAGAAAATAATTGTTCTCTTTTAAATGACACAATTTAATAAATATTCCTATTAAATAAAATTATTCAAAAACAATCTTTATTCAAGTCACCCTCACAATGTCTATCATTGTGTCTGCTTCTATTGCAAAATAATCACCCATTTCATCACAACCAGTAGAATCATGGCATTGTATTAGGACCACAAACTGAGTACAACCCTGTTCCTCACCACTCCTTTGGGAATTGTGAAGACATATCCTACCTTAAAGAACAATTCAAGCTGCATCAAATAAGAGATGTTTGCACTTTATTAACTAGGAGGTTAGCCTGTAATGGTATGATACGTATGTTACCATATCAATTTACGAATAAATGAATTGACAGTCTGAGAAAGAGAAAGAAGACATAAAACTACCTATTTTTTTTTAATTATTCATGTAGTTTGCATGCTAAATACCTTTCACACATAAGAAAAGATTTTTTAACAAATATACAGCTTCCTATGGTTTTATATGTGTTACATTAATTAAGATTACTTTTTAAAATTGGTAATTGTGACAAACATCACTTATAAGCATTTCGTGTGATCCTCCTCTTTAGCCATCAAAAGACTTAATTTTCTTTGTATGTGTGGCCAGTGCCAGCGTCAAACAACTTGGCTCAGCCAAACTTGAATCATTAGCATTCTTCAAAAGCAGAAACAGCATGTCAGTGTCATGGGATCAAACACCTGATTAAATATAGGTTTAATGCCATTTCACATATATGCATACAATTGAGTATGACTCTGGTATACATGTATATCTCTTCCTGTGAAGTGGCAAGAGCAATCTAACTGCAGCTGCCTCTGCATCCGTGCTAGTCAAATGATAACTTTGCTCTGATTTTGCAAAATCTATGTCTCTACCGTGTACCTCTAAGAATACTTAAGATTTCTGACATTGGTCAAACAGAAATTTGATAGGCTGCTTTTTTGCATCATTTGCCATGGAACCTATCCAGTCCTTTGGTGCTTAAGTCCTCAGGTCTTAGATCAATAGTATTTTGCTGCGCCCAAAGAACTTTATAAGTTTTCTTTAGTTACAATGTTGAATCTTGATGGTTTTGGCAAACCATCTGAAACAATTTCTGTTACACCTTGAAAGTTATCTGGTATAAGAGAAAGAATATGAAGTTGGACATTGCCATCAATTATGTTTGCAGTTGGTTGTTTTTTTATGTCAGTACATTGAAGCATGTCTTAAAATAATGTAAAACCTATGATTTCTCAGTTTTTGCAGCCATATCATTAGCTGTTTCATTCAAAAAAAAGGAAAGTGGACTATAGGTAGAATGGAATAACCAGTAGTTCTATATTATGCTCTATGGAAGATTTATACAGAGTAAACAAGTTGATAAGGTGCCTCATGTCATGATCCATTGAAAACACTGAAATTGAAAACACTTGCCTCTGACTGTGTAATCAAAAAGGATGTCACGACAATGCCCTTGCTCATTTATTATGACGAGTTATATATGTTACATCCTTTAATAAGCGCTTTTATCTTAGAAACTTAGTGAATCATTGAATTGAAAGGGTCAAATTTGCGCTCGGTTCATCCTGCATTTCATTGCTTTACCTGCTGTTATACATCTAGTTTGTTTATCTGAAGGGAAAGAGTTACCTCGGTTTCAGCACTTCAGAAGTACTAAGACTTCAATAAGTTTTTGAATGCTTGGGGAAAGATAATAAGTGCACAGACATTATTAGATGAAAATATGTGGGTTGCATGTATGGAAAGGCTACATTTATAAAAGTTAACCAGCTAAGATATGATTCTCTATCACAGAAATATCAAGGTACATCAGTCCAGGTACTCATTGCTTTTAATGGCATAGTTTTTCTCCTTGTAAAGCTTTAGTCTTTCACCTACTTGCAGTCTCAGTATCACTTGAAACACATACTCATGAGGCCAACAATAAGGAATTCATATCAGTTTCCAAATGTTCCAAGCCATGAATGGCAAAATTGGAAAGTTGATAATGGCTCATCAATTTTGAGTGGGCTGGTTGTAAACTTGTATAACAGTAAATGATTGAAATATTGTGTGATGATTCTACTAGTTGCAAGGAGGCGTGTGATAGATAATGATTACTACAGAAGCAGACAACGACTAACGTTTAACATGAGTGTTAAATCGATGAGAAATAGTTTGGACCATTTCATTTATGGTATTTTCTTGTAAAAATGTAAAACTATCTTTTCTATTTGTGGCTCAATATTTAGCACTATATGCACAGTATTAGGAAATGTGTCCAAAAGGTCATTGATAACATCTGTAACACCAGTCCATGGGCTTGATAATCAGAAATGAATATAATTTCTAGTGTTTTGGCACCAAAGACTTATAAGTACACATTAAGTGTCCTGATCTTTAACTTAATGACATCTTGTAGATATATGAGCAAGACAGACTAAGAAAATGAAAAATATCCACACGCTGTAATCGCTTTCATGTGTTTTACTTAAACGGTTATAACAAAATTCACTTCTCTGTAAAACTGGGAGTAGGGCTGTGTATTAGCTCCTATAGGACAATATATTTAAGATAGAAAAGCAAACTTGGTTTTTCCTATTCATCAATTGAGTATATGTTTGTAAAATCTAATAAAACAGTTTGAAACCAAGTCATAATAGTTGTTTAACTACATGACGATAGCCACGATTATAGCTTTTAAATTATAATTAGGTTCATGTAACGCACTTAGCACCACAGTTAACCTATTAATGTTAAACAGCTTCCATATGTAGTAAAGACATCCAGTATAAAGACTACAAGAATGTCGATTTATTAGATAATTTTAATGTCTTCTTTTGGTAGCTCAAACATTCAACTTTCTTATTCTCAAATTGATATAGTAACATATGTAACAAGCTGTTACAGGCTAACGCCCCAACTTACAGAGTGCAAACATTTCTTATTAAATGCACCTTGAATGGCTACATAAGATGTAATTTTTCTGCAGAATTCCAAAGGGGATTAGGATGGAGCAGGCCCTTACTCAGCTTGATGTCAAAATACTGTTTGATGATTTTACTTATAAGCTAACATATGTAACGCTCTCTGATCTTTAAAAATTGATGACAACTAGCAGATCTATCAGTCTTTATCATAGGAGCCAGTTTAAAATCCCTAAACAATGTAAGATATCCAACAGCTTCGAGTTTTTTTTACAATTTTAGCTCAAACTTTCAAACTACATTTCCTTTATTTGATATAGTAACGCATGTAACACGCTGTTTCAGACTAACGCCCCAACATAGGGAGTGCAAACATCCCTTATTCGATGCAGCTTGAGTTGTACTATGAGAAAGAATATGTCTGCAAAATTCCCTCGAGGAGATTAAAACATTTTTAGGCATATCTTACGTAAAGACAATGAGCTTGCCCATTTATTACATCAGGAAACATATGTTACAGCCTCTGATATTAAAAATTTTGTAACAAACTTAAAGTTTTATGAGTCTTTTCATATAAGCAAATAAATTCCAAACAATGAAACACATTCATCAACTGCAAATATTTTTTAACTATTTTTACTTTAGTTTTAATACCAAACATTTCACCTTAAAACTGGGTAGGGGTAGGGTTGTTTAATTGCTTATTTCAGAAAAAATATTTAAGCTAGGGAAACAAACTTTAATTTTTCTGTTAGCCATTTGCATAAGCTAGTCAGACATGGTTAAAAACATTTTGCAAAACACACAGAGAGATTGTGAATGTAAATGATGTTAGCCACACTTGCAAATTTTAATGGGTTATCTGATTTATGTAACGCATATGACACCTTAGGAAGCCGCAATTTTGTTCAAATGGCTGTCATACGTAGTTAAGATATCCAGTATGCAGACTATATGAATAATTTTTAAAAATAAATATATTAATGTCTTTAATTTGTAGCCCAAACTTTCAATTTACTTTTTCTTAGTTTGATTAAGTAACGTATGTTACAGGCTCTTACAGACTAACGCCCCGGAGCACAGAGTGCAAACATCTCTTAAAAGACTCGGCTTTCAATTCTCTACCAGATAGGATATGTCTGCGAAATTCCCTAGGGGGGGGGGGGAGCAAACCCATTCTCAGCCATCCGTCTACTGCGTCTCCTACTACGTCTCCTATTGTTGGCGGGGATTATAAACTATATCTATATTGGCATGTTTGTAGGTGTGTTAGAGCGAGTGAATGCTGCGTCTCCTACTACGTCTCCTGTTGTTGGCGGGGATTATAAACTATCTATATTGACATGTTTGTAGGTGTGGTAGAGGCGAGTGAATGCTGCGTCTCCTACTGTTGGCGGGAATTATAAAATATATTTATTGGCATGTTTGTAGGAGTGGTAGAGGCGAGTGAATGCTGCGTCTCCTACAATTGGCGAGAATTATAAAATACAATGTATATTTATTAGCATGTTTGTAGGTGCGGTAGAGGCGAGTGAATGCTGCGTCTCCTACTACGATGTAGACGGCGACTACCACCCTTACCAGTGGTGCGACAACTACTGCTGTGGTAGTTCTCTATTAGGACTCACGTGTTGTGACAGCAGTTTTCTACAAGCTCCAGTAGAATACAGGGAGGATTTCTGTGAGCTTTGGTGGGGACATCATGTGTAAGTATTTCGCATGACTTTATGAATAATTTGTCACGAGAAAAGCCCTTTCTTGGCCGAATATCAATGACCAAAGGCATGCATCGTTATGGGACATAGTGGAGATGATAATTTCCTACTCACACCCTGGAACGCATTTTTTAAAACAAAATTTCGTTTCCGATCGCCAAAAACTAAGTTTTCGATCGCAAAATATTAATCGAAATCGTTATATTTTCGATCGAAAACGCTGTTTTGGCTATAGGAAACGCAGTTTTGATATAAATCAGTACGTCCACGGTCAACGCCTACCCCGGGTGTGCTAATTCCCTCAACACTGTCCCTTTAACAAAAATAACGTTTTTTTTTTTTTTTAGAAAATTCGCACTTTGGATAACAGCTGGCTTTTTTAGAAAATTAGATTACTCACTTTTGCACTTTGGATAACACTATTAACAGCGAGCTCGGGCAAATATATTATAATACAGCAATGTATCAATCAAGGCTAACCAAAGAGAGCGTTTACCTTAATACGATTAGTAGATTTTGTTAATGAAACTGAAAGTAGACACGCAACATTTTACTCAGAAGTATAATGACAGCATACAATAAATAAATAAACGAGTACAAACTTGCCGCAAAAAGCAGCAAAAATGATGCACGGCGAAAACACACATCTAAACCAATTCTCGCCTACTTTTTCTTTCACTTCGTTTCGGCTAACCGTTTCAGCAATTAGTTTTTACCATTTTTGCATTAGCTGTTAGTTGTCAGCATATTTATTGTCAATATTTGAGAACCCTGTAAGCAGAATCCTCTTCAATTATTGTTTTTTTTTGAAAGGGGGTTCTAGTTACCTGTATTTTCAAGGGTTGATTTATTTGCAGACTGTGAACTAGCAGATATTTGCAAAATGGTGCATATACATGTACCAAAATACCTGTGTGATGTCGTCTATTTAGTTAAAAAGGCAACCGGCCAATTGAACTCAAATTTCATATGGAGCATCCATTAGAGGAGACTATGTAAAAATGAATATGTGGTGTAGGTCACACGACAAAAATGGCTTCCATGCCCATATAAGGCAACATCTCTTAAATAAATCTTCCTCTCTGGAACCAATAGGTCATCCAGGGCATTGCATTATGGCCACGTCACGATCAAAATCAGTTGAAGTTCAGTAGTTTAAGCACATAAGGTCATGATTGACATTTGATCTTTCAGCCAAGGTATTACTTATTAGATTGCAAACAGGATTTTTTTCTTCAGAAATAACAGTTGGTCGAATTTCATATGTAGCATGCTTTGGTTTAGACACGCCGGCAAATGATGATCCTAGGTTGATCTTGACTTCGTAAAACATAATATCAAGGCCATCTACATTATTGTGACTCAGTGCCAGGTGAGCGCTTCAGGACCTAAGGTCCACTGGTTTAGCTCAACTTGGATGAGCTATGTATACCAATGACGTTGGCGTCTGTTGCACGTCCGTCCGAAATTTCAAGACCTTATGCTTGTGCATTAAGGTCCTCCTTGAGAGGGCAGTTCAAAAAGTATTTATCAATTATATCAATTGATGAAGCAAGCATTTGAGCTTTATAGAATTTTTACTGTAATATAAATTTCAATGAATACTTTTATATTACTTTAAGATGGGCACCAATATTGGTTGGCATTGGATGTCTTGCCATTCTGGTTTGCTGCTGTGTATGTTGCTACAGGTGCTGCTGTCGACAAACTCATCACACGACCTTCATACAGTCCGGATATACAGGCCAGCCCGGTGAGAACATTTAACTCTTTGTCTTCTAGTGTCGTCTGCTGATAGCCTTTTCAAACAGTTTGGACCTAGATCAGGCTCGACAAAATGTCGGGCCTGGTCTGGGTCCAAATTGTTTGGCACTCTGATGATCTCTGATGGTATTCCTGAAAGAATTTCCGAAAAATGTGATTTCGAAAAAATCAACAGACACAACATGCAAATAGTTAAACAGATAAGGGGCGTGTTCAACAATGCGAGCGCTCGGAGTGCTATCGAGTGCTTTCTCTCTGAACGCAACTGCTCGCCAAGGTGCTTGCAAGCGCTCGCGATTCAAGTCGATAGGTGTATCTAACGAAAATCTTAGATGGCTGCCAAAACAATAATGGGTTTTCGTGAGGGACTATGCACACAATATTTTCAGATTCGATTTTCGGAATGACCATGAACGTTTCTTTGTGTGGATATATGAAATAGACCAATTTAAACTGAAGGTAGGAAGGTGTTTCGCGTTGATTTCCAACCGATGGGGGGAATTTGATTTGTTCGTTACTGGGCGCAGCCATTTTTATTGAGCGACCGCTCGATATCGTCCAACAATGTAATGATCACACTGACAAGCGCGTAATTGTTTGAGTGCTCGTATTGTTGAACTCGCCTCTGGTATTATCCAGCTTTTGGTCACTGTCTAGCCACGCCCCCAACTGTTTATCATGTCCGTTAGCTTTTCAAAAGACCGGGACATCGTTTACCACTAGGCAATGCAGTGACCTTATATTTGTTTAATGTGTAGGCAATACAGTTACCTAATATTTGTTTAATGTGAAAAGTGACTGATGTAACTGGTATTAAAATACACTCAGTGGCCATAAGTAAGTAGCCAAATCAGCTTACAAGAATTTGACAAATAATATGGTCTGAAACAATGGTCTTTTTTAGCCAATTAAGACAATTTCTCCAAATGCTAATTGCCCTGGATAAATATAAAGTTTATATGTTTACGTCATTACCAAATTGTATGATGTCATCATCTGTTGCTATGGAGATATTGTGTATCACAAACTTGAAGTTCTTCAAAAAAGATAGCAGGTGTTGAAAAATTGCTGTAAAAATGCCAGATTGTAATATTCTTTATTGAAAATTTGCAGAAATATTTGAAATGTACTGAAAAACATTCTGTAAAAGTTCAGATTAGTATAGACACTGAAAACAAAATAATGCAGAGCAAAGAACTGGACGGAAAATAATGCCATGAAAATGATCCGACTGCAGTATACTTTGGCTGTAAAAACAAACTAAATAAACAAATGCAGGAATATGGGGTATGTATGTTTTGTAAGGTATCATAACAGTGTTCGAATTGAAAATAATATATTTTGAATAAATATTGATGGATATAAGCTATGGTTGGATCCAAGGAAAATCTGCCAATTTTCACTGTAAGTACTGATATTGGTGCCACAAGCAGCATAACCGGTGATATAATATTTGTGTAATAATTATTTTCAGTTGAAAGTTCCATTTGGGGCTACATTTTTACAGAACATTTATTTTTTAAAGAAGAACTATCCTATGATTTCGTATGAAACTTTGGGTACCCCCTCGCAAAGCAAAATTTGACCAAGGGGTTAGGTATCGCTGGGCGCTGTCATTTCGATTTGAAAGAACGAAACATTTAAAGACTAATTGCTTCAAGCACTAGTATATAGACCCTTAAAAGACTGATACTTGTTGCTAAGTTACCATGTGGATTCATTCAATAATTTAGATTTTTGGGTCAGGGGTACAAATACTCCACCCACCCCTAATATGACGGTGAATAAATTAGGAAGATGTGAACACATCTTGTTCACAGCTCACAATTATAACATATAAGCACCATTATTACCAAAAATATATAGAAAATAAGCAATATCTATAGCAATATAAAAACGGAAGAAGTTTAGAACCCACATCGAATTTTCAAACTGTTTCAGAAATCAGGGGTGGTTGAAATGAATAACACCCACAAACTCTAGGTGATATTATTTCTATAATAATCAAGCAGTCTTAAGTTGAAAAATAGCAAATAAAGATATGTTCAAAATTTCAGATAATTTGCATTCCTCGTTTTCAAATTATATAAACTTTAAACGTACTTAAATTTTTGGCAAACGAAACAACGTTTGTCAACTGGCTACTTACTTATGACCTGCATGGTTTGTCTACCTGTGAGGGAGATAATCCACGAGCTAAAGCTTGTACATAGCTAAACCTCTGATTTATTCACATGCGGTCTCTGTCGCGTGCTAAGTTGTCATTGCATTGATTGGTCAGTTATTCTTCTTTGTGGTAAAGAGTTCAGTAATAGTTACACCATGATTTGGCAACCTGTACGTGGAGATAATCCACAAGCTTTAGCTCGTAGATTATCTCCCTTACAGGTGGACAAACCCTTGTGCAACTATTTTATGCCAACTACATCAGTCACTTTGCACTTAACGAGATATCATATTTCATGTTAAAGTCACTGTCCTGCCCGCCAAGAGTGACAATGACGTCATGTTTTGTTTACAATTATTAAGTAAAATATTACCTTGAACACTCCATTTGAGCTAACGTGAATCGATATATCACTTGTGTATTAATCCTATCCTGCGGTTAGGATTAATACACAAGTGATATATCGATTCTAAGTCCCCGATTGCTAAATGTAAACAAAACATGATGTCACTGTCACTCCTGGCTGGCACGACAGTTGTAAGGGTAGTATAATGATATACTTTCAATTTCAGGGGTATCGGTGACTAATGTCAACACCACTTCAGTAGCCAGTGCCGGGTACAACCAGCCTGTATCATTCGACAAACTGACGCCATCTCATTACTGATCCTGGAAATGCTTCTCGTCACAGTATACAAATACCATCCTGGACCATTTTCATGTACCACTCTATACCATGTGCATGTACAGTAAAACCTGTCTTAAGCGACCACTCAAAAAATAGACATAACAAAGGTCTTAAAGACAAATGGTTGCTTATTGAATGTCGAAAGTATTGCAGAATACTCTCTTGGAGCATTCTGCAATACTTTTGACCTGCATTAAGCGGTAATAGGTCTTGAAAACCAATTTTTGGTCTTCTTTTTGAGTGGCCGCTTAAGACATGTTTTACTGTATTATATCTGGGCCTGGACGCGAGAAAACATGTAAGACTCCAACCAGTCTGCTTAGCTACAGAGAAAAGCTAGTTTACTCCAACTTATTATACAGCCAGTTAAGATATTATACTGCCAGAGAGCGAAAATCAAAGGCGCTGATCAAGGTACGCAGGCTGGTTTACCCCTTTGTTGTTCGTATGTTACAAAGTCAGGCTTTCTCGCACAAAGGTCCATTTTGTTCTGGTCAGTCTACAGTAAAACCTCGATAATACAAACTCCGATAGTTCGAAGTAACAGCTAATCATACATTAAATTTGGGATACGTTTGATTAAATGAGGTATTACAAGTTTGGTATTCTTCAACTTGTTTACCCATAAAAGCCTAGCATCCCTTTTGTGGGACATAGGCAAACTGCGCAGACCCAGATCAAACGCCACAGAACGTGATCAGGGTCTCTAACGATGAAAATTCTGACGAATACAGACTCGCCAGACCTGAGCCTTCATTCCTCACTGAAACGATTTGAACCAAACTGGATTTCTTGAACTTAGATGGGTTAATAATTTGAATGGTTTATATAATACCATGTTTAAAATGCTTGTGCATGTGATGTATCTTAAATGTTATTCTGAATAAAGACATAGTAAGATGGCAAGACTCTCTGTTTCTCTCAAACCATGAAGTCACTTACGTGACAGCTCAGGTAAACCTAGTCTGTGTTCCCTCCCTTAGATCTACATATTTATGTCGAATTGAGACGATAACAGGGCACGAGGTTAAGGTGAGCCGTTTAGGCTCATTGAGCCACTTGTTTGGTATGATTTTCATGCTATATTTGGCTTAAAATTCAAGCATATTTTTTTCGGGCATACATGTTATTAACCAGAAGGCTCCGGTGCCCAAAATGAAATGGTATGTCCAATAAAATATCTTGAATAGTATGAAAACCAATGGAATCAGAACTCTGGAAACCTTGTCCACGACCCTGGCTCGGTCTATTCCACTCACATTTCTACAGCACGAGAACAAAGTACAGGTACTTGACCAGTGTGACAATTATAAACCAGTAGGTTCCGGTGCCAATATAAAATAGAATATCCAGTAAAATATGATGAATACTAGACTCGTACAGGTAAGGTTCGATCAAAAACGAAACAGAATACTGAACTTGTAAAAACTTTAAGTATGAAAAGGATCGTAATTTCCCATTTTCGTCTGAGCTATTATACAGCTGGGCTCAAATGCATCCGTGACAAAACCTTGAGGGGCGGTTATCCCCGCCGCCACCAAACGAATCCATCTCTTCGTATGCAAGCGGACCTCTTCAAGACGAGCAAGTTGTCAGTTAACGGCGAAAGAGTAAGCACTTGCCTCTAGGAGGACTTCTGTGGTAACAATGTGGCTAAGTCCCGATATGCCCCTGTTTACAGTGGAAGTATCTAAAAAAATATCGCATGGTGCTCTTAGAGTTTTAGCTTAACCCACTTAAGCCGAATGGAATTTCCCACTGCTATCAGTTGGACTAGTCCATTTTCGTTTTAAGAATTCTTTTTATTCAAATTTCAAAATAACTTTTCGTAAGCAAACAGTAGAGAACCTAATCGTTCTGCGGCGTCTGGCCTGGGTCTGCGTTGTTTGCCTATGTCCCACAAAAAGAACGCTAGGCTTAAATTGGTTAACTGAGCCATGAGGCTCACTAAGTGAGCTAACAGAATTATAGCCATCCTCTCTTGCATATGTCTTCGTCAATCGTCTTTCTTGCAAATTGGGAACGCAATATTTTGCTTTGTATATGTGGTCCAGGCACATCACAAAATGATCGCCACGCCCATATACAGTAACATACTTCACAGCCCAAAATTGTATGCCACTCAATCTCTACAACGTATACAGGTAAATAACCTATATTCCTTGGTTGGCCTTGGCCTCTTATGGCAGGTCAAATTTGTTTGACTTTGCGCTTGAATGGAAACCTCTTTTATAAAGTCAGATATTCTCATGAGCCGGAGGTGTTTTATGTGCATAAAAAACAGAAAATAAAATAACACCAGATGTGATGCAACAAAACACAGTGTCCCATTTAAGGCTATTTCATTTGCTTACATGATTTTCATCAAAACAAAAGATAGAATAAAATGTCACTCTTGGTGCCCCTATAATTGAAAGTGGCCTCGTCTTAGTGATAAGGAAGGGAAGTTCCATTCGTCACATATGAGTTAATGTCGACAACTTGCAGAAAACGACCAAGTTTTCACCAAAACATTGACCCAAGGTGCACCCGCCGCGGAGTTGTGTACATTAAAACATTCTTCCCTTAGCCTTTTGGTCAATCAGAGCCAAGTTTTACGTGGAGCCTTTTTGGGAGTTTGAGGTGGGTGTTGGAAGAAGTAAACATATGGCCTTGATCACATGACCAATATTGACCAATGACCAATATTACCGCAATGTATGGAAGGCAACTGGAGTCACTAATAAAAATTTCGCAGAATAATCTTTCAGTATATTGCGAGTCGTTCTGTAGGACATGTACAAACCATACACATTTGGCACATTATCCTGATAAAGTTGAGGTATTCTTCACAAGTCATTACTCCTGCAGGACATCACATAAAGCTTGGCAAGCTGTTGGCAGCAGCACTCTGACTTACAAGTTGGATGCCAGTTTTTCATACTTTTGACAACAGAAAAGTCTGTGGATCAAATAAGCCAGATTAGACCATACACATTGTTCCAAGAGGACCATGGATTTACTGTATTACAGTTCCCTGGGATGACCTGCTTGATTATCCTGGCCCGATGTGGCCTTGTACTGCCATCCTGAAGGATGATATGCTGTGCTTAATGAACCGCAGACAGTCGGCTGAAACGATTTATTGTTGTATTTTTGACCATTTTGAGTTTAATTAAGCATGGTCAGCTCTGATCAGGCCTCGAGGTTATAAAGCTTGAGTTCATTCTCAGACTCAAAATAAAGCGCAGTGATTGGTTGCTTGTGGACATGTGTCCGCAAGCAGCCAATCATTGCGCTTTATTTTGAGTCTGAGAATGTACTCAAGTTTTATAACCTCGAGGCCAGGAATGCAATGCTTATTTAAATGCCTCCTCATACCATTAGCCTGCCTCCTCAGTTGCAAAGATGCCGAACAATAACACAGCAGTAAGTAAACATCTTCCCTGTGCGATGTCAATCCAGAAGTGCTTTCCTACATCTGTCAGGAAACTTGAATACAGGTGTACAAAATGACTAGTAGATTCGTGAAGTTTTGTAGGTGACCCCAGTAATCCTCCTTATATTTTTTTCTAAGAAATCCTCTGGGAAAGATTTGGACCAATGGAATTTTAACTGTAGTCGGACTGATGTAATCAAATATATAAATTAAAAATGTCACCAATCGCTTTGCTTTCTGTTATTCTACTGCTAACCCAAATATCCATAACTTTTTTGACATATATATTGGTTATATTCGCATTTAGATGTTACCTGGTTTAGGGGATATATAAACTTGAGAGAAAAGGATGGCGTGGAGGAAAATCGAGCCTCGCCTGTCCACTCAGTAGTCCAGTCTACTACCCACCAATTGGCTACCGAGCATGTGGATATATATTATTTTTACCCATTTCATAACTGTGAAAATTACGTTAATGATTCGTATGACTGCCTGAATATTAAAGCGAGACGGATCGAGCTTTAAAAGCCCTGTTTTGCAGCAAAGTTCCCTAATATCAAGGTTGTTAAAGTATAAGTTGTGTCCTCGACCGTTAGTTAGTCGGGAGCTGCTATCTTGGTCGTTAGTGGATCCTTACCTGTACGAGTCCAGTATGAACACCAATGGAAACAGAACTCTGGAAACCTTGTCCACGACCCTGGCTCGGTCTAACCCACTCACATTTCTATAGAACGGGAATAACGCGCATCTACTTGCTCCCTCATCTTACTAAAAAAGTAACATAATAAAACTGTCCATTAAAAATAGTAATTGAGTATGATCAGCAAATACCACAATCACAAACTGCAGACAAACCCATGGCACCGCGATGAAGAGCCACACAGCAATCACGAGACACCAGGAAGACAAACTAAGTAAAGCAACCAGCTCTCTCTTTCCTATCAAGATGATTGCAAAATTAGAATGGGCATAAAGTAACATACAACAAAACATAGAACAATTGCAGACTCCCACAATGGGAGCAACAATAAACAAAACGTCAACAACAACAGAACCACCGCCTTAGAACGGACAGCAGCCTAAGCCACCGGGGGGGCTTAAACGCATTTTACTGGTACCAAATCTTCGCCATAGATTCTGTTGTTGTTGAAGTACAAGAACTGTTCAGCTCGCATGGAGGCCTTCTAACTAATGCAATGTATCATCATGGAGAAAAACTCTATTCAAATTAACACACTATGATGAAACAAAGAAAAGGGCTCGCGACTCACAGATAGTCAGAGCTAAAGAAAACCTCAAGTTGAGCCACGGTGGGTCCAACTACAGATAAGTATCCTTTCATTTATGAATATTAATTCTAAGCTCCACCCACTATGAATAGTTACATGTATATAAGTTTCGCGTTTGTACAAAGAATAAAGAAATTCCACTAGTGTTAGATCACATTATAATGAAATAATTGTATCAACCCTTTCCTTCATGCCTTCATGAATATCCATGTTAGGCTCTGCCCACTATGAGTAATTACTTAAATAAACTTTCACGTTTGTAAATAGGACAAAGAAATTGCTTGTCAGGTCCACTAGTGTTGGATAATAATTATATTCTCGAACGGAGTAGACTCTGATCAGGCAGCTCTTAAAAGAGTGGTTTGATCTTGGCCCGCCTGTAATGTAGTAGTTGATTCTAATCTCCTAAGTTTGCGTTGTGTTTTCAAAGTCCTTTTAGAGTTTTTAAGTCTTGTAAAGTTCAGCAACAATTTTCACAGTTTTATGATTGATTAAATCCTCTTAAGTCTAACTAAAATACTTTTAGAAACTAATTATAACACAAAGTTCAGAAATCTGATGCTCTGGCACTGGGTTTCATCTTATATACCATGAAGTCATGTGATAGAAGCTGACCACAGCGCCACCAAATAACATCATCACTAACCAAGCATATTTCAAGTTTACTATACAGCGCCCTCTACATAGGTAAGCTTCCAATTATATCAACCAATCAGAAGATACAAAAGTGACTCATAGTCACACCAGTTGCGCAAATTTCCCAAAGGTCATATGATTAAATGTATTACGCAATCCTGCCAATCAATGTCAGAATTGACATGATCTATTTATTGGGCTTATGTAATTTTTAACTAAGTCACATCTGTCATAATGACCTTTTGAAAGCGTTAAAACATCCCATCAGAATAGACAGGCTAATTAATATGACATTTGAGAACCAATAACAAACTGGTGTCACAATTCTCTATAAAACATAAATATGTCAATCATAGATGTCAACACTACACCTGGCCGAACACTTGTGTCTCATCCAAACCAAGCATTCACAAATATTGTAAATCCCCACAGACAATTTACAGTTATTGTGAACCCTCTCAGATGAAACCAGTAGTTATTTATACGCTCAGTTTGCAAAAGTGCTAAAATGAGTTTCAATTAGGTAAAGGGATAGCTGGTTCAATCCCTTTCATCAACTTTTGCCATCTGCTGATAACTTTTGCAAACAGTTTGAACCCAAATCAGGATCGACAGAACGTCGGATCAGATCTGGATCCAAATTGGTTGTCACTCTGATAGTGTTCCTGGAAGATTGTTTAATGAAAAATAATTTTGAAAAAGTCAGCAGACGAGAACAAAAGCATGAAAATTTACCTAGCATGCATAGCATTAATTTATTGCATATGCAGAATGTCACGTCCAATGCATGGGCGGATCCAGAGGGGGGCAGGGGGTTTGGACCTCCCCTGGAAAACCACAAACTATATTTTTTAGCAATACTGGTCCAGATCCCCTAAAAATCACAAAGCTACTAAGCCAGTGTTCCATGACGGGCCATCATTGGGCCGCCCGATAATGGCCCATGCTTTTAGTGGTATTTGGAGCCTCTCTCCTCCTTATCGCATACCCCCCTCCCAAAAAAAGAAGGAAAAAAACAGGAAAAAATAATAGGAAAGAAAACAGGAATAAACGTTTCCAGAATTGAGTTGGACCCTTTCTGACTAAACTTATTCTGCGCATGCAATGAGCTACACAGTATTTAATGAAATACACTTATAATGCATTTAATTGTATCCAATGTAATATATCAGTTTACATTTTACCAACTTACAAATACTTGATTCTATTCGAAAATCAATAACATAAATGACGACTATGACTAAATAAAGTGGCTCAACTTAAGGTTTTCTTTAGCTCTGACTATCTGAAAGTCGTGAGCCCTTTAATTTGTTTCATCATAGTGTGTTAATTTGAACAGATTGTTTCTCCATTGTAATAATTAGGAAGCATCCATGCGAGCTTAACATGTTTTGCGCAACAACAGCAGAATCGATACCAGTTAAATGCATTTATGCCCCCCCCCCAAAGTGGCTTAGGCTGTTGTCCGTTCTTAAGAGGTGGGTCTGTTTATGTCTATTCAACACGAAAATTAGTTTTAAAATTAAATAAAATATCCTTTGATGCATCATTTAGTGGATTAAGCAATATATAGAACACCTTAAACGTTTGTAAAATAGATTACATATTGCCAAACAATTAAAATATTACTTTACACCAAAAGCAATGTTTATTATCCCCTTTACTCTTTTTTATCAACATAATGCTCATAAATGGTGTTAAAAGCTTACAAATAGGATAACATGCTTTGATTTTAAATCAAAATGTTCTTTCCTTACGTAACGTTTTCTTCTGGGTTTTCATATGCAACAGCTTATAACTATTAAGGTGTTTATCATAGGAACAAGCTGCTTGGATTATTGAAATGGTCAGTTAAAATTGTCTTTTATAGACATGTTATTTTACCTGAAATGTGTAATGAGAAGATTATAAAGTGAAACTTTAAAACAAAATATCAATGATTTTATCTAATGCAGTTGAAAATGTAACGTAAATAACACCATAATTGGCCTATATCGCTCTAACAAACATCAATATTTGCATGGAAGTTACTGTTCGTACATATTGCATGACTGTTTAGCCAATTTGAATAGTTTAAGTACTACTTTAACAGCCTTATGTATATATTGTTGTTTTTCATTTTGATACTGGGTGACCAACTTCCAAACGGTTTCCATGGCAACTGGACCACATGAGCACTCTACATCATGTCTTATTTGCCTCTAGAGACATTAAGCTTTAAAATGGTGTATAAGAACCTTATCCATCAGGGGTGCATTAAACTCAAAATTTAGAAGGGTTATAGTCGTTCGGTCGATCGCCTAAATATGATTCGTTGGCAGCAAATGTCCCCAGGGAGTGACCAATTTAGACACCAGGTGCATGGTTGGCAGATTATGTCAGAGAAACAATAAACATTGCTACATATTAAATATAATTAGCTGCGGACTTATGGTTTCAAAGATTTTTTAAAATTTTTCTCGCCCTTTAAGTATATGGAAGCTATTGACCACCAGGGTGTGGCGAATTTAGACACAAGGGGCATGGTTGTCAGGATTTATATACGGGACCACTGGACATTGCTTCAAATTTAATATATAAGCTGTGGGCCTCAAGGTTTCAGAAAATATTTTTTTTAAGTTTTCCCCCTCATAAGATCATGGAAGCAAATAATTCCCAGGACGTGACCAATTTGAAGCCCAGGTGCATGGTTGGCAGAATTTATGTAAGAGACCAATTGATCCGTTATACATTGCTATATTTGTACATACTAAATATATAATCTGTACATCTCATGGTTTCAGAGAAGATTTTTAAAGCTTTCATCCATAATAAGTATTTTGAAACATGCTCCCTGGGGTAGAACCAGTTTAGACCACAGGTGCTTAATTGGCAGGATTCATGAGGGGACAACTAGACATTGCTACATACTAAAACAAGCAATGGGTCTCGTGGTTTTAGAGAAGATTTTTTGCGTTTTTCCCATTTTAATTCTATGGAAATTCTTGATCCCCAGGGTGGGGGCAGTTTGGCCCCAGAGGCTCGTTGGCAGGATTTATGTAGGGGACCACTAAACATTGCTATATGATAAATATATAAGCTGTATGCTTAAGTTGGGATCGAAAAGGATTCTCTAGATATATATAGTGAACATTTTGAATATACTTGATATCGTCGATACCGCAAAAACTGGTCCCGGATCTAAAATGGTTGACAGGGTCCGATATTTTAGCCAAAGAATATTTATGGTCGCCTGTACTTATTCTAATGACTACAAACACAGGGTCGCTTGTTTGATTTCCTAAAATAATTCAAACACAAAACTGTCTGACATTGAAAAGGCCATTTAATAATAAATGACGTAACTAAACAAACTATTCTTAAGATGAACATAATACTTACGAACAAAAACTGTTTACTATTATGCAGTAAAATATAATGAATGTCTGAAATCAAAGATGGGGCAAACAATTTATGCGCCTAGGTCATTTAATAATAAAAGACCTAAGTAAGCAAATTGTTTTCCCACTTACCCAAACTGAAAATGTAGATGAACGAAGGCAAGCCAAAGGTGATGACGGGGAAGGTGGGTGGGTTTGCTGTTTTTAGAAATTTTGTTCTCGACTTGGAAGCTTGCCAAAAAAGGATAGCACCACCTAGCGGAGTGCAAGGGAAGGTATAAATTAAATTCTTTTATAATGTCCCTTGAGAAAAAACAAAGGGACAGAACTCACGTTCGAAAATTTTGCCTTCGTACATACAGTTATTTCTCTTAGACCGTTACAATCATCCAGTACAGCGCTCAGAAAATATTTTACAAGTATGTAAAATTCATTTATTTTAGATTAGAAGATTTATTTTGAGTCGAATATACATATAAATAGTAACATAAGCCCTGTAGGGCTTTTACTTCGACAAACAAAATCAAAGAGAACAAACATAGAATATATCACAGAGCATGCAAAGTAGTATTATAAACATAAATATACATTATAAGACTGAAAATAAACTTGAGTCGTAAAACAAAATTATTTATTTTTTGATCTGTATAAAAAGGTTAAATAGGGGACTAAGACTACACATTAAATAAAATCAAGCGTCATAAAAATCTTTATATGCATTTTTAAGAATACCCTATAATGAATATGGGATCCAATTTTTTATGTTTATATTTGCATGTTAAATATAATTTAGATGCGTGTAAACGTCTGCAGTCAGATCTGGACATGTGCCGGAAGAGACCCAGTTTCAGTACATAAAGCAAACATTCATGTCAAGTTGGTCAGTGGTACCTATATTCTGCAAACAAGTAAAGTCAAATTCAACCAGTATGAAGTTAGCAGCCAGTGTCCTTTGTGTGGCATGGAACCTGAAGACCTAGTGCATTTCATGCTGACCTGTGAAAAACTAGAAGAGGTGCGTCAGCCTTTTATCTCAAAACTAGAGACACTAATCACTTTTCATCATGGAAGTCACTGGTGGAATCAACTCGGCGACAGGGACATGGTCCAGCTGTTACTTGATAATACCAAACTGAAAGAAATCAACGAACCGACGAGGTTGCAGATCTGAGATATCTCTCGTGGTCTATGCTATATGTTGCATTCCAAACGAAGTGCGATCCTTAATATGCTGTAAAGTGACATTTTACGACATGTAAAGCTGTGATAAGGCCTTCAGAAATTTGTTGAATGCTGTGTAGCTGCTGATAAATATGTTTACATGAACTTTTAAGTATTGTACAAGAACTTTTATTCTTGGAGCTTTTAAAGTTTTAAATGGTGTTGGAACTTAAAAATGTTTATATATATACATAAACATTTTTAACCTAATGGAGATTTGAGTGATGCAGACACAAGAGGTCTACGAGCATTTTATAGTTTCATTGGTTTTAAACAAGAAAATCCTGGGAGAGATTGCAAGAGATTCCTTTTAGTGAAATAATCTACGTCGATACGGCGGTGCTCCAGGAAGTGGAGGAATTTCCTTTCATCTAGAACTAGGGCATCAGGGGACGGTTCTTTTAAGGACCTTTTGGCCCGCGGCTGCATACTTTTTTTAAAACTTAATAACTTTTCAACAAATAGGCACATCAACTCACTTCCTACCTTGCCCTTCTCCCCACAGGAGTCAAAACCTGGCAAATGAAAAATAAAGCCCCTATGGCCCAAAACTAGGTACCAGTGGAATATTTGTTATATCCCCATCAACACTTTTTCGATAGTGAAAATACACTGACCCCAACACAACTTATATGGAAAACGAAAATTACCTGCACATCACCAGCCCTATCACTCACTTTCAGTCTGTAGATCAATATTACACAATATTCAAAATCAAGAGGCGACCCTTTAATAACCAATAAGATTTTTGGCAAAATCTCTCCGAAAAAAGGACACTTTTGGTGCTCATTATTAACAACTGACAGCTGCAACCGATGCAATGTTCCCCACCACAAGCAGGGATGTATAATATGGAATTTTAGTTTCGTATTTCACTCAAACTTGTAGAAATACCCATTCTACAATGCTTTTTTAGCCAAGATATCCTCATAAATCAACATTTTAAATTCAAAATATGCTATTTTGGACCCCTATACTAGAATATATTAAAATTCGTCCATCCCCAATTTCGAAACTATCCCCTGATGCCTTAAGAACTAGGTCCCGGATCCCGGGCGTTAGTCCCGGCTTTTATACTTTACCTTGACTTGGGGCCATTTTGGTATCGTACCACGTGCGAAATTTCCCGGGAACATCAAATCATCCCATCAAATCCAATGAAAATCTATTTGAAGTGACAGTCTGACAGTGTACAATGAATAGACTAACAACTTCAATGGTGAGTATTTACTTGGAAAATCGCGATGTCAGTGAGTATTTACTTTTACCAGTGACCTATATAAGAGTGACTAGAAACTCCAATGAAATACCAATACTCAACTAAAATAACACTGTCGTGTATCTTACACAGGTAAATGAGGGAAACTCATATCATTTATCTACACAATTGGCTTTTACCGCTGTTTTGGAATACACAGCGTAATTTCTCTATTGTTTACCTAAACTTTTAACACCTTTATAAACACCGAAATTATATAATAACAATATTATGAATCATTGGGCATCTTAGTTTATGAATATTGATAAATCGAGACACAGATATAGCCATGTTTGAAGCTTTATTCGTCAAGAGTGAAAGAGGTATTTTTGAAGCCATTTTTGCCAATTTCCGCAACTTTCTTAAAATCGGCCGATATTTACACGGTCATAACTCAATCGGATTAATTTTACATTGCAAAAACGTAGCTTTTAGCAATATTTCATATATGTTTTTTCGATTGTTATTAACAATATTTACCAATAAGTGATATTTACGACGAAGTACGCTCTTTAAAGTACCTATAAATGCAGCGGTATCACAAGCTGCATCGCCATTTTGAGAGTGTACGATAAAAGGCGCACCAGGCGTTAGTCACGTGACAAATGCCACGACATACCTATATGGCTGAAAAAATGAAGTGTCCAGTCACTCTAATATACACTGACCCAAAATGAAAACTTTACACTTTATTTCTTTGAATAACTGTTTTGTTAGTATACATGTCGTTGTATAGGTCTAAGATTAGGCCTAAAAATGGATTTTCTGTTATGTCCCATTCTTAGGCCTAATATTTTGGGTCACATTTTGTTCAAATAGGAACACTCTAACATTTGACTCAAACTCTTATAAAAAGACCAATTTGTCTCATGTAAAAATTGTTGTAATAGTAAGTCCCTTACCTCTAGTTGATGCTCACACAAAAATATGTCCAAAATATTGAAAATCCACTTTTGTAGAAGAAAATAATGATTTGTTTACAAAAAAAGTCTCCAAAACACATATGTTCAACACATTGACATCACAGTTTTGTGAATGGCTGAGTCCTCCATGAAAAAAGCATGCAGTGACCATTGGCTGTGTGGGTCACATGTTAAAATCTGCTGAGTTGGAATGTGACATGTGACAGGTAAAACAGCCAATGGTCACTGCATGCTTTTTCATGGAGGACCTCACCCATTCAAAGGTACAGAATGTAAAATTCAAAGTTCCATATAAGTGAAAATCAAAGCTACAGCGTGTAAGAATCAAAGTTCCAGACAAGTAAATAATCAAAGAAAATCAAAGTTCCAAGTCAGTTAAAATCAAAGCTCAAGATAAAGGAAATATCAAAGCTCCAGCTAAGTGAAAATCAAAATTAAAGGCTCCAGATAAGGAAATATCAAAGCTCCAGATAAGAAAATATCAAAGCCCAAGACATGTAAAATCTGAGCTCCAGATTTGGAAAGATAGGTAATATCAAAGCCCAAAACAATAAATAAGAATCATAGCACAAAATAAGTAAAAATCAAAGCTCCAGATAGAATAAATTATCGAAGTTCCAGATAAATTAAAATCAAAGCTTCAGATAAGGAAATGTTAAGTTCCGGAAAATGACATATCAGAGCTCCAGATAAGAAAATATCAAAGCTCCAGACATGTAGATATCAAAGCAGCAGACAAGTAAAAATCAAAGCTCCAGATAAGTATATGTCAATGCTCCAGCTATGTAAAAATCAAAGCTTCAGACAAGGAAATATCAAAGCGCTAGATAAGTAGATATCAAAGTTCCAGATAACGAAATATCAAAGCTCCAGATAATTAAAAATCAAAGTTTCAGATAAGAAAAAAATCAAAGTTCCAGATAAGTGAAAATCAAAGCTACAGAGAAGACAATCAAAGTTTCAGATCAGTTGAATTTAAAGCTCCAGATCAGGAAATATCAAAGCTCCAGACAAGTAAAAATCAAAAGCTCCAGACAAGGAAAATCAAAAGCACCAGATAAGGAAATATCAAAGCTCCAGATACGGAAATATCAAAGTTCGAGAAAAGAAAATATCAAAGCTCAAGATAAGTAAAAATCAAAGCTTCAGATAGAAAATATCATAGCCCTAGATAAGTAAAAATCGTTTGAACCAGTCAATGTAGAAATTTTCTCATTTAGAAGCGCAGCGTGTTCATAGATGCAATAAAACAATCATTCCTGTTGCAATATTCTTGCCTATGTGCATTTATATAGGGACATCGCTGTTTTGATTGATGGGTGATCAAACTGTACATGAAGACAGCGACAACGTGACCCGTTTTAAATACAAGTATAAGCTATCATAAAAAATTGGCTTAGCGTATACAAAATTTTAATACATGTACGGACTGAAAATAGCTGCCATTCAGCATCATATATAGTGTAGTTTTAGAAAATCATAGTGTACAAAATTCCCCCTGGGGGAGGGAGTCTATATAAGCAGCTCATTGTCTATTATTTCATTGATTTTTTGCTTGGAATAGGAAACATAAATTTTATTGCTAATCAAAATAGATTATTTTTCAATTTTAAATAATTTCTTAGTGAGCTATATTTAACATTTGCATAATTTGAGCTATTTTTATATGTTCTAGCTTTATCCTTTGTATAACGATAAACATTGAGAAGGACACTCTCCATTCCTATTCATTAAAGACCTAACATATATCAACTTATGGAATTTGGATTAGTCAACTTGTAAATTATATGTACCACGACACTTTAAAAAACATGTGTAACATGTCTATTCGGAGGATAACAGATAGTCCCATAATGGAAGTTTTAAATCCAACAAATGGACATGGAGGGCTGACAGATGGTGACAGCACTATGCTGCCCATTGGGTTTGATTGAGACTGCATATGCCAAATGTATTGACCTGTCCGATTCAAAGGTGTCTGGACTTTGCGATGAAGGAAAATTTTTTATCACAGTTTGTGAACGACAAATCAATTTTCTATTAGGTTACATAAAAAGAGCCGTGACATGAGATTTCCAACAATGTGGTATGTGCGACCAGCAAAGTCTCTGACCAGCCTGCGCATACGCGCAGACTGATCAGAGCATTTGCTAGCCGCTTAATATTCTATGACCGTTAAGCTACTGACCGAACACCATGTAAGTTTCTAAGCTTAAAAGGAGGCTGCACAGACTCACATGAGTCTATACTTGTCAAAATGCCAATTGTCACGGCTCAAGTATTCACTCAAATGGAAATTTCTAAAGAGGCTACTTTGGACTCAGATGTAGGGTTTGATGTAAAATGTAACGTGTGTAATGGCCCAAATGAACTCTTAAAATCGTATGCTGCAATAAATGATGATTCTGAAGATAGCCAAGTAAACTTCATTTCAATATCAGTGAGATCATTCATCTAGTGTAATGAATAGACGACATTTCAGGACAAAATTGGCAGAATAAGTTAAAGCAAGAACAAACTAGAAATTTTGTTTATGAAACACTATGCCCCCACCCATTAGCTTGCCGATAAGGATGATCTCACCACCATCCTTTTCACCAGGTAATAAACTCACCAACCTCTATCAGCTGACCAAATCTGAGGCTACTAGCTGTAATAGTTTTCCAGATATCTTTAATACACAATTTTGATGTCAAAATTTGCAAAGGGCAATTACTCGAAAAATGCAAAGAGCAATAACTAAAAACACTTTTTTGTAATTTTCACCATGTAATCTACTCGTTATCCTTTATCAGCTGTCCAAGTTTGAAGCTCCTAGCTGTAATGAGATATTAAGTTTTCTATGTCCAAATTTGCAAAGGGCTATAACTAAAAAAAAAATATTTTTTTTAATTTTCTCCAGATAATCTACTCATTATCCTTTTTCAGCTGACCAAGTTTGAAGCTCCTAGCTGTGAAAGTGTTTGAGATATCCTGACTACAAAATTACATCATGACCCTTTAAAAGGGACATAACTCCACAATGGAAGATAATCCAGAATTTAAACAAAATACGGTTCAGTTATTTTTGATGAGGAATCCATCTATGAAATTTCAAAACCCTATCTTAAAATTTGTTCGGATTGACGTACGGACTGGCGGATGGACGGACGAATGGATAATCCCAAAGCAATATGCCAATTCAACTTTTCCAAAGTTGGGGGGATATTAACCCTTAAAGCGCCAATCATGACTGCTGCAAACGGCATATTTTGTGAGATGTTTCATGCTTTTGTTCAAAATGAGACATGTCGTTTCGTGTCAACATTCGGTCATGAGCAAAGCAACAATAATAAACAAAATCGCTAGACTCAATATGTTCACTGAATACATTGTAGTATAATGAAGTGGCGTAGATCCTGTATATACTGATTAGAGCGGGCACGAAATCGTGAATACAGATACGAGATCTTGAACTGTGTTAGTCATAACATGTATTGTTATATACCTTATGAGTGTTTACTATAGAAACTTGACGTGTTCCAATCGCTGACAGTTGTACTTTTCATCTAAATTGAACGTGTCGCAATGCGACAAATCACTGTCCGCGGGCTTCAATCCCATTAATACATGGCGGCAGAGGGCTGCAATGCCATTATAGCCCGCTCAAGGACATCGTCTGCAAGATAAGATATATCATCGCTAATATTTTATGGAGAAATGACCAAACTATTTCAATTACCATAAAATACGCTCCTTTATCGTATCTGACAGGCGGCAATCGAAAACACTCTGAACAATCGATGAACGCGGATCACAAATCGCTAGAAACAGTGTTTTCGATTGTCATTTGTCGCCAGTCGGGCGACAAACGGCAATCAAAACTCTGTTTCTAACGATCTTAGATCTACGTTCTTCGATAGTATTAACGTTTTCGATTGTCGCTTATCTGACGTGTTTATTGTATATAGGCCTACTGAATACGTAGCCAAAACAATCCGAAACAATGGCTACTACTAATAATTTACAGTCGGGCGACAAACGGCAATCTAAAACTCTGTTTCTAACGATCTTAGATCTACGTTCGTCGATAGTATTAACGTTTGCGATTGCCGCCTACTTGAAGAGTTTATTGAATATAGGCCTACTGAATACATAGCCAAAACAATCTAAACAAGGGCTACTAGGAATAGTTTACATTTTTCATGTTCCTGTTGAAAAATAATTTGTTTCCACACCGGAAATGTGGCAATTGAAAACTCTGGACGAACAATCGATGAACGCGTGTCAGAAATCGCTACAACCAGTGTTTTCGATTGTCGATTGTCGCCATTAGGGCGACTAATGGCTATCGAAAACTCTGTTTGTAAGTATTTTTGGTCTACGTTCGTCGCTATATTGACATTTTCGATTGCCGCTTATCCGGTGTGAATTCGTTGTACGCTTCATGATGTTATGGTGGACATATTTGCATACAATTGAATAGAATTATTTGGGACTGCTTGTGCTTGATAGGAAGGTATATAACAATGACGATATAACATTCTTTTCCATATACAGAAAAAGAAAGTTTTATCCTCTTATTACTTTAATCAAATCCTTCCCTGCTTGTGACAAAACTTCGGACCTGATCTGGATCCAAACTATTTGGCACTCAGATGTTTATTATTATTATCTTGAAGCCAATATAAAGTCCAGCAGATAACAAAACTCGTTCAAAAATTATCCAGCATGCAAAGAGTCATTAATAAGAGGATACATCCTCGTGTGATAATGGAAACATATTTTTTTTATAACAGGAACATGAAAAAAAGTAAATTATTCAAACTGTGCGTACAGAAATTCAGTGAACAACGCTTTTTTGCGTATGTTTCGCTTTGTGCAGACTGATCGCACAATGACCATCAGAATTTAATACATCTATAAACCGCCTAATTGGTGATATTTTTTTCGTTACAAAATGTATTGTCAAATCGGCTGTGATATGATGGAATTTGTCCTCATTTGAGCATCTGCATTTTTTAATTTACCCTAAATGCACCTTTGTACGGATCACTGCCTTTAGTTTACTATCGATGAATAATTATACGGTGTTATAAGACGAAGTAACATGTAAGGAGAAGGGATTCTTATCATACCAAAATAAAATGCAAATTATGGCCATAGTTTGTGCGCACCGTGAGTATTTTGGCATACGCGAAAAATATTGAGGCCTTCCCAGTGGGTACCTGTCCGCTTGCTCCAATGAAATGATTCTCTGTGTTCCCCTGTTCCTCAATTTAAAATCTTGATTGCCTGTTTACCCTGCTCCTTCTCTGATCATCAGGTTTAAAAAAAATCAAACTTGTTTTATTAAATAAATTAAACTCTCTATCTGTTTATTTGTTGACACCAGACAATGCAAAACATGCATGCCAAAACGTAATTCTGGGCAAGTGATAAGATAAAATGATCATAGGGCTCACCCGTCAGGTGTGATTCAAGTGAAAAAAGACACATGCAATAAAAATAATGCTGAGGTCGGAAAGAGAAACTAGTGATGGGGTGGGAATATGCTTGGAAATAGGTTGAACAATAAATCAGCAGATGTCATATTTTGTGTTTGGGGTCAATATGTTTTTGGGGTGGCTGAGAACTAAATGTTCATGCGAAGTGCATCATAGGCTATAAATAATGCACCAGTCATTTGTAACAACTGCTTTACCCAAGCCTCTGAGCAGGATGGGGATATAATGTGCTGTGTTTTTACTTTTAAGTTGTCTCGACAATGCCGAGGAAATGTAGGGGTTATATAGACCTAGACAAAATTGCTGTGCACTATAATAACAGACTGCGAGGGAGAACTGTCATGGTTTTGCCAGGTAGCTGCCCCCACAGTATGGTGGTCACTATCGGGAACTGCAGACACAAAGTCAAATATGTTCTTAAAAGGATATTCTTTGGAAGCAAAGACTGCACCGAAGAAATGTAACTAGAGTGTGCATAATTCCCGGGCTAGACTAGCTAGTTTCTGCCATTTAGGCTTCATCAGTGACCCTCTAATAGTTTCAAAGTTCCACAATGAAACCCATGATAAAGTCCTTGACATTCTTCTGAGCTGGGGTAGGTCACAAATGACTGGCGCATAACGACGAAAGAAATTATGTGCACCAGTCATTTGTAGCCACGGATAAGCCGGGCAAATGCGCTGTTAGTACAAGGTCATACCAGATACCTGGAGCCAGAATATCAAAGCCCCCGCCGTTCCCCGGCTCTTGTGTATTAGACGATGTAGGAGCGCAGTGGCTCAGTGGAAGAGTGCTTGACTCGAGACCTAAGGGCCGAGGGATCAAGCCATACCGGCGTCACTGTGTTATGCTCCCTGAGCAAGACACATTTATCCTAACTTAGTACTGGTTCAACCCAGGAAGACCCATCCCTGTTTAACTGAAAGATTATTGATGCGACGTAAAGAATCAAATCAAACAAACAAATTAGACGATAAAACGCGCAATCAAATAATGCGATTCCTGTTAATATATCCAATGAACAGCCTCCTCATTATATTTGTTTTTAATCTTATTATCTGTTGCACTTGAAATATTTGTCCTAGAGCTGTCAAGCAAGCAACACAGGCCACGACGCGAGAAAAAATCTTCTGGGTTTCCGACAAAGCTAGTCTCGGCTAAACAGGCTAGATAGAAAAATGATTTTTTTCGCACGAGGCAAGTTTAGGGATGATTCTTCTCAAAAAGCTGACAACAGAGTTGATGATAAGACTGCGCGGATGCTCAGGCTGGTCTGGGCCTTTATTGTTACAAATCAGCGGACAGTTTTCTCAGTCGCCGTCCAATTGCTATATCATATGTGTCATTTAACCATGACACATATACTCAGAAAAACAATTGAAGGATATTAAAATTCTTTTGACTTTGTAACTTTTGGGAATATAATTTTCAAACAAATTACTTTTGTCATTGATAGAATTATCACTATGCAATTCACCAAAATGCAAATTGAAATTCACGGGTCAATGGTTACGATACAGTACTACACCAAATGTACCGACCCTCTCTAACCAAAGTTCACAAGCAAAAAATTTAGCGCCCTCAGTTTTTGCTGAAACCTTTACCAGGTCATTGCTTATGTTCTAATTTCGACCACAGACAAAAGTTAACACCAATATTACTCATTTCCCCTAATAATGGGACAACTTCTTCAACAAAAATACACGGATATGGCATACCCCGGCAAATTTGACCATAAATTTGCAATAAAACACTTACAACAGCTTCCAAATTAGGTGCCATGTCTTAGAGGGAGAACCAGCGACAATTTTGGAACCAGTCATTATGGAATACAAACGATTAAAATGGGTTTCAATATTTTTGAACGTTTGTGACTTTTCAGTATAGAGGGTTGATTCATTTGGATTTGCACTGTACTTAAACCATTGAAGCGTGACTAAAATAAAGCATCCAATTTGATTGCAGATGTCTGGAACTATGGAATGCATTCATACTTAGTAAAGTTTTTATTGTATTGGATGTTAGAGATGGGACTGAAACTAAATATCCTTCAATTGTTTTTCTGAGTATATAAGGAAACAAGATGCGAAATTTGATTAACGTGAAATATGAAAACTCAGACAGAATAGTAACTTGTGCAGTCTCTTCAAAGCATTTTAGTGAAAGTATAGACATACCAAGTGTTATCCTGCTGGTGACCGTTTGTCTTTATCGTAAACGAAAGTAAACATGGTATTCATTGAACTGTATAAACCACGTGTTACACATATGAAATACACTGAGGGAAAATAAGGATTTTTCTAAATCGAAAATGACTAAGTTATTTTATTTCACAAGAGATTCCAGACTTAATTTCCTTTCATAAATATTCAAAAATGCAATTGTATATTAGGCGGTGTTTTTTATATGTATGTGCAAAATTCTGGTCCAAAATTTTATCATTAAAGACATTTTAAAAAAGAAAAACGATGTTCACTGAATTTCTGTACGGACTATAGTAGCCCTTGTTTCGGATTGTTTTGGCTATTCATTCAGTAGGCCTATATTCAATAAACACTTAACATAGGGGGCAATCGAAAACGATAATACTATCGACGAATGTAGATCTAAGATCGTTAGAAACAGAGTTATTGATTGCCGTTTGTCGCACGACTGTAAATTATTCCTAGTAGCCCTTGTTTCGGATTGTTTTGGCTACGTATTCAGTAGGCCTATATTAAATAAACACTTCAGATAGGAGACAATCGAAAACGTTAATGCTATCGACGAACGTGGATCCAAGATCGCTAGAAACAGAGCTTTCGACTGCCGTTTGTCGCCCGACTGGCGACAAATGACAATAGAAAACACTGTTTCCAGCGATCTGTGATCCGCGGTCATCGATTGTTCAGAGTGTTTTCGATTGCCGCCTGTCCGATATGATAAAAGAGCGTATTTTATGCTAATTGAAAAACGTTTGTCATATCTCCATAAAACATTAGCGACGATATATCTTAACTTGCAGACGCTGTCCTTGAGCGGGCTTTAATGGCGTTGCAGCCCTCTGCTGCCATGTAGAGCCCTCTGCTGCCATGTATTAATGGGAACGAAGCCCGCAGACAGTGATTTGTCGCATTGTGACACGTTAAATTTAGATGAAAAGTACAACTGTCAGCGATTGAAACACGTCAAGTTTCTATAGTAAACACTCATATTAAAGGTATAAAACAATGTACGTTTTTCAACTGACCGTTTTTGTGATGATCGGACGGACGAACAACGAACAACCGTAGAGGCATGATTGTAGTCAGTGTACCATTTTATATGTCAAATGAGCCGCGACATGTGACTTCCAACAATGTGGCATTTTGACATGAATAGACTAAGCCCAGACTGTGCAGCCTCCTTTTTTAAGCTTAGAAACTCCAAATGGTGTTCGGTCAATGGCCTAAGAGTCATAGAATATTCAAGCAACTAGCAAAGGCTCTGATTAGACTGCGCGTATGCGCAGGATGGTCTGAGCCCTTGCTGGTCGCACATACCACATTGTTGGAAATCTCACGTCGCGGCTCAAATGACAATGATTTATTTGCAACGTTCCATCTTAATCTGGGCGTTTGCAAGAATTTTTTTTCAATTTTTTTTCTCTCACAAAATTCTATCTGGAATACCATCAGAGTACGAAACAGTTTAGATCCAGATTTGGCCCGACATTTTGTCGGTTGGATCTGAATCTATTTGCAAGTGAAATCACATAGACTGTGCTGTCCCTTGATAATCAGCATGAACACAGTTAAGCTACCCGGCTTTAATCTCTATTGATCTGGAACTAGTCTACCTATATGCTCGCGCGTACATGCACTCTGTGTGTTGCGGAATACATATACCTTACACATTGAGCAGCATGTATAAAATATGTAGTTCTCTTGGAAGTCAGCATGGATGCTATTTGTTTATTTCTCTTCGTTGTGTCACTTTGTTTAGTAGTAAACTCAAGTCCAAATGCTCGCCCGGACCCTAAGAAAAATGTTCTTGTATTTGGAGGAAACGGATTCATGGGAGCCAGCACGGTGGAGAGACTGCTAGGCGCGAACTACTCAGTAGTGACCGTGAACCGTGGGAACTGGTACTGGGACTCGAACACGCGCGTGATGCCATACGTAACGCACCTGAAGTGCGATCGTATGCAGTCCTTGCAGAAGTGTTCGCCATTACAGCTATATCTCTGGAATGTTGATTCGCCAAGTTATTTCGATGCGGTGATAGACTTTAGCGCATATCATGCTTTTGAGATATCGGAAACACTTCAGTTACTACACGGGAAGATCATGAAGTACATATACATAAGCACGGATTCCGTTTATGAGGTGTGCAGTAAGAATCACACTGGTCCGACGAGGGAAGATGACGCCATCAGACCTGTTTCCAAATCTGACCAAGAATTATTGAAAGAAAAGGACAATTACGGACATCGTAAATTGGAGTGCGAGGAATTGTTAGATAGCCAATCACGTGAGCATGATGGTGTCCCATTCGTTACACTTCGACTTCCGGATGTTGTGGGACCACGTGACAATACTTATCGGTGGTGGCTGTATCAATTATGGATTAAGCTGAACGACTATTTAGACAGAGCGTTGTCGGTCCCACACAGACTTTGGAATCAGCCTGTGAGTTTTGTTTACGTTGACGACGTCGCTGACGTCATATTAAATTTGATTGACAGTGACTTGGACATCTTCAACCAAGCGTATAATCTTGCATGTGATGAACAGCCAACATTAGTTCATTTTCTACACACGTTGATGGATGAATTAGACGAAGAAGATATTCGAATTAAAGTGGACCACACTGACGAGGAATTCCATCTTTTTCCATCGGTAAATTCCGGGCCATTAGACACGAGCAAAGCCAAACAGGTTTTGGGCTGGGCTCCATCTTCTTGGTTCGATGTGATTGGGACCACAGTTAGTTTCTATGAAGATGCAATGACCAATAAAAAGTTTGAAGCGCCAAGGAAAGATGTGATACGGACATTGCAGGAACACTTTGTTAAGGACCCTATTAAAGTTTTGCATGGCTTAAGAGACAAATATGGACTAGCTTTCGAAAATTTTAGAGACGAGCTTTGAAATATTAACCCTTTTCATTATTGTAACGGTACTTTAGCAAACAATGAAGACTCAGATGAAATGCCGCATAAGGCGGCATTTCATCTGGGTCTGCACTGGTTGCAAAGACAAAAAAGCAATCTTCAGGGACAGAAATGCATGATTTATAGAGATTTGGACCGGCAACCCCTTGAATTACAAAATAGTCAATTCCTTGCTTATTGTATCAATATGTATGGGATAATCCATCAGAATGAAAATGGTATAATGGTCGCTTGATCTATCACACATGCGACCAGCATAAAGCCTGAGGATTCTGTGCCAGAGCCTCGGTCAGAGCTTTTCTTGTTCCGGCACACACACACACAAGTGAGCCGTGACATGAGATTTCCAACAATGTGGTATGTGCGACCAGCAAAGCCTCAGACCAGCCTGTGCAGACGCGCAGACTGATCACAGCATTTGCTAGTCGCTTGGATATTCTATGAGTGTTAAGCTCCTGACTGAACACCATTTGGAGTTTCTAAGCTTAAAAGGAGGCTGCACATGCTCGTCCGAGTCTACACATGTCAAAATGCCACATTATTGGAAATCACATGTCGAAGCTCAAATAATGATTGTACCGATGAATGCTCAAGCATAATATGTAAGGTTATCCTTTGGAAGCAAAAAATGCTCCAAATAACTGAAACTAGAGTGTGCAAATTTTCTGGGCCAGACTAGCTAGTTTCGGCTAACCAATGTTCCGAATTAGGCTGCTTTTTTATAGCAAATAAATACTATACAAATGTAAAATTATGATTATATTTTCATTTTATCTAAAGACAATAGACCATAAAAAATGAAATTATTAATGTCTCGAGGCATACTGCCAGTTTTAATAGTTGACTTTGGAAAGTTCAGGATTTTCAGAACACTTTGAACTTATACACGATATAGGCCATCTGGATGGTTGTTTCTTGATACCTTATTTATGTGTTTAATATTTGATGAGGCGGTTCTTTTGAGCACCCAAAACATATGTTAAAATTATGTGTAAGAAAATATACTGACTGGCAAAAGAAACGCTACATCTAAATTCAAAGCCATATTATATAAAAGTTTATACATGAGGTAATATTTTTTATTTTAAATGGCATGTTTATGTTGTACCTCGAAACTTTCTGTCTGAGAAAATTTAATGGTGGAAATCAAAATTTTGAAAACTGACGTCGTTTTTCCTTAGTTTTTGTTAAGAATTCAAAAATACATGCCCGTGATATGGTTTTCTGGAAGAGAACAATAATAATGGCAAATAAAGATGATCAGAAATCATGCGTTTTGCCACAAATTTGCATCACCTATAATTTGATTCTGACATGCAGATGGTATTTGAAGTTTGGCGTTAACATCTTCAGTAACATCAAACCGAATGTCGCCATTTTACTTTACAAGACAGATATTGCTTACAGATGTTGCAAACAATTGTCATGTACAGATTTATATATTTATCCCTGGTCATTTCGAGGTATTCATGAAAAAACCAAAAACGTCTGTTTCAGTCAGTTTTGAATTTGGCGTAGACATGAGTTGGCAGAATTCCATGTAATGATACGGGGCTTTTCTTAAACTTTGCGTCACTCTCTAAGCCTGGGCGCGAGGTTATAAAACTTGAGTTCATTCTCAGACTCAAAATCAAACGCAATGATCGGCTGCATGCGGACACGTGTCCGCAAGCAACCAATCATTGCACTTTATTTTGAGTCTGAGACTGTACTCAAGTTTTATAACCTGGAGGCCTGCTTCGTTTGTTTACCATCATATTGATCGCCTCTTACGTGTTGTGGCTGTAAAACATTTTTTAGCAAATGACGCCATAACGTCAAACATCATGGAATAATTACAACTGTCATAACATTTATTGAGATCCGCTAATCTGATTGGTCAAGAACGGTCATCTGATCGCATTGACCTGTATTTCATTTTTCGATGAACCAGGTCCGTATTCATGAGGGGCGGGGCCATTCACGACAGAACTACTTTTGTGATATTGTGCAAAGCTTCTATGAAGAGAAATGGACAGCCTGCAACTAATGACACTTTACCATGCACTTACACCTATGTTTTCAGGTAGAAAAGCAAAGATTAACTTACATATGACGCCTAAATTAACAGTACTTCTACCGATCAGCTGTCTGCTGCCATGCGCGGATCAATGAATTTTTCTCCAGGGGGGGGGGGGGGGGGGGGGGGCACGTCAATCTGACAAAAAAAAAACTCTGACAGCGTTGTTTGTTTGTTTTTTGCTTTTTTCTTAGTCCTCGGCTTATTTTACAGAAGTCAAATGGTCAATTTCAAAGAAAAATATCATTTTTCAAGGTTCCGGAGGGGGTCCAAATTTTCCCGGGGTCAAACTTTTTCCAGGGGGGGGGGGGAGGGGGGGGGGGTCCAATTGCTTTTTCCCTATAGACACCAAAATAACTTGTGATTTTCCAGGGGGGTCCGGACCCCCTGACTCCCCTCCTGGATCCGCACTTGGCTGCGATCTATTTAGTTTCCCAGTCCGCAAAATGATGCGATCGCCTCTTGCACCTGTGCTTGTTTTCCTGCAACTTCGTTGTATTTTTTCAGTCGAGCCCTGCAATAAAATCGTTATTTGAACTTACTGCATGACTGTTGCCTGGTTTATCCAACATCTTTTGCAATTCGTCTTTGCTTTCTTCAATCACTCAATAAAGATAGCTCAATTTCATTTTGCTGGGGTCATTTCTTTTCCTTTCCAAGCCATTTTGACAGATGATGCTTTTCAACACCAATGTAAATGAATGACGTCATATTATATCCGATGACGTAACTATCGTGCACATTCTAAGGAACACCCATTTCGGTTGTCACCTATCTGTAAAAACGAGATTCTAGTCTCTAAAATGTAGTTGTTTATTTTCAATTGGAGAACGGCCGCCATTTTGATTTTTTGAACGTCGCGATCATAACGTCTACATACGCACGTCATATTCTAAATGCGCGAAGCGAACTATTAGCTGGAAACGTATTTTTTTAAGGAATACGTAATTAAAATACTGAATAAGAATGAATAAAGAAGAAGTTGTAATTATAAGAATTGAAAGTTATTTTTCTGCGTTTCACTGAGCTATGAAATGTCGTTTAAATTACATCTAATTTAAGCATGAAAACCTTCGGTTTTCATGCAAATTAGATGTAATTTTCCCGACATTTCATACCTCAGTGAAACGCAGAAAAATAACTTTCAATTCTTAATAAACTGCAAAAATAACAACGTTAAACATAAACTTGACTCTAGACATTAATTTTTCTTACAAATAAAGCGTGTTTATAGCTTTTCATAAGTACTAAAAAATCAGGAAGCATGTAGCGTTTCTTTTGTCAGTCAGTATATTTACAGTTTACGCTGAAAAATTGCATTCCGTTTCAGAGATGATGTTTTAGGTCAAGCGGTTATGGTACAGAATTTACAACCAAAAGGTCGTGAGTTCGAGTCCACGTGTGTTCTTTTTAGCTCACTTGAGCCGAAGGCTCAAGGTGAGTCTTCGTCAGGTGTCCGTCATCCGTCGTCAGTCGTCCATAAACTTTTTCTTTTAACGATATTTCTTCCTGAACCACTGGTCCAAACATATAACTTCACAAGAATGCTCCCCATGCTGCCCTCTTTCAAAATTGCATAAATGGTATTGCTCGACTGAACACGAGGGTCGCCAAAACTCCAGATGAGAAATCTTTTCAAACGACATGTCCTCCTGAACCACTGGCCCAACTATGAAATAAATTCATAGAATTGTTCCTCATAATGCCCTCTACCAGAAATGCACAAGTGGTTTGGCTCCGCGGAACAAAAGGGCCGCCAGTGCTCCAGATAAGAAATATCTTTAAAAGGCATCTTCTCCTGAACCACTGGTCTAAATTCAAAACAATTTCACAGAATTGTTCTTCTTGATACTCTCTACCAAAATTGCACAAATGGTTCCGCTCCGCTGAACAAAAGGGCCGCCTGAGCTCCAGGTAAGAAATATCGTTAAAAGGCATCTCCTCCTGAACCACTGGTCCAAATTCATAATTATTTCACAGAATTAATCCTCATAATACCCTCTACCAAAATTACACAAATGGTTCCACTCCACAGAACAAAGGGGCCGCCAGAGTTCTAGATAAAAACGTCTTTTAATGATATTTCCTCCTGAACCACTGATTCAAATTAAAAATAACTTCACAGAATTGTTCCTCATGATGGCTTCTACTAAAAGTGCACAAACAGTTTTGTTAGGCTTAATACAGGGTCGCCAGAGTTCTAGATGAGATATGCCTTTAAACGACGTCTTCTGACCAACTGGTCCAAATTTAAAATAATTTCACAGAAATGTTTCTCATGATGCCCTCTACTAAATTGCACAAATGATTTTGCTCTGCCGATAAGAGGTTGAAAGAGCTCTAGATAAAAAATATCTTCAAATGAAATCTTAACCACTGGTCCAAAATCAAAATAATTTCACAGAAATGGTACTCATGTTGCCCTCTACCAAAATTGATCAGAAGATTCAGCTTGGCTGAACAACATGGTTCCCAGAGCTAAAAATAGAAAAATATCTTAAATCATATCATATCTCATTAGCCACGGGCCAATACATCATCTTCTCATGTGCCAGGACTCAGGTGAGCGATCCAGGGCCCTAGGGCCCTCTTGTTTTTTTACCTTTATTCGATTCGTTTAAGTTCATATACGATAGGTGTACAACGACCTCTGAGTAATGACATTTGGATCATTCTATTTTGAATGGTTGATGCGTAACGCGTAAAATGAGCCAGTCTGTCTGAAACATCTTTAGAGAGTCACGTGAAAATATTGCTCCATATTGCTTACACCGTCTACAACGTTGGGTGTTTCTGAACCCTTATCCTGCTATACCGGGATTAATCGTTCTTTGAAAACACTGGCGATGCCATCTGACAGGGCTAACCCTGTTTCCACATTGATAAAGATATGCTTATATTGGGGAATCTCATTGCCCGTAGCTCCCATTATGTAGTATACGCACGTGCGTAATAAAAAAGTAACACTCAAGGGAGCTCACCTAATGTGGTAAAAGTGATTTTCCATACCTTAAGGAACTGCTCTTAAAGGAAAGAATTCGCTCCCTCTGGGAGCAAATTCTTTCCTTTAAGGTTAGCTCCCATTTTGAAAAGGGACGTAATTGTACAGAATCATTGCTTGGTATAGTAGTCTCCCTATGATGTGCGTAACTTTTTCTGCGTTCTGGCTACGCCATCGGGGATGCTACAGGTTAACGTGATAAAATTATTGATGAATGTGGTACATACATTTCAGTATAATGGCATTTTCAAATGTCTTTCTGTTCATTGTCAGCCATTGGCATACACGTAGTTAGCTCCCATTACGCAGTTACGCATGTGCGTAATGAAAATTATACACATTCAAGGTAAATCGTCTAATGTGTTAATAATCCTTTCCATACCATAATGGAAATAATTCACTCCCGCTGGGAGCAAATTTTTCCTTTAAGAGAAGTTGCGATTTTGAAAAGAGACGCGATTGAAGATAATCGCTGCTCGCTCCAGTAGTCTCCCTTTGACGTGCGTAACTTTATCAGTGTTCTAGCTGCGCCATTGCCAGCCTACAGTTTGGATGTTATGAATGCTGGACCAGTGTGAAAATGGTCATAAACGTTATAAACCAGTAGGTTCCGGTGCCAATATAAAATAGAATATCCAGTAAAAGATGTTGAACAGTATGAAAACCAATGGGAACATAACTCTTGAAACCTTGTCTACGACCCTGGCTCGGTCTAATCCACTCACATTTCTACAGCACGGAAATAACATGCATCTACTTTCTCCCGCATCTTCCTGAAAAAGAGAAATAACACTGACCAATGAGATAATGACCGGTATATTAACTCTTTCTTACATGAATATTCATTCTAAGCTCCGCCCACTATTAATAATTATATAAATAACGTTTCGTGTTTGTACAAAGATTAAAGAAATTCCACTAGTGTTAGATCATATACTCAACAAAATTAATTAAGGAATATGTGTTTGAGGTGTTATGACAAAACACCTAAATCATCTAAAGACATTTGAATTTCACAGTATTATAATGTGTCTACTTTTATTTAGATGGATGCTTTATTTGAGTTTGTAGCATCTATAGCGATTTAAACTATCAATGTCAAAGCTGACTGGTCTTCAATATTCGGATCAGACATGGGTTTTCATGCACTCACGTTCGCCATGTCCCTCCGGAGATGTTAAAAACCGAGGGCGACAGATCTGGTTGTTTTAGAAGGAAACTTGATCAGCCAATCGTACATGGATGATATGCTGAAGCCTGCTGCCCTACATTTACTGTGCCAGAACCAGTGCAAGTACCTACCTAGGATGACAACGCCAGAACACATCTCGCCAGAATCAGCCAAAATTCTTTCATCAAAACAATGTTTGGGGCATTAAATGACCAGTGCGCTCATCAGGCATGTCTCTGTAGGACATTATTGGACAGTGTCCGACGCATAATACTGGCACCAAGAAATCTCCAGGCTCTCAATGCGGCGTTACAGGAGGAATCGAGGCTGATCCCTAGATACCAAATCACCAGAATTATTCGAACTGGCATACGAAACCAGTGCAAGTTCTAATTTACGGCTGACTGGTGGACACATGCGCGTTACTGAAGGCATTTTAATCTTCCAAACGTGACATTTAAGGCTATCATGTTAATGTTATGTGGCAATTAAAGGAATTGCATTTCAAGTTTTGAAAACTTACAGCCTATTCATGTGTTTTGCGTTTAAAAGGGGAATAGTCTGTTGACATTTTTTGCGAAAAATGACTTTGACCCCAGGCTACTTTACACGGTGCCACGACAAGGGTATAAGAGCTAGCAAACTAAATGAAGCTTCTTTTTCAACTTTTAACAAATAAATACAGTTGAATAATTGTTTGCTTTTGGTGTTCTTTTCCATGGTTTTCTGAAATTTCCTTGACTTTTTTGTTGAGTATATATTGAAATAATTGTATAAATCCTTTCAAATATCCATTTTGGCCCCGCCCACAGTGGATAATTATTAAATTAAACTTTCATGTTTGTACAAAGACCAAAGAAAGCGCTTGCAAGGTCAACTAGTGCTGGCTACATGTATAATCTAATCATATTTTCGAACAGAGTAGACTCTGATCAGGCAACTCTTAAACGAGTTGTTTGATCTAGGTCCGCTCAATTTGCGAAAGTGCTAAAATAAGTTTCTATTAGCACAGTATGTAAACTGAAATAAACATCCTGTACCCATTCCTCCTAGCTCACGCCTTATACATTATGAATTACAGCACTCGTGCGTAACCAGTTGTTGCGTAATTCATTTTTCCATAGATCTAAGTAACTGTTACAGTTACAACCATGTAATCATGTATACATGTGATTGCCAATTCCACTAAAACCGTGCAATCTGGCATTTAAGCTCGTTTTCGACACAGAACGGCTCTGATTGTGAGCAAGTCGTTTTTTAACAAAGCAAAATGCAAAGGAGGAAACCGTTAAAATCATGGAATAAAACGGAATAAAATAGATAAAAAGGCTTTTCTTACCTATTTCGAATGTGTATTGTCTGTATCGCTAACAATATAAATCGAAACGTGTACATGTACCTAAATACACGCATTTTCCGACTACTGGTTACGCACGAGTGCTGTTATTCATGTTTATAAGGCGTGAGCTAGCGGAGGAACGGTACAGGATGTTTATTTACCACTATTTACTATCTACCACTATACTAAGCTCAATGTTTACTGTCGTCGCCCTGGGCCCTGTCACCTGTTAAACTAACGGTACCGGGAGCCAACTCACGACAGTAAACATTGAAGGCATTATAGCGGCAACTTTTGTCATCTGCTGATAGCCTTTGCAAACAGTTTGAACCCAGATCAGGACCGACTGAACATCGGTCTTGATCTGGATCCAAAATGTTTGACACTCTGATAGTGTTCCTGAAAGATTGTTTTGCAAAAAGTCAGCAGATGAGAACAAAAGCATGAAATATTACCCAGCATCTAAAGCATTCTACTGGATTATAGCCCTTCAAATGGAACACTGTATTTTGGCATTAACATTAAATCTGAAATGGGAATTTTAAATTTAATTCGAAAAATATATTTTAACCAAAAAACCCTAACCAAAAATATTTTTTGAAGTTTGTATACATTTTAATAAATGCTGGGATAGGATGGAATTTTAACATTCTTAATGTTTTATGCCAAATAACATTCCCTTCTTGTACCTTGAGCGATATGGATCAATGACTATCAGTTGAATATAAAACCATGCATATACTAATATAAGACAATTTACAATGCATCAGTGGGTTTTAAGGACATATGCTACTAAATACTTCCCATATTGAAATATTTTCAATACTTTGCATACAGTTTGTTTTATGCATGGGCTATCCATTTATGAAATAAAAAGGATATGTCACCGTGCTTATTTTTTCAGAATCTCATATTGAAGTTTACAGCATTTGACCAATTTTCTAGAAATATAAAATAATAACACCAGTCCTAATTATCGAGCTAAAACGGTTGTAATATTCAGCCAGCTTCTTTCTTTTAACTTAAATTACTGCCCATGACCTCAAACTTTTAAGAAAATGTGCATGTTTACTTGTTATCCTATGCTGTGACAAGATACTGCATGATATATTTTGGCAATTCGTCGAAAAATGGAATTTGTTTTTAGAATAAATTATGTAATAAAAAATCTGATATTGAAAATCTTGAAAAATTATTTTTAATTCATGGACTATTATAATACCTTTCAGAAAAAAGAATAAAAATCTGGGGTCACCGAACCAATTATCTTTCTAGAGGGCCAAATTTAACCCCCACCCCCATAGGTTTCATGCGTAATTCAATATAAAAAGTTCGGGGATGACCATTTCGGTCGTTTTGATTATGCCATTTTACTAGTATATGAAGTAATTTAGCATTAAAATGTTAAAAAAGAAAGAAAAAACACATTGAAAATATGTGCGCATCCGGGAATCGATCCTGGACCTCTGGCTTTGTAGCCAGACACGCTAACCACTAGGCCACGAGCTCAGGTCGTGCGCCGCTCGAAATAACCATACAAATAGTATAGACTCGGCCACTATCGTATTCGTGACCAGGGTTTATTTGTACGTCGTTTGATTTCGACTGAACTACATAAATTTATCTGTCTTCAGTGCTGAGACGATCAGTTCTGAAAAGATGTCACTAGATATTTCGAACACACTTTAATTAGTTATTTTGTGAAGAAAATGCTGGAACACCGATATGACATAAGAATATCGGAAGCTGTGTTGATCCGAATCCGTTAAGGGTCGAAAGACAGGACCCAGACAACTTTCCCCGTTTGCAGACGCGGGAAAGGTGCGCATTGGAAATAGCCGCATATGTCTTTAAATGTAGCTGAATATTGGCTTGCGTTGCTGTTTATCAGCATAGTCAACAATATTTCAGTTGTCTAACCATGTCACCAAGAGGGTTAGACAAACGAAAGGCGACATCTACAGATGTATACTACCCAAAATACCCTCATATTTGGAAGCGCTCATTTGCCTAGCTATTCCATGAATGGGTCTGCTTATTGATCTCACCATTCCCATATGAAAAGAGGCATATTTACCATCATATAAAGAATCAGTAAAAGTTAAATATAAAATGAAATGTAGTACATGTAAGTGCCCGTACACCTGTGATCTTATTCGTATTTTCAGACCTGCGCATTTCTAGTTGTACGCTCGCACATACAGACACATGAACAAAACATACAATTAGGTAGCCAGATGGAAGTAGGCAAAATGATGGTACTTGGTAGGCATGAAACGCGTTAATAATCCATTATCTGTAGAACTATATAAGCTGCTTAGATTGCATCGTAAACCGCACCGTTTGATGTTACAAAATAATCGTCTGCTGTTATCTCTAATGGACATTTTATAGCTGAGCAAATCTTACGGTATCTATCCTTGGAAGGTGTGTTGCACTGACAGTACAAAATTGGGTACTAAACGGGTATTTTCTATCCAACAAAAACTAAGTTATTTATTTTTTACAGGATATCAGAGCAGTAAGATTGATATCATTCTCCGCCAAAATTTAAGCCTAGTTAGGGTTTTGCTATATCTATGCGCATGCAAATTTTCAGGGTGAAGAAACCTTCATGTAAAATTTTAAAAACGAAAAACTGTGTTCCATTTGAGGTGAAATATACCAGTGATGTACTTGCAAATGCAACGCGACGTCTGATTTGATAACATCATAAATATGCGACACTGTCGCAAACCCGACGTCGTTACCTAACATCACTTTTCATTGGTTGACAAGTTAATATATACAGCTGGCAAACGGTTTAATGCAGCTGGCAGCCGCTAGACGTAGGCGCAATATGTACATTTTCACTGTCTTTTTGATGGAAAAAAATGTTAACAACTGCATTAGAATGGGGATAACCGTATTCATAATTTTCATTTGGGGAGGTATATCGTCGGATATACGGTCGGAAATTATGTTTTACCGCTCCGCTGACGCCTCGCCGTAAAACTTAATTTCCAACCGTATATCCCCAAATGAAAATTTTGAAAACAGTTGTCCCCTAAATGTATTGCATATGCATAATGTCATGTTTATTATAACATTAAGTAATTATTACTCTGGGAGCGCAGTGGCTCAGTGGTAGAATGCTTGACTCGAGAACAAAGGGCCAAGGGTTCGAGCCTCACCGGCGTCACTGCGTTGTGGTCCTTGAGCAAGACATACGTTTAGCCTAGCTTAGTACTGGTTCAACCCAGGAAGACCCGTCCCTGTTTAACTGAAAGATTGTTGATGGGACGTAAAGAATAAAAAAACAAAACAAACAAAAACAAATCATTACTCTGTATTCGTACGTTAAGCTTTTAACCCTTTGCTTCCAGGAAATTTTGCAAGCTTTTTATCGTCTGCTGGTTATTTTTTTCAAGAGCACTATCAGAGTGTCAAACACTTCAGGTCCAGATCAGGACAGACACACTGTCAAAATATACCATGCAGTTCAGGAGCTATGAGCATTATCACTGAAAGGCCAAAATGATGCTCGGCAAATCCATGTCATCATTTTGCATACCAATGGCTGGACAATATTTAAATAGATAAGTATGCAAAATTTGCTCCAAATATCCCAATAAGGTTCAAGAGTAATGAATATTTTTCCTACTCGAACAATGTTCAGCAAAACCGTGCCCATTAAAATTGTGTTTTCGCATGCCAGTGGTTGGGGAATGTTGACATGCATTATGCAAAATGTGATAAAACTATACGATATGGTTCAAGAATTATTATTATTTTCACTAACTGGTAACGGACGGATGGACGGACTCACTTAGTGATTATTGTGAAGACCCATGGGTCATGCAATTATTTTATGTTTAATAATTTATAGCCATGTTGACGTATCCATACCAACGCACAAATTATATTAAGATCGTAAAAAAGATAGTGGAGCTGAATTCAGGCCTCTAGATAAGAGAGCATATTGGAAATTTATTTTCGTTATTTCTAATGCAAAACATATGTTGTGAGTACTCAAAAGAACAATCTCAACGAGACGATTCTTTTGAGCACCCCAAAACACATGTTTTGATTGATGAATAAGACAAAAATTACAATTTACGCTCATAAAATGTTCTTATCTAGATCTATGAACTGTTTTAATCGCTATATTGCAGCAAGAATCAAAGAAATCAAGTCTGTCATTCTCCAATTTTATCAATGGATTTGCTTCTCCCGAATTTTCGGCACTTTAATAAATAAGATGAAGGTTATTTTAGCCTAAGATCACAGGAGGCTGGCTTACATAGCAATATTGTATATATATATTTATTTTGTAGAATTTAGCTTGTCTTTGTAGCTGAACTGAATGAGTTTTCTTTGTCCTTGACACGGAACACAGCCTTTCTCACTACGCGTCTCAAATGTGACCAAAAATCCTGACAAGTTCTCCTAAAATTCTGAAAGTGCTTATTGTCGTAAGAGCCAGTGCATGAGATTTCCAACAATGTGGTATGTGCGACCAGCAAAGCCTCAGATCAGCCTGCGCATATGCGCAGTCTGATCAGAGCCTTTGCTAGTCGCTTGAGTATTCTATGATTGTTAAGCTACTGACTGAGCACCATTTGGAGTTTCTAGAGATGTAAGGAGGCTTCAGAGGCTCGTCCGAGTCTACACTTGTCAAAATGTCACATTGTTGGAAATCCCATGCCGCGGCTCAATTTATATATTCAGTTCTGATTCAATCTAACTAACACCTCAGTATCACATAGTATAGATAAGTGTCTGTTTCTTCCATCGGCGTCAACAAAAGACATCAATGCAAACTGACAACACGCTTTGGAGGCGTTGATTCAATGGTCTACTAGACACAAATGCAATCAGAAAACATGCTTTGTGGGCACGTTTCAATGGTATCATCTACAAGACACCAATGGAATCAGAACACGTGCTCTGTAGGCGTTGATTCAATGGTACAATCTGCAAGACACCAATGCAATCAGAAAGCATGCTTTGTATGCGTTGATTCAATGGTACTGTCAACAAGACACCAATGCAATCAGAAAAACCTGTTTTGTAGGAGCTGATTCAATGGTCCTGTCACCAAGACACCAATGCAATCATAAAGCATTTCTGTATGCGTTGATTCAATGGTACTGTCAACAAGACACCAATGCAATCAGAAAAACCTGTTTTGTAGGAGTTGATTCAATGGTCCTGTCACCAAGACACCAATGCAATCAGAAAACATTGATTGTAGGCGTTGATTCAATGGTACTGTCAACAAGACACCAATGCAATCAGAAAAACCTGTTTTGTAGGAGTTGATTCAATGGTCCTGTCACCAAGACACCAATGCAATCAGAAAACATGGATTGTAGGCGTTGGTTCAATAGTACTGTCTACAAGACACCAATGCAATCAGAAAAAATGCTTTGTTGGTGATGATTCAATGGTACTGTCAACAGGACACCAATCCAATCAGAAACATGTTTTCTAGGAGTTGATTCAATGGTCCTGTCAACAAGACACCAATGCAACCAGAAACATGCTTTGTAAGAGTTGATTCAATGGTACTGTCTTCATGACATCAATGCAATTGGAAATCATCATCTGTTGACGTTGATTCAACGGTACTGTCTACAAAACAGTGATGCAATTAGAAAAAATGCTTTGTAGTAGTCGATTCATTGGTACTGTCTACAAGACACAAATGCTTTTTATGCATTGATTCAATGGTACTGTCTATAAGACATCAATGCAATCAGAAACATGCTTTGTATGAGTTGCTTCAATGGTATCGTCTACAAGACACCAATGGAATCAGAAAACATTCTCTGTAGGCGTTGAATCAATGGTACCATCTGCAAGACACCAATGCAATCAGAAACAAGTTTTGTAGGAGTTGATTCAATGGTCCTGTCACCAAGACATCAATGCAATCAGAAAACATGGATTGTAGGCGTTGGTTCAATAGTACTGCCTACAAGATACCAATGTTATAAGAAAAAATGCTTTGTTGGTGATGATTCAGAGGTACTGTCAACAAGACACCAATGCAATCAGAAACATGCTTTGTATGAGTTGATTAAAGGATCCTGTCAACAAGACACCATTGCAGTCAGTAAATATGCTTTTTAGGTGCTGATTCAATGCTATTTGTAACAAGACACCAAGTAATCATAAAATATGCTTTGTAGGCGTCGATTCAAAGGTATTGTCTACAGGACAACTATACAACCAGAAAACATGCTATGTTGGCGTTGATTCAATTGTACTGTTTACAAGACACCAATGCAATCAGAAAACATGCTTTGTATGCGTTTATGCAATGGTATTGTCTACAAGACAACAATGCAACAGGAAAACATGTTTTGTAGGCGTCGATTTAAAGGTATTGTCTACAGGACAACAATACAACCAGAAAACATGCTATGTTGGCGTTGATTCAAATGTACTGTCTTCAAGACATCAATGCAACCAGAAAACATGTTTTGTAGGCGTCGATTTAAAGGTATTGTCTACAGGACAACAATACAACCAGAAAATATGCTTTGTTGGCGTTGATTTAATAGTACTGTCTTCAAGACATCAATGCAATCACAAAAACATGCTTTGAAGGCGTTGATTCAATGGTATTGTCTACAAGACAACAGTGCAACCGGACAGCATGCTTTGTAGGCGTCGATCCATGGCACTGTCTACAAGACACCAATGCAATCAGAAACATGCTTTGTGGGAGTTGATTCAATGCTTCTGTCAACAAGACATCAATGCAATCAGAAAACATGCTTTGGAGGCGTTAATTCAACGCTACTGTCTACAAGACACCAGTGCAATCATAAGAAATGCTTTGTAGGCGTTGATTCAATGGTGCTGTCTACAAGACACCAATGCAATCAGAAAACATGTGTCAGGGGCGGTGATTCAACGGTACTGTCTACAAGACATCAATTCAATCAGAAAACATGATTTAGGAGGCATTAATTCATTGGTACTATCTACAAGACACCATTGCAATCGGAGGTGTTGATTCAAAGGTACGGTCTACAAGACACCAATGCAATCAAAACATGCGTTGTAGGCATTGATTCAATGGTACTGTCAAAATTGACTCTTGAGTATGCTTTTTATGTGTAAAAGTACAAAAACTGTGACTTATCACTATTAAAATTAAAGTTTACTCATGTTTTATTTTTCAAAGTCCATTTTCATATAAAAGGACTGTTCGATCTTATAAAGTCACGCTCAAACCTTTCCGCGTTATGGTGTTATTCAAATGGTTGTCACACAACAAAAGCATTAAGTGGCACATGACATCATATGACTTAAATAGCCGATAGAACGATGTCTACTAAAACGATTCTCGTCACGTGAGCTAATCCAGTGAGACTAGAATTTTATACGACTGTCCACTTTAATACATGTATATAAGTCAGGGCTCATTTTAAGTATTTTCAAGTTTAAACCTATGTTCAAACAGCACGTGAATCTCCTGATTTGAACATGGATTTTCCTTAATTTGACATTGGGTTAAAGCAAGTATACGAATAGACATCTATGCAAGACTTTCCCTTATAACGCAACGTTATAATGGACGTCTTTACGTTTCCCGAAAATCTGTAAACCGCTAGTGGTTTATCGATTTTATTGCATGGCGTTATATCACTCCAAGACGCGACGTCGTGTGGTAAATGTGTTTTTTACTTATAACTGTGGGTGATTTTGCATCAAATGTTTACCACGTACTTAAATGAATACTGTATTAATGGCAATACATGTAATTGAAAATGCAAATTAGTATTACATTGCTTTAACTTGTGATATCTTTCACATTAAAAACACTTTACCTGGCAAGCGTCGCTTGGTGGAGCAATCCCATTCTCTTTTACATGTACTAGGCCTGAAATAGTGCTAAATCGCCGTCGTTTTTTTCTGCACAAAACATTGACATAGGCAAACTCAATGAGTGCAGCAAAAACAAAAAACAAACAGGTTGCCATCCATACATCAATAGCTTTGATGTAAGATACTCTTGGTAGGTTTGATTTTGAGCCCGAACTCTGAGTCACCATGGTCAGTACTGTCAAAAGGCCCAGTGAGATTCGAGCAGGAACCGCTTCACAGTCCAGCCAGAAGTTGACCCAAGACAAGATAACAATGAGGAGGCTGGGAACATAGATCTGGGTGATGTAGTAGCCATAGTTACGCCTTATAACAATTGATAAGCCAATGCAGGGATAGACGACTGAAAGAGATCATGATCCAATATACAGTAAAACCTGTGTAAAACGGCCACTCTGAAAAAGACCAACACATATTTTCAAGACTAATTATCGCTTAATGTAGAACCTTAGTATTGCATAATTCTCCAAAGCAAGCGTTATGCAATACTTTCGACCTTCATTAAGGTACCATTTATCAAAAAGATCTTTGTTTTTCTCTATTTATAGTGGCCGTTTTACACAGGTTTAATGTTATTGCAGGCGATTCGTATTGCCCCAGTTACATGCCTGAGATTAGCTATGTTGGCCCGATGCCCTGAAAATTTTCCAAAAACAACTGACATCAGACAATATGAAATCACATGCCGCCTCTGCACGAGCCAGAAGCCTCGGGCCAACGTAGTTGACACTGGACCTGTAACAAAACCAATACGAAATCATTCAAAAATGACATTTTTATTATTAATAACTGCTTTATATATAGAACTTTTGTAAGTTATGTGTCTGTGAATACTGCTTCGACTTCACTTAAGGGCAATTGCGGGTAATACTTCACACATTAAAATCTTTTTAATGCTCTGCATACAGTTTGTTTTATGTATGGAGTCAATTTATGAAATAAAAAGGAAATGTCAACACGCTCAATTTTTTCAAAATCTCACATTGCAAATTTTCTGAAAACCCCCAAGTCCTTAATATTAAGCTAAAATATTTGTAATCACCATCCAGCTCCTTTATTTGAATTTTGATTATTGCTCATGACCTCAAGCTTTCTAGAAAATGTGAAAAATTATTTGTTTTCCCAAGCCGTGTCAAGATACCTCATGATATATTTTGGTAGTTCCCCCCAAAAAGGGTTTCGGTTTTTAGAGTAAATTATATATTAAAAAAAATGTGACATTAAAAATGTTAATTTATTATTTTTATTTCATGGACTATCATTTGACATTTTAGAAAAAAAAAATCGGGGGTCATCAGACTAATTATCTTGCAGGAGGGCCAAATTTAACCCCACCTCCACAAATGTCGAGGATAATTCAATATAAAACGTTAAGGAGTGTAATTTTTGCTGTTTAAATAATTCCATACTACTTGTATGAAGTAATTTTGCATAACAAGTCGAAACAAGAAATGTCACAAACACGTGACGAATGCCCCCAAAGGAATTGGTCTACATTTGAGGAGATTTAGCTGTAATATAGCACGAAAAACCTAGAAAAGAGGCCAGAAGTCAATGTCAAAGTCTAAGTGAGACAAAATGGTATGCACCACTCCGCCATCCCAAGAGGAATCGACACCCCAAATTTGAGTTTCCTACATCAAATAATATAGGAGATATGCTCTGGACACAATAATTCTTGAAAACTAGGTCAGAGGTCAAGGTCATAGTGACCAAAAAATGGTTTGTGACACTTAGGCATCCAAAATTGCATTTACATACCAAATTTGGAATTCCTCTTTCAAAGAATATAGGAGATATGCACCAGTTTCTAGAAACTAGGTCAGAGGCCAAGTTCAAAGTCAGTGACTTAATTATGGTATGTGACACTTCGTCATCCCAAGATGCATTCACACAACAAATTTGAGATTCCTACCTCAAATAAGATAAGAGATATGCTCTGGACATGATTATTCTAAAAACTAGGTCAGAGGTCAAGGTTACAGTGACCCGAAAATGGTACATGACACTCTGCCATCCCAAGATGCATCCACACACCAAATTTGGAATTCCTAACTCAAAGAATATAAAAGATATGCTCGGGACACAATATTTCTTAAAACTAGGTCAAGGGTCAAGGTCACAGTGACCCGAAAATGGTATGTGACACCCCGTCATCCCAAGATACATTTACACACCAACTTTGGAATTCCTATCTCAAAGAATATAGGAGATATGCACCAGACTCAATGCAGTTTCTAGAAACTAGGTCAGAGGTCAAGTTCAAGGTCACAGTGACCCAATTATGGTACACGACACTTCGTCATCCCAAGATGCATCCACACACCAAATTTGAGATTCCTACCTCAAATAATATAAGAGATATGCTCCGGACACCATTAATCTAGAAACTAGGTCAGAGGTCAAGGTCACAGTGACCCAAAAATGGTACATGACACTCCGCTATCCCATGAAGCATCCACACATCTAATTTGGAATTCCTAACTCAAAGAATACAAGAGATATGCTCCGGACACAATAATTCATAAAACTAGGTCAGAGGTCAAGGTCACAGTGACCCAAAAATGGCATGTGACACCCCGTCATCCCAAGATGCATTTACACACCAAATTTGGAATTCCCATCTCAAAGAATATAGGAGATATGCACCAGACTCAATGCAGTTTCTAGAAACTAGGTCAGAGGTCAAGTTCAAGGTCACAGTGACCCAATAATGGTACGCGACACTTCGTCATCCCAAGATGCATCCACACACCAAACTGAGATTCCTACCTCAAATGATAGAAGAGATATGCTCCGGACATGATTATTCTAGAAACTAGGTCAGAGGTCAAGGTCACAGTGACCCAAAAATGGTACATGACACTCCGCTACCCCATGAACCATCTACACATCAAATTTGGAATTCCCAACTCAAAGAATACAAGAGATATGCTCCGGACACAATAATTCATAAAACTAGGTCAAAGGTCAAGGTCACAGTGACCCAAAAATGGCATTTGACACCCCGTCATCCCAAGATGCATTTACACACCAAATTTGGAATTCCTATCTCAAAGAATATAGGAGATATGCACCAGACTCAATGCAGTTTCTAGAAACTAGGTCAGAGGTCAAGTTCAAGGTCACAGTGACCCAATTATGGTACGCGACACTTCGTCATCCCAAGATGCATCCACACACCAAATTTGAGATTCCTACCTCAAATAATATAAGAGATATGCTCCGGACACGATTATTCTAAAAACTAGGTCAGAGGTCAAGGTCAAGTCACAGTGACCCGAAAATGGTAAGCGACACTCCGCCATCCCAAGATGTATCCACACACCAAATTTGGAATTCCTACCTCAAAGAATATATTAGATATGGAGCGGACACAAAAGCGGGACGGACGGACAGTGCGATTACTATATGCCTCCCAAAGTTCCTTTGGGGGCATAAAAAAGAAACAATTTGTAATAAGTACCCACCCAGGAATCGTCCCTGGTCCTCTGGTTTCTAAGTCTGTCACGCTAACCACTAGGCCACGATGTCGACTCGTACGCGGCTTGAAATAGCAGTACATATTGAACAGACAATCCGAGTATCGGCCATATTCAAAGCAGACAGGGTAAAAACTTAAAAAAAAAGCTTTACATTGTTGATGTCGCCTGTTCTATTGATCTGTACATATTCGGTACTAAGATGATCACTTCTGATGAAGGGTCAATAGATATTTCGGACACATTTTACTTACTTTCGTCTGTCAAGAAAATGTGGAAAAAACCATCTGACATAAGAGTGTCTGAAAACTGTATTGATCCGAAATCGTAAATGGTCGGAAAGACGGGACCCAGACAATTTTTCTCGTTTCTTGACGCAGAAATGGTGCGCATGGGAATTACCCGAAATTGCCCTTAATACAGCTGAATGTACGGTTGACCTCAAGTCAATACTTTTTATCACTACAGAAAGATATGCAGTGTACAGTCCAACCTGTATCAAGCAAGCGAGTAAGGGATAGTCAAAATTGGCTTGCTTAGGACATGTGCTTGCTTAATATAGGTACTTTTAGATGTATTTGATTTTTGTGAGAGCTGATTGCTTACTGTAGGTTGCTTGCATAATGGAGGCGGCCACTAAAGCAGGGTTTACTTTAGCTAAAGAAAAAAGAGCCAGCATATGAAATTGTGGTACTGTAAATTCGGAATTTCTCGCGAGAACTTTATTTTCGCGAAAAGCGTCAAAAGATTATTTACCACGTTAAAAAGTCAATGCATATGCGAAGTTTCGCGAAAATAAAACCCTCGTGAAAATTTCCGAATTTACAATTCTTATCTCAGAACAGCCAGAAACAATCTCACCAGAACATTTGCTTCTCGCTAACAGAATGTATGGAAACTGATGATGGCTCAGACCAAAAACTGGCATATGAATTAGGGATCTTTCATGCAAACCAAACATCCATGTGGCTTGATCCACACCAGGAATAAGGGCGAGATGGTTGGTACTGTGAAACTGGTTTAAGCCCTCAAGTAATTTTCGTACTGACCATTCCTTTTGTGTGTTTTTTGTGTTTTTTTTTGCCATATTCAATTTGGATAGTTTTCTGTTATTAGTTTGTTTTTGCCATAATGTCATGTCTGTTTCTTGTAGCCTTCTGGTCACCTGTTGGGAAAGGGCTGACCTCTTGGCTCTCTTGTATGCGATGTTATCTTGTGTTGTGTCACTTTCCTATACGATGTCTTGAGTAAGGTGTGGTACTTGATTGTATAGATTCCATATATGTTCTTTCTTTCTCACTTTGTATGTTTATGAAGGAACATCTCAACAATACTTTTGCTCTTAAGGAAAAGGTTTTTTTTTCAAATTAAAAGAATCACTATATGATTTTTTTTATATTCACCTAAAACATATGGTGTGAGTACTTAAAAGAACCATCTCAATGAGTCTGGTTCTTTTGAACACACAAAACAAATGCGAAAACGTATGGATACAAATGTAAGAAATAAATTTACGCCGAAAACTTTTGTTCCGTAAATTGAGTAAATTTAGTGCTTACTTCCATAATAATCGTTATCACAATTATACGGAGAGTATTTCTCTATAGTAAACTGTGGTAATTCTATATTCCTTGCTACGGTGACTGCATCAGGCCGCCAGAAGAACTTGATCGTCTCTGTACTGTGGCCATCTTAAATGATAAAGAAAAACAGTCAAAAGCAAGTGAGTACAGTGACGTAAATCCTATATACATGTAGGTGACGGATCCAATATACTACGATATTCATAAGTATAAAATACAATTGATAGGACACTGGTAAATACAATGAGAAAATATCACAATCACACACTGCAGACCAACCCATGACACCTTGAGGAAAGAGCCACAGAACACTAACCGTAACAAGATATCAGAAAAATAATGAAAGCAGAGCAACCAGCTCTCCTCAAAAAAGTATAAAGGACACGAAGTATTACATACTAAAACAAAGACCAACACAGAATCCCCACAAGCAATGAGAGGTAAATAAAACAATAAATCAACAACAACAGAACCGCCGCCTTAGAACGGACAGAATCTTAAGCAACCGGGGAGGGGGCTTAAATGCATTTAACTGGGGCTAAATTTTCGACCTATAAGCTGATGCTATTTAAACACAAAAATGTTTAGCTCGCACGGAACTAATGGAATGGAACCCCTCTAAATGTGTACTTTGGCAAACAGTGAATAGCTAGACGTTTTAAACATATTTTATTCATGCTCAATATTGCTGAATGCAATGAGATAGTTATTAACAACGGAAGCATGTAACTTATAAAGTTCTAAGACGCAGAAGGAGGTGCAAGGTTTTGCACTGTTTGCGATGATAAAGACGATCTTCAGGGACTTTAGTGCAGCTATATATGGGAATTCTAATTTGTACCTTCATATGTACAACACAACCATTCTAGGTTGATGATAGAAGAATTCTTCATTAGTATAATTATAATTAAATAATCTGACCACTTACAACTCTCAAATTCCAGTTTGCAAAGTTGGGTATCAAATGGATATTTACGTAAGTCCATTGCACAGGTGAACGTTCCTGTTACCCTAAAATAGAAAACATGCTAGACAATGTTATACTGCACTATACTTTTGTTATACTAGAAATACTTGCTAATGTAATCAGTTATAATAACTTTTAATGTGATTGCAATTGTTTTCTTGGTTAGTGTATTGTGTCTCTTCCTCACAGCGTTGTTGGTAGGTCTGCGTTGGCACTTCATTGTCGTACTTATTACGTTTCATTATTATCCTCACGCTTTTTTAAAAACTGAAGGGGATATTGTAATCATCTCCGTCCGTCTGTTCGTCCCTCCGTCTGTCCGTTATGCTATCTCCTCCTGAACCATTGGATGAAATTCAACCAAATTTGATGTGTGCGTTGCTTACATGAATGGGGTGTGCAGCGGCAAATTTTTGGCCCCGCCCCCTGGGTTCCTTGGGAGGAGTCAAAAGGTCAAATATCATTTAATTTCAATTACAAAGTCAATTTTAAAGATTTATATACCAAACTCTGTGTGTGTTCTCACAATTGAAAGATACAAAACATATCAGACGGGATTTTTATTCTGTCGCCTTGGTTATGCTCAAGGGGTCGACTTGGGGTGCCGGATGAGCCCGGGGGAGGTCAATTTTTTTTATGAACATTGTCATGTAGCACATCAAATTGACGGGGATGATGAGAGGAACTGAATACAAGTAAATAATTACCCTAGGGTCAAACTGGTGACCTTGGGTGAGATCAAAAGGTTAAATATCCTTCAATTCCATTACAAAGTCAATTTCAAAGACTTTTATACCAAAATTTGTGTGCGTTCTCACAAATAAAATGTATAAAACATATCCAATGGAATTTTCATTCTGTCTCCTGTGTCATGCCCCAGGGGAGCTGGTGTCAAAAACTTGAGCGTGGGGTTTTGCGATGGCGCCCCATCGACTGCGCGTTCGAGTTATTATTGTTTCAATGAATGGAATTGATTAGAATTACAATTACACTGCAAAATAATCAGGATTACTTTTTGATATGTTATGATTACTTTGGAATAAATGTTCTACTCTTACTGAAAACTAGTCTATATCCTGGCTTTTAGGTAAACCAGTAATGATTAAGAAATGATACACAAATAGATTAGTAGACTGTCAATGGCTCGAACAGGCTTGGGACCATGAAAAGTAGTTCTAGCCAAGGGTATTTCCAGTCCTCCAGGGTGGATTTGGTATAAAATGACCGGTAGGGACCATGATGACAGTTCTAGACAGCCCAGGCGAATGAGCCACCAGAGTACGAGCCATTGAAGTTTTATTGTTTGTTTGGGATGAAAAGATTTGAATATGCATATCCATATAATCTAAGAAGGCTTTAAAATGTTTTATCTTGTGACTTCGCGTCTGGGAGTGAAATAATGTCATGCAATAAAATCAATAAACCACTAGTGGTTTACAGATTTTCGGGAAACGTTATGACGTCCATAATAAAGCCTGTCTGACACAGAACACACGGCTTATACGGTTGGCCATCCGTGTAAACCGTACATACAACCGAACCAACCGTGGCCTTATCCAGGTTACACTCAGTCCATTCGAGTGTGTCCGTGAAAGCTTTGTATGATTTTTAAACTTACCATGTTTATGTTGGGGCACAAGCTGGCTTCAGAAAAGGCATGGGAACCTTGGATAATATATTTGTATTGCATAGTCTAATTACACACTGTTTAAATAACAATAAAAAGTTATACTCAGCATTCATTGATTTTAGAAAAGCATTTGATTTTGTTGTTAGGGATGTTCTTTGGTTCAAGTTGATAGAAAGTGGGATAAGAGGTAAGATTCTGAATATAATCCAATCAATGTACAAAAGTATTAAAAGTAGAGTTAAGTTTAACAATAATCTTAGTTGTGAGTTTGTCAGTCATATAGGGGTAAGGCAAGGGGAGTGCTTATCTCCCTTTTTATTTAGCATGTACATTAATGACTTAGAAAAAGAATTGATTCAAAAAGGTGCTGAAGGTATTGATATAGGCATGCTAAAACTGTATCTACTTTTGTATGCGGACGATATTGTTATATTTTCAAATACTAGTGAGGGTTTGCAGAAAGGTTTAGATATACTAAGTGATTACTGTCAAAAATGGAAATTAACTGTAAATATTGATAAAACAAAGGTTATGGTTTTTCGAAAAGGGGGTATTTTACCAAGAAACTTATCTTTTACTTTTCAAGGGAATATGATAGAAATTGTAAATAAGTTTGTATATCTAGGCATTTCTTTCTCGACTGGTGGTTCTTTTACTGAAACTCACAAAACCTTATCAGGACAAGCTCTTAAAGCAATCTTTAAATTAAATCAGTATCTATATAAATTTACTGACATCTCTCCTAAGCATACTTTGGAGCTTTTTGACAAATTAATTACTCCCATTTTGACTTATGGGGGAGAAATTTGGGGATTTTCAAAACCTGTACAACAGGAGAGAGTGCACCTGCAGTTTTGTAAGAAGCTTTTAGGGATAAAAAGGTCAAGTCAGAATGATTTTGTGTATGGAGAGCTGGGTAGGGCACCATTACAAAACAAGGTATTTTTTTCAGTTGTAAATTTTTGGTTTAAAATATTAGAAGCAGAGGAAAACAAATATATAAAACTAGCTTACCAACTAATGATGAATGATATTGAAAATAAGCCAAATTGTCTAAATTGGGCATCTAGAGTTAAGCAATTACTATCAACACTGGGGTTTTATGAAGTTTGGGTGAATCAGGGGGTTGGAAATAAGAATGTGTTTTTATGTGTTTTAAAACAAAGGTTATTAGATAATTTTTCACAAGGATGGTCCAGCAGACTTGCAGAATCAAGCAGAGCTAACTTTTATTCATTATTTTCTTCTTTTGAACATCAGTTTTACTTGGATTTTGTTAAGGTTAAAAAATTTAGAGTTGCTATGACAAAATTAAGAACCTCATCACATAGATTAGAAATTGAGGTAGGAAGATGGGCAAGGCCAAATAGAATACCGATAGATGAAAGAAAATGTTTAACATGTAACAAACTTGAGGATGAATTTCATTTTTTGTTGGAGTGTAGCTTGTATAATGATTTAAGAAATCAGTATATAAAAAGGTATTATTGGAAAAGACCTAATATATTAAAACTTAAGGAATTAATGTCAACTACAAATAAGAGAATATTAAGTAATCTTTCATTATATATTTTCAAGGCTTTTAAGATTAGATATGGTCAATAGGCACAACACTTATATATGTTATGTTTTCATGTTTGTTTTTTTGTGTCACATGTGTATCTCCCACTTACTGTTTTTCTGAATTGTTGGAGGCGATGTAGCCATTTGAACCCACTAAATTGTAGATGGCATCATATGCATGGCTGTGGATATTATGTTGTCCATCATATCTATATTGGGAAACATTTGCTTTTCTGCCCAGTGGAAAATCTCATAGAGATGGTTGCACTGAGTATGAACAGCTTGTGTGTTCGCACATAGGTTTGGATGAACAAGGATTTCAGAGTAAAATTGTAAATATTTTCTTACCCATCAGTTTTAACTTGTGTTTTGGGTGCTCAAGGAAGCCTTCTCATTGAGACGGTTCTTTTGAGTACCCACAACATATGTTTTGGTTGAGAAATAGGAAAATTAAATTTCTGTTACGAACTCTTAACTGGAGTCCTGTCGCATATCAAATGTCAATCCTCATTATGCCAATAATATTTTTGTACTAAAAGTGTCATTTGCTATGGTAGAATCATAGATATGACAGATATGTATTTGATATATACATGTTTGAAGGCACTTTACTAAATTTGATAATCGAAGCAAACAGTGTGGTCCCTGATCAGACTGATCCGAAGTGAGTTTCTAGACCAGGGTTCATGTTGTTCTGCAATACAGGCTAAACCTTTTTGTGATTGGCAATTTGGGGGTTGGTACATCCATGACCTTCGGCTGTGTGTATGAATTTTGTATTTATGTATTGATATATATACTACACATGACCATGTTATGGTTAAAGTAGAAATAAATAAACTTACTTACATTTTTAAAACTTTTAAAAAACTGACACGGGTGCCATGTCCGTGTATAATCGTATTAGCGATCGTACCAGACCGTGAGAGACCTGTTAGACCGTACGAGACCGTACAAGACCGTGAGAGACCGTGTGAGACCGTACGAGACCGTATATACAATCGCACATGAAGTCCACTCCACGAGTGTGCTCAACCGTGTCAATGTCGTATATAAAGCGTATGGAATCGAACTCGAACAAAAGTCGGTGGGACCGTATGTAAACCCTGTAAATGTCCAGTTAATCGAGCAAAAGTCGTATTAAATCGTAGTAGGCCGTAACAGACCGTACTAGACCGTACTTGGAACCGTACAACAATCGTATAAAATCGTTTTGCAAATCGTGTTCAGACCGTGACAAATCTTGCTTGATCGAGTGTATCCGTGCTTTGTTCGAACATACTCATGCTACATTCGAGTCTAATTCTTACCAACTCATCCCCAGGCACGGCTGGAGCTCAATACTCGTACCAGTCAACCCGTGAATACCCGAGTATACCGTATTGTAACCGTGTGTCACACCACGTTCTTTGTCAGACAGGCTTAAAACGTTGCATACATAATGACAAAATTCTGATTTTTTACGCTCGAAATGAGATTTCAAAGTAATCGTAATGTCATATGATAAAAAGAATCTAAGTCGTGCTCTTGTATTATTGAATTTATTAAACTCGATGCAAAAAAGATATAATGCTCGGCAAACCTCGAATTTTATCTTTTTCCCAACTCTTTTAGTAAATTCAATAAAACATGAGCACTCGTGTAGGAGCCTCTATAAATCAAGCAAATAAAAACATACATATGCTGTTAACATGTTCAATGATTCTCTGATGCTTTTGAAATTGTACTGTACGTACTTGTATGCCCTTCACATGTGGAAGAAATAAAAAAAAAATGCCATTAGCTTTGCAAACTAGGGTAAAGTCGGGTAACTTCGTACAGTGGGAAAATTCGGATTTGCATTTGTAACCAGTGAAAATCCAGATGAGACGGCCGTCTCTTCAGGATTTGCACTGTTTGCTAAGCTAGTTTATTTTAATGCCAATAACTAAAATATGAAACAAACAAGTTCGCTGTCCGAATTTAGCTGACCGTCCAAATTTACCCGACTTTACCTTATATGGCCGAGATATCACCACGTGATTGTGTGATGTGATAGGTTATGTCTGGAGGGCGGCTTCGGGCACTGAAGCATGTCATTAACCGTATCGGTTTTGTGTACTGACGAATACTTTTGTCACTTTCCTTTGTGGTATCTTGGGTCAGGTGCGGTACTTGATTTTATACCACCTTTACCAACTTTAACATGAAATATCTCGTGGTGTGCAATGTCTACACTGATATAGGTGGCATGAAATTGTTATACCATGTTTATCCACCTGTACGTGAGATAATCCACTCGCTAAAGCTCGTGGATTATCTCCACGTACAGGCGGACAACCCATGGTATAACTATTACGTATTGATTCCTGATCTTTGCCCCGTTTATTAATTTGATGACACAATTCTTAAACTGCTATAGCATACTTAACCAAAACCGTTCACGATGGGGGTATTGACTCACTGTACGATGCTAATTAATGAGTACATTGCTTAGGATGGCTGAGTTTCGTGTTTATCATTGTTTGGCATCCCACTCGTAAATCTCTTCCACTAGGTCAATGTTCACACACTCACACGCACGCACGTTCTCTCTGGACGGGACCTATATATGTTACACAATTTTCACCTCATGCTGAACTGAACAGTTCCGTCCGGATACACGTGGATCATCTGATTTGGTACCGTCACCTCGTGGAATTTGGCTGATTTCTCATTGAGTATGTATAAATCCGGGATCCAGATCTTTCTCTGTGTGGCTATATCGAGTTCCAGTCGTGTAATGTTGGTAGTTATGTGACTGTAGGCCAATCTTGGCTCAACCCAGCGTTCTCTTAAGAACATGCTCAGAGAGAAATGCTGAAGAAATAATGCATAATGAAAGAATAATTGGTAACACTTTGGTAAGCATTTATATATACTGACGGACTTTAAAAACGCAACACTTCAATAACAGCTTTAATTTATGTTTCGAAAAAGATGGCAGAACAATAATTTTGATTGTATGTTAAAGAGCATTCACTTGTAAGTAAAACGTGGAAAACTTGGCCAACTAAGATGAACTTAATGCATTAAAATGTACTCTTTTTGAGATAGGGGTCAACTGTTTAATGTGACCAAATGTTATGAATGGAAGATTCCCTACTTCTTTAAATCAAGAAACACTAGAAGCATCAAATATGTGTCATGGACTTTGTTAGTCATCGAGGAATCACTCTTATATTGATTGGCAGGTCTGCGATACAGCTTATTTCCGTATATGACGTTTATCTGGGTGTACCCTCTTCATTCAATAGCTTAAAATCTCCTCTACTTAAGAAATGTTTAAATGGCTAAATTCATACGGAGCAAATAACGTCGTCTAGTTTAGTTGTACAATTAAAACTAAAGTGTTTGCTGAAGAAGCCAACTCATGATGACATTATCGAAGCACAGGAAGTTTACATTCAACAGTCTTTTGGAAGATATAAGAGGAAGTTAGTGTTGCGTAATTAAAGTCCGTCAGTATATGTTCAAAGTAAATGTATTGAATACCACATATGCCCTTGAAGATCCACCGAAACAACCCAAAGCAAAGCCACTACCTTCCTCATTGGTTCTGATTGTGTAATTTCATGGTCATTATTTACGTTTCTCTATATGAGGTCTGAAATCAAGCAAGACTGTAGCTGATGTTTTATTATCGCAAATAACAGCTTTTTAACTGAATTGAGAGATATGAGCCACAACATGAGATTGCCAATGGTATGTGCGACCAGCAAAGCCTCAGATCAGCCTGCGCATACTCGCAGTCTGATCAGAGCCTTTGCTAGTCGCTTAAAAATTCCACGACTGTTAAGCTACTGACTGAACACCATTTAGAATTTCTTAGCTTAAAAGGAGACTACGCAGGCTCGTCTGAGTCTGCACTCGTCAAAAAGTCACACTTTGGGAATCACATTTCACAGCTCAATTATATATGCTCATGGTTAGCTCTTGTTTAATAGATATGTGTCGTTTGTGGTATGTCGAGTGTGGTCAACACTTGCTTGAAAGGACTGCTGGTTGGATTTTGACCAAAGTCGACAGAAATGATCCATATATCTATTTAAATGTTACCAGTCCCTTGAATATCTAGTTCAAAATGAAAAACTGTAAACGATATATTTCCTGCTTGAAACCACAAGGCCTACAGCCTTGACATTTGTTATGTAGCATTATATAAATTACCGTGTAGACCTCTTACAAGTTTGTTCTAATTATACCCCTGGTGCCAAAAAGCGAATTATCTTGTATAGAATATCATCCTTATTTTTCAAACAATCAAGGGAAAAATACTTATAGTCTATTTCCAAACAAAAAAATGGTCTAAACGTCCCCCACCCCGAAGATGACGATTCTGACTTCAACATATGAAAACATCCCTCTAAAAATGCCTCGTTTATAAGACCTCGATGAAACAGTCTGATCTGAATCCACAGTGGTTATCTGTCTGTCGAAATTAGTCCTTGACGTAAGCATTTGCTTACAATGGACGACTTCAACAGATGACATATAAAGACACATTTTTGTAGCAGGAAATGGGAGCAAGTCAGATGGATGTAACAACTTGGATAAGAATGGCCAGGCCATTAGATTTTACCAAAACGAAACAAATCAGGTGTCGAGAGCAGAGTTGGGGTTATTGAAATTGTAATGAATTGTAATTTTATTACATTTATAAAATAATTGCATCTAATTGTAACTTAGACATTTCTTTAATTTAAGTTATTGAATTAAAGGTCAAATTGGGGTAATTTACAATTGTTTTGAAGATCAGTTATGAACTTTAATTTCCTAAGACATAAAATACTGCCAATCGAGTTTTCTTGGCTATTTTAAATGCATTTCAGTTGCTGTGTTCACGAATATCATATTATGAAAAGCTGAATGCAACACGAAACAAATGGGAAGTGGAATTACTAGTGAAGACATAAAATTGCATAGCACAAATTGCCTCTACTTATAAAAGATTGGCTTTGTGGCAATCAGCCTTTAATAGTTAATATACCAAAGCAATAAAAAACATAGAAAAGGTAAAATTCTCAACAATAGTATTTTACTCAGACAATAGTGTTGATAACTGAATTCACCTATTGAAAGCCCTTTTCTAAATTTCACACCCAGGATCAACACGTTCATATGCGGAGATGAATGACCCGATCTATACACTACATTATTTAAAATCCTTAAACTGTTGATTTGGCACACATTCTCAATAATAATAATAATAATATAGGATTTAGAAGACTGAATTAGATTTCAGTGAATCTGGGGCCTATCATTGTTGATATACATGTAATAACAAAAAGAAATAGAAAATGGATAAGGCTTTCAAGTGAGGATCGAACTAGGGGGCTCATGCTTGCAAAGCCAACATTTTTACACATGAGTTATATTTAAGTTTTTTTACAATCTGATATTCCTTGTCGTATTATTGGGCACACTTTGAAAGACAACCTTCATGTCTTTCATGGGGCCATACAGATTTTTTCAAACACTTTTGAAAACAGTTATTCTCTGGCATTTACCCTACTTTTACAAAAGAATATCCGTGGTTTATCATACGCAGTGAGAAGACCTTTTTCAGGTCAGTGCATTCTACTTTTTTGCAGAACAATACTAGTTTGAGAACTTAGGCGATTTACAGATGTAAAAACATAATATCTGTATTTTTTTCTTGTGTGATTAAGTCATCAACTACAAAAACAAACAAAACAAAAAGGAAAAAAAAACTAACCCCCCTATAGTGGATTTAAAGATAGATGAGAATCGATGTAAACAAACTCTAGCGAGTTTACATTGATTTTGGGCGTGCAGGTAGTTTCAGATTACAGTTATATTGAACCTACCACAAATTACTGCATATGCGCATGACAGTGAATAGTCATGCTTTACCTGTTTATAAGAAAAATTGAATTGCCTCATTACTATGCATCTTTGAAACTACTATAAACAATTGCATTTCTTTCAAGTTGCATCACTTGACATAATAATACAAGAAGTTCTCAAAATAAAATCAACCTAATGGACATGTTAGATTTAGAATGTCAAGGTTTATCAGGTTAAGAATTTTCGTTTTTAACCCATAGCCAATATCTTCGTGATTAAAATCTGCTGAAGGCTCTTAAGTGGCAGTGAAATATAATTGTTATGTAATTAATTACATTGGGCAAAGTGCTTGAATGTAATTGATTACTTTGCTAAAAACATGTAATTGTAACTTAAATGGACAAACTCAAATGTTATTGTGATAATTAATTACTTTACATACAGGTCTGGTTGAAGACACTTCTATATTTAGAATACAAATGGATTCTCCAGTTCTTGGGAGAAACCCGTTCGCTATTGAAGATTAATCAAAACGGGGTATGTACTGATACCGTGCTGTATCTTTCTATTATAACTGTGTTGGAAGCTGGTTATGCAAGGGTGTTGAAACATGGGCACACCATAGGCGGCAATCGAAAACATTAATACTATCGACGAACTGGAGCAAAAAGTGTTAGAAACAGTTTTCGATTGCCATTTGTTGCCCTACTGGCAATCGAAATCAGTGTTTCTGGCGACTTTTGATCCGCAATCGTCGATTGTTAAATGTGTTTGATTTCAGTATATCCGGTGTGGTAATATCAGTGACAACGACTTACCATGGCAATTTCGCTTACGTCGTATACCGATACGATGTAAATATTTACATGTATGTCCGAACGTGTATTTTCTCCCCCTGAAATAGCAAACCAAATGCATTTATTAAACACCTCCACTACAATAATGCTATATTTGGACGGCTAAGCAGACAATTCTCATGAAACATCATGCCTTATTTGTTATTTTCGAAGAAAAAAAAACAGCAAAATTTGAAATTGGTATCTGTTGCAAATTATATGTGGCGCTTTAAAGAGGCTAAGTCTGCAACTATGAACATTTTTCGGAAAAAATAATATTTTCTTTTCAAATAATTTGTAAAAGTAGAATTAAGTTATGTTTTCGCAATAAATCTGTTCACTATAGCTGAAACTGCACGGAAAAGTGAATTATCATATAAAATAGGTGTGTGTTTTCTATTCTTGGTAATTATTTGCGTCCCTCCAATAATTATGGACAGTTAATTTTTAACATAAATGCTGTTGTTTTGATACTGATAATTTGTTAAGATTCACGAAATTGGTAAAATGTATACCGGAATTTTAGTTTTTTGCTGTGTTCTTGAAAAATAGAAACATTATTTTTAAAATTAAAAGATCAAAAATTACAGACTATGCAGCTTTAAGGGTTAACTTCAGACAACACTACACGTGACTTGCTCGATATTAACGGCGTTGAGATAAAACACTTAAACATATGCGACTAATACCCATGCGCACCATTTCTTTCTATCCTTCAACGAGCCACCAACGACTTGTCCTCCCAGCCTATTGGTAAGCGTGTCAGGCTCTAGAACAGAGAACCAGGGTCGATTCCCGGATGGACACCTATTTTACAGTGTTTTTTCCCCCTTTTTTAGCGGATTCGCTGAATTGCTTCAAACTAGTAATGTTGAATTAAACAATTCCACTCCTTAACGTTTTATATTGAATTTAGCCTTGAAATATGTAAGGGGTGGGGAGGAATAAAAATTTTCCCTCCCTAAAGATACGAGGTATGATCCAAAAGTTCTGATCGTTGCTTTGTAGCTGTGTCCATATACATTTTAAGAGGCATACTATGCACCATTCAAAATATCTAGTTTTTACCTTTACAATGATGTAAATAATTTCTAGCTGTTCTGTTTTTATTAATATTTACAACACATTATATATGGTCCACTCCATACCACTGGCCTGTTTTCATATTATAGAATAATGATAATATTTGAATCTGAATCTTTCAAGCCCAACATCTTTAAAACTACAAAATAAAACTGCATTGTCTTTTTACTTTTTGTTACTTGTAATGTCCATTCAAATGTTAGAATGACGACAGGTTATGTCGATTCAATATTTAAAGCTCAATGCTAAATTCTTATGACATCACTGAAATTGACAATTACGTCATTTTGAATACATTGCAGAATTTTCATTTCCAAGAACATTCAATTTTTGTCTATCAATTTGGACTAAACACCTACCGAACTAAATATCGGCAAAATATTTAAGACCAATACTATTTTGATTACAAAATATCTCAATCTTTAGAGGAATAATGTAAAAAGTTCTTTTTTTACTGAAAAAATAATTGATTTTAAATAAGAATTTTCAAAATTGTTATTTGTTTCAGATGGATGCTTTGTGCTCAATTTAATCCCATATTGCATCACTTTACGATATAATGCACCTTTGGACAAATAATTTGGTTTTGTTTTTAGATATACACATACAAATCTGTGTATCTCCAAATATTGACCAAATTTGTGGACTCTTTTAAATATTCTTACATGGGTAACTATCAGTCTCGGACGATACCGATACCTCATAATTGCTTCAGACAAAAGTCAGTTCATCTTCGTTTGCCTAAAACAAATATTACGTTTAATACAGCTGTTGTTAAGACAGTAAGGGCCGGTCGAAATTTCAAGTGGTCAAAAGTTTGATTATAGCTGACAGTTGCAAATGCATACATTAAAGGGCATAGAAAACCCAAATTATATGGAAAGTTTGTCATATCTTCAGAATATATTGGCTAACGGATGAGCATCGAGCAGCCATAAAAACGAAATGCTGAGACTGCTCTTGTGTAAATTGTGATGTCTCTAACATGCACAATCTGCTTGATAGGTCAGTGTATCGAGGGCATGGCTGTTTCGGGATATATTTTCGGTCTCTCCTTTAAGTAACATAAAACATATCAGAGCACTGTATAGACAAAGAATATATCATTATTTGGTACACTCTTCAGACATGTTGCATCGCTGGTTACAGAGATATCACACCAGGATCAGAACTTTAAGATCATCCCTCGTAATTAGTATGGTGACCCCCGATTTTTTCTTCGCTTTTCTAAAAGATAACATGATAGCCCATGAAATCAAAACAACAATTTAAGATTTTCAATGGCAGAATTTTCAATATATAATTTACTCCTAAATTCCAAGTCCTATTTTTGGGGAATTACCAATATACATAATCTTGCCACGACTTTGGATAACAAATAAATGTTCACATTTTCTAAAAAGTCTTATGTCATGAGCAATAATTAAAATTGAAATAAAGAAGTTGGATGCAGATTACAACTAACTTAGCTTAATATTTAGGAGGTAGGTTATTCTTTTATTTGTTCAAAAAATTGGTCACTTGCTGAAATTTGCATGTCAGATTATGACAAAATGAATATGGTAACATATCCTTTTATTTCATAATTTGCATAAAACAAACTATACGTAAAGTATTGAACAATTTCAATGGAAGAACTTAGTAGCACAAGTCCTTAACGCGTCAAATATAATAGATTCTGAAAATGTTATCTGCCGAAGTCGTCTGCTACAAATAATTGCCTTGCATTGGTTTAAACAATATTTATTCAGAATAAAGTGCAGTATATACATAAGTACAATGTTAAGATAGTAGGATCTGACAGTAAGCCAGTGGCTTATTTGGATCATCTCCTAGATATGTTATAGAATCTGCATTTCATATGATGGTTTTGGACGAGTTTAAACACACAAGTATAATAACGAGAGAGAGAGAGAGAGAGAGAGAGAGAGAGAGAGAGAGAGAGACTCTTGTTTTATGTTTAGAGGCAAGAGCATAGTGCTATAGAATGACTGGCTCCAGACGTAGACGTATCAAAATTTTAACACTTTTGAGACTGGGATCAACCAAACTTACCAGATCTTATCAAAAACTCCTGTACCTTTGGGAAATGAGTTCGTTAAATTCATCTGATTGATTTTCGCATCCAAACAAAAGGTAATTACTAGTAAGATTATCAAGATTGGCTGGCAGATATCTGAGTCTATCTAGTGAGTAAAGGGGGCAAGCAAAAAAGAAATGGTTACGACTCTCAAAGACTCCGCACCTACAGTAGGGGTTAGGTACAATGTTTTTCCGGTGCAGGTCAGAGTTTAGGGAACTACATTCCATTCGTAGTCTTCCCTGTAGTATTTGACCTTTGCGTGTTACAGCATTATAGAATTTTGGAGGAGATTTCAGGTTTTTATTGATTTTGTATTTGAACGAACATACAGATGGTGTATCTTTATGTCGTTTGGTAGGTCGTTCGAGGCGCGTACTGTGGAGGGGAAGAATGAATTGGAGAATAAGTTGGTGTGCAGTCTGCTATTCTGAATATTTCTATGCCTTGTATTAGGTGCGGTACAATGTCCAAAAGATAGGTTGGGCAATGCCATGAAGAATTTTGTAGAAGATTACAAGTTTGTGCTTATTACGACGTTTTTGAAGGGACTCCCATCCAAGGTCAGCAAAAAGTTTTTCCATGTTGCAGATATTAGTGGCTCCAGTTATTATTCTAGCAGCTTCTATATGGATCGATTCTAGTTGATTTTTCGATTCCGTGGAACAATTATCCCACACAGAGTCGCTGTTTTCAATCAAAGGGAAAACATAAGAAATATACATTTTTTCCAGAGATCTTCTGCTTACCCTGAATTTAAGAGTTCGCATAAGATTGAGTCTTGCCCATGCTTTATCACAAATTCTATTGATATGTTCTGTCCAAAGACAGTTATTGGAGAGAATAAGACCCAAGTGTTTATGGTTTGTGGTTTCATTTATCATTGTATCGTGCATGAAGAGGGAAGGGTGAACAACTGGGTTTGATTTACGCGAGAAGATTATTGAAAGTGTTTTGCTTGCATTGAAAGCCACAAGCCAAGAATTTGCCCAATCAGAAATTGTTTTTAGATCAGTATTGAGAATTATAGCCGCTTGATCTGGTAGATCGACTATGATGTACAAGCTAGAGTCATCAGCAAATAGACGGATGGATGCTCCTATAGATTTGACGATATCATTAATAAAGATAAGAAATAGTAAAGGACCAAGAATCGAACCTTGAGGGACACCTGCAAAAACTGCCATCCAATCAGAGAATATGCCATTTAAAACTACTCTTTGCCTCCGGTCTGAAAGATAGCTACTAAACCATAGTAATATTTTTTTTCTGAACAGCCTATACTCCGAAGCTTATGAAGCAGACCCTTGGGCCAGACTCTGTCGAAGGCCATACTAATATCACAGAAAACAGCTCGCACCTCTTTACCATTATCAGCATTGTGCCTAGCATTATTGGTTAAGGTAAGTATAGTGACAAAAAGCGTAGATCAATGAGCATGCTTTTTGAGCAGTCTGATCTGGGTCCATGCTGTTTGTCACAGAGGCTTCTAAACATTTTGTCAGACGACAAAAGCAGACTTCTTAAGTTTTTTATGACACGTTTTAACCCTTAAATCGCCAAGAAAAAATGCATCTGAAAATGTCGTCTGCTGAAGTCGTCTGCTGCAAATAATTGCCTGACATTACTGATGAATTAAGTATAGAAGCAAACAGCGTGGACCCAGAACAGACTGCTAGAGGAGCAGTCTGGTCTGGGTCCACACTGTTTGCCATAGAGGCTTCTTAAACATTTCATCAGACGAGAAAAGCAGACGACTTTTGTTGCGATTGGTGCATTTAGGGTAAAAGGCCAACTTACCATGGACATAAGTGGGTGGTAGCCTCGAGTCATACCCTTCAAATACCAAATCGATCAAGTCAGTACTGAAAAAAGACAGTCAATGATAAAATAGGAAATTTGAGGTTCGAATCCCGCGTGTTGTGCGACCGTTTCGGTACGCTAACTTCTGCAGTTTATACTAAACTAAAAAGACCACCCCAAATCACCTACTTTGTTGACAATAAGTAACAAGAAAGGAATGAGCATGCTATGATTATACAACTGTATTTAAGTCCATACTTTGGATAACCACCATCTTAAGTATGCAATCTGTGAGCCTATGATGCAGGCTTAGATGAAGCCTGTAGAATGTATTAGTGGCGATCCAGTTTAACCCTTTGAAGCGAATGAACTTTCATATCTCTATCAGTAGGACGACCCCGTTTTCTAACTTAGGGGTGTTGGGTGGTATTTTTCATTATTATTCACATTCTTATAGAATATTCTGTGATGCGGCGTCTGATCATGTTTTGCACTGTTTGCCGGTGTCCTTCAAAAAGGACGCTAGGCCCATATGGGTTAATTCAAGTAATGTGGCAGCTTGGAAGGGATATACAAGTCAAGCACCCGCCGGCCTAGAACATCCAAAAGATGTTCGATTGGGCACAAATCAGGGGATCTGGACGAGTTCTTGACATGACAGGCTTGCAAACACTTGTAAGTGCTCGTAGTGCTTTGTGTTTTGTGGAGGAGAAAATTGCACAACCCGAAAGTGTGTTCTATTATCCAATGGCGTAGCCGGAACGCTGAAAAAAGATACGCACATCGAAGGGAGACTACTGTATCAAGCAATGGTTCTCTACAATTACGTCCCTTTTCAAAACAGGAACTTCTCTTTAAGGAAAGAATTTGCTCCCAGGGGAGCGAATTTTCCTTTAAGAGCAGTTCTTTAAGGTATGGAAATCAGTTTTACCACATTAGGTGAGCTCCCTTGAGTGTTACTAGTTTTATTACGCACATGTGTATACTGCCTGATGGGCGTTACGCCAATTTTATCACTGTGCATTTGTCTGTCTGGGGTCAGTTAGTCAAAATGATTATTACTCATGTACCACATGGTATAGTTTCAGCAAATTTTGTATACATGTGTATTGCAACATTGTCTAACCATTGCCATGTGTAACAGTCTTTGTTGATGGACTAGGCCTCGCTGAGCAAAGGTCTAGCTGGTTGTGGCCAATAAGTGAAAATGCTCATTACTTTTGAACAACATGGTATATTTGGATGGTATGTTTGTTAAGCATCAGTCCAGCTGGTTGTGGTCAATAGGTGAAAATGCTGATTACTCTTACAACATGGTATATTTGGATGTTATGTTTGTTGAGCATCAGTCTAGCTGGTTGTGGTCAATAAGTGAAAGCGCTCATTATTCTTGAACAACATGGTATATTTGGATGGTATGTTAGTTGAGCATCAGTCTAGCTTGTTGTGGTCAGTAAGTGAAAATGCTCAATACTCTTGAAAAACATGGTATATTTTGATGGTATGTTTGCAGAGCATAATTCTAGCTGGTTGTGGTCAATAAGTGATAATGCTCATTACTCTCGAACAACATGGTATATTTGGATGGTATGTTTGTTGAGCATCATTCTAGCTGGTTGTGGTCATAAGTAAAATGAAAATTACTCTTTAACAACATGGTATATTTGGATGGTATGTTTGTTGGGCATCATTCTAGCTGGTTGCGGTCAGTAAGTGAAAATGCTCATTACTCTTTAACAACATGGTATATTTGCATGGTATGTTTGTTGGGTATCAGTATAGCTGGTTGTGGTCAGAAAGTGAAAATGCTCATTACTCTTAAACAACATGATATATTTGGATGGTATGTTTGTTGGGCATAAATCTAGCTGGTTGTGGTCAATAAGTGAAAATGCTCATTACTCTTAAACAACATGATATATTTGGATGGTATGTTTGTTGAGCATCATTCTAGCTGGTTGTGGTAAGTAAGTGAAAATGCTCATTACTCTTTAACAACACAGTATATTTGGATGGTATGTTTGTTGAGCATCAGTCCAGCTGGTTGTGGTCAATAAGTGAAAATGCTCATTACTCTTTAACAACGTGTTATATTTGGATGGTATGTTTGTTGAGCATCATTCTAGCTGGTTGAGGTCAATAAGTGAAAACGCAGCACATTACTCTTTAACAACATGGTATATTTGGATGGTATGTTTGTTAGGCATCATTCTAGCTGGTTGTGGTCAGTAAGTGAAAATGCTGAGTACTCTTTAAAAACATAGTATATTTGGATGGTATGTTTGTTGAGTATCAGTCTAGCTGGTTGTGGTCAATGAGTGAAAATGCCCATTACTATTAAACAACATGGTATATTTGGATGGTATGTTTATTGGGCATCATTCTAGCTGGTTGTGGTCAATAAGTGAAAATGCTCATTAACTCTTTAACAACACAGTATATTTGGATGGTATGTTTGTTGAGCATAATTCTAGCTGGTTGAGGTCAATAAGTAAAAATGCTCATTACTCTTTAACAACAAGGTATATTTGGATGGTATGTTTGTTGAGCATACTTCTAGCTGGTTGTGGTCAATAAGTGAAAATGCTCATTACTCTTTAACAACATGGTATATTTGGATGGTATGTTTGTTGGGTATCAGTATAGTTGGTTGTGGTAAGTAAGTAAAAATGCTCATTACTCTTTAACAACATAGTATATTTGGATGGTATGTTTGTTGAGCATCATTCTAGCTGGTTGTGGTCAGTAAGTGAAAATGCTCATTACTCCTTAACAACATAGTATATTTGGATGGTATGTTTGTTGAGCATCATTCTAGCTGGTTGTGGTCAGTAAGTGAAAATGCTCATTACTCTTTAACAACATGGTATATTTGGATAGTATGTTTGTTTGGCATAAATCTAGCTGGTTGTGGTCAATAAGTGAAAATGCTCATTACTCTTTAACAACATGATATATTTGGATGGTATGTTTGTTGAGCATCATTCTAGCTGGTTGTGGTAAGTAAGTAAAAATGCTCATTACTCTTTAACAACACAGTATATTTGGATGGTATGTTTGCAGAGCATAATTCTAGCTGGTTGTCGTCAATAAGTGAAAATGCTCATTACTCTTTAACAACATAGTATATTTGGATGGTATGTTTGTTGAGCATCATTCTAGCTGGTTGTGGTCAATAAGTAAAATGAAAATTACTCTTTAACAACATGGTATATTTGGATGGTATGTTTGTTGGGCATCATTCTAGCTGGTTGCGGTCAGTAAGTGAAAATGCTCATTACTCTTTAACAACATGGTATATTTGCATGGTATGTTTGTTGGGTATCAGTATAGCTGGTTGTGGTCAGTAAGTGAAAATGCTCATTACTCTTAAACAACATGATATATTTGCATGGTATGTTTGTTGTGTATCAGTATAGCTGGTTGTGGTAAGTAAGTGAAAATGCTCATTACTCTTTAACAACACAGTATATTTGGATAGTATGTTTGTTGAGCATAATTCTAGCTGGTTGTCGTCAATAAGTGAAAATGCTCATTACTCTTTAACAACATAGTATATTTGGATGGTATGTTTGTTGAGCATCATTCTAGCTGGTTGTGGTCAATAAGTAAAATGAAAACACTCTTTAACAACATGGTATATTTGGATGGTATGTTTGTTGGGCATCATTCTAGCTGGTTGCGGTCAGTAAGTGAAAATGCTCATTACTCTTTAACGACATGGTATATTTGCATGGTATGTTTGTTGGGTATCAGTATAGCTGGTTGTGGTCAGTAAGTGAAAATGCTCATTACTCTTAAACAACATGATATATTTGGATGGAATGTTTGTTGAGTATCAGTCTAGCTGGTTGTGGTAAGTAAGGTAAAATGCTCATTACTCTTTAACAACACAGTATATTTGGATGGTATGTTTGTTGAGCATCATTCTAGCTGGTTGTGGTCAATAAGTGAAAATGCTCATTACTCTTAAACAATATGATATATGTGGATGGTATGTTTGTTGAGCATCAGTCCAGCTGGTTGTGGTCAATAAGTGAAAATGCTCATTACTCTTTAACAACGTGTTATATTTGGATGGTATGTTTGTTGAGCATCATTCTAGCTGGTTGAGGTCAATAAGTGAAAACGCACATTACTCTTTAACAACATGGTATATTTGGATGGTATGTTTGTTAGGCATCATTCTAGCTGGTTGTGGTCAGTAAGTGAAAATGCTGATTACTCTTTAAAAACATAGTATATTTGGATGGTATGTTTGTTGAGTATCAGTCTAGCTGGTTGTGGTCAATCAGTGAAAATGCCCATTACTATTGAACAACATGGTATATTTGGATGGTATGTTTGTTGGGCATCATTCTAGCTGGTTGAGGTCAATAAGTGAAAACGCTCATTACTCTTTAAAAACAAGGTATATTTGAATGGTATGTTTGTTGAGCATAATTCTAGCTGGTTGTGGTCAATAAGTGAAAATGCTCATTACTCTTTAACAACACAGTATATTTGGATGGTATGTTTGTTGAGCATCATTCTAGCTGGTTGTGGTCAGTAAGTGAAAATGCTCATTACTCTTTAACAACAAGGTATATTTGGATGGTATGTTTGTTGGGTATCAGTCTAGCTGGTTGTGGTAGGTAAGTAAAAATGCTCATTACTCTTGAACAACATAGTATATTTGGATGGTATGTTTGTTGAGCATCATTCTAGCTGGTTGTGGTCAGTAAGTGAAAATGCTCATTACTCTTTAACAACATGGTATATTTGGATGGTATGTTTGTTGGGTATCAGTATAGCTGGTTGTGGTCAATAAGTGAAAATGCTCATTACTCTTTAACAACATAGTATATTTGGATGGTATGTTTGTTGAGCATCATTCTAGCTGGTTGTGGTCAATAAGTAAAATGAAAATTACTCTTTAACAACATGGTATATTTGGATGGTATGTTTGTTGGGCATCATTCTAGCTGGTTGCGGTCAGTAAGTGAAAATGCTCATTACTCTTTAACAACATGGTATATTTGCATGGTATGTTTGTTGGGTATCAGTATAGCTGGTTGTGGTCAGTAAGTGAAAATGCTCATTACTCTTAAACAACATGATATATCTGCATGGTATGTTTGTTGGGTATCAGTATAGCTGGTTGTGGTAAGTAAGTAAAAATGCTCATTACTCTTTAACAACATAGTATATTTGGATGGTATGTTTGTTGAGCATCATTCTAGCTGGTTGTGGTCAGTAAGTGAAAATGCTCATTACTCCTTAACAACATAGTATATTTGGATGGTATGTTTGTTGAGCATCATTCTAGCTGGTTGTGGTCAGTAAGTGAAAATGCTCATTACTCTTTAACAACATGGTATATTTGGATGGTATGTTTGTTTGGCATAAATCTAGCTGGTTGTGGTCAATAAGTGAAAATGCTCATTACTCTTTAACAACATGATATATTTGGATGGTATGTTTGTTGAGCATCATTCTAGCTGGTTGTGGAAAGTAAGTAAAAATGCTCATTACTCTTTAACAACACAGTATATTTGGATGGTATGTTTGCAGAGCATAATTCTAGCTGGTTGTCGTCAATAAGTGAAAATGCTCATTACTCTTTAACAACATAGTATATTTGGATGGTATGTTTGTTGAGCATCATTCTAGCTGGTTGTGGTCAAAAAGTAAAATGAAAATTACTCTTTAACAACATGGTATATTTGGATGGTATGTTTGTTGGGCATCATTCTAGCTGGTTGCGGTCAGTAAGTGAAAATGCTCATTACTCTTTAACAACATGGTATATTTGCATGGTTTGTTTGTTGGGTATCAGTATAGCTGGTTGTGGTCAGTAAGTGAAAATGCTCATTACTCTTAAACAACATGATATATTTGCATGGTATGTTTGTTGGGTATCAGTATAGCTGGTTGTGGTAAGTAAGTGAAAATGCTCATTACTCTTTAACAACACAGTATATTTGGATAGTATGTTTGTTGAGCATAATTCTAGCTGGTTGTCGTCAATAAGTGAAAATGCTCATTACTCTTTGACAACATAGTATATTTGGATGGTATGTTTGTTGAGCATCATTCTAGCTGGTTGTGGTCAATAAGTAAAATGAAAATTACTCTTTAACCACATGGTATATTTGGATGGTATGTTTGTTGGGCATCATTCTAGCTGGTTGCGGTCAGTAAGTGAAAATGCTCATTACTCTTTAACGACATGGTATATTTGCATGGTATGTTTGTTGGGTATCAGTATAGCTGGTTGTGGTCAGTAAGTGAAAATACTCATTACTCTTAAACAACATGATATATTTGGATGGAATGTTTGTTGAGTATCAGTCTAGCTGGTTGTGGTAAGTAAGGTAAAATGCTCATTACTCTTTAACAACACAGTATATTTGGATGGTATGTTTGTTGAGCATCATTCTAGCTGGTTGTGGTCAATAAGTGAAAATGCTCATTACTCTTAAACAATATGATATATGTGGATGGTATGTTTGTTGAGCATCAGTCCAGCTGGTTGTGGTCAATAAGTGAAAATGCTCATTACTCTTTAACAACGTGTTGTATTTGGATGGTATGTTTGTTGAGCATCATTCTAGCTGGTTGAGGTCAATAAGTGAAAACGCACATTACTCTTTAACAACATGGTATATTTGGATGGTATGTTTGTTAGGCATCATTCTAGCTGGTTGTGGTCAGTAAGTGAAAATGCTGATTACTCTTTAAAAACATAGTATATTTGGATGGTATGTTTGTTTAGTATCAGTCTAGCTGGTTGTGGTCAATGAGTGAAAATGCCCATTACTATTGAACAACATGGTATATTTGGATGGTATGTTTGTTGGGCATCATTCTAGCTGGTTGAGGTCAATAAGTGAAAACGCTCATTACTCTTTAACAACAAGGTATATTTGAATGGTATGTTTGTTGAGCATAATTCTAGCTGGTTGTGGTCAATAAGTGAAAATGCTCATTACTCTTTAACAACACAGTATATTTGGATGGTATGTTTGTTGAGCATCATTCTAGCTGGTTGTGGTCAGTAAGTGAAAATGCTCATTACTCTTTAACAACAAGGTATATTTGGATGGTATGTTTGTTGAGTATCAGTCTAGCTGGTTGTGGTAAGTAAGTAAAAATGCTCATTACTCTTGAACAACATAGTATATTTGGATGGTATGTTTGTTGAGCATCGTTCTAGCTGGTTGTGGTCAGTAAGTGAAAATGCTCATTACTCTTTAACAACATGGTATATTTGGATGGTATGTTTGTTGGGTATCAGTATAGCTGGTTGTGGTCAATAAGTGGAAATGCTCATTACTCTTTAACAACATGATATATTTGGATGGTATGATTGTTGAGCATCATTCTAGCTGGTTGTGGTAAGTAAGTGAAAATGCTCATTACTCCTTAACAACATGGTATATTTGGATGGTATGTTTGTTGAGCATAATTCTAGCTGGTTGTCGTCAATAAGTGAAAATGCTCATTACTCTTTAACAACATAGTATATTTGGATGGTATGTTTGTTGAGCATCATTCTAGCTGGTTGTGTTCAATAAGTGAAAATGCTCATTACTCTTTAACAACATGGTATATTTGGATGGTATGTTTGTTGAGCATAATTCTAGCTGGTTGTCGTCAATAAGTGAAAATGCTCATTACTCTTTAACAACATAGTATATTTGGATGGTATGTTTGTTGAGCATCATTCTAGCTGGTTGTGGTCAATAAGTGAAAATGCTCATTACTCTTTAACAACATGATATATTTGGATGGTATGTTTGTTGAGCATCATTCTAGCTGGTTGTGGTAAGTAAGTAAAAATGCTCATTACTCTTTAACAACACAGTATATTTGGATGGTATGTTTGTTGAGTATCAGTCTAGCTAGTTTCGGTAAGTAAGTGAAAATGCTCATTACTATTTAACAACACAGTATATTTGGATGGTATGTTTGTTGAGCATCAGTCTAGCTAGTTTCGGTAAGTAAGTGAAAATGCTCATTACTATTTAACAACACAGTATATTTGGATGGTATGTTTGTTGAGCATCAGTCTAGCTGGTTGTGGTCAGTTAGTGAAAATGCTCATTACTCATTAACAACATAGTATATTTGGATGGTATGTTTGTTGAGTATCAGTCTAGCTAGTTTCGGTAAGTAAGTGAAAATGCTCATTACTATTTAACAACACAGTATATTTGGATGGTATGTTTGTTGAGCATCAGTCTAGCTGGTTGTGGTCAGTTAGTGAAAATGCTGATTACTCTTAAACAACATGATATATTTGGATGGTATGTTTGTTGAGCATCATTCTAGCTGGTTGTGGTCAATAAGTGAAAATGCACATTATTCTTTAACAACATGGTATACTTGGATGGTATGTTTGTTGAGCATCATTCTAGCTGGTTGTGATCAGTTAGTGAAAATGCTTATTACTCTTTAACAACATAGTATATTCGGATGGTATGTTTGTTGAGTATCAGTCTAGCTAGTTGTGGTAAGTAAGTGAAAATGCTCATTACTCTTTAACAACATGGTATATTTGGATGGTATGTTTGTTGGGCATCATTCTAGCTGGTTGCGGTCAGTAAGTGAAAATGCTCATTACTCTTTAACAACATAGTATATTTGGAAGGTATGTTTGTTGAGCATCATTCTAGCTGGTTGTGGTCAATAAGTAAAAATGCTCATTACTCTTTAACAACATAGTATATTTGGATGGTATGTTTGTTGGGCATCATTCTAGCTGGTTGTGGTCAGTAAGTGAATATGCTCACTACTCTTTAACAACATGGTATATTTGGATGGTATGTCTGTTAAGCATCAGTCTAGCTTGTTGTGGTCAATAAGTGAAAATGCTGATTACTCTTACAACATGGTATATTTGGATGGTTTGTTTGTTAAGCATCAGTCTAGCTGGTTGTGGTCAATAAGTGAAAATGCTGATTACTCTTACAACATGGTATATTTGGATGGTATGTTTGTTAAGCATCAGTCCAGCTGGTTGTGGTCAATAAGTGAAAATGCTGATTACTCTTACAACATGGTATATTTGAATGGTATGTTTGTTAAGCATTAGTCTTGCTGGTTGTGGTCAATAAGTGAAAATTCTAATTACTCTTCAACAACATGGTTTATTGGGATGGTATGTTTGTTGAGCATCAGTCCAGCTGGTTGTGGTAAGTAAGTGAAAATGCTCATATCTCTTGAAACCACATGGGTTAAGTGAATTGATTCATGCATGTATGATACAATTTTGTTTTGTTTGTTTTGTTGCTTTACGTCCCAAGTCAGCAGCTATGGTCATGGCGGGATGGTCAGTTTACGTAACCACATAACCACACTTCTTACTACACAAGCTGGAACAAGCAGTTAATCAAAACTTCATGCACTTTCGCTTGTAACTGAAAGCAACCCTTCTTGAATGATCCAGTGGAAGGGAGGAGAATGACAGTAGAAATTATTTCATGATCAATCTCCACGAATGTATAGGACCGGGCTGGGATCGAACTCTCTACCCCTGGATCTGCAGTCAGACTCGCATCTGTTGCCAGACACGTTACCGACTGCGCTACGCGGTCCGGTATATGATACAATTACTCCTGTGTAGTACATAATTTAAATAGGCTTAAATGACTAATTCAAACCTTACTCAGTTAGGTTCGAAGATGAAGCAGGACACATCCGCACCGAACAACGTAGCACTAACGCGAGAACGAGGCTGAGTGGCACGTGACATGACATCATAGCTGTAACAGAAGTAAAATAGCATTTGTACTGGAAACCCTTCAACATGTTTATGAGCGGATCAAGATAGGGTAACAGGGGGTACGGACAACTCCCCCACCCAGCTACTTTCAAAATACACTGCGATATGAAATGAAACAATGTTTTCATAAGCAGATAACTACATGGACTAGGGAAGCTTTCAGTCTGCTTCTCTGTTTTATAAATGTCTATATATAGGTGATTTATAACTGCAAAATCTTTTATATTGCTTTAATTTCTATGAAATAATGAGGCTGCCATTTTGGTTAGATCCTCCTTGATGCCACAATCTCTGGCATTCAATTGACATAGTCGTTTTTGCGTGAACTATACATAGCAAAATGAATACGAAAAGCGTATGGTCACTATGGTGTTCATTTGCAAGTGATACAAACGAATTTTTGAAATTTTCAGATTTAGTCTCACTCATAAAGTACCTGGTGGTGTGAAACGTCACTTGAAATAAGAGAATCACTTAAAGAATGCCATCTCTGGCTTACACTGAAATGGATCAGACAAAATACCGCTTTTAACCTATGTTTGCATTCGTATGCATTTTTGGACATTGTTACACATATTTCCATGCAAAAAAAAGGCTGCCAATTTCAGGCGATAGAATTATAAGAAACGAAAACGGCATACCACACTGATGAGATACCCATAGATATTGGTTTCAGTTTTCAAAATTGTCCTTTCCTGATAAAGAAAAAGCCAAAAATGCCGATTTTCAAGAATCAAGTGTATTTTAATGTTACGTCATTTGCTTTGAACGACGTAATAAACCCGTCACAAGCGAAACCGGTACCGGCCAAAAGTTGGCATCGTTTTAGCAGATAAAAGGGAAATTTATCCAAAAACTATGGATATGTGATTCATGCTTATTCAATGTTAGTTTAGGAAAATGGAGCATTTCTTTCTACCTTTGTTAAAATGTTTATTCGGAGGAAAACATTAACAGTGTATATGAGTGTGCTTTTTTTTAAGTATGTAACTTATTAAATTTGGAAAGATAAAATAATGGTTTATGCACCATTCAAACGGCCAAGCGTAGAACTTTTGTTTGATATATAGCATAGAGTCCAAACGCGTTTGTGGATGGGGTTATGAATGCGTTTTCATCGCACATTGAACCCCCCGTCCATCGTACGGCTTGTAAATGGATTTTTATGACTTTGGAATGGTCTAAGATGTTTCATCTCGAAGCAATATTCTTTCATGTTAAAATTTCCAAGATAATTTTGCTTGACGAAAAAAAACAAACAGTGAATACCTTAATGAGATTTCACATGCTGTGGCATCTCATCTGGGTCAGCACTGGTTGCAGATGTGCAATTTAAAGAATGCTTCGGCAGGTTTAAATGGGTTAACCTAGATACCAACCTTCTATTGGCAGCGCGAAACCATAGATTGGGCGCGCAAAATCATGAACTATGCTTAACCTTTGTATTTCCCACCACTTACTGTCCTCACCACGCGTTATTCCATGGCATAATTCACTGAAATAGTAATATCTGATGTCCGTAAAATAAATTCATTGATTTATTCCAAATAAGTATAACAGCTATAAAGCCAGTAGCAAAATATTATTTTACATATGAGCCACATTAGCAGAAAGCAAACAAAACAAATACAATATAACTACTGTTGTATGCTGACTACAAAACTGCCTAATCAGTTAAAAGTACCGTTCCTTTTCGCAACGAAGAAGACGTAGAGAAGATCTATTCTAAATCAAATATTTTGCTAGCCTCTATTGCAGAGCGGATTGGTTTGATCGCATTGCCTGAAAACATCTTTTCCCATGATTAGGTTAGCACGGACCGGTTCCTGAGAATATGGTGCTTATGTCATTGACGAGCAGCGACGGCTCATGCGAGGTTGCGCATATGCACAACCTCGCATGAGCCGTCCCTGCTCGCATGTAGCTGTAAGGATAGATTAAGATGCAGACCGAAATTTGGGCCACTCTCACCTCCTAGATAGCTGGGCATTGACGTTTTAAGAACGATTAACGCATATGCGATAAGTACAGTTTCTCATGAGCTGGGGGTCATGGGCCGCGGCGCTTGAAAATCTGACTTTGTTGCACGTGATCAACTAATTCGCAGACCGGACTGCGCATCCGCGCACTCTGATCAGCGCGTTTGATTTTCGTATTCTGAAAAGTAGAATAGCCTCGTTTGATATAAGCAAACTTTAAACATTATATCTGATTTCTGTGGCTGTGCTGGCTGGTTAGTGCTTCAAATGGACGCAAGCACAGAAGGCAGATTTTCTCGTAAATGCCAATATATATTATTGTGAAGCAGTCCAAATACTGGCATTATTAGCTCACCTGGGCCACTGGCTGATGGTGAGCTATTGTGATCATTAGATGTCCGTTGTCCGTCGTGTGTCGTGATCAGGTGTCGTGTGTCGTCCGTCGTCAACAATTGCTTAAAAAGGACATCTCCTCCTAAACTACCAGGTGGATTTCTTACCAAACTTGGCAGAAATGATCATTGTATGACCCTCTTTAACAAATTGTTCAAATGGTTCCGGTCCGTTGCACATATAGGTCACACAGGCTAAAAAAAATTTTCAATATGAAAACTTTAAAAACCTTCTTGTCTGAAACAACAAGTCCTTGTGCCTTGATATTTGGTATGTAGCATAACCCTGTGGACCTCTGCAATGTTTGTTCAAATTATGCCCTTGGGCCAAAAGTGGCCCGCTCGGGAATCACATAACACTAGAGCCATAATATTTGGTATGTGGCATCATCTAGTGGACCTCTACCAAGTTTGTTCAAATTATGCCCCTGGGGCAAAAATGGCGACCCCCAGGGTCATATGTTTTACATAGGCTTATATAAGGAAACGATTAGAAAGTCTTCTCGTCTGAAACCACAAGGTTTAAGGCCTCTTTATGTGGTATATAACATCACCTAGAAGACCTCTACCTATTTGTTCAAATCATACCCTTGGACCAAAATGGCCCGCCCGGGGATCACATGTTTGACATAGGGTTATTCAGGGAAAACATGAAAAAATCTCTTTGTCTGGATCCATAAGGCCTAGAGCCTTGATATTTGGTATGTAACATCACCTAGTGGACCTCTACCAAGTTTATTCAAATTATGCCCCTGGGACCCAAAAATGGCCCCGCCACGGGTTTGGGGGTCACATATTTTACCTAGGCTAAAACATGAAAAAAACTTCTTGTCTGAAACCATTTAACCTTGAGCCTTGATATTTGACATGTAGCATCACCTAGTGGACCTCTAACAAGTTAGTTCAAATTATACACCTGGGGCCAAAATGGCCACGCTCCGGGAGTCGTATGCTTAACAAAGGCAAACATAGGGAAAACATGCAAAAAATCTTCTTGTCTAAAACCATAAGGCTAAGATAAGAGCCTTGATATTTAGTATTTAGCATCACCAAAAGTGGCCTCGCCTCAGGTGTTACCAGGGACATGGCTAGCTTTCAACAGATGCCTATATATTTAAGCTTTAAATAAAACTAAGGTGAGCGATTTAGGGCCACTTGACCCTCTTGTTTAATATACTGGCCCCATAAAGCTAATGGGATTGAACATTAAAATCACTGTTAATCCGATAGAACAATGACTTTTTGTATTCACTTTGAAATTGATCACATAACTGTTACAATAACACTCGTTAGCACTTTCAATAGTCATTAATCACATTTGAGCCATGGCATGATATTTCCAACAATGTGGTATGTGCGACAAGCAAAGGCTCAGACCAGCCTGTGCATACGCGCAGTCTGATCAGAGCCTTTGCTATTCGCTTGAATATTCTATGACTGTTAAGCTACTGACCGGGCATCACCTGGAGTTTCTTACCTCAAAAGGAGGCTGCACATGCTCGTCTGATTCTACACTTGTCAAAATGCCCGAATGTTGGAGATTACGTGTCACGGCTCATTTGTAGGCATTTGTAGTAGATAGATAAATGCAATTAAAGCCCATGAGAATACAACATTTATACATATAGATGAATGAAACGATGTACCAAGCATGCAATACAGTCATAGTAGATATAATTGATTATCCCCCCCCCCCCCCCATTCCACTCGACGGCGATTCCGCTACGCTCATGGCGATCTAGGATTTTCTCTAAAATTATCCCAAATCGCCGCGGAAGCGTAGACTGCCACACGATTTGGGGACTTGACGCTCCCAGTACGCTTCCACTACGCTTCTATTGCGCTTCCGTTACGCTCCTGCTACGATCCCACTACGACAGATCTGAAGATCTGGCTACGCTTAGTCTACGCTGATGGCGATGTAGCTGCGACCTTGCTACGACCTTGGCGATGGAGCTACGCTTTCGTTGCGCTTTGGTATCTTTTTTATATAGAATCTGAACTTCAGATACGCTTCTACTACGACCTTGGCGCTTCTACTGCGCTTCTACTGCGCTCTTGCCGTTTCTGTTACGATTCGTGTCATTTTGACCAAAATTTCGAATCGTAGCGGAATCGCCGTCCAGTGGAATGGGGGTTTTACTACGGTTTAGATTGAGAGTTGTTGCACGTCGTTCAGGCGACAACGAAAATTCAAACGAGTGTGAGCATATGCACAGTCTCGCTCGAGTCTTCAGGTAGTATCCAACCAAAATGCTTGAAATATTTTATATCTCTGTAGTTACAGGAACAAGTGCGCTTTATGGAATGTCAGATTACGACACGCACCATTTTCTTCACTTGTAACTTGGACCAATTAACACACAGAAAACATATGGCTAACTTCCACTAAAGGAGACGTAGCCTTTCTAAAGGCTTTTAAAGTTACGAGGGGCTTTCAATCTGTAATGAAAACAGGCCAATAAATCCAAAAGTTTTATATTTACGCACTTTATGATTATATTTATTAAAAGGTCTAGTTCTGGATTTGCATATGTAAAGTCTTATAAGTTGTCCAGCTCCTTCATGTAACTTATTTAAACAATCCGCTTTCAAGATAGGATACTAAAGTAAACTTCGATATGTAGGAAACAGTGTTTTCAATAGCAAGCAACTCCATCAACTAGGTAAGGAATGTTTACACTGACCACGTTAACGTATCACTTCAGTAACAAATGTCGTTAGCTAGCACGCGCTTTCAAAACTTTGAATTAGTGTTTGTGATATATCACGTTTTTTAGCATTGGCTCTATAGGCGATGTTTGTTAGAATGAGCATTTTAATATTTATGAGCATGATAGATACACCATCTGAATGATCTTACGCAAGAAAAAAAACAGTATTATTTCAGCATTTTAGTTTTTTATAGGGAGTAGACATTTCATGCTCAGTTGAGTTGAGCATGAAAAAAGTTTTATATACTCGGGGCTAGGTTTCATTGAGTCTCCTCATGAGAATAAATGGAATGTGCAACCGTTCTAAAGCTAAAGCTCGTTGTGTATAGTGAGTACTGTTTTGATTTGGTAATCCATATGGAATTCATTTCCGTAAAACCAGCAATGTGTTCTTTTACATGTGCGGATCCAGAAAGTTTTGTCAGAGGGGGTCCTACTCTGACAATCATTGTATTTTTTTGTAAGTTGATGAGGAGCTAGAGGATCACAATACCACTAAAGCGGGTCATCATCGGCCCGCCAGCGAAACGCCATTAGAATGGCGTTTCGCTGGCTTGCCGATATTGGCTAACCATTGAATGCTGGCTTGGTAGCTTTGTGATTTTTAGGGGATCCAGATCAATATTGCTAGGAAACCCTATATTTTTGTGATTTTTAGGGGGGGGGGGGGGCTCCGGACCCCCTGTTCCCCTCTGGATCCGCCCATGCATATGGAATTCATTTCCGTAAAACCAACAATGTTATGTGTTCTTTCAATAATGTATGTGCACACCTATGAAAACATGTTTTCTTCCACCATGCCCGTTTTGTCTAAGATTTTAACATACATATTATACATATTCGTATTTTGTGTATCCTTGGTCAATAATAATTTAATATTACGGTTATATTTTAGGTCAACTGACAGTATTATTCACGACCCATGTTGAACAGATGTTAATTAGTTTCCGGTGCTAGAAGAAAATTTGTGAGACCAAATAATGTGTCACCGTCAGCAGATTTGGCTTAAAAACTTGGAGTGAGCATATGATTCCAACATTTGTTTTATCTTTCCGAAAACCACGTCACTACTATAGCCTTTCTTGCTCCCATATACTCCTGTAGTTAAAATCTAAACATTTCTGATTTTTAATCATGGTTAGTGAGTACAATTCCTCCATTGATTGGTGGCTATCCTCTAGGAAACATGTCTTACGCCAGTGCCATACACACCTGGGATATCCATACACCTTATTCTCGGCAACACAAAACAATCTACTTTATACTGAGTACCTAGAATTTTCTTCTTCCCACCGTTTAAATTGTGTTGAATATGGATGAATTTGCCCCCTATTTTTGCCTTGTACTCTAGCCATTCGATAAACTGTCTGCAAAATTATCTTTTTGAACTTAGCCACCACTTAGAACTTGGGCAATATCTGTGCCAAAATTTTTGTTCATTTTAATAGAATGATGTACGCCTACCAAATGATCCAATGCTCAACATCTGTTTAAATGTGAAAAAACAATTGCTCTATTTAGAAAAAGAAAAATCTGGGAATTTCACGCAACAGCCAATAGATTCCTACCTTTGTCGTATAAACACGTGCTCAGAAAGTAGAAAGTATTCTCATTAGGTCAAATTTACTTTTTGCGCGCTAAACACGTTCTTGTCGAAATCGGGTACACCTATTATAAGCGAAAAGTAAATCTGACAAAACTAGAGAACTTTACAGCCTCAAATATACCACAAATGTAGGAATGCATAGGCTGTTGCATGACATTCCCCGATTTTTTTCTCTACCTGGTTCAATTGATTTTAATATTCAACCAGATGTTGAGCATTGGATCGTTTGGTAGGCGTGATAGTGGGTATTTTTTTATCTCTTGTCATTTCCAATCTAAAGAGCATTTCCATCTATTCTGACTACAAATGGCAAACATTGACTCTATTTCCTTTCCTTCTGGCGTGCACAGTACGAAATTGAAACGTTCTTCCAAAATCTGGGACCTGAAAACATCTCTACAAACACTGGCAATGGTAATACACTGAATTGGGTCTACGCCAGTGGATATAAGCAATACTCTCTTAAACCGTAAACAAGCTCTACTTAAATATCCACATCAGGGCCCGGAATTACAATGCCTCCTTAAAGTTAAGGAAGACTTTAGTTAAGTATTGTTTTTTCAGGATGCGAAAAATAACGTTTCAAACTGATTAAAATAAAAATAGTTTCATTCTTCTGAAGATCACAATGAAGTACCGCATCGATACAGGTGATTTATTTAGCATTTAATATAGCATGTTGAAATATCAATACTTAACTTAAGCCTTCCTTAACTTTAAGGAGGCATTGTAATTTCGGGCCCAGATCTACAGTAGTTTTCTATTTCTTTTTTTAAATGACAGATTGATCCTCTATCTATTTTTCTTTGTGCCGCTCCAAAAGCCTGTCCCTTTTCCTTTTACATGTACTGGTCACCATAAAAACGATTTTTGGGATAGGGGCCTATGTATTTATGATTTTCAGCAGTATTTAACAAATGTGGGAAGTAGCTTTTGTGCATTGCTTCAAGTCCAAATGTACTGGGGGGGGGGTTAGCTAATTTCATGGAAAGAAAGTTAAAGGAGACTACCTAAATGATATTTAGTCCTCTTTCCACTTCCATGTACATAATTTTGGACCCAGAGAATAAAATTTCATTGGTACGACGCTATTCCTGATCATTTCATCTAGGAAAAAATATCCGTCACAGCTTTTGGCATTATGTGCGAGGACTGTTGTATTTCGAAACATGTCTCCGGGGTGTCCACGGTCAGAAAAAAGGTCAGGGAAAAACTTTTTTTTTCAAGGTCAGGGAATTGTCAGGGAATTTTAAAATGGTCAGGGAAATTTGAAAATGAAGCAAATAGTCAGGGAAAAGTCAAGTAACTTTGAAATAACAAGTCTTGTGATGAGTTAAACATCAAGAATCATGGCTAAGTCATTTTCTTCATGTTTAGCTATTATCATAATGACAATTGTGATACTATAAATGATAGTATTAAGTAAGAATAACAGTAATAATTATGATAAGTATATGTTAAGCAAACTTACTTGCAACATATATGTGTAAGTTTTAATATATGACAACTAAATACATTATATTTGTATAAGTAAATTTTCATTCTCTCGTTTATATAATTGACCAGTTATTTTATGATTTGTAATTTTGTTAACTTTGTAATAAGCAACAGTGTGCATGATTAGGCAATAAAAATGCTTTAAAATTTTGGAGTGCATACGTATGAAGAGTTATACGTAAGTCTTATTATGAAGCTTGTATTTTTGTCCATTTTGGCATGCGTTTGATTTAAAGCACCTAATCCAAGAGTATTGATTATACATGTAAGTTTGTGGTAAGAAGAAAATAGAAACAAAATCAAAGAAAAATAATTAAAAACAAAATCAAAATACAAGTGTAAATTAAATACAATGACAATTAATAGAAGTAAAAAGATAGCAAGGGAAGGAGGGGGCCAACAGAATTCCCTATACTATGATATGTTTTTAATTTCAAGTGGTTAACAGGATAAATAACGTACATGTATGTATGAAGAATATTAGAAAAAAATCAAACAAAACAAACAAAACCAAATTAAAAATACATGTAAAAAAGAGTACAATTACAGTTGGTAAAGTAAGAGGTCAAAAGTGTTGGCTTTAAGGGGAGAGAATGCTAATACAGATGTCAGAACTTTATGCGCAATATGCAAATGTTATACGCTAGTCAGGGAAATTAGATTGTAGTCAGAGAATTGTAAGGGAAATTCACTTTGCTCAAAATATGGACACCCTGTGTCATGGAAAAGCCATTGTTCAAATTCACTCGTTATATTGTCCCCTTTGAATATCATTTCTCTAAGACCACCTTTTCCCTAGCAAGGGTCTTTCATATATATCTTTGGTTTCGCTAAGGCATTGCATTCATAACAGCGGTTTCCACAAAACGAACATGATGGCTTGGATTCCAAGGATTGCTCAAGCAAAATGAACAGGCTGTTTGGGCTAATACAACATTTTGAGAATAAACCTGTGATATCTGCACAATGATTGGGCATTATTACTGCATTTCCCATCTATCTCCTCTTTATGACCAGCAAATGTATATCCAGCTAAAATATCCTATCGTGCTTTGAAATCTATGAAAATCATAGACAATCCATGTGTGAAAATTTTCAGGATTAATCCTGAATTCAGGATTTTGAGGCTGACTTTCCATAGAAAGTCAACCTCAAAATGCTGAATTAAGGAGATTATAATACCTACTTAGATTAGTTTTCAGAGTATTTAAACACAATTAATCACTTTAACTTTAAATTATCCATTTTTGTAGCCATCCTGCAAGTTTTAAAATTTGAATTTCAAAAGTTCAGGATTTTTGGAAATTTTGAACTTTCACCCATGCAAATCTGAATCCTTTCCTTCTTCTAGACATGTAACAATGGTGACCATCTTCCACCCATTCTTTCCATGACACACAAAGGCATTTTGAACATTGATGCAGTCTCTCTGGCAGATTTCTATTGTGTTTGTCTGCAATTTAATGACATTTAGGACAGTACCAATACCTATTGCAAGGATACATCTTGGTGTTTGTCTGAATATGAGGGATGTTCTCATATGAATGCAACCAGCTTTATACAGCTTCATACATGCTTCCAGGACGGCACGCACGAACAGTAATTAGCAGAGGATAAAGTGTCTTACTAAAGCACACAGCAGAGTAGAAGTACCTCTGGTGATGCTTGAACCACTAACACTATGATCTCAAGTTGAGCATTCTTAATCTGAGCCACTATACTCCCCTTATCTAATATTGAATGACAACCATAGTACTGCACAGATACCCACTCTGATCTGTACCGTGAAGGTTTAATGTGATAGGTTATTACACGTGTGTTTTTGTGTAGCTTATGATAAGGATTCCTAGACTGGTATCAGACCAATAGATAGAGTAATAGTAAAATATAAAACCTAAACCTATAAGCAAACACTTCTCTCTTTGTTCCGGTTTACACTGAATGTGTATTTTAGTCGATGGGGGTTATAGATCTTTCAGTAAGCATGGTCTGAAGCCAGGCTAAAGGGACTCAGCGTAAGGGTCATAATCTCTCCAAAAATGTTAGAACACATGCTTATTTGGGTAATGGGTATTTGAGAATCTCAAGGTATTTTTTTTACCTCAGACGAAATAATGATTGGAGGATTCTACTTAGTAGCATGTGAACAGTTACACAGATTGTAATGTTCATTTTAAATCGAATAGCTACTATATGACTGTGGTATTAACGTTGAACAAAAAAAAACTGATATTTCTTCCATCTTTCAAATTAGCGTGTTACACCATGTACTCATCTCACTTTTCACCAATATGAGGTTAAACTATACCAATATTTGAATATTCACCTTGGATGTTTTCCTAGGAATTATAGGTCAGTAATTCATGAGAAGAAATAACAATAGTGCACTGGGCAAACTTTCCTTTTTAAAGGAAAATTAATGTTTTAATTCATATTGATTTCTTTTAACTACCAGATATGACTAAATTTATATACAATTCCTCTTAAATACTTTATTTTTCTTAAGTTCACTGTATGTTGGCCTAAACATAAGTTGAAATCTGGTCTGACAAGAATGTCTGTTTGATTTGAAGTTTAAGGTCCTAGTTAACAATTTATCAGTCATGTTGGACTGGTTTCCTATCTTCCTGGGGTGAACCAGTACTCGCCCTTGAAGCGCCAATCACGACTGCACCAGACGACACATTTTTTGACATATTTCCTAGTTTTTGACAAATATAAGGTGTGATATTTCATGAAAATCTTCTGCCAGCAGAGGATTACGATTCTCACGAAATATCATACCTTATTTGCTATTTTTGAAAAAGCAGCAAAATTTGAAATTGTCGTCTTCTCCAAATTGCAGGCTGAGAAGCAGATGCAGTGTCTTGCCCAAATACACAAAGCAGTGACTCCGCCTGCGGCGAGTATCGATCTAGCAACTGTTCGATCCGCAGTCTAACGCTAGATATCAATTGAGCCACTGCGCTCTTGATGTTGGTATGGATTCATAGAGGCAATAATTACATCTGCGACTGATGTCATTCTACAACGAGTACAACAAACAGAACAGCACAGTCTTTCTTAACCATTGTCCTGCTGAACCAGCATTAATCCCTTTTGAAAACACTGACGATGCCATCTGATCAAGATCAACATTATGTAGGAGTGCAGTACATAGCAATAATCAGATGAAAAGGGTTGACGGCTATTTCAAATGTTTTTTGTTCGTTGTCAGTCAACACAGGAAGTTATGAATACTGGACCAATGTTAAGTTATAGACCAGAAGGCTCAGGTGCCAATATAAAATAGAATATCCAGTAAAATATATTGAATAGTATGAAAACCAATGGAAACATAACTCGAGAAACCTTGTCCACTGCCCTGGCTTGATCTAATCCACTTACATTTCTACAGCACGGAAATAAAGTGCATCTACATGTACATATCCCTTCATTTTCATCTTCCTACAAAGAGAGAACAAATGAACCGTGGCACTAAATTTCCAACAATGTGGCATTTTGACAAGTTTAGACTCAGACGAAGCTGTGCAGCCTTCTTTTAGGCTTGGAAACTCCAAATGATGTTCGGTCAGTAGCTTAACACTAAGAGAATATTCAAGCGACTAGCAAAGGCTCTGATCATGCTGCGCGTATGCGCAGGCTGATCTGAGGCTTTGCTGGTCGCACATACCACATTGCTGGAAATCTGATACACTGGCTCAAATACATCTTATTATATCTGGTTCACACCAACGGCGAATGCCGCGCTTTAAATCAGCGAGCAAAGCGCCGTCATTTTTGTTTACTTTTCCAAAAATATCACGATCTCCTAAGTAATGTTACGCTCTGATAAGCTCTGATACGAATTGGAGGACGAATTATTGCCCGACTTGTTACGTTTCCTCACGATTTGATCCTGCTTTGATGAGGCTATGTTACGCTTGAAATCACGCTTTGATAAGCTTTGATAAGCTTTATTACGCTTTATTACGCTTTGATGCGATTATGACGCTTTAAATCAGGCTCTATTACGATTATCAAGCTCTGTTGCGCATTGTTACGCTCTGTTAAGCTCTGTTACGCATAGGAAAATGTCGAGATTGCCGATTTCAAACCGCTTTTGACCCAGAGCTATAAATAAAGATGCAGCAGATCCACAAAATCATTGCATCTTTGATTCCAGAACACGATGGCAAAACAACAAGATCCAGAAATTCCAGATGTACCAGAGCATGATCTATCTGAAGAAGACATGATGTTTGTCTCCCTGCTGTATAACTACATCCTAGCCCTTGAGGCGGAGGAGAGCGTGAAAGAGCGTGAGAGAGCTTAAGGAAGCTTGCCAAGCGTAACAAAGCCTAACAAAACGTGGCAATCCTTGATCAAAGCGTCCAAATTCGTGTGAAAGTGTGAGAGTCCTTCATGAAAGCGTAACAAAGCGTGTCAGATCTTGATGAAAGCGTCTGACCTCGTGTCAGATCTTCATGCCAGATCGTAGCAAATCTTGAGACATCTTAACGAAGCGTGTCAAGTGGTGACATACCGTGAAGACTGGGGTTCCCGCTTTGAACCAAGCTCTGTTAAGCTTTCCTGCGCTTTGAGTCAAGCTTTGCTGAGCTTTCTTACGCTTTGTCAAGCTTTGATACGCTCTCGGCGCTTTAATCAATTCGTGACAGAGCGCCCAAACTTTTTAAACAGTTTAAAAAAATTTGGCGCTCTTGCCGAATGTCCCGCTTTACTTCAAGCTTTCCCACGATCAATTACGACCCTGCCGCTTTAATCAAGCTTTGTTACGCTTTGGTGCCGCTTTGCACGCCGCTTTAAAGCGCCATCAAAGCGCCGTTGGTGTGAACTAAGCATTAACAAGCAATGTTTCCTGTTTATTGGCATTATTATGACAACATTATTTTTATATCATTAATATGTTTGTAGAGCTTTAATCACTATAATTGAAACCGAATCTGCTGTTTTGCATATTTATAAGTTACAAAATTTCCCAGAAGTTTAGACACTTTTGAAAATTAGCCAAAGGCTATTATAGCGTAAGATCACACGAAACTGGCTAACTTTATATAATATTTTGCATGCATTTCTCAAGAATATAGTTGTTCTCAGTTCTTTGCTCACCAGAGTCGCTGTGGTGTGTCTTTATCCGCTGCTTAGTACCAGGAAGACCAAAAAATGTCTGCGAGGGTATGCATGGGCAAAGAATAATAGCGTGGCTGTAGCTTATTAAAGTCCCAGGGGGGGGGGGACTCTCATTTTTTCTGCATACCTAGGCTCGGACCCAGCATCTGCCCTTCACCCCCAAAAAATATCAGGAATTTCAAGCACCCCCAAAAAATATTTGAAATTTTAACAACCCAAAAAAATGTCCACAAAATTTTCATACCCAAAAAAATATTTATTTTTCTGAAAACCCAAAAAAATATCGAAATTCAAAATTTTGAACCCCAAAAAATGGACTGAGCCTACATATGTATGAAAATATCAGAGTACCCCCCCCCCCCCCCCCCCCCCCGGGATTAAAGTCCTATGAATACAACCCTTTAGGTTATGCATAGGTCATATAAATAAAGTCCTTGTAGTTTGATCCTAAAGATCGGACTTTAAAGGTGAAGACATATAAATAAAGTCCTTGTGGTTTGATTCTAAAGATTAGACTTTAAATGTGAAGGCCGTATACCAAACTTGACATTATATGTATTTCAGTGTGATGACGTTGAAATTATCCAATGTCATTATAAGATGAACCAGCCTATTCCAACTTTCTTGGTGGTAAACATATTTCATAACTCAAGAGAGGATGACAGGAATCTTATCCCAAACTGTTTGTTCTGGGTTCCAATTATTCCAACCCCAACCTTACCAGTGAAGACACCAGCCAAGAAAGAAGAAGAAAAACTTATTAATCTAAGAACTTCACAAATTTAGCTAAATTCAGAGTGACCTTACAAAATGAAGAATGACTTTATACAATACATAAAATTGGTTTTGCTAGGATATATTACTATTCTTGATGCTGTATGTTCCAGGTCATAGAATAGTGGTAAATCAATGGCCAGAATAATATCATTCGTAGTCATGGAATGATGTTATTTTTATGTGACTTCTATTTTTCTTACATTTAATTACACGCATTGTTAATATATGTATATGTATGGTCAGTCCAGTATTTAAGATATATGAGAAGCAATATTGATCAATTTATAAATAAAGTGATTACTTAAAAAGGGTAGGTGTGTAACGTAGTGATGTTAATGTATGCTCAGTATGACTGAAATAATGTTGAACGGTGAAGTAACAAAATGACCAAAGTAATCTTAATGGGCTGTAGGGCTGTTCTGTCTTCCAAAGGTTAAATAAAGTATACTTATCACATGCCTGATCTTTAAAATTAATAATTGGCATATATTCAAGTCATTGCTTTGGGTGTGGGGAGATCATATGATGAGAATTAACTTGTGACTATTAGAAACATCAGCTCATGCGATGTACAAAAGTTACGCCCTCTTAGACCTTAATCATGCATGTACAGTTCAATAAGTGATATAAGTGAATATCTGTAGGCCTAAGGAGTTAGGGGTCACTAGCTTCACAAGTCTATGGATGATGTTTCAAGTTGAGGCTCAGTCCCCACAATAACAAGTTATTGTTGGGATACAGACTCAAAACTAAATAGCAGGACAGTCATGTGCAAATTAATGTTTTAAGTTTAACCATCAAAACTTTGTCATTTTGTGAAAGCAAAACAGGTGTGCCTTTCAACCCACGAAGCTATCGAAAGGTTAGGGGAAATTCTAAATTCCAGAAACAGCATATAAATACTGGAACGTTGGCCATACACTTCAGTTTATCAGTTTATCAGACTATCAGACTAGGGCGAGATCAGAGAAAGCTAGTCAGAGATAGACTCAGAATGGGGTAGGTCTGTTGTCAGATTTGAGCCCTGGCGCCCACCTTGATTGGGTTGTCGTGATTATGTTTTATTAAATTATAAAAATGACTTTGGCTCGATTTAGTCAATTTGGCTAAAATAACTCAATGGGAATAAACAGCTTCGTTACAGGCTTGCATTGGTGCAATAGTTCCCAGGATAAGTTAAAAAGGACCTTAGAACAGAACTATAATGGAAGAAAGAAGCTTTCAAAAGGTGGGTGATGCTTTCTTTAAAGCCTTCATATTTGTGGGTTGGTTAATTGTCTACCAGTTATATAGGAACTTGTTATATGAAATCTATTTTTAAAATTAATTAAGAAAATATATTATTAGAATTAAAATGGCTGACGAAAAACAAGTTCGAGATCCAGTAGCCTGTACAGGCATTTGTTAACTTAACGAAATAATATACTTGCATTTTACAAGTGTAACAGTATACGGAATTTCTCACTCAGTTCTCAGATTTTATGGTTTCAGAATTGACGGTTAATAAAATGAAAATCTAAGGTGACCAAACCAACACGCTTCAGGTAAAAATGGCCTTTTCAATTAATAAACAAAACTTAAAAGTTAGGGTTCAAATGTCGCGCATAATTCAAAACTGCACGCACACAATTTAGAACCATAAGCCTAACAAGCAGAGACTACGGGACTCTTTGCAAAATGGGGTCGTTGCAGAGATTGGGTCAGAAATTTAGCAAGCGTATTTTTAAACAAAGTGTTTCAGACAGTACTTTTTCTTGTTCAATAAAGATTAGAATACAAATATTTTGAACTCCGGTTGATACAGGAACTAAATGTTATTTGATTCATTGGATCTGAACTGTGTCAAGAGTTGCATGTTTTTGTGTGAGAAGACTTAAAACTAAGATTGTTACAGGGACTAAATGTTCTTTAATTCGGTGGTTCCTAAATGTTTCAAGAGTTTTTGTTTGAGATAAGATTTAGAACTCAGATTAATACAGGGACATAATGTTCTTTAATTAGGTAGTGTCAAAATGTATTTAGAGCTCTATGTGATTCAGGGGATTTAAAAAAAACTTGATGATGGGTTTGTACTGGCTGAAGTACGCAAGTAAAAGAATTTAATTTTGACATGGGATGTCTTAGAACGGATGGAACTTTCTATGTTAATTTGAAGATGTTGAAAGTACATTTAATTTCCAATATGCTGTGAAGCGACCTCATTATTTAAAAAAAAATAGTAAATTGAAAAAAAATAGTAGAAAAAAAACCAAAATACTTTATAAAAAGTAGATGTTGAGAAGTAGTTGTAGTTGAGATGAATTATGCTGTAAAGCAACCTCGTTTTAGTACATTTGAGGTGAATTATAAATAATAAGATGCCTCGCGTGCTTACTTGAATCTGTGACATTTTAGTCATATTTTTGTTTGCTTTGAAGTGCCATGTTATCTTGTTAAGGTATTTGAGGTGAATTATGCTGTGAAGCAACCTCTGTTTGTTGAGTAGCTTTTGTATGTTTGAGGTGAATTGTAAAAAGGATAACATGAGTTTGCCAGTAATTGCAAACGCGAGTTTATGATATTTGTGTCATATTAATATTTTTGTGTTTTAAGATAAATATGTAGTACCGTGTTATCTTGTGGTAAGTGTTCAATAGCCATGCGTTTTACTTGTTTTAACGCCAGATAGTGTTGTGTTGCAAAACGCAAGTGAGATCTATATTAATGATGCTTATCAATTTGTAACATTTGTGCCTTAAAACTGTTTAAGAAATTTGTTGCACAAATAATGGTATCTGAATTTGGTTGCCCAAATAATGTCTTGTCTTTAATGATCCTTAATTTGATTAATTAGCTGGTTTATAGTTGCCAGGTCTTACAATATTTTTCAGCTCAGTAGCCATGCTGCTTATCAGTCTAACCAGGTCTTTGGTCTAATATAATCTGGCTGTAGCTTAGCTCTGCACATTTATTGTCCCATATTGAAGCCAATCCCCTGCTGGGATAGGGGGTCCAGGATTCATGCCTTTAAAACCAAACCAACGAAAAAACGAACAACTAGAAACTAATTAATCCCAGTTAAAAAGCAAATGAGCCACGACATGCGATTTCCAACAATTTGGTGTGTGACCAGCGAAGCCTCAGACCAGCCTGCGCATATGTGCAGTCTGATCAGAGCCTTTGCTGGTCCCTTGGATTTTCTACGAGTGTTAAGCTACTGCATGAACATAATTTGGAGTGTGTAAGCTTAAAAGGAGGTTGTACAGGCTCATCTGAGTCTACTTTTGTCAAAATACCACATTGTTGGAAATAACATGACGCGGCTCATATACATTGTACCGTATATTCAGAAACTTTCACAGCAAAACTCTCGCGAAAATTTCTGTTAAATACACTGCTAAAAATATTTAAAGGAACATTGCGTATGTTGCCATTGATCACAGTACAAATGCACTCATAGTCTGACTCATATCAGGAGTTGGAATAATATGGCAAAAACATGTTTGTTCTGTGATTAGTTTAGTTACCTATCAAAGATGATGCTTGTTGATAAAAATGAAGAAATCCCTTTCCAGAAATCTTCATGGAACGCTTTATGTAAAATGGAATTTTGTTAAAAATACCCCTTTTTTCAAAACCAAATTTTAAGACGAATTGTTCAACCAATCACCACAACAGCATCATTTCTGTACAGTCAATAGCCTTTTAATGTTGCAGAGATCATTAGGTTACACTATTACCAAATTTGGAAGATTCTACAGAGTTCCAGAAAAAATCGTCATTTTCAAGAAAATGAAATATTACAAAATTTTAGCTGAGAACTTAAGCAGCGATTGTTTTATCAAAATTTTTTTGGTCCAAAACTTTGACTTTCATGGCAAAAATGGCAAGAGAAACTTGGTTCCTGCCTTATTGTTTAGTGAAATGCATTACTGGTCTATACACTATCACCTATGGAAAATTATCAGGTGTTTCTTTTAATATTTTGAGCAGTGTATGTCTTTTATTATTTGTAATGAAGTGTACTCTACCTGGCAAGCTTCGTTTGAACGAGCAGTCCCATTTACTTTTACTATGGCTGAAATAGTGCTAAATCGTCGTCGCTTTTTTCTGCACAAAACATTCACGTAGGCAAATTCAATGAGCGCAGCAAAAACAAAAATCAAACAAGTTGCCATCCAGACATCTATAGCTTTGATGTAAGATACTCTTGGAAGATCTGTTTTCGACCCAGAACTCTGTGTCACCATGGTCAGTACTGTCAAAAGGCCCAGTGAGATTCGAGCAGGAACCGCTTCACAGTCGAGCCAGAAGTTAACCCAGGACAGGATAACAATAAGGAGGCTGGGAACGTAGATCTGGGTGATGTAGTAGTCATAGTTACGTCTTATAACAATTGACAATCCAATGCATGGATAGACGACTGAAAAAATCGTTATTCAATATATTATAATGGTATTAATCAAGTGTTTGGTATCGGCCTAGTTACAGGTCTAGGTTCTGCTGACACCGGACCTGTAGCTGGATCAATATGTAATTACTCGATTTATGAAATTTGTTTTTAAATTAAATGTCTACTGCAGGTTTACAGGCAAATGTGTTTGTGCCATATTACTTTATCTTCAGCGTAATACAGATGACCTCAGCTTAATACAGATGATCTAAGCATAATACAGACGTTCTGAGACCGATGCCATTGACCACAAGTCATTATTCGATAAATACAGAAATCCATGCAAGCAAATAAAGAAAAAAGAGCCAGCGCATAAACTTTTGGCACTTATTTCACCGGTTCAGACAAGCCTGAACAAATTCACTAGAGCCTTTGCTGCTCGCTAAAACACGATGTATGGAAGTTGTTAAAGGCTCAAACAAAAATCAGACCTCTGGTACCGCTATAGCCATTGTAGCTGCGTATGTATGAGCATAGGCCAATAATACCTTTATCAAATGATGAAGTCAAAACTGGGCTCCGTACAAGTCCTAAATGTTTCTACTGTGCCCAAAAAAGGTTGCCCAATCTCTCATGGCAAGTAAAATGTATACATTTACTTGTTTATATACATTGAATTCACAACAATTGAGGGGTATGGAGTTACTTAGATATTTGAAAACAATCTGTTGTCAGCATGCATAGCTTAGAAAGTAACCACTCCGCCAGCAAACAATCCAACGTTTCCATTATCGACATGTTTGAATCCCTGCTAAGCGTTTTATTATTTTTTTTATCATTTTATTGTATATTATTTTTATACATAGCTTTCAATGATTTTTCAGAACTGTTTAAACATGTATGCCAATCGTCTCTTACATAGAACATAAGCAACACAAAGACACAGATGAGTTGGCACATTTCACTAAAACCTGTCTTAAGCGGCCACTTAAAAATAGACAATACAAAGGTCTTAATGGAAAATGGTAGCTTAATGAAGGTCGAAAGTATTGCAGAATGCTCCTTTTTTGTGTTCATTCTGAGTGACCGCTTAAGGCAGGTTTTACTGTATTCATCATCTTACCAAACTGGGTCTGTATAAGTACCGAAAGAACACACCAATAATACTTTTTGCTTTAAATGAATTTTTGTTATTCAAATATAACATCAAATGCTTACCTCCATAATAATCTTTTTCACAATTATACGGTGTATGACTCTCTGGAGTAAATTGTGGCAATTCTATATTCCTTGCAACAGTAACTGCATCAGGCCGCCAGAAAAATTTGATCGTCTCTGTACTGTGACCATCTAAAAGAAGAAAACCAAAACACAAGCATACGATCAGTTAAATAGATTTTCCCAATTTCACTCTTCACTTGCTAGTGTCAATAAGGGGAAACTATAATTAAATTTTTCATTTGGGGAGGTATATACGGTCGGAAGTTTAGTTTTACGGTGACCTCCCCAATTAAAGTTTTGAATATGGTTATCCCCATTCTAATGCGCTCCTATCGTCCTGTCTCAAATTGGAGCGTTGCAAGCCGCACAAAGGCGTACGTCATCAAATGAAATGTGACGGAGTCAATGACGTCAAACTATTTCCGACAGTATATCGCAGTATTATAGACATTATCCAATCAGACGTCGCGTTACAAAAGCAAGTGCATTAGATTGTTTGATAATCAGAGGCTTATTAACTGGGACAATACCTTGAACCCAATCTGCACGCACATCAGCCAATTCAGTGGAATCAACCTCTGCCGTACATAGAGGGTCTACTTTTTATGGATTTTGATAACGTGACGTTGACGTCACACGAACCACGCCAGCACAATAACAAGTTTGATTGCAGCGTAACAAACGGTTGCAACATTCCACAATAAACGTCGTAAAATTGAAGATGCTATAGCGATATTTTTTAAAAAAAAAATTAACTTCATTTAACCTGCTGATAAAACTTATTGGATAATCAGATTAATCGATTTTAACAGGGCTGAACTTATATGCTACATAACGAATTTTCACTAACTTAAAACCATTTCCGGCGAACAAAATGGAGCTTTTTGGTGGTACATAGTACTACGCATTATGCTCCTTACATACACCTGAGCTATGATTCAACTCTCCAATTGTGGTGAACTTTCCCGAATGACCTTTACCTGTGTATACTGGAAGCCTCCAAACAGGTACATCGGCAGACAGTGAAACTGGTTTAACCCATTTAAGCCTAATGGAATGTCCCACTCTTATCAATTGAACAAATCCATTTCGAGTTTGAGGGTTGATGGGCAGCAAGTTTCAATTTCATTCAAATTTTAAAAGAACATTCTGTAAGCAAATAGTGCAGAACCCGATCAGACGCCGCGTTCTGCGGCGTCTGAGCTGGTTCTATACTGTTTGCGAATGTCCCATAAAAAGACGCTAGGTTTAAAGGCTTAAACATATTTCCTTCAAATAAGTTTGCCCATGGTAAATAAAGCTTGATACAATAAAAGCACCGCAAGCACTGCTGGGGGCACCAAAAGTTATTTTGTGAGATATATAATGCCTAAATAGCAACAGAACTGAGATAGACAGTGATATGACGTCCTTAGTCAAAATATGTAACCTTTGATGGTCAACATATCTGTGAAGTTTCATTCAGATACTCCATATAGTAAATGAACTACAGGTCAAAAACCATTTTTCAGATCAATCAAGGGCGGATAACTCATGAACTGGAAAGGTAAGGGTGACGGTCCTTACTAAAAATATGTAACCTTTGATGTTCAACATATCTGTGAAGTTTCATTCAGATATTCTATATAGTAAATGAACTACAGGTCAAAAACCATTTTTCAGATCAATCAAGGGTAGATAACTCATGAACTGGAAAGGTAAGAGTGAAGATCCTTAGTCACAATATGTAACCTTTGATGATCAACATATCTGTGAAGTTTCATTCAGATATTCCATATAGTAAATGAACTACAGGTCAAAAACCATTTTTCAGATCAATCAAGGGCAGATAACTCATGAACTGGAAAGGTAAGAGTGATGGTTCTTTGTCACAGTACGTAACCTTTGATGTGAAACATATCTGTAAAGTTTCATTTAAATATTCCACATAGTAAGGGAACTACGGGTAAAAAACATTTTTTGATTCAATCAAGGGCGGATAACTCACAAACGGGAAAGGTAAGAGTGACGGTTCTTAGTCACAATATGTTACCTTTGATGTGAAACATATCTGTGAAGTTATATTCAGATATTCCACATAGTAAAGGACAAATAGGTCAAAAACCTTTTTTCAGACCTATCAAGGGCGGATAACTCACAAACTGGGAAGGTCAGAGTGACGGTCCTTAGTCAGAATATGTAACCTTTGATGTGCAACATATCTGTGAAGTTTCATTCAGATATCATGAATAGTAAAGGAATAACAGGCCAGAAACCATTTTTCCAATACGAAAAAGGGCAGTTACTCCGTTAAAAATGGACGGATTTTGCCCATTAACAATCCCATACCACTCATCGCCGATAACAACATGTATGCAAAATTTGAAAAAATTCCGTGAATAAATACTCAAGTTATCGATCGGAAATGGTGCGGACGGACGGACGGACGGACGGACAGACGGACGGACGGACGGACAGACGGACAGACACCGAAGGGTATAACATAATACCTCGCCACACTTTAGTGGCGGGGTATAAAAAGATAAAAGTAAGAACGGAAGCATGTAGCTTATCTTGCTCTTCCTCTGTAATACCGCTGAAGTCAGCACCACGCTTTGCACTTTTTGCAGTTATAAAAGACGATCCATAGGATCTTAACTACTGCTAAAGGGTTACGTGCATTAAGGGGCTTTTTTGCCCCCCCCCCCTCCTTATGGGGCTTAAATATAAAAATTGTTTTGCGCCAATTTTTACTTATAAGATTATTAGAACAATAACCAAAGTGTAAAAGTCTCAAATTGCTCAAATTACTGACAGACAGACAGACAGACAAATCTTTTATTCTCTTAGGTCATTTACATGACATATAAGGAACAACATATTAACATAGACGGTAGCTGAGGTGTGAAACAGTATCAAATATCAAATTAAACGCTAAACATTTTAGCAGCATCACGTTTGCCTCTTTGGGAGAATATGGAATTATGTAGCACCAATAAAATGCGTTTCATGCTACAACACTTCATATTTCATTATAAGCTATCGGTGTATTTGTCTTATTTTTCTGAGACAATTGCGTGATGCCACATATAACCTTTATTCTTGCATAGATAGATTCGTGTGGCTGCTTAAACCCATTTTCAACTGAACGAAAATCCATGCTCAAATCAGGACATGGTTATGAACTTGAACATACTTAAATGGGCCCCGCATTATTTGCAAGACATTATATACGGAGAGTGTTGCGGACCAGACTGATCATTTCGCCGATGCTTAAAATCGTGAAAAAGTTGCGTATGGTTATAACGTCGTGATGACGTTATGACAATCGTAATCCAATGTAAGAAAATGGTCACTTTAATGTTTTAGCAGCGTTTTCACTGCAAATTGGGTTGGAAAAGGGTAAAATATGCAAGAATAACGATCACACGTGTTTGTTTCATTGCATTAACACTTGCCAGTTCCCTCGGGAGGTCTTTGAACACTCGGCCCATCGGTCTCGTGTTCAAACAGCTTCCTCGGGACCCGGCAGATGTTAATGCATGAAAAAAACATGTGTGAACCCTATAATAATAGCAGAACGGCATATATTGCCGAGAAGCCCCGCACTCTAGTATACTGCAACATGTACATGGTGCTTTAGAAATACAATACAATAGTTATAATACAATACAATACGATATAGTACAATAAATACAATACAGTGTGGGAACGCCATGAAATCGACCGCCAGATTATCTGAGGTTTTAATTTGGACACTTTAGGAAATTTTGACGTGATTTACCGTATGATCCCCTGAAACGCTTCAGCCATTTCCGTAGCATGAAGTCTATTAAAATAATTGGGATTAAACTTATAATACTGTATTTTGGGGATAATAGGTCATTGCCAGCACTGCAGTATACATAACTGGGTATTTACGGTAATGATACTCTCTATCTCATTCATAAACAATCTACGACAGCTGTGCTCAATCAAGTGGATATACCTCGTGCGTGCACGGGTATTTTAATCCATATTGTCTGGGAATTTGTGTTGACGGGGACATTTTGACAATAACATCATCTTAGAGAACTTTTAGAAAGGAGACCAGGGGCCACTAACTCGTAGACATCGTAAGTTGACCAACTTAAGACGGCCTTAAGATGAACTTAGAGTGAAGACCGTAACATTTAAGGTGGCGCTATTCCGATAACATAAAGCCGTCTTAGCGTATTCTTAGCTTAAGGTCACCTTATCTGTGTTATATTTATTCTCTCGTGCAAAGCGTGTTGTTTACAGTAATTAGAACCGACTCAGTAGAAAAGATAAATATATAGGTCGCGACGCGAGAAAATATGTCTGAGGAAAGGCTGAAATCAGCATACTCAGTTACACAGAATAGCTAGAATATTGAAAAAAAATAGTGTTGCAAGTTGTGTTGTCTGTGTTTTGTGTCTCTTCCTCGCGGTGCTGTGGGTTAGTCTGGAGACTGCGATCGTGTGTTTTTTCTTGTCATACTCATTTTCTGACTACTATACTTTCCAGTTAAAGATCAGACTGCACGGTTGCGCAGGCTTTTCTGTGTCATCGTTTTTCACGTTGATATTACCTATTTAAACGTCTGTTTATATTGTATTACCTTTTGTTTTCGGGGAAACCCCTAAACGAGTACTTTTGCAAACAGTGAAAGCCAAGATGAAATGCAGCATAATAAGCTGCATTAATTTTCATAAGGCTCTATACTGCTTGTTAAGATAAAACGATCGTCGGAGAAAAAGAATACACTTTGGTTTTATTTTCCTTTTGAAAATTACAACCTGACACTCTAGATATGTACAATGTACTATCCCAAGTTCATTGTATCAACCCAGAAGGAAGACAAAGGATTGAACTTCGCCTGATTCCATTATCATTCTTAAACGTACATGATGATCAAAGAAAATGTCACAGTTTAGGAGACTTGTCAAAGATGGTTTTCTTATGCGTTTTATTAATATAATTATCATGCTGGAATAGTTAATTTCAAGAGCCCACATTTTACATACAATTGAAAAAGTGTTCACCATTAATGTCATAGCTTAATAATTAAAAAAAAGGAAATTTTAAGCAAAATTCTCAGCTAAAGAGCTTACAAAAAGGAACTTCAGTCTATGCAACAATTCGAGTAACCTCTAGTCCAAAAATTAAGAGCAAAAATTTCAAAATTAGTGCCGTTTAAAAAAGTAGCGGTCGGACTACGCAAGCAGGGGACTTTGGGGGCCAAGAGCTATAACTCATGAGTACGCTTAGCATCTCAGTAGTCGCCCGCTCATATGCATTCGAATGAATAGTACCGAGTGCCTTCCCAATGGTTTGGGAACAAGGGAAAAGGACATTGTATTAACGAGCCACACCCCCGTCCACACGCACACAGTGGTTTTGGGAACAGGTAATGGGAAAAGGAAATTTTGCTATATTTTCGGGATCAAGCCAACAATGGAACAGGTTTTCCCTGTGGGTGCATCATAACTGATCTTTGCAACAACATTAAACTATTCTCCATAGGTAGTATATGTTCCTTTGATCCCACTTTTGGGACTAACGTTTATACAAGCTCTCTGCGCGAACTGCAATATCAACGTGATATGTTCATCAACTCGTATTTTCCTCATATATGTGTTTAGAAAAATGATCTATACGAGTATTTACCATTTTCCCTTAGAACAGTACCCTTGTTCCCTTGGTTTCCCACACCCCCCTCCCCTAATCGTTTTGCACAACACGTACGAGTAAGATGACTTATAACTACCAAATACAAAACATACATAAGCAATATACATGTACATACACGTGCTTGTTTATCTGCTACATGAGTACATGCATGGATCCAGAAATTTTCGCCAGGATGTTGGGCGGTCCGAGCCCAACTGATAGAAAAGAGCCCTGGCAACATTTTTGTCCTCAACTTATTTTACAGTGGGAGCCCAATGGCTATTTCAAAGCCTATAATTTTTGAAGAGTCCAGACGGGGGGGGGGGGGGGGCAAAAATTTCAGGGGGTCCAAACTTTTCCAAGGTGATGGGTCCAAATTGCATTTTTCTATAGAAACCTATAGAACTCGTTATTCTCCGGCGGGGGGGGGGGGGGTCCAGACTCCCTGCCCCCCTCTGGATTCGTGCATTGCCTATGTGCACGTGTCCATGTTTGTGGCATTTTAAAGTCACCAAAAACGAAGCATGCAGCAAGTTCTTCAAAGGCATAGACGTTCATGGTCATTTAAAAATATTATTACGCTAAAATCATATTTTTTATAACGTTCGTTCTGGGAAGTACCTCTCGTAACCACTAAGACGACGCTAAGTTGACTCTATCGTGACCATAACTTTACGATGATCTTAAGTTGTCTCCGTAAATTAAGGTGCATACGAGTTAGTGGCCATAACCGTTAAGATGAACGTAAGTTTAACTTAAGGTGATCTTAAGGCTTAAGACGTCTACGAGTTAGTGGCCCCAGTATTGTACTTTCAAAGATAGATGAGAATCGATGTAAACAAACACTGGTAGGTTTACCTTGATTTGGGACGTGCAGGTAGTGTCAGTTTACAGTTATATTGAACCTACCACAGATTATTGCATATGTGTGTAGCAGTGAAAAATCATGCTTTACCTGTTTATACGAAAAATAGAATAGCCTCATTACTATAGGTATTGCTCGATAAACGTAGAGTTACGTAGGTGGTCAGGTGATGGTGCTTTATTCACCCGATTGGACAAATACAGGGTTTTCTTTCATATTTCTAACTGTTAATCTATTTCGTCACTCTACGCTAACCGAGCAAGGACTCTATGCATCTTTGAAAGTATAATACAGTGTCGTTTGGATTAAGTTATCTTTTTAGCCGTGTAAGTAAATGTTTTATTGCAAAAAAATTTTGATGTTGACCACGCAACTCTGGGGCAACACGTGTTGACACGTTGCTACAGTGTCGCGAGTCAAGCTAATGTGTAGTGGTAGTCAAATAGTCGAACTAGTAAAACCTAGAGTCAGCTGTGTGTGTGTGTGTGTGTGTGTGTGTGTGTGTGTGTGCGTGCGTGCGTGCGTGCGTGCGTGTATTTGTGGATGTGAAGGTAATAACATTCAAAAAAGGAATAATACAAAATGTTGAACAATTAAACATAATATTTACATTTCTTGTAATAGCTCCCGCTTTAAAGCTCGTGTACTAATCGAATTTGATCGACTGATGCATTGGTTCATTTTTGCCATGCAGTCTTCTCGGGCGGTTGATATACGTTAACGTAGTTTTAGTATATTAGAAGTCAAGTAGCTAATGCTGAAAGCATTTAAGGCATGTTGACCAGGATATAACTAGGATGATGTCATCAGATATTTTGAACATTTACAGATCCCGGCGGGACTGCTCTAATGAGAAGCCCCACTAGGACATGCATTACCTGTATTTTTGGTTTAACTCCCCTCCCTGCTGGATCATTTTTAATAGTCTCCGCCGTCTGCCGACCTTTATCAAAATCAGCCCTTCCAAAATATTCGCACAGGAACACGGTCCGAGTGTCAAACGGCTTGGAACCAGACCAGGTCCGACATTCTGTCGTCGGTCCCAGTCCGGGTCCAAACCGTTTGCAAAGGCCACAAACAGACGGCAACAACTGCCACAAGCAAGGAAATAGCTACTGTCCTGCAAACCAAGAGCGACAGTGACTTCGCGCCCTGTCCACGACGTTATCAGCGACTTATAATCGATGGACCACTTGTGTATTAATCCTATCCTCAGGATAGGATTAATACATAAATGGTCAATCGATTCCCCCTAGCTCAAGTAAAATGTACGCGTAAGTGTTTTACTGAGCAACTGTAAACAAAGCACGACGTCACTGTCACTATTGGCCGGCACGACAGTACTGGGTGTCAAACCAGAAGTTTCGATTGATAGATTGTACTCATCTCTGCCAAACAAATACATATACGGCACATATAACGGACAATGATGGCCCTGACTAGATGCCTCATGCAGAAGCACCCAATCAGGGCCATCATCGTCAGCATGCGCTCATTAACCTTTTTAGGTCTACTGACCAAATAACAAATACTCGGCGGCCAAATAATTAATTTGTGCGCACATGTAATCTGATCTTGGTCAAGGGATATAACCACATTTGTGAATGTGATAGAACGGTATAACATAGGTTCTCCCATCGATGCCCCTCCACACAATCCTCACTGGTGCAGGGGTAGTGTGGATGAGCAAAAAGGAGACCGTCGGGCCAACTGCAGCTGGGCATGCATGGACAAAGTCTAGCCATGTTCCATTCCACCACCATTACCGAAACGAAATGCAATGATGACGGATGTGGAATTGTGATTGTTTGCCCAAAGATTAACTGCTTAAACATGTATAGAGACAATATATAAAAGCAATATCCTTTCCCATTGTGTGAATAATACATTTTTTAACTAAGGTAATTGTATTTAGTATCTATGAGCTATAATGTAATGGGATACTTACGTATGAATAATCTTACATGCTTTTTTCGTGATTTAACACACGAGTTGAGGGAAATCCATAAAGTGCTAGGCTTGCCGAGCATTTTATCGTTTTTCAGCAACGAGTTTATGCGGGTTCATGTCGTCTACATAAAATCCAAGAAGCGTATTGAAAAAGGGTACATTTAGTTGTTAGCAAAATAAAAGCAACAGTTCGGACCGTGTGACATATGGCGGGACCGCTAAAAACTTCAATAACTCTTGATTAGGTGCTCATTGGAAGCGATCCGATGGTGCGCCCAAATTTACATCTAAGCAAGAAATAATCAAAGATAAACAATATTTCTTAAACGTTTGGTAAGCCTTGCTCACTACACATTTTGCAAACTGTAATAAAATTTTTGAATGAATGCATGATAATTTTCATTTAACAAACGAGTTGAGGAAAATCGATAAAGTGCTAGGCTTGCCTAGCATTTTATCGCTTTTCCGCAACGGGTTTAGACAAGTTCATGTCGTCTACATACAATTCCAGCAGCGTATTGAAAAAACAAGTACTTTCAGACAACTCCACTATCAATTCATATCAGAGTTATTTGCATAAGACAATTCTACTAAGAAATATGGTACCAACAATTGGTGTTAGACAACTCCACTATGAAAATTTATGCCAAATAGCTGAATTAAGTAATTCTACTAAGAAGTGTGATGCCTACAAGTGGCATTAGTAAATTCTCATATGATTTTTGGTGTCAAAATAGGGCCTTAGACAACTCCACTATCAATTCATATCAGAGTTATTTGCATTAGACAATTCTACTAAGAAATATGATACAAACAAGCGGTGTTAGACAACTCCACTATGGAAATTTATGCAAAATAGCTGCATTTGGCAATTCTACTAAGACGTGTAATGCCTGCAGGTGGCATTAGTAAGTTCTTATATGATTTTTGATGTCTAAATAGGGCCTTAGACAACTCCATTATCAATTCATGTCATAGTTATATCCATTAGACTAATTCAACTAAGAAATATGATACCAACAAGTTATGTTAACAACTCCACTATAGAAATTTAATGCAAAATAGCTGCATTAAGCAATTATACTAAGAAGTGTGATGCCTAAAAGTGGCATAAGTAAGTTCTTATATGACTTTTGATGTCCTAATAGGGCCTTAGACAACTCCACTATCAATTCATATCAGGGTTATTTGCATTAGAAAATTCTACTAAGAAAAATGATACCAAAAAGTGGTGTAAGACATCTCAAATATGGAAATTTATGCATTATAGCTGCATTTAGCATTTCTACTAAGCAGTGTGATGCCCACAAGTGGCATTAGTAAGTTCTTATATGATTTTTGATGTCCAAATAGGGCATTAGACAACTCCTCTATCAATTCATATCAGAGTTATTTGTATTAGACATTTCTACTAAGAAATATGATACCAACAAGTGGTGTTCAAGACAGCTCCACTATGGAAATTTATGAGGCCTTAGACAACTCCACTATCAATTCATATCAGAGCTATTTGCATTAGACAATTCTACTAAGAGATATGATACCAACAAGTGGTGTAAGACATCTCCACTATGGACATTTATACAAAATAGCTGGATTTAGCAATTCTACTAAGAAGTGTGATGCCTACATGTGGCATTAAGTAGTTCTTATATGATTTTTGATTTCCAAATAGGGCCTCAGACATCTCCACTATCAATTCATATCATAGTCATTTTCAAAAGACAATTCTACTTAGAAATATGATACCAACAAGTGGTGTTAGACAACTCCACTATGGAAATTTATGCAAAATAGCTGCATTTAGCAATTCTACTAAGAAGTGTGCTGCCTAAAAGTGGTATAAGTAAGTTCCTATATAATATTTGATGTCTATATAGGGCCTAAGGCAAATCCACTATCAATTCATATCAGAGTTATTTGCATTTGAAAATTCTACTTAGAAATATGATACCAACAAGTGGTGTTTGACAACTCCACTATTACAATTTATGCAAAATAGCCGCAAGTAGCTATTCTACTAAGAAGTGTGATGCCTTCAAGTGGCATTAATAAGTTCTTATATGATTTTTGATGTCTAAATAGGGCCTAAGAAAAATCCAACATCAATTCATATCAGAGTTATTTGCACAAGACAATTCTACTAAGAAATATGATACCAACAAGTGGTGTTAGACAACTCCACGATTGAAATTTATGCAAAATAACTGCATTAAGCAATTCTTCTAAGAAGTGTGATGCCTACAAGTGGCATTATTATCTCATATATGATTTTTGATGTCCAAATAGGGCCTTAGACAAAGTAAGTTTGGCATGTCATCCAAATTGCTAAAGGAAGCAGATTTATCAAGATAATTACAAGGTTGTTTGTGTTCTATGTCCGTTCCTCACGGTGCCATGGGTTGATCAGCGGTATGTGATTGTAGCATTCCGTTTGGCATGCCATCCAAATCGCTAAAGGAATCAGATTTATCAAGATAGTTACAAGGCTGTCTGTGTTTTATGTCTCTTCCTGACAGTGCCATGGGTTGATCAGTGGTATGTGATTGTAGCATTTCGTTTGGCATGCCATCCTAATTGCTAAAGAAAGCAGATTTATCAAGATAATTACAAGGTTGTTTGTGTTCTATGTTTCTTCCTCACGGTGTCATGGACTGATCAGTGGTATGTGATTGTAGCATTTCGTTTGGCATGCCATTCAAATTGCTAAAGAAAGCAGATTTATCAAGATAATTACAAGGTTGTTTGTGTTCTATGTTTCTTCCTCACGGTGTCATGGACTGATCAGTGGTATGTGATTGTAGCATTTCGTTTGGCATGCCATCCAAATTGCTAAAGAAAGCAGATTTATCAAGATAATTACAAGTAGTTCAGGTGAAATTGATAAATTTACGCCATGTCGCGAGAAAACCTGTCTTCGGAGTTTCCGACAAAGCCAGATTCAAACCAGCAGGCTCAGCTACAGAGACTAGGTAGAAAGTTGAAAATTCGCATGTAGCAAGTTTGGATGTAATTCTTTCCAAAAGCGGAAAACAAAGGCGCTGATCAGACTGCACGGATGCGCAGGCTGGTCTGCTCCTTTGTTTCTCGCAAACCCCGAAGACAGGTTTTCTCGCGTCGAGGCCCCAATTGCTTGAATGTTTGGATGTTTTCATACACAGATTAAATATTTTTGATATTTAAGGAAAGGGTATTTTCTTATTTTATGTGTATGATTTCTCTTCTTTCTATACTACCTTACCTTATAATCGTATCAAAATAAACTTGCTAAATTAATTGGGCAGGTTTTGTGACAGCTAGGGCTCACTTTATTTTTAGTCACTGGCTTTACACAGAAAAAAGTCAGCAAATTGATAAGTATTTACGAGAAAATTCACTAAAATTAGCCTAATGATTATACATATTTGATGAAAAGTCACTCATATGAGGTTTCTAGGTAACCAAAAACGCCCAAAATGTATTCTGTTTGACCTGTTTTTGGGTCTTTTAAGCCAAGTATCAAATGTCAATAGTTTTTCGCGACAAATAAAGTTCTGAAGACTTGGGGGGGGGGGAGTGTAAATTTGGCATTCCCTTCATAAAAAGACATCTTATTGTCATGGATATTTTGGTAAAAAAGTGGGCCACCATAAACATAAAATTCACCCAAGATACTCACTTGTCCGAGAGCAACTCAGCAGGAAAATTCGACATGCCCGACAGAAAATTTCCCGTGTTGGACAAGTCTGGCATGGGATTTCCACACCCCTGATGCCTTGGAAGGGTTGTTCCAGTATTTCATATCCCTTTAATTATTTTGAAAAATATCCCATATCCCTAAAAAAAATATAGCAAATATCCCCAAAATTCTGAAAGCATTGTATCCCCCTATCCCTAAAATTGATCCAAGTATCCCATATCCCTTTAAATATTTACATTATATTTCCGTAGCTTGCGAAGGATTTGGGTAGGCATCAACATTATTGAAGGTAGGTATTGTAAAGTATTATCATGCATTTAAAACAGCTGGGTAAATAAAATCATTGCGGAGTAGAGTGCAGAGGGGAATGATTTCATTGCTAATTTTACCTGCTAATTGCTTTGCGCACTAGTGTCTGTGACTTCTTTCTATAATCAGAGTATTAATCCGGGCATTACTCCCCTATTTGGGTAATAATTAACTTTGAAAATGTCTATTTCAAGTGAAACCATCTGTCTGCTGGTTGTTTGTTTTGAAGGAAGTTGCAGAAGACAGTACAACGTCAAAATATCCCGTATCCCTTTAAGTTTTCGGCCAATATCCCTGTATCCCTAAAAACCCTTCCAGGGCCTCGCCCCTGCTTCTATCATTGTTTCGTTCTTCTATTGTATGGGTCTCCTGTCATAAACTCTGACCTCGGTGTTATAAAACTTGACGGTGGGTCAGGCCTCAGACTCTATGACGGCTCTGACGTAAAGCTTTAATCGGTGGGTTGGTGCCTGATCCTTATCTGTAGCTGGAACCACCGTGGCTCAACTTGAGGTTTTCTTTAGCTCTAACTATCTGTGAGTCATGAGCCCTTTTCTTTGTTTCACCATGGTGTGTTAATTTGATTAGAGTGTTTCCTCCTGATGATACATTACATTAGTTAGATGGCCTCCATGCGAGCTGAACATTTCTTGTACTTTAACAACAGCAGAATCTAGGGCGAATATTTGGTACCAGTAAAATGCATTTAAGCCCCCCTGTGGCTTAGGCTGCTGTCCATTCTAAGGCGGTGGTTCTGTTGTTGTTGACTTTTTTGTTTATTGTTACTCCCATTGTGGGAGTCTGTAATTGTTCTATTATATGTTTTGTTGTACGTCACTTTATGTCCATTCTAGTATTGCAATCATCTTGATGGGGAAGAGAGAGCTGGTTGCTTTACTTAATTTGTCTTCCTGGTGTCTCGTGATGGTTGAGCGGCTCTTCCTCGTGGTGCCAGGGGGTTGTCTGCAGTTTGTGATTGTGGTATTTCCTGATCATACTCACTTACTATTTTTGAGTACAGTCTCAACTCAAAATAAAGTGCACTGATTGGCTGCTTGTGGAAACGTGTGCTTTAATCGAGAACTGGACAAAGGTTGAAACCTCTGATCCTGTTTCATTTTTTATTAGAATTTAACCCGAAATGCAGCAAAATGCTGCATTTCATAAGGTCTACACTGTTTTAAAGGTATAAAAGATCTTCAGACAAAATAATAAAATATTTCATTGAAAATTATAACCTGACACCACTAGATATGTATAATGGACTATGCCAAGATTATGGTATCAAACCAGAAAGAAGAATCCATTGGTGTACAAAGGGTTGACATTTCAGTTGTTTTTTAAATTTTGCAACAGATGCTCACATGCCTAATAGTATGGGTATCTTAACTTTGTATATATTCACCAATACAATAACTCCATACTCAATCTACGTATTAGTGTCCATGTTTTGAAATTAGATAATTGCTGGATTATACTGTTTAGTGTAGCAATTCTCTCACGGTGCCAGGGGTCGTTGTGGGATCCTTCAAGAAGGTTCACGTTTCCACGAAATGCCATTAGTACACCATTTTTATAAGATTGTTCTAGTTCACGTAGTATGCTCTTGACGCATGTAGTATAATCCTCTGACGTATCTGTACATATTTTACAATGGTGAAATAAAATTACTTTTAAATGGTATTTTGGTAGGTCCACAAAGAATTGGAAAATGAATTTTATGATTAAGTAGGTTTTCCTATGATTTTCTGACACACTGTTGAGGAAATATTCAATTTCGCCAAGGCAGTCGGACAATCTGCAACGATAACGACAGAAAGAACACGTCTTTGGAACAAGAAAGAGTGGGTTAGATCCATTTATCTGTTGTCCATTTATTCTAAACGCTGGTATGAAGTCAATGTGTATGGGAAGATATTGTATCTGTTTGGTTGTCTGTAGTGTATCATTGCAATCAAAGTCGGACAGACTTGATACATAGCTAGTCCATAATAGTTTCAAAGAACAGCCACCTCGGTTGCAGTTGATAACCTTTGGCATAACCGTTAAGCAACCAGTATCCATAGTAACTGTGCATCTAGGACATCCGGTAATCTTAGGATTAGCTGGTTCAAAAGAAAATGGGTTCAAATCCTCATCACTTGTGAGCACAAGAGAAAAACAACTACATAAGGATGATATAGATCTGCCTAATTGACTGGTGAATACACCTTCAGAAAGAAAATCATCAACATGTCCTAGTAAAGACGTTAGCCCAAAGCAACACCCAGGACAGCTGCCTTCCAATCTCACAACATCTGGTTTATCAATAATTGCCAGATAATCAAATTCAATATATTTTGTTAGACGTACTCCATTGTAATCATATGGCTCCGGAACAGACTTTAGAATTGACGATTTCTCCTCCATGCTACCACAAGGCTGTATGTAAGATATTTTAAACGGTGATTCTGCTTCTATGTTAAATTGGTCTGTAACTCTCTCCAACATACGTCTAACTGCTGTCTGTATATCTTGAATTTCTTTGTTATTAAAATTAAGTACTGCATTTCTCAAAATATTTTCATAAAACGTTTTGAGACGCCTATCCCTTGCTTTAGCTCGTGCACAACATAGCATACTTATTTTTTCTTAGTCGGTAGGTTTGTTTATCCAAGTATCTCAGTTGCCATACTTGTTCATCTTTACGTTAGTTAACATTATTGTTCCATTTTCATGACATGCTTTTTCACCTCAATCTATACACTATTCCCCTGTAGTTAACATTATATTTTATCTTGTTCACTGAAGTTCAACGCAGATGGAACCCTTTCTTCTAAGTTGGTATGCTAGCTTGATCTTCTCACTTTGTTTTTGTTCACTTCAGTTTACATGCATGTTCACCATAGAGTAGCTTTAACTAAAACAAAACATGATGTATTAAAATTCAACCATTTTGAAAAAAATACTATAATGGTACATACTGAAAACATGAACATTCATGTTCAATATTCAGCGGTTATACTGTCCTGCCAGCCAAGAGTGATAGTGACGTCATGTTTTGTTTACAAAGTTAATAGGGATTTAATAGGCTACTGTCCTGTTAGCCAAAAGTGACAGTGGCGTCATATTTTGCTTACAAAGTTACATGTATCAGCGACATATAATCGATAGATTAATTGTGTATTTATCCTATCCGCAGGATAGTATTAATACAAAAGTGATTTATCGATTCGCGTTAACTCAAGTGGAGTGTACAAGTTATTTTTTATTTAGCGATTGTAAACAAAATATTACGTCACTGTCACTCTTGGCTGGCAGGACAGTAGATTACATGTGTATTAATCCTATCCGCAGGATAGGGATAAAACACAAGTGGTCTCTCTTTTCGCGTTAGCTCAAGTGGAGTGTACAAGTTAATGTTAAACTGGTTCCGAGTTGTTCAAATTAACAACTGGTCATGTATAATGTTACGTGAGCTGTGATTGGTCGGCCAATCATAAGTTGTATTACAAATCATTACGTTGACAAGACAACCACAGAAACATGACTGCCTCCGCCAACGAATCCCGACGTTAACGGTGACGTTGACGTCACGAAATCCATGCCAACACAATAACAAGTTTAAATGCAGCGTTACAAACTCGATTAACGTCATAGAAAGGAAAATGATAAAGCGATATTAAATAGAAAAACCCATAAGCTTTTTTCTGTAGCCTGTATTGAAACTTTAAACCTGTTCCGAGTTGTCGGCTAGCTCCGTGACATTCCGTGAAACGGGCAGATTTCTGCCCGTTTGATTTATCGATGACCTGTCCCTACAATAGCCAGTGTAGGGGAGAGAACCAGTCTAAGTTAATGTTTAACTTAACACTTGTAAACAAAATATAACGTCACTGTCACTTTTGGTTGGCACGACAGTAGCTGCCACCATAATGAACATAGTTATTGGTGGGATGGTAAACACAAACTCACACACTTAGCGGTAATTTCGGAATTCGTGATCCTCAATTCGACAAATTTTCTTTTAAAAAATATTGTATTTCGAAAATATAAAGCCTGAATCACTCTGGCCTGCGTTTTCAAAAGAAATATTTTCCTTTCAACTGAAGCGTATGTTGTGAGTACTCAAATAAACCGTCTCAATGAGACGGTTCTTTTGAGCAACGCAACAAAAAAATTTGTTTTAACGAAAGGGTAAAAACTAATTACAATTTTACACTTAACAATTTTGTATCTTAACTAGTGTAATTTATTATTATTTCATCCACTAATTTACCTCATTAACATACATTCACATGACAAAATATGGTATAACTGCTTACAGCAATCATTCTACAATCTGAGAATGTTCACCCTTTGTATATTAATGGGCTCTTACTCATGATATGACATAATAAACCTGGGATGACTTATTGTATATATTAAGGGGTCACACGTTATAATATCCAACTTAAATTGACTTTTTTTCTGAAGGTCGTTTTAGTAAGCAAGCAGCAAAAGTTTGATGAAAGGAGGATCTTATATGAATGCTCATGTTTTATTGAATGTATTAAATGAGTTGGAAAAAGAGCTAAAATGCGAGGTTTGCCTAGCGAGTTTAATAAGTTCAATAATGCAAGAGCACGAATGTTAGATTCTATTTATCATATGACATTAAGACTACTTTGAAATCTCATTTCTTGCGTAAAAAACGTTATGATTTTGTCATTATAAACGCAACGTTGCTATGGACGTTATAACGTTTCCCTTAAACCACTAGTGGTTTTTCGGTAGTATACATAGGGTTAAAGAACATGCAACCTGTGTCTAAAGTGTACTCGTATAGTGAGCTCTCATAAACCGGCAGCTGTCATTTCATATCACGTCATATTAGTGGAGCTGCTTAGTGAACAAATTTAGGGAAATACTTCATTTGATGATATAAGCATGAAATTTACACCATATGTTCTTTACATGACACACATTCATAAACGATTCCTGGCCACTTCAAATTCTACCATTTTCAAGATGTCCGCCAAAAAAAAAAAATGGCCGACACTTTTGACGATGATGTATGTAGTAAATGGATCATATCTCAGTTTCTGTTCATCATAGAACAACAAACTTGATATCAAATTCAAGCTAAATCATTGCCCTTTGGTATAAAATTCAAATATGCAAATTATTTGATTCAAATGTTATGCATATTAATGAGTTGTTCATTTTCGTCCAAAATCAGAAACAAAAATCTTACAAATTCATCATGATTAATATCACAACCTGTGGCGAATGCAGATTGTCAAAAGTGTATAGAGCCTTAAACGTTTCTGCCAAATTATACTTATCAATATGTGCACATCAGCTCATTAATATACTATGAATATTCATATACACTTATTTTATATTCAAATACCAATTTTGACTGTTTTTCTGTTTTAAGCAGTTTTTGACACTGTGTTTTTTCCATGAGAAGATTGTTGGTTCTGCTAAAGACAAAGCTTGTTCACTCAAAATGGTTTTCTATGGTGTAGATTAAGTCCAAAATTGTATTCAAATGCCCCCAGAGGCTTTAATTTATCTGTTGTCCCCTTTAAGTGGTGGTTCTGTTGTTGTTTGTCCAATTTGCTCCGTTATTTTGTGGGAACTTTGTGTTCTTGTTTTGTAATGTAGTACTCAGCATCCTTTCTGGTTTTGCAGTAAAATGGATGAGAGAGACAAATCTGGCTCTTTACTTGTATTGTGCTCTTGCTGTCTTGTGAATGTCAGAGTTCTGTGTCTGCTCCTTATGGTGCCATAAGTTGGTATGTGGTCTGTGATTGTGGCATTTCCTAGTCATATACACTTACTTTTATGTGGATAGAAAAGCTATTTCAGAATTCATCCCTATTTTTGCCCTAGATCATATTTATTACGCTTGATGGCTACCAGTCAATCATCGCGTCAAGCTTACCCTGGAACAAATGCATTCTGATGTATACACAGAGATCATTTAGCCTTTCGTAAAATTGATAAAGCATTCTCTATGATTGCCATAGACCAACCCCACAATCAAAATATTGCAGTCATAAAAGCTTACAGAGGTACTATTGGTCTAACTGAAGATAAATATAAAGCTTTTTTCTCTCTCTTTCTCCCAATACTTCCTTATCTATTAGCAGGACTTCAGATGGGTATTTTGGTTACCAAGTTATAAATGGGGTTAGCTTAGTGGGTCGGATGAGTTTGTACAGTGCAAAAAGAGTCAGTTTAGTTAAAAGATAAAAACAGAATATGGAGATTTAGGGGGATGCATGCACCTGGTGGCTAAACAGTAAACTGTGCCACGGTATGAAGCAAGACAGTGCCGGTTGGGAGGGCATTCCTGAGAAGAAGCTGTATTTATAATAGTTGGTGGAGGCGGGGATCTGTTTATATTTAAGTTTCAAGAAGTTAACTGAATCCCTTCAAAGAGGAGTCAGCTGACCTGCACGCACTTTATACAATATAATATAGCGGACAGTTTCATTAATAAAAATTAAGTGGGTATGACCAGGAAACCATGAAGCAGTAAGCTCCCATTGGTCAGAAGCAATATGAAAAGTTTGTAAAGACTCAGACACCTTTGTTTAATTAGCCAATGAAAAAGAATATGTTCCCCCTTCTCAGGCTACAAGTTAAATCCAACCAATCCTCAGCTCAAAATTAGGTTTGACAGCTATTTAAAGGATGACCGACGAATATTTTTGATATTATTTATCTCATGTCAAAGCCCAAAAGGCGACTTGCCACCCTTTTTCCAACATGAAAATCAAAACTGTCCAACATCCTTATCACAAAAGACATGCTCCACTCAGAAGTAAAGTAACAGCTGCATGGCATCCTTGAACAAGGTAAAAATACAAAATAGGAACAACCAAATGCAGACACTGTGATAATGGATGACACAACCCTGATCAATGTATGATTTAGCAAAAAGTCCAGAGCAGCAAAATGCCTGATGGTTATGCCACTGGGGTGATTGTACTTCATACTGAGTAGTATGCTTGAAAATACTCCAGATATGATGTTGTATTTGGTAAATATCACCGAGACAATTTAAAAAGTGAGAAATGGCAGAAAAGAGGAACAGCTACTAACATCAGACATCTCAAATCATGGAACAACTATCTTAGATGTGATGACAGCAAAGGTTAAAATCAAAAGTATACTTGCTCAAACCAACCCACATATAATAGTTACAAAAGGAGATGGGATTGTTTGAAGTTTACAATAGGGATATGTTAGCCTTATGCAATCAGAGGAAGCTGACTATCATATGTTTGTCCACATAATGCATGTGTCTTTGACAGGAAGCCAAACTCTAATGATTGTTAATTCTAATACCAATGTTGTTGTACTAGATATAGCAGGTATGTTGATTTGAATATCTACGCTTTGTGGATATCATTTGGAAAAATAAACAAATTTTGATGGATGCCAACCCATGATATGTAATTAAGAAGAAGGCAAATATCAGGAATCGATATAGACGGATGGCTGAGAATGGGTTTGCTCCCCCCCCCTAGGGAATTTTGCAGACATATCCTATCTTGTAGAGAATTGAAAGCCGAGTCTTTTAAGAGATGTTTGCACTCTGTGCTCCGGGGGGTTAGTCTGTGAGAGCCTGTAACATACGTTACTTAATCAAACTAAGAAAAAGTAAATTGAAAGTTTGGGCTACAAATTAAAGACATTAAAATATTTATTTTTAAAAATCATTCATATAGTCTGCATACTGGATATCTTAACTACGTATGACAGCCATTTGAACAAAATTGTGGCTTCCTAAGGTGTCATATGGGTTACATAAATCAGATAACCCATTAAAATTTGCAAGTGTGGCTAACATCATTTACATTCACAATCTCTCTGTGTGTTTTGCAAAATGTTTTTAACCATGTCTGACTAGCTTATGCAATTGGCTAACAGAAAAATTAAAGTTTGTTTCCCTAGCTTAAATATTTTTTCTGAAATAAGCAATTAAACAACCCTACCCAGTTTTAAGGTGAAATGTTAGGTATTAAAACTAAAGTAAAAATAGTTAAAAAATATTTGCAGTTGATGAATGTGTTTCATTGTTTGGGATTTATTTGCTTATATGAAAAGACTCATAAATCTGCAAGTTTGTTGCAAAATTTTTAATATCAGAGGCTGTAACATATGTTACCTGATGTAATAAATGGGCAAGCTCATTGTCTTTACGTACGATATGCCTAAAAATGTTTTAATCTCCTCGAGGGAATTTTGCAGACATATTCCTTCTTATAGTACAACTCAAGCTGCATCGAATGAGGGATGTTTGCACTCTCTATGTTGGGGCGTTAGTCTGAAACAGCGTGTTACATGCGTTACTATATCAAATAAAGGAAATGTAGTTTGAAAGTTTGAGCTAAAATTGTGAAAAAAACTGGCAGCTGTTGGATATCTTACATTGTTTAGGGATTTTAAACTGGCTCCTATGATAAAGACTTATAGATCTGCTAGTTGTCAACAAGTTTTAAAGATCAGAGAGTGTTACATATGTTAGTGTGATAAGTAAAATCATCAAACAGTATTTTGACATCAAGCTGAGTAAGGGCCTGCTCCATCCTAATCCCCTTTGGAATTCTGCAGACAAATTACATCTTATGTAACTATTCAAGGTGCATTTAATAAGAAATGTTTGCACTCTGTAAGTCGGGGCGTTAGCCTGTAACAGCTTGTTACATATGTTACTATATCAATTTGAGAATAAGAAATTTGAATGTTTGAGCTACCAAAAGAAGACATTAAAATTATTTAATAAATTGACATTCTTATAGACTTTATACTGGATGTCTTTACTACATATGGAAGCTGTTTAACATTAATACGGCTAACTGTGGTGTTATGTGCGTTACATGAACCTAATTATAAATTAAAAGCTATAATTGTGGCTATCGTCATGTAGTTAAACAACTACTATGACTTGGTTTCAAACTGATTAATTAGATTTTACAAACATATACTCAATCGATGAATAGGAAAAACCAAGTTTGCTTTTCTATCTTAAATATATTGTCTTATAGGAGCTAATACACAGCCATACTCCCAGTTTTACAGAGAAGCATATTTTGTTATTACAGTTTAAGTAAAACACATGAAAGCGATTACAGCGTGTGGATATTTTTCATTTTCTTAGTCTGTCTTGCTCATATATCTACAAGATGTCATTAAATAAAGATCAGGACACTTAATGTGTACTTATAAGTCTTTGGTGCCAAAACGCTAGAAATTATATTCATTTCTGATTATCAAGCCCATGGACTGGTGTTACAGATGTTATCAATTACCTTTTGGACACATTTCCTAATACTGTGCATATAATGCTAAATATAGAGCCACAAATAGAAAAATTAGTTTTACATTTTTACAAGAAAATACAATAAATGAAATGGTCCAAACTATTTCTCATCGATTTAACACTCATGTTAAACGTTTGTCGTTGTCTGCTTCTGTGGTAATCATTATTATCACACGCCTCCTTGCAACTAGTAGAATCATCACACAATATTTCAATCATTTACTGTTATTCAATTTTACCACCAGTCCACTCAAAATTGATGAGCCATTATCAACTTTCCAATTTTGCCATTTATGGCTTGGAACATTGGGAAACTGATATGAATTCCTAATAGTTGTCTCTTTGAGTATGCGTTTCAAGTGATACTCTGAGAAAGACTAAAGCTTTACAAGGAGGAAAACTATGCCATTAAGAGCAATGAGTACCTGGACTGATGTGCCTTGATTTTTCTGTGATAAAGAATCATATCTTAGCTGGTTAACTTTTATAAATGTAGCCTTTCCATACATGCAACCCACATATTTTCATCTAATAATGTCTCTGCACTTCTTATCTTTCCCCAAGCATTCAAAAACTTATTTGAAGTCTTAGTACTTCTGAAGTGCTGAAACCGAGGTAACTCTTTCCCTTCAGATAAACGAACTAGATGTATCACAGCTGAGTGAGGTAAAGCAATGAAATGCAGGATGAACAGAGCGCAAATTAGACCCTTTCAATTCAATGATTCACTAAGTTTCTAAGATAAGAGCGCTTATTAAAGGATGTAACATATATAACTCGTCATAATAAATGAGCAAGGGCATTGCCGTGACATCCTTTTTGATAACACAGTCAGAGGCAAGTGTTTTCAATTTCAGCGTTTTCAATGGATCATGAAATGAGGCACCTTATCAACTTGTTTTCTCTGTATAAATCTTCCATAGAGCATAATATAGAACTACCGGTTATCCCATTCTACCTATAGTATAGTCCACTTTCCTTCTCTTGAATGCAACAGCTAATGATATGGCTGCAAAAACTGAGAAATCATAGGTTTTACATTATTTTAAGACATGCTTCAATGTACTGTCATCAAAAAAACCCCAACTGCAAACATAATTGTTGGCAATTTCCAACTTCATATTCTTTCTCTTATACCAGATAACTTTCAAGGTGTAACAGAAATTGTTTCAGACAGTCTTCCAAAACCATCAAGAGTCAACATTGTAACTAAAGAAAACCTTGTTGGTGGTGTCTGCTGTTAGTTTGTCACTTTCCCATTGGTATCCTGGGTCAGGTGTGGTACTTGATTGTATTGATTCCTGATCTTTGCACCCTTACTTAGTTCTTTGGGCGCAGCAAAATACTATTGATCTAAGACCTGAGGACTTAAGCACCAAAAGACTGGATAGGTTCCATGGCAAATGATGCAAAAAATTAGCCTATCAAATTTCTGTTTGACCAATGTCAGAAATCTTAAAGTATTCTTAGAGGTACACCGTAGAGACATAGATTTTGCAAATCAGAGCAAAGTTATCATTTGACTAGCACAGATGCAGAGGCAGCTGCAGTTAGATTGCTCTTGCCACTTCACAGGAAGAGATATATACCAGAGTCATACTCCATTGTATGCATATATGTGAAATGGCATTAAACCCATATTTAATTAGGTGTTTGATCCCATGACACTGACATGCTGTTTCTGCTTTTGAAGAATGCTAAGGATTCAAGTTTGGCTGAGTCAAGTTGTTTGACGCTGGCACTAGCCACACATACAAAGAAAATTAAGTCTTTTGATGGCTAAAGAGGAGGATCACACGAAATGCTTATAAGTGATGTTTGTCACTATTACCAATTTTAAAAAGTAATCTTAATTAATGTAACACATATAACACCATAGGAACCTGTATTTTTGTTAAAAAATCTTTTCTTATGTATCAAAGGTATTCAGCATGCAAACTACATGAATAATTCAAATAAATAGATAGTTTTATGTCTTCTTTCTGTTTCTCAGACTTTCAATTCATTTATTCTTAAATTGATATGGTAACATAGGTATCATACCATTACAGGCTAACCCCCTAGTTAATAGAGTGCAAACATCTCTTATTTGATGCAGCTTGAATTGTTCTTTAAGGTAGGATATGTATGCACAATTCCCAAAGGGGTGGAGAGGAACAGGCTTGTACTCAGTTTGCAGTCCAAATACAATGCCATGATTCTACTGTTTGTGATGAAATGGGTGATTATTTTGCAATAGAAGCATACACAATGATAGACATTGTGAGGGTGTCTTGAATAAAGATTGCTTTTGAATAATTTTATTTAATAGGAATATTTATTAAATTGTGTCATTTAAATGAGAACTATTATTTTCTATCTATATGTCTATATATTTTAATATTATAGGCATTAGGAAATATGTGATTTAAAAGGTTATATATAACATAGGTAACACAATTCCATGGGCTTGTTATCAGCAATGACTGTAATTACTAAGACTTAGGCACCAGAGGCTAGAGATTAATAGGAAAACATGTGAAAAATGGTATTTTTCTGAAATATCATCTCTTACTTCCAAGAAAATTTCCTAGCTCATTCATTATGCCATGTAACATATGTTACATACTTTAATAAGTGCTCTGATCCTGATGTCAAACTTGCAAATGTATGATTCTTTATTGCATTAGCAAGACAGTACCAAAAATGTAAGATATCCACGAGCATCAAATATTTTCATATATTTTTCTTCAATAATAGATAACAAAATTGGATACATAAAATTGGGGGTAGGGTTGTTTAATAGCTCATATAAAACAATGTATTTGAGATAGAAAAGCAAACTTTGTTTTTTCTTTTAGTCAAATGAGTATTTTAGTAAACTAAGATTACAAATACTTGTAAAAATGCACAAATCGTCTGTAAAATGAATGATGTTAGTCACGATTTCAACTTTCAAAGGGAAATTTAATCTATGTAACGCATATAACACCATTGAAGGCTGCAATTTTGTTGTAAATGCTGCTTTTATGTAGCTTAGGCATCCAGATTGCAAACTACATAAGAAATTTGAATAATTAGATGGTTTAATGTCTTCTTTCTGTAGTTCAAACTTTCATTTTGATTTTTTTTCTTAGTTTGTTACAGTAACATATGTAACAGGCTGTCAGAGACTAACGCCCCGGAGCACAGAGTGCAAACATCTCTTAAAAGATGCGGCTTGAAATTTTCTTCAAGATAGGATATGTCTGCAAAATTCCCTAGGGGGGGGGGAGCAGGACCTTTTTTAGCTCGAAGTCTAATACAATCAAGTACCAAACCTGACCCAGGACAACACATGGGAAAGTGACTATAACACAAGAAAACATCACATACAAAAGATCCAAGATGCCAGCCCTTTCCCAGCAGGTGACTACAAGGCTGCAATGGACAGACAAGACACCATGAAAGACACAAAACATAAATAACAAAAAAGGTCCACAAAGAAACACCGCCTTTGAACGTCAGTTAAAAGAATTGCTCAAACTAGCGCACAGTAAATCACTTAGTCCTCGTACAAGGTCATTGCTTTTATGCATGGGTTAAATTATTGGGTGTGATACGGTTTCTGCATCCGTTGGCAATGACAAGAAATCAGCATGGTAGGCACCGCCCTATACAAGGATTGCTCAGGCCTCAGTATTACTGCAGACACAATATCATAGTCGGAAAAGAAACATAAGAAAAGATTTTTGTTTTATGTACGATTAGTCAATCACGACTTGCACGATGATTTATTATTTGCTCGAAAGCAAAACGTTCACGATGCTACCCCCAACACAAGTGGCTCTAAAAAGCAAGGTACGGTAGCAGTTTCCAGACAAGACTTGTTATGGAAACAATCGACTGTTGCTGAACAGTAATTACCATCTCTATCGAATTGGGGATGGTCAAAGCAGAGCAATGTTTGGATTCATAAATGGACGGAGTTGTCTGCTATAGCCAAATGTTGTAATGAAATATAAAAAATGTGGTAGTTAAAAAAGTAAGAAAGGCAGCAAAGATCAGGAATCGATACAATCAAGTACCACATCTGACCCAGGATACCACATGGGAAAGTGACAAAAACACAATTAAACATCACAAACGAGAGCCAATTGGTCAGCCCTTTCCCAGCAAGTGACCACAAGGCAGCAATGAACGGACGCAAAAGCTTGACAAACACAATTTTAAGACATAAATAACACAAATGATTCGCAAAAGGAAATACTGCCTTGGAACGGTAAGTAAAAACATTTAACTGGGGGGCTTAAACCGCTTCACGGTGCCAACCTCACCCTTAGTTCAGCTGTGGATCACAGTCAAATTGTATGAGAAACTGCAAATGCTCTCCATCAGGCACTTAGTTGGAACTCATGCAACTGTCAAGAAGATTGGTAGTTACATGTAAATGTTTTAATTGTGGGTGATTATGCTTTGATTGTTTCCGGGTATGATTTAAACAAAAATATTTAGCAATGCCAGTTTAGTATGCTTAAAATAAGCAGCACTAATCCCATGATATCAATGAGCTAATTTGCATAAAATAATGGTACATAGATCTAAGAGTGACCAGACTTTTGATTGGAAAGATTTTTTCAGTTAAAGAATGCCACAAACTGATACTGGATTAATTTTCTTTTCAATTTCAAGATTTTTTAGCAAAAAAAAATGGTAATTAATATTCATGAATATTTAGTTAGCTAATTTGCATATTGGAGCCTTGGTAAAATGTGTAACGATGGAGCTTTAATTGTATATGGTCTTATGTAGATTAGAAGCTTAGAAATGAATAAATTACAACATGTGCATACGACAAAACTGATATTTGAAGATTTATAAAGTATTCGTTAATGAATATTCATGAATATGCTAATGAGCTGCATTGTAATTATGGTGATTTATAGTATGGCTAAGTCTATACTTTAGGTATATATCACTTTTGACAATTTACATTGACCAGAGGTTAAGATATGTTTAACTTAAATGTATTTTACTAATTTTTTGGCCATAAAATTAGAACTTGTTAACATTCATAAATATGCAAACAAGGTAATTTGCATATTTGAACTAAATACTAATGGGCAATGCTGTAGCTTTAATTTGATACCAAATTTGATGTTCTACGATTACTAGTAACTGAAATATGACCAATTTACCACATACACTCCCCAACAAAATGTCGGACATTTTGTTTTTTGGCGGCCATCCTGAAAATGGCCGAATTTGAAGTGGCCAGGAATCGTTTTTAAATGCGTGAGATGTAATGAAGATATGGTGAAAATTTCATGCTTGTATCATCAAGTGAAGTATTTTCTCAGTATCCCGCTCCACTATATTAAACCACACACTTTTAAAATTACTACTTGACTCGAGACCAAGAGGTTGCGGATTCGAACCTCACCAGCGTCACTGCATTGTGTCCTTGAACAAGATACATTAGTCCTTTCTTAGTACTGTTTTAGTCCTTTCTTAGTACTGTTTCAACCCAGGGAAACCCGTCCCCATCTATGAAGAAATGTTGTTTGGCGCGCAAACAAACACACAAACCGGCACAATTAACTATTAAACAAAAGGGCAACGATTTCGAAATTCACAAGATTTTGAAAAACAAATCAATTTTCAGCCTCTACAGCTACTTTTTTTCTATAAAAACAGACCTATTCACGTCTACCATTTCAATAATATAAACAAATGGAACAATTTCTGGTTCGGCATGGCAAAGCATTAAAAGTTAACTAACTTTGCATTTTCTTACATTTTTGATAAAGAAAAAAAATAAGACATGTATTGAAAAATCGGAGGATGTCATGCAACCACCTAAGGAAATCAACGTTTGTAGAATAGTTGATCACATACTTTGTACATATTTGCTGAATCACTTTTCGCGTGTCGAAGGGATGTCAGCAGCCGCCCAAAACACATTGAAATTGGGGCAAAGATCGTGATTTACTCTGCTTTGGTGGATGATGTTGATTCAGTGCTTAACCACGAAAATTCGGACAGGATGACCTTGTCCAAAATGAGAAAATAATATGAAATTACAACAAATCTTAATCATAACAATTCAACAACAATTGTTTTGCGTAAAAGCAATGATTAGTATAGTCCGTGCTTGAAAAAAGTAGGGTGACAAAACCGATTTACAGTTAGAAGCATGAATGAAAAACCTATATTTGTCCAATCAGGTGAATGATACGGAAGCCCTGGAGGGACATTTTAACTTATTACTTATCACTTACTACTTATTACTTATCACTTATTACTTATCACTTATCACTTACTACTTATTACACATCATATCATTTATCACCCCTATAACGACGGGAAACTCCATTGTACATTCCCTGTAGTAGTAGTAGTAGCAGAAGTAGTAGTAGTAGAAGTAGTAGTAGTAGTAGTAGTAGTAGTAGTAGTAGTAGTAGTAGTAGTAGTAGTTGTAGTAGTAGTATATGTGTACTTGGTGTTGCTGGTTTTGCTGTAGTAGTAGTGTAGTAGTAGTAGTAGTTGTAGTAGTAGTATATGTGTAGTTGGTGTTACTGTTTTTGCTGTTGTAGTATTAGTATTAGTAGTATTAGTATTAGTAGTATTATTAGTAGTAGTAGTGGTAGTAGTAGTAGTAGTAGTAGTAGTAGTAGTAGTAGTAGTAGTAGTAGTAGTAGTAGTAGTAGTGTAACAGAAGTAATAGTAGTAGAAGTAGTAGTCGTAGTTGTAGTAGTAGTTGTAATGGTGGTAGTGATTGTAGTAGTAGTAGAAGTAGTAATAGTAGTAGAAGTAGTAGTAGTAGTAGTAGTAGTAGTAGTAGTAGTAGTAGTAGTAGAATATGTGCTGTTGGTGTTGCTGTTGTAGTAGTAGTAGTAGTAGTAGTAGTAGTAGTAGTAGTAGTAGTAGTAGTAGTGAGGGTAATGATTGTAGTAGTAGTAGTAGTAGTAGTAGTAGTAGTAGTAGTAGTAGTAGTAGTTGTAGTAGTAGTGTAGTGGTAGTAGTATAGAAGCAGTAGTAGTTGCAGTAGAAGTGGTGGTACTACTCCTTCTACTACTATTATTATTACTACTACTACTACTACAACTACTACTACCAAATAAGTAGTAAGTAATACCAAATAAGTAGTAAGTAATAACATGTAAATAGTAAGTTATAACAAAAAAGTAGTAAGTAATACCAAATAAGTAGTAAGTATTAACAAATAAGTAGTAACTAATAACACATAAGTAGTAAGTAATAAGTAGTAAGTAATAACAAATAAGTAGTAATAATAGAATAGCTAAAGTAAAAGTCGTAGCTGTAATACTACTACTACTACTACTACTACTACTACTACTACTACTCAAATCATTTCTACTACTACTACTACTTCTACTACTACTACTACTACTACTTCTTCTACTAACACTACGTCTACTACTACTTCTACTACTACTACTACTACAGCCGGGCCACGTAGCGCAGTCGGTAACGTGTCTGGCTACAGATGCGTGTCTGACTGCAGATCCAGGGGTCGCGAGTTTGATCCGGGTCCGGTCCCATACTTTCGTGGAGATTGATCATGAAATGATTTCTACGGTCATTCTCCTCCTTCCGCTTATTCATTCAAGAAGGGTTGTTGTCAGTTACAAGCGAAAGTATGTGCACGAATTACTGGTTAACCGCTTGTTCAAGCCTGCCCAGGAAAAAGTGTGGTTAGGTGAGCTGACCGTCCCGCAATGACCATAGCTGTTGACTTGGGACGTAAAGCAACAAAACAAACAAACAAATTACTACTACTACTACCACTACTACTACTGCAGCTACGGCTATTACAGGGAATGTACAATGGAGTTTCCCGCCGTTATAGGGGTTATAAATGATATGATAAGTAATAAGTAGTAAGTAATAAGTGATAAGTAGTACACTGTAAGTATTAGGTGATAAGTAATAAGTAAAAATGTCCCTCCAGGGCTTCCGTAGAATGAAGTACAATAACGTGACCAACTACGTAACTCTACTCTTATCGAACACGGACTCTACTATACTATCGTGCCAACCAAAAGTTACAGTGACGATATATTTTGTTTACAGTTAAGTAAAACATTAACGTGTACACTTCACTTGAACTAACGAGAATTGATAGATCACTTGTATATTAATCCTATCATGAGGATAGGATTAATACACAAGTGTTCTATCGATTATAAGTCCATGATAACTTTGTAAACAAAACATGAAGTCACTGTCACTCTAGGCATATCAGATGTTTCAAATGTCCAAGAACATTTATATTTTTAAATGTCCCTATCATTTATATAGATCCTATGCGTGGCCATGAACTTTAGACAATTTGCCCACTGATTTAACAGTTGTGCTGCTTTGTCAGCCAAAAGGATCGTCATGATGTCATACTAGCAAAACATGACATGCAACTTTTAGCAAGGCACCTACGCAGAGTAAATCACGATCTTGCCTCCATTCTCATGTGTTTTGGACGGCTGCTGACCCCCCGTTGCCGCGAAAAGTTGTTTTTTTGTTGGCTTTGATTCTTAACGTCTCAGTCAACAGCTACGAGGATCATTTGGAAAGTTCTTAGCATGGCATCATAACTCCACAATGCGTTGATAAAATGCTATCAAATAATACATTTTGAGAAACTATATTCAACGGCTACTTGATGGTTAAATTTTTATCGAAAAAGGACTTTGCGTGCACGTGCAGCGCATGCTCAAAATGAGTAGGGGTTTATATACTGGCGGAAATTTTAAGCAAAATACTTGGAAAAAAGCGAAGAAAAATTGGGGGCCTTATTTGCGACCTTTATTCGACAAATTAACGATTTGGTGCAAACTTATTTTTTATTAAATTATATCATGCGATCACTGCTTGCACGACTACCACCTTTACATTCGGAAAATGTCGACTAAAAGAGAAATGGTAAACTTTCAAAAAAACGGGACTTTTTTAGATTTTTCTTTATACTTTTACAATAAATTGTGTCACTACAGGAGCACGAAAAATGCCTATTGAGTATATGTTTTGATTTATTTGTAGCGAACAATGCATACAAATCATTTCGTCGAGCAAAAATTGTGGCTTGTTTATTTCTGTATTCAAGAAAATTATTCCTAATAACACTACCCCTACTTTTCTAGAAGTGGTTGGGGTAACTTAACCCCTCACATTTTGTCGATGGCATAAGAACTTCTCATGGTATCGCGTTTACCATTACATAATTGATTGATTTCTACTCTCAAGGTATTTTTACTTTTTTGTTTGCCAATGTTTTAATTCAAATGAACCAGAACGTCAGCTCATAGCTAAACTTACTCTGCCCCATGGTAAGATAATAAATAAGAGTTATCTTCCCTTTGTTCTGGTTTACACAATTTATTTTGGTTTCAATACGCAGAGCATAAAGTGTGCTTGACAAAATTACCAGCGCAAGGCATTTTTAATCTACTGTCGGTTATATATTTTCAAAATATGTGCATTGTGACATGCAATTTTTAGTCGAAAAAATTAGCACATTGCTTTGCTTTCTAGACGGTTTTGGTATTGTATTTAGATATTGAAGACGTCCAACTCGGTCATCAATTGTATAATATCTGTACCAGACTGTGGCCTACCAAATGGTACAAAAGTATCTAATTTCATGAACTATTGTTAATGTTCTGCACACTTTTCAAAAGGTAATATGTTATATTTTCCACTGAAATTTTGCGTTTTCCAGTATACAAACAGTACATGTATTCACAATAATATTTTTCGTGTTGGCATTATAATATACTCATTAAATTTGTGCCATAGCATAGAGGAAAGATAGCTCTTTAAAATGATACCACACATGATAGGGTTTGTAACTCGGTTACTGAGATATAAGACCATGCTAAGAACTTTCCAAATGCCCCTCGTATGGTCATGCTAGATGGTCAATTCATCTAACCACACTATTTCCAGGGCAAGATTGACCAAGCGGGTTTACCAGTCCTTTGTGCACATACGTTCGCATGTAACTAACAACATTTTTTTTTTGAATCTGCTGAAGGAGCAGAATGACCGAATAAATTATTTCATGATCAACCTCCACCAAGGTTTGAAACCAGCCCAGGATCGAACTCGCGACCCCTGGAACTGCAGTCAGCATCGAGAAAAATGATTCAGTAAATATGCACAAAGCAACTGAAAGCTACTCCGTATATGCAGCAGATATCTTTTGGTGGTTGCATGACATTCTCCGATTTTTAAATAACTGTCTCAAAATTTAATGTTATTTCAAAATTGAAAAAAAGTGCAACGTTTGTTTACTTTTTACGACTTACAATGCCGGACCGGACATCACTCCAATTGTTTTGCTGTCGAGCCGTCGGTTAAGAATTAAAATTTGAGCCGCAACATGTGATTTCAAACAATGTGGCATTTTGACAAGTGTAGACTCAAACGAGCCTGTGCAGCCTCCCTTTAAGCTTAAAATCTCCAAATGATGTTCGGTCAATCACTTGACAGTCATAGAATATTCAAGCGACTAGCAAAGGCTCTGACGAGACAGCGCTTGTGTGCAGGCTGGTCTGAGCCTTTGCTGGTCGCACATACCACAATATTGGAAAATAATGTCTTTTCTTATCTTTTGTCTTATCGTTTTTACAGGTTCGAGCAAAACCAACCCTCTCAATCGTCTGATGCATCCGATCAATGAATACTAGTAAGAGGGCCCATGGGCCCCGGATCACTCACCCCAGTCATTGTCATGAGAAGAGGGTGTTTACCACAGAATATAAATCCCATTTCTGCAACACCTAAGTCCATATTTGTTATCACTCTGATCAGAACCATATGATGGAAAGATGGAACAGGTGTCTTTCACTTTATTTTTAGATGCTTCCCCCCCCCCCCTAGACCAAAGATGCCCTTTGGACAACGACATGTCGCTATAAACATTTACAACATATGTTAAGGGCATTTTGGGTCTGGGGGGGGGGGAAGCATCTAAAATAAACTGAAAGACACCAGTTTCATCTTTCCAACGACTAACGTCACAATTTTAGGTGTATTTCGTACGCATGCCCAGAAGGAATACGGTAAGGTTTTGGAAATGAAGAGCACTTATATCCTTAACATTTTAGCACTTTTATTTTTTTCAAAAATTCGCAATGCATTTACTCAAAATCTGATCTAAACGGCATCCAGTATAAAGGCGTTAAATGAGGGGTAGGAGTAGAAAGTGCACGTTTACACGGTATTGTAAATGGTGAATCGCTTTGAAACGTATTTTGTTGCCTACTATGCATATTTTACGACCAAACTACACCAATTTTAAACAAGAAAAACTATAACATGAAATAATCATGTTATACTGGGGCGTTTTTGTGTTTTCTCTTAAAATGCTTTTTTCCAGATTATGAAAGGGCAGTAGATATTTATTTAGTATATGTGGTGGCTTTTTTCTCTAAAGATAGAATTCAGATTGTGTCTACCACGTGATTGATGGCATCAGTGACCTATACTGACGGACTTTAAAAAACGCAACACTTGGATAACAGCTTTCATTTATGTCTCGAAAAAGAATGCAGAACAATGATTTGATATACAATCAAGTTAAAGAGCATTCATTTGTTAGTAAAACATGGAGAATTGTCCAACTAAGATGAACTTAATGCATTAAAATGTAAACTTTTTGAGATAGGGGTAAACTGTTTCATGTGACAAAATGTTATGAATGAAAGATTCCCTACTTCTTTAAATAAAGAATTACTAGAAGCATCAAATTTGTATCATGTACTTTGTTAGTCATCGAGGAATTACTCTCACATTGATTGGCAATTCTGCGATACAGCTTATTTGCGTATATGACGTTTCTCTGGGTATACCCTTTCATTCAAAAGCTTAAAATCTCCTCTACTTAAGAAATGTTTAAAAGGCGGCTAAATTCATAAGGAGCAAATAACGTCGTCCAGTTTAGTTGTACATTTAAAACTAAAGTGATTGCTGAAGAAGCCAACTCATGATGACATTATCGAAGCAAAGGAAGTTTACATTCAACAGTCTTTTGGAAGATATAAGGGGAAGCTAGTGTTGCGTAATTAAAGCCCGTCAGTAAATATATATATATATATATATATATATATAGGTGGCATGGAGGTTTAGCAATTGTGTCTATGTTTTATATTGATTAGCGTATTTAGCCACCAAAAATAACGTGGTTAGCGATTTTTAGGTCTGAAATTTAATGAGTTTCTGCCTAATGTCCCTATTCCACACAGACCACGAATCACCAAGAAGTGAAAAATATTATGATTCGTGTATGTAGTTTTCAACCCATTCGTGATGTTCAACAGTCAGTAACGATACAGGTTAGACACAGTTAGAATATTCGTGGAATTTTGCTGGATAAAAATGAATGTCGGTGAACTGTCTTGTAAGTGAACTGTCATGATTCCCTTCTTAAACTCTCAAAAGAAAATACAAGTATATTGACTTCGAGTTAAAATGTATATATTAATATTTTTTGTTGTTTGTAGGTTTATAACTATGCACGGATCAAGGAATTTTCGTCAATGGGGGTCCAGGCTTAGCCGACAGAATAAACCTTTGACAACGTTTTTTATTTATTCTATTTGACTTTAGTCCTCAACTTATTTTCAGTTATACTGAGTTTTTTTAAGGAAAACTATAATTTTTAAAGGTTCCAGCTCAGCTGGGGTCCAACATTTTCCAAAGGTGGGGGGGGGGGGGGGGGGGGGGGTGTGTGTCCAACTTTTTTCCAGGGGAAGTGGGGGTCAACGCTGATTTCTATAGAAACCTTGAGATTTTCCGGTGGGGGGGTCTAAACCCCCTTATCCCCGCCCCTCTGGATCCGCGCATGTTAACTCTTGATCTTTTAATTACCAGCACTTATATATCGGACCATGCCGTGTATTTAAACCAAAGACCAGTTTTCACGGGAATGACGAACGAATTTTACCTAAAAAACTGTTTACATCCGAATTTTTATTATTTTGTCATCTTAAAGATCCTAAAGACTATTATGCATCAAAAATATATTGAATTTACTAAAAGTTCTACAAGAAATCCACCAGCTAAACGTTGGTCCCCGTAAAATTGGTTCCGGATCACTGACATTGGTCCTGCCTTTTATACTTCCCACCTAGATGTCGGTTTTAGTTGTCTCCCTTGATTGACCTATTTTCAGTCTTAAAATTAACGCTTATTATATTCTCTGACAAGTTATTGAATACTAAAAACGACAATTAAACCTCATATTGGACTCTTTTAAAACTCAAACTCCATTAATTATACTTTAAAAACAATTTATATTAGTAGAATTTAGCCTTTCAGTGTCTCGATCGGCTCCGGGATCGGCTCCTAGGTGGCGTTTCACCATTTTGTAAAAATTGCATTATTTTGCTTAACATCAGATGTGAATTCAAAGGAAAATATTAAATACTTCTGAAAAAAATACTTTAGATTCAATACTTATAAAGAAACACCTCACATGATCACTTTTATATGAAACGCTTCACGATCATTTTATATGAAAGATTTCGCCCCAGATTATTTTAAAACCACGCCCACCTTTGAATGACAGAATAATAGAAACATATGGGGACTATAGAGTACTTATTTGAGCATTGCGTAGTCTGTGAATACTGTCTATGAATTCGCATTTATATCTTTGTATTTATCAATAAGTTCGCCCCAGAAAACATTAGGGCAATTTGAAAATTTGGTGTTTGTAATCATGTCAACTAGGGAAAATACACGCCCTATCGCTAGAAGTTCTTTATATGTAGCGTTTCTTTTGTCATTCAGCATAGCTTAAGCACAATGAGTATGAAATAAGGTTGTAGTAGCCTTCAAACTATAATGACTTCTCATCAAATGGATACATCAATTCACTTCCTGAGGAATCAAAATAAAGCCCCCTCTGTACAATATACTGAGGACTAAGTACATCAAAAAATAACGTCAGGGCTGAACGCCGTCCCCCCTCCCAGACAAAAATCATGGATCCGCGGATGTAAAACGCTAAAAACCTACCTCCAATGCGTTTAACAATCAGTTTTGCTGTAGAAATAAACCGTTTTCAATCATAAAAGTATTACCTGAACGTACGAGGAAGACATACTCTTTCATTTTCAGTTGGGAATTCCACATTACACATTTCCTAAAAATAGAAATATGGTAAAATTATTGACTTTCACAAGTATTAGCTTTTCAAAAAAGGTGGCGGGCGTTTAGCCCTATCACTGTGTGTATTCTTGCTCAATGCCCGTGCCGGCCCCAGGGGGAGGGGGGTTGGAGGCACGTGCCCCCAACCCCACGAAGAGGACCTGAGTGCCCTAAAAAAAATCGCGCATTATATGTACGGTAATGGTTTGGTAGAGTTTGGGGTGTTTGGGGTGGGTTGGGGTGTTTCAATGGACCGCACGACGGTTATTCTAACAGATCAAATTCTTAAATGAGTTTGCCTTGCGCTATAGCACAGGGGTTAACACAGTCACAGTGCGGGGTGATTCTTTATGAAATTTGTCAATGATGCTTTATGAAAGGGTGACAGGTGCTTTATGATTTCCTTAATCAGTATAAGGAAGGTGATGGGAAACTGCATTAAACGTAAGATTTTCGAAGCCCGAAAGTATTTTATCTTTATTAATTCGTATAATTGAAAAGCTAATGGTTTTACTCTGTCAGTCTTTGCTATCAAGGAATAATGAGCGGTTTAATTCATATATTGTTAAAACTCATAACAAAAATCAGTATATTTATCAAAGTACATATTACTACGGATGCCCTGGAGGGACATTTTTACTTATAAGTTATCACTTATTACTTACTACTTATTACTTATCACTTATTACTTACTACTTATCACTTATTACTTACTAATTATTACTTATCATATCATTTATCAACCCTATAACGGCGGGAAACCCCATTGTACGGAAGCCCTGGAGGGACATTTTTACTTCTTACTTATCACTTATTACTTACTACTTATTACTTAACACTTATTACTTATAACTTATTACTTACTACTTATCACTTATTACTTACTACTTATTACTTATCATATCAGGAAGCGCAGTGGCTCATTGGTTGAGTGCTTGACTCGAGCCGAGGGGCTGCGGGTTTGATCCTCACCGGCGTCACTACGTTGTGTCCTTGAGCAAGAACATTAATCCTAGCTTAGTACTGGTTCAACCCAGGAAGACCCGTTCATTTATAACTGAAAGATTGTTGATGGGACGTTAAGAATCAAACAAACAAACTTATCATATCATTTATAACCCCTATAACGGCGGGAAGCTCCTTTGTACATTCCCTGTAATAGCCGTAGCTGTAGTAGTAGTAGTTAAAGTATTAGTATTAGTAAATGTGAATATGTGTAGTTGGTGTTGTTGTTTTTGCTGTAGTAGTAGTAGTAGTAGTAGTAGTAGTAGTAGTAGTAGTAGTAGTAGTAGTAGTAGCAGTGTAGTAGTAGTAGAAGAAGAAGTAGTAGTAGCGGCAGCAGCAGTAGTATTATTAATGGTAGTGAATGTAGTAGTAGTAGTGTTGTTGCTGTTGCTGTTTTTGCTGTAGTAGTAGTAGTAGTAGTAGTAGTAGTAGTAGGAGCATTAGTAGTGGTAGTAGTAGTAGTGGTGGTAATGATTGTAGTAGCAGTAGTTGTAGTAGTAGTGTAGTAGTAATAGTAGAAGTAGTAGTAGTGGTCCTACTACTACTACTTCTACTACTACTTCTACTACTGCTACTTCTTCTACTTCTACTACTACTACTACTACTACTACTACTACTACTACTACTACTACCAAATATGTAGTAAGTAGTAACAAATAAGTAGTAAGTAATAACAAATAAGTAGTAAGTTATGACAAATAAGTAGTAAGTAATAACAAATAAGTAGTAAGTTATAACAAATAAGTAGTAAGTAATAACAAATAAGTAGTTAGTTATAACAAATAAGTAGTAAGTAATAACAAATAAGTAGTATGTAATAACAAACAAGTAGTAATAGTAGAAAAGCTATAGTAAAAGTCGTTGCTGTAATATTACTACCACAACTACTACTACTCTACTACAACTACTACTACAATCATTACCACCACCACTACTACTATTGTTACTACTATTACT